>CM076139.1:40174472-41651139 GCA_038025085.1 Tetragonia tetragonoides | reverse complement strand
ATCTTTTGAGCCAATTGGTCGACCACGCTTTCGCTTAATAGTAGGATCCTTTTCAATTGGTTTATCAGAATTTCCTGTAGGAATCTCAATCCTTGCAGCAACATTCATGGTTGGAATATGCGACTTTGTTACTTTCTTTATATCCGTAAATGCGTCAGGCAATTGATTTGCATTATTTTGCAAATGAATTATTTTCTAAACTTCATGTTCACACATATTTGAACATGGATCAAGATAAGATAATGTTTTTGCATTCCACGTTATTTCTTCCGTACTTGGGTTCGCCTTATCTTTTCCTCCTCCTAAGGTTGGGAATACTGACTCGTCAAAATGATAGTCAACAAACTGTGCTATGAATAAATCACCAGTCATCGGTTCTAAATACTTAATAATCGAGGGGGTTTCAAACCGATATATATTTCCAACCTTCTTTGCGGACCCATCTTAGTACGGTTAGGTGTTTCTATTGGTACATAAATTACACACCCAAATATTTTTCAGATGCGCAACACTTGGTTCTTTCCCAGTTACCAATTGCATAGGGGAGAGTTCATGATACACAGTTGGCCTTAATCGTACTAATTCTGCTGCATGCAATATAGCATGTGCCCAAATAGATGCTGGTAACTTTGATTTCATTAACAATAGCCTAGCGATTAACTGTAATCGCTTTATCAAAGATTCAGCAAGCCCATTTTGGGTATGAACATGAGGAACCGGGTGTTCCACCTCAATCCCAATAGACATACAATAGTCATTGAATGTTTGGGATGTAAATTCTTCTGCATTATCCAGTCTGATCTTCTTTATCGAATGATCTGGAAATTGAGTTTTCAATCGACTGATTTGTGCCAATAATTTGGCAAATGCAACATTTCTTGTCGATAATAAACTCACATACAACCATCGTGTTGATGCATCTATTAATACCATGAAATATCGGAATGGTCCGCATGGTGGGTGAATTGGTCCGCAAATATCACCTTAGATTTTTTCCAAGAATGCAAGAGACTCACTTCCAAGCTTACTTTTGGAAGGTCTCGTAGTTAGTTTTCCAAGTGAACAGGCATCACAAGGGTGTTCACTGAATTTTGATACACGGACATTTTTCAATGGGTGTCCAGTTGAACCATTAATAATCATACTTGTGCCGTTGTATCCTTCTCTCTCTCTAAAGGAATGCTCTCTAGGCACACGATAAGCTGAGATAGCTAACGTGCACCGCGGTCATTAATGGCAAGAAAGAAAAAGGGACTTCAAGCTCCGAGCATGCCTCTACAAGAATTTCTTCGTAGTGGCTCTGCTCCATTGGTTGATACTGAGGGGTCGATAGCGGATAATCAATGTATTGAAGATCTGGGTAATCTGAGTTCACTTTCGCGAGGTATACCTGGGGTCGAAGATTCCACGACGGCGTCTTCCCCACGGGCAGCGAGGAGATTGATAATGGTCCCAACGCCTGGAGATGGTGATCCATTACCGGAGATGGTAACCCCTGGGGTGGGAATTTCGACAGGGATCTCGCCGGTGGTCACATCGGTGGTGACATTGGTGGTGACACCAAGGTCTGACATTCCAATTCCAACTGAAATGGAGGTAAATCAAATCCCTAACCCTCCTCGTCCACTTGCTGAAAATAGATTAGCATCTGAGGCCACAAAACTCAAATTCATACCCCTTATCTACAAGGAAGGTAAACCAGTAGCTAAGTTGCTCCAATCTGAAATTGCTAATGAAACAAAAAAATGGGCACATGCTCTCATAGGTTTTGTTTTAGGTGATGCTAACCTGCCTTTGGATTGTTGGTCACTTGATTCACTGAGTAGATTGGGTAGTTGTGTGGGTATTCCTCTTTCTGTTGATAGACTTACAGCTGAGCAGGAAAGAATTTCATATGCTCGGCTACTTATTAAAGTTGACATTACTCTTCCCTACAAGACTGAAGTTTGGTTTGAGGCAGATAATGGATCAATGATGAAACAAGGCATAAAATATGAGTGGAAGCCTGCGTTTTGCCAAAAATGTAGGAAGTTTGGCCATCTGAAGGAACACTGTGGAGTTCCTTCACGTTCTATTGGGGGCACAAATCAGAATACTTGGCAAGAACAGACTGGTGCTAGAAGAAGGAGACGAAAGCCAACAAAGAAATGGGTTCCTAGGGATAAAGGAGCCACAATATCTGCTGGTACAGCAGCTCAGGCTACAACATCAACCTCAGGCACAGCACAGGAAGTATCTTCAGAAAATGTAGAGGACCATATTACACAAGAGGGGGTGTTACAAAATACTTGCCTTGACATTTCTATTGAAGAAGCACGCTGGCAGTGTATGCAAGTGATACCTTCAGTTAGTGTCAGCAACCCTTTTGATGCTCTTCAGAGTACAGAGTTATTGCAAGCTGGAGAAGCAGGGCAGGAACCAGTTGAAGTCCAATTTGGAGCAAATCCTGGGGTAAGGGTTTCTCCTTCACTCACTAATTCCCAATGAAGTTCCTTTTTTGGAACGTGAGAGGGATAAATAAACCCACTAAGTTGAAAGATGTGAAGAAGTTTATTGTTAAGCATAAAGTTTGTTTTGTTGCTTTGTTAGAAACTAGAGTTAAAATTAATAAAACAGTGAGGGTGCACAATAAACTCATGATTAATTGGTTATATTTTGTAACCATTTAGATGCTGTAAATGGTAGGATTTGGATATCTTGGGACCCTACTATGTTGCAGGTGAATATAGGGAAAGTAACTGATCAGTTTGTCCATATGAGAGTCACTTTGATCTCTGGGATCTCTTTGCTTGTGACTGCCATCTATGCCAGGAATGATAAAAATAATAGAGATATTTGCTGGAGGGAACTGGAAAATGTTGGTTGCAATATCAAGGAGCCTTGGTTGATTGGAGGGGATTTTAATACCACGTTGAATGTTTTGGACAGAGTACAATTTGGGAATGTGTTTTCTGGTACAGATGAGCTCCAACCCTTTTGTTATAACCTTGGTTTGTCAGATATTAAAGCCAAAGGGGGTGATTTTACTTGGTCAAACAAGCAAGACACTGAGGATAGGGTCTATAGTAGGATTGATCGTGTGTTACGTAATTTTGATTGGATTTCTGCTTATGCTGCTGTGGAAGCTGATTTTCTAGCTCCCTTTGTATCCAATCATTCACCTATACTGATCAACTTTCATTCTGACCACCATCAAGGCAGGAAACCATTTAAATTCTTCAATGCTTGGATTAAAAATGGTGCTTTCTTGACTACTATTGACTCTCACTGGAACTGTGAGGAGACAGGTTTCTTGATGTTCAGAGTTATCAAGAAACAGAAAAGGGTAAAGGAAGCTTTGAAGGCAGCTGATTTTTATTGTACCAATCTGGAAAATAAAATTCAGGCTGCACAAGAGAAGCTAATCTCAGTGCAAGATAGATTAATTGTTGATCTCTTCAATCATGCCATTATTCAGGAAGAGAGAGAGGCTGCAGAACAGTGGAATCATCTTAGAGATATTGAGGAAAACATTCTCAAACAGAAAGCTAGAATCAATTGGCTCACGACTGGGGATGCAAACTCTAAGTATTTCCATGCTTGCTTGAAAAGCAGAAGAGCTACAAATCACATTTCCTCAATTTACAGCTCACAAAATGTAAAATTGACTGATCCTGAGGATATTAGAGAGGAGTTTCAGAGATTTTTTGTGAGCATGATGGGTTCCAGCTCCCCTGAAGTACCTGCTATTCAGCCTGCCATTATGCAGAATAGCAAGGTTCTTACTGTTGAACAACAACAAAAACTTTGCTCTGATTTTTCTGAAAAGGAAATCAAGGATGCTCTTTGGGGTATGGGGGAGGATAAATCTCCTGGACCCAATGGTTTTACTGTGGAATTCTACAAAGCTTCATGGGACATTGTGGGTAAAGACATTGTGAAAACAATACAGAGTACTTTTCATTCAGGTAACCTACTGAAAGCTTTGAATTGTACTTCTGTGACTTTGGTGCCTAAAAATTCTAACCCTACTTATGTGAGTGATTATAGACCTATTGCATGTTGCAATGTTTTATATAAAATTCTTTCTAAGACGCTTGCAAATAGGCTCTCCTCTGTGTTAAATGAGATTGTATATTTAGAGTAGTCTGCTTTTATTAAGGGAAGATTCATAGGGGATAATATAATCTTAGCTCATGAGATTATAAAACATTACAAAAGGAAAGGGGTCTCACCTAGATGTATAATCAAAGCGGACCTCAGGAAAGCTTATGATTCCCTAGAATGGTGCTTTCTTGAACAAATATTAATAGGGCTGCATTTCCCTATTAAATTTGTTAATTGGATTATGATATGTATCAAGACTGTGAGTTATTCTATCATGTTCAATGGATGCCCCATGGACCCTTTTGCAGCAAAGAGAGGGTTGAGGCAAGGGAATCCATTGTCCCCTTATCTGTTTGTTCTTGCCGTGGACTATCTTTCAAGGTGTCTAGCAGATTTAAAAACCCACCAAGGCTTCTCTTATCATCCTAGATGCAAGAAATTTGATCTTGTTCATTGCATATTTGCAGATAACTTGCTACTGTTTTCAAGAGGAGATGTTTAATCTGTGAAGATCTTGTTTGAGAAATTCCAGCTATTCTCAACATGCTCAAGGTTGAAAGCCAATGAAACAAAATCAGACATTTATTTTGGTGGTGTAGACCCGGAGATACAGCTTCAAATTACTGAGTTTTTGGGCATGAATAAGGGAGATTTACCATTCAGGTATCTTGGCGTGCCATTAACTTCAAAGAAGCTTCATATGGGGCACTATGATTCTCTAATTCAGAAAATTACGGATCGAATACAGTCCTGGACAGCTAGGGTTCTCTCTTATGCTGGTCGCCTTACTCTCGTTAAGGCAGTGTTATTTTCCTTCCAAAACTTCTGGTCACAGTTCTTCACAATCCCAATTGCGGTTATACATCATATAGAACAGCTGTGTAGGAGGTTAATTTGGACTGGCTCATCTGATGCAAGTAACTGATCACTAGCTGCATGGGCTGATTTGTGTGTACCAGCAGCAAAAGGTGGTTTAGGTATCTTTGATTTCTCAACATGGAACAGAGCTTCTCTTGGCAAACTTCCGTGGGATATTCAACACAAGAAAGAGAAACTCTGGGTACAATGGATAGATGCTTATTATGTGAAAAATGATAACTTCTGGCACATGAACAAACCTTGTGAAGCAGCTTGGATTATACAAAAGATTTTTGACCTGAAACCTTCATTGGAATCAGTAATTTGCAATCCAACTGGATGGAGATACAAAGTGTGTGAAGTGCACAAGAAGCTGCTACCTGAACAACAAAAGAAGAGCTGGGCCAATCTGGTCTTGTGCTCACTTTCATTCCCAAAATGGAAGTTTATACTATGGCTTTTGATCAGAGAAAGACTTCCCATTTGGAAGAATCTATTTAAGATAGGTCTGCAGGGACCTAGCTATTGTGTGCTCTGTAAGAAGAATGAAGAAACTTTTGAGCATTTATTCTTTTCGTGTGAGTTTGCAACTACACTTTATAGTAAGAGTTTTCAATGGCAGAATGTTCCAGCTATTCAGTGGAACTAGTCTTCTCTTATACAGCAGATAACGCAAAGTTTTGGATGCAGAACACCAAAGGGCAAGACCTTTTATGCTTGCTTTGCTGCTGTTATTTACTACATTTGGAGAGAGTGTAATTGGCGGATATTTCGAGACAAGAGCTCACCTGTTGATAGCATCATGAGAGAGATTGTCTCCCGCCTACATGCACGAGCAGCTGCAGGGAAAAATCAGAAGCTAAAAGACTATTTTCAAGACCATTTGAACTATTATGTGTAATTGTGCTAATTTTAGGCTGATTTGTATTGTTGAGATGAACAGTTGTAATCTTGAAGCAAAATACTAGGCCTGGGTGGTAGCAAGAACCTCATGGAGAGGGGCTTTGCTATAATCCAGCAGAGGCTAGGCTTCAATCTTTTATTCTCTAGTTTTTTAGCTAGAGTTACTGGAGTTTTACAGAGTTGTTGGGTTAGCTTGTATGGCTAACATTGTACTGTAAACGTTATATCCTTTTTGGAAGTAATAAAACCATCTTACTTTCCAAAAAAAAAATCATACTTGTGCCAGGATGACCCAAATGGTCATGCCACAAAGAGCATAATTTTTGGTTGTCCACCAATTGTTTGGACACCATATTAGTTTCAATGGGATTAATGTACGTATAGTACATTCCCGAGGAGTACGCTGACATTTTCTCAAATACACATTTCTTGCCAGCTTTAACTGATATAAGACACATGTACTCCTTTTGGTCTTCAGTCATGGTTTCCATGTGGTAACCATTCTGACGCACATCTTTAGAACTCAACAAATTTCTTCGAGATTTACTCGAATATAATGCGTCTTTTATTTCAATTTTCGTCCCCATAGGGAGCATGCCACACGCCTTTCTCGATCCCTCAATTAATTTTGCAACACCGCCAATGTTGTTAACGTTTGCCTCGACTGGTTTCAATTTGGTAAAATAAACTTTATTTCTCAGGATTGTCTGTGTCGCAGCACTGTCAATTAGACATTGTTCGCCAATTCCATTTCGCAAATTCATATCTTCACTAAAATAAATAAATATTAGATTAGTGATTAATTAAACACACTCATTTTTATTTAATGCGAAATTATTACATCATTGATAGTCTAATGCTTGTTATAGCATTTATTTAAATAAAACACAACTAAGCACTCTCAATTAAACACACATAATAATATGACTTCTTTAAGGTAACCTTAATTAATGCCCATGTTGGTGATAAGGTCTTTCTCAGCATTGTCCATGAAGTAGTCAGAAACATCAAGGCTTGGCACATTCTGGGGGCCTTCATCCACAAAGTTGGACTCAACATTTTTCTCTTTCCTTTTCAGGGAAGCTTGATATAATTCCACCAAATGCTTGGCGATTCGACATTCTTTTGCAAAATGGTCATTAACGCCACAGTTGAAACATGTCACCTTTTGCTTCCCTGTTGATCCAGTCCTTTGTTGGTTCATTTGTTTGCCTTTTCGCTTGAAATGGCGACGCTGGCCTTTGTTGAAATTCTTGCCACGAAATCTATTATTTCTCAATTGGCGACCTTGTTCACCCATTTTGGTGGCATGTGCCTCTGGCACTGCACTGGTTCCAACAGGCCTCATGTTATAATCTGCATGAGCAACTGATTATTTTGCTCAGCCACCAATAGCATAGATATCAGTTCAGAGTATTTTTTGAATCCTCTTTCTCGATACTGCTGCTGCAGTAGCACACTAGAGGCGTGTATGATGGAATAAGTCTTTTCAAGCATGTCATACTCAGTGATATTTTTGCCCAAATAACTTCATAGATGAAGTTATACGCAGTAGAGCAGAATTATATTCACTAACAGACTTGTAATCCTGAAACCTCAGATTAGCCCATTGAAACAAGGCTTGTGGCAACAAAACTTATTCTCTGTGCCCATATCTCTCATGGAGATTTTGCCACAATTTCTTTGGATCTTTAACCATGAGGTGTTCATTTTTCAGGTCCTCATGGAGATGATACCTTAAGAAAATACTGGCCTTAGCTTGGTCTTCCTCTGAGGCATTATTATTTTCCTCAATGGTTTTCTTAAGTCCATTAGCCTTCAGGTGTGCAAGGGCATCAACCTTCCATTTGTAGTAATTCTTTCCAGGCACATCAAGGATTTCAAATTCTCTCTTAGCAATGCTTGCTATTTTCTTGTTAGAAACAAATTGTTAAAGTTAATAAATTGCTGGGGTCGTTGGTTCTAAATAATTTATTGTGCAATTGAATATCACTACGGGAATGAAGTCGTAGTGGCTCGAGACTCCTGACGCTCAGTCAAAAGTCAGGGGTTCGAAAACCCGTTGGTACAAAATATAAAATGAACAATTTTATTTTCTTGTTTATTGGATAATCAACAATCATTATCTTTGTTTACTTTAATGGAACCTGCAAAACAAATGTTAATTCCAACTAATAAAGCAAATAAACTTTTATCTCAAAAGATCCCGCAGAACAAATATTAGTTACAAAATATTAGTGGTTCAATTTTCTTCCATAAGCATAATCTCATACAATGAGTCAATAGTCCAAAACAAATACGTAATGGTTTGTCCATTTATCTCATGGTCAAACTTGCAAAAAACATTTCTCTTCATTCATTAAATGCTATGGACCATACTTTTTTTTCTTTACTCAACCATTCATTCAACACTTTATTTCACGTGCATATTTGCTACAATTTTCAACAATCTTACTGACACACTCTTCCTTCATTCAGTATTTTATCAGTAACGTTTATACTTTGCTCTTCTATTGTTGGTTTCGGTTCTGATTGTATTTGTGACTAAATTATCACCTATCTTGGTGGTTGGTCATTTGGATTTTGTGGGTTACATAATGACACAAATTTGGAGTTGCATTGTACATGGTGGTGGCTCACATTTTCAGGTTCTTTGGGGCAATCGATGAGATGAACTCTGCAGAGCCAATCTCACCCTCTTCCTTTTCTCGTTTTCTTTTGTTGAACGGACCTGTATCTTGACAAGGGTCGAGCCTCGACTCTACTGGGTTGTTTAGGTTTATAAAAACAGGCTTAGGAGGTGGTGGTTGTGGTTCATTGGCTCGGGAGGCTTCTGCTTTGGTTGTGGTTGGAGTATGATACTCGGATAAGGAACAGTTTCGAAAGATACGTGGTTTTGCTCAATGATGAGGTATACGGGTGAGTAGTAAATACTGGTTACGACAGTGTTGATCCCATTACTTTGGTGACTCATAGTGGTATCAAAACTAACGTAAAACTATATGGCTAGAATATTTAGTAATCTAGTTTTGAGTTTTTTATGTAGAGGATCCGAATTATATTCGGCAACTACAAATCTTAGTACTTCAAAACTTAGAATATTTTGTAATGAGTTTGTATTTTACCTTTTGAAGTTTGGAGCTAGGTGGTGCTGAAAACGATGAAAGATAGCTCACAAAGGAAGCTCAAAGTAGTGAAAGTATTCGTAGTTTTTTATTGTTTTCACTGAGTTGCAATTTCTCATTACAACATTGGCCTATTTATAGGCAAGTAAATCTGACACTTACTATACAAGCATAGTAAAATCATATAATTTGCTAAAAGCAAGTCTTGTGTGAGACCAACGCATAGAAAAATGGGGTCACTATTTAGAAATGTAGGGGTCACTTGTTGTGACTAGTGATCCTTGTTTTATTGAAAAGTGACCCCCTCTCACAAAAAATAATAAAAAGACCGTCTTATAAAAGTTTTTGTGATTGGCTAAATGTGAGTCATTGACATATTTTATGACACGTGGGGAATTACAAACAATTCACACAATATTTTTTTTTTTTTTGGGGGACCCAAAAGCAAAACCTGCGTTTTGACCGTTGTACTTGTACTTGTACTTGTACTTGTACTTGTACTTGTACTTGTAGTAGCTAACTGGTGTAGAGTTTGTAGGGCTGAACAGTGAACTGTGAAGCATAACCTCCGATTCTCTCATATTTTTCACAACTGGGCAACAGCAAATGCAATTCAGAAGGCAAAGCCTTCACCAACAACAACAACAACAACAACAGCAACAGAAAACAATACCCTGGAACATAAGAATACAAATCAAGGCCAAACATTTTCATCTCAAACTCAAACTCAAACTCAAACTCAAAGTCAAATCCTCAACATCTCTTTCTCTCTCCTCCTATTCTTTCAATCTCCGCAAATGCAACCTTGCCCTCGTTGCCAATTTCGGATCTTCAAAACAAACAATTAAATCCAAACTCCTCAAAATCTTCCACAAGTTTAGGCCAAATCGAGTCAAGAAACTAAAATACTCAGAAAAAAATGGGTTTTCAGCAAAAGGATTTTGGGTCGTTTTGGTTGCTGTTGCCATGTTTGTTTCCTTTTTTGTGTATCCTTTGCAAAAGATGTTTAATTTTGATCAAGCTCGGGTTCTGAAGCTCATGGGCAAGGTTTGGAACTTTGCCGCTAATTCTCAATGGTAGATTTTGGTTTAGTTTAATGCCCACAAAATTTTGGTTGTTTCATTTTTTTTCTGTTTAAAGTTTATTCCTTTTTTGTTAATGTCCCCATTGTTTTTATCTGTATTATCATTTGATTTGTTGGTCCAATTGTTTGGAATTCTTAGACAGGCCGCTCTTCAAGTGGGTATTTCTCATCCATTCCTTAAAATTAGGGTCTTGAGGTATTAATATATATTTTTTCTTTTCTTTACTTTGGAGATAAAGTTTGTTTTCCCTGTTCGGAAATTGGAACTGAAATACAGTTGGTAATGTGTTTGATTTGCATTTGAATTGAAGAGACTTATTGTTTGCAGCTACAAACCTGGAATTACACTGAATTAAGTCTAATTTCTCTCAGTTTTGATATGGGTGTGATTTCGTTTATTGTTTAGTGAGACCACATGTAGAGAACAGTCATTGTATATATGTGCTGAATGCTGTGCAAAGAAGTCAACATGACAATATCCTACAGTTCCTTTGATAATGACTGTCCCATTTTCTTGATAATCCGTTGAAGTATGCCTGGAATCTCTGTTAAGTCATCGAGTTGCTAATGATTAAAAAAAAAAAAAAAAAAAAAAGGTCATCGAGTTGCTTTCGATTGTCTTTGAGTTCTGCTGTGAAAGTTGGTACCCGAAAGACTGAGCAGATATCAGTCTGTTCTATGGAATCAGTTTTTTACCTTCAAGTATCCATGTCGGGTTGGCGAGTGGTCTATGTTATGGCACAAGTTATGGACACTTAGATGCTTCAATTTAGGCCACAAGCGCTGCAGGTTTCCAAATACTTATCAGGCTGAAATCTGGACATGTAATGTAACTGTGTTGGATACTTTATACTGAACACATATAACACAGCTATTAGTGAACTGTACCAGGACAGACCTAAGTCTTATTGGGTCCTTATGATGGTGCTTTGATTCAGATTCTAGCTACAATTTCTAGGATGCGCTACTACAATATGAGATTGACAAATTCGAAGCTTGAAATCAGCTCTAGCTAGCCAGTAATGACTGTATGTGTTGGCGAAGCCCAATGTGTGTGAGGTTGTAACTTGTAAGTTATAGCTTGAACCATTGTTGTGAAGATAGTTGCGATTACCTCTGATGCCTGATGACTTGTCTGATGTTGTAACAATTGAAAGAGTCTCTATTATCTCGGTGGATGCTAATCATGATTTGATCAATATCAAGTCCATTTATTGGATGCATAATCTGGTGCTTTAGAAGGGCAAATTCAGAGATCAGTTGTCATTTCCTGGTTTTGCTGTTGGTTTCTCTATGTGCTTAAGGGACTCCTTGTGACCTTACCTGTGTAACCTCGATTCACATTAGCTGCAGGTAACATTGTGTTGAAAAAAAGGGTGGATCTGTAGCATTCCAACTTGAAGTGACAAGCTTTACGTGTTTGGAGGATTAAGCGATACATGTATCAAGTTTGTCCTCAGTCTGCTGAGGTTTCTTATCCCTGTAAATAATGGTATTTGGTCCATGGTCCAGCATCCAAGTTCAGGTCATTCAAGAGTATGATGTCATTGAAGCTTATGGGTACATGGATAACATCTAAGGATTGTATACGGAACAAAGCAAGCAAAATCTGTAACTCAGCCATTTCCAAGTCAGCAGCAGCGCTAAGCTGATATCATATTGCAGAATTCTGTTATTTAACAGAATACTTCCTAATGGGAAAAGTTGATGTGTGCATTGCTATTTGTTGACTATGTTTGATTTGAGGTACCAGGATGCAATGTCGTAAGATCCCTGAGATAGATATTTCATCTGGGACATCATGAACCATGCTTAAGATTGCTTTCTGTTACCGTCTAGCAACAAATTCCTTGTACTACAATATCAAAGACATCGAGGTGTAATCCCTCCAGCAAAGCCTATGGAGTTCATGTAGTCAGCTACCTAATCAGACAAGCCCTGTAGAGAGATTGCTCTCATTATAGTTGATTGGAATTTTTATATACCAGAATCAACATCATAGGTGTTTGTGGACCATGTTTGATTTGAGATTTTGCTGCCTATCTTCTCTGTGAAGCTACATCTTATCACCAGAAGTGCAGACTCCAGTCGTGAATTGGTATCCTGCAGGCTAAATGCCAGTAGGATTGGCATCTGGACCAATCACCTTTGTGCGCAACATCTGGTTACCTTGCTACTGAATCACCAACAGCTTTGGGGCCTTCAGTGTTCTCTTCTCTTCTGAACAAGTCAGTTGCGGTGTTCCAGATCTGTGGAATTGCTTTGAACTTTATATATGGCATAGGGGCCTTGTTCTTGTTCTCCGGATGAGTTACAAACTCGTAAGCAGCAAAGCAACACTTTCATTGTTGCTTGCGAGTTTGTAACGGAACTAGAAATCAAAGCAAGCTACTCCAACTAGTATCATGTTTTGCTTGTGAGTTGTGAGAGTTGATGACCGATTTGCTGGACTTGTTAACGTCAATGTGACAGCTCGTAAGCCAACGGATAACCCAAATGCTGTGATTGTTTCTGTAGCTATGCATTAGTGTGATCATCACACTTGTGTTTGGATTATTTAAAAATAATAATAAATATAAAATAAATCAATCTTTTTGTTTGATGGAGTATGTTGTATGTAATGAGGGGGCGTTTGGTTGGGGGTAATGATTAAGGGGATAATGGAATAAATTTATAGGTTAAAATAGGAGATATGTGAGGTAGTGGCGGTTAGATTTTGTGAGAAAAGGGTAATGATTACCCCCATTTGAAGGATAATAGAAATCCACCTCCCCCTAGGGTAATGACTTTCCCCCATTTTCCTTCATATTTTCCATTACCCCCTATTAATCATTATCCTCACCATTTCACCTTACTATTTTGCACTATAATTTACTCCATTACCCCCTTAATCATTACCCCCAACCAAAACGGCCTCTGATTAATGAGATTGAAGACATAGATGATAGAACTATAAAAGGTAAAGAGGAGGGTGAGGTGATGTTTGAAAAAAGAAAATATATAAAAAGGAAATTGTCGCCTGAGAGATTCGAACTCTCGCGGGGAAACCCCATGTACTTAGCAGGCACACGCCTTAACTACTCGGCCAAAGCGACTTCAGATCAACGTTTACCTGTTTACGTATTTAAAGATTATTTGAAACTTTTAAGTATATTGACAAAAGAATCAAAGATAGATATTGAGTGATTCATTTCATAAAAAATAATATTCACTTTGATATAAAGATAATATTACTAAACTTATTAATGTTAACAAAGAAATATTTTAGTGACTATGCAACGAATACTGAATTTTATTGAGAGATTTTTTTTATAGCGACAGCTACTAATACTTATACTTGTGCTTGCACCCATGACCCAAAACAATTATTTATACTTGGTGCATTGTCTTAGAAGAAAATAGAAATGCTAAGTGTGCATATGAACACTCACACACTTAGCATTTCTTCTAAGACAATGCACCTGTATAAGCATTTTTTTCGGATGCAAGTACAAGTATAAACCCTAACCTTCTCTTTTGCCTCTCTTCCTCTCTCAATTCCTAATTTTTACTAGGACAAATTTTTAAGTTGGGAGGGCTGATTTAGGGCATTTTCAGCATGTGATTCATGTTTTTCACCTGTTTTTGCCATTGATTTCTAGTTTTTTTGCACTCTGAGTGGAATAATTTTTCTCTCCCTTTTGTAGAGTTATTAGGGATTTTCATCTTTTTCCTTTTTATAGGATCCTCTATTCGCCTATTGTGCGATTCAGTAGCAAGTAATATGAAATCAGGGACCGGATATGCACAAGATCGATGGTATCATACAACGTTTTGTGAGCAAACAATTACGATACTTGCGGTGAAGATATCCACTTCCGTTAAAGATGAAGCATCAAAGAAAGCACATGGTTACTATTCATGTTGAGAGTTGCGCTCGGGTATTCTAGTCAATTGTTTTGTTAGCAAATTTGTTATTATTACTATTAATTTAGTATATTCTAGGGTTGTTTTCGATGTAAATGCCACATGACTTTTTTATGAATAAAAGTCTCTTATTCCCCTCTTAATAAAAAGTGTGCATATGAAAGGGTTTTTTTTTTTTTTTTAAAAAAGAAAAAAAAAGAAAAAAAAAGAAAAAAATAATAATAATAACTCTACTTAAACGATATGGAAAATCTAGTATTTGAGTTATGAATAAATTTCGGAGAGTTTCAAATTTTGGAGCTATCAAATGAAAATATATTTTCATTTAAAATTATTCTCTCCCCTTCTTTACCAATTAGGTGGATGCCCGTGAGTATGCCGTGCGTTGCACGGACTGTGGTTATATAATAAAATTAATATAACGTGATTATTAATCTCAGCGAAAAATCAAAGTGTAATTGTCACTTATGAAAAACTATTAGACTCTGTTTGATTCACCTTAATTTTACTTAAATTCGGTTCAGTTCAGTCCAGTCCAGTTCAGTTCAGTTCAGTTCATGTGTAACTTTATAACTCATATAACTTTTTATATCGAAATAATTTCATGATGATAATTATTTCATCGGAAAGATCTCAAAGCATACTTTCAAATGAGTCCAATATTGACTATTTTTGGACGAATTTTAAATCGTTAACGGTTAAGTTTAAAAAATCAATTTAGTTCAATTCAGTTCATTTCAGTTCGGATCAGTTTTATCCAGGTGAATCAAACAGAGCCTTAGTAATATATGAATAAATAAATATATTTATATAATCCATTTAATATCATGAATGCCATATAATAAGATTACAATGACTTTATATGGCATGTTATCTAATTTAAACTCTTATCATCAATTTCAATTAATTATTAATTAACTCATCTCATATGTTACATGATCCAATAGGTAATAGTTTCAAAGTCTTTCTATGCTTGATGTTGGTACGCCAATACTCTTATGTTGATATAAGTGTACAACTAACATTCCAAAGATATGATCATTCTTTTATGGTAAAATCAGTTTAAATGTCTAATGTATCCGTAACTACTTTTCAAAAAATAAAGAAGTTTTAGACGTAAACCTTAGATTAGCAAAACATATTTCAATACTTGCTTGTTTTTTCAAAGTTATATGCGGTCAAAGTACTGCCATAAAGAACGCAAAAAGTCCAATGCAATTTTATTTGTGGTCCGCAGGGAGTACATTAATAATTATAAAGTTGAAGGGAACATAAATTGGAACCCCAAAATAACATGGGGGATCAGTATATTACGTACAGTTATATAAGGGGATAAAATTATACGTGACAATTGTAAATTTTATATTAAAGATTGGACCTAGAATCATTTTATATTTCATCTTTTATTTCTTTATTCTACACATACTCTTTCTATTATATGTTAAATTGAGATTGCTTTTTAAATTTTTATAACTAATATACATATATTTTCTCTTATTTTTACATTCAACTCTTTATTTGTGTCAGCTTGTCAAGCTAATTACTGATTATCTTTTTAGGTGGACGCATCTAATATTCTAAATCAATAGAACATACTACAAATGAGTCTCATTTTAAAGGATATTTCGAACTCGTTCCAATGGTGTGAGCAATTTAATTTCTTAAGCGGTGAAACTAAAGTTATATGCTTTTTAAAATCTAATAATCTATTCTTTAATGATTTAGGAAGTACAACTTTAGTATATATTCTAAAACCTCTAATTAATAGTAACTATTTAATGATTTAGGAAAGTACAACTTTAGTATACATTATATACCAAAACATATATTTCTATTTTATATTTATTTTAAAATTTTATTACAATGGCTCGCTTAGGTGGACGCCTCCAACATTGTCAGAAAATGCCTCTAATATATAGATACTAGATGCCCGTAAGTATGTCCGTGCGTTGCACGGGCTGTGATTATATAATAAAATTAATATAACGTGATTATTAATCTCATCGAAAAATCAAAGTGTAATTGTCACTTATGAAAAATTATTAGTAATATATGCATAAACATTTATATAATTCATTTAATATCATGAATGCTATATAATAAGATTACTATGACTTTATAAGGCATCTTATCTAATTTATACTCTTATCATCAATGTCAATTAACTATTAATTAACTCATCCCATATATTACATGATCCAAGAGGTAATAGTTTCAAAGTCTTTCTATGATTGATGTTGGTACGTCAATGCTCTTATGTTGATATAAGTGTACAACTAACCATCCAAAGATATGATTCTTTTATGGTAAAATCAGTTTAAATGTCTAATGTATACATAACTACATACTTTTCAAAAAATAAAGAAGTTTTAGACGTAAACCTTATAATAGCAAAACATACTTTAATGCTTGCTTGTTTTTTCAAAGTTATATGTTGTCAAAGTACTGCCTTGAAGAACGCAAAAAGTCCAATGTAATTTTATTTGTGATCCGGAGGGAGTACATTAATAATTAATAAGTTGAAGGGAACATAAATTGGAGCCCTAAAATAACATGGGGGATCAATATATTACGTACAGTTATAAAATTATACGTGATAATGATAAAGTTTCCTTTTAAAGATTAGACCTAAAATCATTTTAGATTCATCGTTTATTTCTTTATTCTACAGATACACTTTTTATTATTATTATTTATTTATTTTTGAAAAGGCAAAACAACCAGGATAATTCTCATAGAGAATTATCCTAAAGCGTCCTTATCCAATAACTTGGTTAAAGATCGGTCGAAAGGAATCAACCAAATAGATAATCTATCACAATTTTGACCATGGTTTGCCATAAAATCTGCAACAGAATTGGCTTCTCGGAAACAATGTAGGACCTCTACATTATCAAAGAAATGTAAATCTTTTTTAGTGTCAATTAGAATATTCTCTATCTCCCATGGAATGAGCCATTCTGCACGCAAAGCTTTGATAACTGTGAGATTATCACCTTCAATTGTAATATTGCGGATACCTCTATTTCTTGCATCACGAACGCCTTCGCGAAGGCCAATAGCTTCCGCAAGAAGAACTGAACAATTTCCACACGACTTTGCCCTCAAGCTAATGACGTCTCCATCCATGCTACGAATACAAAACCCAGCTGCAGCTCGATGATTATTCCATTTGGACCCATCAAAGTTGAGTTTGACATAATTTCTTCTCGGAGGAGACCATCTAATATTTTCCCTAGGTAGTTTCTTGGGAGTTTTTTTTGAAAAAACCCTCTTAGCATCAAATTCAAAAGATTTAGTTTCTAGAGACTTCCATTCTACAAAACTTTTTCTAGCAGTATGAGCTACTTGAGTGGGATTGGTAACCAGGTTATCAAATACAATTTTATTTCGAACAAACCAAAAAATCCACCAAGTAATTACAAGGAGGATGAAATCCCACTCTCTAAGATTCTTGTGAAGAAAATTTAATGATTCAACAAAGGACAAGTTGTGAGGCATATTAAGTGAAATATCCTTATTAAGGAGCGATTGGACTGAAGCCCAAACTTGTAAAAAGTAAGGGCACTCAAAAAAGAGGTGAAACTTATCTTCAGAGTGGTAATTACAGAAAACACAATCTTGCGGAACAAAAATTTTGTTGTGTTGGAGTCTATACTTAGTAGGCAAGCCGTCCAAGCATAATTTCCAAAGAAAAATTTTAATCTTATTAGGTAGACTGAGATTCCAAAACCAATTAAAATTACATTTTTCTTTATAACTATTCTGAATACCCTGCACCAACCACGTACCTGATTTAGCCGAAAAGATACCATTACTCGTAAAGCCCCAATATATCTTATCAACTACCTCATTATAAGGAACGGGTAGACCCAAAATAATCTGAATGATATCCTGAGGTACCACTCGAGCAAAAAGCTCAACATCCCACATACCTTCATCGGAGATGAAGCAGCTAACTGGGGTATTGAGGTTGAATAAAGGATCATCCGATGTGGAAGAATGAAACTTCTCTATAAGAGGAAAATGGCAAGCCCAATTGTCATTCCAAAAACTAATATTATCCCCATTTCGTACTTGCCAACGTATGCCCTCCCTAAATAAAGATCGGACTTCCAACATATGAGACCATTGCCATGACATATTCTTACCTTTGGAATAGCTAAAAAGGTCCTGACCTTTAAGATATTTGTGTTTAATAAGCCTGACCCATCTATTCTCTGGTTCGGTCATTATCTTCCAAACCAGTTTCATTTGCATGGCTTTATTTACAGCATCTGCTTTCCTAAGACTCAAACCACCTAAATTTTTTGGGCGACAAACTTTATCCCAACCGATAAGATTTGGAGACTTACTCTCAGGATATTTGTTCCAAAAAAATTACGGTTCATTTTATCTAACTTGTTCAGAGATGATGTGGGTAATGTAAAACTCTGCATTGTATAAATGGGAGTTGCTGAAAGATTAGCTTGAATAAGGGTAGCCCTCCCCGCTTGGGAAAGAGAATTTGCTTTCCATTTTGCTAGATGACTACTTGTGCGGTCAATAACATCATTAAAGGTATTATTCGTAACCCTTTCACTAATGATAGGACAACCTAAATATTTGTCGAGACACGTGGAATGACTCACTGCTAAAATGCCTTTAAAAGATTCGATACTAGTAGACTAATATTTTTCGTACACTGGAAAGCAGACTTATGGAAATTAATTTTCTGCCCTGACATACTACAATACTCGTCAAGAATATTCTTAATATTATGACAACTTTGATTTGATGCATCTGCAAAAATCATTGTATCATCTGCAAAGGTAAGAAAAAGAAGTTTGTCTGCACAATGACAAATCTTAATACCAATGCTTTTGGATGAAGTATCACTTTCTCTTTGAAGTCGTCTAGCAAGTACTTCCGCACATAAAATAAAAATATACGGAGATAGAGGATCCCCTTGACGAATTCCCCTAGAGGAGGAGAAAGTGTCCCCTGGGGAATTATTGACTAAACCGAGAAAGAGACTGTGGAAATGCATTCTTTAATCCATACAATCCATTTTTCACAAAAACCAAATTTTCTAAAAACTTGTAGGATAAAATTCCAGTCAGGTCTATCATATGCTTTTTCCATATCTAATTTGATGGCTAACCAACCACTCTTACCTTGCTTCGATTTAAAAGAATGAAAAACTTCATGAGCCAAAAGGATATTATCTTGAATGCATCTATCTGCGACAAAAGCACCCTGTAAAGGATGAATTATCTTTGCTAAAACTGTTTTAAGCCTTGAAGTTAATATCTTAGAAATAATCTTATAGATAGTTGAACATAAGCTAATCGGTCTAAAGTGATTGGCAGAACAGGGATTATCTATTTTTGGGATAAGTGCTAAGAAAATTTGGTTAATTTCCTTAAGAATTTTTCCTGAATGGAAAAAAGCTTTAACTGTACGACAAACTGAGGGACCAACAATATTCCAATAAATTTGGAAAAAACTAGATGGAAAGCCATCCAGCCCTGGGGATTTATTGGGATCTAGAGAAAAAGTCGCATCTTTAATTTCTTCATCTGTAACTTCTCTGGTTAACATTAGGTTATCTTCTAAAGTAATTTCAGCATTTAAATCTATAAGGTCGATCAATGGGTTAACAGAGCAAGACTGATCTTTTACAAACCGCAATTTAAATTCTTTAGTTATTTCTTTAACAATAGATTAGGCTCAGTATAATGAATACCATCCATGCTATTAAAGCTAATGATCTTTTTACGATTCTTTCTAATAGAAGCTTTAGTTTGAAAATAGGTTGTATTTCTATCGCCAAGAAGTAAGTTTCTCGCTCTTGATCTTTGAAACCAATAAGTCTTATTAAAATTAATTAAACAAGCCTTTTTGGTTAATAACTTATCTTGACGCTTGATGAGCAAATGGTCTGAGGGATGGAGCATTAAATCTGCTTCGACAATCATTAAACTCGATTCTACTTCTTTGAGTTGCCGAGCAATATTACCAAATTTTAATTTAGCCCAATTCTTGGAAATGTTCTTGAGAGTCTTGCATTTGTTAACAAATTGAAAGCCACATGATCCATCAAACCTCGAGGACCATGCTTTACGTACCATTTTCTCATAATCTTTATGCTGGGACCAAGCTAACTCAAATCTAAAAGGGGGAGGGGGCAAATGATTCTGATCAACAAACTTCAAAACAATGGGACAGTGATCTAAAATTGCAAAGTCATGGTGGGAAATGATGGCATTTGGGAACTTACCAAGCCAAGGAGTAACTAGAACTCGATCTAAACGCTCCCAAATATTACCAACCCCACTATTCTTTTTCCTCCACGTAAATGGAGAGCCACTGAAGGAAATGTCCAACACATTTGCAGAAAACTTAAAAGAAGTCTAGAAAATCTTTCTTGTGAGGGCGTAATACCCCCAAACTTATCACTGGGAGAACCTATTTCATTGAGGTCCCCAATTATAGCAAAAGGATCGGACAAACTAGCACAATATTATAACAAATCATTCCAAAATTGAGCTTTATGATTCACTTGTGCAGGGGCGTAGACAAAGATGAAAATAGAAGGGGAATTTCCCGCTGAATCTTGAGCAAGAACACTAATAAAGCGAGATTCTTTATGTAAAATAATGATGCTAAATGAACTACTTTGCCAAAGTAACCATATTCCACCAGAGTAACCAACACAAGGCACAAAATCAAAATCACTGAAGCCAAATTGATTAACTAACAGTGGGGTGGGATCATTTTGCACCTTTGTCTCAGCGAGGGCTATTAAACTGACTTGGTGCAATCTACAAAACAACTTGATTTCCTCATCAAAATTCTTTTTACCAACCCCCCTAACATTCCAAAAAGTTACCTTATTCATAAAACCTCTTTTTAAAATGGAACGTAGTGCTAAAACACCCTGTTGGGTCAGTTTCTAGGATAAGCAAGATTGCAATAAAAGGTCTGCACAAATAAATCATCAGGAAAAATAGCTTGAGCAATATTATCTTGAAAATTTCCTTCTTCAGACTAACTGGAACAACAAAAAAAAGAGAATACTCCTTCCTTACGGCTTGCTTTGCCTGGGATGGAGAAATTGTCTCAATAATGGGATTTAACCCAGTAGGAATCAAAGGAAAACTTAGATGCTTTCCAAAATTTAAAGCTCTCTTCCTTTGGGCTTTCTTAGCCTGGGAAGAAGCAAAGCTCATCGAAGAAACTTGTGAACTGATCATATAAAGGAAACAACATAACCAAGTAAACTTAACTAAGAAAAGACCATGATTAATATCATCATCCCTCTTGCACTGAACCAAGAGGTCTGAATAGTTCAAATAACCAATAAAAATCCTAATGATCAAGAAAAAGATGATCTTTGATACCCTGTAAACTACTTCCTGGAAATTGGCTAAAAGAAAGAAGATATTTGCAAAAAAGAAGCTGAAAATCTCTTTCTGGGAATGTGTCAACCATACAGAGACAAACCAACGGTATGGAAAGAAAGAAGTTAACATCATATAGTCTATCAGTAGCTTTACAAAACACATCATAATCAAACTAAACTTCCAGCAGAATTTGGAAATAATGTAAAAAAGCCTATCTAGAAAGTACCATATAATTGCAAAACCATATAATCTCAAAGGTTGAGCTGAATCAGGTATAAGAATAACACCCAAAATTGACTTGAAAAGCAAACTGAACCAAGCACAAAAAGTAATTAGATACAAATCATCTTCAATAAAAACCAAGGGACTATAGCAAGTATAATTCTTAACAGGTATGAAAAAAGACATAAAACATAGACTAAGGAAAATAGTGCTGTAACAGAGATGGTAGAGCTGGATGAAAAGAGCAAAGCTAGAGACAACCTGGGTCTGCCTTATAAAAAAGACATATTGGCTCAAACCATGGAATCGAATCCCATGAATTGCTAGAGATAGTTGGCTGAAGAGAGGTTTACAGATCGTTAAAATATGAGCAGCTCGGAGCTCATAGCTACGCCTCCACAGTGAAGAGAAAGGAAGGAATTTTAGATCGCACCTCTCACCAACCACATCAAGAAACAGGTTCGAATTGGAAAAGAGGACTTTGCAAAGCCACCCAACAATTAGGACGAACTGAATGAAATTGGGGCATTTGTCATACCCGAATAGAAACTCCCAATCCCAAAAATTGGGATAAATCTTGCAATAGCCACCATTCCCAGGGATAACCAAGGTCGAACTATCACCATCTCTGATTAAACAAAATTTTTTTGAGATGAGGCAATCATCTTTCACCTCACCATTTCTAGGGTTTGGGGAAAAAATCGATTTTTTTTTCCACAAGATGGCTCAATTGATCAAGAACAGTCGACAGACAGCGAATTGATTGAGGGAATAAACTTAATTGAGAGAAAATTTCAAAAGGAGGGGAGGAATTAGAGGATCTAAGAGAAGAAAATTGTGATTTGGGGCTTTTTTTCTCAGGGGCTTGGGGGGCTTTGTTTTGCGACATTTTTTCTTTTATACTATTTTTATTATATTTTACCTTGAGATTGCTTTTTAAATTTTTATAACTAATATATTTATTTTTTTCTTATTTTTACATTGCAACTCTTTTGTTGTGTAAGTTTGTCAAGCTAATTATTAATTACCTTTTTAGGTATACGCATCTTATGTTGTAAATCAATAGAACATACTACAAATAAGTCTCATTTTGAAGGATATTTCGTACTCGTTCCAGTGGTGTAAGAAATTTAATTTTTTAAGCGGTAGAAGTAAAGTTATATGCTTTTTAAAATCTAATAGTCTACTCTTTAATGATTTAGTAAAGTACAATTTTTGTATATATATTCTATACGGAAATCTCTAGTTAATAGTGTACTCTTTAATAATTTAGGAAAGTACAACCTTAGTATTATATATTCTATACTAAAACATATATTTCTATTTTATATTTATATTAAAACTTTATTACAATGACTTGTTTAGGTGGACGCCTTCAATGCTGTCAAAAATGCCTCTAATATATAGATATTATGATTATAATTATAATTCTTCCCTTGGTTTAAAAAAGAAAGAATGAAGCATTATGTTAGGTATAGTATAGAGGCCTCAAACTCAAATAAAATCACTAATTTCAAATCCATTTCCCAACCACAACCTAACATGATTTGACATTATGTCAAATAATGAACATTTAAGTACAAAACTTAAGATGTTAGGACTTAAAAATACTTTTGGCATACTCTATATGTTTTCACACTATCAATGTGCTTTCTGGAATTTGATATGATGAAAAAAAAATTCCCAGACTGTCGGTCATAGTTTTGACAAATATCTTGTTCTCATCTTTTGATAATATCTTGGTGAATGTAACACATTTTATCGAATTTATTAGACATCATTTTATATATTTGTTGTGTATTTAACCCTATTTTATTTTTCACTCATCACCACCGTATTTCCTCATTTACATGTTTTCCCTTCTAAATCACATTCGTCGGGTTGAACCGACAAAAAAATTTAGAGTGGAAATAGTTATTTATTATCTAATAATGACTAATAAAATCAATAAACACATGCTACATAAAGTAATTTCGATCAGAAAACATAAATACACATCACTACCTGGTTTTTGTCATAAAAACATGGCACCATGACTCTTGAAGGAAAAAATAATTTACACTATAGAGAGTGTTAACAAACACAATGGCACCATGTAAAATATCTTAATTAATTTTCATTTTCTTGTGGATAATAACACAATAGTTATAATCAATCATTGTATGATAGTGGTTCATGATTAGAAAGGTATACTACTTAGAGAAAGTTCAGCATAACTGATGGTAATTTCACTCGTTATGAGAGTTATTTCGGTTTGAGGCTTCGGCTTATGGGAAAGAAATCAACCATCAATATTAGAAAGGGAAAGTATTACCAGCTGAGCAGCGAAGCACAAAGTAAGAAACTATGTCCGAGGAAAAATGCATGCAATGCATAGCCGTAATAAGAAGAATCATATGGCAAAGAGTGAATTTATAAGGTAATATCAAGGGTCAATTAGAAAATGTCTTAAGATCGATTTCTAACTACAGTGTCGCACGTCTTACAATTAATCTCCATAAGACACAAAGTAAGGTTCATGAGGACTTACAATGAGAGCGTAATTCCTTGTTGTTGAATAAAAAACTCTTTGAAAATAGAATTTAGTTAATACTCAAGCAATGGGAACATCAGGTACGAAGATCCCCCTCTTTTTTTTTAAGAAAATGTATGTGCATGCCACAAAGTATGTACCCTACAGGGCATGGAGGGCCAGAGGGGGATGTTTTGAAACTTTTTTCTAAATGATTTTTTTTTGTTTGTTTTCTTCTTTTTGCTTTGGTTCCATGTAATAAGTAATAACGGAGAGTAATGTGCATTCTCTCCTATTCTCTTCAACGAAATGGTTCGAGACGGATTAGAACGGCGCGAAACGGAACGACGCGGATAATGAAATAAAATGAAGTACAAAATACGGAACAAAGCCTTACTTTCTAACAATATAGTGACTTACATGACAAAAAAAAAATCATTTTAAGAGGTTTATATCAGGCCTGACAAAAGCTGACCCAACCCGACCTGAACCTAACCTGGAAAAACTGGATTAGGGTTGAGATTTTCAACTCGTTTATTAAATGGGTTAGGTTAAGGTTGAAATTTTCAACCCGAAAACAACTTGTTTACTTACATATGTCAATTTTATTTTTAAAATTTTGTAAATATTTATGAGCCAAATAATTAATAATCATTGAAAAGTATAAATTTTCCTTGATCCAATAGTTTGTTTTGTATATATTAACTTACTGTAGAAATTTGAGGGTATATATCCCCTTTATATCAGGTTTTTACCATTTTTTACTTATAATAAATTAGTTAGGTTAGAGTTGGAGTTTTCGACCCATTTAAAAAATAGGTTAGTTAAGTTGAAGTGTTGAACCCAAACTCGACTCAACCTAATCTGTTAATCTGGCCTAATTTATACTTTATACAACTTATTTTCAACGTCAATGAGTTGCATAATTCAATCGCGTAACGTCTGCACCAAAAATTAAACCCAAAGGCGTTAAGGTCGGGAATTTTTAGACTTTCATTGATCAGAGTATGCAGTTATGCACAGCATTGCATTGTGGTTTGTGGGCTGTGGCCCAGTTTTTTGAATTTACCACACACAGAGGGCCCTTCAAAGGTATGAGTCTGCGGAAGTGGGCCTTCCAGTTCCCGCACTTGTCTCTGAGATGAGAATAAAACCACCTCACGCGAGGGTATCGCGCGTGGTTATCCTTACATTTCATTAAAAGGGACAACATATTCAATGTTACTGGGACCCATCATGTCTTCATAGTAGATTATACACCGTTGATGATCCAATGTCGATTAGATCGGACGGCCAATATGAATAGTCAAGCCCCTAATCATAGGCCTCTTTGACTAAACACACTGAGGAAAATGAAAAACATATGCTTTAATTTAATTTTTTCCTTTGGATTTGATGTTTTGATTTTATCAACTAAAATAAAAAGTGATCCGTAGCTAACTTGGAGTCTATCTAGCTCTAGCTATGAGTTTTTTTTTCTTTTTTCTTTTTTTATGTTACTTCCCTTTTTATTTAATCTTAAATTAATCCCTAGCCTTTGACTGGGTTGTCACTTCAATCGAGGTGCTTTACTTTGAAAGTTTAGGTAGTTAGGTGAATGACGGAAAAGCCCATGGATCTGACCTTTTATTCCGGTTTAGCCCCACCCTTTGATTATCTGAATGTCTAAATTGCCCCTTTAAAGTGGTTAATCGAAATTCTTTTTTTCTTATTCTATCTGCTCCTTAATCTTTTCTAGAAAATTTGCAAGTGTTTCTTAAATGTAGTGTCAACCTTTTTTTTTTTTTTCTTTGCCAAGGGTATCCCACCGTCGATCACAGTAACTAACCTCTTCGCCCTAACTGTCAGCGCATTAAGCAGTAGAGGGCTGGCCAAGGGATTTTTTTCATTCGCAAGTGTTGGAATTCGAATCATGTACCACTTGTTTAAGGGATGAAGTACTGAACCACTACACCAACCCATCTTGGTTAATGTAGTGTCAAACTTGGCAATGCCAAGATACATTGGTTTGGTTCAACTTGCTCTGCATGACGTAGAGACTAATATAAACTGAGCAAGTGGTTGATATGAGTAGTTCGACATACTCATTTTTTAATTAAGGTTGAGGCCTGAGGGTTTGAGTTATGGGGATAATAACACTGCTTATTGAAAATACTTTACTCCTTCGTGGACAAATTCGGTGCGAATAGGACTAGTCATGGCTTAAAAATTTTAGAGTGAACCTGTGATCCAAACCAAAAAAAGATAAAATAAAATTGAACCCTCAGTGCCATAATTGGTTACGATACTCTAAATCATTAGGCATTCTCTACATCCCTAAATCTAGGGTGTGTTCTTTTCCACTATATTGAACACCGATAAAATGTGATAATAATATGAAAGAGGAAAAGTATGTTTTTGAATGAACATTAGTAAGACTCCGTTTGATTCAACTGAATTTTACGTAACTGAACTTAACTGAACTGAATTGAATAATTATAATAATTATAATGACTATAGTTATTTGTTATAGTTATGATAATAATAAAAAATAAAAATAAAAATAATAATAAAAATAAAAATAATAATAATAATAATAATAATAATAATAATAATAATAATAATAATAATAATAATAATAATAATAATAATAATAATAATAATAATAATAATAATAATAATAATAATAATAATAATCTAAACTGAACTGAATTGAACGACACTGAACTGAACTGAACTGTAATGAATTGAAGTGCAGTGAACTGAACTGGATTGAATTTAAGTGAAATTAAGTTGAATAAAACAGAACCTAAATTAAACTTGTAACTAGGTAAGTGAAAAAGAACATCATTTATCAAAAAAAGTGAAAAAAAACATTCCAAATAAAAAACTTTGAGAAATTAATGTATACACATATCTCCCTGGAAATAAAATGTCTTGTGTAAGACTGTCTCACAATAAGATAATCAAAAGTAATACATTTTATTTCGTTAAATCATAATCTCATGAGTTGGAACCTCCCTGCTCTTTCTCTCTCCTTCCTCACCACTCTCTCCCTCTCCTCCACCACTTGAGACTTTCAGGTTCGCCCCATGATGAGATTAGGCTCCTCCCTAATCATGAGATTAGGCAAGAATTTGTGGTAAATGCATGTAACATTCAAATGCTACGCAAGGCATGTTCTCTTTAAATTCTCCTTGAAGTATTTAGTAAATTCCACTTCAATTTAGTAAAATTCACTTAAGTTAAGTAGAAAGAAGTTTAGTTCAAAAAATTTTAGTTCAGCTCGGTATATTGAAGTACAATTTTACTCTTTTATAATTGTAGATTCAGTAAAAACAAATTTCTGTTCAGTTAATTTCAGTTTAGTTAAGTATTGTGCAAATAAATTCATTAATTTTTGTGTTTTTTGTAATGAACTTATTTGCACAGGGGAAAAGAACAGTTTCTTAAGCATAATCTTAATATGCTTTTTTTTTTGGAGTGAATCTTAATATGCATTTCTGAAATCACAAATATTGCAAATGTAAGCTGTAACACCTGTACACTTTGATTGCCGTTTCAAATACTGGTGTTATAATTTGGAGCTGATTTCTTCGTCTTATTATTACATTTTCTTTGAACAACTCTTAGTTGATTACTTGATTTGAAATGTTTAATTAATTTAATCAACACCACTCAAAAGAAATGTTTTAATTAATCTATAAATCTTTAATATTTTCTTTGAGACGGATTTTTAAAGTATATATATGAAACGATCAACCTCAAAGTAGACCCAAGTAAATACTCTATTATAGAATAACTCAACTTAGTTTAAGTTATCACAATAATGGTCAAAGTGTCAATTAAACTGACTAGATTTGATAACGATGATAATGTTGGTCATACAAAACTAATAATACTGACTAGCTAGCTCCAACTCCAATATTACCTGTACCAACTGCATGGAATGTTGAACATGTCTTTAAGACCAATCAAATTAAGCGAAATGTGCAAGTGAAATGCGTTTCACGATCTCTACATATATATTCCAAGAAAAATAAATGATCATCAATGCAAATAGTGTGCACAGTAGTTGTTTATGAGGGAATATAGTTAATTTAGTAGTACCACTTTAGTGATATTTGGTCTTAATTAGTTATCACAATAAAGTTTTCATTTGTCATATTATGGTTAAGTGAATTTAGAATGCTCTAAACTCATTAAAAGAAAGAAGAATCACAAGTTTATGACCGCAATAATATCAATTTAATTAGGTATGAGTTTGAGATTATTGGTCGGATTGTTGTCCTATTCCATATAAGTTTTATCATATCTTTGGGTGTGTTTTTTAGAGCTAAGTTGAACTGAACTGTACTCAACACCATTGAATTGAAAAGAACACCACTAAATTGAACTGAACACCACTGAACTGAATTGAAATCCACTTTCTATGTGAGACAAAATATATGTTTGTGAACTGAACATTACTGAACTGAACGCCACTGAACTGAATTGAACCCCACTTTCTATGTCAGAAATATATGTTTGTGAACTGAATTGAACTGAACGGGTAAGTTCTAAAGAACACAACCTGCTGTGTGTTCATTGATGCATCTAAAATAAATGACGAGAAAAAAAAAGCCAAAGCATGTGAACCAATAAAAACGAGAGGGAGATTTAACACTAATAATTTCAATTATTATCCTTCAAACAAAATTAAATTTAACTATCAAAATCATTATCAATAAAACTAATTTGTATAAATATATATTAATTTTGTACTATTCAATACTAGGGCTCTAAATGAGTTGCAAGACTCGTGAGTTGCTCGCGAACGAACTCGGTCAAAACTCGCTCAATAATAGACAAGCCGAGTACTATCACTGATTTGACACTTGTTTACTAAACGAGCGGAGTACGAGCACTCCAATACTCGGCTCGTGAGTGTTATTATGAGTTATACGAAGTAATACCTAATGAGCTAGTGTACTACTGAGCTGCTCGCGAACATATTCGGCAAAAAATTTCTCGATAATAAAAGAGTTGAATACGAGCACCAATTTTATAGTCATTTAGCAAACGAGCAGAGCGCGAGCACATTGGTACTCGACTCGGCTCATTTATATCCCTATGCAGTAGTAGAGATTATCAATGTTAACTTTTAAAATTGTTATTATATTTGTTTGAATAGTTTGAATTTCCTTTTTTTAAAAGAAAAGGTATATAACAATCATCACTTTATTCCAAAGCACATCGCAATGACTCTCGTTGGAAAATATAGTTATATATCGCAGGATTCGCAGCACATTGTCTCGTTTGAGTGTCTTTTACCACATCTTGAAAATGTATCTAAATGTAACAATTTTTTTTATATACAAATGACATATTATACCTTATTCCACCCCTAATTACTGCATGAAAATATGATTACCAAATTTGAGAGCATTAAACTACTGACCAAACAAGTGAAAGTGAAAAAAAAATACACACATAAATATCTATCTTGCATTTCAAACCTGGCCACAAGGTCATAACTGTCTTTTCACATACAAATGAACTAGGAGAAAGATAGTTCAACACTGCAAACAGATTTAGGTCGAATCCTTCTAAGTTTACACAAATAGCTCGTCCATAACAATCCATTTTTCGGGTCGGTTGATCGGGCATCCGTCCATGATCAACTCTAGATAAGGGGGCAAGTGGGTAACAAGGGCATAGTAGTCTTTTCACAAGACAAGTGAACTAGAAGAAGGACAGTTGAGCAGGGGGTGGCGGAATGGCAGATGGACAAAAGAGTCAATAAAAGGGGCATGACTCATTAGACATGAACAATGCAAAATTCTGTTGTATCATTCACATACAATTCAATTCACAAGTCACAAACAAGTGCTCATTTCCTTTCCTTCACTTCATGAAGCTAATGATGGGGGCATTTGCATTATACAGATACTACAAAGTTTGAATAAAAAAATAACTTCAAAATCCGAGTTTCTTATGGTAGGTTTGACCACTGCTTCATTGGGGCCACTTTCTTCTACAACCCCCGTCTCTTTCTCTCTCCATCTCTCTCTCTCTCTCTCTCTCTCTCTCTCAAACCCGAAATTTCTTCAATTGTTTTTGTGTTTCTGTGTAAATTGTATTTGTATCACCTTTATTTTTTTCTCTTTTTTGAAAAAATCTCTATGACCTTTCCTCATTTTCATTTTCTGTTCAGCTTTCATTTGACTTGCTAGCTAGGGTTATGTTTTATCGCCATTCTCGTGGGTGTGTACCAAAAAGATCAAAAGCTTCATTGTACCAACTTAGCTGATTTCCAGGTATTTTCCTACTTCTTCTATTTGCCCATGTTTTCCTTTTATTTTTTTTAAATGGGTTGGTGAGGTTTTATTATTTAGTTTTTATGGAAATTTTAGATTAAAGATGGGCTCTTTATGCATGTCTAGTTGTTGTTTGATCCATTCCATTGGATTTTGATTTTCTTGTATTGGGTTTTTATGATTTTTTTTTGTGGGATTTTGATAAACTTTGTTCTTCTTTTGTGGGATTTCTTTGAAGGACAACTTCATGGTATGGACTAGTTCAATATGTGTTGGTGGGATTTAATCTTGTCTGCCTAGAAGATTATCTGAGTCTCTTGGATCTGGGTTTTCTGGGTTAGCTTTATAGTGGTGTTTAATGAGATTATTAGCTACATTAATCTCTTGGTGATTGAGATCGTGCTTTTAACTTTTTGTGGCGGATTTTCTGGGATGGCTTTGTTGAATAGATATTAGCTTGGATAATTCCTATTGGCCGAGCTTGTTTTTACTTATTTCTTTGTTTATGAAAGTTCAGAATTTTGGGCTTTTGAAAAATCTCAGTTTTGAATGAAGACAATAGGATTAGGTTCTATTTTCATTCACTTTTGTTTTTTTGGCCTCTTCTGTATTGAATGATGGAGGGGGTAGCTTGTGTAAGAGGGCAATAAAGTCATTTGGAAGGTGCAATTTGGTGGATATTAGAACATACATGCATTTTAATCTGTTTGTTGGACCGGCTTGAGTGTGGCTTACTGAGCTCCTTCAGTTTTATGGTTAGCTGTGTGTAAAAGATGAGATAACATTGGTGAAGTTAATAGGTCTTTTTGAATGCAGTTCTATGATTGGCCTTTGTTGTAGTTTCGGAGCTTTATTATCGGAAAGATCATCCATTGTACACAGAAAGGACACTGCTGTTCTTATGATCTTGGTTTCAGTTGCAAACATAAATAATCCCAGTTGTGTACTTGTACTTCTGGATCATTGTAATTCTTGTTCCACTTCCTGAATGCCTATGAAATAGTAATGTTGACGGACATTCATATGACGTCTGCCGCGTGGTATGTTGAAGTGAGCTTAATGATTGAATGCATTTTAGTTTTGGTTTCAGTGTTGGGTAATTAAAGTTCAGCAATGTATTCTGGTGTTGGTGTACGTGTATATCAGTATATGTGTTCTTTATGACAATTTGTATGTGTTTGTGATGCTCATTTTCTTATATTGGACATTTGGCAGGCTGTGTGATTAAATTATATGCTTTGAGCATTGTGCATAAAATGGGTTGTTTCACAGTGTTAAAGAGTAAAAAGAAAAAGAGTGAGCAGAGTGTACATATCAAACGTGTACTGCCTCAGGAAAGTACACCAACAACCCTTCCTGAACCTCCATTTTGCAACCAAGCACTGCAATCCGCTCCTCCGAGTTTTCGAACCAGGATTAAGCCTGTTCAACCAGCAAATATGAGTAACAGGATGCGTGCATTGTCTGCGCCATCTAGCCTTCATGGGCCTGATCGAGATACATTATCATCAGTTGACTACGAAGAGCGAGAAGAATCAAAAGGCTTTGTAGTAATACCACAAGAGCAAAGGTCCCCTAGTCCACAACCTCTTCCTCTTCCCTCACCTCAATGTTCTGGACCCCTTAGAACTACAGGAAGCTTTAAATCAGGAACTTCTAGTGGTCCTCTATATGCTTCTGGCCCACTGCCACTACCCCCATCAGGAACACTCCGGAACTTTTCATATGAAGAACTTGCATCTGCCTGCCATAATTTCTCATCAGATAATTGCACATCTGAGAGTCTTTCTTCAACTATATATAAAGCTTCTTTTTGGGACGTTTCTTCTAGCTCGAGGAAGATGGAGGCCACTGTTACGAGATTTTACCCTTCAATTCAGGTGATTTGACATTTTTTGTTGTTACATGAAGTGTTGACCTTCAGGGTCTTTGAGGACAGTTCTAGTTGGTAATTTCTATGGAGATTTTTTTGATGTTTTATGCTGTTTGGTTTCGTAGGGTATAAAAGAATTCGTAACTGAGATGAACACGCTTGCATCTCTGCAACATCCTAATCTCTGCAAGTTGCTTGGTTACCATGCACGTGAAACCTCTGAGCAAAGGATGCTGGTGTATGAAAGGCTACACCATGGAAGCTTAGATCGCCTGTTATATGGTAGATCAGATGGCCCGCCTATTGATTGGAATGCAAGAGTGAAAGTAGCATTATGTGCCGCTCAAGGTCTTACTTTCTTGCATGAAGAAGGACCGTTCCAGGTATTTGCAGCTTGGATCTTTGCCCTTTTCCAGTGTTTGAATTTGGAAAAGGCAGAAACATTTTGCACCCATTTGATGACTCTATTGTTTAGTTAATGCACAGTACACATTTAACCTGTTCAGTAGTACTTGTGCTTTTTAATAGTCAAAACTAAGTATCCCCGTCGGTTACAGAACTGCTCCCAGTGTTGGTTGATGAAATGTTGTTTTGGTGAAGTGATAAAATATGTTACATCAAGTAGAATAGGCAGTTTTTGATGATGTGTTTTCAACATTTGCAGGCAATGTACAATGAATTTTCGACTGTAAATATTCAGATTGACAAGGATTTTAGTGGAAAGCTTTCTGGATATGGTTGTGTCGGCCTCCTTCCAGAATCTGATCTCTCCAATACTACTCCAGTGAGTGCTCCAAATTAACGCTTTTGCTTTGTTATGTTTCAACTTGGTGTGGATCTTCACACATTTGATGTTAATAGTAATGAACCTCTGTTGTCTTAGATTATTGAGAATCCATTGGCTAGTTGGTCTTTAAATCCTAGATTATGGAAGATTTTGGAACATTTTATTGCATCATGTATTAGCAGCTTTAATGCACAATCAACAAATCTATTGAATGTTGTGCTGTGAATCTTTGATGGTTGAGGCCAATTTTTTTTTAACCAACGTAGATTTATTTTTTGGTATACTTTTCCCCTGCTGGGTACATTGCATATGTGATCAGGGTGGATGGACTCAATCACATTTATCAATGGAAAGAGATTTGTTAGTTTCTTTGAAATTGTCAAATGCATATATGAGCTGTCATTTGTGCGCTTGCCCTGGTGCAATGAAGAGAAAACACTGCTATAATTATGATTGAGCTACTTCTTAGTTGTGAACAGGACAGTTGCATTTGGTTCTTTCATGATGCTGTGTATCAAAGGGTATTAACAAAATTCCCTTTCTCGTCTCAGGCAATAGGAAACCTTTCTGTGGAAACTGTCGAAAGAGGGTTACTTACACCAAAAAGCAACGTTTATAGTTTTGGAATCGTTCTACTCGAACTCCTAACTGGCCGGAAGAATATGGATAGTCGTCGGTCCAAGGAGGAGAGAAACTTGGTCAAATGGAGCTGGCCATTCCTAGCAGATGACTGTAGGCTCTCACTAATAATGGACCCTCAGCTAAAAGGACGGTTCCCAATTAAAGCAGCCAGAACAGTTGCTGACATAGCCCAAAGATGTCTTCAGAAGGACCCATCAGAAAGACCAACCATGAGAACCGTTGTGGAGTATCTTAAAACAATTCAAGACTTGAAATACTCCTGCCGGTTTCCTCTTCAAGAACCGGCAGCTGTTGGTGGAAAGCAGATGTTTAGATCGCCAAGTCTCCCACCCCGACAAAGTTTCTCACACTCGTCACCATCAAGAGCGCCATCCTCTGTGTCTCCAACGAGGCTGCTCAGCCTCACTTTGCCCCTATCGATTCCTTCTCGTGCATGTTCTTCGCTTCTCGCTTTAGATGAATTTGACCGGCAAGAGCCCCGGAGATCGTCATCATCGGCAGTCCGAAGGGCTAGTGTTGAAGGGTTTTGATTGTTAATAGATTGCAAATTTTTTCATTTTTCTCCTTCCCTGCCCCCTCGGTTCTCATATACATGATTTATTATACAGTATAAATATGGTGATCCCTTTTCTTTTTTATTTCTTCCTGTCACGTCCGATGTCATTCCTCGTGAATAGGTTGATGTGAGAGGTTAATGATGCCTGTAGATACGAGTGTAAGCCTATTTGGACTGGGTTTTGAAGAGTTTTCCCCTAATCTAGAATGTGGTGCAGTATGTGTATCTTGTTGCTGTTGTTTTTTCTACTTCCTTGCTGCTCTAATTTGTTACACTTTCCTTCAGATATTCATGTGGAGTAGTGATCACCCCGAGTCCCTGAGACCCTAACTCTAAGTTTTCCAATTTAACATTTTCTCAGTTATCTATATTTAAAATTTCCTTGGCCAGCTGTCTCACCATTTGAGGTGCCTACAAGCTAGCGTGGGGAAATAGTTAACGTTAGTCAATGTGGTCGACGGAGATACCCTTGGTTGTGAACCCCAAAAAAAGAAGTGGAAGCATGGTCCAAACAACAAAACAAAAGCTTCAAGTATAAGGTGTTTAGTCCATTCGTAAACAACTTACAACTTGTATATCAGGTGTTTAGTCCATTCGTAAACAACTTACAACTTGTATATCAGGTTAACAATTCAAGCCTCCTTAAAACCGCCTTGATGAATATGTGTGAAATAGCTGACGCGCCGATTTGACCACTGGAGATGCCCTTAGCCACACCGAAGAAAGAATGAACGTCCTCCTTGCCAACACCCCCACAAAAAAAAGTACCCTGAAATTGGATTGGCAAAAGAAATGGGTCCAAAATGCCCTCAAGGAAAAAAACCATCTTTTCCTCGTTGGAAAGTTGAAAAGCACCCATTGAACTTCATACCCACCAAAATCAAATTCAACGATTCACCCCTCAAAACATGCTCAAACTCAGTGGCAAATGCAACAATGTCCTATATTCAGGCCATACCTTGCGATTTGTTGTACATTACTCAAAATCCCTAGAATTAGAAGCAAACGAAGCCAATTCTCTCTCCTCTGTGTCCAATTACTTGGTCGAATCTCTAGGCTTCTCAAAACATCAAGCAATCTCCACTTCTGCTAAGCTTATCCACCAAGCTCGAGGTGCAAAGAAGGTTAATTCCGTTGTTAATTTCCTTGAACGAAATGAATTCCAACAGTCCCATATTCAAAAGGCAGTTTGTTCTTGGCCCAGAATTTTATTAGCCAAGGTTGACAAAACCCTAAAACCCAAAATTGAGGCTTTTCAGAAAATGGGTTTCTCTAAATCTGATATTGCTCAACTTGTATCTGTTAATCCTGTCATTATATTCCAAAGATTGAACTCCACTATTTTGCCGGCAATCCAAGCTCTAAGGGCAGTTCTGCAATGTGATGAACATGTAATTGCATTTATGAACAAATCAAACAGGGTATTTCTGAGTATATTAGTAGAAATTTGGTGGCTAATGTTGCATTATTGGAAAGTTATGAAATCCCTATTGAATTGATACATAAACGGGTCCTTCAGCAACCAAGATGTTTTTGTATGCCCACTGAGTCCTTCAAAAATGCACTGATGAAGGTTGAAGAGAAATGGGCAATTCCTCGAGACTCGAAAATGTTCTTGTATGGTGTAATGTTTTTAACATCCTACGGGGACAGGGCTATAAAATTGAAGTGCAAAGTGTTCAAGGAATATGGATGGTCAGATTCTGACATAGTAGCCATTTTCAGGAGAAATCCATATAGCTTATGTTCTTCTGAAGAAAGGATCAAGAAAAGGTTGAATTTTTTCGTGAAGGAGTTGGGTTATAAGCCATCGTATTTGGCATCGTATCCTTGTCTCATTATAAGCCATCGTATTTGGCATCGTATCCTTGTCTCATAACTTATAGCTTGGAGAAGAGAATAGCACCAAGGCAAAGAGTCTTGCTGCCTTTGAAGGAGAAAGGTCTGGTTAAGAAAGATGAGTCTCTTATAAATGCAACCTTCCATAGTGAGTCACACTTCTTGAGGAAATTTGTTCTGCCATATAAGGATGATGTACCTAATCTCCATGAATTGTATGTTAACAGCATGGGTTGTGCCTAGGATTCATTTAGAGATTGGAAATCATTGCAAGTGTATGGCTTTTTATTTTTTTCGTTTCCAAAAGACTGCTGCGGATTGGAAACTCTTGGACTGGCACAAGGTGAGTTGCTGGCTGTTCGATTGGAATGTGGTATGCAATCTGTTGCTGAAACTACAAATTGGTATGTTTCAACTATCTCGTGAGGTGTTCGTGCAGGCTTAAGCTGGAGAACGAGGGATATTGACGAATTGGGCACTTGTACTGTGGATTAAGTGGCACTAAAGTAACTGAAGCTTTGGAGAAGGTGGAGAAGTCGAGAAGAGAGGAAGAAAGCATGGAAGGATCAATTACTAGTTAACTAGAGTGAGAAGGGTAGTGTAGATCTTGCTACTGGGAGGGTTTGAGGATGTCAAAATTTGCATGATCATGTACCTGACAAGTACAATGTGGAGAGGTTGTTTCTAAATGCTAACATTGTATCAGAGTCTACTTGGGGAGTTCATCAAACCATAGACACTGAACATAGAGCAGGCGAAGTATGTAGCTAGGATTCTTTTGATTGATCTTCCAACTCATTGATATTATTTGTGAATCAGGAGAAATGTAAACTGACACAGATAACCTGAGCAATATATGCAGCCTTTTCTGGAAGTTTTGAATTGAAACAGATGGATTCCTCAATTGAATCAAGGGCTCAACAGAGAAAGTTGAATCAGATTTTTGATTGTTAATCACTTCTTTTTTTTTGGTGTGAAGGATGGCCAAACCCTAAACTTAATTAATCCTAACAATAGAGCGTGGCCTAGCCACACCAACAACGTCACCAAACAAAATAGAATGCATACCCACAGGCGGGTTATTAAAAAGATTAAAGGCATCTAAGCTATCAAAACTGAAATTAGCAAGCCAATCCGCTACGAAGTTGGTTTCTCGATAGATATGACGGACGCGAACCTCCCATGATTGTTAATCACTTCTTTGATCACAGGTATCACGCCTCATGAGTTTTTGTGAATTTTTAAAATGTTGATGCACGCTCTCTTGCCTTCTTTGGAACAAGTTATTGCCATATCAAAAGGAAAACCAAGATTTTCTGAGTGCCCTCTGTAAGCTGATTGGGGCCTAAAGTTTACTCAGTGTTTCAGAATTCCCTCTAACCCATACTACCACAGTACCACGTTTTGGCACTTGTTTTCATGGTTGTGGAGTTTTAGTACTTTCACTTACTAAATCTTCGAAAATGAAGACCTAGTATAGATTTTCAGAATTAAGCAAAAGTAAGAGCATATTCGATCACCTTCTTCTAAGAGAAAAAGAAGAGGAAACTAACCTAAAAAATTGAAAATAGCTCATACTCCATTTAACCCAAAGTAGACCTCAAATGCACCAAATACTAGTATTTACTTTTGTCTTTGCTGTTAAGATTATTTGAGGCCTTTTTAGAGTTCGGTATGCTACACCTTTAATTTTCTCTATAGCCTGAGTATGTCTACAGGACTATTACAAGTTATGAAATTCGTTCGCCATTTATTTCAATGGGCTTATGTTGCCTAGAAGTAGCCTGTAGCCATTAGTAAAACAGATTTCAGAATGATACAGTACGTGAAACATACGGTGATTCCTAAGATACACATACTATGGCTCTATTTGGCGAAACTAACTATGAAGCTACAAACAGATACGAGTGTAAGCCTATTTGGACTGGGTTTTGAAGAGTTTTCCCCTAATTTAGAATATGGTGCATTATGAGTGCTGTATCTTGTTGCTGTTCTTTTTCTCTACTTCCTTTCTGCTCTAATTTGTAACAGTTTCCTTTAGAAATTCATGTCGAGAAGTGATCACCGCGAGTCCCCCCAAAAAAAAAAAAAAGTTGTGTTGTGAGAGTGTTAAACGCGTGAAATATACACTCGAGTATATAATGGTTGATGTGCTCACATGTGTCAGGTCATTAATGATGTTGGGCTTGACATGAATAAAAGTATCGATTAAACAAGTGTGGTATATTGCGCTAGATAGACCCGAGTACATACAAAAATTTGCCCCACGAAAGAGTGTTCTGTATGGAAAAAATGACTTATAAGTTATGATACTAGATAGGAGTATTTAATCATCTTATCGAGGACCTATAGAAATTAATTCTTAAAATACTTGAAGTCATGCATCAGACAGATGTTCTTGGGGTCCTCTCTATTTCCTAAAGAAAATGAATTACGGCCCAAACAACAACAAACAAAGCATCACGCATCAAGTGTTTAGCCCATTCGTAAACAAGTTACCACTTGTATACCATACCATACGACCATTCCAGGCCAATGATTCAAGCATCCTAGACAGCGCCTTCATGAATATATTCGCGAAATAGTCGAGGCCGTGATTTGGCTAGCGGAAGGTGCCCCTTAGCCATGCCAAAGAAGGAAAGAAAGTCCCTCCTTGCCAACACCCAATAAAAAAAAAAAAAAAGAGAGAGAAAGTTGCTATACCCTGAAATTGGAGTGGCAAAAAAATGGCTAAAATGTAGGGGAAAGTAGGAAACTATCCAAAATGCCCTTAACAGAAAAACCCAGTAGTTTTTCCTCATTCGAAAGTTGAAGCGCCCATTGAAGAACTTAATAGTTAATACCCACGACAATCAAATTCAAGGATTCACCCCTCAAAACCCATTTCAATCCTTAATTAAAAACGCCATTATGACTATATGAATGTCATCCAGTTTTCATTAAAGCTTGAAAACATGCTCAAACTCAGTGGCAAATGCAATAATGTCCTATTCTAAACTTATCTCTGCTAATCCTGCCCTTTTATCCCGAAGATTTGATTTAACTATAGTACTGGCAATCCAAGCTCTAAAGGTAGCTCTGGGTTGTGATGAGTTGGTATTTGCATTTTTGAAGAAATCCAGTTGGCCATTTTTGGGTAATATTTGTAGAAATTTGGTGGCTAATGTTGAATTATTGCAAAGTTATGGAATCCCATTTGAGAGTACACAAAAAAGGGTGCTTCAGCAACCAAGATGCTTTTTCATGGCCACCGAGTCCTTCAAAGATGTACTTATGAAGGTTGAAGAGAATTGGGGAATTCCTCGAAACTCGAAGATGTTCTTGTGTGGCTTAACCTCGCTAACTTCCTACAGTGAAAGGACTATAGATTTGAAATGCAAAGTGTTTAAGGAATTTGGATGGACTGAATCTGATATTGTAGCCATTTTCAGGAGAAATCCATGTAGCTTAAACACTTCCGAGACAACGATCAAGAAAAAGTTGGAACTTTCTCATGAAGGAGTTGGGATATGAGCCGTCATACTTGGTATCGTATCCTTGTCTCATGACATATAGCTTGGAGAAGAGAATAGCACCAAGACATGGAGTCTTGCTGCTTTTGAAGGTGAAAGGTCTCATTAAGAAAGATTACTCTCTTCTAAACGCTACCATATGTAGTGAATCAATGTTTCTGAAGAAGTTTGTTATGCCGTTTAAGGATGACATACCGAACCTACACGAAATTTACATCAAGAGCATGGATTGTGTCTAGAATTGGGAACCCTTAAAAAGATGATCTTATATTTCTTTTCTTCGCTCTGACAGACACTCTTGTACATTGGGAACTCTTAAATGTGTTGGACGAACTGTCTAGTGAGGTGTTCGTGCTGATTTGGATTCGAGAATGAGGGACATTGATTTGATTGGGCATTTGTACTGTGAATTAGTGGTGGTTGGTACAAAAGTAACTGAAGCTTAGAGGAGGTGGAGAAATCGGCGAAAGAGGAGCGCAGCATGGGAGGATAAAGTAACTTAACTGAGGTGAGAAGGGGCAATATTTAATACCAGATTCAAAAAATAGCTTAATTCACAAAATACACATCTAACGGTTCCCAATCCTCATGAATCCAAGCCACAGCCCACAACCCATGTTGTTGACATAAATTTCATGGAGATTGGGTATGACATCCTTAAATGTCAGAACAAACTTCTTTTAAGTACTCTGATTCAGTTTTGTTGGTAGTATACAGAAGAGGGTAATCTTCCTTTATTAGACCTTTCACTTCAAATATTATAGTAGTAGCTATTTATAAAAGATGGTGTCACTATTCTAATATTTCTGTTTCTATTGAAGTTTATGCTCGTATCACCTAAGAAAACTTTGGTGTTTGTTCCTCAATTGGTTGCATATAGTGCCAAAGAATTATTCCGTGATCAAATTTCAGATCATCTTCCAGATTTGTGGAAGGAAATGATAAATCTAGTGTTGATCTTGCAATTGGCAGGGTCTAACGAGGTCGAAATTTGCATAGCAAATTGCTGGAGAGGTTGTTTTTGAATGAAAATAGCTGAAATCTCTCACAATTGAAACAACAAATGTAGATGCTAGCATTCTACGTTACAATGAGCTTCCTTTACCTAGCATAGTGTATCTAGATAGGGGGAAAAACAGTTGAAATCTGAAGGGAGAGTGTAAGGGTAAGACTGCATACATCTTGATTCTTAACCTCCCTAGATTCCGACCTAGGTGGGATAGTAGGTTGTTTGTTGTTGATATCTTGTTTATTACCTGCAATTTTAAGGATCGGCTTCTTGGGAAATTGGAACTTAAAACACAACTTCCCCCGTGCCACATTTTTCTCCTTTATTCATTGCGCAATTTGGACTGAACGAATGAGTCTTCAAAGAACTCTCACGCAGTTTTACCCTTTGGTTCAAGTCTATCCGTGCTATGGCTTGGGAGTTGGGACTTTGGGAGTACTGGTCGTTAATACTCGACTTTTTTTTTTGGGTAAAGAACAAGAGAGGAAAAATCCTGGTCAAATGGGATTCACCACGTACAGATTGGACAAAGCTTAACTATGATGCAGCATAGAAGGAAAAAAAACAATGAATGCAAGGAATGTAGGTGGTTTCAGAACAAAACATGGCAACTGGATTAGGGGTTTCAAGAAAGAGTTATGCAGCTAACAATTTGACTTCAGCTATTCTGATTCTAAGTAGTTACATGGCTGAGCAATTGGGAATACAGAAACAATTCCTAGTGTTTAGTTATCTTTGGTTAATTCAGCCTACTAAGTAGGTTATTTCGGAGGAATGAAGTTGGCAAACAATTGTAATACGTACAATAAGAATGAGGCTGCAAATTGCAGCCTCACTCCCACAAGCCGACACGTGTTAAAATTCACTTTTTCTCTCCTTTTTTCTTTTCTTTTGGGGTTCACTATTCCCATTTTAGGGTGTTTTTTGGGGTTCATCCTTTCCATCTTAAGATTTTCTTTTTTATTTTGGGGTTTTGGGGTTCACCCTTCCCATCTTAGGGTTTTCTTTTTGGGGTTTGGGGGGTTTTAGGGTTCACCCTTTCCATCTTAGGTTTTCTTTTTGGGATTTTGGAGGTTTTTGGGTTCATTCTTCCCATCTTAGGGTTTTATTTTGAAAAATTACGACGGCGAAGCCGTCGGAACTAATGATGTAGTTGCCGGTAATAATAATTGATCAAATTTCAGTTAAGTAAACATGGGTATGGAGGAGAGAGAATGAGTTTATTGTAAAAATGCACAACTTTTAAGAAAGTAGTACACATGTCAGCTTGTGAGCTCAGGATGAGGCTGCAGGTAGCAGCTCTCAACTTAAGTACCATTCTTTCATTTCCAATAATGATTGATGTCCATGATACTGTTTTCTCTGTGTTTTGTGGGGTTACACTCCTTCACTTGTTACTTTTTTTTTTTGTTGAAAAGGCAAAAAAATAGTAATATCTTATAGAGATATCCTAAATTGTTCTTCACCAACAAAATGGCCAAAAATTGATCAAACAATTACAACCAAGAATAGAACAACAAGCATAGGAAGCCTTCGTCTTCTCTATCCTCAAGTCCATCTCTTGTGACAAGATTCCAAGAAGCAAGCAATCTTCAAAAACCCACATCCTCACAAGTCACATGGTTCGAAAAATTGAAGCAAAGGAAAAAAAGCAAACCACAAAGAAGATCATTAAATGCAATCAGCATCTCAGCCTTGAAGCTTATTTTTCCTTTTTTTTTTAATGTAGAAAAGTTTTTGCACATTTTTTTTATTTCTTATGTCAATTTTTATTTATTTTTGGTCCAACGGGGACATAGCAACAAATTTACATACAATAAGACACGGAAAAAATAGAATTTAAGACCTAAGATACCCAAGATTTAAGTCTCAAGTTTCAAGCACTATGCTAGTTGCTAAGGTATACAAGCCTTACAAGGTCTAGATTATAAACAAATAAAAATAAATGGTATACAAGTTTTTCGGATTGTGGACCAAATTGGACAAGATCAAAACCCGATCCAAAAGCAGAACCGGTCTCGTACGGTCCGGTTCGGACCGAAACATGAACAGCGCTAACCGCAGTTGTGAGTTGTTCCTTACATGGCCCTAAAGCCCAAAAAGGCCTAACCACCATACCCAAGTGTGATTAAGCGACTCACTCATATTATATTGCTCTTTTCGTTGAAGGGACGATGCAACGCAGCGTTTTAGTGTTTGGGTCATTTCGCCTTGCAAAAGAGAGAGTATCCAAGGAGTTTCCACTTTCCGCGCCATTCTCTCCATTAACTAAGACTGAAATTTGATGAGCAAAAAAAACTGAGACTGAAACTAGCAATTCAAATGGACTGAACCTGAAATCTCCAATTGTAAGTTCTCTCTCTATCTCTCTGTTAGAAAATTTCATTTATTCAATCTGATTAATTGCTGCTAACATTGCAATTTGCAACCCCTAACCCTAATTCCCCTTTTCTTGCTTTTTTAATTTGTGTGAGAAATTTCTCAATTTTTTTTTTGTGTGCTTATTAGCATGTTTGAGGAACTCATTGGTTGTATAATATTTAGAATTAGCACTTGTTGAAATTGGATCTGTAGACCTGCTTTAGTTTTCTTGGTTTTGGTTTTCTCTGATATGAGCTGGGCATCCGGGCTTTTCCTTTAAATTTTTTTTTTATTTGATTTTTTTTTTTTAAAATTTTTTGAGGTTTGTTGATCATAATGCAGTTAAGTTTACAACTCAAAATGCCCTTTCTGTTTAACTCAAAGATTTCATATTTGGAGAAGGTTGTAACTTGTAATTGAAATTGCGTTATGTTTTCTACTTGCATAGCTTTAGGGATAGTTGTTGTGTATGTCATTTGATTGGAAGGCCAATTGTGACTTGTGGTGCCCTTTTAATGCAATAGCTAAAACCTCTCGATGATGGGTTCTAAGACTTCTAACTCAAGAACAGAGGTCAACATTAACGGCCAAGATAAGCGGCTTTGCACACGCCGAACTGATGAGGGCGAAGGTGCACTTGATTTGCATGGGATTAGCAAATTACCTGATTGTATTATTAGTCACATACTCTCTTTGATGGAAAACAAATGTGCTATGAGAACAAGCATTTTGTCTTCTAGGTGGAGATACCTTTGGACTACAATCGACTATCTCAACTTCAGTGACTCTTTTTCATTCAAAGGTGATTCATTCGCGAGTTTTGTGGAGCATGTACTCTTTCGTTGTACATCCAAGAGCATTCGAAGATTCTATCTTCATTGTGCTGAGTTTTCTGATCTCGTTCATATCAGTACATGGATATGCTATGTACTTGCCACTAAAAATGTTTCTCGTGTTTGCCTTTACGTGGAACCAGAGGGAGAATATTTTCCAATTCCTCCATTGCCTAAATGTATACTCACTTGCAACACATTGGTGAGTCTCTGTCTGGATTCACGCTTCGATGTTAAGATACCTGCCTCAGTGGTTTCTTTTCCTTTTCTCAAGAATCTTTCTCTCGTGGGTGTATATCCTGATGATGAAGAGTTGTGGGAAAATCTCTTAACCATGTGTCCTGTGTTAGAAGATTTCCATCTTGAGGGATATCAGTATGCCGATGAATTAGTAGTATTGTTTATTACCATTCCTTCTTTGAAGAAGTTGGAACTACACCTAAGGGTTGACGGTTTTGGATTGTGTGAGCACAATGTTATCATTGACACCCCAAATCTAGAAGAACTTCGTATTGAAGACGATACATTTGCCCTGTATACAATTAAGAATTTAGATTCATTATGCAAAGCATCCTTAAACTTTGGTGGGTTTTCAGTTGAAAGCATTGAACGTGAGCATGCTAGTCGTCTGGCTGAGCTTATCATTTCCATTGCTAAGACCAAATATCTATTTCTATCTTCTGGGACTATTGCTGTAAGTTTTCTCATACCATACTTCATATATGCTTCTGCTTAAGTTTGTTGCATTGCCCCATAGGGGTACTACCAGTAGATTTTGGCTCACTTTTACCATTTGATTCTGCTGTGAAGGTTCTTACGCATAGCAAAGAGCTCTTATTAGGATGGTGTGATGATTGGCCAACTTTCCCAAATTAAACCGAGCTAGTTGTGTGGACATATGAGCTTTTTGGATGGACATTGTTGCCTGGTATTCTTAAAAGCACACCCCATTTGGAATCTCTCAGTCTGGTGAAGGTTAGAATTGACTGAATGAATAATCATGCTTGCTTTTGCTTTCTGTCATTGTGTGTGTTAAGTCCATCATTTGTTTCATTCTTATAGGACTTCTCTCCTGAGTACAGAACTGGTGCAATGTCCAGTTGGATTGCACCAGAGGGCGTACCTGGCTGTTTGCTGGGAAATTTGGTCAGAGTCAGCTATCAGTTTTTCAAGGGCCGGAATGATGAGCTGGAGGTTGTGGAATACCTGTTGAAGAATGCTCGGGCCTTGGAGTTCATGGCTATTGGTGTTATACCTCGCTATCGGAAAAAGAAACTCGTGAAGAAATTAGTGACATTTCCAAGATGTTCATCGATTTGCAAGGTTGATGCCTACGAAATAATAGATTTGTGGCACTGAGATTTCAGTATTCATATCTCAACTTATAAGAAGCCTTTTTAAATGCCACTGCAAGTACCGGTGTTGATGAAGGTAATGATGGCCCTAACTTGGTTTCAAATTGTCTCAGTAAGCTGGTGCATTGAAATATGGTATGTGAGAAGTATGCTGAAATGACTTTTTTTGGATCCCTGAATTGAATTGTTAAGTAGGAGCAAATGACGTGTAATTAACTATTTTAAAGTAAACTTTCCAGATAAAAATCATATGAGATTGCAGAGCTTTATTTAATTTTCATGCCTCCTTATTACGACTTTAGTTAATCATTGCACAATTAACATCTGAAGATGCAAAATCGGGGGGGGGGGGGGGGTGAAGAAGCAGCTCCAAGGCCTCAGTCTACATCAGTTACTGAAAAACTAAGTGATAATATGGCTGCGCTTGATATTTGGTAGTAAGGGAAAATTGATCTTCTATGCCTTTTAAGTGGGCATAAATGATGCAAGAAGTTGACGATAAATCAAGTCTTGATTTATGAATGTCACAAGGTATATGCCGATAATAATATGGAGTCTCAGAATTGTTTGCTGTGATTTTGTGCAAATGAACATGTTCAATCATGTATGAGATCGCAGACTCGCAGATAACGTCCTGTTTCCCTTGATGACAGTACATCAGGATCTTTTCAGAACCAAATTGCAGCTCTAGAGAGCTTACAAAGTATAATAAGGTATATCATACTACTCTGTTTGTGTTGTGACAATATTTCACTTGTTATTTTCTTGCTTCGGTAACTAAGCTTGCTGTACTTTATATTCTGTACCATTTATTATCTGCTGTAAAGTTCAAAGCATGTCTTGCGAACCAGCAAGTCGCGCGTGATCTTGTAATTATGGAGTTGCTCACCATTCTTTCAACGACATTCTCCTGACGAGTGCTGAAGTAGTATTCTTCATGTATCTTAATTATTTGTCATTACAGAAAATGCTTAGGTGCAAGAAGGCTCCAACGAAATCATCACCTAATGCCAAAACTTGAACTGTATATGTTAGGAGCTCCAAATATACACAGAAGTCAGAACCATGTTGATCCAGAGATGAAAGCTGCGAGGAAATTACCATAATATTACTGTACTATATATGCATAAAAAGCTTCAAATGAAAACAATAAACTACACAACTCATCTCCATATTTCTCAGAAACCACATTACAAACTACAAAGCATCATCTCACCAGGAAAATTGGAAACCGGATTAAGGCTATCTGCAAGTTCCTGAACATTCATAATTGCAGGATACAATTATTGAAGAGCATCAAGGCCACAGCTCGTAGACACTTTACAAATCTTTAAAGATCTTGGAAAAGTCACTAGCTTCGCTAGTCGCAACAAAATCATTATTCCAATGGCTAGGTGAAAGAAAATCCAATATCCATCAACTCTTAGACCTCCGCATTCCCCAACATACATTCCACAGCATATAGGCATCACATTCACGCAACTGTCTCTCATGAGGCAAAACTAGTCCTGGGAAACGGGCTGGGTCAGGTCTTCATCGGGTCGGGTCACTATCAGGCCGGTTATTTCGGGTCAGACATCTATTGTCTCACAAACTTGGGTTTCGGGTCGGGTCATTTCGGATTCGGGTTATTAACGGGTCAAACCTTTTCGGGTCGGATCAGATTTTGCCAGCACTTGGCAAAACTCTGTTAGACCTTTGATCAGATTTCAGAAATGCACTGATTACACAGATTTTTTGGTAGTTAACTCCAATGTAGCACTTACTCTAGTCCCATTCCCACTAAAGCATCTAAAATCCAAACTCTCCATCTGCACATTTGAAACTCTCTAACAAGTGCCTCATTTCCGATTGGGGCATTGAACATCAACCTTTACAATTAACTTGCAGCTTTTTTTTTTGTGTGCTAATCCAAGACCTTGGGGGGGGGGGGGGGGGGGGAGCAATCACCTAGTTGGGCGTTAACATACCAGCACCCCCTCCCTCGTTCAGGTTTGTCCGGTTTGAGCCATAGCTGCTCCCAAAGGAGAGAGAGAGAGTCCGTCACCACAACACACACACCAGTGCAGTGCTAGTGAATCAAACGAACTGTCCTCATAACGTCATGGGTGTCCAGTTTTAGTCAATCCACTTGTACAAAGTCAGACATTACTAATGCAAGCACTTTCAAGTCAGACATTACTAATGCAAGCATTTAACAGCAACCTCTACAATTAACTTGCAACTATATAACATCCGGACTCCCCAGTAACAATACCTATGGCTATAATACCTCATTTCCGTCCCACTTCCCCGACTCCACCTACTGCTGTCACAACTCCAAGTACAAACAGCTAAGTACACATTCCTAAATGATTGAAACAGGTAACTATACAGCTAAAGCCATAGCTTATAACACAAATACACAACTTCATAGCGTCCTGAGATTCTAGCTTCATCCAATTTACCTTCTAGGAAGGGCTATTGGATATAAGACACAGCAATGTGCTATTCAGGAACAATGTATCCATATCCAGCTACCCTTACAAATAGGGTGCAAAGAGGACAAAACTACCAAGCACAATACAGGAGATTAGGAGAAATAGTTAAGGTGGCTATCAAACTAATCTCAGATTCACCTGACACTTCCCTGAGCTCTAATATGTAATTCAAACATTCTCTCTTACAACAGAATCAACAGTCTTCTTGTTCAGGAATATCCTGAAAGTTCTTTCTTGCCATACTTGATATAAATCCGCAGCAAAGCAGGCTTGCAAAGTTTTGCAGGACACAATTTCCGTTTATTTTCCTTTTCCTTTTTTGCTGAACTGTGTCGCAAACTCCAAAATCACAGTTTGGAATGGAAGTGCAAGGCTCAAGGGGAGGGGATGTGGGACAAGTATTGTCTCATAAGTGTTAGCTGTTAGTCAAACAAAGAATGAACAGGGATTTGCATTTTATATGCCAGCAATGAGAAGACAACAGAATCCATAGCTCTAATCTATGTATTGTCTAAGAATAGTATTTCCCATGAAACTCATTCAACATAATTTGCAACTAAATTCTACACAGTGCCTTTTACTAAATCATTTCAGTCGAATTGTACAACCGCAATTAGTTACTACATTTTTACCTCTTGGCTTTTGTCTCACACATTTTAGAGTATGCCAAAGAGTTAAGTTTGTCCCTTAGGAAAGAAAACCAAGAGCAGCGAAAGGCTGTCTTGGCATCAAAACATTAATATGACTATATCGGTGAAGTCAACCTTTGCACTACAGCATACTATATACTAAGTTACTAACCCATCATCGAGCAACACAGGAACGCATTTCATCATCGGGAGTGAAATTCTGCTCTGCCTTGAATAGGCTACACTTAGTAGAGTCTCTGCTTGTAATATAAGCTTCACGGATACCAGGTACATCATCCATATATGGTTTAATAAACTTCCGTAAGAATTCAGACTCAATCAAGCAGGCTGCACTATAAAATGGAGTATCTCTTTTGATCAAACATCTCTCCTTCAAAGCTTGAAAGACTTTATGTCTAGGCACTAGCCTCTTGTCGAGGCTATATGTTAACAGGGCATGATGTGATACCAGGTAAGGCGGTTTAAGACCCAGGTCATTCATGAGAAAAAACAAAGACTTCTTGATCCTTTCTTCAGAATTGATGAAGCATCTAGGAAATTGCCTGATTATAGCCATGACATCTAATTCAGTCCATCCAAAGCTCCTAAAGATTTGACATTTAGAATCAATAGTGTCTTCACTAAGGAAGGCCATCACGTCGATTGCATACCAGAATCTCGAGAAATCCCCCACTTGTGTTCAACCTTGATCAATAGATTCCTAAATGACTCAGTGCTCATCGAAAAGGGTTCAGGATTCTGAAGAATGCTGTTGTATTTGTTGATTTTGATAATGAAAGAAAATTGATACCTATCTAGCTAATGAGTTTTGTGAATACAAGGAATCCAAGACAAGTAGATGTTGGTGATCTTGAATGCATATGCTATGAAGGTTGATTCGGAAACAACACTACTTGAAGATGACATGAAGTTGGAAGAAAGAGCTTTATTGTTTTAATAGACTTCATGTAAGGGAAGTCGTGTCTTAAAGCGTTGAGGTTTGATCATAGGTACAGTTGGTAACAGAGGAAGTAACAGCCTAGGAACAGATGTGTGTTACCAAGTATTTTTTAAGTACATAAGTCCTTGCGTGCTATTTGTGAAAACGTTTGACAGAATTTATCTCTGGGTAAATTGCTTTTCTAAAACTGTTTTCAGAAATAATTCTTTTGTACTTATAAAAGCTTTCTTGAAAATCTTTTTAAAAGAAGCCTAGCTATACAAGGACTCTCTGTTATTCTGTAAAAGATTTTGTGGTTAAAAGATTTTATGGTTAAAAGATTTTATCTCTGTATTATCTTTTAGTGATTTATTCTGATTCAAAGAGTTTAGTTTTCTTAAACAGAAAGATATTCTCATTGAAACCTAGTTGATCTCTACTTGTGATTAGGTCAGATAAATCTCCCTATATATAGTCTGTTAACTGTTAAGTTGATATGTTACGAAATCACAAAGTATAGAGCGTCAGTTCATTATTTACGTGATTTCATTGAGGAGTCTTGGCTGTTACTGAACGAGTTACCTCACTGTTACCTTGGCATTCCTCTTGGCACTTAAGCACGTTTCTCATAAGGTTTGATTGTACCATTCTTGCTTATTGAGAAGCTTACTGGTAATATCTTATTGTTTAGATTACGGCTACCATAGAAGGTAGTTTGGTTCTCGAGTTCCACGTTGAATTCGAGAATTACGGCTCAACGATAGATTAGGGTCTATTGTACGAGTTTGGTTTTACGGCTCTTAGTGGAGTTTTGGAAAATCCCTCAGGGTGGTGGTTTTACTTCTTGGTGAGCTCAAGAAGGTTTCCATGTAAAATCTGTGTTCTTTATTATTGCTTTGTTATTGTCTTGCTAATAAACAAACGTAATAATATTAATCAATCGGATTTTAAGTGCTAAAATTGTTAACTTGCGAAAAAGTTTGAAAAACTCCCTAGACTCAAACTCCCTAGACTTAACATTTGGTATCAAAGCAGGTTCTCTTGAGCACAGGTTAATCTCTGGAGAGTAGATCGCTAACAATGGACTCACTAAGTTATGGCAAGCTTGAAGAAGGTTAGTATACTAATCGACCTCCACCGTTCGAAGGTAAGCACTTTGGCTTCTGGAAAAATCGAATGGAAATATTCATCAAAGCCACGAACTACCAAATTTGGAGGGTCGTCAAGTATGGTAACTATGTACCAACAAAGACCAACGAGAAGAACGAAGTTGTTCCCAAAGACTTTGCTGAATATGAGGCTCAGGACTGGAAAAATCTTGAGCACAATGCAAACGCAATGCGAATGATACACTATGGTCTTGGAACTCAGGGTTGCAAAACTGCTAAACAGATGTGGGAACTTCTACAGGTAACTCATGAGGGAACGAACCAGGTAAAAGAGTCAAAAATAGATTGATTATTGACTAAATATGAATTGTTCTCCATGAAATCTAAAGAACCTATTCAGGACATGATGACTCGTTTCACTAGTATCATTAACGAGTTAGAATCTCTTGGTAGAAAAATTTCTTGTCAGGAACAGATCAGGAAGGTACTACGTGTGTTACCTGTGGAAAGCTGGATGCCCAAGGTAACAATCCTCCAGGAAAACAAGGACTTTAGCACTTTTACTATGGAAGAGCTAACTGGGTCCTTACTGACATATGAGATGCAACTGGAGAGTCAAGGGAAGGATCTGTATGAGAAGAAAGAAAGAGGCATAGCACTCAAAGCCGAAGAGATTGAAGGTTCCAATGATGAAGATGAAGAATTAGCTCTCTTTGTAAAAAAGATGGCTAAGATCTATCGCAACAATAAGTTTGCTGCAAAGAAGGGAACTCAAGGCAAAGGTAAAACCTCTAACTTTAATAAGTCTGATGATCTGTGTCATAAGTGCAGGCAACCAAGACACTTTATCAAAGATTGTCCACTCTGGGGAAACGGCAATCAAGCTAAGAAGACACCAAAGGGACAACAGTTGGACAGAAAATTCCGCAAGGAAATTAAGGCAATGGTTGCTGCCTTTGGTGATGAAGAGTTAGATGAGGAATCAATTGGGAACTCAAACTCAAAAGCTTTTGTCTGCTTGATGGCTCACACGGACAAAGAAGAAAATCAGGAGAAAGGAGAAGTAAACCTTGAAACCCTTAAACATAGAATGCATCTTCTTAACAAAGATGAATTAATGAATGTATTATGAACTTGCATTGATGATTACTTGTGTTTAAAAAAGGAAAAACTTCAACTAGATGATGGTTTTGTCTCCTTAAAGATGGATGTGAAAAATTTGGTTAATGAAATCTCTGTGCTTGAAAAGAAAAATAAATTTTTCATAGATGAAATCTCTGAGATGACAAAAACTAATTGGAAACTTAAAACCGAAAAGGATATAATTTCTAAAGAATTAGATGGGTTGAAAATTGACTATGATATTAATAGAAAGATCAATTCTTGTGATTCAACAATTTACAACGGGATGAAACTTGATCTTGATCAGTTGAAGGCTGACTTTAATTCTCTGAAAGAACAAGTAAATCCCTGTAAGTCGTTTGAAATTAAAAACCAAACAGCTGCTAGGTCCGCAGGTAACAGTCAGGCAACTTCTGCTGAATGTTATCAGAGTTACCCATGAATAAGTAGTCAGTCTGTAGGTAATAGTCAAGGAACCTCTGCTGAATGGTTCCAGAAGTACTGTAACAGAAACAAGCATGGGTTGGGTTATACACGACCAGTGATAAGGTATGATCCCAAAAGAAAATATGTGAACTTACCTGAATGGAAATTATGCATATATTGTGGTAAGACAGGGCATATGAGAATTGATTGCCCAAAGAGAGAAAAGGCCTTCAAAGGTAACAGTGAATATACTGATGACAGAGGTACCTTTGACATAAGAAGGGTCAAACAAATCTGGGTGAAAAAGTCTGCAACGATAAATTTGTGAGAAAGGGACCCAAACAAATATGGGTTCCTAAGACTAACCTCTGATTTGATTTTGCAGGCACGAGTGATGGGGAACAACCTATGGTACCTCGACAATGGGTGTTCCAAGCACAAGACAGGAGATAGATCTAAATTTCTCTCACTCAAAGCCTTCTCAGGTGGTAATGTGACTTTTGGAGACAATAAAAAAGGAGAAATCACAGGTATAGGAAATGTTGGTAAGCCTCTTTCACATTCCATTGAAAATGTATTTATTGTCGAGGGGTTGAAACACAACTTACTAAGCGTTTCTCAATTTTGTGACAAAGGAAATGAAGTGGGTTTCAATTCTGAGAAAAGTTTAGTAAGAAGGGCCGAAACCAATGAGGTCATCGTAGTTGGAAAGAGATATAATGATATTTATCATGTTGATCTAGATACTCTTCCGAATGCGTCTCTAACTTGTCTAAGTGTAGTAGAAGATGACCCATTGCTATGGCATTCAAGGTTGGGACATGTAAGTCTTTCGCTGTTACAATAGCTGAGCTCACAGGAACTTGTAGTTGGTCTACCCGCTGTAATGTATCACTGTGACAAAGTGTGTGACGCTTGCATTAGAGGAAAACATGTCCGCATATCCTTTAAATCAAAGAACATGGTAAGTTCAACAAGACCACTAGAGCTCCTACATATGGATCTTTGTGATCCTATGAGAGTGGTAAGTAGAGGAGGTAAGCGATATATTCTTGTAATTGTTGATGATTATTCAAGATTTACATGGACTATTTTTCTATCCTCTAAAGAGGAGACTTTTGCTGAATTCTTAGTATATGCTAGGAAGTCTCAAAAACTTCAAGGGAACAACATATTGCATATTCGTTCTGACCATGGCACGGAGTTTGAAAACTCCAAGTTTGATGAGTTTTGCAGGGAGAATGGAGTAGATCACAATTTCTCGGCCCTAAAAACACCACAACAAAATGGGGTTGTGGAGCGTAAGAATAGAACTTTGGAGGACATCGCTAGAACCATGCTAATCGCTAGTGGTCTTCCAAAGAACTTTTGGGCCGAGGCAGTAAATACAGCCTGCTACATCATCAATAGGGTATCACTAAGGCCAATACTCAAGAAGACCCCTTATGAACTGTATAAGGGGAGAAAGCCCAACATCATGCACTTGAGAAGTTTTGGCTGTAAGTGTTACGTGCACAACAATGGTAAGAATAATCTGGGAAAATTCGATGCAAGAAGTGATGAGGGAATATTCCTTGGGTACTCATCTCATAGCAAGGCATATAGAGTTTACAACAAAAGGACCATGTGTGTTGAAGAAAGTGTACATGTAGTTTTTGATGAAACTAACTCTTTACATGACAGAGATATGCAGGTTAATACTGATGAAGATGATTTTGAGATCGGAATGGTAAGACAGGGTATGAATCTTGATGAAATTGATCAGAGTACAATAGAGAAAGCTACTGAGCTACACGAAGCAACAATTCAGGGGGAACAACCAGAAGTAACAGAAGGGGTGAGGAGTGATGACGCACTGAACTGGGTGGAAAACACTGCTGAGCTTAATCCCAACACTGTTACGACAGAAGCTACACTAGATGTTACTCTGGAAGTTACCCCTGATGAAGGTCAAACGTCCACAAGCAACTTTGTTCCAAAATCCTAGAAGCATCAGAGTTCACACCCCTTGGAATCAATAATCAGTGATATCAACAAGGGTGTACAGACGAGATCGAAACTTTGAAATGTTTGTGCTCATTCTGCTTTTTTATCTTTGGATGAACCTACTAACCATGTTGATGCTTTAACTGATTCTGATTGGATATTGGCTATGCAGGATGAATTACATCAATTTGAGAGGAACAAAGTCTGGCATTTGGAGCCTCGTCCTAATAACCATACCGTCATTGGCCTTAAGTGGGTTTTTCGAACCAAACTTGACGAGTACGGCATGGTTATTAGGAATAAGGCTCGACTGGTAGTAAAAGGTTATAACCAGCAAGAGGGAATTGATTATGAGGAACCCTTTGCTCCAGTTGCTAGACTTGAAGCCATTCGAATCTTAGTGGCCTTTGCATTTACATGAGTTTTAAATTGTACCAAATGGACGTCAAAACTGCCTTCTTAAATGGATATCTTAAGGAAGACGTCTATGTGGAACAACCCCCTGGCTTTGAGAATCCCGGATTGCCAAATTATGTGTATAAGTTGGACAAAGCTCGTTATGGCTTAAAACAGGCTCCTAGAGCTTGGTATGAAAGACTGTCCACCTTTTTAATAGAGAATGGATTTAAAAGAGGCACAATTGATAGAACCTTGTTCTTAAGAACAAAGGGGGAACATTTATTAGTAGTACAAATATATGTGGATGACATTATTTTTGGTGCTACTAACGATTGTTTATGCAAGGAGTTCGAGGACTTGATGCGAAGCGAATTTGAGATGAGTATGATGGGTGAGCTCAATTTCTTTTTGGGCTTACAAATCAAGCAAAGTGATAAAGGCATCTTGATCCACTAACAGAAATATCTTAAGGAACTCCTAAAGAAGTATGGAATGGAGTCTTCAAAGCCATATGACACGCCTATGGCAACGACATGTAAGCTTGATGAAGACGCAAACGGTAAGGCCGTGAATAACACCATGTATCGTGGTATGACTTTTATATCTTACTTCCAGCAGACCTGACATTGTGTTTAGTGTGGGACTTTGTGCTCGATTTCAATCAAATCCAAAGGAATCCCATTTGAAAGAGGTCAAACGAGTATTAATGTATTTAAAGGGAACTAACGATTTGTCCTTATGGTACCCTAGAGGTGGTAACTTTGACCTTTGAGGGTATACAAACGCTGACTTTGCAGGTGACCTTGTGAACAGGAAAAGTACATCAGGTATGGCTCATTTTCTTGGACCTTGCTTGGTGTCTTGGGCTTCAAAGAAACAAAACGTTATTGCCTTATCCACGGCCGAGGCCAAGTACGTACCCGCTGCTGCGTGTTGTGCGCAATCTCTATGGATAAAGCAACAGTTGATGGATTTTAAGGTGGATGTTGGTTGTGTTCCTATTATGTGTGATAATACTAGTGCAATTAGCATCTCCAAAGATCCTTTTCATCATTCTCGTACCAAACACATTCATATTAGGCATCACTTTTTGAGAGATAATGTTGAGAAATGCCTAATTAAAGTGTGTTATTGTGGTACCAAGGATCAAATTGCTGACATTTTTACAAAACCGTTAATTAGAGAGCAATTTGAGAAGCTTAATTAGATTAGAACTTGGCATGCTTAAACTGACCTAAATGCTTCATGACTTCGAACCCGATGATTGGCTAGTTGGCAGATACTTGCAAATATGTGTATCTTTTGAATAAATTAAATCATATGCATTTGAGATTCATTGTGTAGGTCACAGACAATTAGCGTGCCGTAATTGGCATAACCACCTGCGCCATGTGTAAGTAATGACTCGTGAAAGGTCTAACGATATGACCCTTACGCTTCAAACGTCGGACCTGGAAAGTAAGGTATGAGCTTGATATATGATTTATTGTGTGCAAATAAACAGCTATGTTACTTTTAGCCTACCTACCAGTTGAACTGCTTCTGTTTTGGCGCTGAATTAAAAAAAAAAAAAAAAAAAGGTCAGCTCAAAACTCTCACTCTTCAACTGCCTTTCCACTACTCAATACACAAAATCGAGTCATAATTCCCAAACCAACTTCTCATTAATTCTCAAAACCCACTCCCAATCCCCAATTCCAATTCAAAACCCCACCATCAACCGACCTCCTTCAATTTCTCTCTCTACCGACCTCCCATCTTCCCATGGCTCACACACGGAGCTCCTCAGCCACCAAAACCACCAAACCGCCGTCATCCACCACCAAACCATAGTCATCATCCTCCGCACCACCACCATCTACCGACAAACCACCATCGACGGCTCCAAAAAACCACCAACCTCAAAAACCAAAACACCAAAATCCACGAAATCGACCACCACCTCTGTACCCCCGGTCACCAAAACACCGCAATCCACCACCAAATCCCCTGCCTCGCCCCTGAAATTGGCGACTTCCACCACCAAAACCCCATCTCCGTCCACTCCCAAATCCCCCATCACTACCACAAACCCTAAACCCTTACCCGTCACTTCTACCATCCCACCCCCATCTCTCACCTCACGGCCAACACGCAAGCACCAAGGGTCCAAGAATTTAGCTTCTTTACCCCTGAATGTCCGCAAAACCGCTCAAGCCCTTCGAAAGACTCTCGTCGGGTTGAGGAAAATTGTGACTGAGGTGGAAGAAGAGACGGTCAGTGAGTACTCCACTGATGATGAGAATTTTGATGGAAATAACGAGCACCATAGTGAAACAGAGAGTGAGACGATTGAGTCACTTGATCATGATCGCAAGAAACGGGCCCGGGTGCTTTGGATTTTACTGAGGTCTCCTCGTCGGCTTCTAAGAAGGCCAAGGTATGTGCGAATGCTTCTTTTTCCATCTCTCCTACCGAAGCCCCTTTATCTGTGTTTACAAAGCGTATTCAATCCAAGTGTATGGCTGTTGATTTTGTTGATTTTGCTTGGTTTCGTGATAATGCTGGGTTACCGTTTGTTGAGATGTTTGAGAAACAAGGGTAGGAGTATTTGTTTGGAACTGTTTTGAGAAAGGATGTCTATCCTATGGCTGTAGCTCAATTTTATCATGGTCTGCATATGAGTGGAAATACTGTGATTACTAAAGTGAATGGGATTGAATTGTGTTTTGATGTGCGTAAATTGGGTAAAATTCTACGTGTTCCATGTCAAGGGTATGCCATTCATGACAAGTATGGGACGCCTTCTTTGGGGTATATACACAATACTGCTTTGTATAGGAAGTTAGGTTGCACTGGTGACAATAGTAAATTCAATCAGTTTTACCTTACTCCTTTGAACAAGTTGGTATATAATATTGTGCGCCGTAGCATTGTTCCTAGGAAGGAAAAGCGGAACATGGTGGAATTACTTGATGCTATATATATTGAGCTGCTGCAATCTCATAAGCCAGTTGTTTTTCCATTTGTTGTGCTTTCCCATATGGTGTTTATGCGCAGTGGTCACAAGTTCTCGTTACCCTATGGTCCTGTGATCACAGCTATCATGGAACATTTTGTTGTTCCCTTTGGCAATGAAAAGGGTGTTCCTTTGAGTGAGGGTGATTTGATGGATGGTGCTGCTTTGGGAAGGTTACATGTTAGCTTGTGTGGTGGCCAGTTTGTTACAACAGAAGTTAACAGTCCAAAACAAGCCAGCTCTAGGGTTGATTTATGTGCATCTATCATGACTCTTCTTAATCCTAAGCTTGCTGAACTTGAGAAGACGATCAGTGACAAGCTCGCTACCTTCACCACCTCCTTGACAGACTTGGGCACCAAATTGACTACTCTTGAGACCAAGGTCTCGTCCATTGCCACTAAGGTGGACACTATTCAGGTTTCTGTCTTAAGTCCTTAGGGGGCTGTCTTGAAGCAAATCAGGGTGGTCAAGGGGGCTGTGCGTGATAAGTATGGAACTGTCTTGGCCTTGGTCTCCGAGTTTGAGACTTCTGTGGAAGAGCGCCTGGTTGATGATGATACTACTGGTGGGGACACTGATGCTGCTGCTGCTGCTCCCACTCCTCCCTTAACCATGCCACAATTCCCTTTCTTCTACCCTACACCACTCCCCTGTTTTTTTGCTAAACTCTTCCCCTGGTTATTTTGCACACTTTGGTCTGTATTATACTCTAACTCTTATGACTTGTTGTTTGACTGGTTTGAATGACTCATATCTTTAGATTAATCACTTGAGCTAGTTGACTGCATGGTTCATTGGGCAGGTGCTTAAACCTCGGTGGTGGTGTCTGTGTCTTATTGCGATTCAATGTGTTTCTGATTTTTGCGTTCTATGCACACTTTACAGGTTGTTCTGTTTTTCGATGATGCCAAAAGGGGGAAAAGTTGTGATGCTTAAAGGTCATGTTTTAGCTATGTTATGTTCTGTTTTGAGCTTTTTAGGTTATATTGCTTTTTTGACAGGTTATTTGTGATATTTTGTATCTTGAGCATTAGTCACGTTCTGTGACGTCTCATGTTACTCTCTGTGATCTGAAGCATGCTGCTGGGAATGTATATTGCTTGCTTAGGAGAGTTGATTCCTTGGTTATGTCTGTCCGCTGATTGCATTGGCTTTGTGCTTAATTATTGGATAAGCATCAATTGTTTGTCATCATCAAAAAGGGGGAATTTGTTGTATTTGATGATTTTGATGATGATAGAAAATTGATACTTATCTAGCTAATGAGTTTTGTGAATACAAGGAATCCAAGACAAGTAGATGTTGGTGATCTTGAATGCATATGCTATGAAGGTTGATTCGGAAACAACACTACTTGAAGATGACATGAAGTTGGAAGAAAGAGCTTTATTGTTTTATTAGACTTCATGTAAGGGAAGTCGTGTCTTAAAGCGTTGAGGTTTGATCATAGGTACAGTTGGTAACAGAGGAAGTAACAGCCTAGGAACAGATGTGTGTTACCAAGTATTTTTTTAAGTACATAAGTCTTTGCGTGCTATTTGTGAAAACGTTTGACAGAATTTATCTCTGGGTAAATTGCTTTCCTAAAACTGTTTTCAGAAATAATTCTTTTGTACTTATAAAAGCTTTCTTGAAAATCTTTTTAAAAGAAGCCTTGCTATACAAGGACTCTCTGTTATTCTGTAAAAGATTTTGTGGTTAAAAGATTTTATCTCTGTATTATCTTTCAGTGATTTATTCTGATTCAAAGAGTTTAGTTTTCTTAAACAGAAAGATATTCTCATTGAAACCTAGTTGATCTCTACTTGTGATTAGGTCAGATAAATCTCCCTATATATAGTCTGTTAACTGCTAAGTTGATATGTTACGAAATCACAAAGCATAGAGCGTTAGTTCATTATTTACGTGATTTCATTGAGGAGTCTCGGCTGTTACTAAACGAGTTACCTCACTGTTACCTTGGCATTCCTCTTGGCACTTAAGCACGTTTCTCATAAGGTTTGATTGTACCATTCTTGCTTATTGAGAAACTTACTGGTAATATCTTATTGTTTAGATTACGGCTACCATAGCAGGTTGTTTGGTTCTGGAGTTCCACGTTGAATTCGAGAATTACGGCTCAACGATAGATTAGGGTCTATTGTACGAGTTTGGTTTTACGGCTCTTAGTGGAGTTTTGGAAAATCCTTCAGGGTCGTGGTTTTACTTCTTGGTTGAGCTCAAGAAGGTTTCCACGTAAAATCTGTGTTCTTTATTATTGCTTTGTTATTGTCTTGCTAATAAACAACGTAATAATATTAATCAATCGGATTTTAAGTGCTAAAATTGTTAACTTGCGAAAAAGTTTAAAAAACTCCCTAGACTCAATTCCACCCCCCTCTTGAGTCTATTATTAGGTATAACAAATGCGCTTTCGGATTTTCTCACTAGGGATCCCATAACAATTCTCCAACAATGCAACATTAGTAATCAGGCACTTAGCAATATCAGGAACAAAGCTTCTCCTTAACACACCACTATTTACTGAAGCAGCATAAACTAAATCTGACCTAGAAAAACCCAGTTTCTGAAGAAGCTTAAATTTGGGTTTTAGGGTTTCCTCAACCCTAGAAAATAGAATCCTAGGGTCATTAGAGACATCATTTCTAATCTGGGATTGATGAAACCCATTTTGTTTCAAGAAGCTAATAACTGAATCTGATGTTGTTGTGAAACTGGAAACGCTTACCTTTCCCAGTTCTCGTGGTGGCTGGTATTGAGCCAATTTGGTGATAGTGGAGAGAGATTGTTTTTCTGAGAAGCCAAGAGAATCCACCAGATATTTCGCCAAAGAATGAGTATTATTGGTGTCTTGTGTTGAAGAGGATGATGTTGAATAGAGCTGCAGGTGCCGGAAATATCCATGGAGGAGAGAGAAAGAGTCACCGTTGTTGCGAGGCACAAGTTTGAGCATTTCACTATACTGTCACAAGGTTGGGGTTCGGGACGGAAGCACCTAAAGACTAAAAAGGGGGGAAACAAGTTTGGTCGCCAAAAAATAACATAAAAATTGGTCGCCAAAAAATAAAATAAAAATTGGTCGCCATTGAGCAAAGACCCGGCAAATACTCCAATAAAAAAACAAAAAACATGCCGAACATTAAGAGAATAATATATAAAACCCAAAAACTTATTTGAGACGGTTTTACTGTAAGTTTTGGTGAGACGGAATCACTTTTTAGTGAAATAAGAATCACTGTTCATAAAAAGTGACCCCTATATTTTTTTTAATAGTGACCCCTACATTTCTGTGAGTTGATCTCACACAAGACTTACTCTAAATAAAAACATTCCAAACATTTGAATGAAAAACTATGGGGTGTGATCTTTTTCACTTACTTAGTAATTGGTTCGGTTTGATTTGGTTCGATTTGGTTCATTTCAGTTTAATGTAGTTCACTTCAGTTCCTTTTTCTGTCACAAATTAGTGTTTACTTCACTTCAACTTAATGGCGTTTAGTTCAGTTTAGTTCAACGAAAAAGGAACACCCATATTTTTTGGTTCACACAAGTACTTATAGTATTTCAGAAGCACCCATATTTAGCAGTATAAAATCAACAATATCGAACGCTAACGCCCTTTCAATAGTTATTTTCATATTACGACATCTGAATAAACTCTGCTATAAGTTTAATTGCTCAAATCTGATTTTATAAACCACCATTTGAAAGATTAAATTTGTCATAGCATAAAATCAAACAAAAAACCAAAAGTACTGTAAAAATAGGGAAGAAATAGTTGAATCCAATGAATGCGAAAAATTAAGTCTTCATACACTAAAGTGTTGTATCATTGGAGATTCTTTTTTGAATAAATTATTTATTTTGTGCGGTAATTTGAAGTTTCCAATTCCGTTAAGTTAATTATTAATTTGGACATTTTCATTTAGAGCATCTCCAATGCAAGGTTTTTATGGGAGGTTTGTAAAGAATTAACATTTTATAAAAACCTCCTCTCTATAGTGATAAACCTATAAACTTTAGGTTTGTACAAATTAGTTTGTCTAGACAAAACCTGGTTTATAGGCTATGATGTGCCACTTAAAAAAAAACCTCTTAGAGATTTGTTGCATTACAACATAGAGGTTTGTATAAATGAGATTTCAATTTTAATGATGTGTCAACGATAAAAACCCTTTCAAAATTTGTAGCATTGGATATGCTCTTAGAGTATCTTAATTTGGCTACTAGGACCTATAAAATATGGTCCAACTCATATAACAAAAACTTTTGGTTTTAAACAAAGAATTTCAACTCGAGAATCCGAACACACTTTGTATAATCTGACTCATACAACAAAATATAGATTACAAACATATCTTTATAAATCATATCATATAACGTGCACAATTTAAAATATGATGCATTTTATACCATAACAAAAAAAAAAAAAAGAGTTTAACCTGTTGGGTTCTACATAACCCAAACATTTAGGGTGACGAACCATCATTCTCAACACAAAATCAAAATGACCGTTCCATCACAATTAGCGATCACAAAATAGAAAAATGATCCATCGGCCCCCAAATCCTATACTTAGACGGTCTCCATACCAAGTTTTTCAACTGAATTATACACCGGTGAAATTAAACTTAATATTGTAGTAATACAATAGTATATTTTTGAACAAAATTGAACTATTGATTGGATAAGTTAAAAAGAACACATCTTAAAAACAAAACTTGATTACATTAGGATCTCCAATCTCGAGATAAGTACAACCAATTTTTGATAAAAGAAAGCTTTAAACACGAACAAAGATTCTAGAGACCTAAAATCAACACGAAGGTACAAGAAGAGCAAGGTGTCCCCTTAATAGGGAAGAAAATTGTAAAGCAAGGGCACATGTTGACCTGAAAAGAGCCACAAGCATGCAGGGTTAGAAATATGGATTGGGGAATGCTAAATACAACATGAATTTTTAAACAATACAATATTTTTTTATTCAAAATGACTCATATACCCCTCTCTAATTTTGCACTTTCTTCCATTTCTCTCTCTTCCTTCCCTCAAGCTCAAGCGTCTTCTTCAATCAGCAACCCATGGGAGTAACCGGGTAGGGATGTGGGGGAAAGAAAGCTGATAAAGCAAAATAGATAAACTGGAAACAATTAATTATTGAGAGAATGATTTAAAAGAAAAAAGAATCTAGTCTGCCTCACAGTCGCCCAACATAGATGGCGTAAGGCTCAATTAGTCGCCAAAATCACCAAGAACAGAAGAGTTGGCGGCATAATCGGGGTGTTGTCGCTCGGAACAGGTGACTATTCACCTGTATTGTCGCCCAGTTATAGTGGTACTAAGCTTAAAAGGTCACCCGGAACCGGCGACAATATAGAAATACAGTCACCCAATGTTGGCGACTGTATTCCTATGTTATCGCCATTTTTGGGCGGCTGTTGGACCCAGGAAATTGCCCAAAATAAGGAAAAATAACTTTGCCAAATTTTATATATCCTTCTCTATCTCATCATTTTCATCTTTTTTAATCAATTATTCCCAATGTTCTTGTCCTTCTCTTTCCTTTCCCTTGTTTCATCCTTCTGTTTTTCATGTACATGTCCATCCTTTGTAATAAGATCCATGGGTTCTAAAAGTGAGGATTTGCCAAGGTACAGCAAGTGAAGATTAATGTCAATGCCAAAAGATAAGTAAAAATTGTTGCGGCAACGATGCTAAGCTGAATGCAGTGGTAGATCTAAAAATTCGTTCAAGTGGGTGCACTCTGTATATTTTATGGGATATTTTCTTAATATTACACAAAAAATATATATTTTACAAAGGAAAATTATATAAAAAAAATAAAAAAACTAAGTGGGTTCCATGACACCCAATACCCATAAGGTAGATCCGCCAATGGCTGAATGGGTGATGGCCTGATGACATTCACAGTAATTGCAAATGGAGTGGGAGCTTTGGGAGAGTGGGAAAAAGCTTACTAAATTAAGACAAGGGTATATGAGTCTTTTTTCACCTAAAAATATTGTATTTATTAAAAACGGATGTTGTATTTAGCACTTGTGTATGGTCATCAAATACACAACTACAAGCAATCCACAAACGAACCAACCAAACAACAAATTTATAAGGATGAGACAAGAGTACAGTGATAAGCAATGGTTCTTGGCTACACCTTGATATATATAGGTGTCCAACTCTCACATTAAAATGGTTAGAGATTCGACTCCTCATCTATATAGGATGAATAAATCATCATGTACCGTTCTTTAGAAGGAGGCCCGTTATTGCACAAGCCCTTATAGCAATATTTAAATAATAAAAAAAACGATTCTACAATTTTACTGTATTTGTCTTTGAGAAAGCAACGCAGCGCATTACTCGTATTTGCGACATTGCCTCCCAAACAGATGACCTAAGACTTTCCGCGCCTTTTGTCTCGATGAAAATTGATCAATTTGGCAATCAAAATGGACTAAAACTGTAAATTGTGCATCTCCAATTCTCCATTCCCACCAACACTGTAAGTTTTCTCTCTCCTATTACGGAATTTATCATTCATGCATTTGATAATAGCTTTTCAGTTGCTTGCATTGTTGAAACCCTAACCCTAATTCCCCAATTTTCTTGCTTAAACCTCTCAATTTTACCATAGTGAATCTTGTTTCTTTCTAGCTACTGGCTAAGCTATATACATGTTAATAATTAGCACTTGGTGGAATTTCGAATTTAGTTACAACTTTTTGTTTTCTGGTTTTGGTTTTCTGTACCATTAGCTGGGCTCTCTTATGCTATTCCTTTGGTCATTTTGAAGTTTTAGTTCATATTTACAGTCTACAATTTAGATATGTCTATTTTCTTTTACTCTTTTTTTTTTTTTTTTTTGATTTGATATTTAGAGATGTGTGATAGAAAATTGCCTATGTTTATAACTCCTACAGATCATTGTTTTGTATGTCATTGTGATTTGTAGGGTTTTTTGATGCAATAGGTGCAAGTATTTGCACTAAATAATGGGTTCTAACTCAAGAACAGAGGTCAACATTGACAGCCAAGATAAGCGGCTTTGCACACGCCGCACTGATTTGGGCGAAGGTGCACTAGATTTGGATAGAATTAGCAAATTACCTGACTGTATTATCAGTCATATACTCTCCTTGCTGGAAATAGAATGTGCTATGAGAACCAGCATTTTGTCTTCTAAGTGGAGATACCTTTGGACCACAATTGACATTCTCCGCTTCACTGATTCTTCGTCATTCAAGGGTGATTCATTCGTGAATTTTGTGGAGCATGTACTCTTTCGTTGTACATCCACGACCATTCGAGAGTTTGATATATATATTGTGATCAGTTTCTTGATCTGGCCCATATCAATACATGGATCTGCTATGTACTTGCCACTAAAAAAGTTTCTCATGTCCACCTTTATGTGAGCCCAGAGAGAGAGAATTTTCCTATGGCTCCCTTGCCTAAATGCATCCTCACTTGCAACACATTGGTGAGTCTCGTTTTGGGTACGCGCTTCGATGTCAAGATACCTACCTCTATGGCTTCTTTTCCTTGTCTCAAGGAACTTACTCTCGCTGTTGTATATCCTGACGATGGAGAATTGCTGCAAAAGCTCCTAGTCATGTGCCCGGTGTTAGAATATCTCCAACTTGAGGCGTACCTCAAGTCCCATGAATTAGTAGTATTGTCTATCACCATTCCTTCTTTGAAGAGGTTGTTCCTAGAGCTAAGGGTTGATGATTTTGGATTGTATGATCACAAAGTTATCATTGACACGCCAAATCTAGAAGAGCTTCACATTGAGGATAATACGTTTGCCCTATATAAAATTAAGGACTTAGATTTAGTATGCAAGGTATCTTTGGATTTTACTTCATTTTATATTGAACTAATAGAACACCAGCATGTTAGTCGTCTGGCTAAACTTATCAACTCTATTGCCCACACCAAATATCTATCTTTATCTTCCGGCACTACTGGTGTAAGTTTTTTCTTACCGTACTTCATACATTCTCTTGATTTTGATGTTGTATTTTCTATACTTTTGCGTAGGAAATGTTGGTAACTTTGGAATGTAGGGCATACTACAAGTAGATTTAGATTAGTAGCTCACTTCGACCTTTTCACTTTGTCGTGAAGGTTCTTTCGCATAGCAAAGCTCTCTCATTAAGATGGTGTGCTTGGCCAACTTTCCCACATTTAACGAAGTTAGTTGTAACGATGCATGTGCTGTTCCAATGGACATTGTTGCCTGGTATTCTTAATAGCGCACCATACTTGGAAAGTCTCAAACTGAAGGAGGTTAGAATTGACTAGTTGAACTATATATCCTGATTGCTTTCATTTTCTGCTGTTGTGTTTGTTAAGTGAGTTATCTGTTTCAATGCTAGGACGTATCTGATAACAATGACTACAAACCTGATGCAAAGTTGAAATGGATTGAACCAGAGTGTGTGCCTCGTTGTTTGCTGGAACATTTGGTTCTAGTCAGCTTTGAATCTTTCTATGGTCTGAACAATGATGATCTGCAAGTTGTGGAATATCTAATGAAGAATGCTCGGATCTTGGAATTCATGGATTTTTGTATTAAACCTTACTATTTAAATAACGAACTCGTGAGGATGTTAGTGAGCTTTCCAAGATGTTCATCGATTTGCAAGGTTACTGTCTATGAAGAAAGAGACCGGTATAGATGACGCTTTACAATATTCATCTCATCTCAACTTATAAAAAGGCTTGCCACTGCAAGTATGAGTCTTCACGAATGTAAAGATGCCTTACTTTGGTTTCCATTTTTCTCAGTGAGCTGGTGCCTTGAAATTTGGTATGTCAGAACTAGAGGTATGCTGAAATGACTTTTTAAGCAGGTTCAAATGACGTATAATCTATGATATTCATGTAAAGCTTTATCCTGCTTAATTCGATTATTCTTTTGTTTTTTCATGAGAGCTTGCATCTTTGGATTAATATGCTTCTGTTTTATTTTGGTTTGGTTTAAGAGCAGTTTCATATGCCAACCCTGGCAAATGTTCCTACCTTATTGAACAATTGTTATATATACATGATCAGACTAAAGTGACCTAAGGGATCTGGCACATTGTTTAAATAGTTTGCAAAAGTATTTTGTTATCAGTCAATTTTGTCGAGTTCATAGTATGTCTTGTGTCGTCAGCGAGGGGTGAAATTGGTTGTGGTAATTTGGGTTTGTGAATATAAGTAATAGACAATTGTAGATGCAATATATGACCCTTGAACCTAAGATAGATTAGCTAAGATGCGTTTGTGTTTTCATGAATTATTTTTCTGTCTTTATAAACGGAACTTTTGATCTGAATAATGATGTGGTTCTAAGTTGTTTAACACATGTTACTTACAGGTTTAAAGACTTAGAATACTAGGAATTGGATTGGCAAATTGAAACAAGCGCGATTAGGTTGCTGTCACGTACTATGCTCGTTGCTGCTGTGCTGCTGCTTTTGTCTAAGCTGCTGGTGTGCCACTGTCAACAACCCCTGCTGCTGTGTGAGCTGCTTCTGTCATTTCTGATGCTCCTACTGCACTTTTTTTTTTTTTTAGGGTAGATTGCTCCTACTGCACTCTGGTAGCTACATTTACTGCATTCTAACGTTGATTTGGTAGTGGTTGCATCTGTATGTTGAATTATGTTAGTTGTTTTGTTCTTGTTTGCAGAACACATGTTTTCAGGGCCTTGGTTTCCCTAAATATGACGTCTCAAGCGGTTGTTTTGGTCCTTCTATACTAATGTACATGACTATTCCTTTGTCATTATACAGGAGGTGTTAAATGAGCGAGATGTGAGATGAGAATTTTAACATGTCAATGTTCAAAAAGTCAAGTGATTGATGGCAAAGTTCAAAAGAATCAAAACTAGTGGTTCATTTCGTCTAGTATTTCCTACAAACATATGTTGTAGTGGTGTTGTAAGAACAACTAATTTTAGAAATGGAGTTTGTTTTGAGATGTAGTTGCTAAACCCTCTTTTAGATCTTATGTATTGACAATGTATTGTCAACATTTGAGCAAATTAATAGTGAACATGGCATAGCATTTAGGTGGTGTTTACTTGCTTGCAATCAAATCCAATGTAATGCAATCCTTTTATAGGGTAGATATGAGGTGGAAAATGAAGAAGGGGGAGGAAGAAGATGGGAAAAGTGAGATTGATTACACCATTCAAAGTAATTATCATTACATGTGAAAAGTTGAGCAATTGTGATTACATTGAATCATGCAATCAACTCTACTTTTCTTATCCCACTCCTTCACTTTTCACCCTACATTTACTTTATAAAATGATTGCATTGCATTGCATTTGATTGCAACCTAGTAAACGATTGCATTGCATTACATTTGATTGCAAGTTAGTAAACAAGCCCTTAGGTGGTGTTTACTAGGTTGCAATCAAATGCAATGCAATGCAATCATTTTATAGGGTAAATAGGAAGTGGAAAAGAAAAAAGGGGAGGAAGGAGATAGAAAAAGTAAGATTGATTACACAATCCAAAGTAATCATCATTACATGAGAAAAGTTGAGCAATTGTGATTACAATGGATAATGCAATCAAACCCACTTTTCCTATCCCTCTCCTCCCACTCCTTCACTTTTCACATCCCATTTACCCTATAAAATGATTGCATTGCATTGCATTTGATTGCAACCTAGTAAACAAGGCCTTATTGTCGGAAACAAAAAAATATTCAAATGATTGTCACGCTAATGGGAGTGGAAGCATGGTATATTTGTGACGCTTTTATTTGTAAAGAATGTTCTCGCTCAATAATTTACCACGCTTTTAATTGCCCACCTTCTGAACATGTGAAAATAACTATGAAATTGCGACCCCATATATATATAAAATTGAGTTCTCACCAAGTATTGAATAGGTAATAGTCATAAACGCATGAATGATTGAAAAAGAAATTCAAAAATAGTTTTATTTTATTTTAATAAAAAATAAGTAACATTAATATTATATTTATTATCCTAAAAAAAGTTATATTATACATTCACTAAAAATGTACTTTCTTTGTTAAATGTGTTTGTTTTTTTGTTGATAAAAAGATTATTATTGTTCCTTACTACTCCTATTATTAAACTTTATATTGTATATTGATTTGATTAAAAAAATTTATTATATTTATTGTAATAATTAAGGATGATAAACAAGAACCCGTACATCGCACGGGCACGAAATCTAGTAATCACTACTTATCACTAACCCCTCCTATCAAGAAAAATAAAATATCACTAACCCCATCATCCATCATCATGATGAACATCATCGTTCACCATAATGAATTGATGATCAATTGATCATCATCATCAAGTAACATTAAATAGCACTGCACCACGCAAATAAATCATAAATAAAAAAAGATAAAAAAGAAGGAGGGGTTTTTGGGGTTAAATAAATCGTTACTCTCAGTCTCTCTTCTTTCTCTTCCACTTCCAGTCTCTGTTTTCTCTCTTCCTTCTCTCAGTTACTTCTCTCTTCTTTCACCATGATACGAGTCCTTGACGTCGGAACAAATGACCCAGCCGGAGAGATGACAGTGACTGCTCCAATGTATCGTGCCGTATTCCGACCACTTCTCTCCGTGGCTCAAAATATGGAGGTGCACAATACCAACGACAAGATTGTTTTAGCAATTACAGACCCAACAAAGAACCTTAAAGACTTTACAACATGACGTTAAGGGGACATCAACACCGGAAGAATTTGAGTGGGCCGAATTGGGTATCATTTCTAGCCCATAATCCTGGTATGTTAGGGAATTTTACAATGTCCCTCTATACAACTCCTTATATAGGCCTAATATTCCTAATCAGTCGTATCCTAACATAACATGAGATAATGTAAGCTACCTCAACTATAATACAAAAGATAGGATATAATACAAGGTAAGATTATATCTAACTAATAGAAAACTATCACCCATCCCAATATTACATAATGAATATAAGTAGATTCCTGATAGAAGTGCTCTTCATATCTTGATCCACAAAAGAGTCTCAACCTCTTTGGAAGACTCATCATCATATTCGGCTCGAACGCTAACATGGTATTATCGTTGTGTTTGCAAGGTTCAAAAATCACCGGTTTGAGATTATTCCCATTCCCCCCTCAACCGTTGGCGGAACAAGACGATGAGGACGGTCCAGGACCAGACGATGCTCCTGCACCGGAGGATCCCCTCAACCTCCTCAAGGCCGCCGTCGCCGACGCAGTGCTTAGGGTCAAAGGACATCTTAGAAAAAGTTCAAAATTTGGTGAAGTTGATTACAAAATTTTCTCGTAGAAGCAAGGAATTCTATGAAAGTGCTAAAAAAGTTTCACTTAGATGGTAGGAGAAATTGGCTTTGGATATGCAAGTGTGTTGGAATTCAACCTATAAAATGCTTGGGAATGTCTTATACTATAAGGATATGTTTGTTTCATTAGGGTCTATGAACTCAAACTTGAAGAATTTCGTGCCTTCTGGAATAGAATGGGGTATGATTGTGGCAATTCATATATTCTTAAAACTTTTCTATGATGTCACATGCATGTTTTCAGCGATAAAACACCATGCATCCAATTTGTACTTCAAGGGGTCCTGGATGATCCACCGCCAAATGCTTGAGACAACTAAAAGTTCAGAAGAGTTTACGAGGGAAATGGTGAAAACAATGCAAAACAAGTTTGACAAGTATTGGTGAAAGTATAATTTGTACTTATCTTGTGGTGCCATTCTTGATCTGAGATTTAAGGGGAAATTTATTGAATATTGTTTTATCAAACTGTTTGGGGATTATGAAGCTTCAAAATGGGTTGATGACATGTTGACTTATCTTCATTCCTTGTATAAGGAATACAAGGCACATTCATTGGCCTCACCCGTTGTTTGCCTTTCTTCTCCTAGTTGTGGGGTTGGAGATGAAGATTTCTTTGAAGATTATAGTAGCTTCAGGGGTACAAGCTCGGAGGACCCAATCAGGAGGGAGTTCAAGCTCACAACTTGACTTGTATTTGCAAGAGCCAGCTCTTAACTTGAACATTGAGCTAGATGTTTTGGACTTTTGGAACAAAAGTTCAGTCAGATATCCATGTCTTTCTGTGATGGCACGTGACCTTCTTACCATTCCCGTGAGTACTGTAGCATCAGAATCTACTTTTAGTATTGGAGGTAAGACTATTTCTCCATCTCGTACTTCTTTGAAGGCAAAGACTGTGCAAGCATTGGTTTGTCTTCAAGATTGGCGCCGTGCTGAGGATGATTTACCTATCGACTTAGAGTTCGATGCTAGCTCATGTGATGAGGTCGTCGATGAGGACGCCGACGAGGAGGATGACACATGTCTTTTCTTATAGGTATTACTATGTTCTTTTATACTCATAAATGTTTTAAGAAGCTGCTGTTGGTTTCTGTATTTGTAGATGCCAAAAAAGTGCCTTCAGATTTCCCCGTAAAACCCCGATGATGAAAGGAGTAACTTATAAACTTGAATGCTTTTTTTGCTTTAATAGGTAAAATAAGGTCTCAGGTTTTTCCACGATCACTCCTTCATTCCGATCCCATTCAAAAGCTCCGTTCAAAAGCTTTCCAATGACACCTCGCGTGTCTTTTTCCGACTCCCGGTCGCCAAGTTGTGAACCGGGGGTAGAAGCGTCTTTTACCGCAGAAGGGTAAAACAGTCTTTTCACATTTTCGGAATACTAAAATTCCTCCGAAAATTAAAATTGACTGGATATCGTCATATGACGACATCCAGCTGGCAAGCTGACAGCCGTCAGCGGCGCTCGCTGGGTCTCTAGGCCCGACTTTTTTTTAAGCCCAAAATCTGAATTTCGGCCTCCCTTTACCCGTCCAACCGTACTCCTTCGCCTATAAATACGACCCTCCTCCCTCAGTTCAAAACACAACGTCTACAGTTGACAACCTCCATTCTCGGTTGAGTACTCCCGAGCTTCTCCCTCTTTCTTCCAAATTCTTTACTTGAGATCTTGTCTTTACTATTTTTGCTAAATAGCCTACAGTTCAGGTACTAACTCCTGAGGGCTCAAATTAAATTAATTGCTTAATTGTTTATGTTCTAGTAGTCACAATGTAGATATCATGCTAATCATGTCTTTTATTGCTTACTAAATATTGTCTTTCAAAGCATGTCTAGTCATTGTAATGCTCAACTTGCCAATCGAATTGCATGTCTAAATAAGGGTCAATAATAAATGTTGTGATGCTTGTGATGAACCAATTAATAGTCTAAGTCTAGGTTGTTAATCCGATTTGTGTGGGAATCATGCCTTTAAATCATTAAGCAAACTTGAGTTAGTAGAGGTCATCATAAAACGGGCAAGTTGGGTGCCTAACACCTTCCCACCTCGTACCTTCGCCCCTGAACCTTTTACTTTTGGGTACTCATATGTTCTATATGAGTGGGAGTCTTTCTAAAAACATGATCAGTTTACTTATTTCGCTATTGGGTTGTCCCTTCGGATTGTCCATTCGATAAAACGCCGATAGCACATTTGTGACCTCTTTCATGGTTTTTATTCAATTCAAGTCTTTACAAAAGCTTTCCTAACTCGATGGTCCCTTAAACTTATCTAAACCCCCAACTTACAAAATTTCTATAAGAACACACACTGTGGAGCGATGGAAAATCCCGGGTCCTTACAGTGGTGACTTCACTGGGGATTTATTTAAGAGGGTGAGACTTGAAAGTCAAGTTTGCTTAATTGTTTAATAACATGTTCCATGTTTTGCATCATTTGCATGTGCTTTGTCATAACCTTTTGACCCTTATCGACCCTCGAGGAAGTTTGGGCCGTACTTTTAGACAACCCATATATCTAAAGGAATATACAGTTGTCCTATCGTGCAAATCAGTGCTTCCTCACCCACGACTCATCGACTCTTGTTGGTGAAAAAGAATTACAATTGATGTGTCGACCATCCGCCGGACGAAAATTGTAATTTGTTGTGGTAACCTCACACAAGCCAAAAGCCTCTAGCCCACATTCGTGCATTCGCTTGCTTGTTGTGCATGTGTCGTTGTAATGCCCGTCTGATCACATGTTTGCTTGTAACTACGTCGTTGTAATGCATGAATATCGTGACTATCTGCCAACATGTACTTACGTTCTAGGAGTCTTTTTTCTTTTATTTTTAGATAGTTCCTAATGCCCAAAAATAGTGCGAGAATTCTATTCAATGAACACTCGTTTTCTCGATGATATATTTTCATATTCTGTCAATGTCATGAATAATTTCCTAGGATTTTTTTGGCAAAAAAAAAAAGTCTTCCACTCCAATTTCCCCTTTCCCATTTTCTATATCTTTATTTATTTATTTTTTTGATGTAATTCAAATTCGATCGAAAAAAAAAAGCTGAATTTTTTTTTTCGTGGAAAAATAAAAAAAAAAAATGGCCGAAATTCTTTATTTTATTTTATCCCATTTTCCTTTTGTCTAGAAAAATAAAAAAATAATAGGATAATCCGTCTTTTTCTATATTCTTAGTTTCGTTCATTGACTTTATTTTCCTTTGATATTAGGGAAATATTTGGGCATTTAGGTGTAAGGGTCTTTTTTTAGGACAATGTGTTTTTTATGTGCGGGTCGTCATTTTTCTTAAGTGAGAGTCTCATGGTCTTTTTCTTGTTACTAAGTGCTCCGTGCTTCCTATTCAGGATAGGGGGTCCAAGGAAAGAAGAAACTTGAAAGAGGTTCAACTTGACTTTCGACAAAACATCGATCCAATTCACCTCAACTGCACCATGATCAGAACGGTTCAAGAATACCTTGTCGAGATGACAGATCGAGTTGACAGGTTGGAAGCTGACATTACCAACATTAAGTCAAGACAGTTATGGAACACACCAATGTTTGTCCCCTCATCCAAAATCGAAAATCCATATCTCAGAGAAAGCCTTATCCGATTCTTCAAGAGCCAGGAAAGAAACGCAAGAGTGGCGAATCTTCCTCTAATATTTCGCCAAAAGAGTTTCTCACACCCCGAAACAAGCCAAGGAGGGAATTCGCCCCATTAGGAATATCTCTCAGTACAACTTTTGAGAGGCTAGTAGACAAAGATATGCTGCAACCTATAGGCCCCACTCCAGAGCCAGAAGCTAAGAGTCGCAGTTGGAATGCCAACCAATACTGCAAATATCACCTAGGCAAAGGGCATGATACAAACAACTGTTGGGCTCTTAAACAAGTCATCCAAGACAAAATAGACAATGTCACTCTACCATTGCCTAAAACTGAAGAAGATGAAAGCACTGATAACCTCCTGGGTGCCATCAACCATATCCCTACTGAAGATCCCAAAAATTACTCTCACCTCATTTATGGTGAGGAGATTGCTTTGATCTCGCAAAAGTCTTATGAAGAGGAGTTAGATCTGGGAAAATGCAAGATGGAAGACGATAGAGATCAGATACAGAAAAGTTTGGGCCGCATAATCAAGAGGATTCAAGAAATAAAAGAAAAGGTTGACATTCTAGAAGAACGCACCTCCATGCGTAGGAACACGACCATCTTGGCTAAAGAAGAAACTTGGTGGCGTCAGGACCTCCACTACCACAAAATGTCCAAGTATGGATACGTCCGTCCAAGGACTCCCACGTCAAAGATTCTCCCGAAAGACGGAAATTCATTTCTGAGCTGCACCTACTGCGCAGCTGAACGACATCACATCAATCAGTGCAGGCAATTTAAGGGACTAGTCTTACGTTTCATCGAACAAGGAACAATGTGGCCGCCATATACTTGGACAGTCAGCTGGTGTCGTCATAATCAGGAACGGTACACTCCTCTCTTTGCACCAACGGAAGCTATTATGAACGCCTTGGTATGGAGAGGTGACATTAGACCTTGCATCCCTCTGGAAGATGCCAAAGCTGCACAGGAAGGAAATCGTCCTTATTGCAAGTACCACGGAATATTTGGACACCATACAGACGACTGTCTTCGCCTAAAAGACGACATCTAAGGGGTCATTGACTGAGGAGAAGTTCCACCACCACTGAGGGATGGCGATGTCGACAATGGAGCTTGGAACTAGTTGGCTACAAGTAAGAGCTAGAGGAATCGAGTCTGAGTCCCCAAGTTTTGTCGAGTTAGGATCATAGCTAAATCTTTAGGTTGAGTCTTGAATGGGGAGTGTTCCTCTTTTTGCCTTTTTTTTCCTAAATCTAGTTTTTTTTTTTGGCGGAAATTAGAGACCCTCTTCTCTAAAGTCATGAGTGCTTATCTTTTTGCAAATCAATAAAAATTCCTCTTGCTCATTTCTTCCTTTGTTTAGCTATTGATAAATCCAATGAACTCAAAGTTGCACAAATTATTAACTAATCAATTTAACCAATGTAAGTAAACTTCACAAAGCAAGAATGCAAATTATTTCTTATACAGAAATTTGAGCAGCTGAACTCCCTCAACAATGCCACTCCACATACAAAGAAGAAGTGAGCAAGCCTTTTTCAGCAACCTCGACACAACTCTAATCCTGGCTCCGATCGAAGAAGACCCTTGGTACCAAGACGTCTTCAACTACATCACCAAAGACACATACCTTCCGGACGCGCCAATAAGAGCTCAACGGGCCATCCGTCTCTTAGCGGCACAATATATAGAATACAAGGGGGTTCTATACAAGAAGTCCCACAATGGAGTCAACCTCAGATGTGTGAACGCCGAAGAAGCCGCAGAAATCATGGATGAGGTACACAACGGGGTGTGCGGACCAAACATGAATGGTCGAATGCTCTCTAGAAAGGTCATACGACTAGAATACTTTTGGACTATGTCCGCAGAAATCATGGAAAGAGACTGTTACGACTACGTTAAGAAATGCAAGAAGTGTTAGATATATGCCAAACTACAGCATATGCCACCCTCAATGCTCCATAACTTCACGTCCCCTTGGCCATTTTCAGCATGTGGAATAGATATCATTGGTAAAATCACCCCGAAGGGCTCTGGAGGACATGAATACATCCTAGTAGCCATAGACTATTTTACCAAATTGGTCGAAACACAGTCCTATGCCATCCTCACATCCAAGCAAGTGTCCAAATTCATAAGGAACAACATCATCTGCTGATACGGCGTTCCGCATGAAATTATTAGTGACCATGGATCCCATTTCAAAGCCGAAACAACCACCCTACTAAAAAAATTACAAAATCCAGCACCACAAATCATCCCCCTACCGTCCCCAGACCAACGATGCAGTAGAAGCCGCCAACAAAAACCTCAAAACTATCATCGAAAAAATGATAGAAAAATACAAAGATTGGCCCATAAAACTCACATTTGCCCTTTGGGGATATAGAACGTCCATAAGATCATCCACAGGAGCAACACCTTATTCCCTGATCTACGGGATGGAAGCTGTGCTACCCATAGAAGTCCATCTACCCTCCATGCGCATAGCCTTAGAGGGTGAAATTCCAGAAGCCCAATGGATGCAGTCCTGCTATGAGGAACTCATGTTCACAAATAAAAGACGCCTACGGGCTCTAGACCATTCACACATGTACCAACAACGCATGGCAAGAGCATTCAACAAAAAGGTCCGACCTCGAAACCTGAAAGAAGGAGATTTAGTTTGGAAGGAATTACGTGCACCAGTTACTGACCCTAGAGGCAAATTTCGAACAAATTGGTTCGGCCCGTTCATCATCAAAGACATCTTATCAGGAGGCGCAGTCCGGCTTATGGACATTGATGGCATTGAGTTCAGTCAGCTCACCAAGATGGACCAACTGAAGAAGTGCTACGTCTAAAAAAAAAAAAAAAAAAAAGACCCGAAATTTTTTGTAAAAAAAGAGACGTACACAAATTAAACGAACTACGCTGGCCTGATTCCACACTGGATACGTTGGTAACCCTTTTAAGAGGCCCAGCCAAAATCAATCCAAAATTCCATTCAACTCATTCAAAAAGGATAATTTTTATTCAAACTGAACGAATAAGCTTACATTGCATAAATTGAAAATTTTCTAAAGGTTACAAAAAAAAAAAAAAAAAAAGTGCAACTACAGGAGTTTAAGCTAAACAAATTCTTACTACCTTTTTTTTTTAAAAACTAGACTTGCTTTCTAAAGAAAACTACTTTAATCCTTTTTTCCCTTAGAAGGTTTCGTTGAAGAGTTCTTCTTTGAAAAACCTTGGCTTGAAGACGACTTATGATCGCTTTCTTGAGCTGGGGGCTTGCCTCTTTTCATTACGTGATAGTCTTCCTCATAAGGCCCTTCCTTTCTTTTCTTGCTTCCTGTTCCTGAGTCATACTTAGGTACTAGTTGGTCCCACTCCTCACGATGAAGGGCTCGCCTCGCTTCTCCATCACTGCAGGAAAGCCAGTTCAAATAGGTCTCGGAAACTTGAGTTGGGGCAATCACTCGGGGTACTGTCCAGCGATCCCTGCCACGCCATTATTTTCCCCAGTCCTTAGCAAATTCAGTGGTCAAAGCCAAGGTGGGTTGTCTCGTAGTCTCCTGACGAGGGATAACCTGCTTTAACCCATACTGCCTCATTATCCTAGAGGGAAAGAAGCAAGTACTCCTGTACAGACCCACTATTGTAGTGTGAGGAATGAATTTGCAGCAAGCCACCAAAGAGGTTAAACCCCACCAAGTCACATGACAACGAATAACACGTCCGGCATGGAAATAGGCATCCCATTCAGCAAAGGTCTTTTCATCATATACCTTTTTCTAACCAAGAAGCTAGCGGCAGTATAAGTCTTTTTTTTCTATGCTTGAGAGGTACGAGCTATCATCTTCTCTGGCGATTCTATCAGTCTTAAATGCTCGCATAACCAAATTTGAAGCAGCAGGGGGCTGCCAGAAAAGGCTTCGTGAGGCGAAACCTAAAATAGTTTCTCCTATAACCAGATGCAAAGGAGAATGCCCTTCAGCCATTTGATTCACCACTTGCAGCAACGACGAGGCTCTACCCAGGTTGGAGGACTCTGCATTAGCAAACAATAGGCGATTCAACAGGCAAAGTACAAAAGCCTGTCGGCGGCAATGCCTAAATATTGCGTCCTGTTCAGAAGAAGAAGCAACCTTTTCACAAATTTGAACTAAGTCCACATCGACACCGAGAATCATGCTTTTGGCTTCTGCAGAGGACAAGCCTAGAAATTTCCTGTACTGATTACTAAAACCATCCCTCAAATAAGGCACAACTGGGGGAAGAACATCAGACATATTAGTAATTGCTGCAAATTCTTCAACTAGAGGGCATAATTCAGAGTTACTGAAACGGAAGACGTGCAAGTTTGGGTTCCAATAGTTCAAAGCAGATCGAAGAAGAGGCCACAAGATTTTGGTAGGTCTTAAAGACAATAAGGTTGAGATATGGTACGGAGCCAGTTCTAGTTTATCTTTTGTGGTCAGATTTTTACACCAGGCATCGAACAAATTTTCAAAGGATTTCACCATGGTAGAAGCTTTGAGAAATTTGAGAAAGCTAAAGTCTGAAAAAGAGGTATGACATTAGATATCCCGTAAATCCTATTTATAGGCAAAGAGTTGGGTAAGAAGGAGTCAGAAATCCACGAAAAATGCCCAAGGCCAGAGCTGCCAACGGCTTTGGCCAGCGCCACTAGCGGCTGTGACCAGCGCCGCTAGCGGCCATCACCATTGGCCCAGCGCCGCTAGTGGCCATAACCTTGGCCCAGTCGACATTTCCTTTCATTTTTGCCCGCCCGTTTGTTTCGTTACGCTCGGTTGAAACCCAAATTTTCAAATATACAACAGGGTTTACAAGGCCCGAGACTCTCTTAGTTTTATTTTTTTTCTACTTTCTTTTTATTTTGTTTAGGAGGGTATAATATGTTTAATTTTTGCTTTTTCTTGCAATTTTTACCTTTTTCTTTACTTTATTCCCTAAACTATGTCCTACTCTTTACCACATAACACATTGCATACTTAGAGATCGGACGAGCATAATCGAGTCATAATAGCATTCATATCAAACATATGCATAAAAACAGGAGTTCAAAGTTTTGAAGACCAAGGTTTACAAATCAAGCCTATACCGTTCAACTGGGGTCATCATCACCATTGCTACCGGCCTCATCCTCAAGGGAAGGCCCTTGAACATAGTTCCCGGACGAGTAATAGAAGGAGCCCTGAGTACTAAACGAGCTGTAAATCGGCCTGCTGTTGTTTGGCCGCAGGGCTCGTCCGTCATGCACAGGTGCATGCATAGGGGTACCTGCCGAGAACCCAGTCCCAAAGAGGCTCACCGTGGCTTGACTAGTAAAGTCCATAGCCACATTCTGATACGAAGGCCCAGCCTGAGGCACATCCCACCCAGGAGCGTTCGCCCAACCTCCAGCCATTGGGGTCACAACGGGCCTACTACTCAAAGAAGGCTGAAAACCCGTTGGAGAAAACATTTCAGGCAAAGGAATGTACGGCATAGAAGGTCCGGGCGCCTCGTCAACAGGAGGCCTGGTCGCAGCTACAGTAGGTGAACGAGCAACAGATGGTCTGCTCGCCGAAGAGACTCTCTCAGCTGACGAATGTCGAGGTCCCACAGAGGACGAAGATCGCGACATCTGCATACAATCAAGACCAAATATTAAACTACGCACCCCACTTAGCTAAACAAAAAGACAAAAGTGTACTTACACTAGCAGTACCAGACCGGGACCTCTTCCCTCTACCCATCATCCGACTATATCCTTTCTTCAGCAAGTGGATGAGCTTGAAGACTTGAGAAGTCTGCTCCCGGTTCAGCTACAAAAGATAGAGTCAGCATTCGAAAGCAACACAACAACAAAAAAAAAAGAAGCAAGAAGGGATAAAAACTTACCCCCACACAACCATCAGGCAAAGGTAGGCCCTCCACAGCCTCTCCGTCAACAATATGTAGAGGAAGCTCCTCTACTATACGACCCCCACTCTCACCAATGTATCTCACCTTATTACTCGGCAAGGTCACACTTGGGGGTTGGCCACAAGGCACTCTAGAATGGGACCTCCTGGGACCCCGAGGAACCAAACGATCCGCCTACAAGACATAAAAGTCAGTATACTACAAATACATCTGAAAAGGCACAAATAAAGATCTTACCTCAGAAGTAAGGTCCGGCACCAGACGACCCAAGCAATAGGCCAGATACACAGTTGTACTGTCCAAGCTAGCAACCTCCGGCTCAACAAAATGCATGGTCGCCGCTCCACGAGTCACGACCCCCAAATCATGTAAGCTCAGATTGCGCAGGTAGAACATGGTCATAGAGGGGTCCTCCGGAACCAAATGACCACCCAAGCATGATAGACTAGTCGAGTCAAGCGGTCCCCGAGGTACCACACAAAGCCAAATGGCCCCTCAAACACCACCCGCAAAGAAGATACTCTAAAGGAATCAGTGGTAATATGGGTCGGAACCCCAGGAATACCGTCAAAAGCGGTCCACGACACCTGCAGATTACAAGAGCAAAGTTCACTCACATCAAATGAACCAAAAAAAATATATACATAAGCAAGTCGAAGGCAACATACCTCGGATGCGGCATGCCTCTCGAAGGTGGCCCGAAAATCCTCCAAAGAGGAAAAAGGGTGATTATCCCTACCGACCCACCGTGAACCTAGTGGGAACATCCTCAAACCAGAACGGTGAGGACCAAAAGTTGAAAAATACTCAAAGAACCATAGCTGCCATACAAGCAGAAACAGTCAGATACAGCTATCCTACAAAGTATGCATATGCAACCAAAAAAAAAACATATATGCCTACCTCCAGTATCCTCCACGGGCCAGAGATAGACACCCTCCGACTCGTCGACTTAGGCCTGCAAGCTTGACGACACCACCTCACCAAAGAAGCATACGCAGAACCACCAAAGTTGTACTCATGTACTTTAGACAGGTCGTCTAAACATGTCAAGAAGCCGACCTGACACACACTCTTCTTCTGAGCGAAGATGGTCGCCCCCAACAAGTAAGCCAAGAAAATACGAGCCCTCTGCGCCTCGGTAAGTCTCTGCTCCGCTAAGGCTGCCCGTAACCTCGGTAAGGAAACTCGATCCTCCTTAAAGTAGACAGATACATGCCCGTATAGATCAAGTAACCTATCAGTCTACCAGTGATAACTCGCGTCATACTGTATACGACGCCCTCTAAAAGACAAGCCTGTGAGTACATCGGACTGATAGGGGGTAGGAAACATCTCCCCCACGGGTGTGTGAAAAGTGTTTGTGGTATCCCAAAACCTCTCCAGTAACCCCCGGGAAACTATCCTAATATCCCCAGAGTGACAAGTCGGGATAACCGACAGAAAGTGCTTAAAGCCCGAAGCCTGGACTATCCCCCTAGTCCCCTCAGTAAATGTGTCCAACATCATGGCCTACTGAGAAGTAGACCCATGAGCTTGCAGCAGAACACCAACGCCCTAGCCAACAAATAAAAATTTCTCAACACCCCATATACTACAAACACAGCCCAAATAATTTCACACAAATAACATACAGCTGACCACCAATCCAGTACAATCCCAATTTGTTCGTGTACCAAAGCACTAACAGTTCAAATATAAACTGAATAGGAGCAAAAAAAGAGAGAGTCGGAAATATAACAACTGAGGGTTAGACAGATGACTCTGCCTGTCCAGCGGCAGAACACTACGATCCCAAACCTCATCCGGGCGCCAGTCCACACGCATAAACGAGTCCTGATACAAATTTGCCCCATCTGCATGCCGAGGGAGGGGTGTCCTAGAAGATGGAAGCCCAGTACAAAAGAGGTCCCAGTTTTCCTCCTCCTCATCCATAGGACGCTTCCCTTTGTCTTTGGGAGCCATAGAAGAAGAATGGAAGTTTTCTCTCTCTACAAGTGAAAATTTCAAGAGTCAGATTCGCAAGAAACAAGTACCCATTCAACCATGCAACCCGAAATTCAGTAGTTAGGCGGAAAAATATACAAGTTCAAGACAAAAAGCAATGAATTTGGTCAAGAATCGACTTACCTTGAAGAAGTTGAAGAACAAGTGAAGCTTTCGACAATGGCGGAAGCTCTCAGCCGAGAAGACGAACAATGAAGCAAAAACGCGAAAAAATTCGCGACAAAGCAATTTGGCCTGCTCAAAGTCAGCGCCGCTAACCCAGTTGTTTTGCAGGTCCCAAATACACAAGCTCAGGTATGTCCCAATAATATTAATCACCCGCAGTGGTCAAATTATTTTAAGAGAAGCCCAGTGGATCCTCTGACACTATCCCATTATTCGAGGGCAACCTGTTTCCTAAGATATTTTGTTGGGACAACCAGTGTCCATTATTTTTTAGGACAGCCGATTTTCTAAATTATTGTTGGGGGACAGGTAGTGTCCATTATTTTTTAGGACAGCCGGTTTCCTAAATTATTATTTTTGGGACAGCCAGTGTCCATTATTTATTTTAGGACAGCCAGTTTCCTAACAAAATTATTTTGGAGACAGCCAATGCCCATTATTTTTTGGAACAGTCTGTTTTTTAAATTATTTTTGGGGCAGCCAGTGTCCACTATTTTGGGGCCAGCCAGTGTCCATCTTTTTTTAGGACAGCCAGTTTCCTAAATTATTTTGGGGGACAGTCAGTGTCCATTATTAAAGGACAGCCAGTTTCCTAAATTGTGATACGATTGCCAGTTTCCTGGATTATTATACGACATCCAGTTTTCAAAATTGTATTAGGAAAGCCAGTTTTCAAAATTGTGTTAGGACAGCCAGTTTCTAAAATTGTGATTAGGACAACCAGTTTCCTAAATTTTTGTTTTAACAGCCAGTGTTCGTTTTATAGGATAGCCGGTGTCCACCAATTGTGTTAGTCAATGATCACTTATGTGATTATACTATCCTTTATTTTTTATATGTTTCAGTTAATGATTGCTTAAAACTGTTGCATTTAAACTGTTCATATGTTTTTTTTTCATTTTGACAGCCGTCATTTTGATCGCGCTGTCTCGTCGACCTTTTTCGTTTTTCGTGCAAGGACGGAATCTCGGCATCCGCCAAGTGGTGCTTAGTCATTGTTTGCTTGGAATAAAGCATTTATGCTATTCACCCTCACCAGTGTTTTTAACCATTTTGCAGCCGTTATTTTTATCGCGCTGTCCCATCGACTTTTTCGTTTCTCATGTAGGGACGGAATCTCGGCACCCGCCGAGCAATGTTTAGTCATTATCTGCTGAAGCACTCTACGTTGATCATTCTCAAAGTATTACTAACCTTTTCATGTACTCTGAATACAGGTCCCCTGCAGACATTTAGACCATCCCAAGCGATGTTTGTCCTGCTAACCATAACCTTTTTTTTTTCTTGTATTCACAGAGATGAAATCTTAGCACGCTACGAGCATGTCCCAACTCAGGTTTGCTTCCGAAAATTAAAATTGACTGGATGTCGTCATATGACGACATCCAGCTGGCAAGCTGACAGCCGTCAGCGGCGCTCGCTGGGTCTCCAGGCCCGAATTGTTTTTAAGCCCAAAATCTGAATTTCAGCCTCCCTTCACCCGTCCAACCGTACTCCTTCGCCTATAAATACGACCCTCCTCCCTCAGTTCAAAACACAACGTCTACAGTTGACAACCTCCATTCTCGGTTGAGTACTCCCGAGCTTCTCCCTCTTTCTTCCAAATTCTTTACTTGAGATCTTGTCTTTACTATTTTTGCTAAATAGTCTACAGTTCAGGTACTAACTCCTGAGAGCTCAAATTAAATTAATTGCTTAATTGTTTATGTTCTAGTAGTCACAATGTAGATATCATGCTAATCATATCTTTTATTGCTTACTAAATATTGTCTTTCAAAGCATGTCTAGTCGTTATAATACTCAACTTGTCAATCAAATTGCATGTCTAAATAAGGGTCAATAATAAATGTTGTGATGTTTGTGATGAACCAATTAAAAATCTAAGTCTAGGTTGTTAATCCGTTTTGTGTGGGAATCATGTCTTTAAATTATTAAGCAAACTTGAGTTAATCGAGGCGGTCATAAAACGGGCGAGTTGGGTGCCTAACACCTTCCCACCTCGTACCTTCGCCCCTGAACCTTTTATTTTTGGGTACTCATATGTTCTATATGAGCGGGAGTCTTTCTAAAAACTTGATCGGTTCACTTATCGCGCTATTGGGTTGTCCCTTCGGATTGTCCTTTCGGTTTATCCATTCGATAAAATGCCGATAGCAGATTTGTGACCTCTTTCATGGTTTTTATTTAATTCAAGTCTTTACAAAAGCTTTTCTAACTCGATGGTCCCTTAGACTTATCTAAACCCCCAACTTACAAAGTTTCTACAAGGACACATTCCGTGGAGCGATGGAAAATCCCGGTTCCTTACAGTATTCTGTTTTCTGCGTTCCTCTTGGGTATAATGTTATAAACTTACACTGTAAATCTGTAGATATGCAGGTTGTTTATTGAACAATTCATGTTAATAGTTTTCATCTACGTATGTTGTGCCTCTGCCAAATTTGATTGTGCTTAATGTTATAATAATTTATATCTTGCAGGTACCAACACCTTTGACGGGTTTGAGTTGCGTGTTCACAAGAGAGTCATTGACCTCTTCAACTCCCCAAATGAGGTCAAGCAGATTACTTCTATCACCATTGAAGATTTTTAGAATTTTGAAGATATTAAATTGTTCGTTTGAAGAGATGTTTTCTTTTAACATTTATATCTTTGTTTCTGTAATGTGGAAGCAACACTCATGGTTGATTAAGAAGTCCATACCTTTTGAAACGAGATGGAAATTTATGAAAGGTGAAGTAATTTCTTAAATGTCAGAATTGAAACTAAATAGTGACAATTTTTTCTGGATGTACACAGACTACGGAGTATATGGTTCTACACTTTTATGTGCCTCTGACATTGTGACCTAGGGAATTGCTCCGTAACCAGATGAAAATGAGCTTATAAACATCTGATGACAGCAAGGCAATCACTACAAAAAATAGACAGTTGTGTGGTATTAAATTGACAGGAATGATGAGGTCATGTTCTAATATCAAGAATTTATACTATGTAGTCTTTATGGTGGATGTTTGAGCTAATTATCAATCAAACCGTGCCAGAAAGTTGCAACAGCTTATGGTTAAATCATTACACATATGCCCCCCCCCCCCCCAAAAAAAGGGCAAGAATTGGGTTGACCCGCCCCGGCCCGCTTATGGTTTGTCCTAACCCGACCCGTCTCGACCCACTTATAGTTTGGTTTGACCTGACCCGGCCCATTTAATAAATGGGCTGACCCGCCCCGACCCACCACTTGCCCAGCTCTAAAGGTATATAGTATGTAGTATTAAAAAAAGGGTCGGGTCAATCCGTTGTAAAATTTTAGCAATCGATTTGGTGAGTTTAATCCAACGACATTTCTTCTTTTTTTCCTTTTCAAAATGGCGATTACGACTGGCTTGGTTTGGAAAGAGATTGTGGGTCCGCTATTTCTATTTTGCCTTTTGCCTTTTGAAGGTTCTTCTTCTTCTCCTATCTTTTTCTTTAAGTTTCTTGCTTGTTTGAATGAATGATGAGTATGGTCGTTTTTTATGACCATTAGGTTTGTAAATAGATTAAATAAGATTAGATGGTCCGTTTTAGCTTTTCACATGTATTTAACACTGATTTCAAATATAAATTAGTTGCTCATATATCTTTGCTTTTCACTTGGGTTATTTTTGCTTTTTCAAATCTGTTGTTTATTTCGATCAATAGGATTGTTTTATTCTTTCGATGTGGGTTTTAGATTCTAATGTTAATTTCGATAAATAAATGTGAATATGTTTGATTGTGTTATTTCTTTAGGATCTTAATTTCATTTCAACAAAATTATACTACATGAAATTGTTTTGATTGTTATTCTTTCAGATGAATTTGGTGCTTATTATTTCGAAAACTTTAATCTTAATAGAGTTGTTGGATTACGAACAAGTTTAGGATCTAGAACTTGAGGGTTCATTAGTCTTTGGGGAATAGTAATTATTTCAAAAAATTAACCCAGATTAGTAAAATAGATAGATTTAGCTACTTAAATTTACACTGACTTGAAGTTTAAATTACATGGCAATCTAATATATATATATATATATATATATATATATATATATATATATATATATATATATATATATATATATATATATATATATATATATATATATATATATATATATATATATATATATATATATATATATATATAAAAGTGGATTTGCACTATTGCTTGATGGACACGTGGGCGTTCACATAAGCAAGGCATACCCACATTGCTTAACACGTCATCAAATAAAAAATGCATGCATGAATCTATATTAATGCATGAATCTACATTAATGTTAAACACATTTTCTTACATTTTTATAATGATACATGTATATAATATTCAAAAATATATTTATTTTGCTATTAATACTCTTTTTTTTAAGGGGACACCCATGCTTTAACAATAGAACTCACTATATTCGAGTCCAAGTATGTACATCATTACTATTTCAATTTTTGCATGTTTTGTTCTATAATGGTAGAAACAATATATATACTAACTTCCAATGATCGGTATACATAGTTGTTAACCACTTAATCATACTTTTATTGCATCCATTTGATACTTAGGATATGATTTTCTGGGTATTTGGAGTAAACTACAGGAAAATTAGTAGTATTGGGGGTGATCTTTTGGACAAATATTGGACACTAGAAATTAGGGTAAATTGCAACAAAAATAATAAAGGTTTGGCTATACAACCCAGGTTCATATCATGATTGTTAAAGAATGAGTTATTGTATATTTTGGTATTCTACTCTACAATCAATGCAATGTTGTAGGTTTGTACCATATTAAGCGAGAGGATTCGTAGAAGAGGATTTTTATACCAAACCGTGCATCGCACGGGAATGTATATATATATGGGTATCCACATAAGCAAGGCATTCCACATTGATTGACACATCATCATAATTAAAATGCATGAATCTACACTACTGCATGAATCTACATTATTAATGTTAAATACATTACTTTAAATTTATAATGATACATGCATATAATAATCAAAATATGTATATTTTGCTATTAATGTCATCTTTTTTTCTTTTTTTTCTTTTTTTTTTTTTGTGCAGATGCATGCATGTTTAACACTATTCAAGCCAAAGTGTACATCGTTACTATAATTTTTGCATTATTTGTTCTACGGTATTATATATTGTAGAAATGATATGTGTATTAGCTTCGAAGGACGGGTATACATAATTGCTAACTAATTAAACATAACTAGTATGTGCCCCGTGCGATGCACGGGTTAACGTCAATATTAGTTGATCGATTTTAGAAGTATTGGTGGTCTTATTAAATTATTTTTACATCATTCAAATGCAAATTATTTTAAAATGTGTTATCTGCAAGTTGTCAAAGACAGTTTGTTTGTTTTCTTTTCTCTTTTTTTTTTTGTGGTGCAATGGAGGGCTAAGGCCCTAAAATTAATTAGCAATAGGGATAGTACGTGGCGAGCCACAACTATCAAGTCCTCATACAAAACATTGAATCTATCCACATGCGGGCAATTAAAAAGCTTAGAAATCTCAACACTAGTAAAACTATAATTAGCAAAACAATCAGCAACACAGTTGGCTTCACGATGGACATGACGGACCCGAGCCATCCAATCATCTTTCACAAGTAAAGCTCGGCATTGTAGTATAAGGAAATAGAGTGGATTCCATGGCTTAGGGTCCTCTCGAAGGCCTAGTAGAACCACCTCGGAGTCGACTTCAAGGATTAGTTGAGTGATGCCCAGATCGCGAGCAAGAAGGAGGCCTTTGAGTGCTGCCATAAATTCAGCTTTGACAGATGAGCAGACTCCGCACTTGATGGAGAAGCCTTGGATGAAAGCACCCAGTGGAGACCGAAATAATCCGCCCCCTCCCGCCGTGCGTGGGTTTTTTCTTGAGGCACCATCGGTCTTCAATTTGGTCCATCCTCCGGAGGGGTGGCCCACCTAATCAGGACTTCTTCTCTCTTGCGTTTCCCTAGCTGTAGTGAGTTTGTTTTGAGAAGACAGTTTGAGTTTAATCAAGTGGTTAGTGCTCCTAAGTAGGAACCTTTGAGTGCAATAATAGTATTATGGGACAATTTAAATAGCCTTTTTTTTTATCTGAAATTCAAATACTTATTAGTGAGGTACCTTTGACTACACCATTAGACACCTAACCACATCCATATATTCTTTTTTTCTTGTTACCTTGTTCTTTTCCCTCATCGCATCATAAACATAGTCAATAATATTTTTCATAAGGGGGGATAGCAGTATGAGGGTTGATAGCTCTCTCATATGGTTATAGTTGAGAGAAGTAGTGTTAGTCGAAGTGTGAATAAAATGAAAATTTTGAGCAAGGGGATGGCTGTAATTTGCTTCTCCCGCTTTGCATTTCATATCTCATTAAATTTTCTATATTGGATTTGAGAATTGTAACTATAGGATGTAATTTAGGACTATCAATTAGGATTTTAATGACAATTTTTATATTGATGGTTTAATACAAATAATAAATACTATTAAACCTTGGGGATGGTGGATTTATACTTTATTATTAATCATTAGTTTCTTTTTATTGTGGGTCATAATGGATCACATGGATGCCAACTCAATAGACAACTCAGTTGCCTATGTGTCGAGCTCTGGTTTAAAATCTGTGTTTTAAACTAATTATATAGATTTCATTGCTTCCATTTCCTAGGTATTTTTTTTGACTGGATATTGGAGTAAACTGCAGCAAAACGTAGACGTTTGGCCAAACCATGATTAACTATATGAGATATTTAAAAATTTAGTATTCTACCCTACAATTGATGCAATGATGTAGGTTTGTACCATGTATATTAAGAAAAAGGTTTATAAAAGAGGATTTTTGTATCCAACCGTGCATCGCACGGGAATGTAACTAGTATATATATAAAGTTGGATCATACACGTTGTTGTATCGACACGTGGCATCCACATAAGCGCCACATAGGATGCCACATCATTTGGGTCAAATATAATTAAATGCAATATTTTTTGACTTTTTAAATTCAATACTTTTAAATTCAATGTATACTAATTATGCTTAATTAATAATGCTTTCAAATTCCCCCTCAAAAAAAAATTTAAAAAGTAATGCTTTCAGATTCAATGTAAATTGCTCCCTTTGTTTAAGTGTCGTTTTCGATTCCCGAAGTAGAACTTTATCCACTATTTTCTCATAAATTGGAAGACATGCAAATTCTATATAATGAAAATACTTTTCAACACGAACCCAACAAATATTTTTTTAATATTTTAAATCTAAGTAGTTTTTCACAAATCGATGGTTAAATTTATACACGAACATCTAAAATGACACATAAAAAGGACAGACACTTTACTAACAAGCCCGTGCATCGCACTTGACATCCATCTAATGCACTTGACATACATCGCACTTGACAATTGTTGCATCGACACGTGACATCTACATAAGCGCAACATTGTTTGCAATGTCATTTGGGTAAAAATATTAAATGCAACATTCATTGACTTTTTAATGCTTATTTAATAATGCTTTCAAATTCAATGTATACTCCCTTAGTATATATTAAGTTTCGTTCTCAATTTTCGAGGTCGAACTTTGACCACTATTTTTTCATAAATCGGAGTACGTAAAAATTATGAAAATTATATATAGTGAAAATACTTTTCAATACACACCCAACAAATATTCTTTCACAGTTTGAACCTAAATAGTTTTTCCACAAATCGAGTTCAAATTAAGCACGAACATCTAAAGCAACACTTAACAAAGGACGAGACAATTATAATCCATTAGGGATGGCAATGGATCGGATTCGGATCGAATTATGCTAAATCCGAATCTGCTCTAAATAGTAATCGGAGTCTAAAATTGCCTCCGAATCCGAACTATTCGGAGTCCCCATCCTCCACCTCTGATCCGCCTCCGATTACTTTTTTTTTTCTTTTTTACACGCCTAATATCCCACTTATATTGTGCTTTTTTTAATACTCTAATGAAACTAATGACTAATTAAGAACTTTAATCCAAATAAATACAAAAAAAAATTGATAAATAATTTAAATATCACTAAATAATACAACTTAAAAAGCATACAACATCCAAATACAACCATAATTGTCTCCCAAATAAAATACACACACAAATATTCAATTACAACCACAAAGTCCACAATTTGCCATAAACAAATTCAACATATATCTAAGCTTCCTTCCCAATCCTTGAAGTCCAATATACTCCCACACAAGTCATACCCTATAAAATAAAGATATCATAAACATTAGTGTGTAATAGAAATCCAAACCAAAAATAATACCACAAACTTACCTCTTTCACAATTCATCATGAGTCTCCACATCCTCATCCTCATAAATAGTTGCATACTCGAGATCAACAACCTTTGAATTTTTATCTAAAAACAAATAATGATAATCACATTAAAAACATATCCAACTAAATGCTAAAAAAAATTAACCAAAGAGATTAAACAATTACCTTTAAATTGTGGAAGCCTCCAACTTTGAAGGCACATCAATGCTTCCACGGTATCGGGTGAAGTATACTACGGTGAGGCCCAATAATTCTACCATTGTGCTAAATGAACTCTCGGAAGCAACTGTTGAAATAGGCACCGCGAGAAGATCCCTAGCAATTCTAGAAAGGGTTGGGTACTTACTTGATTGGCATTCCACCATGTCAAAAGGTTAAACTTCTGGTCTTCCACAACAATTCTCCTCCTCTAAGTATGTCTCCACCTCACATTTTTTTACTTTCTTTGGTGGTTTCTTAGAAACATGCTTTTCCCATAAGCCCTCAAATTTACTATCCATCGGCCTCTTGCCATGAGCATTTGTAGTTGTTGAAGATTGAAAGAAAGAAGATTCTTCAATATCATGTACAAATACATCTATTTCATAATCACTAACCAAATTAGCTAACACCGTCTTAATGCTATCACATTCACCCTTGGCGGCCTTTTCACCCTCTTCTTCAAAAATAAGACCAAGATAAAAGGACACACACTCCATCTTCCTCCCAGGATCCAAAATCGATGCCACTGAAAGAATCCTATTGGTTTGAAGCCAATACTTATCAAACTTCTCGGTCATTTCATGTGCCATGTTCTCAATGTTTGTATCCCCACATTTTAACCACATTCTCAATGTAAGTTTAATTTCACAAACTTTTTGAAAATACAAATTGGTCGTGGGATAGTTTCTTCCCGAAAAAGCCTCGGTTGCTCTACTAAAGATTGCTAATTTGTCACATATATCCCTTGCCTTTTTCCACTCATCGGCAGTAGGCAAACAAAATTTGGACTTTCCTCTTTTTGCAACCTTATCATCTAACCTAGCAAGAGCATCTTTATACATAAGGGCAACCTCTAGCATTTCATAGCATGAATTCCATCTTGTCTTACAATCCAAAACCAATCTCCTAGTGTGAGGAATTTTTTTAAATCTACATGCATCTTCAAATTTCTCATACCTCTTTTGTGTTGATACATAAAAGGCCACCACACTACAAATTTTATCAATGGCACCTTTAATAACTGACAACCCATCTTGCACTACTAAATTCAATACATGAGCACAATATCTCATATGCAAATAAAGACCACCCATAACAAGCTTGTCAGGATTAAGTTTCTCAAGTAACACATCAAGAACACCATCATTAGTAGTACAATTGTCAACGGTGATGGTAGAAACCTTTTCATCCAAATTAAAACTTTTCAAACATGCAACCAATGCTTTAGAAATTGTGTCTACGTTGTGTGGACATGGCACATACAAAAACCTAACAAAATTAGAAAGAAAATACATATAATTAACTATACTCTTAAAGAATCACAAAGGAATAAACATAAACACAAACACAAAAAACATAATACAATACTCAATGAAATATAATAGGATTTACCTTATAAGTTGACTTTGCAAAATCCATTCATCATCGATAAAGTGTGCTGTCACCGCCATGTAACCTTTCTTTTGATTCCCACATGTCCACATATCCGTAGTGATAGCAACCCGACAATCAAGAGATGCAAACATCTTCATCAATTGAGATCTTTCTTGGTTGAAAATCCTTTAAGATATCAGCTTTTATCGTGTTTCTTGATACGACCTTGAAATCTGGGTTCAAACTTGCCGAATATCTCCTAAACCCAATATGATCAACTATAGCCAGAGGATACTCATGCAACACAATCATGTTTGCCAACTCATTTCTTGTAACTTCGGGATGGAACTTGAATTTTCCCATTGTCATCATTGTAGAACTACCACTCTTACTACTAAGACTAGCTTGCAAAAGTTGCTGCCTCAAATCTAATTGGGCTTTTACCTTCATGCATCTTTTTATATGATCCCCTAGATGTGAAGTACCCTTCTTACTCTCATCAAGTAGTAGCTTGTGGCAACCCTTACATTCTGCCTTCCATACTCCATCTACCATTTTTAGATCAAAGTTATGCCACACAGGCGAAGTTAACCTTCTCCCACTTGGACCAACAGTACATGTTTCATTATTTTCAGCTTCATCATTCTTATCTGGTGGTGTAGGTGATGTATTTGTGGTTGGAGTCGAAGAAGAATCATCCATTTCCATTACTATTGAAATAACAATCAACAAACAAATTGCAAATTGAGTATGGATACCAAAACTAGAGCAGACTGCAACTTAATCCCACTAAAATCAATAGACCACAAATTCCAAATAATATACAATAGCAGATCCTACAAGACTACAATCAGTTCAATACCCAGCAAATGCATAATATGAGACCAATAAGTTAGAAATTTGAAACAAGCAGACCCACATAATTTTACAAATACAGACCCACATTGCCACATATAAACGAAAAAGGAAAAAAAAAAAACAAAGTGAACGAAAATAATAAACGAAATGAACGAAAAAAAAGAAAACAAAACTACCTGATGCAAGTCGGCTGGCCGGAGCGCCGGAGCTAGGAGAGAGAGAGAGAGTCAGATCGCCAAAAAAAAACACAAATAGAAAACAAAAAAAAGGAAACGAATTACCTGGTGGCCGGAGCAGATGGGCTGGCCGGATCTAGGAGAGAGACTGAGAAATAGAAAGAGAGAGGGAAAGTGAGGTGCAGGTCGGAAGAAAAAAAAAAAAAAATGGTGGGCGGTGGCGGAGCGTCGGAGCTGAGAGAGAGTGTGAGAGAGGAGAGAGAGTGAGAGAGAGAGAGAGAGAGAGAGGAGTAGGAGGCAAGACCCAAGAAGAGTGTACCTGAATCTGACATTAGGCCATTAGGGTTTCTAACATATGGCTTGTATATTTTCTTTTACTTTTTATATTTTGTTTTATTGTTTATATATTATAAGTAATTGAGTATTTGAAGAGTAGTAAACTAATAATTGAGTAATAAATAATACTAATATATTGTTCAAAAATTAAAAGAAAATTGTTTTGTTTACTACAATTATGTTAGTATATTTACTTAATGTTAGTATATTTACTTTAATAAAAAAACAAATTGACAAAAATTAGCAATAAAATGAACAAGAGACAAACAACAAAGTCTATAGTAATAGTTTCATAATTTTGCTTACATAATTAAAGTAATGTATTATAATGATAAGTAAGTCATCTAATTTTGAAAGGTCAAGAGTCAGTTAAGTTCTTGTATTTTCACACACTTAATCAAATGACAAATGGTTGTACTGTACATTTATATTGATGTAATTCCATTAATAATGAATAACACAAGAAGAGACGAACAACCAGGTCTATTAGAAGAGTTCCATAATCTTGTTTACATTATTAAAGTAATGTATGTATTACAATGATGAAGTAAGTCATCTAACTTTGAAGAGTTAAGAGTCAGTTTAGTTGTATTTTCACACAACTTGATCAAATGATACAAATGATTGAACTCAACATATATTGATGTAATTCCATTAATAATGAATATTAGAAGAAGAGACGAACAACCAGGTCTATTATAAGAGTTCCATAATCTTGTTTACATAATTAAATTAATGTATGTATCACAATGATGAAGTAAATCATCTAACTTTAAAGAATTAAGAGTCAGTTAAGTTGTATTTTCACACAACTTGATCAAATGACAAATGATTGAACTGAACATATATATTGATGTAATTCTATTAATAATGAATAACAAAAGAAGAGACGAACAACCATGTCTATTATAATAGTTTCGTAATCTTGTTTACATAATTAAAGTAAATGTATTACAATGATGAAGTAATTCATCTAACTCTGAAGGGTTAAGAGCAGTTAAGTCTTAAGTTTTTGTATTTTCACACAACTTGATTAAATGACAAGTGACAAATGAATAATAATTGAACTGATATATATATATATATATATATATATATATTGATGTATTCCAAAATGGTGAATAACATAATTAAAAAGTAATGTAACTATGAATCTCATGGAGAGTTCGATCTTGGCTCAAAAATATATTATAAAGGTGAAGTAAGCCAATCCAATCTTGTATTTTTCACACAACTTGATCAAATGATAAATGATAAACTCATTCATTCACGGTATTTAAGAGCGTATATCTATTAGACAATAATTAGTTCTATGATCTCTAAATTTTGAAATTGTAATCATGTAGTAGAAGATTACAAATCTTAGTATAACATTGTCGGCTATGTATGATTAGAAAATTCTTTAAAAGAGTATTATAATAATATGTATAAATCACCCCTCATTGAAATATAAAAGGGCCTTATCATAAAATTTATATATTATCCCTATATTTCATAAAACAAATTTGGGTAAACTTATATACTAAAAATATAAGCTATTGTAATATAAAGATACTTGATATATAATAATAAGTAAAAATTTTAAAAAATTATAAAGATATACAAAGTAAAAATACTATTGTTAGATATATCTTGATTATATTCTTGAAATATCACATTTTTATAATTTTTAAAGTTATATAATTATAATTATTTATGGTCAAAGTGTCATTTTCGAGACCTTGAAAAGTCAAATGTAAAGAGGATTTTGGAATATTTAGAGTACTTGAACAAAAATAAAAATGGTAAATATATTAAGAATTTAATATACATGTACAAAAAAAAGTGGGAAATATTAGAGATTTAATTTACAAAAATAAATTTAAAATAATAAAATAAGCGGATTAACGGATCGGATCCGGATATCGGAGGCGAATTCGGATTTTCGGATCAGATTCGGATTTTATTCGGATCTGATTCGGAGGTTGATCGGATTTTGCGGATTTTACACAACATCCGAATCCGATTCGGATTCGGAGTTTGCTAATCGGATTCGGACTCGAATTTTTTTGTTTCGGATTTTTTTCGCCTAATCGGATCGGATTCGGATCGGGTTCGAACTTCATTGCCATCCCTATAATCCATGATATAATAACAAGCCCGTGCAATGCACGAGATATAAAAGTGAAACATGACAACTGCTGTATTGACACGTGGGATCAATGTCATTGCATACATAAGCGCCATATCATGATTCGATGTATTTACCTTAAAAAGTAGTTCAAGTTTAGTTATTGCTTTCACTAGCCTTTAAAATTATATCATTAGTATTCATAAAAGTTAGTAAAAACTTAGTTTTACGAACTCATTCCATCCTTTGAAAACTTAAATTCATAAACTATAAAAATATTATAAGTATATCGCGCCAATCGGCGCATTACAACAAGTATGAACTCATTAAGAATTTTCAAAAAAAAAAAATGTAAAATGAATCTAACGTGTATTGACATGCGTTCTATTTAAAAGTGGATCATACACGCTGTTGTATTAACACGTATCTTCCACGTCACAATGTCCAATCATCATCATATCCAAAAGTTAAATGCAAATTAACCAATTAATGAGAATACATGAACTATGTCATCTAATTAAATTAGGATACATGAACATAATTAAACTTAAATTAAACTATACTAAAAACTAGATACAACACATTTAATAAGGGAAATAATCACAAGTAATAAATGCATAAAAACTTTAAAACTAACGGATAAATTCACGTATTATGATGCATCTCAATCTTCAAAGTGATTCCATACCCCAACAAAAATACATGATTCATGGAGATGGAACAATATGGTAAATTGGTAAAATAATGTGAATAAGGTAGGTTTAAACACTATTTTCTTCGGTAAATTCTTTTAAGTATAATTGTTTTTTTAAAATTATCTTCATGGATTAAAACAACCATTACCATAACATACATGACACATAAGTAATTTTACATAAAAAAAAAGGTAAAACCCAAAGAGAGGTAAGAATGAAACAATAGTAGTATATTGGCTATTGCCTATTAGTAAGCTAGGTAGATAAATTTTACGAACGACATAAGCACACTAATATGTAAATATATCGGTTGATAGAGTATATCAAGATGTTAATTGTGAATCTATCATTTAACTATTTTTTTGAATAAAATTTTGAAGTATGAAAAGATATAAAATTAACTTATCCATTTAAATCCAAAAAATTGTTGTTGCATGTCACATAAGCAACTTTTCACTGCACAGAGCACAACTTTGGTTTTCTACGTGTAACTCCATATTAGTTATTATATACGGTATTGATAAATCATTAACCTATTTTCTTGATAGCATTCAAAACATATTTCTAATGATAAACTACAAGTCTGTGCATCGCACGGGGCATACACCTAGTAATTGTTTAATGTTGGATTATAGTGCTATTTCATTACAAGACCTATAGATTAAGATTCTCTATTTAGCGAGAGTTATTAAGGGATAGAAGAATCCATTATTCCTATGTACTATTTTGACTCCTGTAAATAAAAATGTCATTATGGCCTTGGTGTCTTGCTTAGATGAAGAGGACATCGGATCGAAAGATCGAGGTACCAACGGTGTGGATGTAGGCGATCCCCTTGTGCAAGAAAGGAAATTCAGGCTAATCGAGGAGTGTTATAAGTTGCATCTTCAAAGGATTGACGATGCTAGCTAGGCCTTTGAAAGCCATTGGGATACGACTTGTTACATGGATGGGCATTGTGAGTTAGCCCAACTCTTTTTTCTAGTACTCTTCATCATTGCAATTGCAATCCTTTTGGATTACAATATTATTTGTCTTCTCATTGTAACTATATATATATATATAATCATGTTGTGTTCTTTACCGTTACTACCGTTGCTTGGATTGTGTTAGTTGACTGCGGAACAAGAATGCTTCAATATCTATTGTGGTGTACTTCGTGAGTGCTTGAGCAAGACATCGTGTCAGAACACCGTTAAACTGCTGGAGAATGTGAAGGCAGGAAACACTGCTTTCTTGTGAACATCCTAAGGCTGAGTTAGATGCTGTTCATGCAACTCAAGCCGCCCTTGACAGTGTCAATGAGCTAGGCTCTCATCCAATTTTGGCGCACCTCACAGCCGTTGATACACTTGTATATTCCAAAAGTATGTGGATATTATGGGTCATATCCTATTTGATACTCTTGTCCCATTTTCCAGTATGAAATAAGCTAGTCCTGCCATTCTTCTGTTGCCTTTTTGCTTCCATGTAGTAACTAGTAAGTGAGCTCACTGGCATCCCAGCTTCTTGGCTCTCTTCTTCTCTCATGCCACCATCACCTCTTAACTTTCTGTTGAAAAAGTTCTTTTTTCAAGAGCATGCCATTGCTGCTTTCGAAACGTCTTTGAGTCTACCAAGGATGGAGATGGCCGTCCTCTGGGGACATTCCTCTTGCATGATCCCACAACCCTATACTCGAAAGATTTCGCCAAAGATCTTACATGCTGGCTTTATGCAACAGATAAGTGAGCTTACGATTGGACTAGTCAGCAGATGTGGACTTCCTTTTGACGAGGTAAGGGGCACCTGCAGCTGCATTCAGACTTGAGTCATTATTTGTGCTCTCAATTATTTGAGTGGATTGATTAACAGTTTTGTCTCTTCTAGCGTGACTGGAAAGGGTAAGCTTTGTGAGCTTATTGATGAAGTGAAGAAGAAACATTTTGCTGTTGTCGTGTTGGAGAAAGTTGACCGGGTCCTTAGTTATGCCAGGACTATTCTGAGAGAAATTGCTAATAGATTTTGTGGTGGACGTCTCAGCATCTATCCATCTGAAGATGCACCGGAGGCTGCGGCGGAGTGTTCCAGATCGTGTAGAGGTACTCCTTGGCTAGAGCTTGTTGAACTTGAGAGGAACTTTAAGGATGCTGATATACAAGTGTTGAAAATGAGTTTTTCAGATCAGGCCAATGCAGATTTCACTTTCGTGTCTGTCTGCTTGTTCACTAAGGTCAGCACTTCTGCTGTATTGTGTTTTTTAAGTGAAAAACTTGTGAACCAGCAAGCTGCTCATGAGCTTGTCACTTTGGAGTTGAATCAACTTTTCAGAGCATCCTACTGATGATAGTGTTGAAGTTGTAGTTGAATTTCTCAAAGAATGTGAATTCATGGTTCTCTTCCCTCTTGTCCGTTGTCCCCAACCCATGCCGCCCACTACTGTCACAACTTCACAGTCTTATCTCCACAATCCTCCCCCCACCCCCGGGTGAAACGCAGGCTATCAATTTTACTCTGTCCGTCCATCTCTCCTTGACTAACTTCCTTGATTCAAAGGGCCGTTAAGCCTGTCCAAATAAAACTTCAAAAAGTCCCCAAGACTTCTCTTTTATCCATCCGATCTCCTGAACATGGCCAAAGCATTATTTCAGTATACTTATCTTTTCACACTTAACCCTTTCCACAACTCCAAAATCGATGTTTGGAAATGGAAGTGCACCGACTCGTGAGGGGAAGTGGAACTCCATATGTCCACAATTGTCCCATAAACACAAACGGAGGGAATTAGTTTACTTCATTAGTGCCACCGCATGGCCGGGGTGGATTGGGAAGGGGGGGCAAGGGAAGGGAAGGGATGACAAAATTCTATGATGGGTACGAAAATTGTTCTCGAGGATATGGCTGCAGTCCTATGGTGTGAAGTGAACAGCTGAGAAAGAAGAATATCTAATATGTGCACTAGATGTGGAATCTTCATCTTTGGATTGTAAATGTACTTACGTACTCCTGGAAACGAAAGAGACTGTTAAGTAGTGCAAACACGTTCAGGTTTACCGTTATCACAGTAACGGCTTACTGACTGTGTCTCGGATTTTTCAGAGAAAATATAAACACCAGAAGGTTGAAATATAGGCAAACATAACTCCTACAATTATGTCTTTGAAAAAAGTAGAGTAGCAACTATGATACAAAACAGCAATAATTTGAAAATAAGGATACATGACTGAGATCACCCATTGATGTCAAACAGGTTGCTTTTCCACAATTTTATCAGCAGATAGCAACTAGCAATGATTCAATAGCACATGTTGCTCTAATAAGATGACCAGATCAAATTATAACTTCAGATAATGTCGATCGGTAAAACGATTGGAAATAGCAGGCAAAACAATCAACACCTTGACGACAACCTTCAAGAACCCAGATGCATAAAATAAACACCAAACAACCCAAAAAAGCCACATAAATTCCTAAACTATATAATGCGTAAGTTTAGCATTTAGCAACCAAATACTAAACAGGCCTATTACTTAATCATTATAGTCGACTTACCCAAACACTTACTACATATCTCTCTTGGCTTCAAAGTGTATGTTCAAGAGGTCAGTTAGTCTCTCATTAAGGGAGTTTAACATTGATGGGTATCTTGGTAAGAAAAACATCAACCTGACTATATAAGTGAAACTAACCTATGCACTACAGCATGCTATATGCATCCCTCATCAAGCAAGACAGGTATGCATTTCATCATCGGGACTGAGAGTCTGCTCTGCCTTGTGTAGGAAGCACCACAGGAGTCTCTGCTGTTAATATAAGCTTCACGGATACCACGTACATCATCCATAAATGGTGGAATAAACTTCTCTAAGAACTTAGGCCTCGTTTACTTGATTGCAATCAAATGTAATGCAATGTAATCATTTTGTAGAGTAAATGTGGAGTGAAAAGTGAAGGAGTGGGAGGAGAGGGATGGGAAAAGTGGGGTTGATTGCATCATTCAATGTAATCACAATTGCTTAACTTTTCCTATGTAATGTTGATTACTTTGAATGATGTAATCAATCTCACTTTTCCCATCTCCTTCCTCCCCTCCTTCATTTTCCACCTCACATCTACCCTATAAAATGATTGCATTGCAAGCATTTGATTGCAAGCAAGTAAACATCACCTTAGACTCGAACAAGCAGGATTTGATGCTATGTAATCTCTTTTGACCAAACCTCATTCCTTCATAGCCTAGACGGCTCTATAGCTAGGCATTAACCTCTTCTCAATGCTAAATATCAACGTTGCTACGTGCTTGAAAAAGCAAAGCAACAACTATGCTATAAAAAATGAAATCATTTGAAAAATGGGATACATCGAAATGACCCATTGATGTCAACCAGGTTGCGTATCCATCATTTTATCAGCAGCTCGTAACAAAGAGCAATTTTTAGTAGCACATGCTGTTCTAGTAAGTTGATAAGATCAAATCATAACTTCAGTAAAATAAAAGCATTAGTTAACTTCAATACAGTACTTACTCTAGTGCCAGTCATCTTGCACAAAATATTTAGACATTTACAACTCTCTACTAACTGCCTCATTTCCTATGGGGGCATTTAGCAGCAACGTTTCCAATTAACTTACAGCTATATAAAAGAGTCTCTAGCACACAATACCTATAATACCTCATTACCGTCCTCTTCCCCCAACTCCACCCACTCCTGCCACAACCTCCCTCCCCCCCCCCCCCTTTAAAACCACAGAAAACAGGCTAGCAAAGGGTCACAAGAGTGCAAGACTTCTCTTACATCCATATCCATCCCTCTCTCCTCAACATGGCCAAAGCACGATTTCTAATTCTTTCCCCTTTTCATAATTAACTTTTAGCATTCGGAAATAATCTCTCTACTAGGTAACTAGTTAGGGGTAAGTAAGGCTGCGTACATCAGACCCCGCCCTCGGCGGGACATTTACTGGGTCGTTGTTGTATAATTAATGCAAGTCCGAAGTTCATCCTCATGAGAGGAAGTGAATAAAAATGTTCCATAAAGACTAAGGGAAGGAGGGACGTACATTGTTGATATTTCAGGATGGATGGGGCACAGAAAGAGATGACACAGTGCTAGGTTAGGGAATATGTTCTTGAGAGCATGGCTGAACTCTGCAGAGACAGCAAGGTATGGTGTGAAGCAGTGAAGGGCAGAGGTGAGAAAGAGGAAAAAATTAATTATATGCAGTATATGGGGAGTGATATGGAGAAAGATTGCTTGGTAAATGGAGAGTTCCTCTTTTAATGTAATCAAGTCATTTATCTACTAGATGACTAGATCCCGTAGTCCTGCAAATGAAAGGAGGTGCATCAACTAGATACAAAGAAGTTCAGGTTTACCAAATTGAAACATCTCTGTATTTCAATTACTTCAGAGGAAAGATAAATATCAGAAAAGGTGGAACAACTACAAACATAATCAATCACAAGAAGTAGGTGCTTCAAACAGCAGAGCAACTATGCTATTTAGAACTGATCATCTGAAAATTAGGACAACTCACCGATATTACCCAATCATTTCAACCACGGTCCTTTTCCCTAATTTTAATAGCAGATAGCAACACGCAACATCCAATAGCACATGATGCTCTAACAACAAGGTGAATAGATTTAAGTAATAAGTTATAACATCGGCCGACGCCAATTATATTATATGGAAGTTAAACTGCATTAACCACCAAAGCAGTCGAATTATGCCGCCCATAGAAGGAGAAAGTGATCCAAAAACAGCAGTCACAACAACCATACTGCTCACTATGGAGATTCTACGAACAACAGATTGATCATGATCTTCAAAAACACAGAACATATAATAAACAAAAATTCTCCAACAACCAAAACCAATCACATAGAATCCACAGCTCTACTCTATGCGCACAACAGTAAAACAGAAGTTCAAGATCATGAGAGGAAGTGAAACTTAAATTGTCCCATGAAGTGCAGATGGAAGGAGGGAGGTACATTTGTTGATAATTGGTACTTGTGGTCACTGGTCAGGATGGATGGGGGCATGGAAAGGGATGACACAATGCTAGAAGGGTAGGGAATATGATATGAGGGCATGGCTGAAGTCTGGAGAAGCTGTCAGGTATGATGTGAAGTGCAGAGTTGAGAAAGAGGAAAAATAAATTATGTGCAGTATATGGGGGTGATTTGAAGAAAGATTGCTTGGTAGATGGAGTGTTCATCTTTCAGCAGTAATTAAGTCATTTTTGTACAAGATCACGTACGCCTGCGAGCAAAAGAAGGTTCTAAACGTAGATACAAACAAGTTCAGGTTTTCCACATTAACAGGATTCTGTATATCAGAAATATCGACAAAAGAAATCAGAAGGTGGAACAGCTATAAACATAATAACTACATATAGGTGTTTCAAACAGCAACAGCAAGTCAGCAACTATGCTATAAAGAAGTGATCATCTGGAAATAAGGATACATCAGTTAAATTACCCATGTCAACCACGATGGTTTACCATCATTTTATCAGCAGGTAGCATCGAGCAACATTCAGTAGCACATGATGCTCGTACAACAAGCTGACCAGATTAAGCTATAAGTTATAACATTAAACAATGCCAACTACATAGAAGTCAAACTGCATTAACCACCAAAAAGATCGAATTATTCCACCAACAGAGGGAGATTGTCACCCAAAACATATCACTGCTTACTATGTAGATTCTACCAAGAACAGATTGATAATGATCTAACCCTAATGGGGTAGCTCAATTTGTAAAACCTCTGAGATCTATTCCAGAGGTCCCAAGTTCGACTCCCCTGGTAGTTAACTTCCAGGCCCATGGGATTAGTCAAGCAAAAAAGCTTGGATACACATGTTATATAAACTCAGATCATATAAGAAAAACACCAACTCTCCTAACAACCAAAATGAATCACATAGAATCCGCAACTGCAATTTATGTATTGTCCAAGTTTCGCATTTCCCATGAAACTCATTCAACATAATATGCAACTAATCACTAAATTGTGCCTATTACAAAATCATTTCAGTCAGATTGTCCAAACGAAATTAGTTTCTACATTATTTCCCTCATGGCTTGTCTCACACATTTTAAAGTGTGTCTAAGATTTAAGTATGTTCCTCAGAAAAGAAAAAACAAAGAACAAGGAATGGCTATATCTGGACAAAAAAACATCAATATGACCATGTCAGTGAAAGCAACTTTTGCAATGCTGAAATGCTTCATACTTACCCATCATCCAACAACACAGGAAAACAACTTCACCATTGGAATTGGAGATTCTGGTCTGCCTTGTATAGAAGGCACCACAGGAAAGTCTTTACTGTTAATATAAGCTTCACTGATGCCAGGTACATCATCCATAAATGGTTGAATAAACTTCTCTAAGAACTTAGACTCTGTCAAGCAGGCCGCACTATAAAGCTGATAATCACTTTTGATCAAACCTCTCTCCTTTAAAGCCTGCAAGGCTCTATATCTAGGCACTAACCTCTTCTCGAGGCTATACGTTAACAGGGCAGGATTTGATGCTATGTAATCCGGCTTAAAACCCAGTTCATTCATGAGAAATTCCAGTGACTTGCTGATCCTTGCTTCAGATGACGTCAAGCAATTAGGGAGTCGCCTGAACATAGCCATGATATCAGAATCTGTCCATCCAAAGCTCCTAAAGACTTGGAATTTAGTGTCAATAGTCTTTTCATTATAGGCAGCCAGAAATTGAACTGCACTTAAGAACACTCCTGAATCTCGACGAATCCCCAACTTGTCTTGAACCTTGATCAATACATTCCTAATTAACTCGGTCCTCATCATAAAGGATGCTGGTTGCCTAATAATGCCTCGTTGGATTTTGTCACTAGGGATGTCATAGCTCTCCAATAATGCAACATTAGAAATCAAGTACTTATCAACATCACATAAATGAAACCATGTGGATCGTTTTTTCAGAAATCCAACAACATTATCATCACTGCCTAATACAGTTCTTAAAGTTCGAATAATAGGAACCAAATTAGCGCTTAACACTGAAGAATTTACAGTAGCAAGATGGGCTAAATCGGACCTAGAAAAACCCAGTTCTTGAAGTAGCTTAAATTTGGGTATGAGAGTTTTTTCAACATTATAAAATAGAACCCTAGGGTCATAAGAGATGACTTTTCTAATCTGGGTTTCATCTAATCCATATTGTTTGAAGAAACTAATAACTGAATCTACTTTTGTTGTGAAGATGGAAACGCTTACCTTTCCCAGTTCTCGATGTGGCTGGTATTTCGCTAGCTTGGTGATAGTGGAGAGAGATTGTTGCTGTGAGAAACCCAGAGAATCCACCAAATAATTCGCCAAAGAGCGAGTGTGGGTGTCTTGTGTTGAAGAGGAGGATGTTGAATAGAGCTGCAGATGCTGGAAAGATCCATTGAGGAGAGAGAAAGAGTAACCATTGCTGCGCGGCACAAGTCTGAGCATTTCACCTCAGAAAGCTTGGGGTTTTGGGTTGGGAGCCTAAAAGGAGGGAAACTAATAAACATGAACGGGAATTTTAAGAATTGAATCACTTGTTCCTAATCCATGGAAATTGAAATTGAAATCGAAATTGGAATTGGAAATTGTTGGTAGTGAATGATTTTAGTAATTGGATTCAACTATATCCACTTTTTTTTTTTTTACAAAGGAGTTCAAAGCCCTAAATTAATTGGCAACTACCATACGTAGACGGGTCACGCCTACTTGGTCCTCATACAAAGCATTAAAAAGACCCACAGGCGGGCTTGAAAAATAAACTAGATTATCGCTACATTCAAAGCTAAAGTTTGCAAGCGAGTCTGCTTTGAAGTTTGCTTCTTTATAAACATGACGGATACGAACCACCCTACTTGGATCAACTAGGAGCGCTCTACACTGGATAATTAGGAAGTAGTGAGGATGACAGTGCTTCGGGTCTTCTCGGAGGGCGACGAGAACAACCTTGGAGTCAACTTCAAGCACCAACTGGGGGATACCCATATCCTTAGCCATTAAGAGACCCTTGAGGGCAGCCACAATTTCTGCTTTAACAGAAGAACAAGTCCCACATTTCGAAGCAAAGGCACGCACAAACGCACCATTGGAGGATCGTATAACACCACCACAATCCGCAGCACCTGGGTTACCTCGAGCAGCCCCATTCGTGTTAAGTTTGGCCCAGCCTTCCGGTGGAGACACCCAACGAACTAGGGCTTCCACTCGTTTGCGTTTACCATTAGGGGAGGTTTTAGCTTTTACCTCAACAACATTGATATAGTCACGAACTCGATCAATAATGAAACCTCTTCGAAAGTGAGGGATGTCTTGAGGATGACCAAATGAGCGAGCATTTCTCCATCTCCAAATCCACCACACCGTCATTGCAAAGAGGAGGGCCCACGTTGTGGACGCAACGAGGTTCATATTAATCTAGTCTTCAGATGAGCTGCTAAAGAAGGAATCAAAAGGACATGGTGGGTCAAGTAACGCCCAAACCTCACGAACTCTCGGGCAGTCTCGGAGTACATGGCTACATGTCTCCTCAGGGGCTCCGCATTCAGTACACGCATCTGAAATAGTAGGTAGGTCGCATTTTACTCGATTAGCGTTGCAAAGGAAGCTTCCATGGAGAGTAAGCCACAAGAACGCTCAACACTTTTGTGGTACAGCAACCTTCCACACATTACACCAGCACTGTTGCACCAGTTTATTACCGTCTTCACGAATGATGTCAAAAGCAGAACCAACCGAGAACGAACCTGAAGTAGTGCCACGCCAGTATTAAAGTGGGAGAGATCTGAGAGAAGGTTTTTTCCAACTTCTATTGATTCTCTCCCTTTCTATTTGGCGTGAGATTGGCGATTTTGAGTAGAAAGACTTTATCATGCATTGACGCTTCTTTATCAAATTTGACCCATGTTTGCATCAAATTAACATGATCGACACTCACAATCGTCTCAATAGTTCTCGAACAGTGAGGATGATGAAGAGGATGACGACGAGGATGATAAGAGCGATGAGAGAGAAAAAGAGGAAAAGGCAACAACAACAACCTTTGATGACGAAAGTTGTCGATGGTGTTGAGAAATAGTAATGTTGGTTTGGTTGTAAGGCAAAATAGTTTTGAAAAATGTAACCCCAACTAATTAACGGAGTATTTGACAGAAAAGAACAATATTTTATACACTGGAAATTATGCTTATAGTACATGGGTATTGTATACAGAAAACTTAAAATACGGATGCAGCAGGCATTTTGCCAAACCACAGGAATACAAGATACAACGTGTAATATCCCAATAAAATATGATTATACATTTTTATAAATTTGTCTTCGAGAAAGCAACGTAGCGTATTACTCGTATTCGCGACATTGTCTATTTGCCTCCCAAAAGAATGACCTAAGGCTTTCTACGCTTTTTGTCTTGATGAAAATTGAACAATCTGGCAATCAAAATGGACTAAAACTGTAAATTATTCATCTCCAATTCTCATTTCCACCTTCACTATAAGTTTTCTCTCTCCTCTTACGGAATTTATCATTAATGCATTTGAAAATAACTTTTCAGTTGCTAGCACTGTTAAAACCCTAACCCTAATTCCCCGTTTTTCTTGTTTGAACAGTTTCTTTCTAGCTACTGGGCTATATACATGTTATAATAATTAGCACTTTGGTGCCATTTCGAATTTAATTAGAACTTTTTGTTCTCTTGTTTTTGTTTTCTATAACATTAGCTGGGCTCTCTTCTGGTCTTGGTCATTTTGGGGTTTTAGTACATATTTGCAGTCTATAATTTAGACATGTATGTCCTATCTTCTTTTACTCTTTTTTAGTTGATTTTATATTTAGAAGTGTGTGATAGAAAATTGCCTATGTTTATAACTCCTATGGATCATTGTTTTTGTTCATCATATTTGTACTTCAGTTTACAACTCAAAAATTGTCGTTTCTTTTTAACTCAAAGATTTCATTTTTAGAGGAGGATTGTCATTGAAAATTGAATATGTTATATTCTACTGTAGCTTTATATTTGGGTTGTTGTGCATTTCATCTGATTGAAAGGCCAATTGTGACTTGTGGTGGCCTTTTGATACAATAGGTAAAAGTATTTGCACTCGACAGTGGGTTCGAATTCAAGAGCAGAGGTCAACATTAACAGCCAAGATAAGCGGCTTTGCACACGCGGCACTGATGATGCCGAAGGTGCACTAGGTTTGGATAGGATTAGCAAATTACCTGATTGTATTATCACTCACATACTCTCCTTGCTGGAAACGAAATATGCTGTGAGAACCAGCATTTTGTCTTCTAAGTGGAGATACCTTTGGACCACAATTGACAATCTCCAGTTCAGCGACTCTTTAAAACTCAAAGGTGATTCATTCGCGGATTTTGTGGAGCATGTACTCTTTTGTTGTACATCCACGAGCATTCGAGAATTTTATCTAAATTGCCAGTACATCTGTGATCTGGCTAATGTCAATACATGGATCTGCTATGTACTTGCCAGTAAAAAAGTTTTTCATGTTAAAGCTTCACGTGAAACCAGAGGGAGATTTTATTCCAATACCGCCTTTGCCTAAATGCGTCCTCAGTTGCAACACATTGGTGACTCTTGATTTACAGTCGCGTTTTTCTGTCAAGATACCTACTTCAATTTCTTCTTTTCCGTTTCTCAAAGATCTTTCTTTCGTTGCTGTATATCCTGATGACGGGGAACTGCTGCAAAAACTCCTAATTTTGTGTCCCGTGTTAGAATATTTCCACCTTGAGGGATATCTCTATCCGTATGAATTCCAGCAACACTGTCTATTACCATTCCTTCCTTGAAGAAATTGTTCCTAGAGCTAAGGGTTAATTTATACGGATTTTATGAGCACCCAATGTCATCATTGATACTCCAAATTTAGAAGAGCTTCACATTGAGGATGATATGTTTGCCACTTTGCCCACTATACAATTAGGGACTTACGTTTACTTTGCTACGTATCTTTAGATTTTGGTCAGTTTTATGCTAATATCATAGAACCTGAGCATGTTACCCGTCTGGCTGAGCTTATCATCTCAATTGCTAGCACCAAATGTCTACATCTATCTTCTTTCACTACTGCTGTAAGTTTTTTCTTACCAAACTTCATATTTTGATGTATTGCCTCAAAATTTTGATTACAAGTATATGTACTCACACTGACATGTTGACCCTATTGTCAAGGTTCTTGCTAATAGCAAAGCTCGCTTATTAGGATGGTATGATGATTGGCCAACATTCCCAAATTTAACCAAATTAGTTGCATCGGTGCACGAGGTTTTTGGATGGACTTTGTTGCCTGGCATTCTTAAAAGCTCACCTTACTTGAAGTCACTGAAACTGATGAAGGTTAGAATTGACAGAATGAATGATAGTGCTTGCTTTAATTTCATAATCTATGATTGAGTTTTAACAGGGCGGGGTTCATGGGGGTGCCTAGACGGAAACTAATCCCGTTTTTATGATTGAGTTTTAAGAATATTTTGTTTCAATGATAGGACCTATCGGATGCGTAGAATACAAAACTGATGGGGATTTCAATTGGAGTGAACCAGAGTGTGTGCCTAGTTGTTTGCTGGAAAATTTGGCTGTTGTCAGCTTTGAGTCTTTCAAGGGTCAGAATAATGATCTGGAAGTTGTGAAATATCTATTGAAGAATGCTAGGGCCTTAGAGGTCATGCTTGTTGGTGTTCAACCTCACAATTTGAAAAATGAACTGGTGGATAAGCTAGTGACATTTCCAAGATGTTCCTCGTTTTGCAAGGTTAAGGTCTATAAAGAAATAGACAGGTTGAGTTGAAGCTCTTCGATATTCATATCTGAACTTATAAGAAGGCTTTTAATGGTGATGAATATATAGATGTCTATAAAGCAAGTTGCAGATGTTCGTGAAGCTAAACTGTTGAGCATTCTTCAAGCCATTATATTACTTTTGCAAAGGACTTGAAGCGGGATGAACTAGTGATCTCTTCAGATAGTCAGAGCGTGGTCCAGGATATTCAGGGAAATAACCTACTCCATGATCACCTCATGTTTTTTTTTTGGATTGCAGGCTTCTATTTCAAGGTTTGGAGACGGTGGAGATGGCTTTTGAGGCACGAGAAGCAAACATGGTGGCGGACCACATGGCGAGACATGCTAGGAGCGACTTGAAGGTGGAAAAGGGATTTGTCACCTTTTGTGTTCCCCCACCCTTTTTCTCGGACTAGATTCTTAAAGACTTTTTTTTTCGTTATAATTAAAAGCTACAATTAGCTACAGAGTCTGGGGGTAGAAACACCCCTTAAGTCATCAAGATAAAACTTAGAGCAAGTCGCCTTAGGGCTATTACGATACACAAAATCAATAAAAGATTTTGTATTCTCCGTCACTCTTTGCAAGTTTGTCAGCTACAAAGTTTGTCTCTCGGTAATCATGCTTGAACTTGATGTCCTTGAATTGCTTGGCTAACTCCCTGCATTGATTTACAAGGTTGAATAAGAGGGATTTCTTTAAAGGTTGATCGTTGATTAATTGGATTGCAGAAGAGGAGTCACAACTAATCTCCAGTTTAAGACATCCTTTATCTATAACAATCATAAGGCCTTCTCTGATGGCCCAAAGTTCTGCAAAAAAAATGCTAGTAGTACCAAGCCACTTTTGAAAACTCAAGAGCCATATGCCCTGGTGGTTACGGAATACACCCGCAGCACTAGTTGCTCCAACCTGCTGTTTGACAGAACCATCAGTATTAAGTTTTACCCAACCCTGAGAAGGAGGAACCCAGGTACAAAGGAGGGTGTGAAGAAGCTGTGACAATCATGAAATTCCCAAGCCAGGAAAACACAATTTTTGAGATCAGAAGAGAAGTTGGGAACTTTGCTTTCAAAAATTCTTCGGTTTCTGTTACACCAAATTTTCCAAACAATTTGAGCAAACAAAGTATTCCAAGGGAGGTCTTTAAGAGAGGAAGAATTATCTGAGAGATTCGTTTGAAGCTAGGAATGAAAAGGTAAGGAGAAAAAAGCCATGGGTAAGGATAAAGTATTCCACATGACTCGAGCAAAGGAACAATCACGAAGAACATGGAGGGAGTTTTAAGCACCAAAGCCACAAATGGAACAAGAGGGGTTAGAGATAATATTTCTAGAAGCTAATAAACAGCCATGAGCAATCCTGTTTTGAAAAGCCAGCCAAATGAACAAGATAATCTTAGGGGGGGAGGGAATTTTCCAAATCCATTTTAAATCAGGGAGGACATTTTCAAAATCAGTATTATGCAGATCCATATACGCCTTGTTGGTATCAAACTTACCATTAATGGCGTACAAGCTAGACATGAAATCCTCCGCATCCGGATTAAGGTAGATAAAAGGCATCATGAGGGAACGAATATCTCCAGGTATGTCGAAGGAAAAATTCTCCCAACACCAATACCCCCCATGAAACATTTTATCAATGGTGAGAGACCCCTGATCCTTACTCAAGGGACCTTCAATGAGACTTCTAAGGCTGTGGTTACCAAACCAGCTATCAGACCAAGTATTGATTTCGTCCCCTTTGCCAATGACCCACTGTACACTGTCATGAAAAACATCCCAACCTTTTTTGTAATTATTCCAGATATGAGAGCCTTTAGTGAAGCTTGTGTGATTGATTTTATTGTTAATATACTTTTCCTTGAGTACTTGAGTGGCTAAATTATCCTCACCATTACAAAGGTTCCAAGTGGCCTTAACCATATTAACTTTACTCATGATGCTAGTACTTCTAATATTTAGCCCACCTTCATCTTTAGAACGAGTGATTTGCTTCCAATTAATGAGGTGAATTTTACTTTTGCCATCTTCTTTAGAACCCCAAAGGAAGTCATTCAAGATCCTGTCCATGTCGACTAGGGAAGTAGCTGGCATAGGAAGATTTTGTAGGTAGTAGGAAGGGATGACAGCAAGAGACGCATTGAGTAAGGTTAATCTGCCAGCGAAAGAGAGGTAATTCTTTTTCCAGTTAGAAAGCTTATTTCTCATCTTGTCCACAATGTACTGAACCTTGTTTCTGTTGGGTTTCCTGACAGTTAAAGGAAACCCCACGTAGAGACCTAAGTCAGTAGTGCTTTCCACTCCCAAAATACTCTCCAGGTCGGGGATTAAAACCTGGTCAGTGTTAGGAGAGAAAAGGATTTCACTCTTGTTCATGTTAATTGTCTGCCCAGAAATCTTAGAAAATAATCAAGAATGTTCTTCACACACATAAGATTTTGGGGGAAGCTTCACCAAACAAAAGGATATCATCGGCAAAGAAAAGATGAGAATTTTTAATTTTTCCTCTAAAGAACTTAAAAGGAGTCCAGTTCTTAGTCTGGCAGGCATTGTGTATGAGATAGGACAAGGTCTCAAGACACAAGATGAAAATATAAGGGGAAAGAGGATCCCCTTGTCTTATGCCCCAAGAAGGACAAAAGGAGGTGTAAGGGAACCATTGACGAGAATGGAGAGGGAAGTGGAGGTGATACAAGACATGATTAGATCAATAGATTTGTTATCAAAATTGTGAAATTGAAGGCAAAGTCTAATAAAGTCTCACTCCAACTTATCATAAGCTTTCTCAAGGTCAAGTTTAAGAGCAAAAAACCCTTTTTTACCCTTTCTTTTCGCCATAGAGTGAAGAATCTCACTCGCGACGATGAAATTACAAGAGCTGCCCCTACCCAGGGTGAAGCTATTTTGGTTAGGGGAGATGACCTGGCTAAGAAAAGGTCTAAGCTTGTTAACGATGATTTTCGTGACCGTTTTATAAATCGTATTACACAAACCGATAGGTCTAAATTGGTGAATGCCATTTGGAGAGTTAACCTTAGGAATCAAACTAATGAAAGTATTACTACACTCAGGAGGAATTTTGCCCAAGGAAAAGATATTCACAATAAAATCACAGACTTTAGGCCCAACCAAATCCCATTTTTTTTGATAAAAACAAGCATGAAAACCATCGGGGCCCGGGGCTTTAAAAGCGCCCAAGCTGAAAATGGCCTTTTTGATGGAGATTATATCTGGAACATCACAAACATTTAATTAAGACGTTAGGGGACAGGGGATTAACACAAGAAGCATCAATTCTGGCTGCAGAGGATTTACTGGTAGTAAACAGCACAGCAAAGAAGTTCATTATATGATCCTTAAGTTAAGTGGGGTTATAAATAGTGTTGCCACTGTCAGTGTCCAGAGAGAGAATTTTCTTTCTTTTTCTCCTGATAATGACACTTTTATGGTAATAGGAAGTATTACGCTCACCATCCTGGACCCAATTTGCTCTAGATTTCATCATCCAAAAAGCCTCCTCTTGCATTAAAATCAGATTAAGTTGTTCTTGCAGCTCTAGTTCATGATTAAGCAAAAAATCAGTAGGAATGCTCACTTTGAATTTTTTTTGAATACCATTTAAACGAGCCAACAATTCCTTTTTCTTTTTAAAAATATTACCAAAAACCTCTTTGTTCCAAATAATGGCCTTTTTGGTGAAATGTTCTTGACTCACAGGGAAAAGCAATTGGTTGTCCCAAGACTCGGAAATCATAGCTTCAAACGAGGGCTCTAAAAATCACATTGGTTCAAAACGAAAGGGTTTTTTCCCCGGAGAGACGGGCTTAGAAACGAAATTAACAAGAACAGGACAGTGATCGGATGTGACCTTGGGAATAATGGTGACAGCAAGTTCAGGAAAGCAAGAGAGAAGGTAATCGTTACCCAAGGCTCGGTCAAGTCTTTGCATGATAGGACCCCTACGTCTTTTGTTAGTCCAAGTGAATTTCGGACCAACAAACCCCAAATCAAGTAGATTGCAAGCATGAATACAGTCATTAAAAGCATTAACACGGTGGAATTTGACTGGATTACCTCCCAATTTCTCATTTTGGTTAGTAACTTTGTTAAAATCCCCAATGACAAGCCAAGCATCAGTAAAAGTATGAGCCACATCACAAAGGTCATCCCAAAGAGATTTGCGAATGAGGAATTTAGGATTGGCATAAATGACTGAAATGAAAGATTTTTTAGAATTTACCTGACGAAGACCGTGCACCCCTTGATGTTTGATACAATGACTTCGAATTCCAAGATGTTGGAATGCCAAAGTATCGCAATTCCACCAGAAAATCCAACGGGATTCACAACATACCAGATATCAAAGCCAAGAGTTCTCAGGATACAGTCAGCATTCTGGCCACAAACCCGGGTTTCAGTTAGGATGATCATATCAGGTTGGTGAAAGCTTAACATGAGTTGGAGATTTGGTTTAAAAGAGGGTCTCGCAATCCCTCTAGCATTCCAGTAAAAGATACTCATTTCAGATGGGATATTTGGGATGGGGCGCAACACACTAAGCGCAGGCTCATTCCTTGGTTCCAGTGAGTCTAGAACCGCTCCGCTTGGTAACCATCTCCAGTGACGAACATTGGTCTAGATCTTGGTTTCGTACCACCTTCTTGCCGGCTTTTTTTCTTCCCACATTTTTACTGTGAGCTTTAGTTGCTTTGTTCCCGTCACCGTCCTGAATATCACCATCGCATCTGATTTGCTTCTTGCTGTTGATGTTGTTATTAGGTTCTCCAGATTACTGATTCCCATTGTTGAGTCCATTTCCGGCATCGGGTCCAGTTGATTTCCCCATAGTTTGGGAATTATGTTCTCTGAGTTCATCTTCTCCAGCCTGTCGAATCCCAGGGCTAAGTCCAGAAGTATGTGTTCCGGTAGATGGACTGTGTCCGACCACTGAGGGAGGTTCCCCGGGACTAGATCTCCGTTTGGTCGGGACATCATCAACCTCTTCGTCCCCAGAATATCCATCTCTGGATGTGTGATGAGTTTTCTGAGCAGGGACGGGTGTGCCTTCTCCAAGCTTTCCCCCTTCATCAGAAAGAATTTCGTACTGTTGTAGTCTATGTCTGAAAGATGCCCTCTTGGAGGACTGGATACTCCGAACTCATTTCTGAGAATCCGAAACGTTTTCATCCGATGAATCTGAGCTCTCGGTGGACTCTGAGTGGCTGGAATTTCGGAATCTTGTAATACCCAGCTTTTCATTGAGGTAAGGGTGGTTTCGGGTGGGCTTTACGAGATTTATGGGCATTGCCTTGAGGGCTTTGTGGTAGGGAGGGTCGTTTAAGGATTTTTATGGGAGAAAGTTGAGGATTATAGTCCGAGTTTAGAGAGATAATGGGAAGGCTGAGAGGGATATGGAAGGTATCAATGGGCTCGGAGGTTGAAGAAGGAGGGCAAGGAGGCAGAGGGTTAGGGTTAGGGTTAGGGTTAGGGTTAGTTGTTAGGTGAGGGGTTTTTGTTTTGATATGAGGAGTGGGTAATAATGGCGGCTTGGGCTTAGAGGGGTTAATGAGCGGGATAGGTAAAGAGACCGAGTTTGTGGTTGGATTGGGCCTAGTAGAGTTTAAAGACATGGGTGAAGGAATGGATTCGGGGAGATGCGGCCCACCCAGATTAGGGTTATTGTTGAGGTCTCCCAAAATCCGTCCTGTCGGAGAAAGGGACAACACCTTTTGAGAAGTTTCCTTAGCGGGAAAAAAGGGCATATGACCTGACCTTTTGTTCTGACTTGACAGGCACTGTTTTGGTTGCCAGTTGTTTCTCTGTTTTGATTTTGATCGACCAGAGGTCGCTGACGTTTCTTTGCGAAAATTCCTCCGACCACTTCTCCTGTAATCCACCGTAATCCACTGGTCAGATTCACTATCTTGTTGTTGGGATTTTTCCCTATTTGCCAAATTTCGGGTTTCCCCTGTAACATTTACTGCGGGAATGTTTCATTCTCAATAATTGGACGAGCATTTATTACATCCTCATTCAAAGAATTCCCATAATATTTCTGGTCGCATTGATTGCTAGCATGACCCTTTTTCTTACAATGTTTGCAAAATCCAGGGATATCTTGAAATTCAATTTCCTGACATATGTTACCAACCCAGACAGAGGTTGGAATTTCATTAGTAAGATCCACTTGCACACACATTCTCGCAAATCTGACTCTGCTTTCCTCCTCCATTCTGACATCATATTTAATAAGTTTACCCAGGGATTTGCCAATTCTTTCGAGAATGGATTTGTTGTAGAGTTCAATTGGCAATTCTGGTAGGATAAACCAAATAGCTGCAACATCTATGGCTGCCTTGGAGGGTTTGAAACTCGGTTCCCAAAGACGAACCGAAAGCGAGTGTCCTGCAATTATCCATGGACCTTTGGAGAGGATTTTCTGAAGATCTTCATCAGAGGCTAATTTGATCAGAAAATATCCCTTCCCAAGGGCACGCATATCCATAAGACCCTTAGGATTTCATAACTTTTCAAGCTGTTCTTTTAAAAATACAAATGATGTGGATCGTCCTAGGACTTTCACAATCAGGGATTTAATCCAAGGTTGACAAAGTTCAAGATATTTCTGCTAAGGGACAGCAATAAAAGGAAGAAGGGAAGGAGAAGATGGAGTAGGGACGGAAAAGGGTAGGGAGGAGGAGGAGGAGGAGGAGGAGAGAGGAGAGAGGAGAGGGGGAAAGCAGAGAGGGGTGTGAGAGGGCCGAAGGTAAGGTGAAGGTGTTTTCAAAGAACAAAGTGTCCTTTGATGGAGGAAGGAGTTTGTCACGGTAAGAGAGCAATTCATTCACCGAGGAGGGGGGTGGGGTGTGAGTAGTGGGAGTAACAGATGGCGGTTTAAGGATTGGGGTTGGAATGCTGACGCTGACATCCTGAGAACATGGCACCGAAGTAGGTACATCAGGGATCCCTTGGCTAGTGGTTAAGGGGGCAGGGACGGTGGAGAAAGTTTGGGTGGGGTTTGGGTTGGGGTTGGGGAGTTTTTTGGGAGGATTCTTCATAGAGAGAGAAAGTTGATTCTTAAAGACTCTGAAGATTTTAATTATGCACGTATTGACCATTAGACCCATAGGCATCAACTTGTAACTGACCTAATTTAAGTTTGTATATTTTGTACTAATTCTGATTAGTTTGTTTTAGTCAATAATTACACAAAAACTTGTATAAGATTAGATTAAAAAAAGAAAAGAAGCTTGTATAAGACGGTTTTATCATGACTTACAGTGAGACGAGAGTCACTTTTTTAATGAAACAGGGGTCATTATTCATAATAAGCAATTTTTCCAACTCTAATAATGACCCAATTTAAATGTGAGTTTATCTCACACAAGACTTACTCCAATGATTATTCTAGAAGACTTGAGAAAGTCATTTTTGAAAGATCATATTATTAGGGGTGCACACCGGTCCAAACCCGGACCGAACCTGCCCGACCCGGACCGGACCGAAAACCGGAAAAACCAAGGAGGTGGCTCGGTGACCGAACCGGACAACTCCGGGCAATTACCCGGACCGGACCGTCCGGACCGGTCGAAACCCGAACCTGCCCGGCTAAGACCGTTCTTTATTTATTTATTTATTTTCTTAATGTTGAAGAAGCATACGACTTTATCTATGTTTGCTATACACAATACCTCACTCATCTTTCTCTTTCCTTCTAGCATGCCACACAACACCAAAGACACTCCCTCATCTTTCTCTCTCCTCTTACATCATCTTCTACCCATCCCAAATGAAATCAAACCGAATTTCCCCTAATTTCCAGACACAACCATCAGAGAAGAAGAAATATGGGTAATATAAGAAACAAGCAAGCCAAAATTCGAAGATCTATGGGTAGTTGAAGAGTAAAGAAATCGACTTTTCGGTATTCCTCCACCTTCACCCACACAAACTGGGTACCATCATCTTCTTCACATACTCAAAATTAACGTGTCCACCATTGTTAACATCAAATGCTTGAATAATTTTCTTTACCCAAAACATGGAGAACTTGGATCTGAGAGGAGATGCATGTTTTGTGGGCAAAAATCAGTTATTCTTGTGGTTTAGATTTGGAAAACCATTTTTTGTGGTGTCATGGGTTTTTTGACGGGAGCTCTTGTAAACAAAAATAGAGAGAAAGATGGAGGAGAGAGAAAGAGATGGAGGTAGAGAGCCGAGCACACTCAGGAGGCAACTTAACTCACAACAATGACCCACAAAACCCTAGAATGCTTTATATATTTCAACCAAAAAAAAAAAAATTAGACTTTGCTTCCGGTCCGGTCCGGTCCGGTCAAAGACCGAAGACCCCGGGTTTTGGACCGGTTGGACCAAAGACCCGGACTAACAAAAAATCAGAACCGGGGACCGGACCGGTCACCTTCGGTCCGGTCTTGACCAGTCACCCTCGGTCCGGTCAAAAAAACCGATCTGGACCGACTTTTGCACAGCCCTACGTATTATAATAGATGGGAGTGACTAGGCCAACTTCACGGGTCACCATTTGGAGCTGTAAACATGGAAGGATTTACAGTGTTAAAATACTAGAGTATTGTTAGATTTATCTTAAATAGTACTTTTAGAAAATCAATTTTTTTTAGAATTTATACATTCATGTATATACAAATAATTATGGTCAAAGTAGGAAAAAAGTAAATGTTAAGGTTTTTTCCCGAGAGAGTATTTCAGAAGATACTAAAGATCTCATCTTATTTCTCAACAATCGTCCTAGGCAAGGGGTTCTACTTCTAATTTAACCATAATGTACAAAGTCCATGCAGCGCTTATACAAATGGACATCAGCAGAACTATATTCTGTACTCAGACCAGGGCCTTGGCCTGGCTATTGTGTCTCCAGTTTTTCCATCATAGACCCTCTACAACTGAGAAATCAAAGCCAAATTTCTGGATTGGTTTCTTATGGTAGAAGTATTTGCTACTGTTCTGAAAACTGCAGCTGCCCCATGAGCGCGTTAAGCAGTTGATCCAAGATCAGGATCAAATGATGAAAGCAAAGGGCACAAAACAGATATTTGGGGAATCTCTCGAGTTCTATCGAGAGTGCCACATAAATTCTGCACTCATGCATCACATACTGTGTGGCCTTCAAATGACAAGATAATGAAGGTTCATCAACTTGGGGAAAACTCACACAGGCAGCAGGCGAGGGCCAGTTGTTGACGGTGCTGCTTGGACTAGGGCCTGGCAGTGGAAGAGTGGAGTTGTGGCTGAGGAAATTTATCAATCTAAGCATACCATCTCACAGATTTAAATGAAGAATTTTACAGCTTGAAATCGCTTGGTATCAGTTATACCTTCTGATTGAATCCAAAGTTATCACAAACCAATATCCCTGTCAGAGATCAAACTTTCACTCTAGTCAGTAAGACATATTATAACCAGAACATACAAGTTACAACTGAATTTATAGTGCAAAAAGAGTGAACCACTTAACTTTTAAAGCAAAACTAAAATCAATTGAGCTACTTCACATGGTCGAATAGCCAGCCGTGAGTAAAGCTGCAGCACGTGACGAGGATTGAGCAGTTGAGTCTTCACAAGCAGACCAAATTGGGATGTAGTGTCTTAATCATAACCCAATATCATGTCACATAATTCACAAGATACTTTATGCATTAACCATGACTATGTTAGAATTTAAATCCATAATACTTGTCCGAATCTTATCCCTCAAAGCATCTAGATACGATGTCTCCATCTACATAACATTGATAACTCTCTAATTGCCTCATTTCCTATGGGGGCATTCAACAACCAACTACAGTTAATTTACTCTACACCTAAATGAACACGAGCATCCACAACTATGTTTGAACTCTAACTGCCTCATTTCCTATGGGCGCATTTAACAACCACTTACGCAGTCAATACTCAATATACACTATAGCTAAATGACCAAGAGCATCCACAAGCCACAACTAAGTTTGAACACAAATCATGGTTCTCTTCCCTCTTGTCCCCATTCCGCCCACTATTGCCACAACTTCACAGTCCACATCCTCCCCCCACCCCCGGGAGAAACGCAGGCTATCAATTTTTCTCTATCCATCCATCTCTCCACTAACTTCCTTGATTCAAAACGCCGTTAAGCCTATCCAAAAACAAATCAAAAAAATGTCCCCAAGACTTCTCTTATATCCATCGGATCTCCTGAACATGGCCAAAGCATTATTTCAGTATACTTATCTTTTCACACTTAACCCTTCCCAAAACTCCAAAATTGATGTTTGGAAATGGAAGTGCACCGACTCATGAGGGGAAGTGGAACTCCATATGTCCACAATTGTCCCATAAACACAAAGGGAGGAAGGTATTTTACTTCATTAGTGCCACCGGATGGCCGGGGTGGATTGGGAAGGGGGGCAATGGAAGGGAAGGGAAGGGATGACAAAATTCTATGACGGGTAGGAAAGTTGTTCTCGAGGATATGGCTGCAGTCTGCAAGGTATGGTGTGATTAGCTGAGAAAGAAGAATATCTAATATGTGCACTAGATGTGGAATCTTCATCTTTGGATTGTATCAAGTACATTTATGTACTTACTCCTGGAAACGAAAGAGGCCGTTAAGTAGTGCAAACAGGTTCAGGTTTACCGTTATCACAGTAACGGCTTACTGACTGTCTCGGATTTTTCAGAGAACAATATAAACACCAGAAGATTGAAATATAGGCAAACATAACTCCTACAATTATGTCTTTGAAAAAGTAGAGTAGCAACTATGATACAAAACAGCAATAATTTGAAAATAAGGATACATGACTGAGATACACCCATTGATGTCAAACAGGTTGCTTTTCCATAATTTTATCAGCAGATAGCAACTAGCAATGATTCAACAGCACATGTTTTCTAATAAGATGACCAGATTAAATTATAACTTCAGATAATGTCGATCGGTAACCATCAAAACGATTGGAAATAGCAGGCAAAACAATCAACACCCTGACGAGTGACGACAACCTTCAAGAACCCAAATGCATAAAATAAACACCAAACAACCCAAAAAAGCCACATAAATTCCTAAACTATATAATGCGTAAGTTTAGCATTTAGCAACCAAATACTGAACAGGCCTACTACTCAATCATTATAGTCGACTTAGCCAAACACTTACTACATATCTCTCTTGGCTTCAAAGTGTATGTTCAAGAGGTCAGTTTGTCTCTCATAAAGGGAGTTTAACATTGATGGGTATCTTGGTAAGAAAAACATCAATCTGACTATATAAGTGAAACTAACATATGAACTCCAGCATGCTATATGCATCCCTCATCAAGCCACACAAGTATGCATTTCCATGCCCCATAGGACAGTCTGCGGTTTTTATAAGCTTCACAGATACCACGTCTCCACGTACATCATCCATAAATGATTGAATAAACTTCTTTAAGAACTTAGACACAATCAAGCAGGCCGCACTATAAAATGAATAATCTCTTTTGATCAAACCTATAATACCTATAATACTTGAGTACCATCCTCTTCCCCCAACTCCACCCACTCCTGCAACAACTCCCCCCCCCCCCCCTCCAATTCTAAAACAACAGAAACCAGGCTAGCAGAGGGTCACAAGAGTGCAAGACTTGTCTTACATCGTATCCATCCCTCTCTCCTCGACATGGCCAAAGCACGATTTCTAAATCTTTCCCCTTTTCATACATAACTTTGTGCACAACTGCAAATCAGAATTTCATGCTCATGAGAGGAAGTGAAACTAAAATTGTTCAGAGGGAAGGAGGGACGTACATTTGTTGATATTTCAGGATGGATGGCGCACAGAAAGAGATGACACGGTGCTAGGTTAGGGAATATGTTCTTAAGAGCATGGCTGAAGTCTGCAGAGACTGCAAGGTATGGTGTGAAGGACAGAGGCGAGAAAGAGGAAAAATTAATTATGTGTACTATAAGGGGAGCGAAATGGAGAAAGATTGCTTGGTAAATGGAGAGTTCCTCTTTTAATGTAATAAAGTCATTTATGTACTAGATGACTAGAGTCTAGATCCCATAGCCCTGCAAATGAAAGGAGGCACATCAACTAGATACAATGAAGTTCAGGTTTACCAAATTGACACATCTCTGTATTTCAATTACTTCAGAGGAAAGATAAATATCAGAAAAGGTGGAACAACTATAAACATAATCAATCACAACAAGTAGGTGCTTCAAACAGCAGAGCAACTATGCTATTTAGAACTGATCATCTGAAAATAAGGACACCTCACCGATATCACCCATTCATTTCAACCATGGTCCTTTTCCCTAATTTAAATAGCAGATAGCAACACGCAACATCCAATAGCACATGATGCTCTAACAACAAGGTGAATAGATTCAAGTAATAAGTTATAACATCAGCCAACGCCAATTAATATGGAAGTTAAACTGCAATAACCACCAAAGGAGTCGAATTATGCCGCCCATAGAAGGAGAAAGTGATCCAAAAACAGCAGTCACAACAACCATACTGCTCACTATGGAGATTCTACGAACAACAGATTGATCATGATCTTCAAAAACACAGAAAATATAATAAACAAAAATTCTCCAACCACCAAAACCAATCACATAGAATTCACAGCTCTAATCTATGCGCACAACAGTAAAACAGAAGTTCAAGATCATGAGAGGAAGTGAAACTTAATTAAATTGCCCCATAAAGTGTAGAGGGAAGGAGGGAGGTACATTAGTTGATAATTAGTACTGATGGTCACTGGTCAGGATGGATGGGGGCATGGAAAGAGATGACACAATGCCAGAAGGGTAGGGAATATGATATGAGGGCATGGCTGAAGTCTGGAGAAGCTGTCAGGTATGGTGTGAAGTGCAGAGTTGAGAAAGAGGAAAAATAAAAAATGTGCAGTATATGGGGGTGATTTGAAGAAAGATTGCTTGGTAGATAGAGTGTTTATCTTTCAGCAGTAATTAAGTCATTTTTGTACAAGATCACGTACGCCTGCGAGCAAAAGAAGGTTCTAAACGTAGATACAAACAAGTTCAGGTTTTCCACATTAACAGGTTTCTGTATATCAGAAATATCAACAAAAGAAATCAGAAGGTGGAACAGCTATAAACATAATAACTACATGTAGGTGTTTCAAAAAGCAACAGCAAGTCAGCAACTATGCTATAAAGAAGTGATCATCTGGAAATAAGGATACATCAGTTAAATTACCCATGTCAACCACGATGGTTTACCATCATTTTATCAGCAGGTAGCATCGAGCAACATTCAGTAGCACATGATGCTCGTACAACAAGCTGACCAGATTAAGCTATAATTTATAACATTAAACAATGCCAACTATATAGAAGTCAAAAAGATCAAATTATCCCACCAACAGAGGGAGATTGTCACCCAAAACATATCACTGCTTACTATGTAGATTCTACCAAGAACAGATTGATAATGATCTAACCCTAATGGGGTAGCTCAGTTTGTAAAACCTCTGAGATCTATTCCAGAGGTCCCAAGTTGGACTCCCCTCAGGGCCACTGGAGGTTTTCCTGGTAGTTAACTTCAGGGCCCATGGGATTAGTCAAGCAAAAAAGCTTGGATACACATGTTATATAAACTCAGATCATATAAGAAAAACACCAACTCTCCTAACAACCAAAATGAATCATATAGAATCCAGAGCTGCAATTTATGTATTGCCCAAGTTTCGCATTTCCCATGAAACTCATTCAACATAATATGCAACTAACTACTAAATTGTGCCTATTACAAATCATTTCAGTCAGATTGTCCAAACGAAATTAGTTTCTACATTATTTCCCTCATGGCTTGTCTCACACATTTTAAAGTGTGTCTAAGAGTTAAGTATGTCCCTCAGAAAAGAAAAAAAAAGAACAAGGAATGGCTATATCTGGACAAAAAAACATCAATATGACCATGTCAGTGAAAGCAACTTTTGCAATGCTGAATGCTTCAAACTTACCCATCATCCAACAACACAGGAAAACAACTTCACCATTGGAATTGAGATTCCGGTCTGCCTTGTATAGGCGGCACCACAGGAAAGTCTTTACTGTTAATATAAGCTTCACTGATACCAGGTACATCATCCATAAATGGTTGAATAAACTTCTCTAAGAACTTAGACTCTGTCAAGCAGGCCGCACTATAAAGCTGATAATCACTTTTGATCAAACCCCTCTCCTTTAAAGCCTGCAAGGCTCTATATCTAGGCACTAACCTCTTCTCGAGGCTATACGTTAACAGGGAAGGATTTGATGCTATGTAATCCGGCTTAAAACCCAGTTCATTCATGAGAAAGTCCAGTGACTTGCTGATCCTTGCTTCAGATGACGTCAAGCAATTAGGGAGTCGCCTGAACATAGGCCTTGTTTGGTTGGTGGCTTTTTAGCCACAATCTGGATTGTTTGACCAGTTGATCATCCAACCATCCAAAATTTGGTGTTTGGTTACCAGCTTTTTCATTGGCTTTTTGGACCCAACAATCTAATTTACAAAACGCTGGGTAGGGGTAGCTTTTGAAGTCAGCTTGTTGGATTATTATGTAAAATGACAATCTTAACCCAATACTTATATAATAATAATAATGATAATAATACTCCGTAATAATAATAATAATAATAATAATAATAATAATAATAATAATAATAATAATATTATTATTATTATTATTATTATTATTATTATTATTTTATTATTATTATTAAATTATTATTATTATTATTATTATTATTATTATTACTACTACTACTTCTATTACTAGAAGTAGTTAATATAATTAATATTATTATTATTAATAATTATTATCATTATCATTATTACCATTAATACTTACTTAGAAACTAATGATGATTTAAATTAAATAATTAATCAAATAAATATAATTAATTTACATAATATATATTAATAAAATTTATAAATATTATTATTATTTTCATAAATAATATTAATATATATAACTAATAATAATTATCAATTATTTTTATTGTTAACAATAGAAAATTATGTCCAAGTCCATAGTGGTCATTTCACACTAAATCAACTACCAATAATCAGCTCACTTTACCAAACATCTTTTTACAATCAAATAGTCAAACCGGATGGCACAACAAGTTGACAACAACCAGCTAACCAAATCAGCTACCAGCTACCAGCTACCATCTACCAGCTGCGTGCCAAACAAGGCCATAGCCATAATATCAGAATCTGTCCATCCAAAGCTCCTAAAGACTTGGAATTTAGTGTCAATAGTCTTTTCATTATAGGCAGCCAGAAATTGAACTGCACTTAAGAACACTCCTGAATCTCGACGAATCCCCAACTTGTCTTGAACCTTGATCAATACATTCCAAATTAACTCGGTCCTCATCATAAAGGATGCTGGTTGCCTAATAATGCCTCGTTGGATTTTGTCACTAGGGATGTCATAACTCTCCAATAATGCAAGATTAGAAATCAAGTACTTATCAACATCACATAAATGAAACCATGTGGATCGTTTTTTCAGAAATCCAACAACATTATCATCACTGCCTAATACAGTTCTTAAAGTTCGAATAATAGGAACCAAATTAGCGCTTAACACAGAAGAATTTACATTACAGTAGCAAGATGAGCTAAATCGGACCTAGAAAAACCCAGTTCTTGAAGTAGCTTAAATATGGGTATGAGAGTTTTTTCGACATTATAAAATAGAACCCTAGGGTCATAAGTAACAACTTTTCTAATCTGGGTTTCATCTAATCCATATTGTTTGAAGAAGCTAATAACTGAATCTGCTTTTGTTGTGAAGATGGAAACGCTTACCTTACCCAATTCTCGATGGGGCTGGTATTTCGCTAGCTTGGTGATAGTGGAGAGAGATTGTTGCTGTGAGAAACCCAGAGAATCCACCAAATAACTCGCCAAAGAGCGAGTGTGGGTGTCTTGTGTTGAAGACGATGTGGAATAGAGCCGCAGATGCTGGAAACATCCATTGAGGAGAGAGAAAGACTAACCATTCTTGCGCGGCACAAGTCTGAGCATTTCACCTCAGAAGGCTGGGGTTTTGGGTTGGGGATTTTTGTTTGGAATCACACTAGTTGGTGGAACGCGTAAGTGGGTTAAATCAATTTACAAGATTAAATAGTAATTACGAATTAAAGATATATCTTAATTATTAACTTGAACTCTATTTTTATTATAACAGGGAGTAAAACATAATAGAACTCTAAACGTTTGTTTAAACTAAAGTGAATGGATGCAAATCTTGATCATTTTCATTAATTGTTATTTTGTTTTCAAAATTACGAATTACTCTATACATTATTAGGGAAAGTAAAGAAATATAGCACTACATTATAAGGCTAAGAATCACATTTGTGTTGACTTTAATGCTACAAAGCTAATGAATCTCACCAACAGTACTCTTTGTAGACTATAATCATCATCATCTGTCGATGGCCAAAAGAATTGCATATATCATCAATTAAAACATACACTGTCAGTCCCAGCCAATTGTGCTTCCATTCATATTTTTTATCTGTTCATATCTTATTTTCTTGATGCTTCTTGCGTTGTTTTGAACAATGCTATTGATTGGCTTCTATTGCTTGGTCTCTTTGCTAACATTGAAACATAATAACTTGTGTCATGGGCCAACTAAAAAAAAAAGTGGCAAAACCTGGAAATAGTCATTGAACTTGCAAGATGAACATCATCGTTCGCAGAACTTTAATAGGTAGTTCCGTATCAAAGTACTACATCAAAAATTTTCAAAGAATGAAGTAATTCTTAGTCATTGACCTGAAGTTAAAATTGAGAAAATTTGCGTAGAAAACACACGAATCAACATGTTCCGTTTCAACTCCATTTCGTATCAACCCTAAACAATGGTGTAACCTATCAATAGTTACCCAACGATAATATGTCATCCACACCAAAACCTGTACATGCACAATAGGATGTCACTTGTATCAACAGAGCCAAAAGCACACAAATTTCTCTCCCTCCAAATATTAGTGGCAGCTAGAGCAGGTTTGCGAAACCTTTATTTAAGACTCAAAGGTCCTCTGTTTATGTCACACTACATCAAAAGTTCGCCACCCTAAATTTGCTTGGACAAATCTCAGCCAAGGACCGAGTGACTACCATGCTCGTTAGCACACCTGCCCAAGTAACTCCCGCCATCTTCATACTCTTTAACTTGGAAGTTATCAACAGTAGCGAGCTATCAGCTGCAACAAGCAATGAAGTTATCTTATCTCTTGGTACAACAACCTTCCAAACAATATGCAATATTTAATAGCACTGCATAATCTAGCCACAAATGGCAAACGTTCACAGTTAAATAAATCCATATAATAAATAACTATGCCATTCACATCACAGTGGGCGTTCAAAAGCCAAATATGTGATTAAATCTACTCCAAAATACATAACTATAAATACTAAAAACATATTAAGAGTAAATTTAAGATGTTAAGAGTAAGGTAAATGACAAAACCGAAATTAAAGTTTCCCATTTAAAAGTACACCCTGTTTGACATCTCTCCAAAAGCCACCCCCCTCCCCAATTATTTTTAAAAAAAAAATAAAAAGCAGTGTATGCTTCTGATCGAATATCCTATTAGTGCACGTAGAGCTACTTCCCATACTGCACAGGTCAATAATACCGCCATTGAGAGAAACAAAAAATTTCCATTCACTCAGTAGTCATTTTTTACTTTTACTCAACAGGCAAAACAATACTACTGTATGAAACTGGAAATATACACAAACAATAAAGATGGCAGGGCTCTTCCCGCTGGCATAGCATTTGGTAGAAGAAGGTCATCCCTAATTTGAGTAGCAATGTGTTTAATATCCGGGAAGGATGAACAAAGATGAAGACCTTTTTATGATGCACCTATCTCTGATATCATACAGAAAGTATTGGACAATTGAAACCAATACCGCCCGGCTACAATATCCATGACATTCCCAGGTAGAGACACAGTGTACAATCCCTCTGTTGATTGACGCTAGGTTGATGATAGAACTGCCAAACTATAATGTGCAAAGCTTTAAACTTAGCCTCTCATTTGAGTTTCATTATTTGCAATATATTTTGAGCCTTCTCATTGCAATTATTCTTGGTCTCTAGCATCTGTTTAGAAATTACATCATAAAATATTTGATTTTCATACTTCTAGTCAAAACAAGGTAATTAAATCCACGCCCAGATAATTTATGTCATATGCATTAGTCATTATATGACAATGCAATGCTTTATTATTTTCGATTGAAACTGAGTAACTTGAGGCACAAAGATTCAACCCCACACCGGTACCCAAGTGTACTGATCTCGTACATTGCTCTATTCACATCCCCCCTCCCCCCACCCCAAAAAAAAGAAGGGAAAAAATCCTACAAAGTTATCCACCACCATATTCACCTTAACTAATGATGTATACAATATTTAATTAGTTTCCTAACCATATGTTATCCATCCACCCATACTTGAGCTTGTCCAAATATTCCTGTAGATGCCCAGCACCCTCTCCCCACCCTCCCCACCCTGCAGCCATTTGAGGACTGAAATTGGCAAAGGAACATAACTGTAAGAAGTTAGTAATCAATTCTGAGTTTCTGACTCAACTGCATCAAAGACACCTTAACCTTTCAAATCATATATTGAGGTTTTCACGACTCATGAGTAGTGTTATGAATCTCTAGTCTTGAGTTTAGATGAAATGAAATCAAAAATACATATGAGCCTATGAGGCTGGTGATGTATTGGGGGACAGAATTGTAAAGATGCTAGTGATTGATGTACAAAGATTAGACTAATCTCTGATAAGCTTGTGATGGTTAAGCATTCGACAATGGTAGATGATCTCATACAGACATACAGGGCATTTGACCATTTTTGTTCAATATTTTTTACGATCATGCAAATTAAAGCGGCAAAGCGGCATCAGTGTTGATTCTTCATACTCCATCGCCAGCAAAAAAACATTTACATGTCATTAACAAATGGTAGATTACCCCACAGTTAGATTAAATGAGATAAGCACAAGGCCAGCCAAAGTACAATATCCTTACGTTTAATTTCCTCCTCATACGTCTTTCCTTCTTTTTCTTCGCCTGATTAATTAGACTGCATTAAACCCTGTTATTACAATGTTTAAAGACCCGCTGAAACATAAGGACAACATGGTAGAAAACACTGATATTCAACCAAACTACTTCCAATAGGTTGCCATAAAAACGGACTTCCATATCTAAAATATACTGCCCCCCTCACCAAAACGGAGGTTGTTATTTGCATTTTCGGGGGCCTAAACAGAGAGCCTACAATTCCCCAAATATATGGTCATTATTTGTAACTCTTCTCACCCAAACATTCAACCACAAACCAGGATACTTAACTCTTCTCACCAATATATATATCCATTTCCTAAACATGATCAGGCTTTCTTCCAATGTCAGACAACAAGATAAGCTTATTATTTCACATGAACCCCAATACAACTACCTACTGATGGCCCAAGGTTTCATCCCTACTCGGCTACTCCTCACTGCCTCAACAACCCTCTCAAAACTCCTACATGGGAGTGCAACAACCCATGAGGCCAACCTACATTGACAGTTTCCCTTCCCATCATCTGACACCCCATCATAGTGGGATGCTTCATAGAATTTTACTTGGGTCTTTTGCATGGAATTTGTAAGCCTGAGAATAAAGCCTATTATGTATGACATTTCAAAAAAGACTACTTATATACAAAAGCATATAGTACATTACCTCATTTGTGTTCTGAATGAGTTAGGATATTGATATATGGGCTTGACGGGTTGTCATACTCCAGCTACTAAACTGAGCGATAAGTTAGTAACTACAGGCACAAACTAAAACAAAAAAAAAACATGAATGAGAACCACTAAATCCAATTTGTGCATTAAGTAAAAGTAATACCTTCAACATAATAGGAAATATTAAAAATAGCCCTGAAGAATATGAATGAAAGAACTGTATTATCTTACTAAATTGTAATAAAAGAAATCAACCACAGAGTACATATTAAACCCCCCCCCCCCCCAACCAAAAAAAAACCTCTCTGAAACAAAATTAGAAAAACTAAAGGAAAACAGAGGAAATAAGCAAAGCCTTGTAGAATCCACCTAATAGGGAACATGCAGATTTAACTCCTATAAAATCTATCTCCAAAGATGGACAAGATCAACTTTCTTGAAAAAGGAATCTATAACTATGAAGATTCTTTAGGATTTGCAATGCCATCAGGTAATCATACTCAAGTGATCCATTGTGAAGAGGGAGGCATACGAGATTAAGTTCGAGGAAAAATTGTCATCAACATTAAAGGACCTCCTACGAATCTTCATAGTAATGATTAATATCAATATTAATGAAGAAAATGCAAGAAAACTTATGCCACCATGCTAAAAAGCAAACAATCAAATTATCACAACTTTATAATTATCTCGTAAACAAAGTTTGACGAACCTATCTTTAATAAGGACGCTTAGTGAGGATCTAAATGATAACACTGAAAGCTACTCCTAACACTGACAGAGAAAACACAACAAAAAGACCCCAAGCTCATAGATTTTAATTTATGTGCTAGGCTACTCAGTCTTCTACATTTTGAAACAGTAATACTATCCAACTACATTCCAATGATAATTAAACTGTATAATCACAGGAAGAGCTACAGGTTATAAATATAAACAGGGTATCTGAATGTGCATATTCAAAAAGAATAGCCCATTTTTTAAAATAATGTGAAGATTTTATACTCAATACTCATGACTGATAAACCAAAACCAGAAATGGAAACAAGAGTAGAGAAGAGAGAACAGTACATTTTTAAAACAACAATGTCTGTAATCTTTCTCAGCAACACTCACCCTTGCCATTATTAGATGGATTCCTGGGAAAAAAATAGAAGAAGAAAAAAAATCAAATGAAAATAATGAAATCCAAGAGGTAACTTAACGGTTGATAAGATGATTTCAAATTTCAGATGAGAGAGAGAGAGAGAGAGAGAGAGAGAGAGAGAGAGACGCACGTTGATTGTTCCTTGCAAGGAGAGCGTGATGATGGAGTCGAAGGACGCAAGTTCTGCTGATTAACACATCACAAAACAAAAACAAAGAAAAAATCATCAATCTTCTCAAAGAAATTGGAAGCTTCATATTACATAATTGATGGGGATCGGAATTGAGCGAAACTTTGCAAATTCACAATGCATAATTCATCTCATTAAAGTTAAAGAAGCATTTCAAACGAACAATTAAGAAAGCAGAGATGTAATAGAAAACCCTAATTCATCTCCTTAAACTTTGCAGATTCACAATGCATAATTCAGGCGGCGTGAAGTGATGAGATAGTGGTGGGAGGGACGCCTTCATGGGTGAAGAGAGAAGTAAGAGATGTGACATGGGTATGGGTGAAGGCATGGGAAAGGTACGAAGATCCAGTTTTTGGGGAAGACTGAAGACTGGAAAAGTAAATACGACGAGGGGAAAAAAAAAGGAAAGAAAAGGGGAGGATACGAGCAAAGGTAGGGAGTTACTATATACCGTCATAAAATTACTCACCACCGCCTTTGGAAATTACAATATTGCCCCTCTCACATTTTCACCCTTTCTCCCACTCTCCCTCTCTAACTCTCCCACACCCACCCACTCTCACACCCACCCCTCTCACACCCACCCACATTTACCAACATTCTCTCACCGGCAAGCAAGGAACGACCGCAAATGTCTTCCGGCGACCAAGAAGTGCCGTCGACGGTGGCCGAGGTAAAAAAAATTTTTCGCATATTTTGAACGGGCGTCCGTGATTTACGCCCCGTCCATGGATGGGGCGTAAATCACGGACGCCTTCACCATGGTGGAGGCGTAAATCACGGACGCATACACCATGGATCATGCGCCTGAGATCTACGCCAAAACCATGGTGTTGTCGTCCGTGATTTCCGCCCCATCCATGGTTCAGGCGGAAATTTCAGACGCCTGTCCCTTGGTTCAGTCGGTTTTGATAGACGTTTGAATTTGAGATTAAGCTAACATTGTTTTCGTTGTTTTCGTTAGGATCCTTTGGAGCGGTTCGGTGGTGATGGTGTTGATTACAGTACGCATTTCGTCACTGATGAGTTATTTGATAGTGATAGAGATGCAATTAATTGGGCAAAACAAATTGCCCTTACTCTCGGGTTTGAGTTGATAATCTCGTCACACAAGAACAATGGAAGCGTAAAATTGTTAAGATGCAATCGAGGTGAACGCTACAGAGGGGAATTAAGAGACTTAGATATTGCTGCTCGGAAGAATACGAAAACAAAGGCTTGTAAATGTACGTTCCAGTTAAGAGCTGAGCAAGTGTATGGGTCCAGTAGTTGGATGATTGTCACATTGCCTGGGATTAGGGGTACGCACAACCATGACTTTGCTGTGTTTCCTGAGGGATATCGTCAGATGAGTGGTCTTAGTCCTGGGTCAAAGCAACTCGTTCGTGACATGACTTCGGCACAAACAAAGCCATGTGCTATCTTGGCCGCTATTAAGGAAAAATTTCCCGAGGACAATGCAACTAGACGGCATGTGTACAACTACAGAGATCGTATAAGGAAACTTGATTTTGAAGAGAGAGATGTCATTGGTCAGTTTCATCATTTAGCTGTGGAGAATAAGTACGTACATTGGACAAGAGCCGACCCAGCTACTAATGAGGTAACTCACGTGTTCATGGCACACCCTACATCAATTCAGTTACTTCGGTCTTTTCCTTGGTTGATTGGCTTAGATTCCACGTACAAAACAAACAAGTATAAGATGCCGTTTCTTGAGATAGTGGGGATGACTCCAAGCAATAAGAACTTCCTCATAGCTTATGCCATTATGAAGGATGAGACTGAGGCAAGCTATGCGTGGGTCTTAGATAAGTTGAGGATGCTTATTGGAAATGATGTACACCCAACAGCAATTTTGACCGATCGTGAGCTAGGGTTGATGACACCTATTAGAGAGATATTTCCCAACAGTGCCCATTTGCTCTGTACATGGCACATTAACAAAGTCGTTGAAGACAAAGTGTACAGACTTTGTGGAAAAGATAAGGTCGGCGCGCAGAGGTTCAAGAACGGGAAGTGGAAATTTATCATGGAAGCTTCCACAGAAGCTGAGTACGATAGAGCAGTGCGTATGATGAAGGATACTTGGAGGAATTACCCTCACGTGATATCCTATGTAGAGGAGACCTGGCTGAGATACAAAGAGATGTTTGTGGCTGCGTGGACGAATAAGGTGCTACACCTTGGCAACACTACGACTTGCAGGGTGGAGAGTGCACATGCCGCGCTAAAACAGTGGTTGAACTCCTCAACTGGAGCTTTGGACAATGTTTGGAACAAGGTCAACAAGTCAATCGAGTCACAACTAACTGAGATCAAGTACACACTTGAAGAGTGCAGAAGATGAACAGGTGTGATGTACTCGGGTTTCCCATTCAACTATCTGAGCGGGTATGTTTTCCATTACTGCTTAGGAATATTATCGGATGAGCTGAAGAGGATGAGAGAATTGAGTGACCAAGTATTTGATCATTGCAGTTGTGTATTGAGATTCACTCATCAGATCCCGTGTGCGTGTGAGTTGAAAACGGCCACGGATACGGGCACGCCAATTAGCTTGAATAGTGTCCACAAATTTTGGCGAACACTGGTTATTAGTGATGCAGTGGAGATAGATACGCTTGACATGACTGAGCATCCATCTGAGGACCATCGGTACTTTCACTCTCTCGTCCACGCGACCGGGCAGTTGTGCGCAACATATCTGTCCTTATCAATGAGCAGCTTCATCCTGATGAAGCGAGTTACGTCGAGCCGGAAGCGAACACGACAGTCAGAGGTCGACCGAGAGGGAGTTCCTCTACCAGACGTGATCCTAGTTCATGGGAGTACTCCCAGAGGGGTCGTGGTCGCCCTAGGTCATCCAGTTCGAGCCGCGGGCGTGGTCATAGCTCATCCTCATCGAGTAACGTCGTGCAGAGTACTGGTATGAAAACCCATAATTCCGGGACATGTACATAATGTTGTTAATTACTTTTTGATAAGTACTATTAATGACTTTCTATTATATTGTCTTGCAGTTGGACACGGAATAGATATCACTGAATTCTATCATGTTAACAAAATTCCGGGAATCATCATACCTTTCATTGAAGGATATCTCGATATGCTTGGGGATGGTAATTGCGGTTTCCGTGTCATTGCGGACTACGTTTTCGGAGACCAAGAGCAATGGCGATTGACGAGAGTTTGCATTGCAAACGAACTCTTAGCTAACCGAGCATTGTACGAAAACATATACGTTGACGGGGTCGACGCTGGTTACCGCCGTATTATGTGGGACGGAGGTGCGTGTAACGATGATCACTGGATGATAGTACTTGAGGATTTGTTCCCGATTGCCAACCTCTTCAATGCAGCGATTATGTTATTCGGATACGGCGGCGGAAGGGGGTTATATGCTTGTTACACAGTGCTACCGTTGCAAGCACCTTCGACTGCTACACGTCCAAGTAGGGAAATTGTCATAGGTCATTTAGGTGATTCGTACATGCATTATATCCGTCTGAATTTAGCCTCAGATTTCCCTGTTCCTCCGATATGCGCAGCATGGTTTACTTCCCGTTCTGATAGTGTCGCTGGTTGGAAGCAAATGTATGTTAGGCGAAGAGCACATTGGGATCGTTTAGCGAGGTCGACGTAATTGAATGTTTTGCGTGATTGTTATATTTTTCTACTTATATCATTGTCACATTTTTGTGTGATTGTTATATTTTGCATGTTATATTTTTTCGTGATTATTGGAGGTAAATAAAACAACAAATTACAATAAAACAAAAAAGGTAAATAAGAAACAACAAATTACAATAACACAAATAAATAACAATAACAATGAAACTCTTATATAAATATATAACAAATTCATCTAATACATCATTTGGCAGCCCGCCAATCTCTCATATACTCCTCCATAATCGATCGAGGACCTTCCGCTTGCTCCGGAGGAAGCAAAGTAATGAAAGACTCAAATGCGACGACTAGACGATTCACCCACTGCAAAAAAAGTAACAATGAGTGTGAGTTCAGAGATATGTAATACGTAAAAAAAAAATATTTTAGTTAATTACTTACATAATCGTTGTTGGATCGTGGAGGAATCACAGATCCAGGTGCTGCATGGTCACGTGTCAGCAGAGGGTGGGAGTGACGGTAGTACCACACGAGGTAGTCATCCGTACATGCTGTGGGATCTGACGTGGATGCCTGAAACCCATCGAGACCAAGAATGTAACCTCCCGGGAACATACGCCAGGCATCAGATGATACTCGTACGAGGTAGACAACCCTGTACGAACGACTGCTCCATGACTTGATCGCTCTCTCTGGCCTAGTGATCGGGAAAGGGATACTCTGTACGTACCCGATTTGTCCTAAACAACGACCAGGCATGTACGGTTCGATAATATCCCGATACCGTAGCCACCCGATGAATACAATCCTCGGTACAGATGCAACCGGGTCAGAATCGTACGGCAGCCACACCACCTACGTAGAAATGTTGAAGTTACGGTGAAGTAAAAAAAACATAGCAAACGACGAAATAAATCATGAACACCGATAACTGCATGACGTACCTCTGACGCTCGCAGCTGATCCAAGCGTCTACGTAAGGAGTGCAGTCGAACCACGTCCTTGCCCTCAGCCTGGGCACTCCATACGCACGCACGGGGAGCCTCGCCGTCCCCGACAACCATCCGCTCCCGATGAGGTCGGAAGCAGGGAAAGTACTCGTATATCCATGCCTGGAGGAGAGTTAGGCATCCGCAGATGCCCTGAGAATCCCCCCGACTAGCTATACCGAGCTGACGATATAGGAAGGCGAGGGCAGTAGATCCCCAAGAGAACTCATGTGTCGTTCCGACACTGTCCCTCACCTCCATCACGCAGGAGGGTCTAATACGGTTACCACTCTTGTCGACAAACAAGGTGGATCCAATAAGTAACCACATCCAACCTACCGCCTGGATGTCCTCCATTCGGTCCTCCACTTGGCAAAGGTCAAAAACCGACTCCGTGAGGACCCCACCGCCCTTCCAGTGGCTATGCATCAGTTCATCTCGGGTGACCCCGAGAACCTCCATGGCCGTCGCCTACAGCTGCCCATCCCGTCCCTCACTGGAAACGAGTTGTCCCTCTACAGGAATCCGAAGAATATGCCATACATCGTGCAACATGATGGTCATCTCTCCGAACGGCATGTGGAACGAGTTCGTATCCGGCTGCCACCTTTCAACGAATGCAGATATCAGGGGGAAGTCGATATGTCTGAACATAATGTCTGTCAGGTGTGATAACCCAGTCCCCTCGATCTGCGCCCTCACCTCGGGCGACATCTCCGCTCGCCACTCACTCAGCCGCTGACAAACACTGAATCGGTTCTGACACTTCAACAGACCCCTCGTCTCTCCCATCCACATACGAGACGCTACGTGGCCCAGGAAGCTCGGTATGACGCTATCATCCGCCGGTCCACCAGCCACATTCCCTGTAACAAGCCACGTACTGTCGTCCTCCGCTCTAGATCGTTTGCTACTACTAGACGAGCCAGTACTAACAAACTTACCGCCTCTGCCCTTCACCACGCGCCAATCTGAGGATGATTCGACGCCAATCTGATCATCGTCCATGGACTGATCCCCGGAGTAGAACTCGCTAGATCCGTAATCGTGTTGCTCAGCCTCATCACCGCGATATAAGTGACGGTCAGTCATCTCCCTCATCCGAACTACCTCTCTCTGTCTCCGTACAGAGGCATCAATCCGGCTCGTCCTCGTGTGACGCGCTCCTGAACCAGCTAGTTCACTGACTAACCTCGGCATCGATTTACCGGCTCCTCCTCTCCTCTATCATTTCACATTTTTAATTAAACAATAATCAGTAATAAACAATTAAATAATTGACAACTAATAATAATTGTAATAACAAATAATAATAACAATAATAATATTAATAATAATAACAATAAATAATAATAATAATAATAAATAATAATAATAAATAATAATATTAATAATAATAACAATAATAATAACAACAATAACAATAACAATAATAATAACACTAATATTAATAATAATAACAATAATAATAACACTATTTTTTTTTTTGTCTCGGGTGAGGCGAGATCGGCAGACGCCCGACTCTCCGAACTCGAAAAAAACGACACTGAACTCACAAATCAATCAACACAACTTCAAACAACACAAATTCAATTCAATTGTCTATAAACCTTGAATAAAAACACTCCTATATCAACACATTTCGTAAAAATCAAAGCAAATTAGAGTAAATAAAGCAAAAAAAAATTCGAATGTATACTCCCTCGCCGCGATGCTCGCCGCCTCCGTCCCCGCCGCCGCCTCTGCCGCTGCCGCTAGCCCCTGACATTTCCGTTGTGATGGTGTGGTGGTTTTGCCGGTGTGATGCCGGTGTGATGGTGTGGTGGTGAGGAGAGTGAGGAAGAGAGGAAGGTGGTGGTGAGGAGAGTGAGGAAGAGAGGAAGGAGGAGTGAGGAGTGAGTGAGGAGTGAGTGAGAGTGAATGGCAAATGGGTAATTTCCAAGGGCGGTGGTGAGTAATTTTGGGCGGTAAATAGCAATTCACAAAAAAAAAGGAGAAAAAAAAAAAGGAGGTAAGAAGCACTATTCATTGGCAACTGTTTAAATGAATAGTGCTAATCACCATCCTCTCTTTTATAAGGGTAGAAGGATATCTTAACACTTTAATAATATAAAAATAACTATTTCAAAATAAAAACAATAATATAAAATAATTTTAATATATTTCACACAAACAAATGTTAATATCCAAACCTAGAGCATATTTTAAACCAAATATTACATTTCAAGTATTTAACATGGTAAATCAGAATTTACATAACAAATACAATCCTTAAATTACTAATGTTACTAGACAATCACCATTGATTGTTTCCAATAGTGACAAAAGTTTTCTCAATTATTTCTCATAATCTACTCAAGTTCGGATAACGTACGTGATAAGTCATGTTTCTAGTAAAACGCAAGTCTAAAATTTGAAATGAAAATTCCAATTCTGATTTTGGGTACTCACATATTCCAGCCTTCGGGGTATCCGGAATAGGAATTGGTTAACGCAGCGAAACCAGCTGATTTCATTCTGAAAAACCAACAAACAAAATTGGAATAAGTTGGTACGAGGACATGTTTTGAAATTGGAATTTAATCCGTCAAATTGGTTCCGATTTCAGAAACACTAGTTCTAAATAAGTTCTCATTTCAATACTATGTACCAGGTATTTCAGTTTACCCCAGCAAATAAGTTTACAATTTATTTTTTATTTATTTTTGTTAAAACCCTTACTTTTTAGGGAAATTGGATTAATACAAGTGTACAACCTTTTACCCATCAATCAAAATAATGAGTCCTGCTACGTTACATACTGTGTGGTGCAACGGTAGCACCACACAGGCGAGCCCCACGCAAATAACAAACTGGAAACTGGCTTGCAAGGTGAGGGAGTGAGGAGAGAGAGAAATATGTGGGGCCCACGTTTTGTTTCCTTCTCCTTTCCTTGTTTATGACTTAATCTCACATTTTGTCTTTTTTAACCTTTTATGTTTTACTCATCTTCTTTGTCACGTTTGTAAACTTCATTGCTTTCCTCTTATTTTCCCCTTTTATTTTTTAAACTTCATTGAATCTCACATTCCTTTTATTTTTTTACCCCACCAAGTTTCCTTTTATTAGCTTTCTTCTTAAGTTGTTTTTTTTTCTCCTTACACTTTCGGTACTTAAATTATTACAAATATATTTTTACACTTTTCATTTGATGATTTTTTTTTTTATAATTTATTTGAATAATTATTAGTTTACCATATTTAGGGTATGATATGTTCTTTCATAATAAAGTGAACATTGAACAACAAAAAACAGCACTGAACTAAATTGAAATGAACCGTACTCTATTGAACTAAATTGAACTAAATTGAACGCCACTTATATAAACTAAACTGAATTAAACTGAATAGTAATATAAGAGGAAGAGTATATCATTTAATTGAACTGAACAAAATGGACATAACCAATTATTTAAAAAGTGAAAAATAACTTTCACCAAAAAAAAGAGTGAAAAATAACACACCCATATTCTGCCTTCTGAGATCCACCTAAACATGTTGGGAATGGGTAGTGTAACACGTATCCCCACACAACCACATCCATTATATATTGGTGTTAAGTGGGGGGTTCGGTGTAACATAAGGTCGTCATAGGTTTAATTTTACATAAACTCTAATGCGTGATTAATCCCAAGCCCACCTCAAATAGAAAAAAGAATAAAATTCCAGATCTAAAACAATATTATGATACAAATATATATAAATAGAAACAACATTAAAAGAATCCGAAATAAAATGAAAAAAGTAAACATTTACCAACTTCGCTATATTATACCATTATAGACAAAACATATGTTGATCAAAAATATTTATACCGTTATGTATAAATATAGTTTGAAACAAATGCATTCTACTTCCTCCAATTTGATATGTAACGATATAATGGGGTACTCCATCAATTTGCATAATATTTATTTATTTATTCATTTATTTTATTTTTTTTATCATCATTATTATTGTTGTTGTTGTTGTTGTTGTTGTTGTTGTTTGTTGTTGTTGTTATTGTTGTTGTTGTTGTTGTTGTTGTTATTATTATTTACTAACTAGTTTAGTTGATTTCATATCACTTACCAAGTCAGTCCAGATTAACGAAAATCAGTTAAAAATGACACACTCATATATCACTTTCGGTACTTAAATTATTACAAATATATTTTTACACTTTTCATTTGATGATTTTTTTTTTATAATTTATTTGAATAATTATTAGTTTACCATATTTAGGGTATGATATGTTCTTTCATAATAAAGTGAACATTGAACAACAAAAAAAGCACTGAACTAAATTGAAATGAACCGTACTCTATTGAACTAAATTGAACGCCACTTATATAAACTAAACTGAATTAAACTGAATAGTAATATAAGAGGAAGAGTATATCATTTAATTGAACTGAACAAAATGGACATAACCAATTATTTAAAAAGTGAAAAATAACTTTCACCAAAAAAAAGAGTGAAAAATAACACACCCATATTCTGCCTTCTGAGATCCACCTAAACATGTTGGGAATGGGTAGTGTAACACGTATCCCCACACAACCACATCCATTATATATTGGTGTTAAGTGGGGGGTTCGGTGTAACATAAGGTCGTCATAGGTTTAATTTTACATAAACTCTAATGCGTGATTAATCCCAAGCCCACCTCAAATAGAAAAAGGAATAAAATTCCAGATCTAAAACAATATTATGATACAAATATATATAAATAGAAACAACATTAAAAGAATCCGAAATAAAATGAAAAAAGTAAACATTTACCAACTTCGCTATATTATACCATTATAGACATAACATATGTTGATCAAAAATATTTATACCGTTATGTATAAATATAGTTTGAAACAAATGCATTCTACTTCCTCCAATTTGATATGTAACGATATAATGGGGTACTCCATCAATTTGCATAATATTTATTTATTTATTTATTTATTTTATTTTTGTTTTATCATCATTATTATTGTTGTTGTTGTTGTTGTTGTTTACTAACTAGTTTAGTTGATTTCATATCACTTACTAAGTCAGTCCAGATTAACGAAAATCAGTTAAAAATGACACACTCATAATCTTTTGATTAAAAAAATTATAAAAAAAATTCATACGTTTGATTATTTTATTAGACAGTAATTAAATTCTAATAAAGACTAGCTAAAAGATTTCCATATGTTACTTATCTCAAAACTGGACATCATCCTAATATATACTATTTTGATAATAGTTATACCGTTATAGACCATATATTTATTGGTATTTCTATTTGTATACCATTATATATCAAATTGGGGCAAGTGCACTATTAAACGACTATGATACTATATATATATATATATATATATATATATATATATATATATATATATATATATATATATATATATATATATATATATATATATAACGGTATAAATAGTATATACTAACATATACACTTGTACCTTTATATATACTAACATGATAATATTTATACAGTTATATATACTTATTAGGATGAGATAGCACATCTCATCGTTTCATTCTTAAAATTCAATGGCCCGTAATTAACCAAATCACGATCAACATTAACTTGTTTTGATATTTAGTTTATATCCCCCAAACCTTCACCCTATACCCTATAACCAAAAATCTAAAACCTAAAATCCTAAAACATATACCCTATTACCCCAACCTCGAGTTAAGATAGTGCGCACCCAAATCCTAACTACTCGTTATCGCACCTGAATTTCGTGTTAAGACGGCTTAGGATTTGGGGATTATCATCCCCAAACCCTTAGCACGTGTCGCACCCCGCAATATTAGATAACCTAAGGACAAAAAAGAGCACAGTAGGACAGGGTGAATCCTAGCTCCATAATCCACCTAAACTAGTGGGATTGAGTGTAACGTGGGATCTGAGTTTAACACGTGCTATGACAATTATTTAGCTTATATAGTACATGCACTAATAAAAGAAAGTAGATTAATATGTTTTGTTAACAACGGTTAATAATTGCTTGTACGGTAAACATTTTGCCACAAAACTACAAAATAATACAAGTGATTAACTTTATCGTACATCCCATTGAACAAAAAAAAAAGTACTATACATTTATTTTGAGGGATTTACTATACAACTAACATCCACTTTAGATCGGAAAAAAATTAATAAAATCAATGCATTCAAAAAAAAATAAAAACATCCTACACTAGTAACACTATCCCGTCTCTGCGTGGGAAATGAGATAACGTAGAAAATGGGTTTAACACATGCAAATACAATTATATTTGGCTAATGTAGCATAAAAAAAAAAATTGATAGTCTTTCCATATTTAGTTCACATAAACTTATTAGGGTGATCTTATTGTAATTTTTGGTGAGATAATGGTAACTTTTTAGTGAAATAAAGGTCACTGCTCTAATAAGTGATCCCTATATTTCTAAATAGAGACCCCATTTTATTATGAATTGTACAAAAATTACTTTATTTATTTTTCTTTCCATTTGATTTACACGGTTTTCAAAATGATAATTTCACCATAAATAATTATAATTTTATAACTATAAATTTATACAAAGAAAATTGATATTTTAAAATATTTTTTTAGAATAAATGTAATAAGAGTATTTTCTTTACTTTGTAATTTTTTTATACTTTTTCCTAGATATTAGTAAAATAAAAAGAAAAAAGGAACGGAAAAAAGTATTATATAAGCGTTATTCTTTTTAATGGAATGTTGTGAAACGAAATGTGCGGAAAAGAAATTGTAGCACGGAGCGAAATGGAACTGATAAAATTGTAAAATGATACAAAGGTGAGATAAAATGAAAGGCAAAGAATAGCATGAAACGGAACATATTACAGTGTGGAAAAGAACGGAACAAAATAGAACTGAACCGAAGGCAACAAACTACTCCCTCCGTTCAATTTTCACCCACTTCTTTTTGCATGGAGTTTAATGAGAGTTACTTTTGGAACAAAAATTCCTTATTTGCCCTTACTTTAACATGAGAGAGAGTGTGAGTTAGTAGTGAATTGGAAAGTAATGATGACAAGAAAAAGTAAGGATAAATGGGTCTTTTAGTACTCAAAGTATTATTAAGAGGGAAAGCGAAAAGTAGAAAAAAGAACGTATGTAAAAGGAAAGCAGGTAGGAGAAAAAAGAACGAATGTAAAAGGAAAGCGGGTAGGAGAAAAAAGAACGGAGGGAATAGTAAATAGAGTTCAATAATAATCAGTGGGGTCCCACAATGGTAGAAGTAGAAGAAGTAACTGCTTTATTGTGGACAATGATACTTGTACAATGGTGGTACATTACAACTTTTTTTTATGTGAAATGAGTGATAAAACTACCGTTGCTATTTGGAATTTTAGGGGGGTATTTGTGGTAGAGTAAAAAAGGAAAAAAAAAAAAAAAAAAAAAAGAGATAGACAAAAAAAAAAAGTTGTAATGTACAATGATTGTACAAGATTCATTTTCTCTTTATTGTTCACCTTTTTTCTAGTGGCACGTGCTCCTGATAGGCTTATACCATTATTCACCTTTTATTTTGCTTTCCCTTTTTTTTATTGGCAAACCTGCATTTCCCGGTTTGAGTACACGGGCCCATTTGTGTGGTACTACTGTAATACCACACCGTGTTGGATATAGTATTATCCCAAAATAATCTCAAGTCTCAACTCAACTACTCTACTTGTACACAATAATCCTACCTTTTTAAATGAGTGCACCACCCACTTTGACCACCCACTTCGACGATCTTAATATCCTATCTAACTTAACACATGGTTAGGCTAGATTGACTCCCAAAACTAATAACCTACCACCTACAAGACGGCATATGTCAAGGACAAGCTCATAAGCGACTCGATTAACAATACGACCCACATGACTCCAACAGATAATCTCCAAGAATTAGAAGAAAAAAAAAAAAACCTAAAATAACATCAATAATAAGACCAAACTCACTAAACAATCACTCTCCAACTCGATCCTTCTAAAGCCCTTCAAGCTAGCTAACTGCATAGTGCAGACCATACAAAACCGCCTTGGTCCCTCTTCCATTCTTGAACACCCTTTGTCTCTTGGAATTTGAGATGCAAATTTCTTTGACGGTGGAACATGTCGAGATTCTATTATACTCATCAGGACCAAGAGCGCAATGAAGAATTTTCATTGCCGTTCTTTTCACAAGAAAACTCGTATAGAGGCCTCATTCAAGAAGGGGGGATTCGAGATACATGTGAGCAAAAAAAAAAAAAAAAAAGTGATACCAATAGATACAAAAATCATACCTTCTTTTTTTTGATAACTAAGGAGATCTTTATTAATGAGACTTAACCAGAGTAGCTCATACAAAGGTCTCCAAACTGCACTCCCCAAAACTAGCATCTTTCATCCATTAACCCCCACCTTCTATGAAGGGTTGGGAAAACAGATAAACTCATTTGCAAGCTGGACAGGCCAAGAAAAATAAAAACGAAGCAGAAGCAAGTCATAGGCGTGAAAATAAACAAGCAGAAAAACATCCTCATTACAGCCAAACCAAGAACTCCTCATCCCTCTCATCCTTGCTTCACCAACAGGTCTGCTACAGAGTTAGTACTCCTTGGATACAAAAATCATACGTACGGATAGAAAAAATTGATACGCCTCATATAAACAAAGGCACGGGTCCATCTTTCATGCCATCAGGTGCACTCATTTGTTGCCGAAGCTTTTCTCAAAGAGGTTGTGGCAGCAGTTCTTCTGAAAGATGCTAACCTCTCACTGTTAGATCCTTGATTAAAAATGCATTGGATGTGTATTTTCAGACATATAAAGAAAAAACAGCCCTTTTCTTGTGTGTATATACATATCAGAAGAAACAAACACAACACCAGTACGTGCTTGAAAAGCAAAGCAGCAACAATGCTTAGAAAAAAGTCCCTGAGATTACTCAGCAGGTTGCTTATCCATCATATTGTCAGCACTTAGCAACAAGCATTCATTAACAGTGTTTTCAGCAGTTAACTCCAATATATTACTTGCTCTACTGACACTCATCTCCCACAAAAGCATCTAAAATCCAAGCTCTCCATCTTTACACATTTTCAACTCTCTACTAACTGCCTCATTTCCTATGGGGGCATTTAACTGCAACCTTTACAATTAACTTACAGCTACATAATCCGACACTCCGTGACATTCTGACTCCCCACTAACAATACTTATAAGGCTAATCATCAACAAAAAAAAAAATACCGTGAGGCTATAGTACCTCATTTCCCTCCCTCTTCCCCCAACTCCACCTACTGTACCACAACCTCCAAGTCCACCACCACCACCCTTCAAAAAACACAAAACAAAATAAAGAACAGGCTAGCGATGCTGCTATATCCATCCCTCTCTCTTTGACATGACTTCTTCACTTGACAAAGAGTCACCAAGACTTCTCTTACATCCCCCATTGCTCTCTCATTGACATGGCCAAAACACCATTTCTATTTATTTTCCTTTCACACTTAACATTGTGCACAACAGATGAATAGAAGTTCGAGATCCTGAGAGGAACTCAAACTAAAATTATCCCATAAAAAGGGAAGGAGGGAGGTACATTTGTTGACATTTGGTACTGGTGGGCACTGGTCATCATGGATGGGCGCATGGAAAGGGATGACACAATGCTAGAAGGGTAGGTAATATATTCTTGAGGGCACGGCTTACGTCTGCAGAGGCGAGAAAGAGGAAAAATTAATTTTGTGCACTAGGTGGGGAGCGATATGGAGAAAGATTGCTTGATAAATAAAGTGTTCATCTTTCATTTGTATTCAAGGCATTGATGTACTAGATCACATACAGCTGCGAATGGAAGGCAGTCGGCAAAGAAGATACAAACAAGTTCCGGTTTACCACATCAACAGGTTTCTATATATCGGAAATTTCAGAACGTGGATAGCTAGCACAAACATACTCAATAACAAGTAGGTGCTTAAAGCAGCAGCAAGTACGCTATAAAGAAAATATCTGGAAATGAGGATACATCACTCAAATTACCATGTCAACCACGATGCTTTTCCATCATTTTATCAGCAGGTAGCAACGAGCAACATTTAATAGTATATGAATGCTCTAACAACAAGCAACATTCAACAGTACATGAATGATCTAACAACAAGCTGACTAGATTAAGTTATAACATCAAACAATGCCAATTATATGGAAATCAAACTGCATTAATCACCAAAAAAAATCAAATCAATCCCACCACTAGAGGGAGAAAGTGACCCAAAAACAGCAGTCACAATAACCATTACTGTTCGTTATGGGGATTCTACCAATAACAGATTGATCATGATTTCCATATACTCAGATGCATATATTAAACAAAAATTAACCAAACAGCCAAAACAAATCACATAGAATCCACGACTCTAATCTATGTATAGTCTAAGTTTAGCATTTCCCATGAAAATCATTAAACATGAAGCAACTAAAGCTAGACAGTGCCTATTACGAAACCATTTCAGTCAAACTGTACAAATGCAATTAGTTACTACATTTTTTCCCACTTGGCTTTTTTCTAATACATTTAAGAATGTGTCCAAGTGTTAGGTTAGTCCCTCAGGAAAGAAAACAAGAACAGTGAATGGCTGTCTTGAATTAAAACATTAATATGACTATGTCAGTGAAGTCGACTTTTGCACTACTGCATGCTATTTACTAACCCATCATCGAGCAACACAGGAATGTATTTCATCATTGGGACTGAGATTCTGCTTTGCCTTGTATAGGCGGCACCACTGGAGAGTCTCTGCTGTTAATATAAGCTTCATGGATTCCAGGAACATCATCCATAAATGGTTGAATAAACTTCTCTAAGAACTTAGACTCAGTCAAGCAGGCCGCACCATAAAACTGGCAATCACTTTTGATCAAACCTCTCTCTTTCAAAGCCCGCAAGGCTCTATATCTAGGCACTAGCCTCTTCTTGAGGCTATATGTTAACAGGGCAGGACGTGATGCCACGTAAGGCGGCTTAAGACCCAGCTCATTCATGAGAAATTCGAGATACTTGTTGATCCTTGCTTCAGATCTCGTCAAGCAATTAGGGAGTCGCCTGGTTATCGCCATGATATCAGAATCTGTCCATCCAAAGCTCCTAAACACTTGACATTTAGAGTCAATACTCTTCTCACTATGAGAAGCTATTATTTGGATTGCATACAAGAACATTCCCGAGTCACGAGGGATCCCCCACTTGTGTTCAACCTTGATCAATAGATTCCTAAATGACTCAGTTGCCAACAGAAAGGGTCCCGGTTGCAGAAAAAATTGTTTCCGGATTTTGTCACTAGGGATGTCATAACTTTCCAACAATGCAACATTATAAATCAGGTACTTATCAATATAACATAATTTAAACCATATGGCTCGTTTTCTTAGAAGTCCAACGACTTTATCATCACTGTCTAAAACAGTTCTCAAAGTTTGAATAACAGGAACTAAGTTGTTCATTACCACAGCAGAATGTACAGAAGCAAGATGGGCTAAATCGGATGTAGAAAAACCCAGTTCCTGAAGAATCTTAAATCCGGGTTTGAGGGATTTTTCAACATTACAAGATAGAACCCTAGGTTCATGAGAGACGGCTAATCTAATCTGGGATTGATGAAACCCATTTTGTTTGAAGAAGCTAATAACTGAATCTGCGTTTGTTAAATTGAAAAGGCTTACCTTTCTCAGTTTTTGATGTGATAAGTATTTTGCTAGCTTGGTGATGGTGGACAGAGATTGTTGGTGTGAGAAGCCAAGAGAATCCACCAGATATTTCGCCAAACAACGAGTATTGGTGTCTTGTGTACTTGTTGAAGAGGACGTTGAATAGAGCTGCATGTGCCTGAAATATCCATGGAGGAGAGAGAAAGAGGACGCCATTATTGCGCCACACAAGTTTGAGCATCTCCTCGCTCTTGCAGTTTCTCTGTTTGTTGCACTGGCTGACAGCTTCGATTTACATTGTGGGCTGGAATTTAAATTGGATAGATTGGGGACTGGCTGCAATTTTCAATTTTTCAATAAACAAGTGCTGCTACCTAAAAAAAAAAAAAAAAAAAAAAAAAGTGCTTCTTTGGTTTATACAGTTCACTAGCCGTTAGGGGTGTTCATGGTAGGTTAATCGAACCGGGTTCACTTAGTTCGGTTAACCGATATTTTGATTCGCCAATTCGTAAATCGTAACCGTAATCGAAAATACAGGTTAACTGACTTTCGGTTAATCGATTTTTTCGATTTGGTTATAAGGTTAACCAGAAATCATACTTATATGATTTTTATAGTATAATTAGCTACTTTTAAACATATTTTAAAAAAAATAGAAGCTAAATTTACTATTTAAATTCGATAAGACATAGTCAAAATAATAAAGAGATATAAATTGCATGAATTCTTAGTTATTAAACATTACATACAAACTTTATATTTAAAGTTTGTATAAAAACATAATAAAATATTAATAAAAAAGCTTAAAAAATACTTTTCGGTTTTTAGGTTAACCGAAATCTCCAAAATCGTGAACCTAAACCGAACCGAGAAACCGAAAAAATATTCGGTTCGGTTAACCGAACCGCTTTAAACGAAAAAATAGGTTCGGTTAACCGAATTTTCGGTGCGGTTTTTCGGTTTTACGGTTCGGTTTTCCGGTTTTGGTTTTTGGACACCCCTACTAGCCGTGAGTAGAAAACCCGGGTTACCCAGTATCGGAAGTGGCATGGAATTGGTGGTTCTGGATCGTAACTGGTTCAACCAATTCTAGTTCTGGTTCACCAAAAAAATACTCCCTACGTTTTACCAAGATGTTTACACTTCATTTTTCAAGGTCAAACTTCACAAACTTTGATCATGAATTAGTGAAAAAATACAAAGATTTATAATGTAAAAATGCAATTGTTAGATTCATTTTAAAGAATACTTTTGAAAACTTATAATTTTATAATTTATATATGCATGTAATTACAATTATGTACGTTCAAAGTGGTGCATTGAGGACCGAGAAAAAACAAATGTAAACATCTTCATGAAACGAAGGAAGTAATAAACTAAGCATTGCCGTAAGGGGAGGGGTGAGTTGCTTGGCCAGTTGGCCGTAAGGGGCGGGGTGAGTTGCTTGGATAAGGTTTTGTCACTGATTCTCACTTATTGGGTAAGCACATGTCACTGATTCTCACTGATTGAGTAAGGTCATGTCATTGATTTCCACTGATTTAGTAAGGTCATTCCACTGATTCTCATTGATTCAGTAAGGTCCTGCCATTGATTCTGTAAGTAGGAAAGTGGATTCCGTCACTGATTTTCACTGATTGAGTAAAGTCCCGCCACTGATTGTCACTGATTGAGTAAACTCTAGCCACTGATTCTCATTGATTGGATAAGATTTTGCCACTGATTCCCACTGATTGGGTTAGGTCCAATAAGTGGAAAAGAACACACCCTAAGCCTTTTTTAACCAACAAGAGTGGTGGTGTAATGGTTCCAAGTAGTTCCAAGTTTACTCCCAAGTGATTTGGTAATGTAAGGTTATGGGTTCGAATCCCCATTTCCCTATTGTCTTGTCTCTACTTGCTTATAGAAACTATACTAGTCCCTTGTTAGTGCTACGTTGACGGAGGTCAGTACATGCGATGGTTGTTCAGTAGTCAAATATGTTCGATGTTAAACACGAGAGTTCGAACATGATGTAGCAGGTCATGCCTCCATTACCATCCACTTGCACCCTCTTTTTCAACGAGCAAAAAAAAAAATAAAGCCTTTCTTAGGACATCATCATCCCAAGTCTTGAAAGTCTTAAAATTTGGGGAGTTTTAAAAATCTTGTGAGTCTTGTTCCAATGTGGTGGGAATAAAAAATAGTAGTCTTAAGTTGAGTCTTGATTTTTTAAGACTCTCATTGAGACTCTATAGTGGACCCTTTGCTTATTACTGATATTGATATTAAATTAATTAAATTAAAAAAGTGAGTGAAAAGTTGATGGATTAGAATTTGAAGAGTTTGAAGAGTATGAAGAGCATTGTGGTGGAAAGTTTAAGCAGTCTAAAGTTGAGTCTGTAATACAAAAAATGAATGAAAAGCTGATGTGGCAAGTCTGTGGCATCTGAAGAATCTGATGCATTGTGGTCTTGTAGATGCCGCTCCGGAAGTCGATTAGGATTAGTAGCATCTGCATGACATTTCATCAGAAGATTTTAAGACTACCAATGTTGAAAAGAAAATAGTAAGCATATTTAAGCTGCTCAATTCTTTTTGACAATCTCTTTGATAGGTACTTCACTAAATTTGTTGACTGTCATTATACTTCTATCAAAAAATATACTCTTTTCTCTCGCATTGAGGTTAATTGAGGCAATGCCGCAATGGAGTTTTCACCAAATGCTACTGAATACTAATTGAAGCCTTGAGCAAATTATGTGCTCCTACTGTCCTTTTGCTGACGAGATGCGGCTGCTGCCATACCAACCAATCAAGCAGATATCAACTGAATGTTTTGAGCTTGAGAAACAATATTGGATGAATCAGAATTTCTGGCCTGCACCTGAGGCAAAAAGATAACATTCATCTTACAGCAAATTATTTTACCAACCTCACTGAAATCCCAAGTACAGGCAACGAAATTTGGTTGGGAATATAAGGATCTGAAAAGAGAAATCAGATGCCTTTCCTAAGAAGGCTTACTGTGCACTAACAATTTTGAAGAGATGTCTCGTGGTTATATAGAACATAAATGAAGTTTGGAAACAATCCTTGCAATATTGTTGATTCAGTTTACAAAAAGCTCAGTAAAAGATGAACCTTGGGGCTGTGAAAAAAAAGCAAACAGAAGAGTCATGAGGCAGGAGTGTGTCCGTAAAGGTTGTTAGTCCAGATAATGCTGATCCAATCCAACGATATCAACTATAAAGACATGAACCAAATAAATTGAACTACATTGATTTATGGATTCTATGTAGCAAGTCCCTAGTCATAGAAAGAAAACGCACAGAAGATATTCATGCAGAGGTTTACCAGATAAAGTTCATACTGCCTGACTAAACTGAGATCCCAGAAGTACTGCAAAGCTTTGAATCTGCCCCTCCACTGATAACACTGTCACCTTTCCACCAATCGGCACATAACACCTAGATTTGGTGAAGTCGACATTTTGGGAATCAGAAATCTATAAAGCATCATGGTTGTTGAAAGTAGCAGAGAGAATTTTGTAATACCTTATCACTGTGTGAGTCAATGGCAGACAGGGGCCACTGCAGGAGGGTATAGACCATTCAGATATCAGATATCTAAGTTAATAACGTGTCAACAACAAATAACGGGCGACTTAAAGGTTAGTGAAATATACCGCAGTTCTTAAGTCCCATAGCATTACTTTCCCATCGTACGAAGCAGAAACTAGATGGAACCACGATTTGTTATGCCATTTACAAGCAGAAATCCAATTCGTATGAGATGAAAATTGGTATATAGGAGCCAATGTTCCTGCAAATAAAATATTAAGTTAGAGAATGGAAAAGGGGAGGGGGTGGGAAAGGATGTGTAACATAACCATGTACACAGACCTGGTCTGCGAGGGTCCCATACCCTTAGGGTGCTATCGGAACCACCCGCAGCTATTAGACTAGAGCTTTCTCCTCCAACATTGATAGAGTTTAGAACTTTACCGCAGAACTACAATAATCAAACCAGCAAATATTAGCAAAATATATATAGTAGCAAAGAGCTCCAAGCTGCAAATTCGAAAATATGTAGCCCTCAAAAACCCCCACCCACAAACAAACAGAGAAAACAAAAAATAAAAGCTAAAATTTTGTGGAAGTGGTACAAGTTTATTCTACAAGGAGTGTTCAAGTGTCAGATGGTAAAACAAGTTGAATAAAAAAGCAGAAGAAAGATCCTTCACACACCATGGTCCATGTCGCTTTCCCTGTTTCAACATCCCACATTCTAACAGAATGATCCCAAGATGCCGAATAAATGGTGTCATCTTGAGCCCAAACAACAGAAGAAACGCAATTGGTGTGACCCACAATTGTAGATGCAGCAGCACCCTGAAACACACAAAAATGATGAGGTGAGCAACTTCTTTTACATTTCCCCTGGGGGGGCTGGCTGGATATGAGTCCCGCATCATGGAACTATGAATGCTAGATAGATTAACTAATATGTGCACAAAGAATCAAACTTATATAACTACAATTTGTTTATCGCTCTATTTCATCATATGTACAATACAGGGGGTAGCTCAGCTGGTAAGACCTCTGAGAAGTATTCCAGGGGTCCCAGGTCGTTACTCATTAATTTAAGGCATATGGGATTAGTCAAGCAAAGCTTGGATACCCATGTTATCTTAAAAATAAATAAATAAATAAATAAAAGCAATACAGATTAACACATCTGCATATGTAAGTACTTGTCCTTGTCGCTTATTGCATTTTGTTGCTACCCCATCAAGATCGAACTATAGGCTTAACATTATAACTTATGCATCATAAGCAAGTAATCGCAGAAGAAAGGTCATTTTGCAGAAGAATTTTTGTCAAGCCCGTACGTTAGCATGTTCCAAGTGATCGACCACACATGGTCTTTCAACTAGGGAGGCCCCGTTGTTTAGAAAGTGGCGGGTCTCTAAAATTTTGGACAATAGTAAGCGATTAGATCCCTGAGCAATTAGTCGTTCACTCGGTCCCAAACTCCTTTACCTCTCTATATCTCCTCATATTCTCTCTGTACACACAGGTCGTCTGTCAAACTCCCTTCATTACTTCGCTCTGTCTCTACTCCTTATCTCACTGGCTGCTAGCGGTGTTCACCGACTGGTCCAGACCGAACATTTGGACCGGACGAGGCAGGGCCTACGTTTGGACAGGCCAAATCGGGTTTCGGCCCGGTCTAGTCCGGCTGGGTGGATAACACGAGAAGATAAAGAACAACCTACTTACTTTATTTTCAAAACCGGTCTGGGCCGGTCCAAAACCGAACATAACCGGTAGCTGCGGCTTGTCGATTAACTTTGCCAAAAAAAAAAAAATCTCTCAATTGGAGATGACAAAGATCTTCTCAACTCATCTCTATTACTATTAATTTTGCAAGGAGAAGAGGAACGCCCCAATCCACTTCTTTTTGTTTCTCAATTTCGGTCAGGGATTAAGGATCAAGAGCAACAGAAATTGTCAACTTTTCTCTCTCCTCTGTTTTTACGACTACAATTTGGTTGATTATCTAACGGATCATTATGAGTGGAACTTCTGATGGCGCTACTCTTCCTCCTTTGACATAGTTATTTATTGGCTTCTAACAGCTTCATTCTTATTCTCCACAAGAGCTGCTCAGATAGGTTAACTTATTTTTGTCGGTTTTTTTTTTTTTTTGGGTGCTAAACTTCAGTTTTGAGGTTGTGAATTTATTCTAAATTTCATAATGTTATGAATTGAAACCATAAGTTTTTCCTAGCCAAAATTGTGGCACCAATGCTAAATTTCGCTCAAATCTCAACAATACAACACAAAAAAAATGCAATAGAAATGACTTCACTAGAAAGCACAGTACCTCTGCTTGTGATTCTTCTACTTTACTATTCTTTTTTCTCTTCTTAATAGAAACAATATCACCATCAGAGTCAGATTCACTTGTCTGCCATAGATTGATTGTATTGTCCCAGGATCCTGAACACACCTATATTTGGAGCATTGAGCAAATTACCAACCATGCATAGATAAAAACATCAAATTTTTGTTTGACATTAATACCATATTTCCAGAATGCTGTGCTGATACACACTGAACCGCTGCACTATGTCCACATAAAACTTTAAATGGAGTGATATTTGCAGGATGATCTGAGGTATTGTCTGCATCAAACTTCAATAGAATGAAATACAATCAGAAAGTCTTTCCCCTCGTTTTCTATCAGTTTGCTCATCAAGAAATTATATTCCCATCATACAAAGTAGTAATATCAATAATCACCTTCCAAAGCCTCAAAGTTCGATCCTCTGAAGCAGTGGCCACATGCTTGAAGTTAGCACTCTCTGAACCTGATAAATGCACAAAAATTTGTTATTGGTAAATAACTGTCATGGGCAATGAAACTAGAACAGTATGAAACATAATTCATTGACTTGAAAAGGCAAACACTTCTCCGTTGCTGCAACATTCAATTGATTCATATTTGTGAATCAATTGCCAAGTTGGCATACTACATACAGCAAAAAAGGGGGCGACAAACTACTATGCTTCTGCAGAAAATTATTTCATGGCAATAGGATCTTCTTAGATACTGAAACATTTGGACATCTTTTATTTCTGTGTGCAACGAGATTCCTTCAGCTGCTAGAAATTAAAATTATCTTTCAGATGAATGGCAAAAATTTCTTCATTGATCTTTTACAAGCAGAATAGAGTCTCAAAATATGTCATTCAGAATCTTCAACAAAAACTAAAGCTGATGGAGTGTGATTCACAAAGCTTTCCCTGGTTCTCAAGTTCAATTCTAAGTTCCCTGCAAAGCCCATGAAGATAAATGTACACTCATTCTTCAAATTCGTCTAATGGAAGTTTGACACCCAGAGTAGAGTACATGAAATTCCAGAGTGCAGCCTTTCACATTGTTATCTTCTATAGCAAAATCTACCAGCTTATAGTACATGTTACACTCATGGTTGAGAAATAAACTTATCATTCACAAGTTGTTTCAAACCTCCCAATTAGTGATAGCTGATAGCACCAAGAGACATCTCCATCTCCTTCGCTGGTATTGCTGCCAACATTGACAAGCATATTCTTTGAGGCGCACCCCGGTAAAAGCAACACCCTTTTTTAAATAACCAAGAAAAATATTTATTAAAAGAAAAAATCAGAATTACATCCTACGAGGACAACTGCACAAGCCGACAAGGAGTCCTCAAAAGGAGTCTAATTAAAAATCAGCCCAACGAAGCAACACTGGACTAACACGATTGCTCCGAAAACATCCAGCAGCTTTTTTCCACATAGAGGCTGGGTAGAATACCCGATGCCACAACAGGTCAACCGGCATAGAAACACCAGAAAAGACCCTCACGTTCCTCTCATACCAGATACACCACAGCACCAAAAATAGCATTTTTCTACATATTTTCCTCCTTTCTCCCCCTAATCTCACCTGCACGATCTCCATAACGGTATCAGCGTACTCCCAAGCCTCTCCAATAACAGCAAATAACTTGTACCATAGACCTGTGCTACCCCACACCTCTAGAAGACATGTGAAGAGGACTCACCGCTAACCCAACAAAGCACGGACATATCGGGAGACAAGGTTGAATTTGGCCTTCTCCACTGCCGTAAACCATTGCTATTAACCCTTTCAAACACCAAAATCCACACAAAAGCGACCTTCTCATCCAGAACATGGTGTATGAAGTTATTCTCCGAATTCATGACCACTCTTCGAGAATTGGCAAATGTGACTATCTCCATTGGTCTTGGATCCTTCAGGAATTTGAATCCAACAAATATACAGCATTCTGCAACTGTAACCTACCAAGGAATCAAATTGTTCCTTTTTCACTTAGATACACTCATTTGGCTTAACTTCCCTCTTCCTCATACTCATTTAACGAGCATTAACCATGTATCAATCCATAATAGAGAGATTTGCTCCCCTGAAACCGTTAGATCTCCCATGTTTTATCTTCATTCCAGATTAATACAAAACCTACATCCATACCATTGGCAAATTAGACCTAACTCCTAAGAACTTTCATCCAAAACAGAATCAATTTACAGTTTTCGAGTGCGCACAATCTTGTTAGTATATGGAGTAGAAAAGGTGGAAAGTAATTGATGAAGAATATTAAAGCTTCATACTCTATTGCCTACGGAAAAAGTGTTCATAGCATATCGAACCAATCTGAGATTCATCTAGCATATGGTCGTAATTCGTACACAAAGATTTCAACAGATGATACCAAGATTCATCTAACCACCAAATCGACTAATGCATAGCCAAATATAGTATTCTATACACTTCTTATCCTTCACTTTGTCACATGCCAAAGCTGAAATTGGATATCCAAGACTCCTACAGACCAAACAGTTAAGTATCAAGATCCAGGAATCCATTTACGGATACCGTTTACCATTTAGAATGCCACCTATATTTCTATTAGTAGAAAGGGGTGACAAATACCTTTTTGCATCCATTCATCTCAAATTTGATTAGACCAAAGCAAAGTAAGCCTTTCATCACCACTTAGGATTGACTGCAAGGGTCAATCACTACTCTATTACTATCATTGCAAGCTTCCAGTCAATATACTACATACAGGGTTTTGCTACTTTATATTAATGATTTGGACTTAAGCCACCAAAGCTAATCACATCAACCACAAACCTTAACTACAACTAACACCTCATAATGTATGCAATAAAAGCCATCATACTTTTATCGAAGATACACACGGACGTGAGAGCACCACTATGTCCTTGTAATTTATGTGTACATATCCCTGGTCCTTTCCATATCCTAGATGAAAAAGAAATCAATGTTAGACATCTAAAATGCAAACAACAAACAAAATCAACATCAATTTAACATTATGATACCTTCCAAAACCATCGTAACAACCTGTCAAAATGAACCTGGTGCAAGAAAAATACAAAAAGTTAGGAATTGAATCATTCCGCACACTAAACTACAATTGAAAGTCCCATAATAATTTTCTAAATATAGCAAGAAGATGATAAAAGCAAAACTGTAATATGTCATGATACAAGGCGATGAGGGAATCTTGAGCCACAAGGGACATTATTGTGACTGAAGAAGCTATCAGAAGTAGTATCACTATCAACTGGTCACCCACAAAAGAACTGTGAACAGAGCTGGCCTATTGTCGAGCACGTCTAGGAAAATGCCAAATGGTGACACTTAGCAGCATCAAAGCTATGTTTTCATCATGATGGGGAGAAACAATTACTTATTGTATATCAGGCTGATATCTGTCAGACATTCCGGAGTGTTTCTCTATCACAGCTCTGACCTATTGGGATCCTATCATGGCATAGAAGCCACTCCAAGAAACAGCATCTATCAACTTATTATCTTAAATTTGGATATTATATAAGTAAAGGTTTAAGTTCGGAAGGATCGTGTGGTGTCCTAAGCTTCTCTCTAGGACATAGCGGCTGGGGCTTTTAGTGGAATGACCTTTACAGATGCATAGCGTGTATGGAGTGATTTATTTTCTAGTCAGTTTTTCTTATCAATAGGAGGACTCCTTGTCCTCTTCTTTGTACCGCCACTTTTTTTATCATTAATAGAACTTTTTCTTATCCCAAAAAAAGGTTTAAGTTCAGAATTTATTTTACATATTAACTTATAGTCATCCCGACAAATGAAAATGCAGGTGAAACAAAGGGCATATTCATCACATAGAAGGTTTGTTCACATGCATTTTGTACTTATGTAAACATAACCCCCGCCACCCAGTGGCCAGTAGTAGTTGTTTTCAGTAGTTGTTCAAATTCAAATATCGTGAAATGCAATCTACAGGAGGATTAGACAACAAGATATCTTTTCAGTAGTTGTTCAAATATCGTCTGCCACAAGGCTGTTAAACTCAAACCACCTTTCAACATTATACTGTATATTCAATTTCTAACCAATGCTTCGTATCTGTTTAATGCACATTTCCGGGCGTTAGCACATGTAATATGCGCCCTCTGCTTTATCGTGCATCATGATTATTTGCAGACAGGAGCTTGCTAACAATAGCATACAGGGTGAGCCTCCACACAAGATTACCATTGACCCATTGACCTAGGTGTCACAATTTCAAGTTGCATATACTGACACCTCCAATAGCGGACAGAGGCCTTGTCCAATTGACACCTAACAAAGTCCTGCTAAGTTAGTGGGCTCATGCACCAAAGCTGCCTTAGTGGTCTGTTAGAATGATTGGAAAGTGGACAATCTTTGTCTTATTAAGGTTGTTAATCTCTTCACTATCACACCAAAATGCAGGCACATGATCTACGCAAGCAATATGCAACTACATAGAAGTTCAGGTGCCTCTTTGCAGCTACTTTGCTACAAACAAGAATTGGGGGGGGGGGGGAATCCAATAAGTGACAAGTCTGTGTACTTACCCAGGATTGGAACCATCGACAGCACTGACCCAATCATCATGTATACAAGGCTCCTCTTGTTTCCTAGGGACAACCGCCTTAATGTATTCTATTTCCAACACTTTCTCCTGTGGAAGAAGATGAACGCTAGTAAATTAAGACACAAAGAATGAATAAGTAAACATGAGTACTTTTCTATATGCATTCCATAGCACCTAAACTAGTCGTTAGCACTTCTCTTCCTATAGGTATGAAAACATATCTTTATCGTAAAATGTAAACTAAACTCGGACGCACTTTTACATTGTTTACTTTCACAGCTTAGCCAGATACTTAATCAGCAACAAGAAACTCAAGGTACACGTTGCTACCCCTTTAAGGATTTTAACAAAATGGTGTTGCGGAAACCTCAGCCCATCACAAACATATGTAACTTTTGTAAAAATGACCCAATTTCAATGAACAAAACAACTAAAAAGCATTCAAGAAAATCAAATATTCCTGCATGATTCACATGTGTTAAAGCAAATGAGAAATACACAAAATTTTATTTACCATAATGCTAGTTTAACACAAATCTTACCGCAGAAACGCCCTTGGCAAGAAGAAATTGCTCAAGTGACATTCGAACCAGCTCGCCATTGATAAGAAAATCAAATGGTTGAGACTCCCAATCAGAGTCAACTGTCAAATTATTCACCCACAAACATCAGAACAGTTATTATTCATAACACAATAATCAAACCCAACTGAAATTGTTCAAATGGTTGACGCTTCTCAATCAGAGTCAACTGTCAAATTATTCACCACAAACATCAGAACAGTTATTATTCATAACACAATAATCAAATTGTTTACCCAGAAGCTAATTGAGCCAAAAATTACTGTTCATAACACAATAATCAAACCCAACTGAAATTGTTTACCCAGAAGCTAATTGAGCTCAAAATTTCATAAAGAACAAAAATTTAACCAAAAGGGTGACTAATGACCTGATTTGAGAAGACTATTGAGGACAGAAGAAAGACCCAAGCGAGTGACATTTGAAGGTATTGCAATGGAAGTTGTGGGTACTTTGTATGGGTCTTGAAGCTTTGTGACAAAACGGACTTGTACTCTCTTTACACTCTCGTCTTCCATTGCTGCTAAAGAGGAGAGAGAAAATAAAAATTAAAGGCTGTTGCTGTGAGTGTTCTGAGAGGAGAGGAGAAGAGAAGACAGGCAACAAGGAAAAGGGGTTTACTAGGGTTTAAGGTGTTTGTCGCGGCAAACTGTCAAACACCTATGAATCTATGATAAACCCACTTGACCAACTGCAGAATTCTGAGCAGCCCTCATTTTTGAAAGAAAAAAAAAGGGAAATTTGACAATTTGACAAATTAATATTAGCAAAAAAAAAAAAATTGGGATTTTCTGAACCCGAGGATAGAAACCAAATGGCCGAACAATACAGAATACCGGACCAAATTGTGAATTGCTATTTACCGCCCAAAATTACTCACCACCGTCTTTGGAAATTACCCATTTGCCCTTCACTCTCACTCACTCCTCACTCACTCCTCACTCACTCCTCACTCCTCCTTCCTCTCTTCCTCACTCTCCTCACCACCACACCATCACACCGGCAAAACCACCACACCATCACAACGGAAATGTCAGGGGCTAGCGGCAGCGGCAGAGGCGGCAACGGGGACGGAGGCGGCGAGCATCGCTGCGGGGGGGTATACATTCGAAATTTTTTTGCTTTATTTACTCTAATTTGCTTTGATTTTCACGAAATGTGTTGATATAGGAGTGTTTTTATTCAAGGTTTATAGACAATTGAATTGAATTTGTGTTGTTTGAAGTTGTGTTGATTGATTTGTGAGTTCGGTGTCGTTTTTTTCGAGTTCGGAGAGTCGGGCGTCTGCAATTTCCGCCTGCCCCATGGGGCAGCCGAGATCGGCAGACGCCTCGCCCATGGGTGAGGCGCCACTTCCAGACGCCTCACCCATGGGTGCGGCGCCAGTCGCAGACGCCTCACCCATGGGTGAGGCGAGATCGGCAGACGCCTCACCCATGGTAGAGGCGCCATTTGCAGACGCCTCACCCATGGGTGAGGCGTCTGTAGCAAACGCCCGAAACAAAAAAAAAAAATAGTGTTATTATTATTGTTATTATTATTATTATTATTATTATTATTATTATTATTATTATTATTATTATTATTATTATTATTTATTGTTATTATTATTAATATTATTATTGTTATTATTATTTGTTATTACAATTATTATTAGTTGTCAATTATTATTTTAATTGTTTATTACTGATTATTGTTTAATTAAAAATGTGAAATGATAGAGGAGAGGAGGAGCAGGTAAATCGATGCCGAGGTTAGTCAGGGAACTAGCTGGTTCAGGACCGCGTCACACGAGGACGCGCGGGATTGATGCCTCTGTACGGAGACAGAGAGAGGCAGTTCGGATGAGGGAGATGACTGACCGTCACTTATATCGCGGTGATGAGGCTGAGCAACACGATTACGGATCTAGCGAGTTCTACTCCGGGGATCAGTCCATGGACGATGATCAGATTGGCGTCAAATCATCCTCAGATTGGCGCGTGGTGAAGGGCAGAGGCGGTAAGTTTGTTAGTACTGGCTCGTCTAGTACTAGCAAACGATCTAGAGCGGAGGACGACAGTACGTGGCTTGTTACAGGGAATGTGGCCGGTGGACCGGCGGATGATAGCGTCATACCGAGCTTCCTGGGCCACGTAGCATCTCGTATGTGGATGGGAGAGACGAGGGGTCTGTTGAAGTGTCAGAACCGATTCAGTGTCTGTCAGCGGCTGAGTGAGTGGCGAGCGGAGATGTCGCCCGAGGTGAGGGCGCAGATCGAGGGGACTGGGTTATCACACCTGACAGACATTATGTTCAGACATATCGACTTCCTCCTGATATTTGCATTCGTTGAAAGGTGGCAGCCGGATACGAACTCGTTCCACATGTCGTTCGGAGAGATGACCATCATGTTGCACGATGTATGGCATATTCTTCGGATTCCTATAGAGGGACAACTCGTTTCCAGTGAGGGACGGGATGGGCAGCTGCAGGCAACGGCCATGGAGGTTCTCGGGGTCACCCGAGATGAACTGATGCATAACCACTGGCAGGGCGGTGGGGTCCTCACGGAGTCGGTTTTTGACCTTTGCCGAGTGGAGGACCGAATGGAGGACATCCAGGCGGTAGGTTGGATGTGGTTACTTATTGGATCCACCTTGTTTGTCGACAAGAGTGGTAACCGTATTAGACCCTCCTGCGTGATGGAGGTGAGGGACGGTGTCGAAACGGCGCATGAGTTCTCTTGGGGATCTGCTGCCCTCGCCTTCCTATATCGTCAGCTCGGTATAGCTAGTCGGGGGGATTCTCAGGGCATCTGCGGATGCCTAACTCTCCTCCAGGCATGGATATACGAGTACTTTCCCTGCTTCCGACCTCATCGGGAGCGGATGGTTGTCGGGGACGGCAAGGCTACCCGTGCGTGCGTATGGAGTGCCCAGGCTGAGGGCAAGGACGTGGGTCGACTGCGCTCCTTACGTAGACGCTTGGATCAGCTGCGAGCGTCAGAGGTACGTCATGCAGTTATCGGTGTTCATGATTTATTTCGTCGTTTGCTATGTTTTTTTTACTTCACCGTAACTTGAACATTTCTACGTAGGTGGTGTGGCTGCCGTACGGTTCTGACCCGGTTGCATCTGTACCGAGGACTGTATTCATCGGGTGGCTACGGTATCGGGATATTATCGAACCGTACATGCCTGGTCGTTGTTTACGACAAATCGGGTACGTATAGAGTATCCCTTTCCCGATCACTAGGCCAGAGAGAGCGATCAGGTCATGGAGCAGTCGTTCGTACAGGGTTGTCTACCCCGTACGAGTATCATCTGATGCCTGGCGTATGTTCCCGGGAGGTTACATTCTTGGTCTCCATGGGTTTCAGGCATCCACGTCAGATCCCACAGCATGTACGGATGACTACCTCGAGTGGTACTACCGTCACTCCCACCCTCTGCTGACACGTGACGATGCAGCACCTGGATCTGTGATTCCTCCACGATCCAACAGTGATTATGTAAGTGATTAACTAAAATATATATTTTTTTACGTATTACATATCTCTGAACTCACACTCATTGTTACTTTTTTGCAGTGGGTGAATCGTCTAGCCGTCGCATTTGAGTCTTTCATTACTTTGCTTCCTCCGGAGCAAGCGGAAGGTCCTCGATCGGTTATGGAGGAGTATATGAGAGATTGGCGGGCTGCCAAATGATGTATTAGATGAATTTGTTATATATTTATATAAGAGTTTCATTGTTATTGTTATTTAGTTGTGTTATTGTAATTTGTTGTTTCTTATTTACCTTTTTTGTTTTATTGTAATTTGTTGTTTTATTTACCTCCAATAATCACGAAAAAATATAACATGCAAAATATAACAATCACACAAAAATGTGACAATGATATAAGTAGAAAAATATAACAATCACGCAAAACATTCAATTACGTCGACCTCGCTAAACGATCCCAATGTGCTCTTCGCCTAACATACATTTGCTCCCAACCAGCGATACTATCAGAACGGGAAGTAAACCATGCTGCGCATATCAGAGGAACAGGGAAATCTGAGGCTAAATTCAGACGGATATAATGCATGTACGAATCACCTAAATGACCTATGACAATTTCCCTACTTGGACGTGTTGCAGTCGAAGGTGCTTGCAACGGTAGCACTGTGTAACAAGCATATAACCCCCTTCCGCTGCCGTATCCGAATAACATAATCGCTGCATTGAAGAGGTTGGCAATCGGGAACAAATCCTCAAGTACTATCATCCAGTGATCATCGTTACACGCACCTCCGTCCCACATAATACGGCGGTAACCAGCGTCGACCCCGTCAACGTATATGTTTTCGTACAATGCTCGGTTAGCTAAGAGTTCGTTTGCAATGCAAACTCTCGTCAATCGCCATTGCTCTTGGTCTCCGAAAACGTAGTCCGCAATGACACGGAAACCGCAATTACCATCCCCAAGCACATCGAGATATCCTTCAATGAAAGGTATGATGATTCCCGGAATTTTGTTAACATGATAGAATTCAGTGATATCTATTCCGTGTCCAGCTGCAAGACAATATAATAGAAAGTCATTAATAGTACTTATCAAAAAGTAATTAACAACATTATGTACATGTTAATAAATCATGGGTTTTCATACCAGTACTCCGCACGACGTTACTCGATGAGGATGAGCTACGACCACGCCCGCGACTCAAACTGGATGACCTAGGGCGACCACGACCCCTCTGGGAGTACTCCCATGAACTAGGATCACGTCTGGTAGAGGAACTCCCTCTCGGTCGACCTCTGACTGTCGTGTTCGCTTCCGGCTCGACGTAACTTGCTTCATCAGGATGAAGCTGCTCATTGATAAGGACAGATATGTTGCGCACAACTGCCCGGTCGCTTGAGTTAACCTCATGGACGAGAGAGTGAAAGTACCGATGGTCCTCAGATGGATGCTCAGTCATGTCAAGCGTATCTATCTCCACTGCATCACTAATAACCAGTGTTCGCCAAAATTTGTGGACACTATTCAAGCTAATTGACGTGCCCGTATCCGTGGCCGTTTTCAACTCACACGCACACGGGATCTGATGAGTGGATCTCAATACACAACCGCAACGATCAAATACTTGGTCACTCAATTCTCTCATCCTCTTTAGCTCATCCGATAATATTCCTAAGCAGTAATGGGAAAGATACCCGCTCAGATAGTTGAATGGGAAACCCGAGTACATCACACCTCTTCGTCTTCTGCACTCTTCAAGTGTGTACTTGATCTCAGTTAGTTGTGACTCGATTGACTTGTTGACCTTGTTCCAAACATTGTCCAAAGCTCCAGTTGAGGAGTTCAACCACTGTTTTAGTGCGGCATGTGCACTCTCCACCCTGCAAGTCGTAGTGTTGCCAAGGTGTAGCACCTTATTCGTCCACGCAGCCACAAACATCTCTTTGTATCTCAGCCAGGTCTCCTCTACATAGGATATCACGTGAGGGTAATTCCTCCAAGTATCCTTCATCATACGCACTGCTTTATCGTACTCAGCTTTTGTGGAAGCTTCCATGATAGATTTCCACTTCCCGTTCTTGAACCTCTGCGCGCCGACCTTATCTTTTCCACAAAGTCTGTACACTTTGTCTTCAACGACTTTGTTAATGTGCCATGTACAGAGCAAATGGGCACTGTCGGGAAATATCTCTCTAATAGGTGTCATCAACCCTAGCTCACGATCGGTCAAAATTGCTGTTGGGTGTACATCATTTCCAATAAGCATCCTCAACTTATCTAAGACCCACGCATAGCTTGCCTCAGTCTCATCCTTCATAATGGCATAAGCTATGAGGAAGTTCTTATTGCTTGGAGTCATCCCCACTATCTCAATAAATGGCATCTTATACTTGTTTGTTTTGTACGTGGAATCTAAGCCAATCAACCAAGGAAAAACCGAAGTAACTGAATTGATGTAGGGTGTGCCATGAACACGTGAGTTACCTCATTAGTAGCTGGGTCGGCTCTTGTCCAATGTACGTAATTATTCTCCACAGCTAAATGATGAAACTGACCAATGACATCTCTCTCTTCAAAATCAAGTGTCCTTATACGATCTCTGTAGTTGTACACATGCCGTCTAGTTGCATTGTCCTCGGGAAATTTTTCCTTAATAGCGGCCAAGATAGCACATGGCTTTGTTTGTGCCGAAGTCATGTCACGAACGAGTTGCTTTGACCCAGGACTAAGACCACTCATCTGACGATATCCCTCAGGAAACACAGCAAAGTCATGGTTGTGCGTACCCCTAATCCCAGGCAATGTGACAATCATCCAACTACTGGACCCATACACTTGCTCAGCTCTTAACTGGAACGTACATTTACAAGCCTTTGTTTTCGTACTCTTCTGAGCAGCAGTATCTAAGTCTCTTAATTCCCCTCTGTAGCGTTCACCTCGATTGCATCTTAACAATTTTACGCTTCCATTGTTCTTGTGTGACGAAACTATCAACTCAAACGCGATAGTAAGGGCAATTTGTTTTGCCCAATTAATTGCATCTCTATCACTATCAAATAACTCATCAGTGACGAAATGCGTACTGCAATCACCACCATCACCACCGAACCGCTCCAAAGGAACCTAACGAAAACAACGAAAACAATGTTAGCTTAATCTTAAATTCAAACGTCTATCAAAACCGACTGAACCAAGGGACAGGCGTCTGAACTTTCCGCCTGGACCATGGATGGGGCGGAAATCACGGACGCCTATGCCATGGTTGTGGCGTAAATCTCAGACGCCTGATCCATGGTATAGGCGTCCGTGATTTACGCGTCCACGATGGTGAAGGCGTCCGTGATTTACGCCCCGTCCATGGTCCAGGCGGAAATTTCAGACGCCTGTTCCATGGACGGGGCGTAAATCACGGACGCCTGTTCAAAATATGCGGAAAAAAAAATTTACCTCGGCCACCGTCGACGGCACTTCTTGGTCGCCGGAAGACATTTGTGGTCGTTCCTTGCTTGCCGGTGAGAGAATGTTGGTGAATGTGGGTGGGTGTGAGATTGGGTGGGTGTGGGAGAGTTAGAGAGGGAGAGGGAGAGTGGGAGAAAGGGTGAAAATGTGAGAGGGGCAATATTGTAATTTCCAAGGGCGGTGGTGAGTAATTTTATGGCGGTATATAATAACTCCCAATTTTAAGTCAATTTGTAGTGAGCTGACCTAAATTAAATTGTCTCCATTTGATTGAAACTAAACTGAATATTTCACGAAACGATTATAACCTGATTTGCATAGACTTGGGTTGAAATCAACTCAAACAACTTGTTTGCAAAGTTTATTTGAAAACATTTGACACTTTGCAAATTCTACATTAATATTTTTTTTTTAATAAAAAAAGAATAAGTTGATGACTCGATGACATTATTTTGACAAAAGTTAGAATACGTCAATATAGGCCTTAAGAGTAATAATAATTTAGTCAAACTACCCTTAGTTAAATGGAACTTTTGATATACTAAAAGGACATGCCTTTACTCTCCTTTAATAAATAAAAAAATTGATGATATAGCTTAACAAATGGATAATTGATTTTGCATAACATATCAAATTTTCAATTCAAGTTTGATCACATATTCTATAACACAATTTGACTTATATTTATCATTTAAATATAATATGCTCACCTATTACACATACTTGTTGAATAAGGACAGGTGCAATTGTGTAATAATTACATACAAAACAAATTACATAAGATCAATAGAATAATAAAAATATTATTCAAAATATGGAATGATTTAATAGAGTTTCAAATTTGAGTAACATCTAGTAGATTCTCAAAATCATATTCGAATACAAACTTAGAGCATCTCAAATGCTACAAAGCTCTAAGTAAGTTTTACTTGTGCCACATCATTATTGTAAAAATCCTCTTTACTTAACCCTTCTCTCTCAATAGTATAAACCTGTAGGTGAAGGACCCAATTTAGTAATAGATTATGCCACAAACCTGGTTTGTCTAGACAACGTGGTTTGTAAAAAAAAAGAGGTTTATAGGTTTGTCACTATGTGTAGAGGTTTTTTTGGAGGGTTTTTAACCTCACAAACCTCTCTAAAAACCTTGCATTGGAGATGCTCTTAGTACGTTGCAAATATGTATTATAATTACAAACTCTTTTTATTTGAGACTAGTATGGGGCTTGATCACAATAATATTCAAATTTATTGTGTTTCAAATTAATTTTGTTGGTATGATAATTTAGTTGTTGCTTTCTATACAGTACTATATACAAAATTATTCAATATAGAAAATACTCCCTACTGGTGGATACCTAGCGGGTCTAATTTCAAAATACAAAATTAGAAAATGTGTGTCAACCAAATTTGATTTTGGACACAGGATATCCGACTGAGTACTCAAGATCTAACGTTTTTTGGATTTTGTATTAGTAATAACATTGTTTATTTGAACCGCTATAATGATCAATCCTGCATTTTCCTTTACGAAATCGCTAGAATCGTTACACATAACCTGCATACATATTCATGCCACAATTAAAATTATCCCGTCTTCAACACTGTATAACATTCAACTCCGACTTAAATACAATTACAATTATAAAATATTCCAACACGTCATAATCGGAAAATTCATTGTAATATTAATACCTACAAAATATTCCCTACGTACTATATTAGTTTGGAAAAGCAAGAAGACGACTACCGAGTAATAATCTAAGCACTGTGAGCATATAACCGAATATAACGAGCTAACTCACACCTAATTGTATCAACCTCAACTTTGAAACATGCTAAGAGTCCTCAAGAAATTGTAAATTCGATATTAGTAATTTCATAACTTTGGCATTGTTAAATAACCTACAACGATAGAATTAGTTTCTAGAGAACATATATCATCCACGATCAATGATTTCCCGCATGAATCTTATTACATAATGGCAACAATCAATGGCTATTTGATTGATGTGGATCCTAAAACATATGAAAACAAAATATATATATATAATGGTTAACTCTAAAAAAATTACTGGCTTTATCAAGGAATGTCAACTTTACTCGACACCATAAAAATATTCTCCATTCGCAAATTTTCGTTCTTACACCCACGATGTATCATTAAGGATCCATGTAAAACAGTAGATGGAGGATTAATAGTTTAGAGCTTGCCAAAAGTAAAAACCCAAAGGCCTTGCTTGTTTGCTGGATTGTTGGCCAACTTTTTGTAGAAACTAGCAGATTGTTTTGACATATTGACCATGCAACCACTCTTAAAATGGTGTATGGTAGTTAGCTTGTTGGATAGCTTTTTTATGCCAACAATCCAACCAAAAAAAGCTAGACCCCTCCTCACCCACCCACAGTGTTTTGCATCAAATTGTTCTTAATTGTTGCACAAATGACCATTTTGGATATTGCTACCCCACAACATATCTCTGCTGAGCAAACTAGAGGATGAAGATGAAACTGTGTCAATACATACTACAACACCAATTGAATATCAAAATTGCAAGGAATTTGAGTTTCCTTTCATGTTTTACTTTCTTGGTAGATGGATTGATGTTTTCTAATATCTAAGTTTTTGAAGAAAATTGATTCTGGTAAAAAATTTGGGTAATTTATGGGTGTGGTGGGTTGGTCGAGCGAGCAATTATGGTGGACAATGGTGGCAAATGGCAATGCTAGTGGAGGCCTTGAGTCGTGAGTTGGTGACTTGGTACTCGGTGGTGATTGGGGAAGAAGAGAAGAGGGATGAGGAAAGGAAAGAGAAAAGAACAACCAAAAAAGGAAAAAACAAATGAGGTGAGGGAGGGGCAATTAACAGTGGGGGGGGGAAACAAGGATACTTACGTGTTAATAATTCTTAAAGCATCTTGTTGAACTGCTCTATGTATAAGCAGTATTACACTCAATGCATTAAATGCATTTGTGTATTTGTCAACAAATTCAACTATAGCGTTTTGGCAATGTTTACTACTAAACTATGCTATACAATAGTAACTATGAACACCGTCCTATCTAGAGATATATATAGCACATGCTATTTTCTTTCTTTAGATTTACTAGGTTGGCTATCTAGTATTATTTATCATTTTATTTTATCTATGAAAGTGAGTCAATATTTGATCATCTATGCGTATTAGGCAAAAGCTTCATTAAGTATTAAAGTAACTTGTTTCAATAATATCTACACTAACACACATTTAATTTACAATAATAATAAAAAACACATTTAATTCACTTGCTAAAATACTCCTAACTACTTTGTCCTTCTCTCGTATAAGAACTGGCTCATTTCCATCTCCATAACAAATATTCTTTGTTTCTCACTCATCTCCCTCTCTAAACTTGTCATGAATAATGACCACATGTACAACCTCAAAATTATCACCCTTATTGTCGCCATATTGTTGTGGTCGCCCTTGGGGTCATGGTCGGCCAACATTTTTGAGCTCGAGAGGGTTCATCACAGCCCAGCCAACGATACCGTCGCATACAGAGGGTTTAGGAGTGCACATGTCTCAAGACAAGACACGCCATGCACAATTGTTTCAGTTTGATAGTGATTGTGATCATGGAGCTACCCATTTTTGTGCTTGGGGCAGTCTAGGTATTGGGTAATTAACTAACTATACTCTTCCCCCTTTTTTTTCTTTATTTTCATTATATCTTATTACATATGTTGTACATACATTGCACATACACGTACATTGTATGTTTAAAAGGACGACCATAAACTTAAGCTCGTGTGCAAGTGAATATGGACATTTGCAAGCCCCCTTAGGTGGGGACTGAAATAGTGTTGCTAGTAAGGGATATTGAGAAAGAACATCAAATTTGTAGGAATTTAGTAGATTGACAAATGAAACAAGCTTACATTTTCATTATTAGTATTATATTATATGGTGACAATATGATTTTGCATTCAACATTGTGTTTCTCTTGATGAATGTGTTGGAGTGATGTTTCTTATCCTTTTAGATTGTACTACACTAAAGTGAGACTTGGAACGTCACTAAGGGAATACAACGTGCTAATTGACACATGAAATGCCTTTTTTTTTTTCTTTTGATAAGGATGGAAATTGCTCATTTCTTAGTGATATATTCAGTACATTCCTTACAGTAAGAAGAATTCAGAATTAAAACATCACCAATATACATCAACCATCGGCAAAAACAATAGTTCAATTTCCAAACCTCCGAGTTCAAATCATACTTTGCATGAGGTGCATCTACTCACTCCCTCCCTTTGACCATGTTGTTATGGATGGTGAGGAAAACATTGATGATAACCGGACCTACTGCTACCTGAAAAATTTCTTCCACTGTCTGTTGTGACTTCTTTTGGTTTCTCCTTGAAGGCTTCAAGCTTTTCTAACACTTCAACTACCTCTTTCATGCAAGGATAGACTTTGAGTTTTGGTATGAGGAACTTTACAATGAGTTGAGCCAACTCAAATGCCACCTTAAGAGAATACTGACCCTCGAGACGTGGATCCACTATGGTTCTCAACTTCCTTTTGTTGGCAAGATAATGTCTTGTCCATTCCATCAGATTATGCTGCCTGTTTGGGCGGTTAATATCAAGTGCTTACATGCCTGTTAAATGTCTCAAGTAAAACAAACTCCGAATCCATATACATCGTTGTGAACATACAGGTGATCTATTTTGAAATACTTATTTTGGGTTACTTAGTTTGGGTTACTTATTATGGGTTACTTGCATTTCATGCAACAGTTGTCCACAAACTAGTCTCATGTGGTGATGATTGACGCGGGAAGTGACTTATTTTGGGTTTCTTGCATACAAAAGTGAAACTTGGTACAACGTGTTGATTGGCACACAAACTGACTTATTTTGGATTACTTGCAGTTCATGCAATAACTCTCCGCAAACTAGTCTTCTTGTGGTGCTGATCAGATTGACACAGGAAGTGACTTATTTTGGGCTTCTTGCACACTAGAGTGAGACTTGGGACGCCACCATGGGAGTACAGTGTGTTGATTGACACGCAAAGTGACTTATTTTGGGTTTCTTGCAGTTTATGCAGCAACTATCCACGAACTAGTCTCCTTGTGGTAATATTTCTTCTCACTAATTGCGTACTTGCAATGGTTTCTAATTTTAATTTGTTGAAGATGACAGTTAATTCATAATTATGGCTAGCTATATCTTGGTGCTTCTTTCTGTAGTTAGAACGAACCTAATGTTCATTATGTCTTTTATTACATATGTTGCACATACATTACACATATATTGCACGTACATTGTATGTATGAAAGGACTGTCATGTTCCTAAGTTCGTGTGAAGGTGGAGATGGACTTCATCTAACAACTCCCTTAGGTGGGGACAACAAGTGAGTTGCTAATTAGGAATATTGAGGAAGATAAGTTTGTAGAAGCTATTGATATGGGGTTGGGATGACAAGTGTAGGGTTGAACGCCACCTAAAAAATCGAGCAGAATAAGGGGTTAGTAACTTGGTGCAAATTGCACTGACACAACACGACCTCTCTCTCTCTCTCTCTCTCTCTCTCTCTCTCTCTCTCTCTCCCCCCCCTTTTTCAACATTGGCAAAAAGGCTTATAATCGAAAGCCCGCACCGGTGTTTTTCAACATTGTTTGTTCTTCGTTTTAGGAAAAAGTTTTAACAGGGATAAAATAACTTGGTTCAATAATATTTGCATTAACACACTTAATTAGTGATAAATATAAAAACAAACAAACACATTTCTCTTTCTCTTGTCTAATTTCTGGCTCATCTCCATCTCACAAACATCCTCTGTGATTCACTCATTACTCTTTCTCTAAACTTGTGAAACATAATGTAAAATGATTATTCACTCATCACTCTTTCTCTAAACTTGTGAAACATAATGTAAAATGATTTTTGAGAAAGAGGGGAACTGGATTTTGTGATTTTTAAGGTAATATAATTAGGTGCAATTATGTCCGAACATGTGGGCCCTACTCGCCTTCTAATAATAATTTTAGGATACTATAAATAGGCGTATTTTTGCAAATAGTTCACTTAAAAATGGTATTATAAATATTGGGTCTACTTATGAGCATTTTTTTTGTTTTTCCTGGTTGTAGAAAAACCATTTAAAAAAGCTTTGGATTTCATTACTTAATTTAGAAAAATGAGCAATCAAGATTTTTTTTTAATAATAGAGTAGCAAACGATATTAGCAACCATATTTTTAGAGAAGAAAATAGCGAAACGACCTCCATTAGAAGCTTGGGACCAATCTTTTTCCGCAAATCTTGCCAATTTACTTAGGATATATTTGACAAAATTAGTTGTTCCTGCAGCTGTGCAATATTAAACGAGGAAAGAAACTAGTAGAAATTAATTGAAAGTTGCTACGAGAAGCGAATAAACTAGTTGTTGCTACAGCAACAAATGAAAGTTAGTATGGATAGCTTCACAAAATTAGTTGCAGTTGTAGCTGCAAATTGAAAAAAATAACATGACAAACTGTTTAGTAGTTGAGAGTAAAAAAAACTAGTTGCAAACTTCAAGCTTTAGCATTTATTGGAAATTTATACGTTTGTGCCTAACGTATCCTTAATGCGACCTAATTAGAATCTATCCTCGAATGGAGGCGCTATATCTTCAACCCTTTCTTACCTAAAACAAAATAAAACAAAGTTAAGAAGCCTAGTGAAAAAAACATGATCAACTTTAAAAAAAAAAAAAACAAGAAATAAAAATTTGCCAAAAATCCATCAGTAGTTTTAATTTTTTGTAAGGAACACCTAATTTAATTTTCTATTTGTCTAGAATATCCCATTACAAAACACCTTGTCCATCACCCCCTAACTCCTACCATGTATTTTTTGTTTAACTTATAGTTTCCTTTCTCAATTTGCCCCCACTTTAAACTCAAGTTTAGTGCCCCTTCACTTCTTCCAATTTTCCCCGCCTTCTTCTATCTCTTCAACATTTTCTCTCACCCATCATCTTCTTTCTCTTTCTTCTCCACTGCCAATACAAATTTCAGACCTAGAAATTTGAAGGAGAAGCTAGCTTAATCGGTCAATTGAGTCGCTTTTCTCAAAAGGGAGAGACCCTATTTTTGTATGATAACTCCGATGAAGTTGAAGATGTAGTGGTGAAATTAAAAGTGTTGTTTTTAATGAGGATGTTGTTTACCTAACATTCATAATTGGGGAAAAGAAAGTATAATGAAACTGATGTGATTATGTTTTCGAATTGATATTAGGAACTTGAGTTATTATGATTGGATTTTTTGTGTTTTGAGTTAGGACCAAGTTGAACTTTGATAATTGAATCTTCAAATAAAAGAGAGAAATGAAGACTTGTTGGTACTAGATGAGGAAATAAAAAGAAAGAAGAGGCATTGTTCTCTCCGCGGTATTTAGAAACTGATTCTTTGAAATGATATTTTATCGAAATTAAAGGATTGATATTTTAGCTAGAGTCGGTAAAAATTGACACGATACGATAACACAACATGGAATAAACGGGTTAGTGTTGGGATTTTTGACACGATTAACTTAAGTGGGTTGACACGAGTAACCTGTTTAGTTAAATGGGTTGGGTAGTGTTGAGATTTTCGACACGAAATTGACACGCTCTGACACAATTATTCAAATATGTCGAGAAATAAGTCACTTAATAATGATACTTTCAAAAAAAAAGTTTGAATATATGTTATTCATAATTTCAATTGACTAATAGACCAATGGAAGCTTAAAAGTGATGTTTCACAATTTCTTTACTATTTTTTTATTAGTTTTTTATGTTATTTTTTTACTTTCTGATAAGAAATTAGATTAAAAAAGTTAAGCGGGTGAACGCGAATGACACGATTATTAAACGAGTTGGGTTAGTGTTGAAGGTTTCCGACACGATTAATAAATGAGTTAGGTTAGTGTCTGAAGGAATCTGTCACGATTATTTTTTACACGAACATGACACGATATAACCTATTTGCCAACTCTAATTTTAGCCATTGAAATGAGCAATGAGCTAATTGTGTTATTATTTGATGTAGTTATACAAGCGATAAAGAGTAAATATTCAATAGAGTTAATGGGGGTAAAGAGCTTGGGCACTACATGTGAGTTTTAAGTGGGGTACATTGAGGAGACAATTAAAATTTGAACGAAAAACATCGGCTTAGGAGTTAGGAGGTTATGACCAAGGCGTTTTCTACTAATGAGGTGTTTTAAACTCAAAATATTTTAAAAAAACTCTGGCCTCCATTTTCTCTTAATCATTGAAACTCTATATGATATGAAATTGGGGCTGTCTTTGGTCATCTACCAGCAATAAGTCCCCTATCTACTAGATTTTTTCATTTTCATTGTTATTTGGCTTTTTAATTGAGTATGTCAATAAGTTCCGCTCAATTTTGAGGTTTTAAACGCCCCGTTTGGTGAGATTTCTGTCAAACCAATTGTGAGGTTACTTTGACTCCTTTTGTGAGGTTCATTTTGACTCCATTTGTGAGGTTCACTTTGACTCCTTTTTGTGAGGATTATCTCTTCATCTTTGAAAGGTTAGTAGTTTTTGGTTTATGGAGTACGGTGGGGTGTCCTCTGTTTGGCGGATTTTCTTATTGGTTACATGACATCTTAGTCTCTATTTAGTTCGTTCGGAATTGAAGGTAGAACGTGAAGTTGATAGTATGCTGCTTCAGTTCGTTCGTACGTGATACTGCGGATCTTACTCTTCAAGAGGCAATCTACAACGTCGGAGTTGTGCATTCATCAAGGCTATGGCAGGTCTTAGGCAAAGAGACAATTATATGGAAAACAACGATAAAAAGGAAGCCGTTAGGAATTGTCAAATCTCAAGTGCTTGATAGTCTTTCAATTAGAATGTTTTCTGATGTTTTAGATCCGTTTATTGTTGAATTTGATATCGTTTATAGATACCGTTTGGCCTATTGTTAAAATAATTTCTATTTGTCCCTAAAAAAAACAAACTCAAAATATTTAAAATTAGGTGTTTCGCCCAAAAACTTAAATTTATTGGGTGGTGTTTGATAAATTTTCCTAAAAGAAGATAGAAAAACAATTTAGGAGCACCGAGCGAGAAGGTGAGCACCCTTTGGCTTTAATCCTTTATGGGTTGATTACCAACAAGGATGGTGGTCTACTGATATCTTTACTTAGGGTGAGCAGAAAATCCGGGTACCCAATATTGGAACTGGAACTGGTTCGGAATCAGTGGTTTCGTAACCGAAACCGGTCAACCAATTCCAATTTCAATTCCGGAAAATGGGAACCGGTACCAACCAATTCCAATTCCTAACTTTTAGGAATCAGAACCGGTTGGGTACTCAGTGGAAAACCAATAATTGTACTATTATTTGTTTGTCCATGGTGAGATAAAAAATACTTAGCGCTTGAAATGAGAAAATAACTTCTTGAGCTATTCTCACTAATGATGTCATGCATTGTCTAACTAAATATCTGCTAGTGAGGTTACAAAAAATGACTTGTTGCATTACTGTGCCGGATGTTTTTAAAGCCTAACAAGCAACAACTCTTATCTTTACTTGCTACAGTTTATCTCCAAGTTCATGAATCGGCTTCTACTAGTCTTACGAGCTAAAAAACAGTCCTTAATTTCTTGTGCATCTTCTCAAAATTGGTTTTATTTGAGCAAACAAAAGTTTAATTTGGATTTTATATGGAACCGGTGGGTACCCGGTGGATCCAATTCCAATTTCTAGGAATTAGGAACTGGTACAACCAATTCCAATTCCAATTCCTAAGAATTAGGAACAGGTGAATCCAATTCCAATTTTGGGTAGTGCAATACCCGATGGGTATCCGATTGCGCTCACCCCTACCTCTATCGCTATTCACTTACACCCTCTATTTGGATTACCAAAAATAAATAAATAAACGGAAATTTTATGTGGTACCCTCAAAGTTACTATTTTTGAATGGGCTACCCACTTTTTTTGAACTGTGCACGAAATAACCACAAACTTCAAACATTGTGCAACCCGTATACAAACACTGCAACGCCGTTAACTTTATGTTTGGAAAGACTATTCTACCCCTACATTAAGTGATATAGTCATTCCAATATATCATTCGTATTTTTCCTTGTATTAATGATACTGAAACTAAAACCCTTCCCCTACCCTTCATTCATCAACTGTTCTGTTTTTTTTGAAAAACCCTAAAAGCTTGCAAAAATTTCCAAAACTGAAGCTTGCAAAGATTGAGGCTTTCGTTGATTTGGCAAGTTTCTGGGCATTCGTCGTTGCAATCGGGCAAGAATCGGCTTAACGAAGCTCGAAATTGTGGTCCCATTATTAAGGTAAACTTCTACTCTATTTTCCCCCATTTTTTGTAAATTATAATGTGTTATGTAGTTGGATATTGTTCGAATATGGTGTATTTTGTGTGTATTTGATACATATCATCTAGTTTCATCATTTTTATTCATGTGAGTTAGGGTTTCAATGAAAAATTTGGGGATTGTAGATGTGGATTATTTAATTTCATTTTGTGTGTGTATTTTATTCATGAATGATGCTGTTTATTACTTTATTAGTAATTGTTTAGGTGGTTTGATTTTATTACATTATTAAGTGATTTTTAATTAGATTGTTGTGTGTATTTTATTGATGAATGAGTTGTTTCATGTGATTAGTAATTGTTTAGGTGGTATTTTATTGATGAATGGGGCTGTGTAGTGATTGATTATTAGTTTATTAGTGATTGATTATTAGTTTATTAGTGATTGATGATGGAGTTGGAGATACAATAGAGTACAAGTACAAGGCGATGTTCTAGCTAAGTGTTCTGTATATAGCTACACTTTGTTCCAGTAAAGAGTTCTTGCTGGAGGTTTAGAATTTGAGTGGGACAATAGCTCTTAGTTGCCTTGGGATGTGTATTAGCTACTTCCTTTATGGATATTGCTGGGATATACACATCTACGTTTCTTCCATCTCAAAACTTGTTCATGCTTTTCATTGTGTTAGTCTATATTATTGTCCTAGAATATTTGTATCTGAGGCTAACTTTGATTGGTTTAGGGCTCTAAATTTAGGGCACTTTGATTGGTTTAGGGCTTTTGATTTATTAGGGGGTACTCTTAATTGAAAATGGGTAGTAAACGAGTGTGGTTGCTCTTCCAGTACAATGAAAAGAGCTTTGATTATCTTGTGGATGATGTGGATAACATTCATTTCACTAAAATAGTGCAAGACCTTGGTGATGAAGCATACAAGCAAGATGTTTCCATTCCTAAGTTGTTTAATTTGTATTACATGCATCCAACAAGAAAGGTGAAGGTTACATTGGGTGATGATGGAGCATTGTTGAAGTTGTGGCGCCTGTTTAGGGGGAATGATACTATAGAGATATGGATTGAACAAACTGATGAACCTAGATTAATAACAATGATGGCATTGGAATTGAAAAAGAAGAAAAAAGAGAGTGAGATGAGGAAGTTAAGGGAAGAGGTAGAGAAAGCTGAGAGGTTGAGAAAGGAAGAAGCAAAGATGGCTGAGAGGTTGAGGAAAGAGCAGGAGGAACAAGAGGAAAGAGAGAGGTTAGAAAGAGAGTATGAGGATATTCCTCCCCTTAGGGTAGATATTCCAGTTGATGATGTTGATACTGGGATTAAGACCTATTGGAGGATGTTTGAGAGTGAAGAAGCTCCCCAAGAGCCTAAATCACAATCATTTGAAGTAGAGGCCTCTAATTTTCAGTATTCTCAGCCTGCATCACCACCATGTACCTCTAAACCAACTTCACCACTCACAACCCCACCCCCAACAGCCTCACCCTCAACCTCTCAACCAACATCGCCACCCAAAACTGCCAAACCACAGCCTGAAAAAACTCCTAGAAAGAAAATGACTGCTAGGAAGAAGGTCATGACACCAAAGAAAAAATTCACCACTGCCCCTACACCAGCCCACATTGAAAAACAACCTTGCCCACCACCAACAGACACACAACCCCCATCTCCACCACATACACAACCCCCCTCTCCACCACATGCACATCCAACATCACCACCACATACTCCACCACATGAACATCCACCATCATCACCTACACAACCAATATCATCACCACATATACCCCCCTCTCCACCACATGCACAGCCAACATCACCTGAACAGCCTACATCCCCACCACATACACAACCAACATCCCCACCACATACACAACCATCCTCCCCACCACATTTTCATCCACCCTCCCTACCAAATTCTCAACCCCAGGCACCACCTAAGCCTTTCTCACAAGTCAGGAAGACCCCAAGGACATCTGCTAAGAGGATGGGGACTTTTGTCCCTAAAAGAACACCTACTGCAAACCCAATTCAGAGTGAACAACAACCTGATATGGGTGTTGGGAGTGATAGTGACAGGGAGAGTGATGATGAAACCTCATGTGACAGTGACAATACTTATGATGGAGATGCTGAAATGGCTAGAGAAACTGAAGCTGAAGACAGTGACACTTCTGTTGTGGGTGAGTCTGGTGATGGATCTGATGTAGATGATGACAATGAAGGGTTAATAGGTGAACAACAGCATGGGGATTTTGAGTCATGCTTAAACATTGGTGACTACATAGATAGGGTATATTCTAATGGGAAATTATATAAGGAATCCAATGAGGACATTGTGCTATCAGAGTGGCTGATTTTTGCAAACAAAAACCAACTAAAAGGAGTTATTAGAGCCTACTACATACATCAGGGATTTGTTGTCATGGTGCTTAGGTCTGAAAGGAAGAGGTATACAGCTGAGTGTGTGACAGAGGGATGTGATTGGAGAGTATCAGCTTCTTTGTTGCCTGATGACAAGAGTTGGGCCATCAAGAAATTGAACAATATACCCCATAACTGTCAAAGGCTTGAGAAAAATCCTATGGCCAATTCTGAATGGGCTTGTTCAAAACTGTTGAATGATGTTAAGGCAAACCTAGCTATCCCTATGAAGTCAATGAAAGCCCTGCTACTTGAGAGGTACAGAGTGACCATGTCTTTAAGGACCTTGTACAAGGTGAAGAACCTTGCTTTGCAGAGGATTAATGGAGGTCATGACCTCTCCTACAACTATATACCAGCTTATTGTGAGATGGTGAAGAAGACTAACCCAGGTTCATTTGCATTAATCACATGGGTCATCCCAAAACCCCCTGCAGACCCTAATTCTAGTGTTGTATATATTCAAGGCATGTTTTATCAGCTTCTATGCTCAAATGAGAGGCTTTCGTAGAGGGTGTAGGGGACTAATTGGTGTTGATGAGTGCCATCTAAAAGGTGATTTCAAGGGTGTCTTGTTGTCAGCTATGGCACTTGATGGAAATAATGAACTGTTTTGCATTGCTTATGCAATTGTGGGGTCAGAAAGTTTAGACAGTTGGAGATAGGGCTGGCAAAAGCTGTCACGACACGACAACACGACACGAATCGGACACGAAAGTAGTGGGTTAGTGTCAAGGGTTTACGACACGTTTAATTAAATGGGTCGAACACGGCTGACACGGTTAACTAAATGGGTTAGGTTCAGGTTGAGATTTCAAACACGGAACTGACACGCTTTAACACGATTAAATCAATATTACTTAAAAATTGAAGTGAAAATATACAATTTACGTTACTTTATATGTATTTACCATAAAAGTTCATATGGATCCGTTTTGAAATTTCTTCTAGCAGTAATTATTTATTTATTTAAGTGGTTTTTTGTAATTTTTGAAAGAAAAAATTAGTTAAATTGGTCAAACAGGTTAAATAGGTCAACACGACGGTGACACGATTATTAAACAGGTTGTGTTAGTGTTGAAAATTTCGACACGATTATTAAACGGGTTGGGTTAGAGTTGAGAGATTTCTGACACGTTTATTCTCGACACGAACACGAACATGACACGACACGACCATTTTTCCACCCCTAGTTGGAGATACTTCTTTAGATGCCTGAGAAGTGCTTTTATGCAGCAAGGGTGCACTAAAACTGATTGGACATTCATCAGTGATAGGCAGCAGAAGGTATGTTTTAAACTAACAACTCATTTGTTTCAATTTAAATTCTGGTTATTTTAAGCATGTGTAATACCTGGTATCTTTATAACATTTCCAAAAGAAAAATAAAAAAATAAAAAAGTAAACTAAAGATCCTTACACTCATTCATATCGTTTTATTAGAGTATCCGTTGGATGGTTGGATATTGTTTTATTTTTGTTAAGCAGGTTCATATAAGTCTGTTTAGACTGGAACATGTATTTACAAACGGAACTCCTGCCAGATTTTCGGCTCAAATTTTATTTATTTTTATTAGGCGTAAAATTCGGGGTGTTACAGCATGTAATTAACACATTTTGTGTATATGTTTAGGGGGTTGATAAGGCATTATTTGAGGAGTTTCCAGGTTCAATCAAGAGAGTGTGTGCCCTGCACCTCTACAACAACTTCAAAGGGAAGTTTCCTGGTGTGGAATTCCATAACTTGTTCTCGAGGGCAGCTCATGCATACAATGAGTATCAGTACTCACGTACCCTACTTGAAATGGTTGAATAGGATAGAGCAGCAATTGTATGGCTTGCAGATGTGGTTGGACAGTGGTCAAAGCACACATTTGATGCTGCAATTTGCTGCGACCACAGCACTTCCAACTTTGTGGAATCATTCAACTCAACTCTTGGGAGTTTGAGGCATCTACTTGTCTTGAACCTGTTGGAAGGTAAGCATTAAATATGGTAGTTTTTATTCCTTGGTATTTTTATACATATTTTGCATCACTAAAATCACCATGCTTTAATAGGTGTTAGAGTGTACACTTTGAACAAAATGGGGGAGAGACATGCCGTTGCACTTCAGATGGAGCCCTCTAAACTAACTTCTTATGCAAAGAAGAGGCTGGAGGTATCAAGTAGGTATCAAAGGAGGGCCAACAACAAAGGAGAAGAAAGCTGCTGCTGCAGCTGCTATTGCAGGTGGTGGGACTGCGTCTACCTCTACTACTGCTGTTGGAGCTGCTAAAAGAAAGAAGAAAGCATCTGCTCCCTTTGCCAGTTCTGCTGAAGGTCCTATCAAGAAAAAGAAGGCAAAAAAGTCTAAAAACGGATTGTTATTAAACTGATTGTTATTGGTGATGAAAAAAACATGAATTTTGCTGTATATGGATGTCCATTTCTTTTTGCCTTTTTTTGGGTTTGTTAGTTGGTATGTTGTACATGGCATACATTTGGAATATAAATGCCATTTTTTTGGTTCCAGTGTTAAAAGCCTCTACCTTTTGGTATTATATTTTGTTGCCCCAACAATTTCGAAGATTAATAGAAATTTAAGCACTTTTATTGTCAATAATCACTTCCTTTAATAACGTAGAGATGTTGCACAAAATAACACTCAACTTCTGGAGTTGTGCACATGGTACCTCTGAAGTTTGGAAACGTCTGTGCAACAAAAAAAAATCAAGCTCAAAAAATTGTGAATTTTTTTTAAAAAATATTAATTTTTTTTTTCAATTGGTCTACTTTTCTTTAATAACATAGAGGGTAAAATAGTATTTTTGCCTTCACAAAATTGACCAAGTTAACGGTGTTGCAGTGTTTGTATACGGGTTGTATAATGTTTGAAGTTTATGGTTATTTCATGCACAGTTCAAAAAAAGTGGGTAGCCCATTTAAAAATAGTAACTTTGAGGGTACCACATGAAATTTGCATAAATAAATTATGTGTTGATTGGAGTTGGACTTTGGAGGGAACGAAACAGAGGGTTTCAATTTTGGTTGTTTTTTGCCGGAGCGAGTTACTGTTTCAATCGGATGTCCATAGCTGCATTTAGCTTCTTCTATATTCTGTAAGTCTCTCTCTCTCTCTAATATCTACCTGTCTCTTTCTTCTATAATTGTAACTAGCTACTCTTCATGTTCATTTCTACTTTGTTGTAATTAGTCTTCAATATTCATATATCTGAATTGCAATTGCCCATTAATTTATCTCCCAAGTTCAATTTCTTTTCTCTACTTACTTATAATTAGCATTTGAAATCTGAATAATGTTGTAATTATGCCTGAACCTCCTGTTCCCAATCATTTCAACCCACCAAATTTCAAAAGAAAAAAGAAACCCCATTTTTAATAGATGCTTTCCAATTTGATTAGTAAATATGAAAATGTTTTTAGAGTTCTCTTTTACTTCATAAATAAAGGAACCATCTTTAATTTTCGTATTTTCAATTTGAATTGATTATTTTGTTAAACCCTCGTCGCAATTTCTGATTCATCTGAGATTTTGTCAGGCAAATGAAGGTAAATTAATTATTGGCCCAATTGAATAGTACATTTGATTCAATATGAAGAACCAGCATAGAGGAAAGTATTCACAAAGTCCCAACGACGAGGGAGAAGTAGACAGGATTAGCAGTTTGCCAGATCATGTCCTGGGTGAAATTCTTAGTTTCATTCCTATAAAACTTGCTGTTAGAACTAGCATATTGTCTTCTAGATGGAGGTACCTTTGGACCTTGGTTAACAATCTTGACTTTTATACTGATGTCAATAAGGGTTTGGAGAAATTTAAGGCTTTCGTCGACCATGTGCTTCACCATTGCAAAACGATGAACTTAGACAAATTTTCTTTATATTGTCTCGAAATGGAGGATTTACCCCGCTTCAATGCGTGGGTTTCTTTTGCAATCAGTCGTAGCCCAAAAAAGTTGAGCCTGTTTATGGATTTTTATGCTCCTATCCGTGAGTTTGCTCCCCTTCCTCCATACCCTCGATGCAACCTCACTTACAATATGATGGTAGTTCTCAAGTTGAAGTCTTGTTTTGAGATCAAGATTCCTGACTCGGTGGTATCCTTTCCTTGTCTCAAAACTCTCCATTTCAACGGGCTGTATCCCTATCATAGTTATGTAACGCACAGGCTCATCTCTAGTTGTCCTGTGCTGCAAGTTTTACACCTTGAGGGATGCCTTGAACCGCATATTGAACTATGGTTTCATATTCTATTGCTACTCTGGAGAAATTATACTTATACTTCAGACCTTCTGAGTGTTCTGACCAAGGAATACCTGAGCACTATGTGGTCATCAACACCCCAAATCTCAAATACCTCAAGATCGATGACTCTACGCTCATACACTACTTAGTTAAGGACCTGGATTCTATCATAAAAGTTCAAGTTGAATCTGAAGGCCTTTTTGACGGAGGTGAAATTGTGATGTTTGAACATGTTGCCAGGTTGTTTGTGCTTTTCAAAAAAGTTGCCAAGGCCAATATATCATTGTGTCTTGATTCTGTCATTGTAAGTTTTGTAATTCCTGAACCTTTTATGACACTCATAAGTACTTTTGGTTTTGTTTAATTGCTTGTCTCCTTGTTCAAGGTTCTTCAATCCTCAGTACGTTGTCTTTGGCCGATGTTTCCCAATTTAACGAACTTGGAACTCAGCGCATCAAGCGAGTCCTTTGATTGGACGTTGCTGCGTTTACAAAAGAACTTTGGTGTGATTGAGATCTCGACAAGCCTAAGTTCAGGTTTCATTTGGATTAGAATATATGATTTAAGATGTTCATGATGCAGGATGCATTGCAATTTCACCTTTTGAGGGTTTCTGTTGTCGGTAAACAGTTTAGCTATAGACTTTTCATACACGGTAGAAACTCTGCCAGTATTATGAATAGCAGGTTGACTGGTATTAATATTATCAAACTAGCATTTTCAGCCTGGTTTAGCATTTTAAGCACAGCTTTAACCACAAATCAGCTTCAGACGTAGACTGCATCCCCCCACCCCCGCGACATACAGAACCCTGATGCCACTGCATCCCTGCTATTTTGTTCACGTTTTGTCTGCACCATCTGTTCTCCCCTTCATCCATCCATGGACGCCTACTATTAATCACCTTCCATCGCTCTAGTTCTGACGATCATAGTCACTCATATGTACAAACATCACCTTGATTGGCAAAATCCAGGCCATTATCGCCAAAGTTGTCTGGCATCACTGAAATTTTCACATACATTGATTCAACTGAAGCTATTAGAGAGACTTTACTATCATGTTCATATCCTGAATTTAAAGAAACTGATGGTGCATTGTCAAGCAACTGTTGCCTTCTCCAGCAGTATGTTGCCTAGTTTCTGTGGCCAACACCGCTCGCACATAAAGATGAGGGTTCATATTGCACATAAAGATGGAAATAAAGATGAGGGTATATATTCAAGGTGAGGGTACATATTGCAGCATGCCGGCATGATAACGAATGTTCCAACATAGCCACTAGGAGTCCAGGTTAACCGCCTAAAGATTATCCCAAACATCAACCTTAGATGGAAGATTTCTAGCATTACAGATAAATCCTCTCATGTCTGATATATATAGGTGTAGCAATTAGCATCCATCAATAGACCAAGTTTTCTAATCATATTCTGACACTACCAATTTCTCTTATTATTGCTCCAGAATTCTGACGTTTTCTGTTTACCAATTGTTTGTCAATTCCCAGCAGAATGATACACATGCTCTGTCTCAACCTATTGCTGTGTTTGTACTCTGAATCATGTTGGTCAGTATTTTTCCATTTTCAGGTTTATGCACTTTTCTAAATATTTCCTTGAGCTTGTCAGTATGTATTGGTATGGTGACTCAGGTCTCAGCTCATGATAATTGGCATCTCACTTCAGTCTTCATGTTTGTCTACTATTTAGATGAAGTTCTTCTCTATAAGGTGATCCTGCATCTCAGTTGAAGGAGAAACAAGGAACTGCCGAGTGCCAACATGTTCGAGCCACTACTGTGCTTCTTCTAAAGCTGGAAATTTTCAATAGAACTCCTAGACATTATTCATATTCTATGTTACATGGACTTGGCTGGAAGTGCCCAACGTGGATACGTGTCCAAGTGTTGGGACTTGGCGTTTTCTTTCAAATTTAGCACTCTTTTGGCCGAGAATGAAGGGTCAAGTATCCATACTACCCATGTCCGAGTGTGAGTGTCCGACACAAGTACTCTAGGGGAAATAAGGAGTCCATGTAACGTAGTAGTTCATATTATACGGTGACTAAAAACTGATTTTTGCTACACATACACTTCCACAAGTTATTCTTAAGAACCACCCCTTTACTTTTAGTGAGTTTTTAAGATCATGTTGTGAATGTGTTTTCACTTCTCATGTTGTCAGGTGCTTGTATGCACGCAACAAGGTCTTTGTTGATGTTAGGCGACGATATCTGTCGGTGAATTGGAGAATGAAGCTGATCAGACGCAATATTTATGTTTAGCCACAACACCATGCACTGCAGATTCAAGTAGAGCACTTAATCTTTGAGCATTTTTCAGTTTGGGTACTCTAGGTTGGATAGTGAATTAAAGCATCTGATGATTATTACTGATGCTATTTTTAGTCAGAAGTTTGCTTCATAATTTCAACACCCAACTTGTTTTCAGTTCCGTAATTTGCTTAGGTTCTTCTAAAAAAACAAAAAAGAAGAAGTATTTTGCTTAGACGTGCATGCGTATGTGAAGTAGAACTACTGCATTTGTAAGGAAATGGCAGAAATGCATAATATGTATGAGTTGCATACTGTCACGTTATTGAAAATTTTGTTTTCAGATGAAGATTGTTAATCTTGAAATGTATTCTATGCATTTGGAAAATATCTAAATTCCTGTTTACAGTTTTGGCCTGTTCAAAGCAGCACTTCTCTTGATCATCTGTGCTTTCTATATTTACACTACTACTAATGAAAGACTGGTTGCATTGTTACAAAATGCTTTTGTCAAAATATGAATTTATGCTCGATCTATATAAGTGAGGCTGTGAGCTAATGCCCCACTAGATCATATACGATGTTAGACTATAATTTATAAACAATAATAATATCAATGCATGGTATTATCAAATATTTAAAATTCTCTTAAAAAATTTATAGCGAAGGTCCATGGCAGCTTGCTCATTGGCCTTTCTTTTTCCTTTTTCTTTTATTTTCTTGATTTTTTTTATACAAATGATTGAGGAAGTCGTTATCTCATGTCTATCATGGTATTCATTTAATTATCTATGATGAAATCATTATAGGTGGGGTTGTGGTCCTATAGATATAGGGGTCTGTAAGCATTAATATGAGATAAAGTTGTTATGAGTCACATATAAGAGAAGGTGGTAAGACATAAATCATAAAAGAGATATATTATATTAGAATTAGAATATAATTTTTACAAGTAATCTCCAAAATATCATCCGAAGCATTTTATTCATTCCCTTTAATATATGAGGTTTGAATTTCGAATGCCCATCAATAATGATTTGCCTCAATTCTAAAAACTTAAAAAAAAAAAAAAAACGATTTCAAAAAGAAAGAGAAACAAAATATTTCATCTATGTAAAGTTAAAAAAAGGGAATTAATAAGGCATGAAAATTCTTATTAGTTTTTAATATATATGACATGCATGACTAACCAACAAAAATTATCGAATTGCTTTTTAAATCTTAATATGGTATATGTATTAATTTTTAAAATAAATATCTTGTGCATTTTTCGGGTAAAAACTAGAAATTGAGCTAATAGTTACACTTGGATCGGATGACAGAAAGAGTATCTTTGTTTGTTGGAAGAAATTAAGATGGATGGAAGATTGATTTTATTTTTAAAGCATTTACATATTTGCATCACATTTACTACTGCTTTCAATAGATGTTAGGGATTAGTTTTATAGTGTAACTAGATTTCGTGCCCGTGCGATGCACGGGTTCTTGTTTATCATCCTTAGTTATTAGAATAAATATAATAATTTTTTTTTAATCAAATCAATATACAATTTAAAGTTTAATAATAAGAGTAGCAAGGAACAATAACAATCTTTTTATCAACAAAAAAAACACATTTAACAAAGAAATTACAATTTTAGTGAATGTGTAATATAATTTTTTTAGGATAATAAATATTACTTATGTTACTTATTTTTTATTAAAATAAAATAAAACTATTTTTAATTTCTTTTTTAATCATCATGCATTTATGGCTATTTATTACATAGGTGAGAACTCAATTTGTGCGATGTTTATCATGCACACTCAGTTATTAAAAGAAATATGATAACATATTTTAATCATATCAATATATAAAGTTGAATAATAGGAGTAGCAAAGAACAATAATAATCTTTTTATAAAAAAAACAAGTTTAACAAAGAAATTACATTTTTAGTGAATTTATAAAAAAACTTTTAGAATAATAAATATAATACTCATGTTACTTATTTCTTATTAAAATAAAATAAAAGTATTTTTAGTTTCTTTTTAATCACGCATGCATTTATGGCTATTTATTACTTATTTAATACTTGGTGAGAACTCAATTTTACATATATACTAGATTTCGTGCCCGTGCGATGCACGGGTTCTTGTTTATCATCCTCTGTTATTAGAATCAATATAATAAATAAAGTTAATCATATCAATATATAAAGTTGAATAATAGGAGTAGCAAGAAACAATAATAATCTTTTTATCAAAAAAAATATATATATATTTAACAAATAAATTACATTTTAGTGAATATATATATATATATATATATATATATATATATATATATATATATATCAGGATAATAATTAAATATAATACTTATGTTTACTTTTTTTTCAAAATAAAATAAAAGTATTTTTGATTTTTTTTTTAATCACCAATGCATTTATGATTACTTTTTACCTAGATTTCGTGCCCGTGAGATGCACGGGTTCTTGTTCATCATCCTCTGTTATTAGAATCAATATAATAAAAAATATTTAATCACATCAATATATAAAGTTGAATAATAGGGGTAGCAAGGAACAATAATAATCTTTTTCACACATTTAACAAAGAAATTACATTTTTAATGAATAAATAATATACATTTTTTAGGATAATAAATATAATACTTATGTTACTTTCTTTTTATCAAAATAAAATAAAAGTAATCTCGTGCACGTGCGATGCACGGGTTCTTATTTATCAAGCATACCCCGTTATTAGAAGAAATATAAATAAATTTTTTAAAGATATCAATATGTAAAGATGAATAATAGGAGTAGCAAAGAACAATAATAATATTTTTATCAGCAAAAAAAAAAAAAAAATACACATTTAACAAAGAAATTACATTTTTAGTGAATGTATAATATAATATATATTTTTTTTGGATAATCAATATAAAACTTATGTTACTTATTTCTTATTAAAATAAAATAAAATTATTTTTAATTTCTTTTTAATCATCCATGCATTTATGGCTATGTATTACCTATTCAATGCTTGGCGAGAACTCAATTATATATATATATATATATTGATTCTTTTTAATCACCCATGCATTTATGGTTATTTATTACCTATTTAATGCTTGGTGAGAACTCAATTTTACATATATATATTGATTAATCATTGCCTATTTTTTTCAAAACGATTTTCACTTTTACCATATATTTAACTTTTTTTTTTGTTTGACAAAGAAGAGGGCACCTCCTAACGCACGGCCTCAGGTATTCTACGAATTAATTCGTGTAGTATAGTACCGCCACAAACTAGTTTCTCTAAAAATAAAAGAAAAACAATTTAGAACACCGAGCAGCCTTTAACCCTTTATGTTGATTGTGGATTTGGAGGGAACGAAACGAGGGTTTCAGTTTTGGTTGTCGCTTGTCATTTTGCCGGAACGAGTTGCTCTTTGAATCGGATGTCCATAGCTGTACTTAGCTTGATCTATATCTTTTCGTCTTTTGGGTTTTTCTTCTCTGTAATTGTAATTCTGTAACTAGCCATTCTTCATGCTCATTGCTTCTAGCTGTAATTAGCTAATATTCAATATTCATATATCTTAATTGCAATTGCTCATTAATTAATCTCCCAAGTTCACCTTCTTTTCTCTACTTGCTTATGATTAGCGTTTGAAATCTGAATAATGTTGTAATTATGCCTCAACCCACCAAATTTAAAAGAAAAAAGAAACCCCATTTTTAATAGATTTGTCAATTTGAGTAGTAAATATGAAAATGTTTTTAGGATTCTCTTTTACTTCATAAATAAAGGAACCATCTTTAATTTTCGTAGTTTCAATTTCAATTGATTATTTTGTTAGACCCTTGTCAGAATTCCTGATTTATCTGAGATTTTGTCAGGCAGATGAAGGTAAATTAATTATTGGCCCTATTGAACAGTATATTTGATTCAATATGAAGGACCAGCGTAGACGAAGGTATTCCCCAAATCACGACGAGGGAGACGTAGACAAGATTAGCAGTTTGCCAGATCATGTCCTTGTTGAGATTCTTAGTTTCATTCCTATAGAACTTGCTGTTAGAACTAGCATTTTGCCTTCTAGATGGACGTACCTTCGGACGTTGGTTAACAATCTTGACTTTTATACTGATAGCAATGAGGGGTTAGAGAAATTTAAGGCTTTCGTGGACCATGTGCTTTTCCATTGCAAAACAATGAACTTAGGCAAATTCTCTTTACATTGTCCTGAAATGAAGGATTTACCCCGCTGCAATGCGTGGGTTTCTTTTGCAATCAGTCGTAGCGCGAAAAAGCTGAGCCTGTTTATGGATTTTGATGCTCCTAACAGTGAGTTTGCTCCCCTTCCTCCATACCCTCCATGCAACCTCACTTACAATACGATGGTAGTTCTCAAGTTGGAGACTTGTTTTGAGATCAAGATTCCTGACTCGGTGGTATCCTTTCCATGTCTCAAAACTCTGCATTTCAAGGGGCTGTATCCATATCATAGTTATGTAACGCACAGGCTCATCTCTAGTTGTCCTGTGCTGCAAGTTTTACACCTTGAGGGATGCCTTGAACCGCACGCTGAAATATGGTTTCGTATTTCTATTGCTACTCTGGAGAAATTGAACTTATACTTCAGACCTTCTGAGTGTTCTGACGAAGGAATGCATGACCACTATGTGGTCATCAACACCCCAAATCTCAAATACCTCAACATCGATGACTATACGCTCGTATGCTACTTAGTTGAGGACCTGGATTCTATAATAAATGTTCAAGTTGAATTTGATGGCCTTTTGAACGGAGGTGAAATTGTAACTTTTGAAGTTGTCGCCAGGTTGTTTGCGCTTCTTGAAAAAGTTGCCAAGGCCAAGGATATATCATTGTCTCCTGATTCTATCATTGTAAGTTTTGTAATTCCTGAACCTTTGAAGACACTCATAAGTACTTTTGTTTTTGTTTAATTGCTTGTCTCCTTGTTCAAGATTCTTCAATACTAGCGTTGTACTTGGCCGATGTTTCCCAATTTAACGAACTTGGAACTCTGCGCAAACGAGTCCTCTGATTGGACGTTGCTGTGTTCTTTTCTTGAAAAGTCTCCTAATTTAGAATGTCTTAAGTTGTACAAGGTGAGCAGTTATGCAGTTGTCGAGCTTAATCTTATTCCTCTGCTTTAAGTTTGTCATTGTGATTGTATTTTGTTATTTCTCTTTCCAATAGGATCTTTATAGAAATGAGTATGACTTTGAGGATCGATTTGCATGGAACCCACCAGACAATGTTCCGGATTGTTTGAAGCTGAAACTAAGGCGAATGGAGTTCACTTATTTTTGGGCGCAAAGATGAGCTTCAACTAGCAGAGTACTTGTTGAACAATGCTCAAGTGCTAGAGAGGTCATGTTGATCACCGGTAACTCCTATCCTCTTGATGACAAGATGGTGAAAAGAATTCGGAAGTTCTCTAGAGCTTCTGAGAATTGTAAAGTCCACGTTTACAAAGGGGTTTAGGTGTGATTGAGATCTCTGCAAGCCTAAGTTCAGTTTTCATCTGGATTAGCACATATGGTTTAAGATGTTCATGATGCAAGATTGCAATTCTGCATTGGAATTTCAGACCTTTTGAGGGTTTCTGTTGTCTGTAAACAGATTAGCTATAGACTTTTCATACACTGTAGAAACTGTGTCAGAATTATGAATAGCAGGTTGATTGGTTTTAATATTATCAAGCTATCATTTTCAGCCTGGTTTAGCATTTTAAACACAGCTTTAACCACACCCTGATGCCACTGTCTCCCTGCTATTTTCTTCACTGATCTGTCCGCAGTCCACACCATCTGTTCTTCCCTTCGTCCATCCATGGAGGCCTACAATTAATCATCTTCCATCTCTCTAGTTCTGACAATCATAGTCACTCATATGTACAACATCACCTTGATTGGCAAAATCCAGGCAATTGCCGCCAAAGTTGTCTGGCATCACTAGTTGCCTGGCATCACTGAAATTTTCACATACATTGATCCAATTGAAGTGATTAAAGAGACTATAATATTATGTTCATGCCCTGATTTACAGAAACCGACGGAGCATTGTCAAGAAACTGTTGCCTTCTCCAGCAGACGGGTGCTTAACCGAGGCAGTTTTAAACTCCATTTCCCTTATTTGCTGTTGTAAACTGTCCCTGAAAAGAAAGAGGTAGACGGGTGATTATCCGAGGCAGTGGTAAACTCCATTTCCTTCCGTTTTCTTGGACAGGTCAGCCATCCTTTATTCCTTTCCACCTCTCTATCTGACCTCTAAAATTAGACATTATTTTGGTTAATTTGGATAATTTAAATACTTTTTGTAATGCACTGCTTTTCCAAATTCTAGATGGAAATGTGTATCTATTGTAATGGGATTTGTGAACTCTCTTTATCTATGAAACAAATAAGTATTTGGTAACATTTAGCTTCTTCTTTTTTGTTTCCTTTTTTTTTTTTTTTTAATTTATGAAATTTGCTGCTAACCCATAAAATTTCCCCTAATTCTACAACTTTTTCAAGTGAGAGAAAGGGAGAGGATGCAAATAATTTAACACCGCGCGCTCACAAAGATGAGGGTTTTTATTCCAAGGTCCATTGTTGTGGCTCTGTAACTGTAAGTGCTCTCTCTCTTGCCTGTCAATGGGATTTGCTTTTTCTTGGCATCATTTGCTTCTTCAGTTACTGTAATTAGCTACTTTTCAAAAAGCTGAACTGGAATTGCCCATAAATTCACCTCCCATGTTTATTTCTATCCTTCAACACTGCAGTATTTCTCACAATTGTTGTACTTATGCTTTATGCTTCAATAAAGAAACAAAGAAACAAGAAACCCCATTTCTTTAAAGCTCTCTTTTACTTCATACAAGAACCATCTGTAATTTTTGCCATCACAAATTTCTGATTCATCTGAAAATTTGTTAGGTAAGAATGGGATTTAATTTCTTTGCTCAATTGAATACTACTGTAGTAGATTTGATTCAACATGAAGGGCAAGCGTATCCGTAGAAGGTATTCACAAAGTCATAACGATTTTGCGAATACCTTCTACAAAGGACTTTGTGAATACCTTCGAGTCATAATGACATAACATACCTACAAAGGATAAGCAGTTTGCCGGATCATGTATTGGGTGACATTCTTACTTTACTTCCAACAAAACTTGCTGTTAGGACTAGCATTTTGTCTTCTAGATGGAAGTACCTTTGGACCTTGGTTAACAATCTTGACTTTTATACTGATAGCAATAAGGGGTTGGAGAAATTTGAGGCTTTCGTCGACAATGTACTTCTCCACTGCAAAACGATGAACTTGGACAAATTCTCTTTAGATTGTCACGAGATGGAGGACCTAACTCGTCTCAATGCGTGGGTTTCTTCTGCAATTAGGCGCAGACCGAAAAAACTGATCCTGCATGTGGATTTCGATTATCATACCTATCAGCTTGCCCCCGTTCCTCCATACCCTAAATGCAACCTTATTTACAACACGATGGTAGTTCTCAAGTTGACGTCTTGTTTTGAGGTCACGATTCCTGACTCGGTGGTTTCCTTTTTGTGTCTCAAAACTCTTTATTTCAAGGGCTGGTATCCTTATCATAATGATATAATACACAAGCGCATCTCTAGTTGTCCTGTGTTGGAAGTACTATACCTTGAGGGATGCCTTGAACCAGATGTACAACTACTGTTTGTTGATATTTCTGTTCCTACTCTGGAGACGTTGAGTATAGAGTTCAGAACTTCTGACCAAGAATTGCATGAGCACTATGTGCTCATCAACATCCTGAATCTCAAATACCTCAAAATCGATGAGACGATGACCATTCACTTGCATGCTACTTAGTTAAGCCTAAGGGCCTGGATTCTATAATTGATGTTCAGGTTGAATATCAAGCCCATCTGGATAGGGATGAAATTGTAAATCTTGAACTTGTTCTTCAGCTGTTTGTGCTTCTCAAGAAAGTTGCCAAGGCCAAGCATATATCATTATGTCCTGATTCTATCATTGTAAGTTTTGTATTCCTGAATCCTTTAATGGCACTCTTACTTCGAAACTTCTGTTTTTGTTGAACTGTTTGTCTGCTTGTGAAGATTCTTGAGTGCTCGGTATGCTGTGCTTGGCCGATGTTTCCCAATTTGACAAGCTTGGAACTCTGCGCATGTAGGTCCTTTGATTGAACACTGCTGCCTTATTTTCTTGAAAAGTCACCTAATCTAGAATCTCTCATGTTGTACAAGGTGAGCAGCGATATAGTTAATGTTTCTGCTTCTCATTTAGTTTGTCATGTTATAATTGAATTTGTTAATTCTCTTATCAACAGGATCTTGATAGTGAAGAGTATGCATTTGAGGATCAATTAGTCTGGAACCCACCTAAAGATGTCCCTGATTATTTGAAGCTTAAAGTAAGGGAAGTGGAGTTCTGATTTTTCAAAGGATGCAAAGATGAGCTTCAACTAACAGAATATTTATTGAACAATGCTGAAATGCTAGAGTGCATGTTGGTTTCTACTGACTCGATTTGTTGGAGAAAGTAAATTCGAGATGACGAGATGACGAGATGTTGGAGAAATTCGAGATGTTCTCTAGAGCATCCGAGGATTGTGAAGTTCTCGTTTACAAGGAATTATAAGGAGGTTCCCTGTAGGGGTTTCGTGTGATTGAGATCTTCGGAAGCCTTAGAAATTAGAACCACTAATATGTAATGTCATTTTCATTTGGATTAGCATTTTATGATTTAAAATTTTCAAGATGCAGTTTAAGATAGCATTTCGGGGCTCCTATTATATGTAAACAGATTAGCTATAGACTTCCCACATACTGTACACTCGATCAGTATTATGAATAACAGGTTTCTTATTAGCCAACTATAGACCTGGGCAAACGGGCGGGTCCCCGGTGGATGACCCGACCCGGTTTTAACCGGGACATTACCCACTTAAGCCACTACCGGGTTGGGCCTGTCGCGGGTCCTGCTTTGAGGAGATTTTGAGTCACGACTTCACGCTCCCAGCAATTCTGCATTCTGCCCCATTAACTGCAACTAAATATGAACGGATGCCATGCACGGATTGGATTTTAAATCTATTTTTTAAAAGATAAGTTGTTAACCATACTTTAAAAAATAAAATTAAAAAATGCTCATTTGCACCCGAAAAGAATATATGTTAGCAATTTCAATTCCTTGTTTCTTTTATTCAGAAATGATAAAATTTTGCGCTGATCACTTTTTGAAACTTGTTGTAGCTAGATTCGTCATATCTTAATAAATAATCCTTATGTGTTTGTCCTAATTGTTAAAATCTAAATCCACTCAATATTTTTTTTTTTAAATCTGCATTTTTTGATTTTTATTAATATCACTTACATGACAACCTAGATGGGTATCAATTTCAACTAAATCACGTTTTGAAAAAAATATATAAATGAATTTTTACTCTAATTTTCTTCAAACTCTATTCACTTATCCTAATTTTTTTTTTATCTTTTGTTTAATATAATAAAAGTTCTAATTCTACTACTAACAATATATGCCTAATTATTTAAGGAATTTTACTTCATTGATAATGTACAAATAAACATTAAAAAAAGACTCATGAATATTACTTACTAGTTTTATCTCCGTGCTCCGCGTGCTCCGCACGGACTCGTGATTATTTCTTGAAAATGAAAATAACTTCCTAAGTGATACCTCATGCCTGTTTTATACTGCACAACTAATTCTAAATTTGATTTTTTTTTTAATATTTTTGGTATGAAATGTCCCTTAAATCGATCTACATCAAAATTAGAATGAATGTAAAAAAGATTTATTTATAAACATAATTTTAGCCTACATCAAAATTCTAAAATGAAAAAAAAGAGATAAAGATTAATAAACCTTTCTTCGAGAATATTAAGACTTTATTTTCTCAATTTATTATTAGTCCAATTTAGTTTAATCCAATTCAGATTAGTTAAGTAGATCATGTAGGAACGTACATCTTAAATAAATTTCATTTATGCTATAAAATATTAAATGTCAAGTTAAATACATATGACATCAATAGTTAAGGCCGGTATTGTTAGAAATGTCATTTATTGTTATTTAACCAAGTTGTACACATGTGGCATATACATGTAATCTTTACACGAACATTTCCTCTTAAGTGTCATCCTACATGTCATCACTGCCAGGAAATGACCGAATTTTTATAAGACATATATCTCATTTTGAAGATTTTTTTAAATCCAATCCATTGAAGCAAGATTTATAACTTTTTGACTTATGTAACTAAAGTTTATTATTATTATTATTATTATTATTATTATTATTATTATTATTATTATTATTATTATTATTATTATTATTATTATTATTATTATTATTATTATTATTATTATTATAGAAAAAAAAGCTAATAAATATGTAATAAAGCCAACTAATGATAAAGCATTAATGAGTGACACTTTGATGGTGAGTTGTTAGGTTATGTGGCAAGCTTTGCTTCCGTGGTAATTAGGGGTCATCATCACACGAATTTACACCTCCTACGTGGCGTCCTATGTGTCGTGCCCACACGAATTGGACTCACTTTATACGTATACCGATGTGGCGGTTATGTGTCATCTTCACACGAATATATCCCTCCCATGTCGCGTCTCACATGTCATCCTCCCACGAAAAGAACCCAACTTTATAAGACATAGTACATATGCATCTCATTTTGAAGTATTTTCCGAACCTGATCCAATGGAGGAAGAATTATAATTTTTTAAGTTGCGTAACAAAAGTTAGTTTATTTTATAATTTTAACAATATGATAATAAATATAATAGATTGTATTTATGAAGTCAAATAATGATTATTAATTAATGCTTGACACACTTGGATGGAGGCTTAGGTGGCGCATACGTGTCATCATCACACGAACCTGGCGCTTACGTGGCATCTTAGGTGTCATGCCCACATGATTTTAGGCGCTTGCATGGCATCCTACGTGTCGTGGCCACACAAAATAGACCCACTTTTATATATAAATATATGATATGATATGATGTGGCTCCTTTGCAACCTAGGTTTAAACCTATGGATAAAATGTTCAATCTAATTGTTTTTGTACTAGTTTTATTCTTAAGCAAGTCTTGTATAAGACCAACTTTCAATAAAATTGGGTTACTATTTCAAAATGTAGGGGTCACTTATTTTGAATCGTGACCCTTGTTTCACTTAAATATGATCCTTGTCTCACCAGAAATTACGAAAAGACCGTCTTAGAAATTTTTTTGTGTTTATTCTTATATATATAAAGACATGAATATTTAGCTGAAGTAAACTTTGGATATGATCTTATATGTTTCTTACACGACAAAACTTATTATAGATGCATCTTTAGCAATTATTTTTCTAAGTAGTGGCGGAGCTACATATAACACTATGAAGTTTTAAGAACTCACAACTCTTGTTATAATATAATACTTTAATTTAATGTTAAATTGACCTACAATATTCTTTTTATTTTATTTTATTCTAAGGTTTTTTTTTTTTGTGCAAATTTTATTCTAAGGTTTAGAACCCATACTTGAGGAATATATAAGGAACATTAAGAAAATTGAACCTATACCAACAAGGGTGGTGGTCTAGTGGTTCCAAACTTACTTCCAAATGGTTTGGTAAGATAAGGTCATGGGTTCGAATCCCTATTCCCCCCATGCCTTGTATACTAGCTCCTTGTTGGTGCTACGTTGACGGGGCCAGTGCTTGTCATTGGTAATGCAAAGGTATTTTGGAAGCCACTGTTTAAGTATAAGCTTGTGTTCTTTGGTCTTTCTCTTTCTTGTTTTGGGTGTGTGAAAAATTAGTGTCCCACATTGGAAAACCATAGAATTTGTGAAGGGTTTGTAACTAAAAGGCTTCCTTCTACCAGTTTGAAGAACTACCCCCTTTGGATTGGGATAGAGTTGAGCTTCCCCACGTGCGCGTCGCCGCCGCCATCCGTTCAGCTCGGTTCGGTTTGCACGCGAGTTGCAGTGTGGCCTAACTTTTTAGGCGAGGTTTATTCGAGACTCCAATTTTTATGAGACTCTTTGTTTGACGAAGTCCAATCCACGTTTATTATTTTCGTTTGAATGTTTCAAAATTATTTGCAACGTTCCCTGATTTCTCTCCTCCATTATCTCAGTAGGTTATTGAACTGCTTCTTTTTCTTGTTGATAAATAGTGTTCTTACAGTAGTTTTCAATCACACAGAAATCTTCTTCTCTCCCAAAATTCTCCTCTCTGGTCCTGAGCATATTTTTTGAGTTCCATCTTCTGTAAACTGAGTGCACTGTTTACAGAAGTGATGTGTAACCTTGGGGGGCGACGCCTATACTGATTTGCACCGTGATCAGGGAGAATTTCGCTTCTAAGGCAGTGATTCTGATCACGCCACAACTTACATCAAATTCATATTCACCCAACATTCTACAAACTATTTTTTCCTTTTTTCTATTTCATTGGCAATTATTTACCAATAATTTAGAAGCGAAAATTTATATTGTCACTGATTAATTTCCTACCCACAAAATGGCCTTCTCTATAAACAAATTGATTCCAGACCCCTTTCCAAAATCGAACAACTAGATGGCAACAATATAAACGCTGGTCTCAGAGGATGCTGATCTTCTTCGAACAACTTAAAGTTGATTATGTTCTCTTCAACAACCCTCCAAAGGCCACTGTTGCTGCTACATTTGTTGTTGTCACTATTTCGGATACTACTTCGGACCCGAAGAAGGACAAAGGGAAAGCTGTTTATCCAAACCTAGCAATCAAATACGAAAAGGATAACAAAACTGCTAGAGGTCAATTACTAAGTCATATGTTGAACCCTGACTTTGATTTGTTTATCAAAAAAAAGTCTGCCAAATCAATATGGGAGACGCTGGAGAAAAATTATGGTGCTGACGATGCTGAAAAACGCAAGTACGTGACTGGGGATTGGCTTCGATTCCAAATGGTGGATAACAAACCAATCATGCCTCAAGTTCTTGAGTATGAAAACCTCGTTGCCGACATACTATTAGAAGGCATGAATATGTGTGAAGTACTGCAGTCTGCAGGCCAATGTCCTCATTGATAAACTTTCTGATTCTTGGTCCAACTACCGCAACTCTCTAAAACACAAGAAGATGGACATTAAGCTTGAAGAACTGATCAGCCACATAAAGATAGAGGAAGCAAACATGCTGAAGGATAAGGGTTCCTTCGCTGTCAATGAACTTGCTGTTAAGGCTAACATTGTTGAGTCTTCTGTTTCTAAAATTGACAGGTACAACAAGAATAATTCTGGAAAATCGAACCAGAAAAAAATTGGAGTCCAGAATAGCAAGTATGGAATGAAAAAATGCTCGAAGGAGAAAGGCAAAGGCCGAGGATGCTATGTGTGCGGTAAACCTGGACACAGGGCATACCAATGCTGGAGCCGTGCTGATGCACCGAAAAATCCCAAAGGAGAACAACAAGCCCCAAGCAAATCTGGCTGAGGAAGATGAAGTCATTGTTGTTGTTATCTCTGAAGTGAACCTGGTCGGGAATAAAGTTGAATGGATCGTTGACACAGGAGCAACCAAACATTATTGTTCCAACCGAGAGATGTTCCTGGAGTTCGAAAAGGCTGCAGAAGGTGAACAGGTTTATATGGGTAACTCCAGCAGCTCGGAGGTCCTTGGTAAAGGAAAATTTATACTTAAATTAAATTCTGGAAAAACTTTATCTCTGCAGAATGTTCAGTATGTGCCTTCTCTTCGCAGGAACCTAATCTCTGGTGCCCTCCTTAAGAAGGCAGGGGTGAAGTTAGTTTTTGAAGCTGATAAATTAGTGCTAACTAGAAACGGGGATTTTGTGGGGAAGGGCTACATGTCGGGGGGACTTCTTGTTTTAGATTCTGTAATAAAGCTACCTCTTCTGCTTATTTCGTTGAGTCTTATGATATCTGGCATGTTAGATAAGGTCACGTAAATTCTAGTTCTATAAAACGCTTGCAGAACATGGAACTAATTCCTAGTCTAGCTAATAATAGACTTGATAAATGTGAAATCTGTGTTAAAGCAAAGTAGACAAAGAATTTTTTGAAGTCTTAACCAAAGGAAAACTGATTTTAAGAACACAGAAAAGCAGAGGCGGTAAACACTATTACATTACTTTTGTAGATGACCATTCGAGATATACTAAAGTATATCTTCTACGAACGAAAGATGAAGGAGAACAAAAGTTTATGATTTATAAAGACGAAGTAGAAAATCAGTTAGACCGTAAGATTAAAAGACTTAGGTCCGATAGAGGTGGAGAATATGGTACAAACTTCCTTAAGGATCTATGTGAGAAAAACGGGATTATCCATGAGACGTCATCCTCCTATACTCCACAATCAAATGGAGTAGTTGAACGGAAGAACAGAACACTTAAGGATATGATGAATGCAATGCTTATAAGTTCTGGTTTATCCGGTGAAATGTGGGGGGAGGCTATACTTTCTGTGAACCATATTCTTAATAGAGTACCTCATAAAAAATTAGATAGACCCCTTACGAACTTTGAAAAGGCTATGCGCCTAACCTTAAATACTTGAGAGTGTGGGGGTGTTTAGCTAAAGTTGGGTTACCTGACTTCAAGCGAAAAAACATTGGACCTAAGACTATCGATGGTATTTTTGTTGGATATACTGAAAATAGTGTTGCATACTGATTTATGTGTCTTTCTGATCATTCTATGTGTGAATCAAAAGGTGCTAAATTTTTTGAGAATGTATTTCTATTAAAGAAAACTGATGTTTCCCATGAGAATGTACCTGCTGGTTGTGCATCTACCTCTGTTTCTGTGTCTCCCTCCAATGTTCCTAATACTGTAAATGAACCTAGGAGGAGTAAAAGGTGTAGAACGGAAATCAATTTTGGTCCTAATTTTGTGACATCCTTTTTAGTAGAACTCACAGATGTTAATAAACTAGATGAACCAATTATTTGTCTTCACATGTTAGAGGATGATCCTAAGACATATGAAGAAGCTATGAGTTCTACAGATGTTAGTTTTTGAAAAGATGCTGTTAATAGTGAGTTAGAGTCGATAATGTCTAACCACGCTTGGGAACTAGTAGACTTGCCTAAAGGTAGTAAAGCCATTGGTTGTAAGTGGATCTTTAAGAAAAACTTAAAAAGGATGGTACTGTGGAAAGGTTTAAGGCAAGACTAATTAAAAGGGTTCACACAAAAATTTGGTGTAGACTTCTTTTATACATACTCATCTGTAACTAAGATCGCCACAATTCGTGCTTTGTTTGCTTTGGCCTCAATTCATGATTTAATTATTCATCAAATGAATGTTAAAACGACCTTTTTAAATGGTGACTTAGAAGAAGAAATTTATATGGCGCAACCTCCAGGATTTGTAGTTCCTGGACAAGAGCAAAAAGTATGTAGGCTTAAGAAGTCTTTGTATGGTCTAAAGCAAGCCCCAAAACAGTGGTTTGAAAAGTTTCATAAGACTATTCTTGATTTTGGGTTTGTAGCTAATGGGCCTGACACTTGTGTGTATTCAAAGATGTTTGGTAAAGATTATGCCATTATTTGCCTGTATGTCGATGACATGTTATTATTTGGTATGCACATAGATGCTATAAATGAAACTAAGAGTTTATTGTCCTCTCGTTTTGAAATGAAAGACTTAGATGAAGTAGATGTAATTTTGGGTGTTAAGGTCACAAAACACCAGAAATGCGTCACTTTGTCTCAATCACATTATGTAGAGAAAATATTAAAGAAGTTTAATAACTTTGATGTTGTGCCAGTAAAAACTCCATACGATGCTAGCATACCTTTAAGTAAAAATAAAGGAAATAGTGTATCACAACCTTAATATGCTAAAATAATTGGAAGTTTAATGTTTCTAATGAATTACACTCGGCCCGATATTGCTTATGATGTCATTAGATTTAGTCGTTATACCCATAACCTCAGTAGAGATCATTGGATTGCTCTTAGAAGACTTCAAAAATACCTAAAAGGTACCTTTGATTGGGGATTGCACTTTGTTGGGTATCCGGGGGTTTTAGAGGGGTATTGTGATGCTAATTGGGTAATCGATAACGACGAGGTGAGCTCCACCAATGGGTATGTATTTACATTAGGTGGTGCTGCAATTTCTTGGTAGTCTGCTAAATAGACTTGTATAGCTCGATCCACCATGGAATCCGAGTTTATAGCACTTGACTTAGCGGGTCAAGAGGTTGAGTGGTTAAGAAACTTACTGACTGATGTCCTATTGTGCGGGAGACCAACTCCCCCAATTTCTCTACTATGTGACTCACAATCTGCCATGTGTGTTGCCAAAAACAATGTTTATAATGGTAAGAAAAGACACATCCGAATTAAACATGATGCTGTGAGGTTATTAGTAGAGACGGGCGTACTCACTATGGAGTATGTTAGATCCGAGAAGAAGATAGCAGATCCATTAACTAAAGGACTAAGTAGAAAAGTGGTCCTAGGTTCGTCGAGGGGAATGAGACTAAAGCCTTGCTATATGAGGAATCCGTGGTTGATATCCATCTTGTTCATGCAAGAATAGTGGTCAAATGAAGCCTTGAAAAGACTCATATTTGTACACTACTTCCCATTCCTATGACACATGTATATGTGAGGTTGAGCCTTGAGCTCTTAATGAATTCATAGCCCTAATGTTGGGTGGTCCTATTTGAGACGGACTTGATGGTATCACCGTTGATTTTAAGAGGTTCAGGATATTTAATGTTCTTAATGATTTCATAGCCCGTAGTTGGGTGGTCTATGTATTGAGATAGACTTGATGAAGTCACCTACGTGAGTCTGAAGGGTTGCCTCCTTCTATGAAGGACTATGGGATGTATTTCGTGAGCACTCATGAGCATCCCATTGATACTTTGGTTGTTGTATGTTGCTTTTATCGTGTAACTCGGAAATTCTAAGGTGAGATATGTGTTATTAGGCTTTGTTCTCAAATAGTTGAAGTTCTAGATTCGTTCACTTCTGTGATAAGAGAACTACCTAATTTTCACAATGTGTTGGTTCCATCGCAAGACACCAACATTTAAGTGTCAAACCTTTCCTATGCTCAGAACCATTGTTTTATCCTTTGCATTAGTGGGGGATTGTTGGTAATGCAAAGGTAATTTAGAAGCCATTGTTTAAGTATAATATTGTGTTCTTTGGTCTTTCTCTTTCTTGTTTTGGGTGTGTGAAAAACTAGTGTCCCACATTGGGAAACCATATAAGTTTTAAAGGGTTTATAACTAAAAGGCTTCCTTCTACTATTTGAAGAACTACCCCCTATGGATTGGGATAGAGTTGAGCTTCCCCACACACGAGCCGCCGCCGCCATCCGTTCAGCTCGGTTCGGTTTGCACGCGAGATGCAGTGTGACCTAATTTTTTGGGCGAGGTTTATTCGACAGTACAATTTTATGAGACTCTTCGTTTGACGAAGTCCAATCCACGTTTATTATTTTAGTTGGAACGTTTCAAAACTGTTTGCAACGTTCCCTGATTTCTCTTCTCCATTATCTCAGTGGGTGATTGAACTGCTTCTTTTTCTTGTTGACAAATAGCGTTCCTTCAGTAGTTTTCAATCACACAGAAATCTTCTTCTCTCCCAAAATTTTCCTCTCTGGCTCTGGCATAGTTTTTGAGTTCCGTCTTCTATAAACTGAGTGCACTGTTTACAGAAGCGTTGTGTAACCTTGGGGAGCGACGCTTTAGACATCCTAATGCGTCCCTTCCTTTTCGATGCCCAATGATGATAACCTATAATGAACATAATGAATTGAATGTCAATGTTCGAAATACTTTCGCTTATTTGTGTCCCATTACCAATATTTATTTCGGACCCTTCACATTTCTATACCATCAGATATCCCTTTTCATAAGCTATCCAACGCCATCTCATTTGTCCCAAACGGACACTGGAGTGAAAAGTTACTATTTAATGAAGTTATGGGCTAAAAACGACGTTCTCATACCCGCATATCACGGTTCAAGACTGATTTTTCGCCATGAAAGGATTAATTGGAGTATGATCCCACTAGGCTTGTATTCCCCTTTGAATTAGCTTTCCAATGGTGTATTATGGGCCAAAATCCCATTAGAAACGAAGGAGATACGATCCGATGATTTATTAATGCGCTGAAACGAACACCTCTATCTCTAGTGTTTGGGCCATAACTCATAGGACACTTATGCTTTATGAGTCCACATCATGTCAAAAGAAATCCCTTTGAACAAGGAATCCAACGCACCAAGAATTAGGTCAATAGGAGCTCAAACGAGCATAGTACAGGCATTTTTGTGGGACTGACCGCCGGCCACAACAGGCAAGCGGTATGCCGCTGAGCCCCAGCACTATGCTGCTGAGCCCCGGCGGTATGTCGGTGGACTCAGCGCTTCTCTGCATAGCCGCTGGACCATTTTTGGCCCAGGAACCCAATTTTTCTATTTTCTTCGGCCCATTCCCTATAAATACCCCTTTAAACTCAGTTTTACGGGGTAGAACTCATTATTACGGGATTCAACTCAAGGAAACCCTAATCTCTCTCTCTCCTCTCGTCCATTCAACCCTAATCAATTCAATCAAACCCATCTTGAAACCCTAATCAAGAACAATCATTCCAAGATCAAGTCCAATTTCAAGACCAATTGACATTCAATTATAGTACAATCAAGGTTTAACCTGAGGGCTCATCTTTTCAACTATTAAATATATTTTAAAAGCATGTTTTATTTATATTTTGATGATGGTTAATATTATTTGCATGTTTTAATTGTTTTATTTAGTTCATCATATGTAGATTAATTTTAATTATGGTTTTCGTGATTATCATGCATAGGTTAGTTTAATTATTATCCTTACATGATTTTCATACTTTTTAGTTTAATTTCTAGTTTTTTTATATTTAATCCTTTTTAGTGTAAATATCATTTTTTTGCATGTTTTGCATAATTAGTCAATCCAATTAGCATGCTAACATGTAATTAGTGTTTATATCTTTTATCTTACTTCCATTGAAGTTACTAACTCATTTATTCATGTAAATTGGCAATTGGTGCGTTAAGTTAGCACGGTAAGGTTGGGGAACATATTTCTATTATTTTGGTTTGTGTTCTATTAATTAGGGGTGAGCACCTCCGGGTACCCGCCTGAAATTCTTGGTATTAGAACTGGAACTGGAATTGGTCCCTACGGTTCCTCTGATCTGGGAACTGGTACTGGAACTGGTTCCTCCAATTCCTAAGATCTGGGAACTGGTACTGGAACTGGTTGGTATCAGTACCAGTTCGAGGTACCCATTTCTAAATTTTGGTGAGTATTTGCTTCTTATGTTACCCTATAAATTCCTATGATTTCATGCAATATTCATAAGCCATAATGTAATAAATTTCGTCTAATATATGACGAACATCAAAATGAGAAACGCTCAACGCTATTATCAAAGTGCGGAGCTTCGAAACCATGTAATCGGTTTCTAACTTTGTGAACCTGTAGCTAAAAAAGTACTATAATTGCTAAACATAATTTAATACATAAGTCCTCATTCCATAAAGTTTATAACCAATAGTCCAAATATAAAGTTTACAACTAATAGTCCATAAAGTTTCCAACATAAACAGCAGCGTAAACAACAGCATAACAGTAGCAGCGCAAATAGCAAAACAACAAAACAGCAGCAGCGTTAACAGCAAAACAGCAGTAGCGTTAACAGCAAAACAGCAACAGCGTCAACAACAAAACAGCTGCAGCGCGAACAGCAACACAACAGCAGCAGCGCGAACAGCAACACAACAGCAGCAAGAACAGCAACAGAACAACAGCAAGAACAGCAACCCAACAGACCAGCAACAGCCAACAGAACAACAACACACCAACAGCAACAGAACCCTTTATAAGTTGGTGGCAATCAACTCATCAACTTGCGCGAGGCAACTAGATCCAGCACCATTCAATTCTGAAAATTGAATTCAGAACAAAGATATCTTAGAAATTAGTTGTTAAAATTGCAACATGAAAAACACAAGTCAATATGTTCAGCCATGTACTATCTAAAACAGAAAAGAAAAAAACATATAAGAACCAAAATATTAAGATATATAAAATGCACACTGTGAGAATAAGTGTAATTCCCCTTGAGGAATCAGTGTTGTATTAGTCTCTTTATATAGTAATTACATGGAATAATGCAGAAGATTACAATAGTATGCAAGTATAATCTAGAATACTCTAAGTATTATCTAGAACACTCTAAGTATAATCTAGAGAAATACAAATATAATTAATGCTCTACATACAAAGAGGAATATTTACATATTCTGAATTATTTACATTATCACACCCCCGCAGTCGGAGCGGGAGGAGGGCGAACGCTTAGACTGGAGCGAAAATCATTGAAAAGAGTGGATGGAAGACCCTTCGTAAATATGTCCGCATATTGAGAACTGGAAGGGACGTGAAGAACACGAACATGGCCCAAAGCTACCTTCTCACGTACGAAATGAATGTCAATCTCTATATGTTTCATGCGTTGGTGTTGAACTGGATTAGTAGACAAGTACACGGCACTGACATTATCACAGTACACCAAGGTAGCTCGAGTGAGAGGGCAATGAAGCTCTAGGAGCAAGTTGCGAATCCAACAGGTCTCAGCAACTGCGTTGGCGACACCCCGATATTCGGCTTCAGCGCTAGATCGAGAAATAGTAGCTTGGCGCTTAGAAGACCAAGATAGAAGATTATTACCCAAAAACACACAATACCCCGATGTGGAGCGTCGGGTATCAGGACATCCACCCCAGTCAGCATCAGAATACGCAATGAGGCCGGTGGTAGTGGATGGATACAGATGGAGGCCATGATCTATGGTGCCCCGGACATATCGGAGAATGCGTTTGAGAGCATTGAAATGGAGTTCTCGAGGATCATGCATAAAGAGGCAGATCTGCTGGACAGCATAAGAAAGATCGGGTCGAGTGAAAGTGAGATATTGCAATGCACCGGCAAGACTACGGTAGAGAGAAGGATCCTCAACTGGAGGACCCGAAGGACCAAGTTTGGACTTCGTATCAACAGGGGTGGTGCAAGGCTTGCAATTGGTCATATTGGCACGATCAAGTATCTCAAGAGCATACTTTTGTTGGGAGAGGAAAAGATCGTCCTTGGTGCGGGTTGCAGCGATCCCAAGAAAATAGTGTAGAGGACCTAAATCACTCATGGCAAACTCAGAACTGAGAGAGGAAATTATACGCTGTAGAAGGGTGTCTGAGGAAGCTGTGAGTATGATGTCATCAACATAAAGTAGTAAGAATGACATGTCATTCTTGTGGCAGTAGATGAAGAGAAAAGAATCGGAGACACTATGTTGGAAGCCGATGCGGGCCATATACTCGGAGAATCGCTGATACTAGGCACGGGGAGCCTGTTTGAGGCCATACAGCGATTTACGGAGACGACACACATAATCAGGATGAACAGGATCAACAAACCCAGGGGGTTGATGCATGTAAACGGTCTCCTGTAGGGTCCCATGGAGAAAAGCATTTTTCACGTCCAATTGATGGATCGGCCAGGAACGGGAGAGGACAAGGCTTAATACAATGTGAATGGTAGCTGGTTTGACAACTGGACTGAAAGTTTCATCACAATCAATACCAGGACGTTGAGACTTACCATTGGCAACCATACAAGCCTTGTATCGCTCCAGGGACCCATCAGAATTGAATTTGTGCTTGTATAACCACATAGAACGTACCACATTAACCCCGGGAGGGCGGGGTTCCAAGACCCAAGTTCCGTTTTTAATAAGAGCATCATATTCGGCCTGCATGGCCGCACGCCAGTTAGGATCCTTGAGGGCTTGAATATGTGAACGAGGAATAGGTGAAAGGGTGGAGGTAAGAAGGTTAAGTTTTTGGATAGGTTTAAAAATTCCATTTTGACCCCGGGTAACCATGCGGTGAGTGGGATGGGGAGGGGGAGGTGGTGGGGGAGGAGGTGTAGAGTTGGTCGATGTAGGGGTGGGAGACTCATTAGAGCCCTGGCCATTTATGGGAGATATAGAGGTGGCGGTAGGGCTTGTGGGCGGAGATGGAGTCACCCCCGGAGGGGGAAGAGGCCTATCCACCTGTGGCACCGGGTGGGGAACACTCGGAGACTCAAGAAGAGAGCGAGAGATAGGTGAGATATCAGAGGAGACATCCAAAAAGTCATATGTGGAGGTGGTGTGAGGAAATAGAAGCAAAAGGAAATACGGACTCGTCAAACGTGACATGACGAGAGATGATAATTTTACGAGTCTGAAGGTCAAGACAACGGTAACCCCGGTGATTAGCAGGGTAACCAAGGAAGACACATGGTGTGGACCTGGGAGCTAATTTGTGAGGGGCGGAGGAAGAGAGATTAGGATAACAGAGACATCCAAAAACCCTAAGATGAGAGTGGGAGACGGGTTTGTTGAAGAGTTTAGAGAAACGTATGTCATTTTGGATTGTGGTGGATGGGAGAATATTAAGAAGATGAGTAGCCATGTGGAGAGCTTCAACCCAATAAGTCGGTGGGAGGTGAGCCTGAAAAAGAAGGGTGCGGACAATATTATTGATGGTGCGTATCATCCGTTCGGACTTCCCATTTTGTTGGGAGGTGCGTGGGCATGAAAAACGAATCACCATCCCGTTTGCCGCAAAAAGATCATGAAGTGGGGTATTATCGAATTCACCTCCATGGTCACATTGAAAAGCTTTTATTTCACGATTAAATTGAGTATGAACATAAGCACGAAAATGAAGAAATTTAGAGAAAGCATCGGATTTGCGGCGAAGAGGATAAACCCACAAAAATTGGGAGAAATGATCTAGAAAAATAACATAATATTTTATTCCACTCACACTAGAAATGGGAGAGGTCCAAAGATCTGAATGAATTATATCAAATGGAGACTCTACGACAGACTCAGAACGACAAAATGGAAGGCTAACATGTTTCCCTAGTTGGAATGTTTATCCTTTTTATTACAAGAAATAAAACCCCTAGAAACTAAAGACTGGAGAACTGTGTCGCCCGGGTGACCCAAACGGCGGTGCCAGGTGGAGTGGCTGGTGGAGAGGAGAGCGGTAGGTGGAGCTGCGGAAGGTGTGGGAGTGGCGGGATAGAGGTCGCCGTCACTATCACATCGGAGTAGCATTTTCCGCGTCAAAAGATCCTTCACAGTAAAGCCATTGGGGTCAAATTCAACAGAACACTCATTATCTCTAACAAATTGACGAACTGAAATAAGATTTTTAATAATTTTAGGGGACACAAGCACATTCTGAAGGTAAAGGGGACGATTGGGATTGGGTAAACAAGTGGATCCCATATGAGTTACAGGTATCAAGGATCCGTCACCGACTATAACCGAATTAGTGATGCTTTTATTAAAAACAGAATTTGGATTACCTGGTGTGGACGCCAAATGGGCGGAGGCTCCTGTATCCATATACCAACCGGCATCACCGGGATCCTGGAGAGAAAGAGTGTTGAAGGCTTGCGGAAGGGAAGTGGTAGGCGCAATTGGAGCAGCATATTGGTTGACGGACGCAGGTGAAAACCAGGTCCATGGTGGTGGGACGGTGGCCGAGAATGCTGGAGGGGTGGCGTGTGGGCCCCGTCCGAGCACGCCTGGCGCAGGGGAGGGCGCTGGAACACGTGCCAAGGAAGACTGAGGGGTGGGGGTTGAAGTGTTAGGCTGGTGCCAAGTAGGGGCTACGGGCCAGGGTGGCCAGACCAGTTGTGATGGTTGAGTCGCGTTTTGTGAGGTCCTAGCTTGTTGTGGTGTGGAGTTATGGCGCCCACGACCATTACGACTCCCTTTGTTATTGTTCTTTTTGTTATTGTCGGTGTGCCGGGGCATTGAGGGTGGTGGGGTAGATTGGGCTTCCGGTTGTGAGAGGGTAGGGGTGAAGAGGATAGTGGAGGAGGATGAGTGATTAGTGTGGGAGGCTATGGGTTGTCGAGGTTTGGAAAGACGTTGTTCCTCGAGGAGGAGCATTGAACGAGCTTGAAGAAAAGAGGGGAAAGGATTGCGGTAGCGAATGATGGGTCCCATATGTTCAAATTTTGAATTGAGACCATTTATAAGGTAAGTGACAAGATTCTTATCCGGGACAGGGTTGTCAATATTGGCAAGAAGGTCGGAAAGGGTTTTAATGCGGTTGCAGTATTCATGAACAGAGGACTCATCCATTTCAATATTGCGAAGCTCGTTGTCAAGCTGAATGGCACGAGCATCTTTGTTATCGCGAAAGAGGTTTTCAAGACTAAGCCATACCTCACGGGCAGTGCCGCCTTTCTTGAGAATCATTTGGACAAGGGACTTGGTGATAGTCCCATACATCCACAATTTGACAATACCATCAAGACGTTCCCACTCTCGTCAGTTTCTCCCGAAGGAATGGAAGTGCCGTCAAGATGACCAAGAACCCCAAAACTCAAGCAATGAGTTTCAAATAATTTTCGCCACGCATCATAGTTGAGTTCATCAAGGTCCAAGATAAGGGGTATATAAGCCTTGATATTATTGATGCCATAGGGCTTTTCAGGATTGAGTGGTGGAGGAGGGTTGGTATTTTCTCCGGCCATGAGTATAGAGGTTTTTTTCTTTTTTTTTTTCCTTTTTTTTTTTTTTTTTTTGGAAACGAAAGGAGATAGGATTAGGTAAGGTGGACTAAGGGTAACTCACGAGGGTAGGAGGCAAAGAGTTTGGCTGGGTGATTAAAATTAAGTGAGAAATGTTGCTGCTGTGTTTTTTTTTTTTTTTTTTTTTTTTTTTTTTTTTTTTTTAAGCCAAGTTTTGACTGGAAACTAAAAAAAAGAATAAAAAAATAGAAAGTGAGGCAGTGGTTTAAGATAGAGAAGGGGGGAGAATTTAGAGGAGAGAGAGAGAGGAGCAGGGAGGATGAAGAGTAGAGAGGGAGAGCGGTGAGGTTCACGGTGAGGGGACACAGGCACAGGAGAGAGAGAGGGATTAGAGAGAAATTTAGAGAGTGATTAGAGGGAGGTTGAGGGAGAGAAGCTCTGATACCATGAGAATAAGTGTAATTCTCCTTGAGGGATTAGTGTTGTATTAGTCTCTTTATATAGTAATTACATGGAATAATCCAGAAGATTACAATAGTATGCAAGTATAATCTAGAATACTCTAAGTATTATCTAAAATACTCTAAGTATAATCTAGAGAAATACAAATATAATTAATGCTCTACATACAAAGAGGAATATTTACATATTCTGAATTATTTACATTGTAGAAAAGAGTCAAGCAAGCTCACCAATTCCCTTTGCCTCAGTAAAGCAGCCCACACTCTAACCAGAAGCAACAAGCAAGTGTCACACCTTCACAAGAATCAAAGGAGCATCATGATCATCCACTAATAATGCTAATGCAAGCAGACAAAATGAAGACTTGCTTTACTTAATTACATGATCATCCACTCATCATGATCATCTACTAATAATGCTATTTAGTTATAGAGATGTCGTTGACTTGCTTTATACTGTGCATTACTTCCATGTCCTTCCATCATTTATTTGATGGCTCAAGTGACAGCCTGTGAGTAGGTTGATTATTTAATGCCATTTTCACAAGTGCAATCCACTTTCACAAATTAAATATTTCGTCTTATGCCATAGAATTATACAAATATGAAACATTACCAGATATCCATTATTACAGGCCCTAAAAAAACAGAGCAAACAGAGCAATGGCGAAGCTAATAATATTTACTTGGTTATATAAATATTAGAGTTTAGAGGTCACATATTTCTACATAAACACATTAGATCATAAGAATATGTATTTATTGACTCAAACTCAGTTGCATATAAATCACAATTGATCATCACTTATCATTTCTAAAAACTATGTTATTTGTTTTTAATTAACATTCTTTTGCATTTCGATTCGATTGAGAGCATTAGAGTTTAGGGGATCATATTTAAATATTAAGGTTTAGAGGTCACATGTTTCAACATAAACACATTAGATTATAAGAATATGTATTCATTGACGCAAACTCAATTGCATATAAATCACAATTTATCATCACTTATCATTTCTAAAAGCTATGTTATTTCTTTTTAATTAACATTCTCTTGCACTTCGATTCGATTGAGAGCATTAGAGTTTAGGTGATCATGTTTGAACAAATACCCATGACATATATATCACAACAAGTTGTATTCATTGACTCAAAGCTCAATATCATTCAAATTACTATGGACCTTCACTTATAATTAAAGGTAATATTGTTCCTTTTTAACTAAAAATCTTTTACATCTGAATAAGAAAATGATAAGATTGAGTTTAAAGTGATAATATTTACTTGGTCTTCTTTTTCTTCTATATTTATATATCTTCTTTTCACAAGGTGAGATGAGTTTTTGTTTTTTTTTTTTTTGGTGGAAAGTATTTTAAGTACTTTTGATTCTATGTTATTATTTTTTTGCTATTTTTCTTCTTTGCGCAAAAGCAAAGTAAGCTTTTTCTTTTTGTTGGAAAGTATTTCTTATGTCTTCCAATAACCCAACTTGTATGTTTCATTCTAATTTACTTCGTTCGTTGTTATTTTCATAATTCGAGATCAAAAAACATAATAAAAACGACATGTTCAAATTAGTAGTGAATAAAATTTTCCCCAGGGTCTTTAGTTACTTTATATTTATCTTTCTTTTTTTTCACACAAGCATAGATTTCGGAAATTATTTCACAAAGATAATAAAGATAAACTTTCAAGAAGAACATAAAAAATTGCATATTTTAAAATTATAGTAGCAAACACATTTTCTTTTGATAACCAACTACAATGAAATAGTTAACAAAAATACATATAATAATAATAATAAATTGAGTCTCCCACCCGCCTTGTTTGTCATTTTTTTAAGTAAAAAAAACTATACTTTGCAATGATTTAGGAAATAGTAAGATATTAACTCTAGAGGTAAAAAAAAGGAAAAGGAAATACGTATAAAAATTTGTTCCAATGTACCAGTTTCAGAACGGTTCCGGGTATCGGTACTGGTCCCATCGGGTACCCGGTACTGGTTTGGTCCCGGCGGTTCCCGACGATCAAAAAATAAGAACCAGAACTGGTACCGGTTACCACCGGTTCCGAAAATCTAGACCCAGAACTGGTCCCATCGGTTCCGGTACTGGTTTGAGAACCGGCGGTCCTTAACCGGTTCCGGCTCCGGTACCGGGTACCCGGTCATTTTGCTCACCCCTACTATTAATCAAATCATGCAATTGGGTAATCACGTGCAAAGCGATAACTTTAATAATTTGGTTTGTTCAACCCACCTAGTTAATTTAGGATCTTGGACGACCTGATTGTTTGGAACCTTGTTATGTGAATTAAGAATCAACATGGATAGGTTCTTATAGTGACGACTTCACTGGGGATTTAATAAGAGGGTGTAATTCGAAAACTTATCCATGTTGATTGTTAATTCATATTTTTTGGTTCAAGACCATTGTGTGGCTATTTTTGCTTTGCATTCATATCATCCATTTGCATCCGTTACCTTCGCAAATTGGCGAAATCCATACAAATAATATGATTTACTCTTTGGGGCATTGACTTGGTTGGTGACCCACTAGGTCCAAATTGTCTTGCACATAGTCGTGTTTCGCCTCATGACACTTCACATGTTTCCATTTGAGGTGTGTGAAATGGTACTTCTAGTCTTACTATGCATCCCATAGATGACGAAACGCATCCGTTTGTGGGTTCCCTTACCTAAGCCATAGATTCACCCAGTGTTGCATTCAGTCTCATGACATCCCTCTCCCTCCTAAGCTCGATGAAAGGCTTGAAAAGCTCGAGCAAATCATGCACAAGAATTCTACATATAGCACCTACTATTATATGGATGAAGAAGAGGAGCACGAGGTCGACCTACACTCCAAATTGCCCAAAAAGGTCATATTACTTGATATCCCCAAATTCAAGAGTGGAAGATCCACATGGTCACATAAGGAGTTTTACCACATCACTACAAGAAAACTTGTTTTTGGCGACGACGAAAGTCGTTGCGAAAAATTAAAAGTCGTTGCGAAAAATATTTTTCGCAACGACTTTTGTCGTTGCGTGTCATGGCGTTACAAAAGAATAATGCAACGACTTTAGTCGTTGCAATAAATGCTTTTTTTTGCAACGACAATGGTCGTTGCAATACTTGACTTCATTCATCAACAACATAGACATATATTGCAACGACTATAGTGTTGCAGAAGATACACGTATTTTATTACAACGACATATTTGTCGTTGCAAAAAACATTACCTGTTACATTGCTTATTGTATATTGCAACGTGATATTGTTGTTGCAATAAATATTTTATATATTAAAAACAAAATTGAATTATACCTTTTTATCCTCCATAATAGAAGTTCAAAAAAAAATTCTAACATTATTAATGTAATCTAATATATAAAGTACATACAAGATATCACAATCCATGTCCAAAAAATTACATTTGAGACAACCAAGTCAAAAAGTCATAAAAGTTTATTGGAGTTCCACTTTTCCATCTCCGAGCTTCTAGGACGTCTTTGCGCTAAAATCCTGCAACAACAGTTGATGATTAGCCATATGCATATACAGTCTTTCAGTAAGCTGATATAGCTTTACTTATCATTACAATGGTCAAGTTGACTGAATATAACATTAAACACTCTAAACATATGTTAAACATGTGAACATTGTAGTTGGAAGCGCATAAATGTTGCTTATATGAGTCTGCTTTGGTTTCCAAGTGGTAATCTGATTTTCTTTTGCATTTATAGCATTTCAGTAAGTAAATATAGCATTAATCATCACAAGGTCATCTCATTAATATAAGCTTTAAGCTCATGAACACTGCTGAGGTCTGAATTCAAAAACTTGAAAACAGATTATGAACATAAGAAACTAACATTCTAGTGCATACAAGTCCAAGCTGATTACTGCTGTTAATCAAAGAGCGTGCTGAAAATGCATGTAAACAATCAGAAATCAGCAGCTACTTAAAACAGTAGCTAAATCCCAAGAAAGTGCTTCAGATTCAGCAATCATTAGTTCTTAGGCAATTCGAGCATCTGTTTCAGGGAGAAATCTATGATCTAGAGGCCTAATCCTTTCATTACACTTGCTACTTAGTTAATCAAGCCTGACCTACCAGATAAAAACTCAAACTGACCAGCCAAAAAAAAATCAAAACTCAAACTAATGCTTAAACACTCAAAAGTTCAGAGCAGAACACAAGTAGTTTACAACGAAAGTAGCAAACTCAGGTCTCAACTCAAGGATCTCAATACTGGTTTTTGAGTTCCTTCACTGCACAAGTATGCACCTAAGCTCTTTTAACCAGATTTAAGTAATCAAAACAGCAACAAAAGTACACAAAATCAGCTAAAACATATGAAATCATGCTAAAGCAGTCCAGAGACAGTTATTCAACTACCTTGTAAAAAAACGAAAATCACCAATTTTGACCCCTAATATCACCTTGGAAGAATTTATTGTTTGTAGCAAATCAGTTACGGAACAAAATCAGCAGGAGCTACAATCGAGCTAAAATTAACACAAAACCCACAAACAGAATCACCTTTCATCACAGAACAAGTTATATCACAGGTGAAATAAACGAATTCAGTTTAGTCACATAATGGGCAAATTAGATTACAATGTATCAAAGATTAGTATAACATCTACACTAAGAACGTAAGATTGAGTATACGCTGCAGGCACTAGACTTGGACGCTCTGAGATGTACTCTTTGAGGAGTAAATACTCAAACCAAAAATTGGGAGTAAGATGAGAGAATAGAAACATTTGAAGGAAGGAAAATGATAGAAGCATAGCAGTTGCATACCTGGAGTTGGAATCCATTACAGTTTTGAGAGAGATAACATAAGACCAAGCACAAGAAACACAATTCACACCAACTACACTGAACCACAAAAATAGATATCTATCAGACCTAGAAATTGTCATGTTGCTCTTGCAACTCAACAATAACCAAATAGTTTCATCTAAAAAGAAACAATATGGATGAATAGATCATAATTAACCTTAATAATAATCAGGGATACAAATATCAAGCCCTAAGATATTGTCAAATTGGACTTAAACATTGAGGACAACATTACTATTAGTACAAGCAACCAAGGAACAAAACACAACTACATTAGTACAGAGCACCAAAGTCATTTGACTAACATGTCATTCTCAAAATTCAAGAGAAACAAGTATAGATTACTACACTGAGAATAGACACAAGAAACACGAGTCTTAATCTAACCTGAGCAACTAAAGCACTTAAGAAAGCAGTGTTGTTTACACACTTTAAAATGAGGAGACTTACCATTAGTACCAAAGAAACTACCCTTCTGCAAAAACAAAGAAAAAAAGACGCAAAAAAAAACAGACCAGTGAGTGAGCAATTACCTTCATGTGGAGGACTGACGGCTTCCAAGACACCTTCCAATTATCTGAAAACATCCCTAGCCTGCCAGCTTCATTGGAGAGAGAGAGAGAGAGAGAGAGAGAGAGAGAGAGAGAGAGAGAGAGAGAAACAACAATTGCCAGGTTCTGACCAATTTAATCATTGCGCATCCAAATCAGGTACAAACTAACTAAAACTATGTGCACACATTTGCCCTAATTATTCAGAGACTTCTATAGCGTGATGGTCCTCTAATATTGTAAAAGTAGCTAAAAAGCATATGAAAACTGATTGTATCTTTTCCCTATTAGATTACCACTTAAATACATGCTTTCTCTTCTTGTTCTAAGTCTCAAATCTTTTTAACAACATGGTTACATGGTATGATATCAGTCAGACTTCAGAGCACAAATCAGCTCACAAACATATGGAACTTACGACGTGGAAGTGCTTCAAAACTCATCCTAGCTGGAACCTAGATGGGTTTTGTTGTACTGTCTCTTTGTATTTACTTGTTCCATGTACTTGAAGTACAGTTAGTCTTCTTTAGTTCTCTATTTCTGTTAAATCCGATTACCCTTTAATTTTACTAATTACGCATTCTTGTTACACATACAGCCTATAATAGATTCTGCGAACTGCCCATATAATACCAAATGTATAGCTACATTTCCTTACCCCTTGGATTCATTAATACAAAAAAAGCATGCTAAAAATAAAAAAATCAGACAGATGCACAAACAATAAACAGTGTGGTCTACAAATCTGGTTCATCAGACATTTGGATTAACCTGTCAAGTACAAAACAATCTATGTGAAATAAACTACTTTTAACCCCTTGCACTGATTTTCTTCAGGTTCTTATACTTTAAAATTTACAAGAAGATGGTCAAAAAGTGTAAAATCTTCTCAGAAATTCAGCTCAGAAGGACAGGCCACAAACATGTGGAGTTCACCAACTTAATAACCTAAATACCTGTTCTACTGAGGTCACTGCCCTCTTGGTATGCTTAATTTTCCTTGTAATTCAAGCCTTATATCATGCACAAATCACTTCCAAATATCTACAATTTATTCTGGTTCATATTTAATAATTACCCCAACTAATTTAAGTCAACAATTTTCAGTAATCACTACGCAACAAGCAAAAAATTTCCAACAATCCCAACAAATTTTGATTCCAGATGAAATAACGAAAGGAGGGAGAATAACAGTTTATACGCAGCCAATTTCAGAACCAAAACTCAAAAGGAGGAACTCCAAAATCACAGCAAACTAGCAAAACTCCAATAACCCCAGAAATCCAAATAATTATATTTCACGAAACGAAAATCCCAATCCAATTCAAGATTCACGTAGTTAAGATGAATGAGAAGTAAATTTCCCACAAAGAAGAGACTTTTACCTCAAATTCGTCCACCATATATGGCCAGAATTCAGATTGAAATCAGCTCGGATGATGCATGCCCAACTCGCACAACCAGCAGACTCGAGCAAGAATATCGATGAGCAACCCAAAACTGAAATCGAACGATTCAACTCCTCAGGAACTTCGACTCACACCCAACTCGCCAAAAACGCTTAGTTCTAAACGAAAATACTCGCCCTAATTGCGGTCTCGCGTTTTGAAGGGAACCCAGAATTTGAGGGTTCTTCAAGATTATAACTTCCATCAGCCACTACATTTTAAAGAATCTTAGGGTAATTGATCACCATTCGATCGAATTCGAGTAATTGAACACCATTTACAAAAATCCAAAACCCTAATTCCATAAAGCTCGCCGAGCTGCTGTTATAGGGCTAGGGTTTCCAGAGGAGAGAGACTGGAGGATGAGGAGAGAGGAAAATGGTAGTAAATCCTGGTCGAGCTCCTGGAGAGAGAGAGAGAGAGAGAGAGAGAGAGAAGCGAGAAGAGACACTGAACTGAGCGTGGGAAGGGTCGAGAATAAGAAACTAATACCGCCTTTTTCTTTCTTTTTTTCTAGTTCTTTTGCAACGACCGCGCTCGTTGCTATAAACATGGATATTATTGGGAGTTAGTATATACCGCCATAAAATTACTCATCACCGTCCTTGGAAATTACAATATTGCCCCTCTCACATTTTCACCCTTTCTCCCACTCTCCCTCTCCCTCTCTAACTCTCCCACACCCTCCCACTCTCACACCCACCCACATTCACCAACATTCTCTCACCGGCAAGCAAGGAACGACCGCAAATGTCTTCCGGCGACCAAGAAGTGCCGTCGACGGTGGCCGAGGTAAACTTTTTTTTCCGCATATTTTGAACGGGCGTCCGTGATTTACGCCCCGTCCATGGAACAGGCGTCTGAAATTTCCGCCTGGACCATGGACGGGGCGTAAATCACGGACGCCTACACCATCGTAGACGCGTAAATCACGGACGCCTACACCATGGATCAGGCGTCTGAGATTTACGCCACAACCATGGCATAGGCGTCCGTGATTTCCGCCCCATCCATGGTTCAGGCGGAAAGTTCAGACGCCTGTCCCTTGGTTCAGTCGGTTTTGATAGACGTTTGAATTTAAGATTAAGCTAACATTGTTTTCGTTGTTTTCGTTAGGTTCCTTTGGAGCGGTTCGGTGGTGATGGTGTTGATTACAGTACGCATTTCGTCACTGATGAGTTATTTGATAGTGATAGAGATGCAATTAATTGGGCAAAACAAATTGCCCTTACTATCGGGTTTGAGTTGATAATTTCGTCACACAAGAACAATGGAAGCGTAAAATTGTTAAGATGCAATCGAGGTGAACGCTACAGAGGGGAATTAAGAGACTTAGATACTGCTGCTTGGAAGAATACGAAAACAAAGGCTTGTAAATGTACGTTCCAGTTAAGAGCTGAGCAAGTGTATGGGTCCAGTAGTTGGATGATTGTCACATTGCCTGGGATTAGGGGTACGCACAACCATGACTTTGCTGTGTTTCCTGAGGGATATCGTCAGATGAGTGGTCTTAGTCCTGGGTCAAAGCAACTCGTTCGTGACATGACTTCGGCACAAACAAAGCCATGTGCTATCTTGGCCGCTATTAAGGAAAAATTTCCCGAGGACAATGCAACTAGACGACATGTGTACAACTACAGAGATCGTATAAGGAAACTTGATTTTGAAGAGAGAGATGTCATTGGTCAGTTTCATCATTTAGCTGTGGAGAATAAGTACGTACATTGGACAAGAGCCGACCCAGCTACTAATGAGGTAACTCACGTGTTCATGGCACACCCTACATCAATTCAGTTACTTCGGTCTTTTCCTTGGTTGATTGGCTTAGATTCCACGTACAAAACAAACAAGTATAAGATGCCGTTTATTGAGATAGTGGGGATGACTCCAAGCAATAAGAACTTCCTCATAGCTTTTGCCATTATGAAGGATGAGACTGAGGCAAGCTATGCGTGGGTCTTAGATAAGTTGAGGATGCTTATTGGAAATGATGTACACCCAACAGCAATTTTGACCGATCGTGAGCTAGGGTTGATGACACCTATTAGAGAGATATTTCCCGACAGTGCCCATTTGCTATGTACATGGCACATTAACAAAGTCGTTGAAGACAAAGTGTACAGACTTTGTGGAAAAGATAAGGTCGGCGCGCAGAGGTTCAAGAACGGGAAGTGGAAATCTATCATGGAAGCTTCCACAGAAGCTGAGTGCGATAGAGCAGTGCGTATGATGAAGGATAGTTGGAGGAATTACCCTCACGTGATATCCTATGTAGAGGAGACCTGGCTGAGATACAAAGAGATGTTTGTGGCTGCGTGGACGAATAAGGTGCTACACCTTGGCAACACTACGACTTGCAGGGTGGAGAGTGCACATGCCGCGCTAAAACAGTGGTTGAACTCCTCAACTGGAGCTTTGGACAATGTTTGGAACAAGGTCAACAAGTCAATCGAGTCACAACTAAGTGAGATCAAGTACACACTTGAAGAGTGCAGAAGACGAAGAGGTGTGATGTACTCGGGTTTCCCATTCAACTATCTGAGCGGGTATGTTTACCATTACTGCTTAGGAATATTATCGGATGAGCTGAAGAGGATGAGAGAATTGAGTGACCAAGTATTTGATCGTTGCGGTTGTGTATTGAGATCCACTCATCAGATCCCGTGTGCGTGTGAGTTGAAAACGGCCACGGATACGGGCACGCCAATTAGCTTGAATAGTGTCCACAAATTTTGGCGAACACTGGTTATTAGTGATGCAGTGGAGATAGATACGCTTGATATGACTGAGCATCCATCCATATGAAAATCCATAATTTATTAACATGTACATAATGTTGTTAATTACTTTTTGATAAGTACTATTAATGACTTTCTATTATATTGTCTTGCAGCTGGACACGGAATAGATATCACTGAATTCTATCATGTTAACAAAATTCCGGGAATCATCATACCTTTCATTGAAGGATATCTCGATGTGCTTGGGGATGGTAATTGCGGTTTCCGTGTCATTGCGGACTACGTTTTCGGAGACCAAGAGCAATGGCGATTGACGAGAGTTTGCATTGCAAACGAACTCTTAGCTAACCGAGCATTGTATGAAAACATATACGTTGACGGGGTCGACGCTGGTTACCGCCGTATTATGTGGGACGGAGGTGCGTGTAACGATGATCACTGGATGATAGTAGTTGAGGATTTGTTCCCGATTGCCAACCTCTTCAATGCAGCGATTATGTTATTCGGATACGGCAGCGGAAGGGGGTTATATGCTTGTTACACAGTGCTACCGTTGCAAGCACCTTCGACTGCTACACGTCCAAGTAGGGAAATTGTCATAGGTCATTTAGGTGATTCATACATGCATTATATCCGTCTGAATTTAGCCTCAGATTTCCCTGTTTCTCCGATATGCGCAGCATGGTTTACTTCCCGTTCTGATAGTGTCGCTGGTTGGGAGCAAATGTATGTTAGGCGAAGAGCACATTGGGATCGTTTAGCGAGGTCGACGTAATTGAATGTTTTGCGTGATTGTTATATTTTTCTACTTATATCATTGCCACATTTTTGTGTGATTGTTATATTTTGCATGTTATATTTTTTCGTGATTATTGGAGGTAAATAAAACAACAAATTACAATAAAACAAAAAAGGTAAATAAGAAACAACAAATTACAATAACACAAATAAATAACAATAACAATGAAACTCTTATATAAATATATAACAAATTCATCTAGGGTCATATAAGTAATACATCATTTGGCAGCCCGCCAATCTCTCATATACTCCTCCATAACCGATCGAGGACCTTCCGCTTGCTCCGGAGGAAGCAAAGTAATGAAAGACTCAAATGCGACGGCTAGACGATTCACCCACTGCAAAAAAGTAACAATGAGTGTGAGTTCAGAGATATGTAATACGTAAAAAAATATATATTTTAGTTAATCACTTACATAATCGTTGTTGGATCGTGGAGGAATCACAGATCCAGGTGCTGCATCGTCGCGTGTCAGCAGAGGGTGGGAGTGATGGTAGTACCACTCGAGGTAGTCATCCGTACATGCTGTGGGATATGACGTGGATGCCTGAAACCCATGGAGACCAAGAATGTAACCTCCCGGGAACATACGCCAGGCATCAGATGATACTCGTACGGGGTAGACAACCCTGTACGAACGACTGCTCCATGACCTGATCGCTCTCTCTGGCCTAGTGATCGGGAAAGGGATACTCTGTACGTACCCGATTTGTCGTAAACAACGACCATGCATGTACGGTTCGATAATATCCCGATACCGTAGCCACCCGATGAATACAGTTCTCGGTACAGATGCAACCGGGTCAGAACCGTACGGCAGCCACACCACCTACGTAGAAATGTTCAAGTTACGGTGAAGTAAAAAAAACATAGCAAACGACGAAATAAATCATGAACACCGATAACTGCATGACGTACCTCTGACGCTCGCAGCTGATCCAAGCGTCTACTTAAGGAGCGCAGTCGACCCACGTCCTTGCCCTCAGCCTGGGCACTCCATACGCACGCACGGGGAGCCTCACCGTCCCCGACAACCATCCGCTCCCGATGAGGTCGGAAGCAGGGAAAGTACTCGTGTATATCCATGCCTGGAGGAGAGTTAGGCATCCGCAGATGCCCTGAGAATCCCCCCGACTAGCTATACCGAGCTGACGATATAGGAAGGCGAGGGCAGCAGATCCCCAAGAGAACTCATGCGCCGTTCCGACACCGTCCCTCACCTCCATCACGCAGGAGGGTCTAATACGGTTACCACTCTTGTCGACAAACAAGGTGGATCCAATAAGTAACCACATCCAACCTACCGCCTGGATGTCCTCCATTCGGTCCTCCACTCGGCAAAGGTCAAAAACCGACTCCGTGAGGACCCCACCGCCCTGCTAGTGGCTATGCATCAGTTCATCTCGGGTGACCCCGAGAACCTCCATGGTCGACGCCTGCAGCTGCCCATCCCGTCCCTCACTGGAAACGAGCTGTCCCTCTACAGGAATCCGAAGAATATGCCATACATCGTGCAACATGATGGTCATCTCTCCGAACGGCATGTGGAACGAGTTCGTATCCGGCTGCCACCTTTCAACGAATGCAGATATCAGGGGGAAGTCGATATGTCTGAACATAATGTCTGTCAGGTGTGATAACCCAGTCCCCTCGATCTGCACCCTCACCTCGGGCGACATCTCCGCTCGCCACTCACTCAGCCGCTGACAGACACTGAATCGGTTCTGACACTTCAACATACCCCTCATCTCTCCCATCCACATACGAGACGCTACGTGGCCCAGGAAGCTCGGTATGACGCTATCATCCGCCGGTCCACCGGCCACATTCCTTGTAACAAGCCACGTACTGTCGTCCTCCGCTCTAGATCGTTTGCTAGTACTAGACGAGCCAGTACTAACAAACTTACCGCCTCTGCCCTTCACCACGCGCCAATCTGAGGATGATTCGACGCCAATCTGATCATCGTCCATGGACTGATCCCCGGAGTAGAACTCGCTAGATCCGTAATCGTGTTGCTCAGCCTCATCACCGCGATATAAGTGACGGTCAGTCATCTCCCTCATCCGAACTGCCTCTCTTTGTCTCCGTACAGAGGCATCAATCCCGCGCGTCCTCGTGTGACGCGGTCCTGAACCAACTAGTTCACTGACTAACCTCGGCATCGATTTACCGGCTCCTCCTCTCCTCTATCATTTCACATTTTTAATTAAACAGTAATCAGTAATAAACAATTAAAATAATAATTGACAACTAATAATAATTGTAATAACAAATAATAATAACAATAATAATATTAATAATAATAACAATAAATAATAATAATAATAATAATAATAATAATAAATAATAATAATAATAATAATAATAATAATAATAATAATAATAACAATAATAATAACAACAATAACAATAACAATAATAATAACAACAATAATAATAATAACACTACTATTAATAATAATAACAATAATAATAACACTATTTTTTTTTTTTTTTTTTTGTCTCGGGCGTCTGCTACAGACGCCTCACCCATGGGTGAGGCGTCTGCAAATGGCGCCTCTACCATGGGTGAGGCGTCTGCCGATCTCGCCTCACCCATGGGTGAGGCGTCTGCGACTGGCGCCGCACCCATGGGTGAGGCGTCTGGAAGTGGCGCCTCACCCATGGGTGAGGCGTCTGCCGATCTCGCCTGCCCCATGGGGCAGGCGGAAATTGCAGACGCCCGACTCTCCGAACTCGAAAAAAAGGACACCGAACTCACAAATCAATCAACACAACTTCAAACAACACAAATTCAATTCAATTGTCTATAAACCTTGAATAAAAACACTCCTATATCAACACATTTCGTAAAAATCAAAGCAAATTAGAGTAAATAAACCAAAAAAATTTCAAATGTATACCCCCCCGCCGCGATGCTCGCTGCCTCCGTCCCCGTCGCTGCCTCTGCCGCTGCCGCTAGCCCCTGACATTTCCGTTGTGATGGTGTGGTGGTTTTGCCGGTGTGATGTCGGTGTGATGGTGTGGTGGTGAGGAGAGTGAGGAAGAGAGGAAGGAGGAGTGAGGAGTGAGTGAGAGTGAAGGGCAAATGGGTAATTTCCAAGGGCGGTGGTGAGTAATTTTGGGCGGTAAATAGCAATTCACATATTATTTCGCAACGACAAAGCCCCGTTGGCAAATATATCAACAGTATTCAGCAGCGACACCTGTCGTTGTTATAAACATAGGCAAGTATTGCAACGACTCGTTTCGATGCAAAATATAAATCTGAATTTTCAAAGTTGTCCGCCAAAAGTGGTGCATGGAGGGAAATGAAAATATTATTTACTGCAACAACTTTTAAACGACCTATTCATGTCGTTGCGCAAAATTATTTTTCGCAACGACAAATATAAGTCGTTGCGAAATGCCGTTGCTAAAAAAGGATTTTCTTGTAGTGCATGCATGGCGATCAAAGAGATCGATTTAACCCTTTATAATATGATCTTTCCAATGACACTCGAAGGCCCAACTTCTAAATGGTTCAAAACCTTAGGCCCGGCCCACTCAAAGCCATTGAGACCTTTGGGATGTAATACTCCTACAATTATGAACTCCCCATGACTATCAAAGAAGAATTTGTGATGTAATACTCCTACAATTATGAACTCCCCATGACTCTAGGGGAGTTGGAAGTGACTCTTTCTTGACTCGATGGAGGGAGAAGGCGGCCCAACTCATCAATCACCCCTCCGAAGAGGACCAAATAAAGATTGTGGTCCGTAACCTTCAACCCAAATATCAAGAACTCTTAATGCTCCAACCCATTGAGACCTTTGATAGACTTTACAAGGCTGGGATCCAAATTGAGGAACATCTTCAGTTCACAAAGAGTAAGAGCAACTAATCCAACTACTTCAAAGACAAAAAGGGTAATGGTTTCAAAGGCCCCGAGGTTAACTCTTTAAATGAAGACAATGACAACAAACCTCGAAGGGTCTTCACCCCATTGGGCATGAGGTTAAGCAAAGCATTTGAGAAACTCCAGCAAAATGGGCATCTTCACCCTACAGGTCCAACTCAATACCCATCTCCACATACTCGAAGCAAATCATGGGATTCCTAAACTTTTTGCAAGTTCCATCGAGGCCAAGGTCATAACACCGATGACTGTTGGTTTCTAAAGCATAAGATCCAAGATCTCATAGATAATGGGATCATCCCAGGCCCAACCCCATATATGAAGAAACTCAATAACAACAGTAATCCATTAGGCCATAACCACTAAGCCTAGGGGTCTCCACTCTAGAGGCCCACTTTTTGAAGTTCAAGCCAAAGAGCGTCAAGAGAAGCATCAAGATGTTAAGCGCTTTTAAGACTAGTCTTCTCTTAGGATTTTGTTTTGTTTTCGAGTTCAATAAGATTAGCATGATTCGGAGAGTCCCTCCAGTTCTTTCTTTTCCAATTTGAGTCCAAGTCTACTGAGGAGTTATCAAGTCTTAGCCTTGTGTTTCTTCCTTTCGATTCAATAAAGTCAATTACTTTTCTCTATTGTGTTATATCTTCTATCCATGGAACACTCAAATTCAATGATGAATCCAAGTTGCAATAATTCTAAGGGAAAATATTATCAATTCAAATCAAAGGACAAAAATAAGAATAAGAGCATGTGTCTATAAGTCAAATCGAGGTCAAGAGGCATTCATTTGTCACCTATTATCAATCCTTTTCAATCCATATTCAAAATTCGCTTGCAACCAAGTTGGGCCTCAAACACATAGCCATTCATTTCACACCCACAAAATCCTTAACCTGGGAGGGTTTGATAGTGTGCAAACCATTGTGTCACCATCAATGAGAGATGTGGAATTCCAAGAGCTCAAAAGATTCGAAAAAAGAGAAAAAAAAATGTCCAAAGTGCAAAAGCAAAAGAGAAAATCAAAGTCAAAAAGAAAAAAACTGAAGTTCAAGTTTAATCCACTACTCGAAATATAAGGTAACCAATAGGCATACTGGGGGCTTTGATGGGACTTTGAGGCTTAATAACCCTTTCTTCAGTAACCCAAACCCAAGTCTTGCATTACAACACAAAAGTCTACTTAGAGATTTGACACTCAAGACATGTGTAGCCCGCTAGGTTGAAAACTTGCAGGGGCGGCCTAGGCAAAAGTTAGGGTATTAAAGTCAAGTAAAAATCCCGCTAGGCCCATTTATTCAATGACCTAGGCAAAATATAGGGCAAGCCCGCTGGATCAATCATCCAAGACAATGATTCAGGCAAAAACTAAGGGCATAATAAAAAAATAAAAAATCCACGAATTACTTTTGGCCTGATTTCGCAAGGATACGTAGGCAGCTTCTCTCGAGGCTCGGCTATATTCTAAATTCAATCATCAAAAATCCCCTTTGTATCATCTCAAAAAGCAACTTGTTATTCTAAGAATCACCTCAAGTGTTCCATGGATAATTCATTAGACCCTAGAACTTGGACTCGATTATTGAACCCATGTCTTTCTATCCATGACCTCCATGATCAATGTGCTTCCCTTATCAACCCTTCCAATTCTAGTCCACAATTCAAATTGTTTAACTTTTTCGATCCATATCTTTCTTTCAATCACCCATCACGTCTATACTCTCTGGCTCGTGCAAAGTCTTTCAATACTCGAATAATCAAAATCCTTAGTCTTTCAATACTCCAAAGTGGGGGCTTCTGTAGACACCCTAATGTGTCCCCCCCCTTTCAATGCCCAATAATGATAACCTATAATGAACATAATGAATTGAATGTCAATGCTCGAAATACTTGCACTTATTTGTGTCCCGTTACCAATATTTATTCCGCACCCTTCACAATTACATACCATCAAATAGCCACATAAACTTTCCAACTCCATCTCATTAGTCTCAAACGGTGGAGTCAAAAGTTATGATTTAATGAAGTTATGGGCTAAAAACGATGTTCTCATATCCACATATCACGGTTCAAGACTGATTTTTAGCCATGCAAGGTTTAATTGGAGTATGAGTCCACTAGGCTTGTCCCCTTTGAATTAGTTTTCCAATGATGTATTAAGGGCCAAAATCCCATTAGAAACGAAGGAGATACGATCCGATGATTGATTAATACGCTGAAACAGACACCTGTCTAGTGTTCGGGCCATAACTCATAGTATAATTATGCTTTATGAGTCCATAATATGTCTAAATAAAGCCCTTAGAATAAGGAATTCAACGCACCACGAATTAGGTCAATCGGAGCTCAAACGAGTGCTGTAGAGGCTTTTGTGTGGGACTGACCGTCGGCCCCAGCGGTATGCCTCTGAGCCCCAGCGGTAGCCGCTGGATTCAGTGCTTCTTCGCATAGCCGCTGAACCATTTTTGGCCCGGGAACCCAAATCTTCTATTTTCTTCGGCCCATTCCCTATAAATACCCCTCTAAACTCAGTTTTAACGGGGTAGAACTCATTATTACGAGATTCAACTCAAGGAAATCCTAACTTCTCTCTCTCTCTGTCCTCTCAACCCTAATCACATTAATCATACCCATATTCAAACAAGTCTCATTCCAAGATGAAGTCCAATATCAAAAGCAATTGACATTCAATTCTAGTACAACCAAGGTTCAAAGTGAGGGCTAGCTCATCTTTTCAACTATTATATATATTTTCAAACCATGTTTTATATATGTTGATCATGGTTAATATTTTTTTCATGTTTTAATTGTTTTATTTAGCTCATCATATGTAGATTAATTTTAATTATCGTTTTCATTATTATCATGCATATGTTAGTTTAATTATTATTCTTACATGATTTTCATACTTTTTAGTTTAATTTTTAGTGTTCTTATATTTAATCCTTTTTAGTGTAAATATTACATTTTTGCATGTTTTGCATGATTAGTCAATCCAATTAGCATGCTAACATGTTATTAGTGTTTATATCTTTTATCTTACTTCCATTGAAGTTACTAACTCGTTTATTCATGCAAATTGGCAATTAGCACCTTAAGTTAGCACAGTAAAGTTGGGGAACATATTTCTATTATTTTGGTTTGTGTTCTATTAATCAAATCATGCAATTGGGTAATCATGTACAAAACGATAACTTAATAATTTGGTTTTTTCAACCTACCTAGTTAATTTAGGATCTTGGACGACCGGATTGTTTGGAATCTTGTTATGTGAATTAAGAATCAACATGGATAGGATTAGTAGAGGGCGTTATTACGGGCGATTTAGACGAGATTCGTTTTTGTCTTTTCGTACCCACATCCCCGAACTCAATCTTTGGCCTTTCGGTTATATGAGTCATAATTCCCAATAGGAATTGGGTGCACATCGATGGTTTCCAATTGTTTCCTTAAAAATTGGTGGCGACTTCATTTGTTTAATAATCCCATAATCATAATCAATATCAATCTCTTTTATATAAGAACCTATAACATATTATTTAGGCGCCAAAAGGCGAGGGTTCTTACAGACGCCTATACTGATGTGCACCGTGATCAGATTCGCTTCTAAGGTAGTGATTCTGATCACGCCACAACTTACATCAAATTCATATTCGCCGAACATTCTACAAATTGTTTCTTCCTTTTTTTCTGTTTCATTGACAATTATTTACCAACACTTACGCTGGTTGTTCATCTAGTCTGACATGTTCGCTATTGAACACGAGATTTCAAACATGACGTAGCGGAGGGTGTCTCGATCATCATTCACTTGCACCCTCTTTTTAACTAGCAAAAAAAAAAGAAAATTAAACTTATACCCTGAAATTTTTGGCCGCATCACTATTTCTAAGTCAATCTCTTTTACCAAATGTGTGTGTAACTATGTAATAAGTCGTGCATAGCCCGGACACAAACTATATTCGTCAACATCAACATTACTCTAGTGCCTCCAATGAGGCTCCCGCCTAGGCAGGGTAAAGGGGGGGTCGGTTGTACGCAGCCTTAACCATGTGAGAGTCTCACAGAGAGGCTGTTTCCGTTTGACCCGAGATCTGAAGTGCGACGACCATCGGCAACTTCACAATGAATAAGAAGTGCCGACAGTTTTATGAGCCATTTTGCTTTAGTCCATTACATTCCGAAGCCAAAAAGTAAAGAAGCTTTTGGCTCCACTGGAAATGGCGGACACAAACTACTTTCCCTAAATATAAAAGTAAAACAATTTAGGAGCTCCGAGCAGCCTTTAACCCTTTTAGGTGTTGATTGGATTTGGAGGGAATGAAACGAGGGTTTCAATTTTGGTTGTTATTTTTTGCCGGAGCGAGTTGCTCTTTCAATCGGATGTCCATAGCTGTACTTAGCTTGTTCTACATTCTGTAAGTTCTCTCTCTCTCTCTCTCTCTCTCTCCTCTCTAGTAAGCAGTATCTGCCTGTCTTTTGGGTTTTTCTTCTTCTGTAACTAGCCATTCTTTATGTTCATAGCTTCTTGCTGTAATTAGCTAGTCTTCAAACTTCGCATATCTGAATTTCAATTGCCCATTAATTAATTAGCATTTGAAATTGAATAATGTTGTAATTACGCCTCCCGTTCCCAACCATTTCAACTGTCCAAAAAAGAGAAACGATACCCAATACAATAGAAATAGATGCTTTCCAATTTGTTTAGTAAATATGAAAATGTTTTTAGGGTTTTCTTTTACCTCATAAACAAAGGAACCATCTTTAATTTTCGTAGTTTCAATTTCAATTCTCTCTCTCTCTCTCTCTCTCTCTCTCTCTCTCTCTCTCTCTCTAGTAAGCAGTATCTGCCTGTCTTTTGGGTTTTTCTTCTTCTGTAACTAGCCATTCTTTATGTTCATAGCTTCTTGCTGTAATTAGCTAGTCTTCAAACTTCGCATATCTGAATTTCAATTGCCCATTAATTAATTAGCATTTGAAATTGAATAATGTTGTAATTACGCCTCCCGTTCCCAACCATTTCAACTGTCCAAAAAAGAGAAACGATACCCAATACAATAGAAATAGATGCTTTCCAATTTGTTTAGTAAATATGAAAATGTTTTTAGGGTTTTCTTTTACCTCATAAACAAAGGAACCATCTTTAATTTTCGTAGTTTCAATTTCAATTGATTATGTGATTAGACCCTTGTCACAATTCCTGATTCATCTGAGATTTTGTCAGGCAGATGAAGGTAAATTAATTATTGGCCCTATTGAACAGTATATTTGATTCAATATGAAGGACCAGCGTAGACGAAGGTATTCACCAAATCACGACGAGGGAGACGTAGACAAGATTAGCAGTTTGCCAGATCATGTCCTGGGTGAAATTCTTAGTTTCATTCCTATAGAACTTGCTGTTAGAACTAGCACCTTGTCTTCTAGATGGAGGTACCTTTGGACCTTGGTTAACAATCTTGACTTTTATACTGATAGCTATGAGGGGTTAGAGAAATTTAATGCTTTCGTGGACCACATGGTTCTCCATTGCAAAACGATGACCTTAGACAATTTTTCTTTACATTGTCCCGATATGAAGGATTTACCCCGCTTCAATGCGTGGGTTTCTTTTGCAATCAGCCGTAACCCAAAAAATCTGAGCCTTGTTTTTGGATGCTCCTAACTGGGAGTATGCTCGCCTTCCTCCATATCCTTCATGCAACCTCACTTACAATACTATGGTAGTGCTCAAGTTGAAGTGTTGTTTTGAGATCAAGATTCCTGACTCAATGGTATCCTTTCCATGTCTCAAGACCCTGCATTTCAACGGGCTGTATCCATATCATAGTTATGTGACACACACGCTCATCTCTAGTTGTCCTGTGCTGGAAGTTTTACACCTTGAGGGATGCCTTGAACCACATGCTGAACTATGGTTTGATATTTCTATTGCTACTCTGGAGGAATTGAACTTATACTTCAGACCTTCTGACCAAGGAATACATGAGCACTATGTGTTCATCAACACCCCAAATCTCAAATACCTCAATATTGATGACCATACTCTTGTACGCTACTTAGTTAATGATCTGAATTCTATAATACATTTTCAACTTGAATATGAAGGCCTTTTGGACGGAGGTGAAATTGCACATTTTGCACTTGTCACCAGTTTGTTTATGCTTCTCCAAAAAGTTGCCAAGGCCAAGGATATATCATTGTGTCCTGATTCTATCATTGTAAGTTTTGTAATTCCTGAACCTTTTATGACACTCAAAAGTACTTTTATTATTGTTTAATTGCTTGTCTCCTTGTTCAAGATTCTTCAACTCTCGGTACATTTTACTTGGTCGATGTTTCCCAATTTAACGAACTTGGAACTCTGCGCATGCGAGTCCTCTGATTGGACGTTGCTGCATTCTTTTCTTGGAAAGTCTCCTAATTTAGAATGTCTTAAGTTGTACAAGGTGAGCAGTTATGCAGTTGTCGAGCTTAATCTTATTGCTCTGCTTTTAGTTTGTCATTTTGTGATTGTATATTGTTATTTCTGTTTCCAATAGGATCTTGATAGCGATGTGTATGACTTTGAGGATCGATTTGCGTGGAACCCACCAGACGATGTTTCGGATTGTTTGAAGCTGAAACTAAAGCGAGTGCAGTTCACCTATTTCAAAGGGCGCAAAGATGAGCTTCAACTAGCAGAGTACTTGTTGAACAATGCTCAAGTGCTAGAGTTCATGTCGATTTCCAGTAACTCCTATCCTCTTGATAACAAGATAGTGAAAAAAATTCAGAAGTTCTCTAGATTTTCTGAGAATTGTAAAGTCCGCGTTTACAAAGGAACTTTGGTGTGATTGAGATCTCGGCAAGCCTAAGTTCAGTTTTCATTTGGATTAGCATATATGATTTAAGATGTTCATGATGCAGGATAGCAATTCTGCATTGCGATTTCAGACCTTTTGAGGGTTTCTGTTGTCTGTAAACAGAGTAGCTATAGACTTTCCATACACTGTAGAAACTCTGTCAGTATTATGAATAGCAGGTTGATTAATTTTAATATTATCAAGCTATCATTTTCAGCCTGGTTTAGCATTTTAAGCACAGCTTTAACCACAAATCAGCTTGAGACTAGACTGCATACTGGGCGGCTACGGAAATGACTAAGCTGGTGGGCATACACACTTAGAAGCTAATGTCGGCTATTCTGAAATCCAGGCAATTATTGCCAAAGTTGTCTGGCATCACTAGTTGCCTGGCATCACTGAAATTTTCACATACATTGATCCAGTTGAAGCGATTAGAGAGACTATAATATTATGTTCATACCCTGGTTTACAGAAACCGACGGAGCATTGTCAAGAAACTGTTGCCTTCTCCAGCAGACGGGTGCTTATCCGAGGCAGTGGTAAACTCCATTTCCCTTATTTGCTGTGGCAAACTGTCCCTGAAAAGAAAGAGGTAGACGGGTGATTATCCGAGGCAGTGGTAAACTCCATTTCCTTCCGTTTTCTTGGACAGGTAAGCCATCCTTTACTCCTTACCACCTCTCTATCTGACCTCTAAAATTAGACATTATTTTGGTTTATTTGGAGAATTTTAATACTTTTTGTAATGCACTGCTTTTCCAAATTCTCGATGGAAATGTGTATCTACTGTAATGGGATTTGTGAACTCTCTTTTATATATGAAATGAATAAGTATTTGGTACATTTAGCTTCTTTTTTTTTTCTTTTTTTTTTTTAAATTTATGAAATTTACTGCTAACCCATAAAACTTCCCCTAGTTCTACAACTTTTTCAAGTGAGAGAAAGGGAGAGGATGCAAATAATTTTAACTCCGCGCTCACAAAGATGAGGGTTTTTATTCCAAGGTCCATTGTTGTGGCTCTGTAACTGTAAGTGCTCTCTCTCTTGCCTGTCTATGGGATTTGCTTTTTCTTGGCATCATTTGCTTCTTCAGTTACTTTAATTAGCTACTTTTCATACAGCTGAAATGGAATTGCCCATAAATTCACCTCCCATGTTTATTTCTATCCTTCAACACTGCAGTATTTCTCACAATTGTTGTACTTATGCTTTATGCTTCAATAAAGAAACAAGAAACCGCATTTCTGTAAAGCTCTCTTTTACTTCATACAAGAACCATCTGTAATTTTTGACCCTCACTGATTTCTGATTCATCTGAAAATTTGTTAGGTAAAATGAATGGGAATTAATTTCTTTGCTCAATTGAATACTACTGTAGTAGATTTGATTCAACATGAAGGGCAAGCGTATCCGTAGAAGGTATTCACAAAGTCATAATGATTTCGGAGACGTAGACAGGATTAGCAGTTTGCCGGATCATGTATTGGTTGACATTCTTACTTTACTTCCAACAAAACTTGCTGTTAGGACTAGCATTTTGTCTTCTTGATGGAGGTACCTTTGGACCTTGGTTAACAATCTTGACTTTTATACTGATAGCAATAAGGGGTAGGAGGAATCTGAGGCTTTCGTCGACAATGTACTTCTCCACTGCAAAACTATGAACTTGGACAAATTCTCGTTAGATTGTCACGAAATGGAGGACCTAACTCATCTCAAAGCGTGGGTTTCTTCTGCAATTAGTCGCAGACCGAAAAAACTGATCCTGCATATGGATTTCGATGATCATTCCTATCAGCTTGCCCACGTTCCTCCATACCCTAAATGCAACCTTACTTACAACACGATGGTAGTTCTCAAGTTGACGTCTTGTTTTGAGGTCACAATTCCTGACTCGGTGGTTTCCTTTTTGTGTCTCAAAACTCTGTATTTCAAGGGCTGGTATCCTTATCATAATGATATAATACACAAGCGCATCTCTAGTTATCCTGTGCTGGAAGTACTATACCTTGAGGGATGCCTTGAACCAGATGTACAACTACTGTCTGATATTTCTTTTCCTACTCTGGAGACGTTGAGTATAGAGTTCAGAACTTCTGACCAAGAATTGCATGAGCACTATGTGCTTATCGATACCCTGAATCTCAAATACGTCAAAATCGAGGACCATTCACTTGCATGCTACTTAGTTAAGCCTAAGGGCCTGGATTCTATAATTGATGTTCAGGTTGAATATCAAGCCCATCTGGATAGGGATGAAATTGTAAATCTTGAACTTGTTCTTCGGCTGTTTGTGCTTCTCAAGAAAGTTGCCAAGGCCAAGCATATATATCATTGTAAGTTTTGTATTCCTGAATCCTTTAATAGAACTCTTATATAGAAACTTCTGTTTTTGTTGAACTGCTTGCAAGTAGGTCCTTTGATTGGACACTGCTGCCTTATTTTCTTGAAAAGTCACCTAATCTAGAATCTCTCATGTTGTACAAGGTGAGCAGCTATATAGTTAATGTTTCTGCTTCTCTTTTACTTTTTCATGTTGTGATTGAACTTGATAGTGAAGAGTATGCATTTGAGGATCAGTTAGTATGGAACCCACCAAATGATGTCCCTGATTGTTTGAAGCTTGAACTAAGAGAAGTGGAGTTCTGTTTTTTCAAAGGACGCAAAGATGAGCTTCAACTAGCATAGTATTTATTGAACAATGCCGAAGTGCTACAGTCCATGTTGGTCTCTACTGACTCCTATTCTCTTGATGGAGATGTTCTCTAGAGCATCGGAGGATTGTGAAGTCCTTGCTTACAAGGAATTATAAGGAGGTCTCCTGCAGGGGTTTGGTGTGATTGAGATCTTCGGGAAGCCTTAGTCCATTAATATGTTATGTCATTTTCGTTTGGATTAGCATTATATGATTCGAGATGTTCAAGATGCAGTTTAAGATAGCAATTCCGTGTTCTTATTGTCTGTAAACAAATTAGCTATAGACTTCAAATACACTGTAGAAACTTGACCAGTATTATGAATAACAGGTTTTATTAGCATAACTTTAACCATCAAATCAGCTTGAGACGTAGACTGCATACTGCGTGGCTATGAATAGTAAGAATAAGATTATGCTGGGCATACAAACCCTAGCCTCCCTCCTCTCTTTCTCCTCCTTCTCTCTAGAACCCTAACTTTTAGCCGAGCATATTTTCAGACCGGGAGGGTCGATTTAGGCCATTCCCGGCCTGCTATTTGATGATTTTTATCACGTTTAATCTTGATTTCTAGCTTTTTTTCTTTTTGAGTGGAATAAATTATCTCCCTTTGTGGAGTTTATGGGGATCTTCTTATCTTCCTTTCTATAGGATTCTATTTTCGCCTATTGTGCGATTGTTTTTAGTAGAAGCAGTATGAATTTGGGACCGGATATACACACGATCGACGGAATCATACAGAGGTTTGTGGGCAAGCGATTGCGTTACTTGTGGTAAAGATCTCCACTTCCGTGAAAGATGAAGATACATCAAAGGAAGCACATGATTACTATGCATGTTGGGAGTCGCATCTGAGTATTCTAGTATATTGGCTTGTTAGCGGATTTTTTGTTGTTTCTATTGATTTAGTATATTCTAGGGTTATTTTTATTGTAGATGCCGTATGGCTTTTCTATGAATGAAAGTCTCCTATTCCCCTCTCAAAAAAAAAGATTATGCTGGGCATACACTTAATGATGCCTCTTGATCTTGACAGGAAAGTCCTCGACGTACAGAACCTGATGACACCACCTCCCTGCTACCTTGTTCATCGATCTACCTGCATCATCCATTCTTTCGTTCGTGCATCCATGGGCGCCTACAATTAATCCGCATTCATCTTTCTAGTTCTGAGTTCTGACCAGTGACCATAGTCACTCCTAGTCCTATGTACAGCATCACCTTGATTTGCAAATCCAGGCAATAATAGTCGCCAAAATAGTCTGGCATCACCAAAAATTTTAACATATATGGATCCAATTCAACTGATTAGAGAGACTTGGTAGTATGTTTATACCCTGAATTTGAAGAAATCAATGGTGTGTTATCAAGAAACTGTTGTGTCACTCAGGGAAATCTTCTGTAACGAGGGTCAATCCTTCAAATCAGACTAATCCTTTGCTATGCATTAAGGACTCCATTCTCCCCTTCTAGGATTATTTTCTATTGGCATGTGCATTACTTCATCCTCATTTTTATGGTAAAATATTTTCCAAGACCAAATTTCATTTGGATTAGAAGCCCTTTTAGAAAGCTCGGTTATGTACTATGAATACTATGCTTTGTTAAGTTTGACCATTCTTTTGCTTACTAGCCAGTTAAAAGTGTTTAATCTACTTCAGGTAAAATTAGACCTCTTACAAACGTTCAAATTTTATATTTTTTTAACAATTATGCTTATGTATTTACTTTGGCACTTGAATTGCTAGGATGTCGAGTTCAAACTCTTCTTCAACTGTGATTTTGTTAAGGTTATTTATTTATTTATTTATTTATTTATTTATTTATATATTTACTTTGGCACTTGAATTGCTAGTATGTCGAGTTCAAACGTTTCTGCAATTATGATTTTGTTACTCCATATATGTAAAATTTGGAGCAACACTTTGTAGGTCCTAGCGACTAACAAGAGTGTTTAGATCTTATAGCGTTCTTTTCTCTAGAGTTTTTGATCACAGGGTAATAAAAAGAAGCTTTTTGTTGTTGTTGTTGTTGTAGAAGGGGTGTTTTTTTTTTTTAGAAGCATAATATTTACCCAAACACTGCTAGGGGGAAGCTAATGCAGTGGCTGACTATCTGGCTCATGTAGGTCATACTTGTTCTTCGTAACATACCTGGCCAACTCCTTTGACCAGTCCATTACCAATTTATTGGTGAAGGACGCTTTAGGTTAACCTTTGGGTTACCGGGTTATCTTGCCTCATAGAAAAATATAATAATAATATTTACACAAAAACTTCTATAAGACAGTCTTTTCGTAACTTTTGTTGAGACGGTGATCACTTTTTAATGAAATAATGGTCATCGCTTATCATAAGTGACATTTAGATTTCTAAATAGTGACCCCATTTTTCTGTTTGATTCAACTTAATTTCACTTAAATTATGTTCAGTTTATTTCAATTCAGTTCAGTTCAGTGCATTTCAGTTCAGTTTAATCCACTTCAGTGCCATTCATTTCATTTCAGTTTTATTATAGTAATTATCATAATTATATTAAATAATTATAATAATTATAATAAATTCAGTTAAGTTCAGTTCCTGGCAATTAAGTTAAGTTCGGTTCAGCATCATTATGTTAAGTTAATTCAGTTAAGTCAAGTGAAATTAAGTTGAATCAAACGGAGCCGCCTTATTGTAATATTTGTTGGGGTGTTTTTGGCAAATTCTCCCTAATTTGAATACTGTGCAACTTTTTCAAGCGAGAGAGAGAAAGAAAGAAAGAGAGGAGGGAGAGGAATTTAACAGAGCGCGCGCACCAAAACGAGGGTTTCTATTTTGGTTGTCATTTTGCCGGAGCCACTTGCAGTGCATTCAACCAGAACTCCATTGTTTGTACCTCTGTAACTGTAACTCTCTCTCTCTCTCTCTCACACACACACATGACACAACTGTAATGAGCCACTTATGTTCTTGGCATTTGCTTATTTTGTTACTGTAATTAGTCCATCAATTCACCTCCCAAGTTTTATTCTCGTTCTATATTTGCTTATAATCAGCTTTTTCACACTGCACTTTTTCTCATTATTGTTCTTCTTATGCTTTATCCCCCCATCCCCAACAACCCCACCTTAAAAATGATGAAAAACGAAAAACCCATTTCCTTATAATTGCTTTCCAGTTTGTAATGTCTATGTATATTCAATCATGGTTAAATTCCCTCTTTTAATTCATACTGTAACCATTACCAATCCATAATTTCTAGTATTATTTCATTTGGTTATCTAACCCATCAACCCCAATTTGCAGTTTCTGATTCATTTGAGAAATTGAGAATATGTTAGGCAAAATGAAGGGAGTTAATTATAGGGTACCAATTAAATTCTAGTAGATTTGATTGAATATGAAATTTAGTCATTCAATTAACCCATCATTATTACATTTGCTTTGTTAATCGCTCGCCCCCAATTTGCAAATTCTGATGCATATGTGAAAATGTTAGGCAAATTGAAGGGGAATTAGATATTTGGCAGTATTGGCACCAATTGAGTACTAGTGGATTTGATTCAACATGAAGAGACAGCGAAGACGACTGTGCTCTCGAAATCACAGAGATGCAGGAAAGGTAGATAGGATTAGCAGTTTGCCTGATCATGTGTTGGGTAACATTCTTAGTTTAATTCCAATACAACTTGCTGTTCAAACTAGCATTTTGTCCTCTAGATGGAGCTACCTTTGGACATTGATTCATAATCTTGATTTCTATACCAATGATAATGGCGATGAGGGGTTGGAGAAATTTAAGGCTTTTGTGGACCATGTGGTTCGCCATTGCAAAACAATGAGCTTAGACAGATTCCGTTTAGATTCTCCCGAAATGGAGGACTTAACCCGCATTGATGCTTGGGTTTCTTTTGCCATCAGTCGCAGCCTGAAAGAGCTGATCCTGCATATGGAGTTCGAGGATTTTGACTATGAGCTTGCTCCTATTCCTCCATACCCTAATTGCAAGCTCACTTATAACACAATGGTAGTTCTCAAGTTGAAGTCTTGTTTTGAGGTCACGATTCCTGACTCAGTGGTTTCCTTTCCGTGTCTCAAAACTCTGTATTTCAAGGGGTGGTATCCTTATCATAGTGATATAATGCACAAGCTCATCTCTAGTTGTCCTGTGTTGGAAGTACTACACCTTGAGGGATGCCTGAACCAGACGTAGAACTACTGATTGATATTTCCATTCCGACTCTGGAGATGTTGCACTTAGATTTCGGAACTTTTGACCGAGAAATACATAAGCATTATGTGATCATAGATACTCCGAATCTCGAAGTCCTCAATATCAAAGACTACACTCTTGCAGGCTACTTTGTTAAGAACCTGGATTCTATAGTAAGTGTTCATGTTGATTATCGACGTGTTTGGAGACAAGGTGAAACTGCAAATGTTGAGCATTTGACTCGGCTGTTAACCCTTCTCCACCAAACTGCCAAAGCCGAGCATTTATCTTTATCTGCTGATTCTATCACTGTAAGTTTTGTATTCCTGCAAACCTCTAGTGTCACTCCTATATACATACTCACTGTTTCTCTTTAACTGTGTGTCTCCTTGTTCAAGATGCTTGGATTCTCATTATGTGACACTTGGCCAATGTTCCCCAATTTGACGAGCTTGGAACTCCATGCCCGCGAGTCCTCTGATTGGACATTGCTGCGTTATATTCTTGAAAAGTCACCTAATTTAGAATGTATTAACTTTGTACAAGGTGAGCTGTTATGTTAGTTGAGCTTAATCTTATTGCCCTCTTGTACTTTGTCATCTCATGATTGATTTGTTATTTCTCTTATCAACAGGATCTTGAATACGATGAGTGTGCCTTTGAGGATCGATTTGTATGGAACCCACCAAAGGCTATTCCAGATTGTCTGAAACTGAAACTAAGAGAAGTTGAGTTCGGTTATTTCAAAGGGCGCAAAGATGAGCTTCAACTAGCAGAGTATCTGTTGAGCAATGCTCAAGTGTTAGAGTTCATGTTGGTCGCTACAAACTCCTATCCTCTTGATGATGAGATGGTGGAGAAATTCAAGATGTTCCCTAGAGCTTCGGAGAACTGTGAAGTCCATGTTTACAAGGACATTGTTAGAAGGCTTTCTGCAAGGTTTCTCGAAGCATTATATGATTGAGATCTTCAGGAAGTTCTAATTAATCTACTAATATGTGATATTGTGAGATCATTTTCCTTCAAATTAAGAATTATATGATTTAAGATGCTCAAGACACACTTTATGGTTGCATAATGCTCAATATATTGCAATCTCAAACCTCCTGTTTAGGGCTCTTATTGTCAGTAACCAGTGTAGCTGTAGTCGGTAGACCTCTGGTTCACTTTAGTAACTGTATCAGTATTGTGAATGAGAGGTACACTAGTATTATTGTTATCAAAGCTGTGCCTGTAATGTCATTCAGGATTACTATTTTATGTACCGCAAACTGACTTTAACTTCTTAACGACAAGCCAAAAAAAAAAGACTTCAACTTCTTAAGAAAGACGAGCTAAGTGATGTATTCAACTTTTGGAAGAATGTTTTTTCTCCAGAACACTTCACTTACCATCGATGTGTATATATTCGATTCCAAATTTATATATATTTTTTTCTACTAATTATAAATCACATAATAAGCGCAAAAGAGAATCCTATAAGAAGAAAAAAATATGAAAATATCTAGGTTTATTCCACATGATGTAAAAATAAAATAAAATAAAATAAAATACATCGATGCCAGACGAGATGGCAAACATCGATCAAAGATGGGGAATGTCTAAAATGGCCCTGTTAGTGTGAAAATAGGATAAAGTACGCAAAGATAAAGCTTTTAGATAGATTATTTTTTGTAACACAAATTCTCATATGAGGCGGTTTCATGTACGAGACGTGATACTTGTGACGTGTGAGCAATAAAGTGATACCAACGTATTGGAATCAGGGTCGTTTCTAGGCATAGGCCTCGAGGGCGACCGCCTAGGGCCCAGCTACTAAAAGGGCCCAATGACGCAAAGAAAATACTAATATAGATAACTTAGTGCAGTACCATAGCATAAAAATTATTCTAGTTCATTGGTTCTATGTGGGAATTATAGAGCAGCAAATGCTTCATTGACCTGAGATCAAGTCTCATGGGCCTTATTTTATTTTATTTTTCCAAGCTTTGTTATGTTCCTTCTCTAGTGAACTGATCTTTCTCATGGTCCTTTTTTTTATTTTTTTATTTTTTATTTTTTTTTTCAAGCGTTTTATTTCTTATCTTTGCACTTCCCCCTTATGCTTTTAGTTTGTGATCAATCAATTATGATGGTTCTCATTTTTAAGTCTTTTAAAAAAATTCATTCCTCACTCCAACTTTTTTTTAGTTATGTTATAATTATAAAAAAAAAAGAGAGTAAACATATGTATTATATACACACTAAATTGAAGTCGAATCCTTGCATATGCACTTACCAAGTATACTAACTTTAATTTATTTTAGTATAAAGTACGAGTAGTTTTTTTTTTTTATCACCTTCTGAATCAATTAGCCGAAAGCATCCGCATCTGGGGTTAAATTTTACGTACATAATTTGTATTGCATGTACCAGTTCATTCCGATATTAATACCTATCTTTACATGTGAGGCAAATGATTTATTTTTTCTTTCGTGTGTGCATGTAGGGGGGATTTATGAGATGTTTTCTTAGCTTTTTCAAAAACTTTCTCATAGTTGCAAGTTGGGTTCGTTGAACATACATCAACTGCAACTCTTTTTTCATTTCTCACTTTTTTTTTGTGCGAAAGGGCCCTCATTCTTATTTCGCCCTAGGGCCCCTAAAATGTTTGAGACGGCACTGATTGGAATTCATAAACTTTTCTACATTCACCGATTGTAATGGAATATTTTCTTTTTGGTAAGGATTATAATTAGAGATGGCACTGGGCACGCGTAGCGTGAGGCATAACACGATCGAGCACGCCTTTTACATGGCACGACACGGGCACAGAGGAAGCACATGCTTGAGCACGGACACGAATGACTGGGTTGAGTTGGGCTGAGTCTGGATTTTGAAAAGAAAGCACGGTGGGGTACGGTCAGGCACGACACGACATGACAGGGCACGACGAAAATTTTAAAATTATTTGAAAAAAGCATGCGCACGGCACGAGCACGGGCACGACCTGGGCCTACCTTTTAGAAGAGCATGCACGGTGTTAGGTTCCGCCCTTCACACCTTGTAATTTACAGCTTTCCTTTACTTTCCTTGCAATGTAACATGTCTCTAAGACGCTTCCTGCGTGTTGACCCTTGCACATGTCTTTACGCTTTCTAGTCCTTTAGTAACATGTCTCTAAGGCGCTTCCTGCGTGTTGACCCTTGGACATGTCTTTAAACTTTTTAGTTCTTTTACTTTTAGGAGTAGATGTTGAATAGGAAAGTTATGCACTCTTGATGTATACTCCTGTCAGAATGAATAAAGCTTTTAAGACTCTTTATGGGGGAAGCAGCCCTCCATATCGATGTATTGATGTCAATGCTTGTTATTGTTAAACTGTATTGATTGCTTTTATCATCCAACCTCTCTCTCAAACTAAGTCCCTCCCTCACTCTCTTGTGTCCACGGACAACCCGAAGACATTCCTTCTTGTGTATGGCTGGCGCTCTTGCCGCTAGGAGACAAGAGCGCGCCGCACGTCCCACAACTTGAAAAGGCAGACCGTGACAATTGGTATCAGAGCACAACTAGTGAAGCACGCTCAGTGAAAGGTTGCTAGACTCGAATCCGAATCCATGGTGAACATGGAAGAGCTGGAGAAAAATTGTGATCGGGCAGGATGCCCTGATCGATGCATTGGAGGCCCAAATGCATGAGATGTCGTCCGTAAGCTTACGTGAGGAGCTTGATCACATCCACAATCAAATTCAATCATTGTGGGATCAGTGTACTACGGTCACCAAAGCCGTTGCTAGCGGTAATGGTGGATCAGGGTCGAGAGGGGTGAAGCCCCCTTAGCCCCGGACATACAGTGGAGCCAGAGACTCAAAGGAAGTAGACAACTTTGTCTTTGACCTAGAACAATACTTCCGAGTCAGTGGACTGAAAGAGGACGAGAAGGTCGACACCGCGGTCATGTATCTTGTGGATGACGCGAAGTTGTGGTGGCGTTAGAAGTATGCCGAAATCGAAGCCAAAACTCTAAAAATAGACACATGGGAAGAGTTTAAGAAGGAACTCAACGACCAGTTCTACCCGGAGAACACTGAGTTCATTACTCGAAGGAAGTTAAAGACCATCAAGTATATGGGGAGCATCCGAGACTATGTGAAGGAGTACTCGGCATGCATGCTTGAAATCAAGGATATGAGCGACAAGGATCGGATGTTCAACTTCATCGATGGGCTGAAAGAGTGGGCTCAACATGAGTTGAACAGACAGAAGCTGGATACCTTGTCAGCTGCTATAAGCGTAGCCGAACGGCTCTTCGACAACCAACTAGGGAAAGAGATCCCACAAAAGAATGAGCTAACAGGGCCAAGTTCGATTGTGAACCGAGCAGTGTCAACTGGCTCTCAGACAGGCTCGAACAACGCTCGAAACTACAACGGGGGTAACTACAGGGGTGTCAATAGTAGATATGGGAACGTTGGAGGTGGATCTCCTAGACCGGTACCCTACTGGCCCCCAGGTCCAACCTCATCGTTCAGTCGGACAGAAACGTCCACGGCAAGATGGCCATCGAAGTTGAGTTGCTACAACTGCAAAGGGCTACACAAACACACCGAGTGCCCTCATCGAGTCTTGAGTGGCCTCCAGCAGAATCGATCTAAGATGTCTGTGGAGTCTGATGGCACCAACGAAGGAGAGACAAGTAGAAACAATGAAATGGATGAGGATGGGATACCACACATGGGAGCTGTTCATTTACTGGGCGCCCTGAGAGGTGATGAGACCTCCCTAAAACCCAAGTCGATTGAGCTCATGTACGTCGACGTAGTGATCAATGGACGTAGCACTCGAGCAATGGTTGACACCGGTGCCACACATAACTTTGTGGCCGGCACCGAAGCAGAGAGATTGGGACTGAAACTGGACCGCGAGGGTGGCATGATGAAGGCCGGGAACTCGGCAACAAGACCTATTCATGGGATTTCCAAGGGTGTCCTCACTCGGATAGGGGAGTGGAGTGGTCAAATGGACCTTACTGTGACTCCAGTAGATGATTTTAAGATGGTACTGGGTATGGACTTCCTCCGCACGTCTAAAGCGGCGCCCATGCCACATTTGAGTTCCTTGTTGTTGATGGGTGATAGCCCATGTATTGGGAAAGCGTCGAATGTGAAGGTTGAGGATAGACGGGGACAGATGCTCTTGTCAATGCAATTTGAGAAGGGACTTCAAAGATGTGAACCGTCGTTCCTGGCTACTTTGTCGATGAAGGAAGATTGTAGGGATGAGAACACTCCTCCGGAGGTAGCGAGACTGCTTGAGGGATTCAAGGACATCTTGCCCGATGAACTACCCCAAGTCCTCCCTCCTCGTCGATCATCAGATCGAGTTGATCCTAGGAGCCGTGCCACCCGCTCGTAGTCCTTACAGGATGGCACCTCCCGAACTGGCTGAACTGAGGAAATATTTGGATGGACTCTTGAAGGGAGGATTCATCCGACCGTCCAAAGCGCCTTATGGAGCTCCGGTGTTGTTTCAGAAAAAACAAGATGGGACTCTCCGGCTGTGTATTGACTATCGGGCACTCAACAAGTTGACGGTGAGGAATCACTATCGTATTCCGTTGATTGCTGACTTGTTCGATCAACTCGGCGATGCTGTGTACTTCACGAAGGTTGATTTGAGGTCGAGATACCATCAAGTTTGTATATCAGAAGGGAACGAGCCGAAGACACATTGTGTGACAAGATATGGGGCTTTTGAATGGTTAGTGATGCCCTTTGGACTGATGAATGCTCCTGCAACATTCTGCACTTTGATGAACCATGTCTTCCAAGGGTACTTGGATAAGTTCGTGGTGATATACCTCGATGATATTGTGATCTACAGCAAAACCAGGAGCGAACACTTGGAACACTTAAGACTTGTGTTCGAGAAGTTGTGCGAGCACCACCTCTTCGTGAAGCCAGAGAAGTGCTCGTTTGCACAAGAGGAAATTAGTTTCCATTGGTCACTTTCTAGGAAAGGGGAAGATGAGCATGGATCCTAAGAAAGTCTCCGACATCAAGGAGTGGCAACCTCCAAAGAATGTCTCTGATCTCCATTCCTTCCTTTGTCTTGCTAATTACTACCGTCGTTTCATTACAGGGTATTCTGGTGTTGTGACTCCTCTCACAGACTAGCTCAAGAAGTATGAAAGTTGGAATTGGGAGAATCACAGAATGAGGCGTTTGAAAATTTGAAGAATATGGTAACCAGGGAACCGGTGTTGGCTCTCCCTGATGTCACAAAAAGGTCGAGACTGATGCCTCAGACTTTGCCCTCGGGGGAGTACTACTTCAAGAAGGGCACCCAGTTGCTTTTGAGAGTCGCAAGCTGAATGGGGTCGAGAGGCGGTATGCCGCTCAAGAGAAGGAGTCACTGGTAATTGTACATTGCTTAAGGGTTTGGAGACACTACCTCCTGGGTTCGAAGTTCCTCGTTCGCAGACAACACCGTGGCGAGCCACTTCTTAACCCAACCAAGACTCACCGGTCGACAAGCTCAGTGACAGGAATCTCTAGCAGAATTTGATGTGGAGTTTACATACAGACCTGGGGTCAACAACAAGGTCGCGGATGCTCTCAGTCGTCGAGCTGACCTTGTTGCCTTGAAGCAAAAGGCTCGCTTATCGGCAAGTCTTGTGGCCACTACAATCCGCGACTAGATCAAGTAGCATCGGGGTCAAGATACGATGGCGAAGACCATCAAACTGCTCATTGAAGAAGGGAAAACGCGACGATTCTGGATAGAAGATGACCTTATCTTCACAAAGGGACATAGGTTGTATGTTCCCAGGGCCGAGGGCCTTCGGAAAAAATTGCGGAGTTAATGTCATGACACCCTTTGGGCAGGACATCCAGGGTGGCAGCGAACCTTGAGCTTGTTGAAACAAGGGTACTTCTGGCCCCAGATGAAGGATGACGTAATGAGCTACACTCTGGCGTGTCTCGTGTGTCAGCAAGACAAGCCGGATCGATTCAAGCCGGGCGGCTTGCTAAACCCACTCGCAGTGCCGACTAGACCATGAGAGAGTGTCTCCATGGACTTCATCAACAGGTTACCGAAGGTCGGACCCTTGTCGGCGATTATGGTGATAGTGGATCGATTCTCAACGTATGTCACTTTCATCCCAATGCCGACAGCTACTGGAGCAGAAGAGATAGTCGTCCTCTTCTTCAAATACATTGTCAAGTACTAAGGGCTGCCTAGGAGCATTGTGAGTGAACGAGACCCCTCGGTTCACAGGTATCTTTTGGGGTGAACTCTTCAAACTTCTCAGGTTAGAGGTGAGCATGTCTTCAGCATACCATCCCCAGACGGACGGACAGACAGATTGATTCAACGGGCTCCTCGAAGAATACCTTCGACACTTCGTGAGCGCCAACCAGAGAGAGTGGTTTAGATTACTAGATGTAGCCCAACTCTGCTTCAACTCTCAGAAGAGCTCCTCGTCCAAGAGGAGTCCCTTCGAAGTTGTTACGACACAACAACCTATCTTACCGCAAACTGTGGATGATCATTACAAGGGTCGGAGCAAGAAGGCTCATGAGTTCACCAGAGAATGGAAGCAAAACACCAACATTGCTCGGAGTTACTTAGAAAAGGATTCAAAACACATGAAAAAATGAGCCGATCAGAACAGAAGGCCACTGGAGTTCGAAGTGGGAGACCTAGTGATGGTGAAGATTCTCCCAGAACAGATGAGATTCCTTAGAGGAAGTGACAAGCGGTTGGTCCGCAAATATGAAGGCCCTATCCTTATCACCAAAAAGGTGGGAAATACGGCTTACAAAGTGGAAATCCTGACTTGGATGAAAGTACACCCTGTCTTTCATGTGAGTCGTTTGAAGCCATACCATCCAGATCCAGAAGACTCCGCCCGTAAAAAGTCTAACCGGGCTAACATCCACACCAAGCCGTCCGCGACACTTGATGACTGAATCACGTCACCGAGGACGTCGACAACTTTAGTGAGGGAGAATGTTAGGTTCCGCCCTTCACACATTGTAATTTATAGCTTTCATTTACTTTCCTTGCAATGTAACATGTCTCTAAGGCGCTTTCTGCTTGTTGACCCTTGGACATGTCTTTACGCTTTCTAGTCCTTTAGTAACATGTCTCTAAGGCGTTTCCTGCGTGTTGACCCTTGGACATGTCTTTAAACTTTCTAATTCTTTTACTTTTAGGAGTAGATGTTGAGTATGAAAGTTATGCACTCTTGATGTATACTCCTGTCAGAATGAATAAAGCTTTTAAGACTCTTTATGGGGGAAGCAGTCCTCCATATCGATGTATTGATGTCAATGCTTGTTATTGTTAAACTGTATTGATTGCTTTCATCATCCAACCCCTCTCTCAAACTCCGTCACTCCCTCACTCTCTTGTGTCCACGGACACTCTGAAGACGTTCCTTGTGTACGGCTGACACTCTTGCCGCTAGGAGACAAGAGTGCCGCACGTCCCGCAACTTGAAAAGGCTGACCGTGACACACGGCACGACACGACAAGAAGCACGACAACTATAAGCACGACACAACACAACACGACACGACACTGTTACAAAGCACGAAGGAACGACACGAACACGGTCCGAGCAAGGATCCAAGCCATCTTTAATTGTAATGGAATATTTTATCAAACAAATCGCAAATAAGTTCGGGTTCGGTCCACTGCAAATGAGTCGTTTACAATTTTGTTTCCTCCTCCCCCCTTTCGCTTAATTCCCAAACCCCAACCTTCTGAGGTGAAATGCTCAAACTTGTGCCACGCAACAATGGTCACTCTTTCTCTCTCCTCCATGGATGTTCCCGGCACCTGCAGCTCTATTCAACATCGCCTTCAACACAAGACACCCACACTAGTTCTTTGGCGAATCATTTGGTGGATTCTCTGGGCTTCTCACAGCAACAATCTCTCTCCACTATCACCAAGCTAGCGAAATTCTTACCAAATCGAGAACTGGGAAAGGTAAGCCTTTTCAATTTCACAACAAAAGCAGATTCAGTTATTAGCTTCCTCAAACAAAATGGATTAGATGAAACCCAGATTAGAAAAGTTGTCTTTAATGACCCTAGGGTTCTATTTAATAAGGTTGAAAAAACTCTCAAACCCAAATTTAAGCTACTTCAGGAACTGGGTTTTTCTAGGTCCGATTTAGCTCATTTTGCCACTGTACATTCTAGTGTGTTAAGCACTAATTTGGCTCCTACTATTCAAACTTTAAGAACTGTATTAGGCAGTGATGATAAAGTCGTTGGATTTCTGAGAAAACGAACCAAATGGTTTCATTTATGTAATGTTGTTAAGTACCTGATTTCTAATGTTGCATTGTTGGAGAGTTGTTATGGTGTGCCTAGTGACAAAATCCGGAAACTAATTATTCAGCAACCGGGAGCCTTTCTGTTGGCAACTGAGTCATTTAGGAATGTATTGAACAAGATTGAAGACAAGTGGGGGATCCCTGGAGACTCGGGAATGTTCTTGTATGCAATCAAAATAATGGCTTGTTATAGTGAGAAGAGTATCGACTCTAAATGTCAAGTGTTTAGGAGCTTTGGATGGACAGATTCTGATATCATGGCTATGTTCAGGCGACTCCCTAATTGCTTGGCGTCATCCGAAGCAAGGATCAGCAAGTCACTGGACTTTCTCATGAATGAGCTGGGTTTTAAGCCGCATTACATAGCATCATATCCTTCCCTGTTAACGTATAGCCTCGAGAAGAGGTTAGTGCTTAGATATAGAGCCTTGCAGGCTTTGAAGGAGAGAGGTTTGATCAAAAGTGATTATCCACTTTATAATGCAGTCTGCTTGATTGAGTCTAAGTTCCTAGAGAGGTTTATTCAACCATTTATGGACGATGTACCTGGTATCCGTGAAGCTTATATTAACAGTAGAGACTCTCCTGTGATGCCGCGTATACAAGGCATAGCAGAATCTCAGCCTCCATGATGAAATGCGTTCCTGTGTTCCTCGATGATGGGTTAGTATATAGCATGCAGTAGTGCAAAAGTTCATTTGACTGACATAGTCATATTAAGGTTTTACTGCCAAGACAGTCATTAACTGTTCTTGTTTTTCTTTCCTGAGGGAAAAACATAACTCTTGGGGAAACTCTAAAATGTATGAGACAAAACACAAGCGGAAAAAAATGTAGTAACTAATTGTGTTTGTACAATTTGACTGAAATGTTTTGGTAATGGTCACTATTTTATTTAGTTGCATATTATGTTGAATGAGTTTCAAGGGAAATGGTGTGGATTCTGTGTGATTTGTTTTGGTTGTTTTGTGAATTGGTGTTTTATTATATGCATCTGAGTTTTTGGAGGTCATGATCAATCTGTACTGGGTAGAATATCCATAGTTTTTGGGCCACTTTCTCCCTCTATTGGTTGGATAATTCAACCTGTTTGGTGGTTACTGCAATTTGCATTCCATATAGATAAACTTGGCATTGTTTGATGTTATGACTTATAACTTAATCTGGTCAGCTGGTTGTTAGAGCATCATGTGCTATTTAAGGTTGCTCGTTGCTACAATGCTACCTACTGATAAATTGATGGGTAATGTATCCTTATTTCCAGATGATCATTTCATTGTAGCATAGTTGCTGCTGCTTTTTCAAGCACCTAGTTGTACTTATTGAGTATGTTTATAGTTGTCCCACTTTCTGATAGTTTATCTAAAATTTTTGAGATAAAGAAACCTGAAGTTATCTACTTTGTTGATCTCCTTCCATTCGCAGGTGTATGTGATCTAGTACATGAATGACTTGAATACAATTGAAAGATTAACACTCTATTTACCAAGCAATCTTTCTCAATATTGCTCCCCATACCTTGCATCTCCAGACTCAGCCATGCCCTCAAGAATATATTCCCTACCCTTTTGGCATTGTGTCATCCCTTTCTGTGCCCCATCCATCCTGACTAGTGACCACCAGCACCAAATATCAAACATTGGTACCTCCCTCGTTCCCTTTAGTCTTTATGAGACAATTTTAGTTTCACTTCCATCGCAGCTCATGCTTGAGACTTAGGACTCTATGAGTGATGTCATTCCATCCTAGGAGGTGCTGCCATACTTCTTTAGCCAGGGAACATTCAAAGAACAAATGTGACCTGGCTTCATATGCTTTCTGATAGGCTTTCTCATATAAAGAGCAGCGTTTAACCAAATAAATACCTCGTTTGCACAGATTATCAAGAGTAGGCAAAGCATTCTGAATTGCTAGGCTGGTGATGAAACTGTGCTTAGGGATAGCAGAGTTTCCTCTGAAAATTTTATGAGCCTACTTTACCTTAAGTCTTCCATTCTGACTCCAAGAATCAAGCAAAGAGATTGCAGCAGTACCCCTCCTGCTTTATCAATGAGCCTATCCCTCACAGTGAGTATACCCCTCCAACGGTCCAACCCCATGAGCTTCTAGGGGGAGCTTCACATTCCCAGATAGTTGCAGAGAGTAATTTATACTACAATAAGGGCAAGAAATGACTTATGAGATATGGAGAGAAAGAAACACCAGAATCAAGGTGTGAAAAGAGAGGCCACTCAGTTGATCAGGCAGGTGAAGATCCAAGTCAGTGTTAGGATTCTTGATGCCGCTCCTGACGATTACAAGGATAGGGTAGCTGAACTCCTTGGCTAATAATACTAGTGTTATATTTTTGGTAGACCTTGGTTTTTGGATACCATACTGGTATACCTAGGCTGTAATTGGATTTACCATGGGGTGTCGCTTTGGCATCCCTTGGGAGATGGAATGAAATTACTCACCATTTCCCATAAAAAAAAACATAATTTTTTTTAGTTTCACTTCCTCTCAGGATCTCAAACTTTTATTTTGCAGTTGTGCAGAAAGTTAAATATAAAGGGAACAAAGAAGGGATGAATGTAAGAGAAGTCTTGGTGACCCTTTGTAAAGTGAAGAAGTAACATCGAGAGGAGAAGGATGGATGTAGCAGCATTGCTAGCCTGTGTTTTGTTTTATTTTGTTTGCTGTTGGGGGGGGGGGGGGGGGCGACTGGGAGATTGTGGCAGGAGTAGGTGGAGTTGGGGGAAGAGGGAGGGAAATGAGGTATTATAGTTATGGTGTAAGTCGGAATGTGTTATAGCAGTAAGTTGTTAAATGCCCTACTCCTTGAAATTTAGATGCTTTCGTAAAAGCAGTTGTTAAATGCCCCCATGTAAAATGTGTAGATCGACCTTGAAATTTAGATGCTTTTGTTGGAGATGAGTGGCACTAGATCAGAGTAAGTACTACTCCATATTGGAGTTAACTTCTGAAAAATCTGTGTTAGTTAGTGCTGTTGTTTTTACTGATTGGCATTAAGTAATATAATTTTGGTCTTGACACTAGATCAAGTGAGCAACATGTGCTAGTGAACATTGCTCGTCGATACCTGCTGATAATAGGATAAATAAGCAACCTGGTTGAAGTCAATGGGTAATCTTGGTGATGTATCCTTAATTTCAAATGAGCATAGCTGCATAGTTGCTGTTTTGCTTTTCAAGCACGTACTGATGTTGTGTTCAGTTGTTCGGCCTGTGATATGTATATTTACACACAAGAAACAGGCTGTTTTTGCTTCATATGTGTGAAAGTACAGTCAGCGCATTTCTAATTAAGGGTCTTTACAGAAATTCCCCTCTTTCATGGCGGGAGGCCGGGTGCCTCATGAGAGGCAATGGGGTGATTGTGCTGCTTAAATCTTTCCTGGCTTCGTCGATCTTTTTGTCTTCTCGCCCTTCTTTAAAGTTCTTTCATGTAGGAAATCATTTCATGGCATGGTGATTGGCCAACATTCTCAAGTTTAACAAAGATAGTTCTGTCGGCACATGAACTATCTAGATATATATTGTTGCCTGGTTTTCATATAGGCTCACAAACTGGCAGAGGTTAGATTTGACAGAAATCACAAAATGCACAATGCATGCTAGCTTGTTCATCTTCTGCTGTTATTATTGTCATTATGATTATGCCAGGACCTTGTTGAGAAGTACAGACTTTCTAAAGAATACAGGAATAAACCAAAGCAAGTTTCTGCTTGTTTGCTGGAAACATCGGCCATTATGGAATACTTGTCAGAGAATGCTGAGGTTTTGGAGTCGATGGATATTGGTGTTCGACCTGGCCATTGGAATAATGATCTTGTTGCAATTGCAAAGCTAGTGATGTTTTTAAGTTCTTCCGAGATTAGCAAGTGAAGTCTACGAGTCGTGGCCTCGATACCTTGTCTCAACTTATGGGAAGGTTTTCTCCTGCAAGTGTTCATGAAGTTACAGATGATGACCGTAATTTCGTTTCCATTTTTTGGGTGAACTGATGCTTTAAAATGTGGTATGTGAAAAATAAATTAAAAAAAAAGTATTTTCCATATTGTGAATTTTTATATATTTTCATAAATTAATGGTCAATGTTTGTTAATCTTGACCTTTAAAAAAGCAAACGTTTAGGATTTTATAGGACGGAGAAAGTACCAAATAATATGATTTGTTACTCGGTATTTCTTAAGTTTGCCCATTCTTTTGCTTACTCAACTCTCTCTTACTTCTTTATTGGGTTAATGCTAACTCTTGATATAATAACCTCCTTTTTTCTTTCTAGCTCCATATCATTATTGGTTTTTATCTACCTCGAGGCTCCATGACTCATTTTTCTGTCTTTCGTCTTCTTTCTTTCTTTTTTTCCTTTTAATCTGTGTAGATGGAATGAATATTGTTTGTGGGTCATATAAACCGGTCAACAAATTCGATGTTCAAATATTTTGTAAAGTATTTGAAGTTACCTTGTAAGCAAAAATTTCACCCATAAAGTCCAATAGGTAAATTATGATCTCAAGTTCATAAACTAAAGTAATCTCACAATCTTTCTCTCCTTCCTTACCCATTCTCTCCTCCCTCACAGTCACTCTCTCTCATCCCCTCCCTCGATTGCTAGTGGCGCTACCACTGCCACCACCACCGCGCAACCACCACCTGCCCTGGACACCGTCATGGTCGGCGCCGGTCGGAGACCACAACGGTGGCCCCACCAGCCCACCCCACCCCTCACCTCACCTCACCTCACCCCAAACCCTTATTTTCTCTCTCCTCACACACCACACCACCGCTCCTCCACCCCCGCTCTGGCCACGGCGGAGGTCGACTTCGGTCGTCGACCTCAGCCGTGGCCACCCCCCCTAACCACCACCTCCCCCTCCCCTTTCCTCCGGAATATTATTTGAAAACGCAAAAAAAAAAAAAAATCGAAAACCCCCCGAAAAAAGAAAACTCACAAAACGAAAACCCTAAAATCAAAATGGTACAAATTAGGGCAGGGTGAATCCTAAAAAGGCATGATTCGACATGAATTCGAGGGGGAAGTTAAAAAAAAATAAAAAAAAAGGAGTTGGGGGGGCGCGTGAGATTCACGCGCCGACGACTCGATGCGTGAATGTTTTGCGCCCGCTTAGGATTAGGCTCCCACCTAATCTTGAGATTAGGTAAGAATTTGCGATTAGCTCAAGCGAAAAATAGAAACCTTCAGGTTTAATATAACAAACTTTTTGGTTTAACCACAGGTTCACCTAAGCCCTTGGGCCAAAACTAATCCTGTTCGCATCGGGTCTGCCCATGAAGGGGTAAAGTGCTCCCACTAAATAGTTTCTCCATTCACAAGATTCGAGCACTCGACCTTGCTTAAGGGATGAGAGTGCCGACACTCACACCAACCACTTTTTGGTAATATAGCAAACCTTATGCACACTAAACTCTTTCTTAACTTCCAATTGTTGCTCCAAGAAATAAAGAAAAAGTCTTTTCACTAGCAGCACCTAAGCATCTAGTTGATATAGAAGAACAAAGGTCATGAGTGAAGATGAAAATGAAAAAGTAATCTTAGAACAATACAAAAGCATTTGAATTAGTTTTTGTAAACATAATTACCTAATTTTGAACTTGAACTTGAGATAAAACTAGATTCAATTCTCCAAAATCTCGAGATAAAACTAGATTCAATTCTCCAAAATGTCGAGTGACCATTTTTCTCTTATTTGCAACATTTGACGAAGCTTAGCTCACTTGAATTTTTTCTTTTTGAGGATAAGTGGTTGAGTGATGCTAGATCCCAAACTAGTTTGGGATGAATAATCCCAAACTCCAATATAATATTGATTTGTATTCAGATGGGCATAAAAATCTCGGGCAGCTACGAAGGCCAAGTACAAAAAATAACTCTACAGGCGCATATACTAAAATACGACAAATCCATACAATACGGCGGTGAATACGTACGCTGTATTAAATTCAAATGCAAGAATTGCACCCCAAAAAAACAAAAATGAGGAGAGAGAAAAACGACTGTGAGAACTGAAGAGCTCATTGGGAGAACTGAAGAGCTCACTGGGGAAGAAAGTACAAGACACGGCGAAGGTGAACCCTGCGAAGTAATCGACCGACGATCGTCGCCGCCGACCTTTCGATAACCGGTAAGTTCTGGCTTTGTAGCTATTTGAGTTTTGCGCCTGGTTCTGGCTTTATAAGGATTTGTAGCTAACTTAATCTGGTCGTTATTGGGAATTTTGATTCCACTTTGTTGATTATTTTGGTCTGTCGAATTGAGTTTTGAAAAATAAATTGATGTACTACTGCGTTTGAACTAGGGAATTAGGGTACAAAACACGCAATTCTGATTGTGAATGGATATACGTTTCCTAATTGATTGGAAGGCATTCCCTAATAGAATTCCCTAATTGAGGATATGAAAGGGGTTAATTGGTTTGAATTCTGGGGTTTGGTTTGTTTGAATTGCTCTTTTGAAGGATTTTGGGGCTTGAAGAATTTTGGGGCTAAATTGAAATTTGAATTATTTCAGTATGGCTAGAACTAAAAGGCCAAGGGTTGCCCGTACGAATTTGGAGTCAGAACCCCAGAATGTGCCTGAACCCCAGAATGTGCCTTTTGAAGAAATTGATCCTCAAGAGGGTGGTCGTTGTGAAACTAATCATCATGATGCATCACTTAGTAAATGAGGTCGAGGTCGAGGTCGAGGCCGAGGCCGTGCGAGTATCGGTGATGGTGATCACGACAATGAAACAGTCCCAAATGATGCAGATGATAACATCCCAAATGATGCAAATGATAACATCCCAAATGATGCAAATGATCAAAATCAGGAGGCACAACCACCATATCGTAATAAACGAGGTGGGACTGCAATTCTTGGCAGGCCTAAAAATTGGTCGCGCGGGGTATGAACCTCTTAACCTATTATATGAGGTGTTATTCCAATTGATAGAATACATAATTTATTTACTTGTTTGTTCAATCTGCGATTAGGAAGAACAGGCAAGTGATAGTGTGGTGAGAAGAGCTTGGTTATTGCATCGGAAGGTAAGTGGGTTGTGGTCGTTCATAAGTTATATTTAATTGGCTTGCAAATTTAGATTGTCCTGATCACTTAATTACATGTGTTAACAACCAAAGTTATATTCTATTTCCCTGATCGCTTAGTCACATGTGTTAACAACCAAATTTATATTGCCCTGATCACTTGAATTGGCCAACTTGTGTTTAGCAACCAAATATGAACTGTCGGATAGAAATGTTTTCGCGTATCGTTGCAACTTTTAATAATCGGAAAAGAAAAATTGTTGGAAGTATGGGTTTTGGAGGGCTGCATGATATCCAATTGAACGTGAATCAGAGACAACTCAGCTATTGGTTGATGACGCGTTTCGACCCAAAACTTAAAGCACTACATGTACGTGATGGCAATATTTTGTATCTGACTCCAAAACATGTCAGTTGGGTTTTGGGAACTTCTTTAACTGGGAGAAATGTGCCATTGAAAGCTGATGAGACGGTTCGTGCAAAGATTGAGGATCTTCATAGGAGTTTTATTTGGTACAGAGGGGGCTTCTGTATGGATCAGATAGTGGGGGTTGTACAAAATCGCTTAGACGGGGAAGTCTCCGAGTTTGCCTTTAAAGATGCATTCTTGATGATGGCTTTGTGAATGGTCCTAGCTCCAACAACCTCCTCAAGTCTGTGTAAGCAGTTGTTTCCTGCCGTCGCAGTTGCAAATAAAGCCAAAAAGTGTAATTGGAGTAAATTTGTGTTGGATAAGTTAGCTCAGTACGGGAGAACATTCAAGAAGAAGTACGACAAGGAACAGTATGTAGCCGGCTGTGGTGGATGCCTGATATTTTTAGTGGTAACTTTATTTTCATTTTTGTGGTTTATTATTTATTATTAGCATATTTTATGGTTAATTTTCTGTACATGTCTTTGAATTTGATGCAGATATTTTACTTAGATCGACTGGCGATTCCCCCTGTGAGGTGGAATTTGTTTCCTCGCATCAAGGCATGGACTCAACAAGATGTTAGATTTGCAAAGAAGGCGGACGAGTGTAGTAATGGTGACTACGGTGCCTGCGAGGTTAGTTAGTAAAAGTAAAAGCATTGCTATAGATATAGTAATAACAATAGTAGTAATAACAAGGATAAGTCTTTTTCGTAGATGTTGGATGCTGCATATGGGAGCAATCACCCCTTAAAAGGTAGAGATTCGTCACCGCCTCCACCCAATTTGATGGTAATAGATAATTGTGAGGAGGAGTCTGATTCCAGCACCGGGGTTCCCCGACAAAAGGGTAAGGTGAAATCTCCCAGAACGTTCAAGAGAAAAACGAATGAACATGGTGATATCGTATCAAACCAGAATGGTGTTTCCCTATAGAATGCGAATGCGAATGCTAAGCTTCCCCGTAAACGGAAGAAGCTGAATGTTGAAGGCAATAACAGTCAAAATGCCCCTAACGCTGAACATGCTGAACATCATAATCAACAGAGGAGGACCACGGAAATAGCAACAAGTGAGGAGGAGACCGAGGAGGAGGAGGAGGTTTATGAAGAATTAAGCGAACCAGAACCAAGCTTCTGCTCTTCTGGAGAGCAATATATGCCAGACGGTGAGGCATATCACCTTCCCCATCATATTAGGATGTCTGATGCAGATATTGAACATATTACGCATGACCATCATGAAGTTGACTATTTCCAAGTCGCTACCAATTACATAGATAATAATTTGATGACATGCTTTCAATTAATGAGTTGTTAGGTAATGTTCCGATCTTGAACACGCCGGGTAACAACAATGGTCAAAATGATAATGCTGAGAATAATGAAGCTGGCAATGCTGCCAATGCTGATTATACTGAGGTTTCAAAGTCTGCGGAACATAATGATAGAGAAGCTAGCCATCATTCTGGCAATGCTGATGTTCCTGACGATGATGCTACCACCAATGGCAATTGCAATGGTGACACTGCCACCACTGGCAATGCCAATGGTGACAATGCCAATGGTAACAATGCCAATGGTGATGTTGTAGGGAATGGCAATGCCAATGGTTACACTGCCACTGAGAAATCTCAGCATGCCAATGCTGACACTGCTAGCAATGCTCCCATAAAAGGCCTGAGTGAGGATGCAAATGATGCGAAAGGACTGAGTGAGGATGCAAATGATGCGAAAGGATCGAGTGAGGATGCAAATGATGCGAAAGGCCTGAGTGAGGATGCCAATGCTGCCAAACTGAGTGAGGATGGCAATGCCAATACTGCCAAAAGCCCGAGTGAGGACACAGGCAATGGCCCGAGTGAGGATGCCAATGCTGCCAAAGGCCCGAGTGACGAGGACGTCAATAATGCCAATGCCAATGGTAAGATAGCCAAAGGCCCGAGTGAGGATGTCAATGCCAATAAAGGCCCGAGTGAGGTAACCATTGGTGTTGTCAATGACCTGAAGGAACAGGACAAGAATTATGATTTCTTATCACAGGATGAGGTTTCAACAAGAGAAAGTGCTGCAACAAGAGAAAGTGCTACCAAGTCACCTGAGTCTTCCTTCAATGGAAAACCTGCCAATAAAGGTCCAAGTAGCCGGAAACGGAGAATCCTCACCGATCCGACGACGGATTGTTTTGAGAAGTCCATTCCCTTGAAACACCGCACCACATTCCAGAAATGATTTTTACAATGGGTAAGAGATTACAAGGCGACAGGAGGAGGAACAACAACTATTAGAAAGAAAAGTGAAATGTAAGGATACATTTTTTTTTCCCAATAACTAACTAACCATGTCTCTCTTGCGGCGGGTCTTTAAGATGTCAAATTCCATTCATTATAGGGAACCTCAACAAGAAGTACCTGTGATATTTTCACGAGGCGTATACTATGCAACAGTGACAGATGTGGCAACAATGGCAAAGCCGCGAAGTCGCTTGCCTGACCAGGTAACATTTCCAATAGTAATAGTCGCTTAAAACATGTACTCGTCATTTACACCATCAAATGCATTGACCATGTACTTGTTTTGAAGTATGTAAATGTTGCTGCGCATATTTACAGGGATCGATGGCAGCAAAGTGAGTTTAAGGATAAGAGCAGGAGAGTCATGCTTGAAGCTTCCTTCAGGGTAGGGCTCTTAATCTCATCTTTCTCCAAAACTGAATTTTTTGTTCATTGATACAATACCACATGCAGAGACATATCACATCACACACAGAACAAGGCATTTTGGCACAGACATTTGACAAACGTGTTAAAGATTCAGCTCGACCTCTTGCCAGACTGAATATTGTAAATATTTTTGTGGTAGGTACGAAATATATATTTAGTTTATCACTGTATTTAGTTGTGATATCTAAAATACTTCAATACTTTTTTGTTTTGTGGAAGGTATTTGTTCCTGTCATGGAGGGTGAGCACTGGTATTGTGTCGCGTACTCTATGCGAGACGAACAAATAGTGATCATAGATTCGTTATACGATACAATAAAGGAATGTCATTCAACTGTTGTATCGTTGTTGGTAAGATTCCATTATGTGACATTGTATTAGATAGGCCAAATATGGCCCTTCACATCAATAAACAAACCTGAATATATGTTTATTCATGCATAACAAAGGCATGCATAAATTATTTTTGTACTTGGACGCAACCTGGTCTGCGGATCTGAGCAATTGGGGTCTGAAGATATTGAAAATGACGAAGCAATCAGATACGTACATCTTGTAATAGTAATTGTTTACGTGCTAGTATATTCCCTTGTATTGTGAATGGTTATTCATACAGTATGTACTGTTCAGGAGTTCTTTTGGCGTGCTAATGCTTTTAGCTATCAAGAAATGTGCTTCACGGTTGGTTGACAATCTCCAATTGGTACGTTTACATAACCTTTATTGTTCTTTTTTGTTATTGATGCAAACTGCATGCGTAATAGATCTTATTTATTGCAGGACCTTAAAGATCAACGAGAGCAGTTGATCATCGACGATGTTCTGTCCGCAGACAATGAGTAATATACGGAAGTGGAGAAAATGATGGGTGTTAAGAAAGTGGAGAAAGTGAAGAAAATGAAGGGTGTTAAGAAAAGAAAATGCATAAAAAGTTGAGGGAGGGAGGTCCTATATTTTGGGAATTACCCTGTTTCGGCTTTGTTTATGAATTGGTTTGTTTAAGAATGATTTTCGAATGTAATGTTTATGGCTAATGGCTGTGGGCCAAATATTGAGCTGATTTGATAATTGGAAGTGCTATTTGACTTTGGGCCAAATACTGGGCTGGTTCATGAGGGAAAAAAAGTAGGGCCCGAATTTTATAAGCAGTTCAAAATTATGCCCTTTGCCCAGAAACCAACATTTTGATAATCTAAAAAACAACCATAAAAAATAAATGGTCCAGTCGGAGTAAACTTTTTAACTTTGAAATTGCTTTATGGTGCTGAATGCTTTCCAATTATATTTGATTGGCAAGCTATTTCATGTTCAATCTAGGGGGTTGATATTGGGCTGATTTGATAATTGGAAGTGCTTTTTGACTTTGGGCCAAATACTAGGCTGGTTCAACCATAATAAACAAATGGTCCAATCGGAGTAAACAATTTAACTTTGAAATTGCTTTATGGTGCTTAATGCTTTCCAATTATATTGAGAGAAGCCATTCATGTTCAATTTAGGGAGTTGATATTGGGCTGATTTGATAATCGGAAGTGGAAAAGATAGGGACCAATTCATGAGAAAAAAACTACGACCCGAATATTATAAGCAGTTCAAATTTTGGCTTTGCCTAGAAACCATAAAAAAAACACCATAAAAAACAAATGGTCACTAAAGCCAAAAATCGGAGTAAACAATGATAGGCAGATATTATTTCCAAATTTATTGCTTAATGCTTAATGCTTAATGCTTAATTCTTCCAATTATATAGTTGGATTTCCAAATTTGAAAAAAAAGGTACATCAAGACTTTCCAACACCATGCTTAATCCCCATTAAGCATCCCCAACCCCAAGACAACATTTACTTTAAGACTCCATCATTTCCCACCATCATCACCACTAGCATTCACATCATCACCATTAGCATTCACACCACTAGCATCATCACCATTATCCTCATATTTCTGAATCCTCTCCTTGAGATCCAAAATTTCCTCCTCCATCAAGGCAACTTCGTCTTTCAGTCCCTTGTATCGGCGTTTTTGCTTCTTCATCGCCCATACTTGGTTCTTCAATTCCGTCGCCTGCTCCAGAATTTTGTCCCCCATGGAGGATTGAACTCTCTGGATCTCCCTCATGTAAGGGGACAGAGAAATAAAATCTGGAAGTGGAAAAATATCAAATACAGCAAATATCACTTTGTTAGTGGAAAAATATTGTTAACAACAAATATCACTATGTGTTGGGGCATTAACAAAATATTATACCGGATCTGGAGTCAGGCCTACGCCTTTCCCATTTCTGTATTAACTCAATCAACTAAGTAGTATTTTGTATCTCATTGTTAGAAGTGGGCACCTTCAAAATTCTGTATTCTTCTGCTACGCTTGAGATATCGTATACAGTTGTACTTCTTCTAGGGTTTGACATAATTAAAAGTTGGAAAAGGAGAATGTAGTAATGGACGGTAGAAAAAAGAAGACGGTGGGTGGAGGTGAAGAAGGAAGGGATTGATCTCCTTTTATATCCAACGAAGGGTCTGAATTAATAGGGTAGCACTGTTCGTAATAACCGCAGTTGGTGGCAGGTTAACATTAATACGGACGCCTCGACGAAATCCCAAAACACCTAGTTTTAAGATACCTTCAACGGGGTTTTAATTACCAACAACTGTTTTTAAATTCCAAAACAACTATTTTATAGGTTCAATACTATTACATAAACATAAGTAGCCAAAAGTTTCCAAGTTATTATTTCCAGGTGTCAAAAGAGGCACAGATGTCAAATACGCACCAAACCACGAAAAACGTATACACAAGTTTCTTTGAATGTCTTTGGTATGTATATGTAGGCATTCCACATGAAACTATGGACAACAAACTTAATGGACAAAATTGTATTATACAACACCGTCGTAATGTACGTCTACATCGTTTTCGCATTATAATACGGTGTTGAAGTTGTTAATACCGTGCTTTGGATAGTGGGTCAAATCACATCAATTCTCAACAATTGATTGGTATACAATGAGATGATGAGGAATTTGTGTTGAATATTTAAAATGGGTGTAAGTAGTGTGAAGTGGTAAGCTATGGAACATATTATTTGGTTATATATTTGTATATATTTGTACACACGGCCAACAAAATGGTCAAATGCTCACATCTCATCTTCTTGAGGGTAGTACATTGAAATGGGTGTAAGTATTTTGAAGTGGTAAGATATGAAACATATAATTTAGTTATATATTTGCCAACAATGCCAACAAAATGTTCCCGATGCACACATCTCATATTCTTAAGGTTAGTACATCGAACCCCCATGGGCGAGCAACCTCGTTCGCATGACACAAATACCATGCAATTGGAGCACCAATTCAAATATAACCACGATTACAAGTGTACATAAGTTTTTTTGAATGCTTTTGGTATGTATATGTTGGCATTCACTTGAAACTATGAACAACACACTTCACTTACAACTATGTATTATATAACACTGTCCGGAGTTTCGTATACATCGCTCTATTGTTATAATACAACGTTTTAGTGTAAAAAACGGTGCATTCAGATAGTGGGTCAAACCACAATAATTCTCAACAATTGATTGGTATGATAAGGAATTTTCGTTGAACTTTAGAAATGGGTGTAAGTATTTTGAAGTGGTAAGATATGGAACATATGATTTAGTTATATATTTACCAACAATGCCAACAAAATGGTCCCGATGCATACATCTCATCTTCTTAAGGGTAGTACATCGAACCCCCATTAGGAGCCAAGGGCGTGGAATCACGTTTGCATGGCACAAATACCATGCACTTGGAGCACCAATGCAATTATAACCACAATTACAAGTGTACATAAGTTTCTTTGAATGCTTTTGGTATGTATATGTTGGCATTCACATGAAACTATAGACAACACACTTCATTGACATATGGGTGTTATTTAACACTGTCCCGAGACACATACACATCGTTGTGTTGTTATAATACGTTGGTTTAGTGTAAAACACAGTGCCTTCAGATAGTGGGTCAAATCACATCAATTCTCAACAATTGATTGGTGAAGATGAGATGATGGGGAATTTTTGTTGAACTTTTGAAATGGGTGTAAGTATTTTGAAGTGGTAAGATATGGAACATATGATTTAGTTATATTTTTCCCACCAATGCCAACCAAATGGTCCCGATGCACACCTTTCATCTTCTTAAGGGTAGTACATCGAACCCCCCCATTAGGAGCCAAGGGCGATCAAGCTCGTTCATATGGCACAAATACCATGAAATTGGAGCACCAATTCAAATATAACCACGATTACAAGTGTACATAAGTTACTTTGAATGCTTTTGGTATGTATTTGTTGGCATTCACATGAAATTATGGACAACACACTTCATTTACAACTGGGTATTATTTAACACTGTCCTGAGACACATACACATCGTTGTGTTGTTATAATACGTTGGTTTAGTGTAAAAAATGGTGCGTTCAGATAGTGGGTCAAACCACATCAATTCTCAACAATTGATTGGTGAAGATGAGATGATGGGGAAATTTTGTTGAACTTTTGAAATGGGTGTAAGTATTTGAAGTGGTAAGATATGAACATATGATTTAGTTATATATTTGCCAACAATGCCAACAAAATGGCCCCGATGCACACCTTTCATCTTCTTAAGGGTAGTACATCGAACCCCCATTAGGAGGCAAGGGCGAGCAACCTCGTTCGCATAGCACAAATACCATGCAATTGGAGCACCAATTCAAATATAACCACGATTACAAGTGTGCATAAGTTTCTTTGAATGCTTTTGGTATGTATATGTTGGCATTCACATGAAACTATGGACAACACACTTCATTGGCATGTGAGTATTATTTAACACTGTCCCAAGACACATGGCATCGCTGTGCTGTTATAATACGTTGGTTTATTGTAAAACACGGTGCGTTCAGATAGTGGGTCAAATCACATCAATTCTCAACAATTGATTGGTGAAGATGAGATGATGGGGAATTTTTGTTGAACTTTTGAAATGGGTGTAAGTATTTTGAAGTGGTAAGATATGGAACATATGATTTAGTTATATATTTGCAAACAATGCCAACAAAATGGTCCCGATGCACACCTTTCATCTTCCTAAGGGTAGTACATCGAACCCCCATTAGGAGCCAAGGGCGAGCAACCTCGTTCGCATGGCACAAATACCATGCAATTGGAGCACCAATTCAAATATAACCACGATTACAAGTGTACATAAGTTTTTTTGAATGCTTTTGGTATGTATATGTTGGCATTCACATGAAACTATGGACAACACACTTCATTTACAACTGTGTATTATATAACATTGTCCAGAGTTACGTTTACATCGTTGTATTGTTATAATACAGCGTTATAGTGTAAAAAACGGTGCGTTCAGATAGTGGGTCAAACCACATCAATTCTCAACAATTGCTTGGTTTGATAAGGAATTTTCGTTGAATTTTTGAAATGGGTGTAAGTATTTTGAAGAGTGGTAAGATATTGAACATACTCCCTCCGTCCCACACTAATGTTATCACTTTTCTTTTTCATCCGTCCCACACTAATGTTAGCACTACCTAAGATGGAATATATTTTGTAGTCATATTACTATAATATCCTTACTTGTGGGCCATATGTTTCTCTCTCATATTCAATTAAAAATTTTGAATTAAGAGTTGGGACCACATGATAAAAAGCAACTCAATCAGGGGTAAAGTGGAGAATTTTGCACCCTTTTGATTTTTCCTTAATCTGCGTGCCCAAAAGAAGTGATAACATTAGTGCGGGACGGAGGAAGTATGGTTTAGTTATATATTTACCAACAATGCCAACAAAATGGTCCCGATGCACACATCTCATCATCTTAAGGGTAGTACATTGAACCCCCATTAGGAGCCAAGGGCGAGGAATCACGTTCGTATGGAACAAATACCATTCAATTGGAGCACCAATGCAAATATAACCACGATTATAAGTGTACATAAGTTTCTTTGAATGCTTTTGGTATGTATATGTTGGCATTCACATGATACTATGGACAACACACTTCATTTACAACTTGTGCATTATATAACACTGTCCAGAGTTACATTTACATCGCAGTATTGTTATAATACAACATGGTAGTGTAAAAAACAGTGCGTTCAGATAGTTGGTCAAACCACATCAATTCTCAACAATTGATTGGTGAAGAGGAGATGATAAAGAATTTTCGTTGAACTTTTGAAATGGGTGTAAGTATTTTGAAGTGGTAAGATACGGAACATATGATTTAGATATATATTTGCTAATCTATTTAATATAGTTATATTGATCATTAATATAACCCTCACAGAACACCGATTTATAAATTCAATTATAACCATGTTTTATTATTAATACTATTAATATAACACCAATTTGCGCCGTATAAAAACAGGACTAATCCAGCAATATAGGATTTCAAATTTTAATAGATAGAAATATGATTTATTTGACTATAGTTCTGTTCATTAAAGGAATTAAATAATCAAGTTCACATCCGATATTATAAGAAAATATATTTCACGACTAATTGTTCACATGCGAAACTAGAAATAAACAAGTTCACAACCATATTACAGCATTTTAGTAATAAGTGAAATTAATCACTATCTCCCTTTCCTTCGTCTTGTTCCTTCATGTAATTTTGATACCACTGCTTTAGTTCCTCGTATTCTTCCTCAATTGGTTTACTGGAATTCCTTCTCTCGTCATATTCTGCCCTCAGTTCGTGCAAATTTTCTCCATTATGAAGGTTCCTGTGCCACATTTGCCGATCCCATACAAGTTCATAATACTGTTTCATATTGTTTCGTATATCATCTTTGTGATGGTTATAGAGGAAGTCACTCCAGTCCTTCAGGGTGCTCATGATATGTGCTTCCTCCTCCCGCACCGCCTTTTCCTTTTCCTCCATAGCAGTTTTCATTTCCTCCATCCCTTTTATACCAATAATTATCATAGCAAAATCAAGAAAAACAATATGTAAGCCACATAACATATAACATGCAACTTATTAAACATAGCAATATAAACATAAGACTAAAAGCATATACTCTTTGCTTGCGCTTCTGTGACTCTTTTATACTCCGCCTTTAACGCGCCCAATTTGGTTAACCCATCTCCAGTGTTGGCACCGTTAAAGTTGTTTGGATCCATTTTTAGGATACTATTATCGAAATTCTTACAAAAGATTTATATGAATAGAACACCTGAATTTTTGGGGAGTATGTTGAGGTGTAAGAAAATGTGGATCAAATGGGGTTTATTTATAGTGCCATGTAGGATGAACGTACCGTTTATTTTCAAAAAAACCTAGGTGCCTTTTCAAAAATCCTAAGTGCTTTTTCAAAAAACCTTAGTGCGTTTTCAAGAGATAGGTTTTATTGGTTGGGCGGTTTAGTATAGCGTTGGGAAGATATAGTAAAGTGTTACGATAATAAACACGTTTTTGTCGGTTTATTATGAACCAAAGTGGTTTATAAAAGCTTATCAACAACCAAAGTGGTTTATAAAAACTTATCAACAACATTGGGAATATATAGCAAAAGCAAAAGCCTTAAAACACAATGGTCGGTTAATAAGTAAAACTGATTTTCCAAAACTCGTATTTATTAGGGTCATGTTTGTTTTATTAAAGTGGTTCAATTTATTTAGTAACTTGCGTGTATATATGTTGGAAGCATATACTACATTTAATTCTTGGAAAAGCCACTGGTAGTGGGTATTAAATCGGTTTTGATGACAATTGAATAAGTTAAAATTTTGTCAATTTCGCTTTTCTTGTCTGATTTTAAATGGCTAAGTGGCTAAATGTAATTTGACTAATACCTTTTTACCTTATCACATGTTACCATATCATGGGATGGGCCTTTTCCATATACCTTAAGGCACATTAGACATTAGAATCTTTAAAAAGGAACATATCCATCCGATAATACTAATAAACCTTTAAACTTTGGGGACAACATACTAATAAACATTAGACATTAGTTTTTACATTACACATATATTAAGCTGAATTACCAGTCACCATTATCATCAACAGACTCGTCCTCATCATCATCATCATCATCATCATCATCATCATCATCATCCTCATCATCCTCATCCTCATCATCCTCATCATCTTCCTCTTTATCCTCATCCTCATCATCTTCTTCATCTTCTTCATCTTCTTCCTCATCATCTTCATCACCTTTACCATCATCTTCTGCATTTTCCTTCTTATAATTCCCGTACCACTCTCTCAGTTCCCGAAACTCCAGTTCAACCGACTTCACTGAATTCATCCTCTCTTCTGTCAGAGCTAACAACTTCTCTCTTTTTCCCCCCTTAACCAACCTATGCCACATTTGCATTTTCCAAACCGCATCACAAAACTCCTTCATTTTATTTCTCAATCCATATGTCTCATCCTTAATGAGTTTCTTGGTCCAAACACCAATCAACGAGACCACATCTTCTTCTTTCTTGCTGAGGTCTACAAATAAGGTGTCTGATTTTGCATGCATCATTTGCAACCCTACACACAACAATAGATCTTAATATATACAAATGAATGTGTAAGAAATATATAAGAACATTATTAGTTTGCATGAATGTGCAAGTTCATACAAAGACAAGAATTAAACCTCTCATTAGTTCTTTTGATTCTTCTCTCCATTTGATGATCATTTTTGTAATTTTCTGAAAGTAATCGTCATAGTTGTTGTTGTTGTTGTTGTTGTTGTTGTTGTTGTTGTTGTTGTTGTTGTTGTTGTTGTTGTTGTTGTTGTTGTCGTCGTCATTTTGGTTGTTGTTGTTTGGATCCATAACTAGATAATTCTTAGTTGCTGATTTGTTTACTGATTTTGTTGGGTTTGTTAAGGTTGTGAATGTGAACGGAGAACTTGAAGAGGTAGGTAATGCAGAAGGGAGAAATAAAAAATGAAAGGAGAACTTAAAGAGGTAGATAAGGGGTTAAGTGAATGGACTTGATAATGAAATGACTCTTATAGGGGGGGATGGGGGCAGTTGCATGTATTAAATAAAACTATATACCATTTACTGATTTTACTAAATAAACTATAATAAAATAAATAAACTATATGCAATTTACTGAATTTGCTAATTAAACTATATGCAATTTACTTAGTGAACTATATGCAATTTTTTTTTTTTTTGACAATATGGAATACAACAGAACTATATGCAATTGACTTAGTCAACTATATGCAAATTACTCTATTGAATTTCATTCCTTTCTTACCAAGTAAACTAAGTAAAAAGAGTTTATTAATATGCATAAAATAAAATATTTGGCTTAATGCTTAATCCATGTGAAATATAGTCAGAGTAATGATTTATTTACTGAATTTAATTTGCCAACACTTACCTTACCATTGAATACGTGCCCAGCAGTTTCCGTCCCATCATCATTACTATGGCATGCAAAAGTCAAAAATGCTGCAGGAGTAGTATTTGTCCCACCAGTTTAATAACTTGGTACATCAGATGAATAAAGTTGAAGGAAGTGTGTTTAGTCATTTGATAGTCTGTCAAATACATCACCTATTCAAAGCATTTTTTCTTAATCAAATATATGTCTTAATCTTAAAATAGGTTTATTAATAAGTATACTAAATAAACTTTATGCAATTAACTTAATTTAGTGAATAACTATATGCAATTTACTCGATTGAATTTCCTTCCTTATTAAGTATTACTAAGTAAACTAAGTGAAAAGGGTTTATTAATAAGTATATAATTAAATATTTGGGTTAACCCATGTGAAAATATAATAATATAATGATTCATTTACTGAATTTGATTTGCCAACACTTACCTTTACCATTGAATTGAATATGTGCCCAGCAGTTCCGTCCCATCATCATTACTACGACATGCAAAAGTCAATAACACTGCCGGATAAGTATTTACCCCACCAGTTTAATAAATGAAACGATCAGATAAACAAAGTTTAAGTAAGTGTGTTTAGTCAATTAGTAGTCTGTCAAATACAACAACTATTAAAAGCATTTTTTTTATTACCACTCCCTCATGTTTGTGACAACCTCATGTTTTTGACAAACAAATGTTCCAAAGCTTACCACTTTACAATACTTACACCCATTTCAAATATGCAACACAAATTCCAGATGCGTGATTTGATCCACTATGTTCCAGATCGGTATTATATACCCCACCAGTGTATCATAGCATAAAGACTATGTATCTTTGCCATTCATCGGTGTTTTAATATAGAAACTTATCAATGAAGTTTGTTGTCCCTAGTTTCATGTGAATTCCAACATAGACATACCAAAAGCAATGAAAGAAACATTTAATTATTCATTACCATGTTTATTCATTACCATGTTTAAACTTTTAATTTGAACTCATTACATCTCCATAGAAAACACAACATTACATAAGTTAATAATTATATAAATTCATATAGAAAACACAACATTACATCTCCAATTTCAGGCTTATATAAATTCTAGTAGGATTAGATAATCATAATACGATTAGATAATCATAGTAATATATATTACTACAAAACAGGATGCCTAATTGTAAACACCCTAATCGGTTTTCATCCCCTGGCACCGCAACGCCCGATGATGATGGTAATGGATTAACATGGACGTAAGTAGAAAAGGAAATTACTCGAAAATCTAGACCAAGTTCCTGAAAACCTCAGTCTTTGGATAACCCTTGTTATAAGGATTCCAACGCCTTTGACCTTGCCTCAGTCAGACTCCCGGATCAAGAGATATCGCGTCTCGAAGATTTGGATCAAAACCGCTCAATCCCGACCTCCAGGGTCAGTCCAAGGGCAATTTTGTAATTTACTGAGCACAAAAAGTCAAAAAACCCTAGACACACGCGCGCCTCCGGGCCCAGCGGCTGACGCTGTCAGTCCGGCGGCACACGCATGACAGCGGGGGCCCTCTGGGCAGCCGCTGGGCCCAGCGGCAGACCGCTGAGCCTCGGCGTCACTGCCGCTGAGCCCCAGCGGCAGCCGCTGGCCCCAGCTGCCTTCCGTGTGGCCGGTGAGCCTGTTTTTTGGCTGGGCCGAGTTTTGGCGCCGGGTTTCTTACCCTAAGCCCCTAATTCCGTCCCCTAACTATATAAATACTCCTTTTCACCCTCTTTTGATAGAGGTTGGTCAGTTCATAATTTTGAGAGCATTGAGAGCACATATTTTCCCCAAATCAAAGAGAATTCAGATTTTTGAAGACTCAAGCAAGCATTGTACCTAACCTAGCACCCAAGATTGAAGAGCAAATTCAATTCTACTAGTCCCGTTCGAATAGAACGTCCAGGTTAACCATCCCGAGGGCCCAAATTTTTTATTAAATCTCTTATTTATTGTCCATTAATCATGTTTTTTTTAGCTTTTGATTATGGTTGAGTAAATCTGCATGTTTGGGTTTTTGTATATAATTATGCATAGTTAGTTAATTTAAAGTTAGCATCTTTTTATTAGTTTATGCAAGTTTGCATCTTTTTATAATTTTTTGCATGCATATAGCAACCTCATAGGTTTATTTTAGCATAAAGTTGATATCTTTGCATTGTTCTTCCTTTGAAGTTACTAACGAATTTATTGATGTGCATATGCAATATTTGGCGCGTTTAGCAAAGTACGGTAGGTTGGAGCGTCAATTTATTGTTCTTATATCTTGTTTATGCTTGACAGTAAGTATGCATGTGAATTGGATATAAATTGTGCAAAGTGATAACATAGGTAATTTGATTGTCTCTAACCGGCCTCGTTAATTTAGGATCTTGGACGACCAGATTTATTGGGAACCATATAGCGTAAATAAACATTTGGAATGGATAAGCTTGGTAGAGGCCGTTTATACGGGCGATTTAGATGAGATTCGTTTTGTTTATTTCGTACCTACACCCCCGAACTCAATATTTAGTCCCCATGGGCATGAGTCAATTCCCAATAGGAATTGGGTATACTTTTTGATGGTTTCGAATTGTTCCCTAAAAATTGGTAGCGGCTTCTTTATTTGCAAATTGTTATTCCCCATAATTAATTTAAATTGCATATTGACGTATTATTTAAGAACCATTAATTCCAATCCAAAGATTAAATTCCACCGCGGAGCGCCGGAGAGGCGAGGGTTCTTACAGTGGCGACTTCACTGGGGACAATTAACAAGAGAGTGTAATTCGAACACTTATCCATGTCAATAATTTATTTTAGCTATTTGGTTCAGTTACCGTATGTGTTTACTTTCTTTGCTTTTGCATCCATATCATTCATATTACATGCGTTATCATCGCAAGATGTCGAAAGACATCACCACTCCATAAACAGGATTTACCCTTTGGAGCATTGTCTATGACTTAGGCCGGTGACCCACTAGGTCCGAATTACCTTTGCACATAGTCGTGTTCCTCCCCATGGCATTTACATGTTTCCATTTGAGATGTGTAAAACGGTACGTTTAGTTTTACTATGCATCCCATAGATGACGAAACGCATCCGATCGTGGGTTACCATATCCAACCATAGATTGTGTCAAATATTGCATTAGTCCCATAGTCCATATCAAGGTGCTAATTGATTTACTTGACATATTATGATGGATTGTTTCCTTGTTATGTGATTAGTTTCCATAAAATATTAGGACTAGATCCCCCCTTAGGATTTATTTTTGAGTCCTGGTTAGGAAAGGTTTCCCTTTTGTTTGCTTGTGCGTTTTGTCAAGTTTACAAATAGAGTCTAGGATCTTTTCTTTTTAGGAAGTAGAATCCCTGTATGACTCCGATGACGCTAGTGACCATATTAGGAAGACGTTCCTTTCCATATGCATGCAAATAATATATTCCCGTCAATGATCTTTCACAAAGTAAAAAAAAAAGAGTCTTACTTATTTCTATACGCAAGTCAATAGTATATCTTCTTTCCTTGAATTAGGGAATTTCATCCCATGTGCAAGTCAAGAGTACTTTTTATTCTAATAAAGTCGAAAGATCATTGACTAGAATATACTATTTACATAAAATCGCGTCTTTCCCGAAGATCACCATGTTGAGGTTTAGTGCTAGATTCTCTTCCCACATTTGTTTTTAAAATAAAATATTTATTCTGTGGAGTTTTCCATTTACTTCCTACTTTCTTAAGCCAGCCTTTTTATGTCAAGAACTGGTAGGAGTAAAGATCCCGATCCTACAAAGTGGGAGAGGGACGAATCCAGCAAGAGATTGGTCCGCAAGTTGTTGTTCGAACCTTCACCGCAAGCACATTTCGTGGGCCCCATTTGGCTCGATTACCTTCGCACACTGCCACTGTCACCTCAAGCCTCGCCACCTAATTCACCTAAGTCCGCCATGTCTGGAGATGCTGAGAAAACCGCTGACCAAAAGATGGATGACCTTTTAGCCCAAATGGTCGCCATGAATGCTAGATTCACTGATATGGAAGCCCGTGTCGCTAAGTTGGATCCCCCTACTAAGGATGATGATGAGCCCAAGCCCAACGAGGAAAAGGCTGAGCCCTCCACTAAAGAGGTCCAAGAACTCCAAGCCAAACTGAATAGGCTTGAGTCTGTTTTAGGCAAAAGTTGTGTCTTCAACGACATGATCATCAATTCTGAAGGCTATGCTCCCCACATCAAGGGAAAATTGCCCACTAAGTTTTCCATGCCTGAAGTTTCCACGTTCAAAGGAACTGATGATCCACAAGATCATATTAGAGCCTTTACCACTGCATTGGGCCTTAGAGGCATTGAACAAGAGCTGTATGTTCACCTCTTTCCCCAAACCTTGGACCCTGCTGTCAGGGCCTGGTTCTTCAAATTGCCCACCCAAAAATTGCAAAAATGGGAAGATATATCCACCTTGTTCCTCGAGAGGTATGCCGACAATGTCTTGCCTCCCATGACATTGAGAGAATTGGATATCACCAAGCAAGGTGACAAAGAAGGGTTCACCCATTTCGTGAGAAGATGGAGAACTAAGGTCGCTGAAATGATTGATCGCCCATCTGAAAGGGATCAAATTAGAATGCTAGTCCAAAATTTGGCATCTGAGTACCGCGAACACATGAAGTTTCAACCCATAACCACTTATGCCCAACTAACTGAAGTTGGCATGGCCATTGAAGATGACCAACTCCAAAGAGGAAAGAACAAGGTCACTTACAACAACAACATAAGTGGTTATAAGGATAAGAAATACACCAATACCAACCATGCCTCCACAAGTAGAGGAAATGAAGTGAACGCCATTGCTGACTGGCGTCCAAGAAGGTTTACTCCCCTCGGAATGCCTTATGTCAAGGCCCTAGACAAATTAGTCAAATAAATGAGACTATCTACACCCGATCTACCCGTAGAAAAAAGATCACCATATTGGAACGAGTCTGCATTCTGCAAATACCATAGGGGGCATGGACACAATATCGAAAAGTGTTACACTCTCAAGGAGAAAATCCATGATTTGTTTGACAATGGCATCATACCATTGCCTAAAGACGCGCCGCCACCAAGCAACAACAATAATCCCCTTCGTAACTCTTTCGCCATCGACATAGAAGAAGGGTTTGATCCATCCTATCTGATCACTCCTGTTGGGCAGGCCATACCACCATACCAAAGCCCAAGGCCCACGCTGGACATTTGTGGCCTTTGGGATAGCTATGAGGAGGATAATGGATCCTATACTGATCCAGAAGACGTATTGACTCCTCAAGTCCATGACATAGCTAATGGCAAATCTTGGTATGATATCTCCGATGATGAGAAAGAAGAAGATGATAAAGCTCTAAACTACCTCACAAGATCAGGACGCCAGTTCAGGCCCGAAAATATCTACATGGACCCATCCCAAATCCAACCCGTAGAGCCTGTAACAATCCCCAATAGGGATCCGGCCCAAAGAGAAATAGCTAAAGAGGATGATGGGGCCAACATTCTCAAACAATTACAAAGGACAAAAGCTGACATATCCATCTGGCAATTGTTGACCACTTCTATCACTCATAGAAGGGCCGTGTTAGAGGCCTTGAATGCAACCACCATTTCTCCAAACGCCACCCCTGAAGAGGTAGTTAACCTCCTGGTCCAAGGAAAGTCATCCACACCCGTCACCTTTTCTGATAAAGACCTTCCACCTGAAGGTATCAACCATAACAAAGCCCTTTATCTGGCTGTAATTTGTCAACAAAGACAAGTCCCTATGACTTTAGTCGACAATGGCTCAGCTGTAAATGTGTGCCCTTTGAGGACTGCTGAACACCTCAAAATAGATTGCAACAACCTCGCGCATTCCGCACAAGGGCTAAGATCTTACGATAATTCCAAAAGAAACGTCTTGGGCACCTTCTCAATGAACATCAATATTGGGCCAATCGAGAAAATGGTCCAGTTCCATGTAATTGACATTCCAGCCACCTTCAACCTACTTTTAGGAAGGCCCTGGTTACATGGGATGAACGCCATAGCTTTAACCCTACACCAAAAGGTAAAACTATCCTTGGCAGGATCCACGCTGGAAGTCTGCGCTGATACTATGGTAGCCCAGATAGAAAAAGCTCCAGTCCTAAAGATAGAGCATAATGAGCAAGATGAGGAGTGATGGGGCTTCGAGAAGATAGCCTTCATAGAAACAATAGAGCCCACACTCAATGTGAATGCTCTACTCAGAAAGCAAGGCCACTTTCCAGGCACCACTCTGGGCCCTCACCCCAAGGTAGTTCAAACCTACTGGAACACCAAGATCAAAAATGATCTATTTGGGCTAGGCTACAAGCCCACAAGGCAAGAAGTACGAGCTTACATATCCAAGGAAATGGCTAGGAAAAGAGCCCGCACGGCCAACAAGCCCGTTCCGCATAGCATGGATCCTTATCCCCTCACTCTCAATGGGCAATTTCTTCAAGAAGGCGACCCATATCCTTACTACGGATTTCCTGAACCATACACGATCAATGGGATCCTAGTTCCAGGCTTTGAGGCATTTCAAGATTGCTTCACCATGAAGGAAGACACACCCATACCTCCTAATGAGGACCGATCCACTAAAGATCGGGCTAATGACATGGCACCCAACGACTTTGGGCTACTATTTGGCAAAGAACGTCGCCAATACGACGAAACAACAAACGAACTTCCCCTTACTGTGCTTTTTAACAAAAGGTTCGATCCGTCCAAGCTGATCGCCCCAATCGGGCCCCACCGCACCACCTGGAAGCACGAGACGAGGTGGACTCCAGTTGAGGGAGCCAAGTACAAGTTCACGATTCGCAACGGTCCTACAGAAGGGCCCAATTCTGATTCTGAGTCTGATTCCGAGTCCAAGTCTGATTCTGAGTCTGTTATCCTAGAAGTGTTGGGTAGTCCACCCCAGTCTATTCCTGCTGTTGCTAAGGTCCTTAGTGATGACCTCATTGATGTAATGTCCGCTTCTATTAATATTATGAGTGTCGATTTTACTTACTCGGATTGCCTCATTGCTAATAATTCAGAAGATATAACGGAATCGCCAAAAGAAGTCATTAAAGCATTAATCGAACATGAGCGAAAGACTTCAATAGTCGAAGAAACAGAGACAATAAATATTGCAACTAATGACTAGCCTCGCCACGTGCAAATAGGTTTGTCTTTAACATCTAATGAACGCGAACAATTCGTAACACTCCTAAAGAATTAACGGATGTTTTCGCCTGGTCCTACAAGGACATGCCCGGCATAGACCGCAACATTGCACAACACACCATCCCGTTAAAGCCCGACTGCAAACCGGTCAAACAAAAGTTAAGAAGAATGAAGCCAGAATGGGCTCTTAAGATCAAAGAGGAAGTCCAAAAACAACTAGACGCAGGCTTCATAAGAGTGGCCAATTACCCTGATTGGGTAGCCAACATCGTACCAGTCCCAAAAAAGGACGGACGGGTCCGAATGTGTGTAGATTTTAGGGATTTGTACAAGGCAAGCCCAAAAGATGACTTTCCGTTACCCCATATAGATGTTCTAGTAGATAATCCTGCTGGACATGCCCCCCTATCGTTCATGGACGGGTACGCAGGATATAACCAGGTCCTGATGGCCAAAGAGGATGAAGAGAAAACCACTCTCATCACGCAATGGGACACTTATTGCTACACAGTAATGCCATTTGGGCTTAAGAATGCAGGAGCCACATACAAAAGAACTGCGACAACCCTGCTCCATGATATGATGCATAAAGAGGCTGAAGTTTACGTAGATGACATGATCATAAAGTCTAAAGACAGAGAAGGGCATGTACCCTCACTTCAAAAGTTCTTCGACAGGCTTAGGAAGTACAATATGAGGCTTAATCCCTAAAAGTGCGCATTCGGAGTTACATCCGGCAAACTTCTAGGATTTGTCATAAGTACTAGAGGAATCGAAATTGATCCATCCAAGATCAAAGCCATAATAGACATGCCACCTCCAGAAACAGAAAAAGAAATAAAAGGCTTTTTAGGGAGGATCCAATACATTAGCAGGTTCATTTCCAAGTTGACCATCACTTGCGAGCCCATATTCAAGAAACTCAAAAAAGAGGTAAAGACAGAATGAGACGAACAATGCCAAAAAGCCTTTGACAAAATTAAAGCCTATTTGTCCGAACCACCCGTTCTAGTACCGCCCACTTCAGGCATGCCTCTAATCCTCTACCTTACAGTCACAGAAACGTCAATGGGGGCCATGCTAGCCAAGAAATGGACAAGGAAGAGAAGGCCATCTACTATGTGAGCAAGAAGTTTCTAGAATACGAAACCCGCTATTCGCCTCTAGAGAAAACATGCCTAGCTTTGGTCGCAACAACTAAAAAGCTGCGACATTACATGCTCCAACATACAATCCACATAAGCTCGAGAGAAAATCCTTTGAAATACATATTTGAAAAGCCCATACTGAACGATAGAATAGCTAGGTGGACTGTCCTCCTCTCAGAGTTCGACCTCAAATTTGAACACAAAAAAGCCATAAAAGGGCATGCGATCTCGGAGTATCTAGCCGACCAAGCTGTACACGAACTAGATCGCAAGGACGAATATCACTTTCTAGACGAAGGGGTTATGACCTTAGACACCGAGACTTGGCAACTCTATTTCGATGGAGCATCTAACCAAAAGGGTTTTGGAGTAGGAGTACTAATAGTGTCTCCCGAGGGTGCACATACACCTATTTCAGTCAAATTAGATCACGAAGTCACCAACAACGGCGCAGAGTACGAAGCTTGCATAATAGGATTGCAATCCGCCATAAGCCTTGGCATTAAGACACTCCGAGTCTATGGGGACTCGTCACTCATAATTAACCAAATTTCCAAAGTATGGAAAGTTAAAAGCGAATCCTTGGCACTCTACCAGGAATACTTAGATAAGATCATAGTATATTTCAATCAAATATACTTTACATACCTTCCACGAGAAGATAATCAATTTGCTGACGCCTTGGCTAAATTAGCAAGCATGACCAATATACCCGAAACTATTCGGATGATGTCCATCTGCGTACAAAGAAGATCCGAGCCTTCATATTGCGACACCTTGGAAGTGTTCCATGACGAAGAAGACGAGTGGTACACCGATGTAAAGAATCTAATCGTTTATCAGCTTTACCCCCCTGATTCCAGCCCTAGAGCCCAAAAAGCCCTCAGAAGGCTCGCAGCCCAATTCATAGAGGTACGGGGTCAGATATACAAGAAAAGCCCAAACGGAGTCAATCTCCTATGCCTAGGCACTGAGATGGCCCATAAGGTCTTAAGAGATGTACACGCAGGAGTTTGTGGACCGCACATGAACGGTATGATGCTATCTAGGAAAATAATAAGGTTTGGTTATTATTGGACCACGATGGAAAAGGATTGCTGTGAATTTGTCAAAAAATGCGTACAGTGTCAAACAAATGCAAATCTACAACACCTGCCACTAAGTCCATTGTACACCTTTACCTCACCTTGGCCTTTCTCGGCCTGGGGAATCGACATCATCAGCAAGATAACCCCAACAGGAAAATGAGGTCATGAATATATCCTAGTAGCAATTGACTACTTCACCAAATGGGTCGAGGCGCAATCATACGCAAAGCTCAAAGCAAAGCATGTGGTTAAGTTCTTTAAGAATAACATAATAGCTAGATATGGAGTTCCCCAAGAAATCATGAGTGATAATGGGTCACACTTCATGAAAGAAGTAATTGAGCTTTTAACCCAGTTTAAGATCCAACATCGAAAGTCGTCTCCCTACAGGCCGCAAACTAATGGCGCAGTAGAAGCAGCTAACAAAAACATCAAGAAAATCATCGAAAGAATGTCCGAGAATTATCATGATTCGCATGACAAGTTGCCATTCGCACTTTGGGGTTACAGAACGTCGGTCCGCGCATCGACGGGAACAACGCCATACTCTTTGGTCTACGGAATGGAAGTCGTATTGCCAATTGAGTTAGAGGTCCCATCTCTACGGATCGTTTTAGAAAGTCAAATTCCAGAAGTGGATTGGGTCCAAGCCCACTACGACCAATTAGTCTTACTAGATGAGAAAAGGTTACAGGCTTTGCACAACGTAAGAGTCTATCAAAGGAGACTAACCAAGCACTTTAACCAAAGGCTCAAAATGAGAGACTTTAAGGTTGGAGATTTGGTACTTAAAGAGGTAAGGGCCAATGTCACTGACCCAAGAGGCAAATTTAGACCCAACTGGTCAGGCCCGTTTATTATTACAAAGATCTTAACGGGTGGCGCCGCAAGATTGGCAGATTTGAACGGGATCGAGTTTAGTCAATGCATAAACATGAATCAATTAAAGAGGTTCTATGCTTAGGCAAGAAACCTAATATAACACTTTCTAGAGGCCTATACAAGGCTACCTAATCCCGAAAAAAAAAAAAGAAAAAAAAAACGGGATTTAATGTTAAAAAAAGGGATAAGAACTACGAGCGGCCTGATTTTCCTAAAAGGATACGTAGGACAACCCAATTGCAATTGGGCCCAGCCCCTTCATCATATTCGCGTTCAAAAGTTGTTAAAATATATATGCATATAATAAACACAAGGTTGCAATATTATAATGAGCATGTCTCTATAAATAATAATAAAGTCCATTACAAAGACTTGGCAATTCCCAAAATATTAAGGCAAAAATCAAATCTAAATCTAAAGAAGGGGCACATCACCCTTATTGAATTTAAAGCAAATAAAAGGCAATCCTAAGCTAGACATGCTCCAAAAGAGTATTTCCTTAATAGACTACTCCGTAGCTTCGGTGGTAGGGACTGCATCCTCCATGGGCTCATCTACCTTTGGGCCTTCCACTTCGCGTTCCTTGGGAGCCCATGTCTCTCGAACCAAAGGCTCTTCTTTTTCAACCTCCATTAGAGGGACGCTTGAGAAGGCCTCATGATCATTGGCCCGAATTTGGGGCTCCGCTTACGGTTTGGTAGTAATCTTTGTTAAAGCTTTCTTGGCCTTCGGGTTGAGGACACTTTTCACATGTTTGACTCCCTTTTGCTTACCCTTCCCTTTAGGATCATTAGGGTTGGAAAGCCTTAAGCTAGCCTTGACCGATTGGCCTTAAGATCGCCCTGTTTGGATTTCCTGCATGCACGACGGCCCTCCGCGGTCTTACAGTCCATCCAAGCCTCATAAGCCAAAGATATGGCCGTAGGGGCCTTGATGTGAGGAATAGTCCACTTAGGGCGACGATCCCATGCACACTTCTAGGATCTCACCATGCTAATTGTCAAAGCCCTTGTAGCAGGAGCAACACTATCCTTTTGTGGGATAATTTGGCTTTTCCCATATTGCCGCATGATACGGCTAGGAAATATGTAAGTCAAGTTATGAAGGCCAAGGACTTGATAATATCCCGTTTCCTTGCTACATCCAATTGCGGATTTTAGGCCCCACCACTTGACAGTCCATCTTAGCAAAGGGCAAGCTTTAAGGTACCCGCGCCATTCATCAATGGTGGATTCATAATAAAGCCTCCGACGAGCAGGAAACTGCTTTGGTTGATATTTGAGCGCATTAGCCGGTCTCTCAATGAAGCACATATGCTCCAGGAGCCATATCTACAAAAAAAAAACAACAAGGCAAAACATAAAGTTAGATATGCATTAAAGATTCAAACTTTATCAAAGCAATTTATTCAAGCACTCACTTGAAGGAGAAGAGGGCTTCCCGTCCATCCGCCAGGCGACGACTCTTGTTTTTTGCGGTCCATGCAAATTAAAGTTTCACCAAGAACAAGAGACATAGGGATAAAATCGTTTTGAATTTGCTCAACAATTCTAAGCGTACAAGTTTTACCATTATTACCTCCACCAACAAAGAGGTACCTATGCAAGAGACATAAGATAAAAGCACGTCTATAATACGTCTCATCGCGATCATCCCTTACCTTGGGGAAAAAGATGTCAATCACACCATTGAGGTCTAGCTCACCGCTCCTAGCAACGGAGGAGGCTTGTGTTGGGGATAGGCCAAGATACCTTTTATTGTAACCTTCAAGGTTGGCCCCGAGCCATGGAGTAGCGAGAGCTTGATCATGAGGGAATCCAAGTATGGCGGCAAATTCTTCGGAAAGAGGGCACAATTCATTATACCCAAATCTAAAAACATGGAGTTTGTCATCCCAAAATTCAACGGCGGCCTCGAGAAGGTTTTAAACGATTTGAACTTGCTTCAAGTGGAAGAGAGCATCTTTTCCTTTTTATGTCTTTTTATTAATCCCTTTTTACTTATTATTTTCATTTCATTTTTGCACCCCTTTTCTTTTTTTCATTTTTTTAGGGGGGATAGGGTACACCCAATTTTAACTTTTTGGCTGTACCATTTGTTGCTACATGGCTATTGTTTGCGCTTTTGCTTGACTACTTGTGCATTCGCATTTAGCCTAATTATATACAAGGACCAATAAATAAGCAATATTTACAAGCAAAGTCCGAATGTTTGTTCAACACAAATGTTCAGAATGTATTTCACACAAATACATTATCATAAAAATCATCACCCGCACCAGCATCCGTACGGAGCACCTCAAAGTGATCCTCCGATCTCCGCGGCTCCTCACCAAAGATCGACGCCACGACCTGGGTAGGGTCAAAGGAAGAATGTTGGGCAGGCTCCCGGTACGAGCACCCCTCCCCAGCATAACTCGAATCATACCCCCACGAAGAACGAGGAGGCATGGTAGGCATCATAGGAGCAGGGACAGGAGGCTGGTAATAAAGACCGCCATATGAAGGATACCCCGAATACCCGGGATAAGAATGATACATCGGCATAGGCATAGGAGTAGGCTCCACAAACGGAGTCATCCTACTCCCACCAGGACGGTCTGTCCGATGTGCAGGCGCACACTCTCTCTCCTAGGACTCTCCCTCCGAGGGCTCCTCTCGCGCGAAGGGCTACGCTCAGGAGAGCTCACAACCTCATCATCTGACAATACTACCTATCGTGACCGACGAGGAAGGGGTCGACGGTACTCAACCTGCAGCCCACAAAATATATAAGATACATTTCTCAAAGCATGTAACTTTGAAAATGCAAAATCAAGTTTACCTTGTCCAAGTCAGCTCTTGAGCAAGTACCCCTCGAAAGAGCTCGGGATATCCAGGACTTCATGGCATGCATCATCCTGAAGACTTTCCCGGTCTACTCACGGTCAAGCTACGCAAAGAAAAGTCAGTACAAGCATGCAAAATGACAAAGCATCGCACATATTGGAAAAATTACGAATTTACCCCTGGATGCCCAACTGGAAGAGGAAGGCCCTGGATGTCCTCATCAAGGTCCTCCGTCATGGGGACTTCCCCCCAGCACTCCTTTCCGCCATGTCCGGGATATCCACATCAATAGCGTCAACCCGAGGCTCCTACAAAGCAAAGTAAGTTAGCATCCAACAAAACAAGAAAGGCATAGAATATCAAAACAACATTAAATTCTTACCTTCAAACCCACAAATGAAGGCATGAGGCGATCACGGTGGAACTGTTCGTTACAATTTTGGAGCCATGAAGAAGGATGAGCAAAGCAAGCAAGAACAACAAGAAAAAATGGAGAAGATAAGATTTTCTCTCTCCAAGGGTTTCAAAAACCTACTCTCAAATTCACCCCAAATTTGTGAGAAATCACAAATAAACTTCAAATTATGCAAAGATTATGCAAAAGCAAGCAAAAACGAGCAAATTTGAGAAATTTTTAGCAAGAAATGAAGTTTGGGCAACAATGGAGGTAGAGAGAGAGAGTCTTGAATTTTTGGGGAAGAAATGACCCAAAATTCGGCTCTCCCCAAATTAAACCCCATCCGAGCCTCTTAACCGGCCCCGCGGCCCAATTCAAGGCCGCCCAGGCTCAGCGGCTCAGCCGCTGGCCCTGGCGGCCAGGCCGCGCGGCCCCTCTCCGCACCTCCGCACTGTCATCTGAGCCGCTGAACAGGCCCGATAAGGCCGCGCAGCGCTCGGCGGCCCTGCGCATGGCCACTGAACCTCTTTTCTCTTTTGCCTCTCACCCGGCGGGCCCGCAAGTTCAAATTCCGCGCGGGATTGCATTTCTCGACCGGGAGATTTGGGCATGTCACCCAAAATGACTTTTTTGCCCCCACAACTTGGTTTCCTATCCTAGGAACCCGGTATCATCTATTTTCGCAGGCACAGGCATCCCATCTAATTTTTGCAGGCACAGGCACTTTATTCAATTTTTTGCAGGCACAATTTTCCAGGACATATGCATCACTGAAGTAGAGCTACGCAACGCTCTTCGATGTTGAGGCTATAAAATTAGCGTCACGTTGGCACCCGCAAAGCAGAGCTACGCAACGCTCTTCGATGTTGAGGCTATTAAAATTAGCGTCACGTTGGCACCCGCAAAGCAGAGCTACGCAACGCTCTTTGACGATGAAACTATTAAAATTAGCATCGCGTTAACACCCGCAAAGCAGGTAACCTACTCCTTCTTTCTTTCTAACATAAAGCATTTCCAAACAAAAAAAAAAAACTGCAGGCATTTTTAGCAAATACTTTGACCTTCTCTTTCACAAGCTCGGCCAAAGTGGGGGCTTCTGTAGACACCCTAATCGATTCTCATCCCCTGGCACCGCAACTCCCGATGATGATGGTAATGGATTAACATGGACGTAAGTAGAAAAGGTTATTGCTAGGAAATCTAGACCAAATTCCTTGAAACCTCAGTCTTTAGATAGCCCTTGTTATAAGGATTCCAACGCCTTTGACCTTGCCTCAATCAGGCTCCCGGATCAAGAGATATCGCGTCTCGAAGATTTGGGTCAAAATTGCTCAATCCCGACCCCTTGGGTGAGCCCAAGCGCAATTTCATAATTTACTGAGCACAAAAAATCAAAAAACCCTAGGCAAGCCCGCGCCTCCGGGCCCAGCGGCTGAAGCTGTCAATCCGGCGGCACACGCGTGACAGCGGGGGCCCTCTGAGCTCCAGCGGAAGCTGCTGGCCCCAGCTGCCTTCCGTGTGGCCACTAGGCCTGTTTTTATGATGGGTTGAGTTTTGGCGCCGGGTTTCTTACCCTAAGCCCCTAATTCCGTCCCCTAACTCTATAAATACTCCTTTTCACCCTCTTTTGAGAGAGGTTGGTCAGTTCATAATTTTGAGAGCATTGAGAGCACATATTTTTCCCAAATCAAAGAGAATTCAGATTTTTGAAGACTCAAGCAAGCATTGTACCTAACCTAGCACCCAAGATTGAAGAGCAATTCCAATTCTACTAGTCCCGTTCGAATAGAACGTCCAGGTTAACCATCCTGAGGGCCTAAATTCTTTATTAAATCTCTTATTTATTGTCTATTAATCATGTTTTATATAGCTTTGATTATGGTTGAGTAAATCTGCATGTTTGGGTCTTTCTATATAATTATGCATAGTTAGTTAATTTAAAGTTAGCATCTTTTTATTAGTTTATGCAAGTTTGCATCTTTTTATAGTTTTTTGCATGCATATAGCAGCCTCATAGGTTTATTTTAGCATAAAGTTGATATCTTTGCATTGTTCTTCCTTTGAAGTTACTAACGAATTTATTGATGTGCATATGCAATATTTGGCGCGTTTAGCAAAGTACGGTAGGTTGGAGCGTCAATTTATTGTTCTTATATCTTGTTTATGCTTGACAATAGTATGCATGTGAATTGGATATAAATTGTGCAAAGCGATAACATAGGTAATTTGGTTGTCTCTAACCCGCCTAGTTAATTTAGGATCTTGGACGACCGGATTTATTTGGAACCATATAGCGTAAATAAATATTTGGCATGGATAAGCTTAGTAGAGGCCGTTTATACGAGTGATTTAGATGAGATTCATTTTGTTCATTTCGTACCTACACCCCCGAACTCAATATTTAGTCCCCATGGGCATGAGTCAATTCCCAATAAGAATTGGGTGCACTTTTTGATGGTTTCCAATTGTTATCTAAAAATTGGTGGCGGCTTCTTTATTTGCAAATTGTTATTCCCCATAATTAATTTAAATTGCATATTGACGTATTATTTAAGAACCTTTAATTCGAATCCAAAGATTAAATTCCACCCGGAGAGGCGAGGGTTCTTACACTACTCCACTTTAATGTCAAACCCTATTACATATTAAGCATCCTCTAATTATGATTACATTCAGGTCATTATATTAAGCATTGTCTTCGTCGTCATCATTGACTTCCGTATTAGCTCCTTCTCCTTCTTTGTCGTCACCTCCTTCATCTCCTCCTTCATCACCCCCTTCATCGCCTTCTGACGAATCAGCAAATGCCTCAGCCTCATCTACACCGTCGGACTCATCCTCCTCCCCCCATTTTCTTCTTGTAATCCTTCAACATCTCCTTCAGCATGGCAATCTTTGCTTTCAGTCCTCGATTCTCTACTTTGTGGTGTTTCATCATGGATATCTGGTATTTCAAATCCGCTATTTGCTCCCATAACCCACTGAGACTTCGATCTTGACTTTTCTGAAGATAATCCACACGTGTTGTTTGTGGGAGAACGACTGTGACAGACAACTACAGATTGTACAACGTAAGATATTTGGGCAAAATTCAAATTTTTTATAAACAAACAATATCACAATTTTAATTACCAGCATTGTGGTACGCGTGGAGTGGAGTTATCTCAGCAGGGGTTTCAAAAATCCTTCTTCTACTGTGCCTCCCAAGAGGCTGTTGGCCCCTCAGAAAGGACGCTCATCAGCTGCTCAAGGTTACGGACAAATCCATCTTCAGACATAGCTTAAATGTTAAATGTGTGTTCAGTGTATGAAATGAACTTCAAAATGTATGAATTGAACTATATCAAATCTCAATTTATAAGCGGAGGAAACTCACTTTAGAGTGAACGTCATGTCCAAGTAGTTGGGTCATCTCCTATTAAACTTACCCAACAACTTCAGTAAATGGTATAACCAACATTATCATCGGATAAAACAAAACCGTGGAATAAATAAACTGGTGCATCCATTTATAAAATGGAGTACCAGATATACATCATTGTTTCTATAATATTAACAAAAACCAACCACTTGACACAGTGTTCCATTTATAACACAATTCTATATCATAAAAGGGAAAAAAACAGGTAATCAGGTTAAATACTTGTTGATATTACTACCCTTGAAAAAACTTACTATTGGATTAAGGAAAATTTGTTCTTCTAAGTGATTATTAAGTGAGTAAGGAAAAATTTATATTGACAAAATAAGTAATACAGGTTGAACATGTTTTCGGTTTGAAATTTATATCGTCATAAATATTATACAGGTTGAATATGTTTTCGGTTTGAAATTTTGAACCTTAACCTACTTTTTTCAGACTATACAAATATATAGTTGTAGTTTGTCATAATTATTATGCATTTGTGTCAAAACATTTAAATATAAGGGAAGCTTATTGAACTCATTATTCATAAGGTATTAAGGGCTACCGCTGTGTATTAACATATTTTTAAGGAGTTATAAAAGCTGTACAACATGAAAACATTTTTAAGGAGTACTACATTATAATCCAAAAAAATCAGCATACCCGGCCCCCCCTCCAAAAATCTTCTCGCATATCAACTTATTGCTTGTAAGGTGTAAGGGTGTAAGGACTACTGGATAAATCTTCATAGATAAGGACTAAAAATGACGTGCGTTAGTATATAAAATCAGAGTAACAAAATCAAATCTCATCTTAATCAATGACTACTTTTGACAAACCCGAAGCTTAGCATGCTTGTGCGTCACTGGCATCAACATCATCATTATGGTATAGGATGTCCTTTAGAAAATCCCCTAGGTCATGATGAGCTACAGTACCATTGATTCGTGACATGGCTAGTGGCTTTCATTGTTACCCAGAAGTTCTCATTACCATTAATCTTATTTAAATATTGATGTCATGTAACCAGGTTATCATATATCCCAACAGACTAATAAATACAGAAACGTCATACTAATATATAGGTTTGTTTTTTATAATACAACTTGTGCCATTATTTTACTTTCGCCACCATTGGACTTATTTTGTCTAAATTTCATTCTCGTTCTTCTCCAGAACCGTTATTGTATGAGGCACAATCTTTTCATAAACTATAATAAAAACATCCACTACTAAGAAACTTTAAGGTGGGTTATCATGGAGGATGAGTGTACCACATACAAATGTGAGGTTTACGGATACACTTCAACTATGTTATTCCGAGGTCTTGGCTACCGTTGCGAGCTTCCACACGGATTTTTTTATTAGTACCCTCCATGGGGTACACTTCAAATTACCCGAAGGAACGGCGCCATTATGGAATCCGAATAGGATCACTGACTAGATGAGTCAGCCGACCTAAGGGAAGAATTTTACCAACTCAATCTGCCTAACCCTCCGTCCCGTTTTTCTGGTTTGCCTAGATCGACTCTAAACCAAAAAAGTGTAGCCCTAAATGTTATTCGATTTGAGAACAACAACATGCATTGCAGGATTCATAAGTTGCGTGAATTGATGCAAGCCGAACAAAGGGGCGACACCAATGAGGAAATTCAAGCCATCTGGCAAGATCTTGAGTCTACTGAAATGCTCACCGACCAAGGAGAGCTTCGCAGGCCACCGATGAAAGAAATTCAACTGTTTAATCCCAACACATGGGTCCTTGATGAAACCAAAGACAAATGGTACCGTAGAAGCAAAATGGAGGAGTTATCTGCTTACCATGTCGATAGTGAGATTGCTTATCGTTTGATGGAGTCTGCGCGGCTCCTGCAACAACTTTCATTACTGGAGTGCCCGCTGCCTAGGAGTAATTCGAAGCATCTGATCGAAAAACGTAATACATGTCATATCCAACGTGATGAAATCCCGGAATGGTACATGTCATATCCAACGTGATGAAATCCCGGAATGGTTTGTTGTAGATCAATTGAGGATCGAAGTCAATTGCATGTTACTAAGGCGTGCTCGAGCTTCTTTGGGTTTAGTGTGCAGGCAATTTCTTGCTGACAACGGGTACGTCATGAATCCGACGTTATTGCATAACGTTTGACATTATCCGGATTATTTGTCAAGTTGTGTTACTCCTATGTACTCTTTTGTTTTTTTTTTTTTTTATGTATGTGTTAATCCTATGTACTCCTTTGTGTTAATCTTATGTACTCCTTTTGTTTTTTTTTTTATATGTATGTGTTAATCCTATGTACTCCTTTGTTTTTTTTTTTATGTGTGTGTTAATTCTATGTACTCTTTTGTTTTTTTTTGATGTATGTGTTAATCCTATGTACTCCTTTGTGTTAATCTTATGTACTCCTTTGTATGTGTTTACTGAAATTGACTATCATTTAAACTGAATTTGTTCGAACATATTACAAAACTCAAACAAACAGATTACAGATCATACAACAGCCAAAAAATAAATATACGAAAATACTACTCAACGGATGTTAAACACAACCACCCCCGCTCTATTAAGACCTACAAGAATAAACACAAGAACAACCAGAACAAAGCAAACAACTTGATACTTCTTTAACTCGTCCCTGATGTATTGCATTTCGTCACGGTGTCGCCCTCCTCCTTCAGCCCACATGAAGAAATTGCAACCTTTGAACACCTCATCCTGTAATATACACTAAACCCTGAGTTCCCAACTGGTTTCAATTTCAAATCACCAAATGTAATATGGCCAGATATCGAATTCTAACTAATAAGATGCGAAATATTTAATTAACTTAAATCAAAATCCAAATATGGCGAGCCATCGAATTCTAACCAAAATTCCAATTATGGCCAGGCATCGGAGATCTAAATTAACAAAAAATCCAATTAACTAAAAATCAAAATCCAATTATGGCCATCGGATTATGCACGACACCCATCGAACTATGCACGACACCCATCGAATTGTAACTACAAACCGGAGATTTAAATTAACAACTAATTGAATTTTGCAGGCAAATCATTTAAATCTGATAGCCAAATTAGATTTGAAACTAAATCTGACAAGATGATACATTTAATTAACTACAAAATTGAAATATGGGCAGTTATTTTGAAATCACCTTGTAAAATGGGCATCCATAGAAGTACTTCATCCAATTTCTCTCCGTGTAAGCTCTTCTCTTAACAGCTGGTGCGCCGCAGTGGCACAACGGGACAATTGCCATAAGTGATATGTGTGTGCGTGTGTGTCTGCAAATTCTTGATACCAGTGGGACATAAATACCCGTCCAAATACATACCGTAACAAAGTATTAATACAACGAGGTTTTATAATTGTAAAGTGCTTCTATAATTAATATTGTGTTGTGGTGTATAAACGTTACATCATTGACAGCTAGAAAAATGTATAAAGCAGTAAATTAGAATGAACTTAAAAACCTTGTTAATAACATGTTTATTATAACTACAAACGCTGGTTCTAAACATAAGATAATGTTAAATTATAAAACATTATGTTAAAATCTTTAATTATCTATTGACAATCTCCAAATCCTTGTGAAACGCGCTGGGTACAAAAAGGGAAAAATGTGCTGAATACTAAAGCAACAGTCGTAGAATTTAAAATACCATGTAACATTTTATAAAAGCTTCGTGGACAAGCTTTGGTCAAGTACATATGGAAATTCAAATTTGAACTCCATTTTAAATTACTCCATTTTACATATTTCAAAAAACACATTCCAAAACTCACTAAATGGAATTCCAACTCCCTCCTTACAAACAATCCCTCTATGGTACACCAAAGCAAATATTCAATGCCATGGGGTATGATTTCGGGCTATCTAAACCAGATGGTACATTCTATTACCAATTTCTACCACCATATGGACCACAAATACCTGCTGAAATGGACACTCTAGAACGAGAGTGGGATCATAGAGTTATTGAATCTCAAAAATACGAGAACACCCTCACAGGAATGGGTTTGAAAGTTGATTTACATGCCTTACAACTTCCTCGTTTGACCGATGAGAAGAAGAGGAAAGTTTTAAATGTGATCCGTTTGGAAAATCATTCAATGGCGTGTAGGATAAGCAGGAATGATACCCTCCGTTCAGCTAGAGAACGAGGGGAGTCAACTGACATTATCCAACAACAATGCAGAATTATTCAAAGTAGGGAGATGGTGACCTTCCAATCCACTCTTCGTCCTCCTACTAGGGTGCGGGATTATGGACGTTCCCCTTATAATTAGGATAATTGGGTTCTAGATTCATCAAAGAACAAGTGGGATGAAATTTCAGTCTATCTTTCTGATACTCATTTGAATGTCAATGAGGAGATGAATTGGCGCTTGATTGAGAGTAGAATTCTTGCGACAGATCTACGTGATTGGGATGCACAGGTGCCTTCCAGGAGGACTCTGAAATGGATCAAATAAAGAAATAAAGACGATGTTGCTGCTAGTGAAGTGCCTGAATGGTATTGTCTCGATCGTTTGCGCAGGGAAAACAATTGTATGCTTCTACGACGTGCCCGATACTCTATGGTGGCTATTTGCAAATAGTTTGTAATTGACAACGGATTTGAATTTCATACCGGAAATTAGTGACAATGTCCACAGCTTCAAAGAGTATCTGTCAGAAGAAGAGTTAATTAGCGAGGAAGATGACCTTGATGAGTAATCTTTGTCCTGTTTTGTCTTGTGTCCTGTTTTGTCTTGTTGTCTGTCTTATGCGTGTCTAGGAGTTTATTAAGCGGGTGAGTACTTTTATAACAACGTTATATGAATTACGATGCGTCTATATATATTGTGGGAACTACTGCTTCTTTTAAAGTAATGGATTACAGTTTTAATAATATATATTATTCGTTAACAAACTTCATTTTTGATGCATTAATAAATATCATAGATTGTAATACAAAATCCATAAGGTTATTCTACAAATGATTCGACAACATCTAAAACATACTTAAATCCCTTAAAGGTTGGTTCATCATTCTTATACAGTTGTTCTTCGTTCTCCACTTACACTTGGCCCTTCGCCATACTCCAACTGCACCTTCTCATCAAGGATATTTTTCAAATACCCATTAAGTTTTTTATGCAAATTGGGTCTATTCTTGGATGCGGTTTCAGCATGCTGCATAAGGGCAAACAAACACATCAACTTTGAACCCCGAGCACGATTCTGACAAGCAGGGCAACGAAACTCCATATTCGTAACCAGGATCTCTTGCAGAGACATCTCTCTCAATAATTTGATAGTGTCGCGAAGCATCTTTGGGGGTTTAACCTTCCCAACCTCGTCCCCCGATGAGTAGACGGAGTCGTTCCCAGATACGTAGTCTGATCGTACGGGTTATTTCATGTAGGGAAAATATAAGGCTAACTTCCTAGGTTGTATTGTTGAGATAGATAACTTAGAGGGGTAGATAACTTAGGGAGAACATAAGGCAGGAGAATATAAGGCAATACAAGGGGTTATTTATAGGAGAAGAATGGTGTGTGGTAAGTGAGTACTGCCTTATCCAATTATATAATAAGACTTATGTCGTCATTCTACAACTGTTAGTCTTGTATATAACCACGTTTTGGTTTATATTGGACGAATGTTAATGACGTTGTTATTTGTGCCTTGACAACTATTATGGACGACAACATCCTATTGGTAAAATGCCATAGTTATTTAGGGTTGGCGATAATCACAAAGTTGTTGGTGAAAACAAATGGCGAAGTCAACATAAGGAATCCAATTGGGTGATTATGAAGAGAGAGTTTGAAACACTTACAATAAGATTTAGTTTTTCTGCCTATATATTTAAATAGTTGAGATTTAGTTTGAAAACGCCCATAATTTTTCTTCCTTTATATATACATAGTTGAGATTTAGTTTGACAAGAGTTTGAAAACGCCCATAATTTTTCTGCCTATAAAGAATGACAAAATTTCGGACAATCATTGATTGCCAAAGGTCAAGTTATCAGGTAAGAACGCTAATTTTTTACGTTCATTATGTAATTTGTTCTCCTTTTGATTATTGTGCTCTCATTATTTATCCCGGTTTGATTTCAGAAAATCCCGACTGCTTTCCTTGAAGCTATTAACGGGAACTTAAACCCTAATTGTACAATTAAAGGCCCAAACGGCAAGGTTTGGGAGGTGACGATACAGAATGATGGTGATGCCAAAATTTTCTCAATTGGGTGGGCAAAATTTGTCGAGGATAATGAGTTACATAAAGGTAGTTTGTTGATGTTCACGTACCTAGGAAATTCATCTTTTACTGTTAACATTTATGATCCTAATGGTTGTGAGTCTGCAAAAAGTTACTTTGGTGGTTCTTCATCTGAATAATTAAGGAGTTTTGCTGTTGTAATAAGAATTATGTTTAATTAAATTTTATTATTTATACTTCCAATTATCTTTGTCTTCATCATTCATCATTAAAGCTTGGGCTAGGACAAAATTTATCTTCCCAATTGATTCCATTGATTCCCTAAATGTTTAGATTGAATTGACATATGAAGTCCCTAAATCTTTAGATTGAATTGACATTTCAACCTAGTCCCTACAATATGATACCCCTTTGCAATCTATAAAACTGCTGACACAGTCGCTCGATCACATCTATCTGTTACTTGAATTTTGTTTTTAAAATGCAAGAGAAAGAAGAATGATGGTAATTTGCGTTTTGAACTGTATATGTAATTTATTTATTAATCGGAAAATAAAATAATAAAAATTAATCCATATACATGATGGTAAGTTGCGATATCTTAAGAATTAATCGGAAAATAAAATAATAAAAATTGGTGAATCCAAAAAGTCCAATTTGAAACGCCTACTTTGGGTTGTATTAGATTGGTTAGTGGATTTAATCCGATTAAGTTTCACCCCACAATACTTATGCTATGCGTTATATATATAGGCCCACAATACTTTCACAAATTTCACAAATTATTGTTCACATAATTGTTAGTGGATTTAATCCCATTAAGTTTCACCCCACAATACTTATGTTATGCGTTATATATAATAGGCGCACAATACTTTCACAAATTTCACAAAATATTGTTCACATAATTGTTACTTAGTTACTTAGTGAAAAGTAAAATAAGTCCAGCATAATAGTAATTAAACTACTGAAATTCTTAAAAAAAAACAACATAATTCTAATTAAACAAGACACTAATTAAGCAGCACTTCTAACTTTCAGTTTCTCTAAGGAGAATCTCTAAGGAGAATCATAAGCGGCAGGTCCCCCGCCATCATCATCAGAATCACCATCATCATCAAAGTGTCCTCCGTTAGACAACCCAGAGGTGGAGGATCCTCGCGAACCCTCGTACATCCTTATAACACCGTCCGTCCTTGCATCCTCACTCTTGCGAACGTAGTCGGGGTCAGTAGGACCAATTGGAGTTCTTAGAACACCACCTTCAAAACCATTCTCCAATAACATTGTTCGCTGAAAACCGTCGTATATTTCGGAGGTGGGCCTTGCAAAGTGGCGTAATTCGAAGTGAAAGGTGGTGAGCCACCTTGAAACAACATGAAACGAACCGTTTTCACGGTTTTGACGACGTAGCAACAGTAGACCGTACGCTGGCTTGGTTGGGCCGTTCATGTGGGTGAAAGCTTGTTCCCTCCATTCAGACAGAGGCCATATCCACTCCAAGAAAGAAATCAAATAAGGGTTGTATTGATTTGTCATTAAAGCTGTAACAACATTAAACAACATTTCAAGGGGCTAGATTAAGCATACTATGTAAAGCTCAAGAAGGGACCACATGAAGGCTCTGGCTTCCTTACGGAAGTGATGGGGGTCACCAAGCCTAAACATAGTCAAAAAAGGGTAATCTGGATGGTAGTCTAACCCATGTAATCCACGGTCTGCAGATCTGGCGAGTAGCAATAGTTGCCAGCCGCGTAGCATTTTCTTGTTCCTTGCTGTCAAAGTGTTTCTTAATATTAGTGCCTTCAGTTCAGGTGGTAACCTTGCTAAAAATGTGGTCATGACAATGGTGGTCACATCCATTGCTGAGTAATAAAGATGTTTTTAAAATATGGTTTTTATGAAGATGTTTTTAAAAGATGAAGATGAATGAGGTAATGTCATAAAATAAACAAGGATGGTTGTGGAAAAGAAACTCAAAACAAGGGTGGCAATTTTGCCCCTTCAGTCAAAAAAATTATCATTTACCGAGATATGCCCATCACCCATCACCAATCACAGACTTGTGACATTTGCATGCCTCCGCCCGTCCGTCAGTTTGCCTCTTTTCTGATACTCTAGTACTAGCACTACTATGCTATATATTGAGTGTGTCAGTATATTAAAGAGGTCTAAAAGAATCGTAACTCATACGAATCGCGTGATTACTCAATGTCGTCATAATTCAAGTTAACACGAAATCAACGGTACCAATCACGAAATCAAGTGAACCAATCCAACGCCCAAGACAATTTTCAGTTCCAGATTTGAAAATCTTTCCTGAATTTCAAATTCAAATTCAATAGTTTTAAATTTCAATTTTAATAAGATAAGTTAAATGTATGAAGAACCCTAAATTACTTATAATTAAACGACGTATGGTACATAATTAGGAAAAACATAAACTTAAGAAGAAATAATGATAAAAAAAAAAAAAAAGCGTTATGCCTTGCAAGTGATGATTGTCTAACAAGAGAGAGGTCATATGAGATGATATAAGGGACATAATTAGATGGCCTCAATTCTATAACCCAACCTATGAGGGAGATAAACGGCATTATAATTAGATGGCCTAAATTCTATAGACGTGTATATAGTTGCATTGAAGTTCTTGGTATTAACATGTTCAACAAAATTATAAATACTAGGAACGACTTATTAAGGTTAATTATAAGTACTTGTTTTAATGTCAATGCCAACATATACATACCCACTCCTTATGTGCATGAGTAGGTTGTACTACCTTGTGTGCATTATGACCATTTTGTCAAAAATATCACCAAATCAAATGTTGCCAACACAACTCACTTTGTAGAAGGTATTAAAAATGACAACAGGTTTATAACTTATAGAAACGACTTATTAAAGCTTCATATTGGTGTTGTATGATTCTTAAAAGTGGTGTCTCGCCATTGGCTTCTCATAATCTTCCATAGTTTAGCACTTTACAATATTTAGTTAATTAAACACACGTAATTAATTTAACACACCACATAATTTTTTTAATTTACAAAGATATTAATTAATCAATATATTATTAGGGAGTTTAAGTGAAAGAATTTAAGTGAAGGAACTAGTGAAGAAATAAGGCAACAACTTCTTCATAATTTTTTTTTTTTGCAGTATGAGAACTATGAGAATGCAACACCAGAACTTTTGGATGCATTACGGATACATAGAGATAAAATGCAGGTCTAAATTTAAATTTTTTAGAAAAAGCAAATAACAATAGACTCATATTTCATTAAGTTTATATAATGTGATTACGAAATCGATGGCCGGCATTAAAACCACACACATCTATATTAATTTATAGAAACAGCTTTTTAAAGTTCTCTATCGGTGTTGTACGATATCTAGATGGACCAACAACTTCACCATTGACAAAAACTGCCGTTTTTATACCATGTTCGATAAGTATAATACTTTAAAAGAAAGGAAAAAAATGAAAATGAAAAAGAAAATAAAATTGACCTAATGGAAAACTGCCACAAGTATGGAAAACTACCAATATTCTTAAGTCAATATTATTTTGAATTTATAAATGGAAGTATGGAAAACTACCACAAGTAATTATTGTTTAGTTAGACGATTTTTTATATGGAACTATGGAAAAACTGTATTTTTTTTATGGAACTATGGAAAGCCAATAAATGAATGGGTACATTGTATGAGAGTTTGAGGGCAAAGATGAATGGGTGTTAGCAAATGTGAATAGGTGTAAAGCCAATAAATGAATGGGTACATTGTATGAGAGTATGAGGGCAAAGAAGACTTTCTATTATCCCTATCCGACCCTATTTAAAAGATAACATTGTTCATGACTCACTGCCAAACTCATTTGTTATCCCCCTAGCAAATTTCTCCCTACCAAACAAACCGTTTTCCATCCTCTAATAACCAAATATGTATGAAGAAAGGTCTGATTATGAGTCTGGCAACGACTCTGAATACTCCTCTGGTGAGGACGCCGGTCAGGTTAAACCTCCGGCGATGCTCCGGGACACAATCACTAAATTCAACAACATGTCTCCAACAGAGTTTCTCACAACTCAAACGCAGTTCCACTGCCCTGCATGCAGCAATCACCCTGGTGCTATTAAGTGGTGGACCATTCCAAAAATGATGGACCATGTTAGAACTAAAAAAAAAGTCAGACCAATAATGCATGAGAAATTCTATGAGTGTCTGATTAACATCAAGACTACTAAGGAAGCTCTGCTAGAGGCCGAGAAAAGGAGGGCTGAGGAAGAAAAAACAAGGATCAGGCCGAGTCATCTACTTTGGCATCGGTTTAGTTAATTCATGATCTATCTTTATGTCGGTTTATTTTCAGTTTTACCGTTTTATTATGAATATTGTATTTTCATTTTGCACTGTTTTATTATAATTACGTCTTATGTTCTTACTATAATTGTGTAATTTGAATCTTAATTAATATATGAGTTATCAGTTCGTAAAGTTTTTGTTATATTCATTTATAATATTGTTTTATTATGACTAATGTGTGTTCTTATTATTATAAATTTATAATATGTGAATTTGGGATTTTATCAGTTAGTAAAGTTTTTTGTTTAATTTTTTTTTTTTTATGACTAATGTGTGGAATTTAGGATTTTATCAGTTAGTAAAGTTTTTGTTATGTTCATTTATAATAATGTTTTATTATGAATAATGTGTGTTGTTTCTATTATAAATTTATAATATATTAATTTGGGATTTTATCAGTTACTAAAGATTTTTGCTTAATGTTTTATTATGACTAATGTGTGTTGTTTCTATTATAAATTTATAATATATTAATTTGGGATTTTATCAGTTAGTAAAGTTTTTTGTTTAATGTTTTATTATGACTAATGTATGGAATTTTGGGATTTTATCAGTTAGTAAACTTTTTTTTATGTTCATTTATAATAATGTTTTATTATGACTAATGTGTGTTTTCACTATTAAAAGTTTATAATTGGGAGATTAAGGTTTTAGGATTTTATCATAAAATTTGAATTTGGGATTTTATCCACTATTGAATTTTAAATTTGGATTTTTATCTTTTTACTTGGAATTGGGAGTTTGAATTTGTCTCTTCGACTTCATTATTGTCTCTTCGACTTGATTATTGTCTATTCGTCTTATTTGAATTATGATGACTCATAGAGTAAGAATACCAACTGTTTCGAATATGATTCCTTTGCAAATATTTATTACACTGACACACGCAATACTTAGTCTTGTATCAAAGTATGACAATTGAACTGACCCATGCATGTGTCCAGTATACAGTGAAGGGCATATCTCGACTGACACAAGTCTATTTTGCTTTTGACTGACATTATCTCGATAAACACAATATTAGATTATTGCACACTATTGATTTGTTTTCCAAACCCAGTTCACATTTCTTTTCCAGAACACATTTTCAAAAAAACATCTTACAATTATCAACAATGGATGTCACCTTTATTGTCATGGCCACTTTTATACCAAGCTTACCACCAGAACTCCGAGAACTAATATTAAGAAAGACACTAAAACAAAGAAACAAGAAAATGCTACGTGGCTGGCAATTGATGACCCTGGCCAAATCTGCAGAATGTGTATTGTGTGGGTTAGCAGACTACCATCCAGATTTCCCATTTCTGACTATCTTCAGGATGGGTGACCCCCGCTTTTTCCGGAAGGAAGCCAGAGCTTTCATGTGGTACCTTCTGGACCTTTACTCGGTATGCATGATGTTTTCATTAAACTTGTTGTTCAATATGGTGGAAGGATTACGATTGGGAAATCATAACAACCCTTATTTGATTTCTTTCTTGGAGTGAATATGGCCTCTGTCTGAATGGAGGGATCAGGTCATAAACATCATGGATAGCCCAAGCAAGCCTTACTTCGGTCTGCTTCTGTTGCGTCGCCAATACCATCCCAACGCATCCCATCATGTGGTTGGAAGGTGGCTGATGACCACCTCTGACGACGATTTCGGGGTCAGTTGCTGGCCGCCCAGTTTTGAAGTGTATGAGGGGACGGAGACTTCATTTCAGGAACTAATGTTAAGCGAAAATGATTTCGAAGGTGGTGTTCTAACTAGCCCAATTCGCCCTTTGGACCCCGAGTATCTTCAGATGACTGAAGATGCAAAGTGGGAAGGTGTTATAAGGACGCAAGAGGGTCCAACACAACTTTTATTCAGCGACTCGTCAACTGATGAAGGAGGTTCATACAGCGACTCGTCAACTGATGAAGGAGGTGATTATGATGATGATGGAGATGATTCTGATGAATCGGAAGCCCAGCGGATGAATCTCTTTAGAGGTTGTGTAAGTTACAAGGGGCCAGTTTAATTAGTGTGTTTTAGATGGGCCAGTTTAATTAGATAAATTGTTTCTAGTCATTATGTTGTTTAATCACTACTCTACTCTCTGGTACTTACTATCAATGAAATAGTGTACTAATTACTATGAATCAAATGGTCCTAATTAATTCGAGGAGTCAGTACACCCATTTCATATATGCAACACAAATTTCGGATGCGTGATTTGATCCACTATGTTCCAGATAGGTATTATATACAACACCATCGTATCATATCACAAGGACGACGTATTAATATCTCACATTGGTGTTTTAATATACAAACTTATCAATGAAGTTTGTTGGCATTGTGTACAAATATACGGAGTATAACCAAACTTATCATAAACATCATGTACTTCCCTTGTGCATGTTATTTGTGCCATGCGAACGTGGTTCCTCGCCCTTGGCTCCTTATAGGGTTCAATGTACTACCCTTTGAGAAGATGAGGTATGTGCATTGAGACCATTTTGTTGGCATTTTATACAATATATATAACCAACGATCATATGTTCCATGCTTACCACTTCACAATACTTACACCTATTTCAAATATGCAACTCCAAATTCCTCATCATCATCATCTCATCTTGACCAATCAATTGATGAGAATTGATGTGATTGGACCCACTATCGGAAAGATGCTTATTAGATACTATAACGAGGTATTATAACATCAAAACGATGTATGTATAAGTCAAAACTATGTTTTAGAACATCTGCTTGTCAATGTAGTTTGTTCTCTATAGTTTCATGTCAATGCCAACATGTACATACCAAACGCATTCAAAGAAACTTATGTGACTCTTGCATTGGTGTTACTTGTGCATGTTATTTGTGCCATGCGAACGTGGTTCCTCGCCCTTGGCTCCTTAACGGGTTCAATGTACTACCTTTTGAGAAGATGAGGTGTGTGCATTGGGACCATTTTGTTGCATTGTGTACAAATATATAACCAACGATCATATGTTCCATAGCTTACCACTTCACAATACTTACACCTATTTCAAATATGCAACTCAAATTCCTCCTCCTCATCATCTCATCTTGACCAATCAATTGATGAGAATTGATGTGATTGGACCCACTATCGGAATCATGCCTATTAGATACAATAACGAGGTATTATAATATCACAATGGCGTATGTACACGTAGAAACGTTGTATTTATAAAATATTTTTGTCTCAATAGTTTGTTCTCTATAGTTTCATGTCAATGCCAACATATATATACCAAACGCATTCAATGAAACTTATGGGACTCTTGATAAGGTAGTATAATTGCATTGGTGTTACTTGTGCATGTTATTTGTGCCATGCGAACGTGTTACTTGTGCATGTTACTTGTGCATGTTACTTGTGCATGTTCCTCGCCCTTGGCTCCTTATGGGGTTCAATGTACTACCCTTTAAGAAGATGAGGTGTGTGCATTGGGACCATTTTGTTGGCATTAGATATAACCAACTCATATGTTCCATAACTTACCACTTTACAATACTTACACCTATTTCAAATATGCAACTCAGATTCCTCATCATCATCATCTCATCTTGACCAATCAATTGATGAGAATTGATGTGATTGGATCCACTATCGGCAAGATGCTTATTAGATACTATAACGAGGTATTATAACATCACAACGGTGTATGTGTAGATAGAAACGATGTATTTATAACATCTTCTGGTCAATGTAGTTTGTTCTCTATAGTTTCATGTCAATGCCAACATATACATACCAAACGCATTCAAAGAAACTTATGGGACTCTTGATAAGGTAGTATAATCGCATTGGTGTTACTTGTGCATGTTATTTGTGTCATGCGAACGTGGTTCCTCGCCTTTGGCTCCTTATGGGGTTCAATGTACTACCCTTTGAGAAGATGAGGTGTGTGCATTGAGATCATTTTGTTTGCATTGTCTACAAATATATAACCAAATCGTGCAACTTCACAATGCTTACACCCATTTCAATCATGCAACTCAAATTCCTCATCATCATCATCTCATCTTGACCAATCAATTGTTGAGATTGGACCCCACTATAAGAAAGATGCTTATTTTTAGTGGATATACACCAACATGCATCATCATTTTTTTTTGTGTGTGTTGAGAGTTGAGTCCACTGAGCAAGTGACTTGAGCTCAACATTTGCTTCAAACGTCACTGCGTAGATCGAAACCAAGCAGTCTACTTTTCTTTATTTGGGGGAGAAAATTGAGTTTGGCTTGGTGAAGGACTCCTAACTGCATTCAACCGGTCTGCACATCCTTCGCTTAGCCAATCAAGACAAAACTCTCTTGACTTGGAATTTGAAACAAGACCAGGAAATTGCCGTTTCGTCCCTTTCTTCCCTTTCTTCGCCTCAACATACGTGAATGAGCTTCCTTTTTTTTTTTTTTTTTATTTTTTTTTTATCACACTTGGAGAATGACTCTCTGTTTCAACACTCTGTCAAGCTGAAACAGTAAAGCTGAGACATAGAGTTTGTTTTATATATATATATATATATATATATATATATATATATATATATATATATATATATATATATATATATATATATATATATATATATATATATATATTTTGCCAATTAGAATTGGAAACGGAGAAGTAAGTGCTCTTTGCCCATAAAAGACGACATGCAACCGAGACTCACCCAGACACATCGGCCCTGCCCTTCTGAGCGCTGCAACTCGCCGTTGGTCACGTCTCTTTTTTTTGTCGACGAATCTGACATCTCATCCTCTCGGGACTACGCCGGAACTGAAGTTACTCGCCGGAATTTCTCGAGTTCGAACCAAACCGGACCTCTGAGACGAGTACTCGCCGAAGTGGTGGATCTGAACTGTGTTTGTGGAGTTTGATTTACTGCTCAAACGTTCGAGCTCTGCCAGGCTATTTCGCTTGACTCCTCGGGTACGCTATATTTCTGATCTACACAACCCCTTCTTTTATCATCTGAATATGGACTGTATATCCTTTGCTTAGAGCGACTTTAAACTGTTGAAGATTGAATTTATGTATCACAACTCTGTTTTGCTTCCATACTCTGTTTTGGTTGGCCTCCAAATTTTGTTTTTCTCTCTCCTGGCTTTTTGTTTGCTGTAGGCTTTTGTTTCCTTGGTGTATTATGCGCATGTGACTTATGATAAATTAGCATGACATTTCAGTGTCTTGCCTTCTAATTGATAATGTAAATAATTCAGAATATGTAAATATTCCTCTTTGTATGTAGAGCATTAATTATATTTGTATTTCTCTAGATTATACTTAGAGTATTCTAAATAATACTTAGAGTATTCTAGATATTTAGAGTATTCTAGATTATACTTGCATAGTATTGTAATCTTCTAGATTGTTCCATGTAATTACTATATAAAGAGACTAATACAACACTAATCCCTCAAGGGGAATTACACTCATTCTAATGGTATCAGAGCTTCTCTCCCTCAACCTCCCTCTAATCACTCTCTAAATTTCTCTCTAATCCCTCTTTCTCTCTCTCCTGTGCCTGTGTCCCCTCACTGTGAACCTCACCGCTCTCCTTCTCTACTCTTCATCCTCCCTGCTCCTCTCTCTCTCTCCAGCTGCTCATGGCCGAAGAAAATACCAACCCTCCTCCACCACTCAATCCTGAAAAGCCTTATGGCATCAATAATATCAAGGCTTATATACCCCTTATCTTGGACCTTGATGAGCTCAACTATGATGCGTGGCGAGAATTATTTGAAACTCATTGCTTGAGTTTTGGGGTTCTTGGTCATCTTGACGGAACTTCCATTCCTCCGGGAGAAACTGACATAGAGTGGAAACGTCTTGATGGTATTGTCAAATTGTGGATGTATGGGACTATCACCAAGTCCCTTCTCCAAATGATTCTCAATAAAGGCGGCACTGCCCGTGAGGTATGGCTTAGTCTTGAAAACCTCTTTCGCGATAACAAAGATGCTCGTGCCATTCAGCTTGACAACGAGCTTCGCAATATTGAAATGGGTGAGTCCTCTGTTCATGACTACTGCAACCGCATTAAAACCCTTTCTGACCTTCTTGCCAATATTGACAACCCTGTCCCGGATAAGAATCTTGTCACTTACCTTATAAATGGTCTCAATTCAAAATTTGAACATATGGGACCCATCATTCGCTACCGCAATCCTTTCCCCTCTTTTCTTCAAGCTCGTTCAATGCTCCTCCTCGAGGAACAACGTCTTTCCAAACCTCGACAAACCATAGCCTCCCACACTGATCACTCATCCTCCTCCACTATCCTCTTCACCCCTACCCTCTCACAACCGGAAGCCCAATCTACCCCACCACCCTCAATGCCCCGGCACACCGACAATAACAAAAAGAACAATAACAAAGGGAGTCGTAATGGTCGTGGGCGCCATAAATCCACACCACAACAAGCTAGGACCTCACAAAACGCGACTCAACTCGCACAACCGGTCTGGCCACCCTTCTACTGGCCACCACCCTGGCCCGTAGCCCCTACTTGGCACCAGCCTAACACTTTAACCGCCACCCCTCAGCCTTCCTTGACACGTGTTCCGGCGCCCTCCCCTGCGCCCGGCGTGCTCAGACGGGGCCCACACGCCACCCCTTCAGCATTCTCGGCCACCATCCCACCACCATGGACCTGGTTTTCACCTGCGTCTGCCAACCAATATGCTGCTCCAATTGCACCTACCACTTCCCTTCCGCAAGCCTTCAACACTCTTTCTCTCCAGGATCCCGGTGATGCCGGTTGGTATATGGATACAGGGGCCTCCGCCCATTTGACGTCCACACCAGGTAATCTACATTCTGTTTTTAATAAAAGCATCACTAATTCTATTATAGTCGGTGACGGATCCTTGATACCTGTAACTCATATGGGCTCCACTTGTTTACCCAATCCCAATCGTCCCCTTTACCTTCAGAATGTGCTTGTGTCCCCTAAAATTATTAAAAATCTTATTTCAGTTCGTCAATTTGTTAGAGATAATAAGTGTTCTGTTGAATTTGACCCCAATGGCTTTACTGTGAAGGATCTTTTGACGCGAAAAATGCTACTCCGATGTGATAGTGACGGCGACCTCTATCCCGCCACTCCCACACCTTCCGCAGCTCCACCTACCGCTCTCCTCACCACCAGCCACTCCACCTGGCACCGCCGTTTGGGTCACCCGGGCGACACAGTTCTCCAGTCTTTAGTTTCTAGGGGTTTTATTTCTTGTAATAAAAAGGACAAACATTCTAACTTATGTCATGCATGTCAACTAGGGAAACATGTTAGACTTCCATTTTGTCGTTCTGAGTCTGTCGTAGAGTCTCCATTTGATATAATTCATTCAGATCTTTGGACCTCTCCCATTTCTAGTGTGAGTGGAATAAAATATTATGTTATTTTTCTAGATCATTTCTCCCAATTTTTGTGGGTTTATCCTCTTCGCCGCAAATCTGATGCTTTCTCTAAATTTCTTCATTTTCGTGCTTATGTTCATACTCAATTTAATCGTGAAATAAAAGCTTTTCAATGTGACCATGGCGGTGAATTCGATAATACCCCACTTCATGATCTTTTTGCGGCAAACGGGATGGTGATTCGTTTTTCATGCCCACGCACCTCCCAACAAAATGGGAAGTCCGAATGGATGATACGCACCATCAATAATATTGTCCGCACCCTTCTTTTTCAGGCTCACCTCCCACCGACTTATTGGGTTGAAGCTCTCCACATGGCTACTCATCTTCTTAATATTCTCCCATCCACCACAATCCAAAATGACATACCTTTCTCTAAACTCTTCAACAAACCCGTCTCCCACTCTCATCTTAGACTTTTTGGATGTCTCCTCTGATATCTCACCTATCTCTCGCTCTCTTCTTGAGTCTCCGAGTGTTCCCCACCCGGTGCCACAGGTGGATACGCCTCTTCCCCCTCCGGGGGTGACTCCATCTCCGCCCACAAGCCCTACTGCCACCTCTATATCTCCCATAAATGGTCAGGGCTCTAATGAGTCTCCCACCCCTACATCGACCAACTCTACACCTCCTCCCCCACCACCTCCCCCTCCCCATCCCACTCACCGCATGGTTACCCGGGGTCAAAATGGAATTTTTAAACCTATCCAAAAACTTAACCTTCTTACCTCCACCCTTTCACCTATTCCTCGTTCACATATTCAAGCCCTCAAGGATCCTAACTGGCGTGCGGCCATGCAGGCCGAATATGATGCTCTTATTAAAAACGGAACTTGGGTCTTGGAACCCCGTCCTCCCGGGGTTAATGTGGTACGTTCTATGTGGTTATACAAGAACAAATTCAATTCTGATGGGTCCCTGGAGCAATACAAGGCTCGTATGGTTGCCAATGGTAAGTCTCAACGTCCTGGTATTGATTGTGATGAAACTTTCAGTCCAGTTGTCAAACCAGCTACCATTCGCACTGTATTAAGCCTTGCCCTCTCCCGTTCCTGGCCGATCCATCAATTGGACGTGAAAAAAGCTTTTCTCCATGGGACCCTACAGGAGACCGTTTACATGCATCAACCCCCTGGGTTTGTTGATCCTGTTCATCCTGATTATGTGTGTCGTCTCCGCAAATCGCTGTATGGCCTCAAACAGGCTCCCCGTGCCTGGTATCAGCGATTCTCCGAGTATATGGCCCGCATCGGCTTCAAACATAGTGTCTCCGATTCTTCTCTCTTCATCTACTGCCACAAGAATGACATGTCATTCTTATTACTTTATGTTGATGACATCATACTCACAGCTTCCTCAGACACCCTTCTACAGCGTATAATTTCCTCTCTCAGTTCTGAGTTTGCCATGAGTGATTTAGGTCCTCTACACTATTTTCTTGGGATCGCTGCAACCCGCACCAAGGACGGTCTTTTCCTCTCCCAACAAAAGTATGCTCTTGAGATACTTGATCGTGCCAATATGACCAATTGCAAGCCTTGCACCACCCCTGTTGATACGAAGTCCAAACTTGGTCCTTCGGGTTCTCCAGTTGAGGATCCTTCTCTCTACCTTAGTCTTGCCGGTGCATTGCAATATCTCACTTTCACTCGACCCGATCTTTCTTATGCTGTCCAGCAGATCTGCCTCTTTATGCATGATCCTCGAGAACCCCATTTCAATGCTCTCAAACGCATTCTCCGATATGTCCGAGGCACCATAGATCATGGCCTCCATCTGTATCCATCCACTACCACCGGCCTCATTGCGTATTCTGATGCTGACTGGGGTGGATGTCCTGATACCCGACGCTCCACATCGGGGTATTGTGTGTTTTTGGGTACTAATCTTCTATCTTGGTCTTCCAAGCGCCAAGCTACTATTTCTCGATCTAGCGCTGAAGCCGAATATCGGGGTGTCGCTAATGCAGTTGCTGAGACCTGTTGGATTCGCAACTTGCTCCTAGAGCTTCATTGCCCTCTCACTCGAGCTACCTTGGTGTACTGTGATAATGTCAGTGCCGTGTACTTGTCTACTAATCCAGTTCAACACCAACGCACGAAACATATAGAGATTGACATTCATTTCGTACGTGAGAAGGTAGCTTTGGGCCATGTTCGTGTTCTTCACGTCCCTTCCAGTTCTCAATATGCGGACATATTTACGAAGGGCCTTCCATCCACTCTTTTCAATGATTTTTGCTCCAGTCTAAGCGTTCGCCCTCCTCCCGCTCCGACTGCGGAGGTGTGATAATGTAAATAATTCAGAATATGTAAATATTCCTCTTTGTATGTAGAGCATTAATTATATTTGTATTTCTCTAGATTATACTTAGAGTATTCTAGATAATACTTAGAGTATTCTAGATAATACTTAGAGTATTCTAGATATTTAGAGTATTCTAGATTATACTTGCATACTATTGTAATCTTCTAGATTGCTTCATGTAATTACTATATAAAAAGACTAATACAACACTAATCCCTCAAGGGGAATTACAGTCATTCTCACTAATGCTTTATTATCACTGTCTACTTACACATTTTCTCTCCTTTTATTTTTTATGCGCGGTTCCCACTATTGTTTGGTTCTCATGTGTTTGAAATCCCATGAGAGCATATATTACTTGGTCTTTGTTTCCTTGCAAACAAATACTTTTGACATTTGTATTTAGATACCACCAGTGCGATGATTACTTTGGCTCCAGTTTTATATGACCTTCTCTCACAATCATATGCTATATAGTAATAGATGGTCAATCTGTATCACAGATAACAAGCATATAGGCACGCTATTTTTGTTGGTAACACTACTGACATAATTTTCAACCATGTCAATTGTAACAACACTGTAACGCGATATTGTAACAGGACAATGATGTATATATACGCAGAGACGGTGTATTTATAATTATTCTTGTCAATGTAGTTTGTTGAGATTGGACCCCAACATATACATTCCAAACACATTCAAAGAAACTTATGGGAGTCTTGTAAGCGTGGCTATAATCGTATTGGTGTTCCTTGTGCATGTTATTTGTGCCATGCGAACGTGGTTTCTCGCCCTTATGGGGTTCGATGTACTACCTTTGAGAAGATGAGGTGTGTGCATAGGGACCATTTTGTTGGCATTGTGTACAAATATATAACCAAATCATATGTTCCATATATTAACACTTCACAATACTTACACCCATTTCAAATATGCAACTCAAATTCCTCATCATCTCATATTGACCAATCAATTGATGAGAATTGATGTGATTTGACCCACTATGCACCAGCTGCGTAATATATACACAAGCAACGTATTGTTAATTATCGACTGTGTATTAATAATGGTAATCGGGGTTGTATAACATCATATCAACAATGAAGTGTGTTGTCCATAGTTTAATGTGAATGCAATGCCAACATATACATGCCACTTTACAATTGTAAGCGTATATTTAAGGTTCGATGTAAGTAGATGTGATTATTGGGACCATTTGCTTGGCATTGTGTACAAATATATAACCAAATAAATTTTATTTTCCATAGCTTACCACTTCACAATACTTACACCCATTTTAAATATGCAACACAAATTCCCCATCATCACAAATTCCCCATCATCTCATATTGATACTATCGAGTTGTAAAAATAATATCGAGTTCAATTGTTTTAATTTGTACTTTCAGAAAATATTATAATAAAACAATGTATTAAAGAACTCTTATCGATCGGCTTGTTAAACAAAAGCCGCGCGATGAATTGTGTTTTCAGTATAAAATTGTCCCACGTACAAATCTCTGTTAGGTAAGGTAAGTTAGGTTTTGCTTGTACAAAATTGATCTTAAAAGTTTACAGTTACTCACTTCCATTACTTCCTTCCACGTAAATTACAGTTTAATGCAACTGCCAGTATTCCACGTACTACCAATTCCAAATTCCAACTACCAATTGCAATAGTTCGTAATTTGAATGTTTTCTATGTAACTGTTTTTTAAACATAAACCGCCGTATTATAAACTGCACATGTGTATTAAAAACGACACTGTCATAACAAATGATAATCAAATCGTGTAATAGTAACAGAATGCGGTGAACGTGATAAGTCCTATAATATACATGTTTTATCCCTCATTATTGTTATGTTTTTATTGGTTTTAGATTAATATTATTTATGTTTTTAAGAATAATTAATATTTTACCTTTTATTTTATATTTTCATATTTTATTGTGTTTTAGGCCTATTTTCTATATTTTTATTGTGTAGGTAATATTGGCGGAATAAAGGAGAGCAAATTCGGCCCAATTCGCAATTCGGAGCAGTTTTGACACCAGCTCGTATTTTGGCCATAACTCCTTCGTTCGATATCGGATTCGGATGATTCAAACTGCTACGGAAAGCCCAAACGAATATCTAGAACTTTTATGTATTAGAGTTTTCCAGAATAAGAACTTAAAACGGCTGAAATTATGATACAAATTTCTGCAGCCCTAACTTTCCTAATTTTTGCACAACTTGATGCCCAAGCAAAGAGAGATCTTCACCCCCCTATTAGAAGAAGATATTACACAAAATTTGGGAAGATTTTCTTCTGATTTTAGGACTCTCTTCCAGCCAAAAAGATGATGGCAATAAAGCATAAAAAGGAAGTAACCTTCAGCCAGAAGAAGCAAGCAAGCAGTACATTAGTCACATAAACTTGAGAGCAAATAAACAAAGGTTCTAGTCCAAGGAGAGTGTAAGAGTCAAGAGGATTACAAGCCATTGGAATCGAGCTGGTTCGTGACCTTTGGAGGTGGATTTTGGAACTTGAATTATTGGGTCGAAGCGGTACTCAAGTTTACAAGTCCGGCTAAGAAATTGAATGAATCTCTCTTACTCTAATACCTCTTTGTATCTAGTGTCCTAAGTTTAATTCGTTTTCAAGTGTTCAACTTTAGTTTAGAAATCCATGTTTGGATGTTTGAGACAATTTATTAGTTCAAACTAGAAATAATATCTTCAAGTTAATTTTAGTATTCATACTTTGCTTGATTTAATTGACTTATGATTTATGTTTTTATATGGTGTGAAGATGTCCTTCTATGTTTGAATATGAATCTGTTGCTATTGTTTGATCTTTAGTTCGTATACTACTGAAAGAATGAATTAGTAGCAACTAGCTAAGAGGTTAGTCGGTCAAACGATTGGGTCTTAATTAGGGCATTGCATGATCTAGACAAAATTACATTCTTGCTATCGATCTTGGATTAATTTTCCTAGGGTTAATGATGTCTTCCTAGTATTTATTTATTTTTGAGTCTTAGGATCGAGCTGGTTCGGTTCAAGCTAGTAAAGGGAGATATGGAGAAGCTAGCTGGTAGATTCTCTACAGTTAACCTACTAATTAACTTGGTTGTCAATGACAAAATTCGATTTAAGTAACTAAATTGATTTGAACTTATGTGCGTAATTTGTATGCTTGTTCACTTGTAAATATTAGGTTTGTTAGTTTATTTTCTGTTTTTGTTAGTTTTAGTGATTCTTCAATCAAATCCCCCCGTTATGTCTTGTTATGTAATTTGTGAACTAGGATTAGAGTTGAAGTTAACAAGTATTAATTTCTGTCCTTGTGGGATCGACCCTTATTTACCCTATGCTATATTATCTATATGTTCGTAGTAGAAATAAGGTTTTTGAATTTGTATGCGCAAATGACACGTATTAGAACGCCCTAGTAACGTCCGTCCCCCACTCCTTACACGTATCATAAAACTTTCCTATAATATTCTAACTTCCTCCCCATAACTTCCATTCATTTTTACTATAAATTGCAACCTTATTTGGACGAAAACAAATAATTGCACCATATCTACCCCACATGGCGTCCTCTTCAGCCAGTTTTTGCCCCACTTTGGAGAATGAAATTCAGCCCCATGAAGTTGCTAGCCTTGGATTTGCACCTACGAATGTTGTGTCTTACATGATAGCAACATCTGAACGAAAAAATCACATCATCATTGCTTGCTCTCAGCCAGCGCCATTTGGAAAACCGAAAAATAATATCGACACAACTGTATTCCTTACTCACAACTCGAGATAGATATTGGAGCCTGTCGAGAACAACGTTATAAGGAAGTTGCTTACACACCCAGAAGACGCACCAGAGCCTATGCGCAGCCTGCAACTTTGGCATGATGGAGTTCGTATCCCAGCATATATCCCCCACCTTTTAGACCTAGAGAGGCCCGACTTTTCTGAATATCGTATCCGATTCTATGCCTATCGGATTGAAGCAGATGGAAGACTAGACTGTCAAAAAATTGTGCCTGATGGTGTGGTAGAGCTCCTTGATCCTCCTCAAGTAATCCCTGAAGTGTCTGTGGAGCCGCTGATGTTGAAATCTTTCAACCCATTCGGATTATAATGAAGAGTAGATCAAATGGGCTAAAGGTGATACAGACATGCGGACGCGCGATGCAACTCAGAGTTTTTGCCACATGGAAAAAAGATGTTGCTGGTATGGGTAGAACCGACACCGTAGAAATTGAGTGGCCAGACAAATACCTCTATGACCACGAGTTTAAGAATGTAGTTGTTTTGGGAGAGCGCGCTAATCCTAAGAGGTGGATGGAATGTCCTAGGATTCCAAAAGGCACCAACATTGTTGTATGGAATTGTAGGGGGATTTCGAGGATTTCCTTCAAAACTAATATTGATCGCATAGTAACAATGTATAATCCTAAGGTTGTTATCCTTATGGAGACAATATCAAGTGGCAAGGACACCTGGGAGGTGATAAGTACGTCACCATTTGATAGGTACTTTGTTGTAGAACCAGTCGGATTAACTGGGGGTATTGTAGTCCTATGGTATTCAAGTTCAATTCAAATCCGTGCCAGGGACCATGGACAAAGTCAAACCTTTCATGGTGACATTATTCAGGTAGACTTCTTATTAGCAATTCACATGTGCTTAATTTTCATGTAACCTTATTTGATGTATCTCATAGTGAGACATAATTGTAATGTTAAATTTTAATTGTAAAATAAGATAAGAAAATATAATTAAAGTAAATTATCAAATTATTGGGACGTAAGTTTCGCACTTGACAATGTTATAGGTTATCAGTACAGAACAAATCTTTTTCGTCGGGCTATCTTGAATAGTTATTATATGCCCATATTTTATTTGCATGGTCACGCACATAATTTATTTGTAGGCGGCAGGCTTTTGAACGGAAACGGATGAAGATTTGGGCGTAGGACTGTGCGCGATAGGGAAGGAACTCAATCCTCATCGTGTTCCAATTAGTTTAATTTTTATTCATTGTTTGGTTCTTTTTGTCAAACTGATCTTAGAACTCAAACAGTAAAGTGTTGTTTGTTAGTCTTTATCTTAGAACTAAACATTGGTTTCGTTTTCTTTACGTTTCTAATGTCTGTCTGTTGGCTTTTTTATGGATATTTACGTATTGTTTGTTTTTATGGACATTATTTTTTTAATGTCTTTTTTATGGACATTGATTTCTTTTTAAATTCTTCTTTGATTATTACTTGGAGTATTTTGGTGTTGAAGAAAAGGTGAAAATGGATTGTATTAGCGTTTAAATTGAGTGCAAACTTATATTAATTCTATCAATTGGGGTATTTTTATTTTTGAGAGAATGTGAAACTAGATGGCAATAGCGTGTGAATTCAAGTGGAATTAAATTACACTGCATTGTTTTGAATAGGGGTATTTTGATTTTTGAGAGAATGTGAAAAATTATGGCAAAAACGTGAATTCAGCCCAAACGTATAAAAAGTCTTTTTTATGGACTTTGATTTATTTTTGAAGTCTTCTTTGATTATTACTTGGGAGTATTATGGTCTTGGAGTATTTATTTTGGTCTTGTAAAACAGGTGAAAATTGATGGTATTAGCGTTTGAGTTAAGGGCAAACGTATATTAATTGGTTAAATTATGGTATTTTGTTAATTTTTGAGAGATCGTGAAACTGGATGGCAATAGTGTGTCAATTCAAATGGAATTAATTAGACTGCATTGTTTTGAATGGGGGTATTTTGATTTGTGGGAGAATGTGAAAAAGTATGGCAATCAATAGCGTGTGAATTCACCCCAAACGTATATAAATTGTTGTTGACTGAACAATAAAAGTGATCACTGTTTATCAGTGAGGTAGTAGTAATTAATTACTTTGCATTGAATCCATCGACTCTTCACCCACCCTGCTATATCACACCTAAATGCTCTGCCTATAAATACATGTACACATTGGACTTAGTTTCTTATATCAATCTCTTCACATCTCCCCTTTAATCTCTTCAACAACGTTTCCTTTAATTTTTGCTGATATCCAAGATGAAGATAACTGTCACCATGGAAGCTCATGACCACCCGATAAGGCCAGTCTTGACAGAGATTGAGAGGATGATGGATATGTACCATCAAAGTAAGTTTATGTTATGTTTGTTAGTTTTCATGTTGTTAATAATTATTTTAAATTAATAATTTGTTAATCGGTTATGTTTTATCAGAGTTGAAAGAACATGGTGAAGATGCTGACGAAGCCCGCCGTACCCTCCCTTCATTTCTGAAGGATACTAAAGACATCCTTGATGCAAGTCATAGCTTACTGCGCCACGAGGGGGCTATGGTGAAAAAGAAGATTTGCGACAAAATTTGGGAGTATAAACTTAAGAGAATGGGGGAATTGGGGATGACTGAGGAGAAAATCAACGTCCTCAAAAGCCAGCGGATCAGTAACCCTCCTTCTGTCGATGTGGAGTATCCCCAGTTGAGGGAGTGGTTTTATAACGAATCTTAATCTGCTCCTTTTATTTGTTGTTTAGGGGAATAATTTGGAACAAGTTTGTTTTTTGGTTTGTTTATTGAATTAAACTATTGGTTTTTTGGTTTGGTTTGTTTATTGTCGTAATTTTCATAATATGATATTATGTACTTTCGAACAAGTTGGTTTTTTGTTTTTATTTAAGTGTCTTTATTTATAGCATTGTAAAATAGTTAGCTGTCAATCAATTAATCATTTCAAGGCAAGTAAAGTAACTGAAATAACACTTATTGCATACAAATATAATCTTTGGATAAATGCTACCAATTTAACAATACAATAAAACACTTGGATTAAGACTAGAAATTATGTGTTGATGACATAACACAATCCATGTAATATTATAAGTTGTTCTTAGACAATTTTATTAATACGTGTGAAACGAGGATTTAGGGTTTGACATGCACTTAGTAGTAGACCAGGGTAATTAATATAACACCACGGTGTGTTTTCCCTAAGTGTCGATTATTGTCTCCCAACTACCGTGATAAATGCAGATGTTTTCCACTGTCTTTTTCAAGTGATAAATGGATTTTTTAAGCCATGTACTTTTAACTAAATATATATTCTTGTCCCCAAATTGAAATTAACCTAAACCTTAGGTACCCTTGTTGAAATATTTTCTTGATCTATTTAGAAAAGGCTCAAAAGATTATACGAAGCAATCCATATGAACCATGTAAGGTGAGTGATAGGACTATGTTTGCTGAAAGTGTCGATAAGGTTCTTGCCCTAGTAGCTTATATTGTTCCAATGTTCACAAAATAATTCAATGAAATGAAAAAAAAAAAGGTAACATAAAGTTATTGTATTCCAAGGTATAAATCACATTAAGTATATGGGGTTATTATTAATATGTTGTAAGATCCTTTTTCATGTTATCTTCAATACTTTTACAAGCCATGTAATATTGTAAGTTGTTCCTACACAAATTTATTCATAATACGTGTAAAACGAGGCGTTAGGGTTTGACATGCACGTAGTAGGGGTATGATTACTTGAGCTAGGCAACTTAATGCATCACCACTGTGTTTTGTAGTGAAGCGACGTTTACTGTTTTCCAACCACCGTAATAAATACAATCTTTTCACATTGTATTTATTAAGCGCTATGGGATTTTTAAATTCTCACAATCGCAATCCTCCTCCATTCCCACCACTCCCCCACAAAGACCAACATGGAGAAAAATAACCCAGATAACTCTGTTCAACACAATAATAGCATTGACCTTTCAAATTACAACGACAATCCTTGGCTGTGGGCAGTGGACAATCTCGATTCCTTTCACGCTGAGCAGAAAGAAGGTGATTTTTAATTTATGTACCCCCTTCAACTGTTTCTTCAATTTTCCTATTTAAACTTGTTTTCTCACAACTTCTCATCCTCTTTTTCACTTTTGTAATCAGAATTGAGGCGGTTGCATGAAACCACATGTCAACAAATCGAAAGAGCTACTAAAGAATATTTGGCCAAACTGGAAGCTCTCGAAGTAAAGGAGCGAGTAATCAAGGCCGACATGATCCAGTCATCAGAGGACATTGAGGAATTTAAAGAAGAAATACAGCATTTTGAAGATAAAATTGAACAAGAAAGAGTTCGTGAACAAACTTAAGTTTAGCGTGAATGAATATTCGCCATTAACCTTTTTAATCCTTTCTTGTTTTTGTATTTTATCTCTTTAGAATTGTGTCAATGTAATGGGCTTATGTAATTCTGTTTAATTCAGAGTTTTGGTGCTTATACTGGACTTTTGGTACTATGGGTATGGTTTAACGAGTACTTTTCGTTTAGTTACAGCCCAGATTTTGCGAAATTTCGTTTTTAAGGGGGCATTATGGCCCAGTTTCGTTTTTAAGGCCATTACAGCCCATTACGGCCCAGTCGTTTTTAAGGCCATTCAGTTTCGCTTTTAACGCCATTAGAGCCCAGTTTCGTTTTTAAGGCCATTAGAGCCCACTTTCGTTTTTAAGACCATTAGAGCCCAGTATCGTTTTATGCAACCAACAACTTAATAGCCAATTACAATTTACAAGTTAAATATTAAATTTACAAATATTAAATTTACAAATTAAAACAAATTAATGTAATCCAATTAATTGTTAAATGAAAAATAGACATTCCTTTTACGTTTAGGGACAAGTTTTTGCAGTTTTGGTTTCTCCATGTTGTTTCCAACTCCTTCAGCAATTGTGGGGAGATTACAAAAAAGTGGCATTCAAATCACGGGCAACTGGGGGCGCGTAGCTGGTGCAACTATGGAGAGATTAAATGAAGTGGCATTCAAATCACGGGCATTTGGCGGTCGCGGCGCTGGTGCAATTGGCGGGCGCGCTGCTGGTGCATTCGGTGCAACCGCCGCTGGTGCAATCGGTACAACAGCCGCTGGTGCATTTGTTGCAACCGCCGCTGGTCCAATCGGTGCAATTGGAAAACAGTACAAGTGTTCTCCAGATGTGGGCTGGCCCATCGTCTCTGGGCCCGGAGCATTGGGGAAGCTTACGATCTGCCAACCAGCGGACATGACAAGCTGTTGTGAACCCCCAACTCCTCCCTGCAAATTCATAGGGATATAACATGCAGTCTTCTCCAAGTTATTGGATACAGTATAGTAAGACACATTTCCGGCCACACTTGTCATCCCGTCACCGGCCGGAGCTGGATGAATACCCTCCTATAGGAAAACATAGGTTCAAATGATCATCAAAATGTCGGCCTAACACATCGGTCAAAACGGTCAACACGATCAAAAAACAATATGTCAAACAACAATCTGCATACCATATGCTGCACTGTTTGTTGACCAAGCGCTACGGACCTTGCTGCGAGTTTTGTTGCCTCCAGATCGCCTACCGTTGTACGCTGGAGTTGTAAATATGCAAAAGTCAGTTGGTTTTAAATTTAACAAAATGGTATTAACACCCTGAACAAATAAGTCATATTTACCTCTCTCCCATTCCCCTTGCTGCGGTATCTCTCCGAGGCCAACAGGATCCGTCCGTTTTGCTTATTCTTCGGAATAGGAGGGCAAAGTAACCTGACCTGCGAGTTACTTGGGGTTTCTGACCCCATGTTACCTGCAGTACTAGGGGTATCTGGAGCGGCACCATTGCCCGTATCTGCACTACTGCCCAACAGCAATCCATTGCCCACAGATGTATCACTACCAATACATGTTAATCCAATTGAATCAACAATGCTCTGGCACCTCTTCCCTTCTGCTTCCTGCAATTTTCGCTTCACATCTTCTATTGCCACCATCACATTGTCACAGAGGGCACTGTCCTCCATTGCCTGAAGGGCAGCGGCATCGAATGAAAGGTGCATCATATCATAACGCTTCACTTCCTCTAACTTTGAGTGGTCATGGTAAGCCACTTTGATAGCCGTGTGTCTCCTGGACACATCCTTCCGCCACCGTTTTAGTATGTATTGCTCTGGGACCTCCTTCACTTCATGATAGTCTAAAACCTTAATGCAGTGCCTGCACATTATCCCATGGCACTCTATTAACTTGCAGGCACACTCAATCGTCGGTGTTTTCTTATTAAATGTGACCCGGTAGATTCTTTTCTTCTTTAGCGTATGCAACTTCACACGCTTACTTCCACTGCTAACACTCTTCTCCACCCAAACCCTGTCTTCTGTTAAATGCTCGACAGTGTCCGCATCAATGTTCCTCCTTTCATTACTGTTACAGTACATGACCCTGTTACACTCCCTCTAGACTTCACAAAACTTGGCGTCAGTGTAAACCTTCTGGAAACAAGACTCCACTTGGAACTCAGTGGATAGTTGTCTAATGTATTTGTTATAATTGACATCAGCGTTCTTCTCGTCCCAAGCACGGGTTTCCATAGCAAAGAAGTACTTCCCAACAAACTCACCTAGGCTTGTGTGCTTACCTAGATACCCGTTGGAAAAATGATTTATACTCTCTACCCGTTGAGTAGTCTTCATACCCGCCCAAAACAGGTGCCTCAAATACGCAGGAACCCACATCTCTCTTTCTTTGTACAACTTCTTAAGCCATTTGAACGCCTTCACGGGTTTCAAGTCCAACCCATACACCTTCATCAGAAGTGCCCAATCGTCCTCAAACTCTTGCGGACTCAATGACTCGTAGACTGTTTGCCTAAAATCGAAACTGAATTTATCATACCGATTCATACTCTTAAGCTTGTCAGGGATCTTGTTCAGTATATGCCATATGCACCATCTATGCCTTGTTAAGGGCATTGTTGATCTAAGAGCTGCACGCATCGCTGAGCACTGGTCAGTCAGTATGCCATCAGGATGCTTGCCGCCCATGGCTAGCAGCCATGTCTTAAACACCCACTCGTATGACTCTGTCGTCTCCCTTGATAATAATGCACACCCTAGCAGAATTGACTGACCATGATGATTCACTCCCACAAAGTTACCAAAAGGTAACTCATACTTATTAGTCAAGTATGTAGCATCAAAGATCACCACATCGCCAAAATCCTCATACGTTGCTCGGCTCCTAGCATCCACCCACAACGCATCTCTCATCACCCCAGATGTATCGTGCCGCAATTGGTAAAAGAAGTTCTGATTATCCTTGCTCATTCTCAGAAAGTAATCATGCATTGCCACTGCATCACCATCTTTCAACTTCTCCTTTCTTTGTCAATAAAATTACGCGTGTCCTTTTCGGAGAACGGCATGTTACCCTGACCGCTCCGTTCAGCCCTCAGTGTCGCGTTGATCTGAGCTACCGATAAACCAGCTTCTACGGAACACATTATCTTTCTCTTAATATGTTTATGAATGTGTCTATGCTGGTGCGAGAACTGTGACTTACTAGGGCTTGGATTATGGTTTGTGTGTTGAAGAACAACCTTCTTCACAACAAACTCTTCGTCCTTGTGCTGGACATATATCTTTGCACCACAACCACATTTTTTGGACTTACCTGGAGGCTTATCAACATAAGGGATCATAGTCTGGGTCGTTTTAAACCGCCTGTCACGTGCGTTACCATAACACTCACAAGTCCAAGTTGTAGACTTGAGCTTTTTGTTAGAATAGTAATTGCAGCCTCCAACCACCACACCGAACCCCAAAGCCCTTCCAAAAGCTCTGTAATAATCTTCAACATCAGATTCCTTATCGAATATCATACCCACTCTTGGTAGTCCTACCTCCTTCCCAACAGAAGATGTTTCTTAAACTGCACCCAAATGCCCCTCTTTCAAAGGTGTCCTATACACATACTGAACCAATGAGTTCTGGGATTTGGTTGGTGTCCTACACACATATCCAACACCTTGGCCATCAGTTTGTGAAACCCCTTCTATGCAATAACACTCGTCCACGTACAACTCCAGTTTCTTCTGCAGTTTCTTTGCCCTCTGCCGAATCAGAATCAAAATCTGAATCTGAATGATCCCAACACCAGTGGTTTACAGTTCCTTCCACTGCAGCATCTATGTCCCCTGAAGAATCTGAATAATGTGCATCTGCTGAGTCGCCCGACTGTTCCCTGACATCGTCAATTGCCATCTGATTATCCTGTTGACAACAATTGTATTTTAACACACATATGCAGCTGACACACATATTCATATTCATATGCAACAATTTTAACACACATAAGCAACTAACACCTACATTTGATGATTCAATATGTATAAATTTCGTGATTCGACAATTCAATCAATAACCCTAACTCAATAACTCAAATCACTCCACAATCCAGCTCAAAGATACAAATGTAGGTCAAATATATTTAACTCAAATATAAAAATATAATATCAGAGTTAAATGTAATATTAATGAAATTATTAAGAGAAATCGACATTGCAATGCAAAATGCATACCATTCCTTCGCTTAATGAAGATTCGGCCAGAGTTGCTTCCCAATTGAACGCCAGAAATGAAATGCGTCCCAAATGCCCGAAACCCTAACTGCAAAATCAGCCTCTCAGGAGTTGTTTTGTAGACAGGGTTTTCCAAATTTTCGGGTAAAACGATGTTTAAAACGTTCCAATTGCGTTCTCCAGCTCCCATGGCGATGGATTTCGAGCTCACATCGGTGGATTTCGAGCTCCAACGGCGGTCTGACCGCGCTAAAGTAACGGTATTGAAAGAGGAGAGAGAGAGAGGGAATAATAATTGTTTGTTTGGAGTGATGTATATTGAGTTAGGAGAGAGAATAAAAGCTGTACACAGTGCTGTATAGGGATGTATTCACACATTGGGCAAACTTTTTTTTGCTTTGCCCAAACGCAGCCCAGCATTCAAATACCCTGCCCGTATTCCAAGCTTCTTATGCCCATCTGAATACAAATCAATATTATATTGGAGTTTGGGATTATTCATCCCAAACTGGGATCTAGCAAGACTCATAAGGGGTTAGGTTGTGGCTACTTTGCTAGCAAAAGTTACACAATTTCTATTTCGTTTTGTCAAGTCCTTGTCACCTCTCATTCAATTCCAATTTGGATTCTTTACTGTTACAACACTCTACTGTTCCTTTCTCTCTATCTCTCTCCTCTAATCCATAATTTAAGAAAAATACTCTATTGTTCTCTTAACAACAGTAGAGAATCCCGACTGAATTCGATTCGCTCTCTTAGAAGGTCCTTTTATTGTTGAAGTTAGAGGATATCGAATGAAATTATGCACAACAAGATCATAATTACGGTTTGGTATTGCTCCACTAGTTGATGATCCTTTAGGCATAAAAAAAATGTACATAAACTTTTCTACATTCATCAACCATGATCGAACATGCTACCAAGAAAATTGCAAATAAGTTTTTAGGTCTGGTTCGGGTTCAGTCAATTCCAATTGATTCATTTACAGTGCAATTTCTCCATTTTAGGCTCGAGTCTTCAAACCCCAAGGTCAAATAAAAAGAGAGAGAGAGAGAGAGCATTTGCGAGGGAGAGATGCTCAAACTTGTGCCCCGCAACAATGGTGACTCTTTCTATCTCCTCCATGGATATTTCCGGCACCTGCAGCTCTATTCAACATCATCCTCTTCAACACAAGACACCAATAGTCGTTGTTTGGCGAAATATCTGGTGGATTCTCTTGGCTTCTAAGAAAAACAATCTCTCTCCACTATCACCAAATTGGCTGAATACCAGCCACATCGAGAATTGGGAAAGGTAAGCGTTTCCAGTTTCTTCACAACATCAGATTTAGTTATTAGCTTCTTCAAACAAAATGGATTAGATCAGTCCCAAATTAGTTTAGCCGCCTCTCATGAACCTAGGGTTCTATTTTGTAATGTTGAAAAAACCCTCAAACCCAGATTTAAGCTTCTTCAGGAACTGGGTTTTTCTACATCCAATATAGCCAATCTTGCTACTGTAAATACTGCTGTGATGATGAAAAACTTAAGGAAAATTGGTTATGAATAATCCCAAGTTTGAGCCATAAACTAAAAATAATCCCAAGTTGGACAATCTCCCAAAATAATCCCAAGTTTGACAAGTTGTCACAGAAATGGTCCCATGTGAAACGCCGTTAGCGTTCGGTTATCCAATGCTGATATGACATTGATTTCACTTTCCTATTTCTTTTCTTTCTTCCTAAATTAATCCTAAGCAAACAGTCACCCCTCTCTCCAGTTTTGCACTCTATGAACACTACTCAACAAATTAGAAGCAGAGACCATAGTTCACATTTAATTCTAAGAACCAGATCGAGTTAGAACAGTACTTCTGTATTAGTATTAGTATTACATCCAAAAGGATGGTTCTTTTTGATCTTTTTGATTGAGTTTCTATATCAAATAGATAAAATAAAGAAATTTGGCGCTTCTCCAAAGTCAGGGCTTTCGCAATTCACCCATTGCCCAAAGTAAGGGTATTTTTTTCACTTTCTTATCTTCAGTTCTTCACCTTCTAAACCATTCTTTGTCATCTATCCCGATCTTTAAAGTTCATATTCAGGTTAGGTCAAGCCATCATGACACTCGATTTGCCCGATTTGGATGGTGCAATGGTTAATTTCGACTTCTATTTGAAATTTAATAATAATAATAATAAAAATTAGGGTTCATCTAGATTTGGAACCCACCCTGATCTCCCATGGATAAGCTGGTTGATGCTTAAAAACCTTGCAGGAGATGTTGACAAAGCACTCATCCATGGCGGAATAGGACAACGAGCTTGTGTTTTGGGGTGGCAATTTGAGTGCTTTGAAGGGAAAAGGGAGAAAGAGCTAATGGTTATGGTGGTGTTTGTATCACAAACTTAGGAGAGGCAGGGGGAAGAAATGGAGAGGGCGGTGAGAGAGATAGCCTGCTCACAGCCGTCAACGGAAAACAAAGCAAAATTACTTTCACATCAGCATTGGGTAACGGAACATTAGTGCTGCTTCCCACGGGATCAGTATCGGAACAAATATGTAAACTTTGGATTATTTTGAGAGATTATCAAACTTGGGATTATTTTTGGTTTATGGCCCAAACTTAGGATTATTTATGGCTAATTTTCCAAAACTTAATTCCTGTTATTCAAACTTTGAGAACTGTATTAGGCAGTGATGATAAAGTCGTTGAATTTCTGAGAAAACGATCCAAATGGTATCATTTATGTGATGTTGTTAAGTACCTGATTTCTAATGTTGCGTTGTTGGAGAGTTATGACATCCCTAGTGACAAAATCCGGAAACAAATTTTTTCAGAAGCCGGGAGCCTATCTGTTGGCAACTAAGTCATTTAGGAATGTATCGATCAAGATTGAAGACAAGTGGGGGATCCCTCGAGACTCGGGAATGTTCTTGTATGCAATCAAAATAATGGCTTGTCATAGTGACAAGAGTATCGAATCTAAATGTCAAGTGTTTAGGAGCTTTGGATGGACAGATTCTGATATCATGGCGATAATCAGGCGACTCCCTATATGCTTGTCGAAATCTGAAGCAACGATCAACAAGTATCTCGAATTATTCAACCATTTATGGATGATGTACCTGGTATCCGTGAAGCTTATATTAACAGTAGAGACTCTTCTGTGATACCGCCTATACAAGGCATAGCAGAATCTCAGTCCCCATGATGAAATGCGTTTCTGTGTCCTCGATGATGGGTTAGTATATAGCATGCAGTAGTACAAAAGTTGACTTCACTGACATAGTCATATTAAGGTTTTACTGCCAAGACAGTCATTAACTGTTCGTGTTTTTTTTCCTGAGGGAAAAACATAATTCTTGTGCAAACTCTAAACTGTATGAGACAAAACACAAGCGGAAAAAAATGTAGTAACTAATTGTGTTTGTACAATTCGACTGAAATGTTTTGGTAATGGTCACTATTTTATTTAGTTGCATATTATGTTGAATGAGTTTCAAGGGAAATGGTGTGGATTCTGTGTGATTTGTTTTGGTTGTTTGGTGAATTGGTGTTTTATTATATGCATCTGAGTTCTTGGAGATCATGATCAATCTGTACTGGGTAGAATATCCATAGTGAGCAGTGATGGTATTTGTGACTGCTGTTTTTGGGCCACTTTATCCCTCTATTGGTTGGATAATTCAACCTGTTTGGTGGTTACTGCAATTTGAATTCCATATAGATATAATTGGCATTCATTGATGTTATGACTTGTAACTTTTTTGACAATTGTTGTGACTTACTCCTGTTTCTGAAAAATGGTAACATTTACTTTTTGAAGGTCAAATTTTACAAATTTTGACCATTAATTTCGGAAAAAATATAAGGATTTACAATGTAAAAATACTATCATTGGATTCATTTTAATTAGTACTTTCGGAAAATCTATTTTTTATAGTTTATGTATTGATATAAACACTAAATATTTATTGTCAAAGTAGTGCATTGGAGACCGTGCAAAAGTAAATGTTACCATTTTTCAGAAACGAAGGGAGTATAAATTAATCTGGTCAGCTGGTTGTTAAAGCATCATGTGCTATTGAAGTTTGCTCGTTGCTACAATGCTACCTGATAATAAACACAAACTTTTATAAGACAGTCTTTCTGTAACTTTTGTTAAGACGGGGTCACTTTCCAATGAAATAAGGGTCACTGCTCACCATGAGTGACACCTATAATACTAAATAGTGACCCCATTTTTTTTGTGAGGTGGTCTCACACAACACTTGTTGGCTGATAAAATGATGGGTACTGTATCCTTATTTCCAGATGATTATTTCTTTGTAGCATAGATGCTGCTGCTTTTTCAAGCACCTAGTTCTAGTTATTGAGTATGTTTATAGTTGTCCCACCTTCTGATATTTTCTCTGAAATTTCTGAGATACAGAAACCTGAAGTTATCTACTTTGTTGAGGTGGTCAGGATGCTCCCCTTACCTTGCAGGCTGCAGTCTCTCCAGACTTCAGCCATGCCCTCAAGAAAATATTCCCTACCCTTTTAGCATTGTGTCATCTCTTTCGGTGCCGCCATCCATCCTGACCAGTGACCACCAGTACCAAATATCAAACATACGTACCTCCCTTGTTCCCTCTAGTCTTTATCAGAGTATTTTAGTTTCACCTCCTCTCAGGATCTCAATCTTTTATTTTGCAGTTGTGCAGAAAGTTAAATATAAAGGGAACAAAATAGGGATGAATGTAAGAGAAGTCTTGGTGACCGTATGTAAACTGAAGAAGTAATGTCGACAGGAGAAGGATGGATGTAGCAGCATTGCTAGCCTGTGTTTTGTTTTGTTTTGTTTTGTTTGGTGTTGGGGAGAGAGGGGGGGGGGGGGAGTGGACTGGGAGATTGTGGCAGGAGCAGGTGGAGTTGGGGGAAAAGGGAGGGAAATGAGGTATTATAGTTATTTTGGACTGGGGAGTCAGAATGTCTTACAGCTGTAAGTTGTTAAATGCCCTACTCCTTGAAATTTAGATGCTTTCGTAAAAGCAGTTGTTAAATGCCCCCATATAAAATGTGTAGATGGAGACCTTGAAATTTAGATGCTTTTGTTGGAGATGAGTGGCATTAGATCAGAGTAAGTACTATATTGGAGTTAACTTCTGAAAAATCTGTGTTAATTAATGCTGTTGTTTTTACTGATTGACATTAAGTTAAGAGTATAATTTTTGTCTTGTCACTAGATCAAGTGAGCAACATGTGCTACTGAACATTGCTCGTCGATACCTGCTGAATGCTGATAATATGGTAAATAAGCAACCTGGTTGAAGTCAATGGGTAATCTTGGTGATGTATCCTTAATTTCAAATGTGCATAGCTGCATTGTTGCTGCTTTGCTTTTCAAGCACGTACTGATGTTTTGTTTAGTTGTTTCACCGGCTGATATATATATATATATATATATATATATATATATATATACAAACAAGAAAAAGGCTGTTTTTGCTTTATATGTGTGAAAATACACAGCCAGGTAAGTCTAATCAAGGGTCTTACTGAAATTTGCCTCTTTCATGGCGGGAGCCTTATCAGAGGCACTTGGGTGATTGTGCTGCTTAAATCTTTCCTGTCTCTGTCCATCTTTTTTTCCTTTTCACCCTTCTATAAATGTTCTTGTAGAAAATTATTACATGGCATGTTGATTGGCCAGCGTTCTCAAGTTTAACCAAGTTAGTTCTGTCTAGGGTTTAGAAAAAATTTTAGAGAGAGAGAACCAGACGAAGTGTCCCAAGTGTCCAAGGCGTGTCAAAGTGTCCAATATGTTTGGACACGGGACACGGCACCCATATGGAGTGTCCGTGCTTCCTAGCTGTCGGCACATGAACTTTCTAGATAAATATTGTTGCCTGGTCTTCTTAGAGGCTCACCTTACTTAGAGGCTCTCAAACTGGCAGAGCTTAGATTTGACAGAAATCATGAAATGCACAATGCATGCTAGCTTGTTCATCTTCTGCTCTTATTATTGTCATTATGATTATGCCAGGACCTTGTTGAGAAGTACAGACTTTGTAAAGAATACAGGAATACACCAAAGCAAGTGCCTGCTTGTTTGCTGGAAAATTTGGCCATTATGGAATACCTGTCAGAGAATGCTGAGGTTTTGGAGTCGATGGATATTGGAATTCGACCTGGCCATTGGAATAATGATCTTGTTGCAATTGCAAAGCTAGTGATGTTTTTAAGTTCTTCAGAGATTAGTAAGTGAAGTCTACGAGCTGCAGCCTCGATGCCTTTTCTCAACTTATGGGAAGGTAGAAGGTTTTCTCCTGCAACCTGCAAGTGTTCATGAAGTTACAGATGACCTTAATTTCGTTTCCATTTTTTTGGGTGAACTGATGCTTTAAAATGGGGCTTGTGGAAAGTAATTGAGTTGAGGTGCACACGTGTAGTTTTTCATGCATTTTTTATTTTTTTTGTGATTTCCTCACAGCTTTCATTTCTGGATCAACATTCAACACGGTTCTGTACATATTCCTGTGGACACTCTGGTACATAATATGTTGTAGATGATCTATAGGGTTTTGGGTGATGATTTTGTTGGCTCTCAACATGCAACCGAGATTTGCTGGAAACTTTTCCTTTTGCTGTTTAAAAAGAGGGGCTACGTAGGGGTGAGCGCATCCGGGTACCCACTGGATATTGCACTACCCAAAATTAGAATTGGATCCACCGATTTCTAATTTCTAGGAATTGAAATTGGAATTGGTTGCAAGTTGCAACGGTTCCTAGAAATTAGGAATTGAAATTGGATCCTCCGGGTACCTACCATTCCTGAATACCCATGTCTATATTAAATTCAAATTTAGTATTTTTTAAATCTAATAAATTTATATTTACATTAAAAAAACAACAATAATATGAATCCAGTGTCAAATGTAACTTACAAAGTATACCAGTGGCAGTGGCATTTCCAAACTATACCAAACTACCAGGGGCTTTATTTTCACAATAAAATCTTTCACTTATTCTCTAACTAAAGCTAGAAAGTACAATTATATTAACCTCAAAATGAAATACTCATGTAAATATAAGATTATTATTGATTTACACCGGGTATCTAATTGGTTCCGGTTTTTAAAAGTTAGGAATTGGAATTGGAAATGGTTGGTACCTGTTCCTAATTCTGGATACCGGAATTGGAATTGGTTCGACCGGTTCCAGTTTCGGAGCCACCAATTCCGAACCCAATTCCAATTTCGGTACTGGGTACGCGGATTTTTTGCTCCACCCCTAGGGCCAAGTGAATGGTGATCAAGTCACCTCCCCTACGTCATATTCGGACTCTCGTGTTCAATAACGAACATATCAGACTAGCTGAACAACTAGGGCAAGCACTAGCACTGTCAACGTAGCACCAACAAGGACTAGTATAGTTCCTAGAAGCTAACAGACACATGGCATGGAGGGAATAGGAATTCGAATTCATGACCTTACCTTACCAAACCACTTAAGAGTAAAATTGGAACCATTAGACCACTTAGCTTGTTGGTGAGATTTGCTGGAAACTTGTGTAACGAGGGCCATCCTTCAAGTCAGACTAATCCTTTGCTATGCATTTAGGTCCTCCTCCTTCCCCTCTAGAATTATTTTCTATTGGCACGTGCACTAGGTTGTATGGATATCGATACAGATACGGGTGCGGGATAATGAAATTCTAAATTTACTAGGATACGGGTACTGCAAAAATATAATATAAAATACTTAATATAACAAGTTTAAAAAACAAAAAAAAAGGTTAAGTACAATTTAATTTATGACATTTACCGGCATTGTTAACATCTATATACCATTCTCCATTAAGAATACAAGATCAGAGATGAAAAACGATGGGTGAGTAAGTTGATGACTACTTAGTTGTTGGTATGGATGTGTGGAAGAAAGAGACAGTTGGCGAACTGACCAGCTGCTCCGGTAGGCGTAAGCTTTCAAAGCAGACAAGATGGAGGCTATGATGAGAGAGAAATGTCATTTCTTTTTGGATGCATAGAGATATAATACTTAATCTTTGTTGCAAAAAATATAATTAATTGAAGTGTTTGCTGATTTGGCGTATCCTTAAAGTATTCAACGTGTATCCGAGGAGTATCCGTAATTATTTTGGGAAAAAACTAATACGAAAAAATAGGATACTTCTCCGATACGTATCGGGTGCGTATACTCAAGTATCGTCGTGTATCCTAAAAGTATCGATATCCCAAACGTATCGATACGAAATACTATTGTTGGGTCAAGTATCGGTGCAACCTTTTTTTGGGTAAAATATTTTCCAAGACCAAATTTCACATTTACCAGAAGCCCTCTTAGTAAGCTCGATTAAATAGTAATCCCTCCGTCTCATAAAATCTTAAAAGTTTGCTTTTTCATGGTCTTCGAGATGCCACTTTGACCGTAAATAACTACAATTATATAAATATAAAAATATAATTTTTTGAAATTACTTTTAAAAATAAATCAAATAAAAATATTTTCATATTGTGAAGTTTTATATATTTTCATAAATTATGATCACAGTTTATGTCACCAAAAAAAAAAAATTATGGTCAAAATTTGACCTTTAAAAAGCAAACATTTAAAATTTTATAGGACGAAAGGAGTACCAAATAATATGATTTGTTACTTAGTATTTCTTAAGTTTGCCCATTGTTTTGCTTACTCTACTATCTCCTACTTCTTATCAAAGAATGAACAGACTTCGGGAGATTATCCTCCCAAAGTTGACTCCCTACCATCCACGGTTGCACATGTGCTAACTCGTAAGCCACTTTATTAGACTCTCTACTAACATGACTCTACTCAACTGACTCAAACCCATCAACCAACGCTAAAATATCATCAATAAAAGGCTGCAATAAAAACGACAAACACCTACAACTCTATAAAGCATTCACTACTACTAAACAATCACTCTCAACAACAATCAAATTAAAACTAAAAGACGAAGCTAAATGCATACCAAAATAAGCCGCTTTCGCTTCAGCCACAGCGAATTCCCAGTCCTCAAAGAAATTCCAGGTCGCAGCTGTCAACACCATTCCATCTTGATCTTGACCAGCATCTGTATTCAATTTCACCATTCTAACACCTAGAGGTTGCCACTCCTCAGCCTTGCGAGCCTCCTTGGCGCCTCTAGACTTCTCCTTCTTTCTTACTCCGCTCACGACCTTGTCAGCATACGCCATGAGTTCAGTAGGTTCTTGGCATAAACCTTCGAAAATTCTTTTATTTCTGGCTCCCCAGATCACCCACGCCATGACACAGGAACGTTCAAAGCACTCACTGACGACCTTTTCCTTGACTGCTTCTACCCAATCACGAAACTTCAGACCTTCATTGAAGTTGCCTAAGTCCATGCCACAGCACTCCCATACGTCTCTAGCTGTGGGACAGTCAGGAACAACATGCAAGACATCTTCAATATAACTCTGACACACATCACAATTGGGGGAAATGGCCTGCACTCGGGTGCTCAAACCTTTCCTCGTTGGTAAAGCTTCATTCGCAGCTCGCCACATGAACAATTTAACACGGGGTAGGATACTTGCATTCCAGATATTCCGCCACAAGGACAGATCAACTCTCGACTACGAGGCCCAAGTTTCTCTGTATGCGTCTGTAAACATAGCCTTATAAGCGCTTTTCACTGAGTAAATCCCATTTTTCTCGAAACCCCAATATCTGACAACCATAGGTAGTCTATCACTCAACAGAATCGACCTGACTATATCCACTTCGAACGGAAGCAAGACCTCCTGCAATTTATCCACGTCCCAAGTGTTATTCAGCTGGTCAATAAAATCATTCCACACTTTTCTCAGAGAAATCCCCAGCTCGTGGTGACACTAGGTGTCTCGCTTCCTCCCCAGGCAGCCAAGCGTCATCCCAAAATCAAGTACGAACACCATTACCAATTCGCCATTTTGTTTCTTTCTTGAGAAATCAACGTGCTTCACTAATCCCTCTCCATGTATAACTGGGACTATTACCAATCTCTGCCTCCAAAAATTCGCAATTAGGATAATAACCAGATGTGAGCACCCGCTCCAAAAGAATACCAGGTTTAAGAGAGAGACGCCAAGCCTGCTTACCAAGAAGAGCCCAGTTAAAAAGTTTCATGTCTCGAAAACCGAGCCCACCCTCTCCTTTGGGTTTGCACAATTTCTGCCAACTCAACCAACGAATCTTACGTTCACGATGTTTTGACCCTAAAAAAATTGGGAGACCATAGAACAAATTTTATCACAAAAGGATGCTGGAATACTGAAAACACTCATCATGTAGGTAGGGATAGTTTGGGTCACTGCCTTCATCATAATTTCCCTATCCGCTTTGGATAACAACATCCCCTTCCACCCTTGGAGCTTCCTCCAAAGTTTATCACTGATTGCAGCAAAGAGAGTTTTTTAAGACCTCCCCACAATTGTAGGTAAACCCAAATAAAGCTCATGACACTCCATTTCCTTCACACCTAGCACCTTATCGATTAGAGCTCGGACGTCCTCCCTCGTATTCTTACTGTACCAGCTGATAGCTTCTCATAATTAACCTTCTTCCCCGAGGCTAGCTCATATAAAGACAAGATATCCCTCACCCTCTCCGCCTCATCCATCTTCGCCTCAAAAAAATAAGCTGTCATCTGCGAAGAAGAGATGAATCACGGAAGGAGCCAACGAACTGACACGTAGCCCATGCAGCGCGTTGTTGATCTCCACTTGTCGGATGAGCCCCGACAAAGCTTCAGCACCATAATAAAAAGATAGGGGGAGATAGGATCCCCTTGCCTAAGCCCCGAGACCGAATAAATTTCGGAGCTGGATTCCCATTCACAAGGACTGAAAAAGAGACAGATTTCACACACACCATTATACGGTCAACCCACCTCCTCTCGAACCCTAGCTTAATCATCACCTATACTCCAAAAAAATCTCATTCAATACGATTATAGGCTTTTGAAATATCTAGCTTCAAAGCACAGAAACTACTCCCCGAGGACCACGACTTCAAAAAATGGAACAACTCAAACGCCACAAAAATATTGTCAGTAATCTGGCGCCCCAGGGTGAAGGCACTTTGATTTAACAAGATTATATCAGGGCGGACCAACTTGAATCTATTTGCTAGCACCTTGGATATTAACTTATAAGTTACATTGCATAAACTTATAGGTCTAAAATCAGTAACCAATTTCGGGTCTTTTCTTTTTTAGAGTCAACACAATAAAGGTATGATTTAGCTCCGCATGCATACCCACCCATTCAAGACATCCACGACCATCTTTGAGACGTTACCCCCCATGACATGCCAATAAGATTTGAAAAACAAAGAGCACATCCCATCGGGATCCGGAGCTTTAATACGATGCATTTGGTCAAGGGCCACATTGACTTCCTCACTCGTGAACAGGAAGCACAACTTCCTATTCATGTCACCCGTAACACGCTCGCTAACCCTCCTAGGGCCTCCTCCACTCGCTGCCAAATTGCAGATGAGAAAATATTCTGAAAATAATTACCCGTAATTCGAGCAATTTCATTATCTCCACCCTTCTCAACTCCATCTACATCAACCAGTGACTTAATGCGATTCTTTTTCTTCCTTTGTGAGGCTCTTTGGTGGAAAAACTTCGTATTCCTATCTCCGTCCACCAGCCACAACACACGTGATCTCTACCTCCAGTACACTTCCTCATATTTAAGGAGGAATTCAACTTCCCTAACAAGACGTTGTCTCTCCACCAGTAAATGAGGAGCCAAGGAAGCCACATTTAATTTCCGAAGTCTCTTGTGCTTCTTTCGCAGGTCACGAAAAATACGACCAAACGTGGTCGTACTCCAACTTTCCAGCTCCACTGCACACATCTGAAACTTCTCACCAACTGACTCACCTCCCATAAGCCAAGATTTTCTATGACCTCCTCGCACCCATCATTCTCGGCCCACATTTGCTCAAATCTGAAAATGCGTGCCTTATGCCCCCGGGTTATCAGCAACACCCTCGAGCATCAATTTAATGGGTGCATGGTCTGACCACTCTTTCTCCAAGTTAAAGAGATGAGCATGAGGGAAATGGTCTAACCATGCTTCTGTCACAAGGGCACGATCAAGACGACTTTGTACGTTATCATTCCCCGGACGATTGATATCATAAGTGAACGGATAACCAGAAACTTGTACGTCCCGAAAAAGACACTTGTCCACATCCTCCCTGAAATTTTGCATTTGCCAATTCGTCCTCTCATTTCTACCCTTCATCTCATTACTATACATAATCTCATAAAAATCCCCCATGCACACCCAAGGACCTTGATGAGCAGCAGCCAATATCTCCAATAAACGACACGAGAGATGACGATTAGAGACCTCCAGCCACCAATAAAAACCTGTCAAGCGTCAGGCAACATCACCTAGTCCACTCTCGCTAAGCACGTCAATATAGTGTTCTACCATCGACAAAAGACTAACACACAAACTTTTACGCCAGAACAAAGCAAGTCCCCCAGATCTCCCAGCACTATCTACACACACACCATCAAAATCACCTAGTTGTTGTTGTATAGGAACCATTTCACGTCCGCTTAATTTAGTTTCACATAAAAAGATTACGGATGGGGCCTCCCTCCGCACAAGATCACGGAGAAACAAAACTTCCCGGGGGTTTCCCAGACCTCGACAATTGAGACTTATAATATTCATTGGGCCGGGCGGGGTTTGTTCTCTCCGGCCTCCGCCTCGACAGTGCTACTACCAGCTACTGCCCAATTCAAATGTTTCCGATCACCTTCTTCCACCTCCATCTCAGCCACACCATCATCCCTCCCCGACCTCTCTCTTTCCTGACTCCCCACTAACCCCAAGCCTAGCAAGTAAACTCGCCTTCTCCCTCGCCATGCGCTTCCACTTTTTGCCCTTAGCACCTGAATCCCCACCCTCACCCTCCTGCTCCCCACACCCAGGGCCACTCCCCGTGCCCCCCACTTAGGCTTTCTCCTTGTCAAGAACTAGGCCATCAAGAGAGAGCGCCTCTAGGACTCTCTCTGGAGACCCCCCCCCCCCACGTGCAACTCCCCTCCCTCATCAACCCCATCCCCAGAGATATGGCCAGCCTTAGAAAGCACAGTCTCCCTCTCATTTGTTGTTGTTACTAACTCAGTGACCACTTCTTTACCTTTACGCTGAACATCTGACTCACATTCAATCACAACTAGAAGTGAGCCCCGAGTCTTAGACTGAGAAACCCTATCACCACCTTCCTTCTTCAGAGTAAAGATAAGGGCACGGCGCACACTAGCAAATTATTGTATCTCCTCCCTCATCTTATAGCATCCTTTTCTCAGAGACGCTTTCAGCCATGGTCTCCATTACCTGTGCTTCTCTCCTCTGCCGGGACAAATGAACAATCTCTCTCAATATGACCCAATCTCCCACATACCTAGCACATAAGTGGGAGACACTCATACTTGAATTCAGTTGACTTCGGGTTTCCATCTGAACCTCTCACCTTTTGAACACGGCGAAGAGGACATGACACGTCCACCACCACTTTAGCACGCATCGATCTATCCCAACCAATTTCATCTATATCCACCTCCTGAACTCTTCCCAACTTCCCCACAATCGCCTTTAATCCCCCTGCATTTTGGCAATTAAATGGCATATTATAAACTCTAACCTAAAAGGGGGTAAACTTTAACTCAATACTAGATGGTTGCTCACACCCTTTAGGTTCCTTAAGAACATTCAGATTCTGATCAAATGACCATGGGCACCCATCCAATACTTTCTCCTTATCCTTCTAGTGAAGGAGTTGAATAATAAATAAGTTACTTTCAATTACCCTAAACATCGCCTTGTACTACGAAAGCGACCAAACCTGGTTCATCGTCCTCTTGAACGCTTCAAAGTTATTGGAGCGCTCTGTTAAAAGTTGATAGTGTCGGAGAAAGCCCTACACCTGGGAGTTTACTTGCCATCAGCAAGGGTTTACTTAGACTCTCGCTAGGGTTTTTCGAGAGAGAGACTAAAATACCTCTTTTTTTGTTTTTAGCTGCATATCATGATTGGTTTTTATCTACCTCAAGGCTGCATGACTCATTTTTCTGTATTTCGTCTTCTTTCTTTCTTTGTTTCCTTTTAATCTGTGTAGATGGAATGAATATTGTTTGTGGGTCCTTTAAACCGGCTAACAAATATATTGATATTAGGCTATCATCATAATATCGATATGGATTCGATATTCAAATATTTTACAAAATATTTGAACTTACCTTAAATAAACAAAAATTTCACCCATAAAGTCCAATAGATATATTATAATCTCAGGTTCATAAACTAAAGTAATCCCACAATCTTTCTCTCGTTCCCTACCCATTCTCTCCTCTCTAACAATCACTCTCTCTTATTCCCTCCCCTGATTGCCAGTGGCGCCTCACCGTGACCACCACCGCCACCGCACAACCACCACCCGCCCTGGACACTGTCATGGTCGACGATGGCCGGAGACCACGACGGTGGCCCCACCACCTCACCCCACCCCTCCCTCTCTCTCTCTCTCTCTCTCTCCCCTCACCCAAACCCTTATTTTCTCTCTCCTGACCACCCCACCACAACACCGCTCCTCCACCCCCACTCAAGCCACGGCGGAGGTCGACTCCGGCCATCGACCTCAGCCGTGGTCACCCCAACCACAACTTCCCCCAGGAAAATTATTCGAAAACCCAAAAAAAAATCGACCCCCCCTCCCCAAAAAATCGAAAACTCACGAGAGGAAAAATCTAGATTTAAAATGGTACAAAAATTAGGGCAGGATGAACCCTAGAAAGGCATGATTGGATATGAATACGAGGGAAAATCCTAAATTCCTTCAGGCATAAAACTAGAGATGGCACTGGGCACGGGTAGCACGAGGCACGGCACGACCGAGCACGCCTTTTACACGACACGTCGCGGGCACGGAGGAAGCACGGGCACGAATGTCAGGGCCTGAATTTTGAAAAGAAAGCACGGTGGGGCACTGTCAGGCATGACAAACATTTTAACATTATTTGAAAAAAGCATGGGCACGGCACGCACAGCACGAGCACGACACGACACAAACACGAGCACGGGCACGACCTGGGCCTACCTTTTGGAAGAGCAAGCACGACATGGAACGAAGCACGACAACTATAAGCACAGCACGACACTGTTACAAAGCACGAAGGCACTGCACGAGCACAACATGAAACCATCATTACATAAAACAATGTACATCATCTTGTTATAATTATAGTTAGAGGCTTACATCATCTTGATTCATTTACAATGCAATTTCTCCATTTTAGGCTCGAGCTCTCAAACCCCAAGGTCAAATAGAGAGAGAGGAGGCGAAGGTAATGTATAAGATATACGGAAATGTTGGAGTCCTTGGGCGGACGTATCCATACTTTGATATCTTGTGGTAGAGGAGGTCTTGGCCCCACCATGTTTCTTCTCTAGCCAAGATGACCGCGCTTCTGTGCTTAGAGGTGCGCTCTTCCAGAATATCGACATTTTCCTTTATTTTCTGAATTCTCCTAATTATGCAATCAGGACTTTTCTGTGCCTCATCCTTGCTGTCTTCTATCTCACCTTTTTTCAGATCCGACTCCTCTTCATAAGATTTTTGTGAGATCAAAGTAACCCCTTCCTCGTAAATGAGGTGAGAGTAATCTTTAGGATCTTCAGTAGTGATATGATTAATGGCACCATGGAGGTCATCAGTACTTTCAATTCCTTTACTTTTAGGCAATGGTAGAGTGCCATTGTCTATTTTTTCTTGGATGGCATGTTTAAGGGCCCAACAGCTATTCGTGTCATGCCCTTTGCCTTGGTTATACTTGCAGTATTGGTTGGCATTCCAGCTGCAACTTTGGTTCTTGGAGAACCGGATTAGGCTTTCCTTTTGAGATATGGATTCGCCACTCATGCGTTTCTTTTCTGGTTCTTGGAGAACCGGATTAGGCTTTCCTTTTGATATATGGATCTTCAGTTTTCATATGAGGGAACAAACATTGGTGTGTCCATAATTGCCTTGACTTGGTGTTGGTGATGTCAGCTTCCAACCTGTCAACCCGGTCTGTCATCTCGACAAGGTATTCTTGAACAATTCTGATCATGGTGTAGTTGAAGTGAATTGGATTGTATTTAATGTTTTGTTGAAAGTCAAGTTGGACCTCTTTCAATGTCTCTTCCTTCTTTGTACCCCCTATCCTGAATAGGAAGCATGGAGCACTTAGTAACAAGAAAAATCATGAGACTCTCACCTAAGAAAATGACGACCCACATATAAAAACACATTATCCTAGAAAAAAAAGATCCTTAAGCCTAAATGCCCAAATAATTCCCCTAATATCAAAGGAAAATAAAGTCAATCAACGAAATTAAGAAAATAGAAAAAGACGGACCATACAATTTTTTTTATTTTTCTACACTCAAAGAAAATGGACAATGGGATAAAATAAAATAAAAATAAAAATTCCGCCATTTTTTTTCCGATTTTTGTTTTTTCCGGCGCCTTTTTCATGCCATTTTTGCTCTTTTTTTTGCTTTTCCCTTTTTTTTTGCCTAATCTGAATAACATCAAAAAAAAGAAAAAGAAAAATAAAAATGGGGGAGAGGAAATTGGAGAAACTAACTCTTTTTTTTTTTTTGCTAAAAGGTCCTAGAAAATTGTTCATGACTTTGTAGACGCCAAAAAAGCACCTTCAGATTTCTCTGCAAAAGCCCGATGATGAAAGGAGTAATTTTTAAACTTGAATGCTATTTTTGCTTTAGTAGGTAAAATAAGGTCTCAGGTTTTTCCTCGGTCACTCCTTCATTCTGACCCCATTCAAAAGCCCCGTTCAAGAGCTTTTCAACGACACCTCTCGTGTCTTTTTCCGACTTCCGGTTGCTAAGTGGCGAACCATTAGTAAAACCATCTTTTACCGCAGAAGGGTAAAACGGTCTTTTCACATTTTTGGAATACCAAAATTCCTCCGAAAATTAAAAATTGACTGGATGTCGTCATATGTCGTCATATGACGACATCCAGTTGGCAAGTTGACAGCCGTTCAGCGGCGGTGGGATAACAGCCAGCGCCGCTAGCGGCGCTTGCTGGGTCTCCAGGTCCGACTTTTTTTAAGCCCAAATTTCGAATTTCGGCCTCTCTTCACCCATCCAACCCTACTCCTTCGCCTATAAATATGACCCTCCTCCCTCAGTTCAAAACACACAGTCTACAGTTGACAACCTCCATTCTCGGTCGAGTACTCCCGAGCTTCCCCCTCTTTCTTCCAAATTTGAGATCTTGTCTTTACTATTTTTGCTAAGTCGCCTACAATTCAGGTACTAACTCCTAAGGGCTCAAATTGAATTAATTGCTTAATTGTTTATTTTTCTAGTAGTCAAAATGTAGATATCATGCCAATAACGTCTTTTATTTCTTACTAAATATCGTCTTCGAAGCATGTCTAGTCGTTGTAATGCTCAACTTCTCAATCGAATGCATGTCTAAATAAGGGTCATTAATAAATGTTGTGATGCTTGTGATGAACCAATTGATAGTCTAAGTCTAGGTTGTTCATCCGGTTTGTGTGGGAATCATGTCTTTAAATTATTAAGCAAACCTGAGTTAGTAGAGGCCGTCATAAAACGGCGAGTTGGGTGCCTAACACCTTCCCACCTCGTACCTTCGCCCCAGAACCTTTTATTCTTGTTGGGTACTCATATGTTCTATATGAGGGGAGTTTTTCTAAAAACATGATTAGTTCACTTATCGCGCTATTAGGGTGTCCCTTCGGTTTGTCCCTTCGATGAAACTCCGGTAGCAGATTTGTGACCTCTTCCATGGTTTTTATTCAATTCAAGTCTTTACAAACGCTTTTCTAACTCGATGGTCCCTTGAACTTATCTAAACCCCCAACTTACAAATTTTCTATAAGGACGCACTCCGTGGGCGATAGAAATCCCGGGTCCTTACAGACTTCGACAGTATTTGAAAATATATTATCGAGGAAACGAGCATTCATTGAATTGAATTCTCGCACTATTTTTGGGCATTAGGAACTACCTAAAAAAAAAAAGACTCCTAGCACGTAAGTACATGTTGGCACATAGTCACGACATTCATGCATCCAGGCAAGCATTACAACGACGCAGTTACAAGCAAACATGTGATCAGACGGGCATTACAACGATAAATGCACGACAAGCAAGCGAATGCACGAATGTGAGATAGAGGCTTTTGGCTCGTGTGAGGTCACCACAAAAAATTACAATTTCCGTTCGGCTGATGGTCGACACATCAATTGTAATTCTTTTTCATCAACAAGAATCGATGAGTCGTGGGTGAGGAAGTGCCGATTCGCACGATAGGACAACTATATATTCCTTTAGATATGCGGGTTGTCTACGAGTTGCAGCCCAAACTTCCTCGAGGGTAGATAAGGGTCAAGAGGTGTGCCAAGGCACATGCAAATGATGGAACATATATTTAAACAATTAAGCAAACTTGACTTTCGAGTCTCACCTTCTTAAATAAATCCCCAATGAAGCCGCCACTATAAGGAACCGTTATTTCTCGCGCCACGGAGTGTGTCCTTATAGAAAATTTGTAAGGTGGAGGCTTTAGATAAGTTCAAGGAACCGTCAAGTTAGAAAAGCTTTTGAAAATACTTGAATTGAATAAAAACCACGAAGGGACAACTCAATAGTGCGATAAGTGAACTAATCATGTTTTTAGAAAGACTCCCGCTCATATAGAACATATGAGTACCCAAGAATAAAGGGTTTGGGGGCGAAGGTATGAGGTGGGAAGGTGTTAGGCACCCAACTATCCTGTTTTATGACGGCCTCTACTAACTCAAGTTTGCTTAATGATTTAAAGACATAATTCCCACACAAACCGGATTAACAACCTAGACTTAGTCTATTAATTGGTTCACCACAAGCATCACAACATTTATTATTGACCCTTCTTTAGACATGCATTTGATTGGCAAGTTGAGCATTACAACGACTAGACATGTTTGAAATTGAAAGACAGTATTTAGTAAGTAATAAAATACATGATTTACATGATATCTACATTATGACTACTAGAACATAAAAAAGTTAAGCAATTAATTTAATTTGAGCCATCAGGAGTTAGTACCTGAACTGTAGGCTATTTAGCAAATGAATAGTAAAGACAAGATCTTAAGCAAATAATAAATTTGGAAGAAAGAGGGGGAAGCTCAGTGTTAATACTCTTGAGAATAGAGGTTGTCAACTGTAGACTGTGTGATTTGAACTGAGGGTGGAGAGTCGTATTTATAGAGAAAAGAATAGGGTTGGACGGGTGAAGAATGGACGAATGTTGGAGATCGGCCTTTGAAAAAGACGGGCCTCAGAAGACCCAACGATAGTGGCGCTGGTGAGCGGCGCTGACGGCTCTCGACACAACAGCTGGCGGCGCTGGCTAAAATCCCAGCGCCGCTGATGGTTGTGAGCCTGCCAGCTGGATGTCGTCATTGTCTATTTTATTTTTCGGAGGAATTTTTAAGGTTCCAAAAATGTGAAAAGACCGTTTTACCCTTATGCGATAAAAGACGGTTTTACCCTCGGTTAGCAACTTGGCAACCGGGAGTCGGAAAAAGACACGAGAGGTGTCGTTGGAAAGCTCTTGAACGAGGCTTTTGAATGTGATCGAAATAAAGGAGTGATCGAGGAAAAACCTGAGATCTTATTTTACCTATCAAAGAAAAAATAGCATTCAAGTTTATAAATTACTCCTTTCATCATCGAGCTTTTGCGGAGAAAACTGATGACGCTTTTTTGGCGTCTACATATGCCCGCAAGTATACGGGTGGTACCGAAATAATAAAATATCGATCCACATGGAGCATGTGATTTCAAGTACTAAGTTCTCTTAAATTAACAAGCTAAGCAATTATCAATTGGTTTGTTGAATTGAAACAAGGAAAAATAATCTTTAATATATGGAAAATAACAAGATAAAAAGCCTAGGGCTGATTTCACTTAATCAATATCTTAGATGCGGATAAACAACTTACAACTAGCATGCCATTTCAAATGTTGCAAGGACGGAAATAAGAATCCTAATACCTTCTCTCGAAGCGATAAAGGAATACTCAATATAATACTCAACTACCTATTCTCATGGAGTTAAGAAAATATCAAGCGCATGAAGTATATAATTTCATTTATTTCCAATAGTCCCAAGTTATTCTAAACTACTCTCGTGATTAGGCAAACTAGATGATTGATTGAGTTACGACGATTAAAAAGCTTCTCTCGAATTTGAATTAATCATCTAATATAAGCAATAAGATTACAATCAAACATTGTGCAACAATTCTAATAACATGCCAATTTCTACTTATTTAATTAAGTATCATGAGATTCGATTAAGCTACATCAATCCTAGATAAAAGAAATTAGCTACTCATGATTTCTACAACTACAACAAATTACGTAATGAAGTTCGTGCTAAAATCAAATAAATAATAAAAGATTAAACTAAATAAAGCAATTGAAATTAGGAGTATGGAGAGAGGGAAAGAGAGAGTATAGATAAGAAATAAACCAAGTAGCTTTGATTATAATCTTCAAAGAGAAAATAGAAGAATGCTTGAACTCGATCTTCGATTACAACAATGAACTAATCAAAGTTGAAAGAATTCTAAGTGTTTTTATTCTAATAACTAGTAGTCTAGAAATCATAAAATGAAATTGAGAATGAGATATGAGTAGAGATGATATAAGATGGCCGGATGAGATTGGATGGGATGAGATCCTAGCCTATTTATAGGCAAACATCAAGACGGACCTAGACGGTTTACAACAAGTAAACCCCTAAACATAATAAGTCACTATGTAACTCTCAAAAAGTTATGCCAATAGTAACTTCTCCATTTCAATGCATATTAGTGCCTTAATGAATCCAAAAGAATCACATGCTCTTCTTCAATACTCATATTACTTGCTGTCCGTTTGATTATCTTGAGCATCCAAAGAGAATCCGAAATTCTTTGCATTTGGAGTTTAATTTGACCCTAAAATTACTATTAAATAAACACCAAAATACCAAAGTTGTAATCCTCATATATAATTACTCATAAATTAGTAAAATATAAGAGAAATTACGTAAACATAAGATAAATCAGTGTTGTTTAAACATGAATAATAACACTATTTACATACACATAGGTTACGTTTTACTAATTCATTTATTTGACCAAAATTTCAGCTTGTTCGGCCAAAATTGATGTTTGGTATTAAAAAATTATACAAACAAAAACACTTGTTTCAATAAGCTGAAAGGATAGTATTAGGTAGCGTGAATGAGTAAGAGGGTCCCAAAATTTCAACCGGCTAGCATCTTCTTCCATTCCAAACTCAAAAGACTATGATTTCACCACAAACTACAAAGCCAACGGAAACATACATATGACTTTTGGTTGGAAAATTACATATTTCCATAGAGTCGAGGCTTGTTATTTGTACATTTGCATATGGTTGATGATTGACAGTAAATATGCAAACTCAAAATTAAATACTGTACATTCTGGGAGATAAAATGAGATGAATTTGAAGAACAAGGTGACCTGGTTTGGTTTAGAGAGTAGGGAGGTTTAAGGGTTTCGATGTGGGTTTTAGTGAGATAAAAAGGGATGATGGTAGGTGTGAAGAACCAAAATTGGGTATTTGGAAGGATAGCAGATTCAAGAATTCACCTATTAATCAAATTCATGGAAGGATGATCAAACAATTCACCTATTAGTCAAATTCGTGGAAGGATAGCATATTCAAGAACTGGGTAAATCACCTTCATGAGATCCAAAAAAAGAACAATGAAATCAATTCCATTAGATATTTCTACTCATCTCACTACAAGAAATAACGTCAAAGAGGGCGTTTCGTACTTGACTTAATAGAGGGTATTAAAAAGGGCAATTTATTTTTGCCCTCTTTAAGTATATCAAATAGGGCATTTCTACAAAAAGTGTCATTCCTTTCAATTATGCATTATCTAATAGGGCATTTCTAAAAAAAATGCCCTCCCTTTCAATTAAGCATTATCTAATAGGGCACTTTCAAAAAAAATGCCCTCCTTGTTACTACTAAAATTTCAAATAGCATGATGAAAATTTAACTAATGTTTATGTCCAAATTGTTAACTAGTGTACACAGGTGCTATCTGCTAAATGAGATCAAAGAGGACGTTTTATGCGGATTAAATAGGGCGTTTTATACTTCTCTTATTTATTCATATCAAATATTTTTTTAAAAATTACCCTCTTATTCGATTGCGCAATGTCTAATAGGGCATTTTATACATAAAATGCCCTCCTAGTTACTACTTACTATAGCAGTATAGCTCCTATCACTATGGGTCTCAATTGTTATTTAGATATCTTACTGCCAAAAAATTGAGTGACAACTATCGCCAAAAAGGAAAAATAAGTTTGAGTGACAGTCACCAATAACCTTCTAAATATTAAACAAGCCTTTGTGTCCTTCTCTCTCAAATTTTCTACGCAGCCAAATTGGTTCATGTTCATCGATTATTTAAGTGTCAAATTCTCTACCCAACCAAATTGGTGCACATTCCTTTGCCTTATATCCTCTCTCTCCTCAGTCGAAGCCCACAAACTGAAAAAGTTAAAATTTCAGCGAAGATCAGTGCTGATGATCGATCATTCATAGCGAATACTCCAGATTAAGCATACTGGTGGACGTAGTGGTCGGTGGTCCACTACCTTGCCTATTTTACTTGTTTGTCCCACATCGACCGCTTGAAAGAAAATTAGATTCCAGATTTCTTTAAATAAGGCCGATGCTTAGATCGTTGGCCCATGAATGATTTACACTAATTGTCCCAATTGGCTTTAAGTTAAACCCAAGCTTATGATTCTTATACTTATATATTTTTTTTTAGGAAAATAAGGTGGACATACAATTAAAATTTTGAGGCATTAAAAAAGGCGTTTTAAAATATTGACCCAATAACAGATTTTAAACTCCCAATTAGAGGGAAACATATGAGACATTGTGGAAACCCAAACAAGAAAATGGAAGAAAAGGAAAGAATGGGGGTTTTGAAAGGCGATGGATTTTGGTTTATAGGTTAGGATTTGAGTTTCATGTCGTATCTGCTGTTTATTTTAAAACAGTAGAGGATCCTCACTGCATAGCGTAGGTCTGGGGGGTAATTAATCATTATCTTTAATTTTTAACGCCAACAAAGAGAAATGGTAAACGGTGCTAATGGAGTTATAACTCCGTCGTCATTTAAAGGGATATGGGCGGATGGGTCAATACTTGAAATTATTTTGGGCGGTAAGAAAACTTGGGAGTATTGATGGCGGACGGGTCAAATTTTGGATTATTGACAACCAATTTTCCTTGATATTATTACTATTTAAGTGACTTATTTCTCCATATTTTTGAATAATCGTGTCAGAGCGTGTCAATTTCGTGTTGAAAATCTCAACACTTACCCAACCTATTTAACTAAACAGTTTACACGTGTCGACCCGCTAAAGTTAATCGTGTCGAAAATCTCAACAGTAGACACTAACATGTTTATTTCGTGTCCGGTTCATGTTGTGTTATCGTGTCGTGACAGTTTTTACCGGCTCTAATCAGGATGACTCTCAATAGGCTGCCCCTTAGTCTCTCCTACATCTTGTACTACCTGTGATGCCGAGCTAGCTTGTTGCTCAGGTGTCAAACTTGTAAGTCCATTTTGCTTCATATATGCCTCCAAAGGGAAGCTTGCTAACTGCAGAAGATTCCTCCGGCTCGCTTGCTTGATGCCTAGATATAGAGCCTTGTAGGCTTTGAAGGAGAGAGCTAGGTTTGATAAAAAGTGATTATCCACTTTATAATGCAGCCTGCTTGATTGAGTCTAAGTTCCTAGAGAAGTTTATTCAACCATTTATGGATGATGTACCTGGTATCCTTGAAGCTTATATTAACAGCAGAGACTCTCCTGTGATGCCGCCTATACAAGGGACCGTCATTAGTTGTTCTTGTTTTTCTTTCCTGGGGGCTGGGACAGAAAAAAATGTAGTAACTAATTGCGTTTGTACAATTCAACTGAAATGTTTTGGTAATGGGCGCTATTTTACTTAGTTGCATATTATGTTGAATTAGTTTCAGGGGAAACGCTAAACTTAGAGAATACTCCCTCCCTTTCAAAAAAATCTGAACCTTCGCTTTTTCACGATCTCCAAGACACCACTTTGATCGTAAATAACTACTATTATATGAATATAAAATTTATAACAATAGGTTTTTTTTTGAAGTACTTTAAAAAATGAATCTGTTACGAGATCTCCGAGATTATAGGTGTGACCTTTGTAATATTCTGTTACGCCCATTTATGGCAGGTTATATTAGAGTTTGATATTGTTTAGGATTGTTTCCTTTAACAGAAGATATTGTATAGTGCTAGGGCTGTATATATATATTGCGTACAGATCAATATACAGGGATCTTTTCTGCCTCAATCTTGTCATGGTATCAGAGCGTGAAAGATCTTTAAACAAACCCTAAACAAAAACTCAAAAACCTTAAACCCTAAACAATGGCCGTGGAAGATCCACCACCAAAAATTGACTCAAAATCCCCTTATTTCCTAGGTCTTCAAGATCGACCTGGTGATTTTATCACTGCGGCCAGATTTAATGGCGAAAATTATGATGATTGGGCTGGTGAGATTGAGACAGCCCTTCAAGCTCGAAGAAAATTCGGATTTTTAGATGATACGATTGTATCTCCAATACCTCCTTGCACACAAGATGATTGGAATATGATTCAAGCCATGTTGGTATCTTGGATTATGAATACCATCACAGCAGAAGTGAAGAGTACCTTGTCCAAATATAAAGACGCCAAGCGTCTATGGGAGACGCTTAAGGAGCGATTTGCTCTTACGAATGGACCACGAATACAGCAATTAAAGGCGGCCATCTCTGACTGTAAGCAAACCAAATCCATGTCAGTTGCTTCTTACTATGGAAAACTCACGGCTCTATGGGAGGAATTGCATGACCATGAACCCTTGATTACTTGTTCTTGCCGTACAAAGTGTACCGCTGGCCTTGAACATGAGCGTCGCCGTGCAAAGGACATGCTTCATGAATTTCTGATGGGTTTATATACCCCATCTTATGGTCCTTTGCGATCCAATATTCTTGCTCAAGATCCTCTGCCCTCTCTCAGCCGTGCCTACCAGCTTGTTATTCAAGATGAACGAGTCAGAACGTCTTCGGCTCTGCCCGAGGAGAAGTCCGACGTTGTTGGATTTTCTGTGCAAAATAGTGGGTGCACACGAGGCAAAATAGAGAAACCTGATAAATCACATCTCTCCTGCACCTACTGTAAGAAGACAGGCCACGAAGTAACTAATTGCTTCGAAATTCATGGATTTCCAGAATGGTGGGAGGATCGTGTGAAGTCTGACATCGAATCAGGTATGACCAAACTGATGATTGGTCGTAACCAACAATCAACAACCTCTTCTTCTTCTCTTGCGACAGGACGTGGTCGAGTGGGACTCCGTGCCAATGCTGCAGCTGTTTCAGAATCCACTGGAACACCATCTGCAGAATTATTTTCCGCTCATCAATGGACGGTGCTTGCAAGTGTCTTTGGTAATATGACTGTTTTCGGTAATCGTTTGAGTGGTAAGATTAATGCTCACTCTTGGATTATTGATACAGGTGCATATAATCATGTTACTGGTAATCTTTCTCTATTATTCGATGTGAAAGACATCTTATGTCTCGTTGGTCTTCATGATGGAAAGAAAGTGGTTGCAACAAAGAAGGGATCAGTGCGATTGTCGGATGCTATGACTCTCACTCATGTTCTTTATGTCCCTCTCTTAAATTGCACCTTATTGTCCGTGTCACAATTGTGTGATGATTTGGATAGTATTGTCATTTTTAATCGATATGTGTGTGCTATACAGGACCAAACGAGGAAGCTGATTGGAACGGGAAGTAAGCAAGATGGACTCTACTACTTCAAGGGACCACAAACAGTGCAGACAGTCACAGTGGACGCGGACGCTTCTTCTTTGGCTCTTTGGCATGCTAGGATGGGGCATCCTTCAGAAAAAATAGTAAAATTGCTTCCCCCCGTTTGTAATTCTAAAGGTAGTTTGAATAAAGCCTGTGAAGTGTGTTTTAGAGCTAAACATCCCAGAGACAAATTTCCTTTAAGTGAGAATAAAGCCAGTCGAATTTTTGAACTAATTCATATTGATTTGTGGGGCGGCTATCGTCATACCTCTTCTTGTGGTGCTCGATATTTTTATGACTATTGTGGATGATTTTTCTCGGGCTGTGTGGGTTTGTTTGATGGATGATAAAACAGAGGTCTTTTCTAAATTTTATGTCCTTTGTTGCTATGGTTGAGCGACAATTTTCTCAAAACATAAAAAAATTTCGGAGTGATAATGGAACGGGGTTTCGGTGTTTGCTTGGTTTCAAACCTCATGCACTGGGACACCACAACAAAATGGGAGAGTTGAAAGGAAACAGAAACACATTCTAAATGTTGCCCGCGCCTTGCGCTTCCAAGCCAATTTGCCGATTTACTTTTGGGGGTAGAGTGTTTTGACCGTTGCCCATTTAGTCAATAGAACTCCTTCCACTGTCCTTGACAATCACACTCCTTTTGAGAAATTGTTTGGTTATTCTCCATCTTATGATGCCATTCGAGTGTTTGGGTCTTTATGTTTTGCCCACAACCAAAAGACAAAGGGGGATAAATTTGCGAGTGGTAGCCGTAAATGCATATTTATTGGGTATCATTTTGGTCAAAAGGGATAGAGGCTTTATGATCTTGATAAGCATGAGTTCTTTGTGTCAAGAGACGTAAAATTCTTTGAAGAGATTTTTCCCTTTGTTGACACGGAAGCTAGCAATATTAGGCCAATGGATCACTTTGATATGGATGTGGATATTGATTTAGACTTTGCGGATTTTTTGGATGACTCCATTATTGTCACTATCCCTAATACGAGGGATACAACAGATGAGGGTCTAGATGTGCCTATTATCCCCAATGACCCAAATTCCTCTGCCACTGTCAATACTGGTTCTGACCAAACCACAAGTCCGGCAAGCCCAACAGAAATAGAACAGCCTAGTATTGTGGACGACTCTGTCCAAACTGGGTCTGGGTTTGACCATACTGAAGAACAGGTAGACTTAAATAATCAGAGTTCCGAAGAAGTTTTGGGTCGTGGAAAGCGCACTAAAATCCCTTCAATGCTCCTAAGGGATTTTGTTACTCACTGCGTTGTTAAAGAGAGTCCATCGAACACTAATACTTCTCTTCCACAGCATACCTCAGGTACTCCTTTTCCTATAGCATATTATATTAATTGTGACAATTTCTCTATGCCCTATCGCAAGTTTCTTGCAGCTGTCACTATAGGAGAGGAACCTCGGTCTATTAAGGAGGCCATGAAAGATGATGGGTGGAAGAAAGCTATGCAAGAGGAAATTAAAGCCTTGGAGGATAATGGTACTTGGACTCTCGAATCACTTCCACCTGGCAAGCGTGCACTGGAAAATCAATGGGTTTATAAGAGGAAATACCTCTCCAATGGAGATCTTGAGCGGTTAAAAGTTCGCTTGGTTATTTTTGGAAATCATCAAATCGAAGGTTTGGATTACTCTGAGACCTTCGCTCCCGTTGCCAAAATGGCAACCATTCGTGCCTTTCTAGCCATTGCCGCTTCCAAGAATTGAGAATTTCATCAAATGGATGTCCATAATTCCTTTCTCCATGGTGATCTCGATGAGGAAGTTTATATGAAATTACCTCCTGGTTTCACGTCATCGGAGCCAAATCTGGTATGTCGTATTCGCAAATCTTTATATGGCTTAAAACAGGCACCCCGTTGTTGGTTTGCAAAACTGGTCACTGCTTTGAAAGGGTATAGATTTCTTCAGTCTTACTCTGATTATTCATTGTTTACTTACACTAAAGATGGCGTGCAACTCAATGTCTTGGTGTACGTCGATGATCTAATTGTTTCTGGCAATAATTCTGTTGCTTTAAGTGCTTTGAAGGCCTATTTGGGTGACTGTTTTCATATGAAAGATCTTGGTCCACTTAAATATTTTCTTGGTATTGAGGTAGCTCGGAGTTCAGCTGGCTTATTTCTTTGTCAAAGAAAGTATACTCTTGATATTATTACTGAGGTCGGCCTTTTGGGGGCAAAACCAGTCGACACTCTTATTGAACAAAATCACAAGTTAGGACATGCCATTGGTGCCAAACTTGATGATCCAGAATCCTATCGACGACTTGTAGGTCTTCTTGTGTAATTGTCTGTCACACGATTTGACTCGGCATATTCTGTTCATCTTTTATCTCAATTTATGCAAGATCCTCACCAAGAGCATTGGGAGGCCACTTTGCGCGTTATTTAAAAGGAACTCCAGGTCAAGGTATTTTATTGCGAGCTGACAGTGGCTTATCTTTAAACGAATGGTGTGATTCAGACTGGGCTGCCTGCCCCCTCACACGACGATCCTTGACAGGTTGGCTGATATTTCTTGGTCAATCGTCTATCTCCTACAAAACAAAGAAGCAAACCACTGTTTCAAAGTCTTCCGCTGAAGCAGAATATCGCTCCATGGCTGCCATCACTTGTGAGCTAAAGTGGTTGAAAGGTTTGTTATTAAGTTTGGGTGTTCATCATCCTAAAGCTATACCATTGTTTTGTGATAGTCAATCAACTTTACACATTGCTCGCAATCCGGTTTATCATGAACGCGCAAAGCATATTGAAGTCGATTGTCACTTTGTTCGAGATGCTATTACCGAAGGTCTGATTGAACCATGATATGTGCCTATGACAGTGCAATTGGCTGACTTATTTAGCAATGCTCTAGGCAAGAAGCAGTTTGATCTATTATTAAGCAAGTTGAGCATCGTGAACCCCCATGCTCCAACTTGGGGGGGGGTATTACGAGATCTCCGAGATTATAGACGTGACCTTTGTAATATTCTGTTACGCCCATTTATGGCAGGTTATATTAGAGTTTGATATTGTTTAGGATTGTTTCCTTTAACAGAAGATATTGTATAGTGCTAGGGTTGTATATATATATATATTGCGTACAGATCAATATACAGGGATCTTTTCCGCCTCAATCTTGTCAGAATCTAACAAAAGTATTTTCATAATGTGAATCTTTATATATTTTCATAAATTAATGGTTAAAGTTTGTTAAGTTTGACCTTCAAAAAGCAAAGGTTTTTGTTCTTTTGAAACAGAGGAAGTACATAGATTAAAGCTGTACTGCGGATTCTATGTGATTTAATTTGTTTTGGTTGTTTGGTGAATTGGTGTTTAATTATATGCATCTGAGTTTCGGAGGTGATGAATTCATGATCAATATATTTTTAGACGAATCTCCATAGTGAGCAGTGATAATGGTTATTGACTTGTAAGTGCTGTTTTTGCAGGGTGACTGCTTTCAATCTTTTTTGTGGTTACTGCAGTTTGACTTCCTTATAATTGGCATTGTTTGATGTTATGACTTGTAACTTAAATCTGGTGAACTTGTTGTTAGAGCATCATGTGCTATTGAAGGTTGATCGTTGCCACCTGGTGATAAAATGATGGAAAATTCCTTTCATGTATCCTTATTTCCAGATGATCACTTCTGTATAGCATAAATGCTGCTTCTTTTTGAAGCACCTACTTGTAGTTATTGAGTATGTTTATAGGTTGAACTTATCTACTTTGTAAATCGTTCTATTTGCAGGTGTATGTGATCTGGTAGATAAATGACTTTTTTTTTCTTTGGATAATTCAAACTTATTTTATTAAATTTGAACTCAGCTACAAAGATACTGTAGCTAGCTACAACGACTCCAAAGACATTATACTCCACGATTTACAATATAAACTCCAAATTACAACCAGACTATGAATTAACTTGTTTAATCCACTCATTACTTTGCTAAGCCGTCTGCTATATATGTTATTCGTGCTTCGAGACCTATAGACAATGAAAGTTCTCGGCCATCTAGCAGGAGCTACTGAATGTGATTTAGGACAAATCGGATGTTCCAAGGCCCCGCCTTGCTTTGCATTACACCAACTGAATTTTTACTGAAAACTTCATGAAAAAGTTGATCACAACAGGGCCTAAGTTACATAAAAATAATCTCAATAAATTGTGAAATTAGGCTATCATTATATTATCCAAACAAATCCGATATTCAAATATTTTGCAAAAGATTTGAAGTTATTTGAAGTTACTCTAAGCAAGCCAAATATATCACCCATAATTAGTTTACAAGAGCCTGATATAAAATCCTAAACTTTATGCACACTAAACGCTTTCTTAACTTCCAATTATTGCTCCAAACCAAAAAGAAAAAGCCTTTTCACCAGCAGCACGTCAGCACCTAGTTAAAATGAAACAAAAGTAATGAGTAAAGATGCAAAAAGAACAAGTAATTTTAGAACCAAACGAAAGCATTGGGTTCAATTACCTAATTTTGATCTTGAACTTAAGAGACAAAATTGGGTTCAATTATCCAAAATCGTCTTAGAGTAACATTTATTTGCATCATTTGACAAACCTTCGTCCACTTGTATTAGTTGTATATTTTCTTTTTTAGGACAAGTAGTTATGTTGTGGTCACTTTGCTAGCAAAAGTTATGATTTCTATTTCATTTTGTCAATTCCTTGCCACCTCTTATTGGATTTGCTCCCTTAAAACGTCCCTTTATTGTTAAAGTCGGAGGATATCGAATAAAATTACTCCCAACAAGATCATAATTACGGTTGCATATTCCTCCAATAGTTGATGATCCTTTAAGCATAAAACAATGTACATAAACTTTTCTACATTCATCAATTATGATCGAACATGCTATTAGAAAAATTGCAAATAAGGTTTTAGGTCTGGTTCTGGTTCGGTCAATTCCAATTGATTCATTTATAGTGCAATTTCTCCATTTTAGGCTCGAGTGTTCAAATTCCAAGGTCAAATAAATAAGTAAGTCTCGTGTGAGACCAACTCACAAAAAAATGGGTTCACTATTTAGTAATGTAGGGGGTCACTATTTAGTAATGTAAGGGCATGTTCTTTTCAACTGGTTTCCAGTTTTGTCCAGTTTTGCCCAGTTTTGTCCAGTTATCAGTTACAAAATCCAGTTTTGTCCAGTTTGACCTAGTTTTGTCTAGTTTTGCCAAGTTTTAATAATAATGATAACAACAACAACAACAACAATAATAATAATAATAATAATTGTTGTTGTTGTTGTTGTTGTTGGTATAATAATTATTGTTAGTATTATTATTAAGTATTATTATTATTATTGTTATTATGATTATTATTATTATTATTTGTTATTATTTTTATTTTTATTATAGATATTATTATTATTATTATTATTTTTATTATAATACTAAATATACTAATAATAGTAGAAATAATAATAATAATATTATTTAATAATAATAATAATAATAATAATAATATTATTATTATTATTATTATTATTATTATTATTATTATTATTATTATTATTATTATTATTATTATTATTATTATTATTATTATTAACAATGAAAATTAAACAATTTTCAGTTTTTCCCAATTTTTCCCAGTTTCTCTCAGTTTGACACAAGAGGACGTTTGGGAAGTGGGAATGGGATTGTGAGACTATGTAGATGGGGATGAGATTTGTGTTGAGGAGATAAGGAATTGTTATAGTTAATCCCATTACCATGTTTGTTATGTGGGTATTAGATTAGGGAATAAATTGGGGATTGTAAAGTTAGTTTACCAAAATGTCATTAAATAAATAGAGGAGACAAAAGCTGCAGTCTTTTTTAATAGGCATGATAGTAATTTGAATATTAAAATCTTTATCCCTCCTCCAATTACCAATCCCCCCTTATGGGATTAAAAACGTGGGATAAGAGGCCTTTTTACCCCTATCCCTACCCATTCTCTATTCCCCATCCCTTACACCAAACATGGGATTATACAATCCTAATTTTCTAATCCCTATCCCCACCTTCTATCCCCACCTTCTATTCCCACTAAACAAACGCCCCACAATTTTTCCCAGTTATCAATTAAATTTTCTAGTTTTGTCCAGTTTCTCTCAGTTACCAGTTCTAGTTTTCAGTTGAAAAGACTGAGCTCTAAGGGTTAAGTGACCTGTGATCTTGTTTCATTGTGGTACCAAGTTAAAAAAAGATGGTGTTATAGAAGTTTTTGTGCAAATGAAAAGAAAGAGAGCGCATTTGCGTGGGAGAAATGCTCAAACTTGTGCCCCGCAACAATGGTGACTCTTTCTCTCTCCTCCATGGATATTTCCGGAACCTGCAGCTCTATTCAACATCATCTTCTTCAACAATTACACAAGACACCAATACTCATTCTTTGGCGAAATATCTGGTGGATTCTCTTGGCTTCTCAGAAAAACAATCTCTCTCCACTATCACCAAATTGGCTCAATACCAGCCACGACGAGAATTGGGAAAGGTAAGCCCTTTCAAATTCACAACAAAAGCAGATTCAGTTATTAGCTTCTTCAAACAATATGGATTTGATCAAACCCAGATTAGAAAAGTCGTCTCTCGTGAACCTAGGGTTTTAGCTTGTAATGTTGAAAAAACCCTCAAACCCAGATTTAAGCTTCTTCACGAACTGGGTTTTTCTAGACTCGATTTAGCCCATCTTGCTACAGTAAATACTGGTTTGTTATTGAGAAACTTAATTCCTGCTATTCAAACTTTGAGAACTGTGTTAGGCAGTGATGATAAAGTCGTTGGACTTCTGAGAAAACGACCCCCATGGTTTAAATTATGTTATTTTGATAAGTACCTGATTTCTAATGTTGCATTGTTGGAGAGTTGTTATGGGATCCCTAGTGACAAAATCCGGAAACAAATTATTCTGCAACCGGGAGCCTTTCTGTTGGCAACCGAGTCATTTAGGAATCTATTGATCAAGATTGAACACAAGTGGGGAATCCCTCGAGATTCCGGAATGTTCTTGTATGCAATCCACATAATGACTTGTCATAGTAACAAGAGTATCGACTCTAAATTTCAAGTCTTTAGGAGCTTTGGATGGTCAGATTCTGATATCATGGCGATAATCAGGCGACTCCTTATATGCTTGTCGAAATCTGAAGCAACGATCAACAAGTATCTCAAAATTCTCATGAATGAGCTGGGTCTTAAGCCGCCTTACCTGGCATCATATCCTGCCCTGTTGACATATAGCCTCGAGAAGAGGCTAGTGCCTAGACATAGAGCCTTGCAAGCTTTGAAGGAGAGAGGTTTGATCAAAAGTGATTATCCACTTTATAATGCAGCCTGCTTGGTTGAGTCTAAGTTCCTAGAGAGGTTTATTCAACCATTTATGGATGATGTAGCTGGTATCCGTGAAGCTTATATTAACAGCAGAGACTCTCCTGTGAAGCCGACTATACAAGGCATACCAGTCCCCATGATGAAATGCGTTCTTGTGTTGCTCAATGATGGGTTAGTATATAGCATCCAGTAGTGCACAAAGTTGACATCACTGACATAGTCATATTAAGGTTTTAATGCCAAGACAGTAATTAACTCTTCTTGTTTTTCTTTCCTTTGGGACAAACTTAACTCTTGGACAATGGACACACTTTAAAATGTGTGAGTCAAAACCCAAGTGGAAAATAAACGCAGTAACTAATTGCATTGGGGTTACTGCAGTTTGACTTCCATATAATTGGCATTGTTTGATGTGAGCTTGTTGTTAGAGGGTCATGTTCTATTGAAGGTTGCTCGTTGCTACCTGCTGATAAAATGATGGTAAAGCATCGTGGTTAAGATGGGTAATTTCGGTCATGTATCCTTATTTCCAAATGATCACTTCTATATAGCGTAATTGCTGTTGCTTTTTAAAGCACCTACTTGTAGTTATTGAGTATGTTTATAGTTTTCCCCCGTCTGATATTTTCTCTGAAATTTCCGAGATACAGACACCTGTTAATGTGGTAAACCTGAAGTTATCCACTTTGTCAATCTCGTTCTATTCGCAGGTGTATGTGATCTAGTACATAAATGACTTTAATGCAATTGAAAGATGAACACTCCATGTACCAAGCAATCTTTCTCAATATCGCCCCCCTTACCTTGCAGCCATGCCCTCAAGAGTATATTCTCTACCCTTTTAGCAATGTGTCATCTGACCTTGCCCCCATCCATCCTGACCAGTGACTACCAGTTGGCCCAGCACGAAATATCAGACAAATGTACCTCCCTCTAGTCTTTATGGGACAATATTAGTGATGCGTATTTTTTGGGATTTTCGATTTTTTGAAATAAAGCAATAAAGATAGACAAGACAACTCCTCTCTAAAGTCGCAACACAAAGAGAAATTAATCTTGGGCGTCTCTCTAACCTCGCAACATCAAAGAAACAAAGAAAACTCGCAAGTCCCCTCAAAGAAGCTCACTTTTGAAATTCTAATTGAATAACTCAATAACTCACCAACACAATCTCTTGAAAATAAAAGACTACAAGCCCTATTTATAGAGAAAACTAAACCTAACTTGCATAATAAGAAACTAACTAGAACAAGGAAACTTTCCAAAGTCCTAACCTAATTATAATTGGAAAACTAAATTTAAATCTAACTAAAACTCCTAATTATCTATTCAGAAAATTAAATATTCCTAAAACAAAAAAATAGAATCCTACATAAAAATAGAATTCTAATATAATAGGAAATCGAATAATCAAGCGCCCTCATACTCATGCATCAATCCCTCCCTCTTAAAAAGATTCGTCCTCGAATCCAATAGGACGAAGTGAAACCCGCATTAAATTCATTATGCCCAAATTTAACTTCGATCAATAGAAGTGCATTAGGACCCCAAATCATGATGAATATGTGACAGGTTATTGGAGTTCCACGCCTACCACCCTCTCCTCCCTCTTGACGTGTCTTCCAAGCTAGTTGATCAAGCACATATGGCTCAAGTTGTCCCTTATCCAATGGTGAACCTTCCTTGATTTGTAAAGGCTTGTAGAGTACTTTACTTTGTATTAATGCAAAGTTCAAGGCCTCAAGATCCACCTCTTCTTCCAATATAACTCGACACAATAGTGGTCCTTCCTTTTCGGGCATGGCCTCTTCCTCTTCTTGTTGTTGCATTGTCGCTTGTTGATCTCTTGAGATTTCCTCTTCAACTTCCGCAATCTCTTGTAAGGTTAAGATATGTTTGGTAGGACATTCATGTTGGTAATGACCAAACCCACCACACTTAAAGCACTTTCTATTAACCTTCTCTTGTGGAGCAACACCATCCTTTTCTTTGGTCATACCACTAGAACTAGGATTTGAATGATGTTTACCTTGAAGGTTGTCGATCTTCTCAAACTCAAGAGCAAGTCTACAAACTTCATCAAAAGTTTGATAATTTTGCACATCCACATTCTCACGCAAATTACTGTCTAACCCTCCTATGAATCGTGCTATGCGTTGTTCCTCACGTTCTTGAACATCACATGATAAAGATAGGCGCTCAAATTCACGGATATACGTTGCAATAGACTTGTTATCTTGCTTAAGGGTAGTCATGCAGATGTAGTTTTGTTGCTCGTACTCTCGTGGCACAAACTTCTTCCTCATATGCTTCTTCAACTTCTCCCATGACTTGATCTTGGACTTGCAATCTCTTACCCTTTGCCTCTTCCAATTATCATACCAAGTTCCAGCAAACTTGGTGAGTTTTAAGACCGCTATCTTGAACTTCTTGCGATCATCAAACTCTTTATATTCAAAGAGATTGTCTACAGTTCGTATCCATTCAATATATGTTTCTGGATCCAAAACACCATCAAATTCTGGAATTTCAAACTTCAACCCACGATCATCATCTCGATCATGTGTGAACCGACCTTGAAATTGTCGTGATCGACGCCTCTCGATATCTTCTTCATCACCAATACCAACAGATCTGAGTGCGGATATAACTTGATCTTGCACTTGTTGTCTAAAGGTTTCGCCTAGATTAGCCTAACGCTTGGCTATAATTTCTTGAAATTTCTTTAACATGTCGTTCTCATCTCCAGACATGGCTAATAATTCGAATCGGTTTAAAATAATCTCGTCTGAAAATACAAAACTACCTGTAAACAGTAGTAAACGATTGTTTTTCGCAAAAATAGGGTGACGTTAGTAAGCCAAAGCTTAACTAGTCTTGCTCAGAACGTTGTTTACCTTCGAAAACAAGTACTCACTTGACCAGATCTGACCACGAAAATTCTGACGAACAGTGTTGTATGCGAAATTGGCTCTGATACCAAATTGATGCGTATTTTTTGGGATTTTCGATTTTTTGAAATAAAGCAATAAAGATAAACAAGACAACTCCTCTCTAAAGTCGCAACACCAAGAGAAATTAATCTTGGGCATCTCTCCAACCTCGCAAGATCAAAGAAATAATGAAAACTTGCAAGTCCCCTCAAAGAAACTCACTTCTGAAATTCTAATTGAATAACTCAATCACTCACCAACACAATCTCTTGAAAATAAAAGACTACAAGCCCTATTTATAGAGAAAACTAAACCTAACTTGCATAATAAGAAACTAACTAGAACAAGAAAACTTTCCAAAGTCCTAACCTAATTATAATTGGAAAACTAAATTTAAATGTAACCTAAACTCCTAATTATCTATTTAGAAAATTAAATGTTCCTAAAACAAAAAAATAGAATCCTACATAAAAATAGAATTCTAATAGAATAGAAAATCAGATAATCAAACGCCCTCATGCTCATGCATCAATTTGTTTCACTTCTTCTCATCTTGAACTTCTATTTTGCAGTTGTGCACAAAGTTAAGTACACACAACACAACAACAACCCAGTAAGTGTCCCGCCTAGGGCGGGGTCTGGGGAGGTCCAGATGTACGCAGTCTTACCCCTAACTAGTTGCCTAGAAGAGAGACTGTTTCCGAAAGACCCACAAAAACCTTTTTTTTTTTTTTTTTTTTTTTTTTTTTTTTTTTAAATGCATTTCAAAACGTTTTTTTTTTTTAAGCAGTGAAGAATGATCAAAAGGGCAAGGAAAGTAAATCAGTACACATACTAACACAAGATTCTACTTACTAAGCAACATAAAGTGAAGGAGACGCTACAGGCTATAAACAAAATGAATCAACCTCTAGTACTAGCCAATGCACAACCCTAATCTAACGCGGATCCTCTGCACGGATTCTGCTACGCCATAATCTCCTATTTAGGACCAAGTCCTCGGTAAGATCTAGACGGGTCAAATCCTGCCTGATTACCTCTCCCCAAGTCTTCTTCGGGCGTCCTCTTCTTCGCTTACAATCTCTAAGTGTAATTCTCTCACACCTTCTCACCGGTGCATCACGATGTCTCCTCCTCACATGCCCAAGCCACCTAAGCCTTGTTTCTCGCATCTTGTTGTCGATATCGGTCACTCCCACCTTGCCTCTCAACACTTCGTTCCTAATTCTATCTCTTCTTGTAGAGTTGCACATCCAACGAAGCATCCTCATCTCGGTCACCCGCATCTTCTGCACATGCACCTGCCTCACCGGCCAACACTCCGCCCCATATAGCATAGCTGGCCTGATCGCTATACAATAAAACTTACCTTTAAGTTTTAGTGGAATTTTTCTGTCACATAGAACTCCCGTTGCACTCCTCCACTTTAGCCACCCTGTTCTGATACGATGAGTCACGTCATCGTCAATCTCGCCGTTGCCCTGTATGATTGAACCGAGATATTTGAAACAATCCCTCTTCGGTACCACCTCCGTACCAATCTTAATCTCCATATCCGAGGCAACCCCATCTCTTGTGAATTTGCCTTCCAAGTACTCGGTCTTTGTCCTACTTAGCTTGAATCCCTTTGCCTCTAGTGTGTCCCGCCAAAGTTCCAATTTGGCGTTAACACCTTCTCTAGTCTCGTCTATCAGAACAATGTCGTCGGCGAACAACATACACCAAGGCACATCCCCCTGGATAGTCTTAGTGAGCTCATCCATAACGGTTGCGAATAAGAAGGGACTCAACGATGACCCTTGATGTAACCCAATATCTATAGAAAATTGCTCAGTTTTCCCTCCTGTAGTCCTGACCCTAGTCCTCACTCCTTCATACATATCCTTAATCACTCGGATATAGGTGACTGGAACCCCCTTGGATTCCAAGCACCTCCACAGAACTTCTCTGGGTACCCTGTCATACGCCTTCTCCAAATCAATGAAAACCATGTGCAAGTCCCTTTGTCTCTCTCTGTAGTACTCCATAGAACGTCTAATCAGATGAATCGCTTCCGTTGTTGACCTCCCTCGCATGAAACCGAATTGGTTCTCCGAGATTAGAGTACTCTTCCTTAGTCTCTTCTCAATCACTCTCTCCCATAGCTTCATGGTGTGACTGAGTAGCTTAATACCCCTATAGTTGTTGCAGCTTTGGATATCTCCTTTGTTCTTGTATAGGGGAATCAATGTGCTGAGTCGCCACTCCTCCGGCATCCTTGCGGATTTGAGGATCACGTTGAAAAGCCTAACTAACCACAATAGACCTTCTTCCCCCAAACTCTTCCATACCTCCATGGGTATCTCATCTGGTCCTACTGCCTTCCCACTCTTCATCGTCCGCATGGCCCCTTTGATTTCTTCCTTCGTAATGCGACGACAAAAGCTGTAGTTGCGGTGTTGCTCGGCTGTGGTAAGGTCTCCCAACGAAATGGCTACGTCTCCAACATTGTTAAAGAGCTCATTGAAATACCCATGCCACCTCCTCTTGATGTTCGCGTCGTCCACAAGAACTCTTCCTACCTCATCCTTAATACAACGAACTTGATCCAGGTCTCCAGTCTTCCTCTCCCTAACTCTCGCCAACCTGTACACGTCCTGTTCTCCCTCCTTAGTGGCCAATTTTTGGTACAAGCTCTCATATGCTTTACTTTTGGCTTCTGCTACTGATTTCTTTGCCTCCTTCTTTGCCGCTCTGTAGACTTCCCTCTTCTCCACCCTTTCCTCATCTATAGTGCTATCCATTAGGGCTTTATAGGCAACCTTCTTAGCCTTCACCCTGTTTTGAATGTCCTCACTCTACCACCAGGATTCCTTCTTGCTACTTCCTATCCCTCTTGCAACTCCTAAAGTCTCCTTTGCCGCATTCCTAATGAGATCCGCCACCCCTGCCCACATTTGACTCGCGTTGCCTTCTCTTCTCCAGATGCTATCCGACTCAACCTTTGCCTTAAATTGACTCCCCACAATTCCTCTAAGATTCCACCACTTGATTTTGGTGCCATTGTGTGCACTTCTCTTCCTCTTCCACCCCTTCATCTTAAGGTCCAAAACGACCATCCTAAATTGGGTCGACACACACGCACCTGGTAAAACCTTGCAATCCATGCACAAACCTCGGTCGCCACGTCTAACAAGAATGTAATCTATTTGGGTCTTAGCGGTGCTGTTTCTGAAAGTAACTAGGTGCTCCTCTCTTTTGTTGTAGAAGGAGTTGGTTACCATTAGGTCATACGCAGTCGAAAAATCTAAGACCGACGTGCCACCATCGTTCCTAACTCCATACCCGAAACCTCCATGAGCACCAGCATACCCATCCGACATGGCCCCTATGTGTCCATTGAAGTCTCCTCCTACAAGGAGTTTCTCACTAGGAGGAACTTGCTGAATAACCTCATCTAACTCCTCCCAGAAGCGATGCCTAAGTTGCATATCCAACCCTGCTTGCGGTGCATAAGCACAAATGACATTGAAGGTCTCCTCCTTCACCACCACCTTGATAGACATAATCCTATCATTGGTTCTCTTTACCTCTACAACATGTTGTTTAAGCTCCTTATCAACTAAGATCCCGACCCCATTCCGTTGACTCGCACACCCTGAATACCAAAGTTTGAATCCATTGATCTCCTTTGCCTTGGCCCCTGACCACCTCGTCTCCTGAACACACACGATATTAACCTTATATTTTTCTAAAACCTCCACTAACTCTAGAGTTCTTCCCGTGAGTGTCCCTACATTCCATGTGCCAAACCTCAATCTATTTGCCCCAACTCTCCCCTTTCGAGACCCAGAGCTCACCGGAGGACTGGCCCTAACTCTACCACTAGAGGTCAAAGATGCCACATCGACCGAAGCAATGGTCAGACAGTTAACTCAAAATAAGAACTAGAAAAGCCATGAAACTAGGTAAGTACTGGCGCACCAAAAGGTTAGGTGACGCAAATCGTAACTATATAACAATCAACGTCTACGCTTGCAAACAAGATTTACAACAACAACAATAGTAATAGTACTAATACAACACAATGATAATAATAGTAATAATAATAATAATAATAATAATAATAATAATAATAATAATAATAATAATAATAATAATAATAATAATAATAATAATAATAATAATAATAATAATACTATTAATGGTAATAATAACAATAGTAACAAATACCACAACAAAGGCAACAACAAACAATAATACTATTACATATAATAACAATCGAAACGATGGTACAAGTACTTAATATTAGCAGTTGCAAAACTATTAGAATAATACTACGACTACTATTATAGTAATAATAATAATAATAATAATAATAATAATAATAATAATAATAATAATAATAATAAAATGGCTAGAGATACCAACAAAAACAAGCACAGAAACCAACAGAAATGTTACTAGGTTCCACTTAAGAGACAGAGTAGCACACAAAACTAGTTTCCAAAAATCAGTACCAAACAACAAACTACACGTGCTAGGGTCAGAGAAGTCAACAACAAGAATAATAAATAATAAAGTAAGCAAAAGTGAGCAGTCAACACACGCGCTAGGGGCTTCGGATCTGGTGGATAGAGGTACGCCGGTGCTTACCACGGCGCTACTACCTGTCTCCGGCGGGGGTTGTTCCGGGCAGAGGGCGGTGGTGCTGTTCGTGGTCGGCAATTACCGACAGCTTCCCGACTGGCGAGGTGGTGTTACTCCAGCCTCCCGTCTGGCGGGGTGGTCCACTGCGGTGGTGGGATTTCACCGGCGAGCACTTTCAGGCCTCACAGCGACGCCGGGATGGAATTCTCCGGCCGATCGCTGTTCCTCCACGGCGATTAAGTTTCGCCGATGTTCAGTTGGGGCCTCCGGCGAATGATCGGAGGTCTACTCAAACCCCTAGTGGGTCGGCGGTCACCGACCTCTGTAGATCGGCCGGCGATCACCGACCTAGGGGGGGTTGGGGGGGAGGAGAGAGAGGGAGAGAGGGCGGGAGCTAGAGAGCTAGAGCGAAGGAGATGAGAGAGAGATCGAGAGAGAGAGAGCGAGAGAGAAGAAAGAGAGAGCTAGAGAGCTAGAGAGAGAAAGTTGAAAGCGGGATCAAGAGAGAGAGAGAGAGAGAGCGGGAGCTAGAGAGGGGGGTGGTGGGGGGTGGTGGTGGGAGGAGAGAGAAAGTTAGAGAGAGAGAGATAGAGAGAGAGAGAGAGAGAGAGAGAGAGAGAGAGAGAGAGACAGAAACGGTCAGTGACCGTTCTGATCTTACCGGAGCGCCGACGAGAGAGCGAGAGCGCGAGAATCGAGAGCGAGAGCTAGAGAGCGAGGTCGAGATCTAGAGAGAGAGAGAGAGTTTCAGAATTAGCAAATATAAATGTGTCTCCCTCCTTCCACAAAGTTAAGTATAAAAGGAAAAAAATTGGGATTGTTCTTTGCCCCCGTCGAAGAGAAAGGGATGGATGTAAGGAAAGTCTTGGTGACCCTTTGTGAAGTGAGAAAGTCACGTGGATAGGAGAAGGATGGTAGCACCATTGCTAGCCTGTATTTTGTTTTGTCCTTTTTCTTTTATTTTGGGGGTGGGGGAGGGGGGATGGACTAGGAGATTGTGGCAGGAGTAAGTGGAGTTGGGGAAAGAGGGAATCAGGCATTATCGTTCTTGCGTACTGGGGAGTTAGAAATTTTATAGCTGTAAGTTAATTGTAAAAGTTGCTGTTAAATGCCCCTATAAGAAATCAGGCAGTTAGTAGAGTTGCAAATGTGTAGATGGAGACCTTGGAACTTTAGATGCTTTTGTGGGAGATGAGTGGTAGTGTGGCACTAGATCAGAGTATGCAGTACTCCCTCCGTTCTTTTTTCTCCTACCCACATCTTTTTGCACGGAGTTTAATGAGAGTTACTTTTGGAACAAAAATTTCTTATTTGCCCTTACTTTAACATGAGAGAGAGTGTGAGTTAGTAGTGTGTTGGAAAGTAATGATGACAAGAAAAAGTAAGGATAAATGGGTCTTTTAATACTCAAAGTATTACTAAAAGGGGAAGTGGGTAAGAGAAAAAAGAACGGATGTAAAAGAAAAGTGGATAGAAGAAAAAGAATGGAGAGAGTATGAACTATTTTGGAGTTAACTTCTGAAAAATCTGTGTTAATCAATGCTGTTGTTTTTACTGATTGACAATATCTGAAGTTATAATTTTATCTTGTCATTCGAGCAGCATGTGCTATTTGACATTGCTCGTTACTAGTTTACTACCTGCTGAAAATATGACGGGTAAGCAACCTGGTTAACATCAATGGGTAATCTCAGTCATGTATCCTTATTTTTAAATGATTACTTTTTTATAGCGTAGTTGCTGCTTTGTTTTTCAAGCACGTACTGGTGTTGTGTTCAGTTGTTCCACCTGCTGATATATATATTTACATTTTAGATTTTACACACAAGAAAAATGTTGTTTTTGCTTCATATGTGAGAAAATACACAGCCAGGTAAGTCTAATCAAGGGTCACTACAACAAAAATGAGAATAGGCAACATATAAAATCCCAACAATGTTCCAACCATTATCTTTGGTTATCTAAGGCGACAGTTTTCTTGCGTTGCATTATTTGTTTGCAACGCTACAAAAACTGTTGCTTTATACAGGATAAGGCAATAATTAGTCAATTGCAACAACTGTTGTCCATTACTTGCATAAGGCAACAGTTGTTGAAAACGTTGCATTTAATGACAACAATATATTTGTTGTTGCCTTATAACACAACACTTATTGTTTTGTTGCTTGTTTAGGCAACAGTTTGGACAACATAGATAACACATTTTAAAATGTTGCTTGCCTCTATGTGTGTTATTATCTTTAGCTATTAAAGTGATATGTACGCCAATTCTTATAACCTTTTACCCCAACTCGTAATAAATGGCATGATAACACTTTTATGTATGATGAATTTTAATAATAATAATAATAATAATAATAATAATAATAATAATAATAATAATAATAATAATAATAATAATAATAATAATAATAATAATAATAATAATAATAATACGTTGTTCATTTCAATTTGTAGTCGTCGTAGTAGATAATAAATAAATAAACTCATCATTAAGTGCGTCAACATGTCCATTAAACTTAGTGTGTGTTTGGGGGCGGGGAAGAGTTAAAACCCAAAGAAAATATGTACTCGTGCTTTAGAATATATTGACAAAATAATTAGCTCCATAAATAAAACCTAGTAACAAGGTTGTTTGGAGAATACTCGTTATACGTAGGAAAATACAATTAAGTCCTATATAGAAAGGAAACTTTGGAATTAGTTAATATCAATTTTGACCTTTAAAATATAAAACTAATCTCAAAATAGAATATAAATGTCAATAATCTAGGTGTCCACTTATTTTTCAATGTACTCCATACAATACAAGGGTAATCTAAATCAATTGAAAAAAAAAAAAAAAAAAAACTCGGTTATACTTGTTGAAATATTAACAAATTTCAAAAAAAAAAATTTGAGGAAAAAGTGAACTACTGAAGGTAATAAAAATCTACCCAAAACAAAAAGAAGAAAAAAAATAAAGAATTGAAATTCGTAAGTTAAAAATATGTACTAAATAAATTAATAACAAAAACTTGACATGAAACAAAAGTTAGTTTGCTGGTTGAGTAGTCCTTTCTTGAAGGTAGTTACACTTGGTTGCAGGTTTGAATCCCACCAAAGTCACATGGGCAATACTTTGAGAGGTATTAATTGTGTATAGTAGTAAAGGTTCTTGGAAGAGGAAGGACGGGTTGGTTGGTATACGCATGAATTAATTTATTTTTTTTCCCTCGTATAATTAATTATTTATTTATTTTTCGCCAACATCGCAGCGATTATATGTTGTTGCCTCCTAATTGTAAAGGTAACAATTTTAAGATTGTTCCTAAAAGTGGCAACGGTAGCAGACTGTTGCCTTTGCAAAACCGTTGCCTAAGGTACATTTTATGTTTATCTTTAGAAACCGTTGCCTATTATGCAAGAACTGTTGCCTTAGGAAAATGCAACGGAAGCAAATACAACGCACTAGGTCTGTTGCCTTAGACTCAAGACAACAGTTTTTTGATATTTGACAACAGTTTTTGAATGTTATCTTTGGTATTATTTTTAGTGGGTCTTACAGAAATTTGCTTCATGAGAGGCACCAGGGCCGGCTATAGGGGAGTGCAAGTGGAGCGGTCGCACAGGGCCCAAAATATTTAGGGGCCTCAAATTTTTGAGTAAAAAAAATTAAAGTAAATTTTTTAATTCTCTTATACTAGTAATATGTGTTAATTGCGTTTAATATGAGTAAATGAGTAGTTGAAAGCACCAGACTACCAAAATTAACTCTTTAATTACTGCCCAATTTTACTCTTTCATTGCCATTTCCAAAATTCTCTCTAGAAATAACTACCTACTTAAATCATTTCCCTTCCCAAAATTTTCTCTCTCATCCTTCCCACACTCCTATAATTACATTCTTTTACTTTTACTTGCTTCAATTAGCATGAGATATTTTTGGCTACAATTTTTGAGTCATGAGTATTTAGTGTTTGTTCTATCTTACATAGCCCCTTCTTCTATTATTCGACAAAATTCTCCATCTTTACTATCATGGCAGCATGAATTACAAAACAAAGCAACATTATCATAGTATCATTCTCTTTTTTTCTTACTCTCTTTATGTCAAATGTTGTTTACAAATGTACAGTAATAAGGTTAATTTTTATTTTAGTAATATTTAATTAACAAACAAGGGCCTAATTTATACTTTTGCACAGGGCCCCCAAAATGTCTGAGACGGCCCTGAGAGGCACTTGGGTGATTGTTCTGCTTAAATCTTTCCTGGCTCTGTCCATCTTTTTTTCCTTCTCGCCCTTCAATAAATGTTCTTTCATGTGGCAAATCATTACATGGCATGGTGATTGGCCAACGTTCTCAAGTTTAACCAACTTACTTCTCTCAGCACTTGAACTTTCTAGATAAATATTGTTGCCTGGTCTTCTTAGAAGCTGTTGGGTCTTAAAATACTCTCTGTGGGTCCCACAACGCCACGTCACCGAAAGGTCAACAAGTCAACGTTCTCAAGTTTAACCAACTTAGTTCTCTCAGCACTTGAACTTTCTAGATAAATATTGTTGCCTGGTCTTCTTAGAAGCTGCTGTGTCTTAAAATACTCTCTGTGGGTCCCACAACGCTACGTCACCGAAAGATCAACAAGTCAACCAACGAATGAGAAGGTGACACGTGGCGATTAACAATAGAAGATTGATATCAAGTCAATAATTTGATTAGCCAATAGGATGATGACACTCGAGTATGACTGATCTGGCCAGTCTGGCCTAAAGATACTGTAAATGGCATGCCCATTTACCGAGACGCGGAAGATTTCCGCCTGACATCTGACAGGTACGAAATTACATACCCTGCCAGCAATGTCCTATAAATATGCGGTCACTGTTCATTTCAGGTAACAATGAATTTCTCTCTCCAGCACTACTTCCCAGATACTCTCTCTAGATTTTCTCTCTCTTCCTGCAAATATCTGACTTGACCGTTGGAGGGGCCCCCTCCCGAGAAACCCCCCGAGGCAGTCACGTTTTCTCTTTTGCAGGTCGCCCGTCTAGACCTTTGATTCTGGAGCTCCCTCACTTCGACACTTTTCCAGTCGACCCCTCAAAAAGGACTCCGAAACATTGGTGCCGTCTGTGGGGAGCCCTTTGTTGAATGGTCTACTCCACAAGATACAGAGATTACATACTTTCGCCATTTTACCTCTCAGCCTACGGGCTCATCTAGTGATCCGCCACACACGGGTTCACCCTCAAACGTGTTGGCCTCACTCATTTGTCTAAGTACTGGGGTTTAATTATCCTCGCAGAATGGGTCCTACCAGTGATCGATCGACATACAAGTTAATCTCCTACATATGTTTGCCACATTGACTAGCCCAAATTCAAGGGGCTTACATATCCCCAAGTACTCGACTCAAAGTACAACGTTTGTGGCCATCCATTTTTGCCAAAGGTCAGGGTCGACCTGTTCATAGGTCTCCCCAAGAGAAGGCTTCAAAGAAGGAAGAAAAGAGTTCAAGGTCGTCCATTTACGATCTCACAATCATGATCGTCCATTTTGTCAAAGCCAAGATCGCTCAAGGGGCTCCAATTGCCCGTTTCTGGGTAGTCCATTCCATGGATGCCTATTTTTAAAATTCTATGGTCGCCCAGACATTGACACCATCATACTTGGTCTTCTACAAGGGGAATGGCCAGCCCCTCGTGGTCGCCCATTTCAACATTCTTATGGTCGCCCAAGGCAAGGGGCTTCCCCCGTGCACCTTGGCACCATCATACTTGGTCTTCTACAAGGTGCTTGTTTAGCCCCTCGTGGTCGCCCATTTCAACATTCTTATGGTCGCCCAAGGCAAGGGACTCACCCCATGCATCTAGGTACCATCTTACTTGGTCTACCTCCAAGGGCTTATCTAGCCGTAGGGGTCGCCCATTTCACTCAAGAAACAACTCGCCATCATAGGGGCTTCATCCCCGTACAGTTGGATAGTACTTGGGCTCTCCCAAGGGCTTATTTAGCCATAGGGGTCGCCCATTTCACTCATAAACGACTCGCCATCATAGGGGCTTCATCCCCATACTGTTGGCTAGTATTTGAGCTCTCCTAGGGGCTTATTTAGCCCTAGGGGTCGCCCATTTCACTCAAGAAATGACTCGCCATCGTAGGGGCTTCATCCCCATACAGTTGGCTAGTACTTGGGCTCTCCCAAGGGCTTATTTAGCCCTACATGTCGCCCATTTCACTAAAAAACGACTCGCCATCATAGGGGTTTTATCCCCATAAAGTTTGCTAGTACTTGGGCTCTCCCAGAGGCTTATTTATCCCTAGGGGTCGCCCATTTCACTCAAAAAATGACTCGCCATTACAGGAGCTTCATCCCTGTACAGTTGGCCCTAGAAGGACTCGCCATTTCCAGGCCAAAAGGACTCGCCCGGCTCAACAGCTTCCAAGGGGAGTTGTCTTCAAGATTAAGCACTCGCCCATTCCAGGCCAAGAGGACTCACCCATGCTCAACAGTTTCCAGGGGGGTTCCTCCAAGTTAAGCACTCACCCATTCCACGCCAAGAGGACTCGCCCATGCTAAACAGCTTCCAGGGGGATTCCTCCAAGTTAAGCACTCTCCCATTCCAGCCCAAGAGGACTCGCCCATGCTCCATAGCTTCCAGGGGGGTTCTTCCAAGTTAAGCACTCCCCTATTCCAGGCCAAGAGGACTCGCCCATGCTCAATAGCTTCCAGGGGGGTTCCTCCAAGTTAAGCACTCGACATTTCCAGACCAAAAGGACTCGCCCATGCTCAATAGCTTCCAGGGGGTTCCTCCAAGTTAAGCACTCTACATTTCCAGACCAAGAGGACTCGTCCAATCCAGGCTAGAAGGACTCGCCCATTCCAGGCCAAGAGGACTCGCCCAAGCCTCGAGCCATGATGGGAAGGCTCCCAGATGTTTGTTTGGTCCATTGACTCGCCCATGGACCTCATCTTTGACTCGTCCAAGCCTCGGACCATGATGCGAAGGCTCCCAGATGTCTGTTTGGCCCGTTGACTCGCTCATGGACTTCATCTTAGACTCGCCCTTCATAGCTCCGTATTGTGATTACGTCTGTGTGGTATTTTGGCCATATCTCCTTCGTAAAACCTCGTATCAAGGTGATTCAAAAGTCAGTGAAAACATTACAACGAGGGCTAAAACTTTTATGTTTTTGGCCATTTTCATAATCCAAACCAAAAGCGGTCGAATTTAGGTATGAAGGCACGATAGTGCACTTGTGCTCGCCCAAGTCGCCGTGGCACTCGACTCGCCCAAATGGCGTGGCCTTGGCTCACCCATAACGTGGGACTTGTACTCGCCAATGCCCCAGCATGCCTCAAGGTGGCCAAACACAGTTGTGCTTGCCCAATGCTGGCTGCTAGGCTCACCCAAAGCTCATCATTTAGACTCGCCCATCATGGCTCCGTGATGTGGTTACATCTGTTCAGTATTTTAGCCATATCTTCTTCTTCATACCTTGTATCAAGGTGTTTCGAAAGCCAGTGGAAAACTTACAACGAGGCCTATGACTTTTATGTTTTGTCCATCTTCAGAATCCAAGCCAAAAGCGGTAAAATTGAGGTATGAAGGCAGGATAGTGCACTTGTGCTCACCCAAAATGGCGTGGCCTTGGCTCGCCCAAATGGCGTGGCCTTGTACTCGCCAATGCCCCAGAATACCTCAGGGTGGCCAAATGCAGTTGTGCTCGCCCAATGCTGGGTGCTAGGCTCACCCAAAGCTCATCGCTTAGACTCGCCCATCATGGCTTCATGATGTGGTTACGTCTGTTCAGTATTCTGGCCATATCGCCTTCGTCAGACCTTGTATCAAGGTGATTCGAAAGCCAGTGAAAACCTTACAACGAGGCCTACGACTTTTATGTTTTGGCCATCTTCAGAATCCAAGCCTAAAGCAGTGAAATTGAGAAATGAAGGTGCAATAGTGCACTTGTGCTCGCCCAAATCGCCATGGCACTCGACTCACCCAAATGGTGTGGCCTTGGCTCGCCCATAATGTGGGACTTGTGTTCGCCAATGCCCCAGCACACCTCAGGGTGGCGAAGCGCAATTGTGTTCGCCCAAGGCTGGTTGCTAGACTCGCCCAAAGCTCATCATTTAGACTCGGCCATCATGGCTTCGTGTTGTGGTTACGACTGTGCGGTATTTTGGCCATATCTCCTTTGTTAGACCTCGTATCAAGGCGATTCAAAATCCAGTGAAAACCTTATAACAAGGGCTACGACTTTCATGTTTTGGACATCTTCATAATCCGAAGTGAAAGCGGTCGAATTGAGGTATGAAGGTGCGATAGTGCTGTTGTGCTCACCCAAATCGCCATGGCACATGGCACTCGACTCGCCCAAATGGCGTGGCCTTGGCTCGCCCATACTGTGGGACTTGTACTCTCAAACTCCCCAGCATGCCTCAGGGTGGACAAATGCAATTGTGCTCGCCCAAAGCTGGCTGCTAGACTCGCCCAAAGTGCACTACTTTGACTCGCCCTTCATGGCTCCGTGTTGTGGTTACAGCTGTGCGGTATTTTGACCGTATCTCCTTCGTTAGACCTCGTATCGAGGCGATCAAAAAACAGTGAAAACCTTACAATGAGGAATACAACTTTTATGTTTTGACAATCTTCATAATCCAAGATTTAAGCAGTCGAATTGAAGTATGAAGGTGAGAAAATGCATTTCTACTCGCCCAACTCTCAAGATTTATACTCGCCCAGCCTTATGTCTTTGAAGATGGGCTGCCAAGGGCGTGTATAGTCCTCTCACTCGCCTACAAGTCGCCCGGCCATGGGTCTATGAAGATAAGCTACCAAGGGCATGTATAGCCCTCATACTCGCCTACAAGTCGAGTCATCTGTGACAACCATAGTATGAAGTGCTTGTATTCTGCGTTTTTTAAAATTCGAATCATGTCAACTTCACGGCCTTCACTTGACATAATTCGAGGGGCTAAATGTTGGGTCTTAAAATACCCTCTGTGGGTCCCACAACGCTACGTCACCGAAAGGTCAACAAGTCAACCAACGAATGGGAAGGTGACACGTGGCGATCAACACTAGAAGATTGATATTAAGTCAATAATTTGACTAGCCAATGGGATGATGACACGTGGACACATGAGCATGACTGATCTGGTCGGTCTAGCCCAAAGATACAGTAAATGGCACGGTCATTTACCGAGACGCGGAAGATTTCCGCCTGACATCTGACAGGGTACGAAATTACGTACCCTGCCACCGATGTCCTATAAATATGCGGTCACTGTTCATTTCAGGTAACGATGAATTTCTCTCTCTAGCACTACTTCCAAGATATTCTCTCTAGATTTTCTCTCTCTTCCTGCAAATATCTGACTTGACCGTTGGAGGGGCCCCCCTCCCAGGAAACCCCCCGGGGCAGTCACGTTTTCTCTTTTGCAGGTCGCCCGTTTAGACCTTCGATTCAGAAGCTCCCTCAACTCGACACACTTTTAGTCGACCCCTCAAAAAGAACCCCGAAACAGAAGCTCACCTTACTTAGAGGCTCTCAAACTGGCGAAGGATAGACTGACAGAAATCACAATTTGCTAGCTTGTTTATCTTCTATTATTATTATTGTCATTATGATTTATGCCGGGACCTTGATGAGAAGTACAGACTCTATAAAGAATACAATTGGAATACGCCAAAGCAAGTGGCTGCTTGTTTGCTGGAAATTTTGGCCACAGTGAGTTTTGAGTATTTCAATAATAAGAGGGAGGAGATGGATACTGTGGTGTATCTGTTGGAAGTTTTGAGTATTTCAAGGGTCAGAGGTAGGAGCTCTTCATTATGGAATATCTGTTGGAGAATGCTGGGGTCTTGGGAGTCGATGAATATTGGTGTTCGACCTGGCCATTGGAATAATGATCTTGTTGAAAAGCTAGTGGTGTTTTTAAGTTGTTCCGAGATTTGTAAGTGAAGTCTACGAACCGTAGTGACCTCGATGCCTTATCTCAACTAATAGGAAGGTTTTCTCCTGCAAGTGTTCAGGAACTTACAACAACAACAACAACAACAACAACCCAGTAAGTATCCCGCTTAGGGCGGGGTCTGGGGAGGTCCAGATGTACGCAGTCTTACCCCTTCGCCTAGAAGAGAGACTGTTTCCGAAAGACCCACGAAAACTTTTTTTTTTTTCATTTGCAAAACGTTTTTTCGGGTAATAAAGCAATAAGTGTTGATCAAAAGGGCAAGAAAAGTAGAGCTGTAAACATACTAACACAGGGTATTACTAGATGAACTACATACAGTGACGGAGGCACTACAGGCTATGAACAAAATGAATCAACCTCTATTACTAGCCAATGCAAAACCCTAATCTAACGAGGATCCTCTACACGAATCCTACTACGCCATAATTTCCTATCTAGGACCAAGTCCTCGGTAAGTTTTAGAAGGGTCAAATCCTGTCTGATTACCTCTCCCCAATTCTTCTTCGGGCGTCCTCTTCTTCGTTTACAGTCTCTAAGTATAATTCTCTTACACCTTCTCACCGGTGCATCTCGATGCCTCCTCCTCACATGCCCAAGCCACCTAAGCCTCGTTTCTCGCATCTTGTTGTCAATATCGGTCACTCCCACCTTACCTCTTAACACTTCGTTCCTAATTCTATCTCTTCTTGTGGCGTTGCACATCCAGCGAAGCATCCTCATTTCGGTCACCCGCATCTTCTGCACATGCACCTGGCTCACCGGCCAACACTCCACCCCATATAGCATAGCTGGCCTGATGGCTGTACATTAAAATTTGCCTTTAAGTTTTAGTGGAATTTTTCTGTCACATAGGACTCCCGTTGCACTCCTCCACTTTAGCCACCCTGTTTTGATACGATGAGTCACGTCATCATCAATCTCGCCGTTTTCCTGTATGATTGAACCGAGATATTTAAAGCAATCCCTCTTCGGTACCACTTCAGTACCGATCTTAATCTCCATATCCGAGGTAACCCCATCTCTTGTAAATTTGCAATCCAAGTATTCGGTCTTGGTCCGACTCAACTTAAATCCCTTTGACTCTAGTGTATCCCGCCAAAGTTCTAGTTTGGCATTAACACCTTCTCTAATCTCGTCTATCAAAACAATGTCGTCGCCAAACAACATACACCAAGGCACATCCCCCTGGATAGTCTTAGTGAGCTCATCCATAACGGTTGCGAATAAAAAGGGACTCAACGCTGACCCTTGATGTAACCCAATATCTATAGAAAATTGCTCAGTCTCCCCTCCTGTAGTCCTGACCCTAGTCCTCACCCCCTCGTACATATCCTTAATCACTCGAATATAGGTGACTGGGACCCCCTTGGATTCCAAGCACCTCCACATAACTTTCCTGGGTACCCTGTCATACGCCTTCTCCAAATCAATGAAAACCATGTGCAGGTCCCTTTGTCTATCCCTGTAGTACTCCATAGAACGTCGAATCAGATGAATTGCTTCTGTTGTTGACCTCCCTGGCATGAAACCGAATTGGTTCTTCGAGATAAGGGTACTCTTCCTTAGTCTCCTCTCAATAACTCTCTCCCGTAGCTTCATGGTGTGACTGAGTAGTTTAATACCTCTATAGTTGTTGCAGCTTTGAATATCTCCTTTGTTCTTGTATAGAGGAATCAATGTGCTGAGTCGCCACTCCTCCGGCATCCTTGCAGATTTGAGGATCATGTTGAAAAGCCTAACTAACCACAATAAACCTTCTTCCCCCAACTTCTTCCATACCTCTATGGGTATCTCATCTGGTCCTACTGCCTTTCCACTCTTCATCGTCCTCATGGCCCCTTTAATTTCTTCCTTCGTAACACGACGACAAAAGCTGTAGTTACGATGTAGCTCGGATGTACTAAGATCACCCAACGAAATGTCTACGTCTCCTACATTGTTAAAAAGCTCCTTGAAATACCCATGCCACCTCCTCTTGATGTTTGCTTCGTCCACAAGAACTCGTCCCGCCTCATCCTTAATACAACGAACTTGGTCCAGGTCCCTAATCTTCCTCTCCCTAGCTCTCGCCAACCTGTAAACATCATGTTCTCCCTCCTTAGTAGCCAACCTTTGGTACAAGCTCTCATAGGCTTTACTTTTGGCTTCTGCTACTGATCTCTTTGCCTCCTTCTTCGCCGCTCTGTAGACTTCTCTCTTCTCCACCCTTTCCTCATCTACAGTGCTATCCATTAAGGCTTTATAGGCCGCCTTCTTCGCCTTCACCCTGTTTTGAATATCCTCACTCCACCACCAGGATTCCTTCTTGCTACTTGCTATCCCTCTTGCAACCTTTACAATCTGTTCAGGAACTTACAGATTGCCTTAATTTGGTTTCCAATTTCTTGGTGAACTGATGCTTTAAAATGTGGTACTATGTGAGAAATAATTGAGATGAGTTGAGGTGCACAAGTGTAGTGTACTATATTCATTTGAAGCTTTTCATGCATTTTTAAAAAACTTAAAACTTTTTGTGATTTCCTCACAGCTTTCATCTCTGGATCAACACTCAAGACGGTTCTGTACATTTTTTCTGTGGTATTTTTGCAGCTCCTAACCTTTACAATATGCTGTAGTTAATATTTTGGCTTTTGGGTGATGATTTTGTTGGAACCTTTTTGCTTGAAACTTGAAAGTCTTCAGTGAACCTTCTTGCACCTGAGCATGTTTTGATGGAAAGTAGCAAGGGTATATACTGTAAGTTATAGGACTAGGGTATATTCTTTTCACCTGAAAAGCACTGACCTAAACGTATTTGAACTGAATAATGGAGGCAGCAGTTGAAATGAGCACACCAGTGTGATGCAATAAACGATTGGCCTTGGTTCGTTAAAACAATCATGTCATAAGATCATCTGGCTTGCAGTGAGGCATAAATTTATTTGGAAAGTTATTCAGCTTGATACAGATAACAGAGTAGATGCATTTTTTTTTTTTTTTTTGAATAGGCAAAACAACCAGGTTACCGAATAGGTAAATCTAAAGTGTCCCTTTCCAACAGATTGAATAGGGACTGATCAAAAGAAGACGACTAGGAACATAATATGGGACAGGAGTGACCGAGGTGCGCCATGAAGTCCGCCACAGCATTACCTTCTCTAAAGATGTGGATCACCTCGACCCTGTCAAAAAAATGGAGATCTTTCTTTGTGTCAATTAGAACATTTTCTATTTCCCAGAGGATATGCCATTCTGCTCTAATAGTCTTGATTACGGACATATTATCACCTTCTATAGTAATATTTTTGTAGCCGTGAGATCTGGCCATTCTTACTCATTCTCGAAGTGCTATAGCTTCCGCCATTAAAATCGAACTAGTGCCACAAGACTATGCACCAAGGGAGACAACATCTCCTTTCTCATTACGGATAACAAATCCTGCAGCAGCTTGTGAATTATTTATCTTTGACCCATCAAAATTGAGTTTAACAAAATTCTGTCTGGGCAAATTCCAGTGTACATTTTGCCTAGGCTCCTTTGTCTTACATTTTTTTGGGAAAGCACCTCTTGTATCAAATCCAAGCTCTTTATCCGAAAGGGTTTTCCATTCTAGAAAACTAATTTTACTAGAAATGGCTATCTGAAAAGGTGAGGTGGCCAGATCGCTGAAAATAACTTTATTTCTTGCATACCAGAACATCCACCAGGTCATAATAAGAAGATTACAGTTTGCTTTTGGAAAGGTATTCTTTAAAAAATTTAATCTTTCAGTGAAAGAAAGGAGTTGGCTAACAGCTATAGTCAAATGAACATTACACACAATTTCAACCTCTCTAATGGTTTGCTTTAAGAAAGGGCAATCGAAGAAAAGATGAAAATTATCTTCACAATGGTGGTTACAGAAACTGCATTCTTGTGGTATAAAAATCTTGCTTTGTTCTAGTCTTTTCTTAGTAGGTAGCCCATCCAGACACAACTTTCACAAAACGAATTTAACTTTCGGTGGAATATTCAGGTCCCAGATCCAGCTAATACTACATTTTGTGTTGATTTTATCCTTTATGCCTTGTGCTAACCACGCAACTGATTTGCAAGAAAATTCACCATCCGCTGAGTAACCCCAATAAAACTTATCTGGGACCTCATTGTACGGAATCGGAATCCCTTGGATCGCAAGAATCGTTTCCTGAGAGACAACTCTCGAAAGAAGGGAGCTATCCCAGTGACCACTGGCATTAATGAAAACACTTACAGGTATAGATACATCGAAAAGGGGGTCATCTGACGTAATATCATAAAACATGTCTAGTAACGATACCGGGGAATTCCAGCAATCTGTCCAAAATTTGATATTCTGTCCATTGCCAACTTGCCAACGCAAGCCACTTTTGAAAAGGTCCCTAACTTTTAGTAAATTCTTCCATTGCCAGGAATTCTTTTTCCCTGGTATAAAATCAAGAATATTTACACCTTTGAGATATTTCTGGTTAATCAGTTTAACCCATTTACTTTCTGGGTCTTTCAGAATTTTCCAAATCAACTTCATTTGCATAGCTTTATTCGTAGCTTCAGCTTTCCTTAAACCCACACCACCCAAAGTTTTTGGCCTACAAACTTTATCCCACCCAATCAAATTAGAGGACGAGCTGTCTGGGTCTTTATTCCAGAAAAAGTTTCTGTTAATCTTGTCTAGTTTCTGTAAAGCAGAGGCTGACAACATGAAACTTTGCATAGTGTAAATTGGGACAGCGGAAAGATTAGCTTGAATAAGAGTAGTCCTACTAGCGTAGGAAAGGGAATTAGCTTTCCATGTAGCCAGGTTCTTTTGACTATGAGATAATACTTCTTGAAAGGTTTCACTATTTACATCGATCATTTATAATAGGACAACCCAAATACTTGTCTGAATGAGACATTAAAAGAATGCCTTTAAAAGATTCAATCATTTGGCGAGAAATATTCTTTGTGCATTGAAAGGATGACTTATCAAAGTTAATTTTTTGCCCTGACATTTTGCAATAGTGGTCCAAAATATCCTTAATAGTGTGACAACTTTGATTAAAGCTTTTGCAAAAATCATAGTATCGTCTGCAAAAGTAAAAAAAAGGTAGTTTATCAGCTCCATGACACATTTTTATGCCTATACTTTTCTTAGAGACATCACATTCCCGTTGCAGTCTACGCGCAAGGACTTCCGCACAAAGTATAAAAATGTATGGGGATAAAGGGTCACCTTGTGTGATACCACGGGAAGGGATAAAGGTAGGACCTGGGGCATTGTTGACAAGGACTGAGAAGGATACTGTCATCAAACATTCTTGTATCCAACTAATCCAGACATCACAAAAACCAAACTTTTTAAAAACTTGCAGAATAAAGTTCCAATCTAATATATCATAAGCTTTTTCCATATCAAGCTTAATAGCTAGCCATCCACTCTTACCTTGTTTTGATCTGAAAGAGTGGAAAACTTCGTGGGCTAAGAGAATATTATCCTGAATACATCGATCTGAGACAAAGGCACCTTGTAAAGGGTGGATCAATTTGCCAATAACAGTCTTTAAACATGAAGTTAAGATTTTGGAGATAATCTTGTAGATCGTCGTACAAAGGCTTATCGGCCGAAAATGATTAGCAGCATTAGGATTGTCAATCTTAGGGATAACGCAATAAACGTTTGATTGATCTCTAAGGATTTTTCCTGAATGAAAGAAAGTTTTAACCGCCCGGATTATCGAGGGGCCTACTATGTTCCAATACGTCTGGTAAAAAAGGGCCGGAAAACCATCCGGGCCAGGAGATTTGTTAGGGGCTAAAAGGAAGACAGCTTTTTTAATTTCACCATCTGTGACTGTTCTAGATAAGAAATCATTATCCTCGTCAGTGATTTCCTGCGAAATGTCCTGGAGATCAGTTTCAATATTTAGGTGGCAATTATTGTCTTTAACAAATCTAGCCTTGAATTCTTTAATAAGTTCACTTTTTATACATGTTGGATCTGTAAAAAGGATGCTTTCTTTGCTTACAAATTCTAGGATACGTTTTCTACTCTTGCGTATCGTAGCCTTTGTTTGAAAATATGCAGTATTCCTATCACCAAGAGCCAAGTTCTTCTCTCGGGCTCTCTGGTGCCAATAATTACGATTAAAATTTATTAACTTCGCTTTTTTCTTTATCAGATTGTCTTGTACTGTCACTAATCTTGAGTTAGTGGGAGTTGAGATGAGTTTACTTTGAACACTAAATAATCTGACCTTTCACTTCTTTAAGTTGTCTTGTAATTTTACCAAACTTGAGTTTAGCCAAATTCTTAGAGAGCATTTTCAAGTTTTTGGTCTTTTGAGACAACTGATATAGGTTAGACCCATTATATCTAGTACTCCAAGCTTTGCGTACTAGAGAATCAAAATCTTTGTGAGCAATCCAAGCAGCTTCAAATTTAAACGGAGAAGGGGTAAAATTACTTTGCACATTTAAACTTAAAGTAATTGGACAATGGTCTGATGAGCTAAAATCATGATGAGTAACATTCATCAAAGGATAAGTTGCTAATGCAGAGGGAGAGGAAAAAACCCTATCAAGTCTTTCCTTCACATTATTGGTGCCAGCCTTTTTCTTGCGCCAAGTATAGACACTACCAGCATAAGGAACATCAAGGACATTTGCAGTATACTTAAAATAATTTAATCTTTCAAATCTAGAAGAATGAGGCAGAGAACCACCTAGTTTCTCATTGGTAGATCCTATCTCATTCAAATCACCCATCAGAATAAAGGGACAAGTGAGAGAAGAGCAATACAGAATCAAATCTTTCCAAAACTGATGCTTATGAGCTGACTAAGCAGGGGCGTAGCAGAAAATCACAACAAGAGAATTAGATGAATTTAAGTCATGAACTTTTAGAGCTAAGAAACGAACTTCTTTAAAGATAACAGTAACATCAATGAGGTTATGCTGCCAAAGCACCCAGATTCCACCAGAAAAACCAACACAAGGAATATGATCATACTTAGAAAAGCCAAATTGATGCACAAAAGAAGCTGAGGGATCATACTGAACTTTGGTTTCAGCTAGGGCAACCAAATTCACATGATGAAGTTTACACAATAATTTTACTTCTTCACCCACATCTTTTCTACCGACCCCTCTAACATTCCAGAAAGCTATCTTATTCATAAAACCATTATTTGGAAGACATCAAATGGCTTGACACACAAACTTAAAAGCAATTTCTTTCTTACTACATAGAGCTGGTGGTTAAAACAAGACATGCTAAAACACACATAACTCAGAGCAAGTAATAAGCAAGGCTTCAACCTCAAATATACAGGAAATAATGTATAGCGAGGAGAGAATGGATGAACTATAACAGTAATAAGAAATAGTACCTGGGTTAGTCTGGATGCTAAAGCATTTAGGCTCCAATAATGGGAGAAACTCCCATGAATTGCTTGTAAGATTGGATTGATCTCAAGGATAGAGAAAGACTCAAACCCTACAAAGAGCCATGCTTGTAGAAGGAGAAACTTGGCTTCATAGCAAAGGGCAACGGCTAGCAAAAGCCACACCCGTAACTGGCTAGGAGCAGCTAGGAGCTCAAAGCAGAGCCACCCTCCGGGAGAAGGAGACAAGAGGTCACAGGAAACCAGAACACCAACCTCAAGAGGAGAAAACCAGTAACTAAAGAGACTAGTACTATTTTTCCCTTCACAAAGAAACTGAAGACTGAAACACTCCAAAGGTGAGAAATTGAGGACAAAAACCCCCCACAGACAGAGAATAGAGCAAATAGCGAAAGATATAACCCAGATAGAAGCTTCGAAAAATCTAAGGTTAGGAGCAAAAATTCTTGAGGAAATCCAATGTGCGGTTGTACAATAGTGTAACTTGGACTTAATCGAAGCAAGAACAACAAGAATCGCTAAAAACCTAAGCAATTCAGAACTGGAAAGGTCAAATTTCAGAAGAAAACCCGATCTAGGGTTAGGGGAATTTTGATGGGAAATTGCACTTAATCTGGTCCTAATCGAGACCAAAATGATTGAAGGGGCATCATTACTGGAAAAATAGAAGAAATTTGATGAGGAATCAATGCTTAAATTCTGAGATTTGTGGATGAAGGGAATGATTTGGGCTAGAAAACTTGAAATGTCGGGGGGTTTCTTCCTTTTCTCTTTTGCTCTCTTCCGTTTCTCTCTCATCAATTGTACATGTTTCTTGATCATGGTTACAGAGTAGATGCATAGTGTTAGGTTCCGCCCTTTACACCTTGTAATTTACTGCTTTCTTTTACTTTCCTTTTATTGTAGCATGTCTCTAAGGCGCTTCCTGCGTGTTGACCATTGGACATGTCTTTAAGCTTTCTAGTTCTTTTCTAACATGTCTCTAAGGCGCTTCCTGCGTGTCGACCCTTGGACATGTCTTTAAGCTTCCTAGTCTTTTTACTTTTAGGTGTAGATGTTGAGTATGAAAGTTATGCACTCTTGATGTCTACTCCTGTCAGAATGAATAAAGCTCTAAGGACTCTTTATGGGGGAATCAGTCCTCCATATCGATGTATTGATGTCAATGCTTGTTGTTGTTAAACTGTATTGATTGCTTTCATCATCCAACCCCTCTCTCAAACTTCGTCCCTCCCTCACTCTCTTGTGTCCATGGACACCCCGAAGACGTTCCTTGTGTACGGCTGGCACTCTTGCCGCTAGGAGACAAGAGCGCATCGCACGTCCCGCAACTTGAAAAGGCGGACCGTGACAGTTAGTATCAGAGATCAGCTAGAGAAGCACGCTCAGTAAAAGGTTGCTAGATTCGAATCCGAAACCATGGTTAACATGGAAGAGCTAGAGAAAATTGTGATCGGGCAGGATGCGCGGATCGATGCATTGGAGGCCGAAATGCATGAGATGTCCTCCACAAGCTTACGGGAGGAGCTTGACCACATCCACAATCAAATTCAATCATTGTGGGATCAATGTAATACGATCACCAAGGCCGTTGCTAGCAGTAATGGTGGATCAGGGTCGAGACGGGTGAAGCCCTGTCAACCCAGGACATATAGTGGAGCCAGAGACTCCAAGGAAATAGACAACTTTTTCTTCGACCTAGAACAATTCTTCCGAGTCAGTGGACTGGAAGAGGACCAGAAGGCAGACACCGCCATCATGTACCTTGTGGGTGACGCGGAGTTGTGGTGGCATTGGAAGTATGCTGAAATCAAAGCGAAAACTCTGAAAATAGACACATGGGAAGAGTTTAAGAAGGAACTCAACGACCACTTCTACCCGGAGAACACTGAGTTCATTGCCCGAAGGAAGTTAAAGACAATCAAGCATACAGGGAGCATCCGAGACTATGTGAAGGAGTACTCGGCGTGCATGCTTGAAATCAAGGACATGAGCGACAAGGATCGTATGTTTAACTTCATCGATGGGCTGAAAGAGTGGGCTCAACGTGAGTTGAACAGACAGAAGCTGGATACCTTGTCGGCTGCTATAAGCGTGGCCGAACGGCTCTTTGACAACCAGCTAGGGAAAGAGATCCCACCGAAGAAAGGGCCAACAGGGCCAAGTTTGATTGTGAATCGAGCAGCGTCGACTGGCTCCCAGACAGGCTCGAACAATGCTCGAAACTACAAAGGGGGTAACTACAGTGGTGGAAATAAAAGATATCGGAACGTTGGAGGGGGATCTCCTAGACCGGCACCCTACCGGCCCCCAGGTTCAACCTCGCCGTTCAATCGGACAAAAACGTCCACGACATGATGGCCGTCGAAGTTGAGTTGCTACAACTGCAAAGGGCCACACAAACAGACCGAGTGCCCTCATCGAGACTTGAGTGCCCAACAACAGAATCTATCTAAGATGTATGTGGAGTCTGATGGCACCAACGAAGGAGAGACAAGCAGAAACAATGAAATGGAGGAGGATGAGATACCACACATGGGAGCTGTTCATTTACTGGGCGCCCTGAGGGGTGACAAGACCTCCCTAAAACACAAGTCGACTGAGCTCATGTACGTCGAAGTAGTGATCAATGGATGTAGCACTCGAGCAATGGTTGACACGGGTGCCACCCATAACTTCGTGGCCGGCACTGAAGCAGAGAGATTGGGACTGAAGCTAGACCGCGCTGGCGGCAGCATGAAGGCCGTGAACTCGGCAGCAAGACCTATTCATGGGATTTCCAAGGGAGTCCTCACTCGGATAGGGGAGTGGAGTGGTCGATTGGACCTTACTGTGACTCCACTAGATGATTTCAAGATGGTATTGGGTATGGACTTCCTCCGGACGTCTAAAGCGTCGCCCATGCCCCATTTGAGTTCCTTGTTTTTGATGGGTGATAGCCCATGTCTTGTGAAAGCGTCAAACGCGAAGGTTGAGAATAGACGGGGACAGATGCTCTCGTCAATGCAGTTTGAGAAGGGACTTAGGAGATGCGAACCGTCGTTCCTGGCTACTTTGTCGATGAAGGAAGATTGTAGGGATTAAAACACGCCTTCGGAGGTAGTGAAACTTCTTGAGGGATTCAAGGACATCTTGCCCGATGATCTACCCCAAGTCCTCCCCCCTCGCCGATCCGTCGATCATCAGATCGAGTTGGTCCCAGGAGCCATGCCACCCGCTCGTAGCCCTTACAGGATGGCACCTCCCGAGCTGGCTGAAGTGAGGAAACAGTTGGATGGTCTATTGAAGGGAAGATTCATTCGGCCGTCCAAAGCGACCTATGGGGCTCCGGTGTTGTTTCAAAAGAAGCAAGATGGAACTCTCCGGCTGTGTATTGACTATCGGGCACTCAACAAGTTTACGGTGAGGAATCACTATCCTATTCCGTTGATTGCTGACTTGTTCGATCAACTTGGCGATGCTATGTACTTTACGAAGCTTGATTTGAGGTCGGGGTACCATCAAGTTCGTATATCAAAAGGGGACGAGCCGAAGACATCTTGTGTGACGAGATATGGGGCTTTTGAGTGGTTAGTGATGCCCTTTGGACTAACGAAAGCTCCTGCAACGTTCTGCACTTTGATGAACCATGTCTTCCATGGGTACTTGGATAAGTTCGTGGTGGTATACCTCGATGATATTGTGATCTACAGCAAGACCATGAGTGAACACCTGAAACACTTAAGACTTGTGTTCGAAAAGTTGCGCGAGCACCACCTCTTCGTGAAGCCTGAGAAGTGTTCGTTTGCACAAGAAAAAATTAGTTTCCTTAGTCACTTTGTAGGAAAGGGGAAGATGCGCATGGATCCTAAGACAGTCTCGGCCATCAAGGAGTGGAAGCCTCCGAAGAATGTCTCTGAGTTCCGTTTCTTCCTTGGCCTTACTAATTACTACCGGCGTTTCATTGCAGGGTATTCTGGTATTGTGGCTCCCCTCACAGACTTGCTCAAGAAGTGTGAAGGTTGGAATTGGGCCAAATCACAGAATGAGGCGTTCGAGAATTTTAAGAGGATGGTAACCAAGGAACCGGTGTTGGCTCTCCTTGATGTCACAAAACCTTTCGAGGTCGAGACTGATGCCTCAGACTTTGCCCTTCGGGGAGTTCTACTTCAAGAAGGGCACCCAGTTGCTTTTGAGAGCCGCAAGCTGAATGGGGCCGAGAGGCGGTATGACGCTCAAGAGAAGGAGTTACTGGCAATTGTACATTGCTTAAGGGTCTGGAGACACTATCTTCTGGGTTCGAAATTCCTCGTTCGCACAGGCAACACCGCGGCGATCCATTTCTTAACCCAACCGAGACTCACCGGTCGACAAGCTCGGTGGCAAGAATCTCTTGCGAAATTTGATGTGGAGTTCACATACAGACTTGGGGTCAACAACAAGGTCGCAGATGCTCTTAGTCGTCGCGCCGACTTCGCTGCATTGAAGCAGATGGCTCACTTGTCGACAAGTCATGTGGCCACTACAATCCGTGACCAGATCAAGCAGCATCTGGGTCAAGATACGATGGCGAAGACCATCGAACACCTCATCAAAGAAGGAAAGACACGACGATTCTGGATAGAAGATGGCCTTATCTTCACAAAGGGACATAGGTTGTATGTTCCCAGGGCCGAGGGCCTTCGGAGAAAATTGCTGAGTGAATGTCATGACACCCTCTGGGCAGGACATCCAGGGTGGCAACGAACCTTGAGCTTGTTAAAGCAAGGGTATTTCTTGCCCCAGATGAAGGATGATGTGATGAGCTATACTCGGACGTGTCTCGTGTGTCAGCAAGACAAGCCAGATCAATTCAAGCCGGGCGGCTTGCTAAACCCGCTCGCAGTGCCGACTAGACCATGGGAGAGTGTCTCCATGAACTTCATCATATGTTAACCGAAGGTCGGACCCTTGTCGGCAATCATGGTGATAGTGGATCGGTTCTCGAAGTATGCCACGTTCATCCCAATGCCGAAAGCGACCGGGGCAGAAGAGACAGTCGTCCTCTTCTTCAAACACATTGTTAAGTACTGGGGGCTGCCGAGGAGCATTGTGAATGACCGAGACCCTCGGTTCACAGGCATCTTTTGGGGTGAACTCTTCAAGCTTCTTGGGTCAGAGGTAAACATGTCTTCAGCGTATCATCCCCAGACGGATGGACAGACAGAAAGGTTCAACGGGCTCCTCGAAGAATACCTTCGACACTTCGTGAGCGCCAACCAAAGAGAGTGGGTGAGACTGCTAGATGTAGCCCAACTCTGCTTCAATTCTCAAAAGAGCTCCTCGTCCAACAGGAATCCCTTCGAAGTTGTGACATGACAACAACCTCTCCTACCACAGACAGTGGATGATCACTACAAGGGCCGAAGCAAGAAAGCCTATGATTTTACCAGAGAATGGAAGCAAAACACTGACATTGCTCGGAGTTACTTAGAAAAGGCTTCAAAACACATGAAGAAATGGGCTGATCAGAAGAGAAGGCCACAAGAGTTCGCAATGGGAGACCTAGTGATGGTGAAGATCCTCTCAGAGCATATGCGGTTCCTTAGAGGAAGTGACAAGCGGTTGGTCCGCAAATATGAAGGCCCCATCCTTATCACAAAAAGGTTGGGCAAGACGGCTTACAAAGTGGAACCTCTGACTTGGATGAAAGTACACCCTGTCTTTCATGTGAGTCTCTTGAAGCCGTACCATGCAGATCTAGAGGACTCCGCCCGCAACAAGTCACACCGGGCCAACATCCGCACCAAGCCGTCCCCGACACTTGATGACTGAATCACGTCGCCGAGGACGTCGACAACTTTAGTGGGGGAGAATGTTAGGTCCGCCCTTTACACCTTGTAATTTACTGCTTTCCTTTACTTTCCTTGTAATGTAACATGTCTCTAAGGCGCTTCCTGCGTGTTGACCCTTGGACATGTCTTTAAGCTTTCTAGTTCTTTCCTAACATGTCTCTAAAGCGCTTCCTGCGTGTCGGCCCTTGGACATGTCTTTAAGCTTCCTAGTCTTTTTACTTTTAGGTGTAGATGTTGAGTATGAAAGTTATACACTCTTGATGTCTACTCCTGTCAGAATGAATAAAGCTCTAAGGACTCTTTATGGGGGAATCAGTCCTCCATATCAATGTATTGATGTCAATGCTTGTTGTTGTTAAACTGTATTGATTGCTTTCATCATCCAACCCCTCTCACAAACTCCGTCCCTCCCTCACTCTCTTGTGTCCACGGACACCCCGAAGACGTTCCTTGTGTACGGCAGGCACTCTAGCCGCTAGGAGACAAGAGCGCGCCGCACGTCCCGCAATTTGAAAATGCGGACCGTGACACTTAAGTCTACCTCTATATGCATAGTGAGTGGGTTAAACATTTCTGCTATGGCCTCATTTGACTCTAACCAGTTCTGAATAATTCTGATCCTCACAAGTAGTGCAACATCTTCAGAATTGATCGAGTCATTAAATTGTAATTCTTCGCTACAGAATGGCCAAGGCCAAGCATTTATCATTATCTCCTGATTCTAATTCTTGCAAGGTTTTGTGTTCCTGCAAACCTATAGTGGCTGGTGTTTAATTGTTTACTCTTGCTTCTGTCCTTCAATATGCTTGAAACTTTGTTATATTGTACTTGGCTGATGTTTCCCAATTCGACGAGCTTGGGACTCTGCACGTGAATCCTTTGATGTGAAGTTGCTGCTTTGTTTTCTTCACAAGTCATCTAATTGAGAATGTCATCTTGCGTAACAATCAAGGTGAGCAGTAATGTTTATTACTCCTGTTTCAGTTTGTCATATTGTGATTGAATTCGTCATGTCTTTCCAACAGGGTCATGATAGCCAGTATGCCTTTGAGGAGCGATCTGTACGGAAAGTACCGAAGGATGTTCCAGATTGTTTAAAGCTGAAACTGAAGGAAGTGCAGTAGCGTTGCTTCAAAGGACACAAAGATGAGCTTACCTAGTAGAGCATTTGTTGAACAATGCTGAAGTGCTAGAGTTCATGTTGGTGACTACTGACTAGTAAGTGCTATCCTCTTGATGACGAGATGATGGAGAAATTTGAGATGGTTCCGGAAAGCTTCTTTACATGGTTCCTATTGTCTGAAAAAATTAGCTATTGAGTGCTGATTCACTGTAGGAACTCGATTAAAGGGTTTGCCATAGCCATACAAACTGCATAAACATTGGCCTTTTTCCACAGAAAACATCATGGGTATAGAGAAGATGCATCATATATATATTTGCTGTTTTTTTTTAATTTTATATTATTACATATATTGTTCTTTTTTTAGATAAGAAGGCCATACATAGTTCTTGGATGTTTAAATCTCTGATTTGGAGACAAGCCAAGTGAGGAATTCAACTTTTTGGAGAACCATTATTCTGCAGATCATTTAGTCAATACTCCAAACATTCGTGAGAAAACATCAAGCCAAATATCAGTTTACGACACCGGAAACAGTAAAAATCTAGGCATTCCTTGTGAAAGCAGAGTAAGATTCTGTTTAACAAGTTTATTCTATTTTTCTTTAATAGGATTGTTTTCAATACTCAGCAGTACTCACCAGAAATTCAATACAAAACACAGGCACTCAAGAACACTCACGAACAGTAATAATCAAATTATGAGAGAAAACAGCAATACACAACAGTATTCACCAGAAATTCAACACAAAACACAGGCACTCACGAACAGTAATAATCGAATAAAAGAACAAACAGTAGCTCATACACAACAGTTCTCACCACCACTCATCAGCGAAAAGACCAAAAGAAACCAGTACTCACCAACGCTCACCATCACCAGCACCATAAATCCATCCATATCAAACTGAGCCTAGAAAAGGTCACTTATCGTTGCGGACACTGGTAACAGCCTGAATAATGGACGCAGCAGTTTGGATGACCACGCCAGTGGTGAAATATACTATTGCCCATGGTTCGTTAAAATAATCCCTTCTAAGGATAGTCTTGCAGTGAGGCATAATAAAGTTCATTCGGAACTTATTCAACTTAGTACAGAGGTCTTTATAGGATGCGTAGTCTGCCAATATACGTTTAGTGATCGAGTTAAACAGATCAGCTACAGCTTCATCCGACTCTAACCAGTTCTGAATGATTTTGTTCCTCACAAGTCAACGTCTTCCTTGGAATTGATCAAGTCATCCATGAAGCACATAAAGTCACTGACAGATTTGTTGTTACTATTAGTAGTATGGGTGTATAACTCATAAGCCATGACATTCCTGAAAAAGGTTTCTGTGTGATGCCATACACTCAATGCAAAGTGGGCAGCATCAGGACCCCTCCATTGAATTCTATCTCAAGCAGTGGGCTATTAGTTGATCTGAACTCTATTCCAGCTTTAGCAAGACGCGTTACACTAGGAACCCGAAATTCATGTATATCCTTACCATTCAGGTTACATAGACACGGAAGTTTTGCTTATCCCATTTGCACAGGATGAAAGTTAGGTACCATTTCCTCCGGCTCTACTTCTGCAGCATGAGAAGGTGTGCAGCAGATCTTTAGGAAACTAACAAAATGGGCTACTTCATTCTCTTCAAACTTTTGTTCGACTTCATTTCTGGTTAACAAATGGGTAATGGTAGGGATTGAGGTTCTCAATGCGCAGTACACAATTGCACTGAAGGCTGGCAGACGTAACCCTTGTCCAATTTGGTCCGAGCCTTGAAATGTAAGTGTTCGAGGACAAAATATGGAAGTTGATTCTCCAGCCAAATGAGGTCACGTCTGACTTCGAAAGATGTTCTTGTGTTCTGAAATATGAAATCATGTGCAGGTCGTTCGAAGTTGAAAATTTCATGCATTTCTTCGTAGTTAGCTTGAGGTGATCTTGTAGGCTCATTCTCGGTATTTGCCAACTTTCGAATCTTCCTTAGAAGAAATTCTACTATGAAGCATCCGTCAAGGACTAACATTTTAACAAATTCTCTCCTGCTAAGCACTATTTCCTCAGCATAGCACAAGCGTGCATCAGCCTCTAGTCTCATTACTTCCTCAACGTAGTCCCTCTCGCTCTTGTTGGTGGCCCGAGCTATCAAAGCATTCATGTACTCCAACTTATGCTCCTCCATGGCCTTGTACTTGGGATCATCATGGTGATAAGGGCCGATGGAGACCCGCCAAGGAGTGTAAGCATTTTCACTGAGTTTCCGAAGATGATCTTGTTGGGTATTATCCCAATTTGTGAAAATACCAAAAAGAAAAAAGAAAAAAAAAAAAAGAGTTTGAAAAAGGAACCGAATTATGCTCGGTTGTGAATTGTACCGTATGTCCAATTGAGGACTTTGCTAAAAGCTTAGTGGGCTAGGTCAGAAACATAAGTTGGCATATGTTACGTCACTTGTAAAAGGGTTTGGATGGCAAACTCTTGAGGTGTGCCGCAAGAAGCCAAAGAAAAAAGAGAGGCTGAGAGCTTGGGTGCCCGAAGGTCTTAGGGAGAGTGCTCCGGATAATGAGCCGTCTTATGAGCCGAGATGATGAAGAAATTTTTAATTAGGGGGAGACCTAGTTAGGTGAACAACTACGCCGGGAGTCCGTAGTGAGTGCGTTTGTTGGTTCGAATATAAAACCAACGGTTATGGCGTTTGTTGGTTCGGGCATAAAACCCACGGGTTCCTACAACAGGTATTTGTATCAATCCTAGTATTTTGGTAGTAGTATCAGTTGGGGTGTATTGATATTGTACTGGGCCGCTTGTACTAGGAGTTGGGTTGTTTACCTGGTTGTAGATGGGTTAATTGTTGGCTTGACATTGTAATCACTATTGATTTGATATTAGTGGATTAGTTGTCGGTTTGGCCCGTGGTTTTTACCCGATTGGGGTTTTCCAGGTTATATTTTAGTGTTGATTATTGTGTGTTGTTTTCTGTATTTTATTGTTAATTTCGCAATTAGTATTAGAGTGTTTGTGTCCTAATCAGAGGGATTTGTTGTGTGGGTGTGTGGGTCAAAAATCCCAACAGATCTGTAACTGTATAGATAGACAGTTGAGAAGGCAGTTGATGCAACTGATGTTGCTTATTTGACAGCTCCTCTGACAACCCTATCAATTCGCCAGAAATTTCTTGAGCCAAATTGCGAGCAACGATTTCCATGGAGTCAGGTATGTGTCGCAAATTGGATGTTTCTCCTGCTTAGATGAAGAATCATTATCGGAAAATGTGTGAAAAAATCCCTTTAAATTTCACATTACAATAGAGGGAACGGTGAGCTAATCGTGGATAGTGCGGCAACTGACAACCAAATCAAGTAGTGGAGTGGCGTTTGTTTAGTGGGAATAGAAGGTGGGGATAGGGATTAGAAAATTAGAATTGTAAAATCTCATGTTTGGTGCCGGTGATGGGGAATAGAGAAGGGGTAGAATGGGAATAAAAAGGCCTCTTATCCCACGTTTTTAATCCCATAGGGGGGCTGGTAATTGGAGATGAGATAAAGGATTTTAATAATCAAATTACTATCAGGCCCATTAAAAATGACTGTAAATTTTGTCTCCTCTTTTATTTAAGGGCATTTTGGTAAACTAACTTTACAATCCCCAATATATTCCCTTATCTAATACCCACCTAACAAACAGGATAGTGAGATTAGCTATACAAATTCTCTATCCCCTCAACCCAAATCCCATCTCCATCCGCATAGTTTCATAATTTCATTCCCACTTCCCAAACGCCTCCTAGGAGTATAGAGTAGGAGTACTACTAGTACTCAGTGACATGAGTTTTGGCGCCTGCAGGGAACCAAAACTCTCTTACGAGGCAGACTCATGCTTGAGGTATCACTTTGCATATACGGTTGTATCACTTTTTTGCTCACAGATATCACGCCTCATGAATGAGATATAAGAGTTTTTGTGGGAAATTGGGAATCCATATTGTTTTGCATGGCAAGAAGGAATGAGACAGCGGTTAAAATATTTGAATTTTTAGCGGGAAATGATCTTTCACAGTGGTTACAATATTTGAATTTTAAGCGGAAAAGAAACTTTAAGAACGATTCAATGTGATTTATCACAGGGGGGGACAAACCACAGCGATGATAAATCATATCTTCCACAACGGTGGAAGACCACTACGATAAATCCTTATTTATCATAACAGGATCTTTCACAACGGTTGGGCCCGCTGTGAAAAATACATTTCGACCGCTGTGAAAAAGTATATCTGGCGTAGTGTCACTGTGAGACGGCTGTTACATTTTGAACTAAAAAGTGGTCGTGAAAATTTTTTTGTTGTTTTTTGGACAAAAGGTATTACCTTTTAGACAACAACGATTACATTTTAAATAAAAACGGTTACTTTTAAGCGTCATAAAATCGTCTTACACAAGACCTACTATATTTTTCGAGTTCAACACACATTAATCAAAATTTTAAAGGCAGTCATGTTCTTGTGGGATTTTCCCTAATAGATTTAAAAACAAAAAGAAAGAGGGGGAAATAAACACCACTACAAATTCACAAGAAATCAAGAATGGCAAGAAACCCTTCTACATTAGGCAAATTTCAGCATAGCATTTTAGATACATTTATGATCGTTTGGCCTATCTCCCTTAAATTTCAACTTCTCCTCCCACGTGTGCTCTTGCCTATCCCTTTTTACTCACGCACTCCCTCCTCCACTTCAAACTTCTAAAATTTAATATAAAGCTAGAGGGAGAATGACAAGATTCATTGGTTTCATGGTTTGCCAAAAAGTTCATCATAGTTTTATGAATGCACACGTTTTGTTCACTACCTCTCTCTCTCCCTCTCCCTTCCCCTCTATTTACCACATTTTTTCTCTCATTAAAAAACAGTACGGACTACGAAGTATAATGCTTTTGAAGTTTTTTACTATTTGTTTTCTTGAATGTGGGGTATTGGATAAACAAGCTCCCAATTTTTTTTATGTTTCGAACAATTATGAACATTGTCATCATTCTTTCCTCTCTCGCTCATCATTAATCTCTTTTGTTCATGAATAGAGGCAGTTTTTTGGGTTCATATGGAAAGGAGAGAAAGTGAACGATGGACACAAATTTTTTTGACCACATATGATAATTGAAAATTGGTTTTTCCTAGAGGAATAAAATGGAGAGGATCCCAACTCGTCGATTTATCACCAAACATAAATTTTCAAACCCAATTGTTCTCGAAATTCCCCAGTCCTTACTTGGGAGGTGAATAGGTGATGACACAAAAACACAACGACGGATCAATAATCCAGATGATATGATATTCATCATTAAATAGTCATATCATACACTATCATACAACTATATAAAAGGCATGATCGTCCGAGTCAAAAAATTTCTTTTGCTTCGAATGCAAAACCTCACAGCTGTGGTTGGGACTCCAAAACCAAAGAAGTTGATGGCCTCTTACATGTTTTCGTTTCTTGGGATTTTTCGGTTTTTTTGGGGGTTTTTGAAATTTTTTGGGATCTCGAATAATTTTCCGGCGGGAAGGCGGAGAGGGGAGGTGGTGGCTGGGGGAGGCCACGGCTGAGGTCGATGACCGGAGTCGACCTCAGTCGTGGCCAGGGCGGGGGTGGAGGGGCTGTGGGGTGGTAGGGCACTGAGGAGAGAGAAAATAAGGGTTTGGGGGTGAGGGGAGGAGAGAGAGGGGGAGGGGTGGGATGGTGGGGGCCACCATCGTGGTCTCCGGCCAGCGCTGACCACGACGAGGCCGGGGAGGTGGTGGTGGTGGGCGGCGTTTAATTTGGGGGTGAGGGGAGGAAAGAGAGGGGGAGGGAGGGGTGGGCTAGTGGGGGCCACTGTTGTGGTCTCCGGCCAACGCCGACCACGACGGTGGCCGGGGAGAAATCTGTGCCGCCAATTAGCATACATTGTGATAGTCAATCTGTTATTGGAAGGGCAAAGAATTCCATGTATAACAGTAAGTCTAGACATATCCGTCGGAGACATAACGTCGTTAGGCAATTGATTAAAAATGGAATTATCTCACTTGACTATGTGAAGTCGAAAGACAATATTGCAGATCCGTTAACCAAAGCATTGCCACAAATGCTGGTTGAAAAGTCAATGAGAGAAATGGGCTTAAAGTCCATGATTGAATAAAGTCCATGAGGAAACCCTACCTAACTGATTGGAGATCCCAAGAAATAGGTTCAAAGGGACAACAAAATTGAGGACAAGACTCGGTGGCACTAATTATTATTAGTGCATACATGCTAAGAGTACTTAGGGTAAGCTATACTTTTAATAATCTTTATACCTGGATGTGTTCAAGTGGGGTATGGCATGTTACTCCTTATAGATAAAACCTATGCGGGTATGAAGGGGCCGCTTCAAGTGAGAACTTCAAGGTGGTTAAAGTTCTCTAAAACACTCAAGAATCAGGTAGTGTTCATGGCCAAAACGAACACGAACAAGAGAATCAACCATGTTCTAAGAAAACTGTGTGTTATCTGTTGTCTAGGTTTACAAAAGAAGGCTGACTGTTCAACGCAAAAATCCTCACTGATTGGCCAGTAGACTCGATAGATATTCACTAGGGAAAGTTCAAAGTACCTGACTACTTATCCCGGTGCAATTCTCTTTACTTATACTCAGAGATAGTTTTTGTTTTTCAAGGCAATTTTCTATTCATGTGGAGGGATTGTTGGAAATATGTCCCTATTTGTATGAATTAGAAAATTAATAAATAAATAAAAAGATATTATCTTTATTTATTTTTTTATTTATTTGTTAAAATTAAAATAACTGATAAGTCAGTTATTCAGAGATTTGGGATAACTGTCTTTCCTAGCAGTATAAATAACCCAAAGGCCCTGTTGAAAAACAACGTTGTTTTACAGAATAAAACTTTCTCCTTATTTTACAAAATCTCTGAGTATTGACATTGATTGTATTCGATGGAACTTTAATGGATTGAAGTGCCGCTTCCATTAGAGACGCATCCGTTCTATCCTGGGAGACGTTTGCTTAACACCTTGGGCACCACGAGGGAGCAAATACGTCTTAAGGAGACAACTAAATTAGTTGGGCTTGGATTAACATTGGTTCTTCAATCAGGTTTTTCATAATCTAATTTATTCATACGAATCTACATGTTTAATATGACCTAGATATAACACCACTGTCGTGGTCTCCGGCCAACGCCGACCACGATAGTGGCCGGGGAGGTGGAGGTGAGGCGGCGGTGGTGGTGGTGGTGGTGGGGCGGCGCCAGCGAAGAGGGAAGGGAGGAGAGAGAATGTGGGTGAGGATGGAAGGAGAGAGAGTGGAGATGGAAGGAGTGAGAGAGTGGAGGATTACAATAAATTGTAATTCTTAGATTACAATTTACTTCTTGGTATAAACATATAAGATTTTGGTTTACTTTAGTATATCATTCTTATTTCTCACACAGTGTAGTACTATAGATATTTCAGCTTATTGTTCTTATTGTTTTGAAACATATATGAATAGATTAAATATGAAAACTTGTATTCAAATGATGTTAGCTTTTTGCTTTGAGGCCAGGCTAATCTATTACTCTATTAGTTTAAAAAAATTTCTAAGTTTAAGCAAATTGTGTTATGTCCGTACATTACAGGGTGTGTGAATAAACATAAATAAAATAATGATACTTTTAATTACATCAATGATTAATAATAAGAGTATTCTTGTTGTTATATTGCGGCCCATACAATCTTAACTCTTGTACAAAAATTTATTTAATACAATTTTATTGTAACTTTTGTTAAGATAAGGGTCACTTTTTAATGAAACAAGAATCACGCCTCATAATAAGTGACTCATACATATTTGAATAATGACCCAAATTTTCCAATGAGTTAGTCTCAAACAAGACTTACTCGAAATTATATACTAACATAATTAAAATGATCGTAGTTTTAAATTTTATTACATGCTCAAAATTCTAAAATTGAGTATACATTATATTGATAAAATTCTAAACTTAAATATTTCTTCTTAATGGAAGGTTTAATCTTGATATATATATATAGGCGTAGCCCGTGTATTGAACGGGGCTTCCAAACTAGTATATAAAAGAGCAAATATTTCTATCTTTTTTTTTTTTTTTTTTTTTTTGCTTTAGTGACAAAGCTACAACAAAGTCTATGGTTTGGTCCAAACCAAAAGGACAACCTATGGTTAAAAATGAGAGAGAAAATATGTGCATTTGTAAATGAAAAAAGAAGTAGCAAGTAAAGCAACAAAGAAGATAAATGAAAATGTAGCTCCAATACTTGGTACAAGTCGAGTTGATTTTGTGTAAAAAATTTTCATAGGAAAACGGTAAAATTAAAAACAAAACATCGTTTATTTAAAATGTAATATTTCTTGTGTTTAAATTGACACTTCTTCTTCAACGGCCACAAGTGTTTATAAAAAGGTAACCAGACATCTCACGATAAGACATCTTATATGACTTTTTCGGTACACATATATGCCACACATTTTAGAAATGATGTAACATGTTACGAGTATACCTTTATTACGGCCATTTTGTATTTTTCATTCATATGTTCTTAGATCTTTTAAGTGTTAATTCTCATAAACATGCAAACCACCCAACTTTTTTCTTTTCTTTTTAAAATTTGATAGTGGAAGGTAGTTTTAGTGAGGATGACAAAACTATAAGAATTTGTATTGATGCAGTACTAATTAATCGACTTAAGAATAGTCTATTTCCCGAACGTATTCATTACAACAATGTATGTTTATTTTTTTTCATTTTCACTTATTATCATCAATGTATGTTTTATTTATTTTTCATTTTCACTTATTAACAACAATGTATGTTATTTTTTTCATTTTCACTTATTAACAAATACTCGAATAATGTAGATATTTTCTTTCATTTTGCTTTATGATCTTTTCCCTCGGGCGAAGGTATAAAAGAGAAAATGATTCTTATATGTCTAATTTTTTTAATTAAAAATGAATTGAACTGAACTTATTTGGATTAATTTAATTTGTTTTTACTTGACCTTTAACCATTTAAAAGTTATCCAAACATATTTAATATTGGACTCATATATGAAAGTGTGCTTTCAAATCTTTCTAATGACATAACTCCTATAAGTATCATCATGAATTTATTTTGGAAAAAAACAAACACATTATTCGAGTGACAAGTTTTACATCAACTGAACTGAACTGAACTGAATTAAGTGAAAATTAAGTTGAGGAGATCCGAGCCTAATTGTAAGGCAAAATTTTTTAATGGTCATACATACGTGAGATAAATTAGATGTTTGTATGAGTTTAAAAAGAAAAACCAAAAACAAAATAGCCAATACATAGGCACGTGTCTTTGCATTAGTGCTTTAAAAAACACAATAATCAAGTGCGTTTTGCACTTTTGCCATTAGTATTGTTGTTTCATCAACTATAATTAGTGGACCTGTTCGACACTTGAAAATAAATCAATTATTATTGTCCGGGCTAACCTGACATTTATTGACACCCGGTCCAAACTTACCCTAAATAAATCTGCTGCACGAAACCCAAATATATCCATGTTCTATCCAAAATAAATGAAAAGTACAAACTAAATATACATATAATCCTTCTTACTGATAACTTTTCACACATAAAAATGAAAATTTTAAATTATTTTTTACTTTACATCATTCGTTGAAGGGTAATGTTAACAAGTTACCTGGAATAACTTGTTAAGGAGGGTAATTTGGGTACTTTATTTTACTGGATTAATTGACTACTACTCATATTTGGCTACTTTGCCTAACTGTATCAAATTTAAATCTCATATAAATTTAATGCCAACTTTATGTTAATGGAATATTAAATGAAAATATTGGCTCCACTTTCTAATCATTATTTCCAAAATTAGTTTTCATTGTTTAGGAAAACTTCTAGCAAGGCATCGACTTTTTTGGCTCTTGTTTTTTTTGCTCCCGTTTTTTCCCTTGGGCTTTCTTTTTTTTTTTTTTTCTCTTGGTGGTGGTACTCTTTCGTACCTTTTGTGGAACTACTTCTTCTTCTTCTCTTTTTTTTTTTTTTTTTTTTTTTTTGTGTGGAACTTATGGGATAAGTGGATGACCATAATGAATTCATGAATCATGATGCAATTGCTTCTGTTTTTTGTGGTTATACGATATACCTATCTACAGCAAATGTATGGAATTGTTAGATTGTACCTCTTTGATTTTTCTCCAATCTTTATGAGATGTCTTGTCTATATACCTATCTATATAATGTTACTTTTGCCTCCGTTAATAATGGAAGTAAATCATTAAATGCCTTTCATCTTCCTTTTGGGTAATGAAACAAATATGCATATATTTTTCTTTACTTATCTGTACGAGGAATATTTATAGCTAGTATCAATTTCATTGGATATCATTGAGAATATCTCCTCAATCTATTTGAATTTGGTGACCTTAACAAGTTACCCCGGGTAACTCGTTAACGGGACCGTTCTTTGAAACATTAAACTTGACAATACTTAGAGCTTCGCCTTCCTTCGCACCCAAAAAAAAAAAAAAAAACTTGACAATACAAAAATCCTACTTAACCGAAATCTGAACTAACCCGATCCGAGTTGATCCATATGTCCGATATCAATATTTAAACCGAATTCAATCCGATTTGATCCAACCTAACCTGAACACTCTTTTAACATATCTTTGTAACCCTAGCAACTGATTGAAACTCCATTAGCAAGCAATCAATCTACTTTAATTTGAAGATAAGTTTCATCCTCTTTTCAATCTTAATCTCTTCCCTTATTTGTGAATGTAAATTAAATTATACGTCTCCACCTTCAAAATATATGTTAATTATGCCTTAATCGAACCAATACATTTCATGTAAAAATCGGGGCCTTTATTTTGATGAATGTGATTTGCATATTGGTTAAGGATGTTTAAATTTGTTCGTTTAACTTTTTTTTTTTTACAAATTTTGACATTTTTGCATTGTTAGTGTATAAACCTGTCGTCAACCGTGAATTGTGAGTGTATAAACCTACCTCTTTGGCAATTGAAAGCCAAGATGCTTGCCTTTTGTTTGTTGGGAAGTAAATGACACAAGATGAGAACACAATAAAGACAAGAATGAGAAGAGAGAGAACAGAGAAGTACAAGAAGAGAAAGAAGAAGAGGAGTTACGTACGTTGTTCAATTAGAAGCCCGGGAGTTTAAATTTTCCGTTTGGACAAGGTAATCACAGTCCATTGAAAGGGAATGAAGTTTGAGGCATTGAAGATCCGTTAAGAAGCAGTATTTGAATATTGGGTTTGGGAGGTTTGGGTTTGGTAAGTACATATTACTCTACTATATACACCTGAGTGTATATAAAAATTTACCAAAGGAGAGGGAGGTTGGGGGGGATTAAATCAACACATGAGAGTGGGGTTGTTTGTGGAAAAAATTAAATCTGCTCGGAAAGCACCATGGAGGTGAGTTTGGGTTGTCTTTTTGTTATAACTAAAGCTTAAAACGGAACAACTTATCTGTAACAATGGCCGTGGCGTGATGAATCACTGCCCTAAAGTCGAATTTGCCCCCACACGTACACTAGGGAATTTCCGGCAACCGACCTCCAGGGATACACGGCGGCCAAAGCTCCGGTGTACTACAGTGCGATGGTATTGAGAGTAAACTATTCTACTGCCAAGGAGGAGAAGAGACATTTTCTGAGATAGATGATATTTCGAGTTCTGTCTGTATGCAAATGAAGAGAAGGTCCAATGTTTATAGAAGGCAAAAATCCTGCAGCCGAAAGAAATCAAAGAGGCGGATATTATGGGAGGAAATAATGGGGAATTGATATTGTAACGGTTACGAAATCTGTTTAGTCAAAAGAATCAAACGAAGGAATTAAACGGTCAAAAAGAAAGACCGAATAATAAAAAGGGCCCAACCCAGCCCTCACCCAACCCGACCGACCGGACGGACGACGGCGGCGGCGCCCGCGCGCGTGTGTGGAGGGAGGGTCTTCCCTTGACTCTTAGTTCAAAGACTAAAAGTCCACACCAATATATAAAGTCTCTTCTCTTTCCTTTCTCTACCAATGTGGGACAATGGGTTTTATGAACAAGCCTTTGGGGGATATTTCTTTGAAGCATACCAAGCTTCATGAAGCAAAGCTTCATTTCCAACAATCCCCCACATGATTCAAAGAAAGAGTGGTAGAAGAAGGTCATGGCAGTAGGAGGTCGCACGTCACGATACTAATGTCTTGTGGACTTGAATTAGTACCTTGTGCTTACAAGTTTGCCCAACAACCATTTAGGTGGAAAAAATTCCTTGAACCTTCCAAGGTATTTGTTCAGTACAAACTGCGCACTAGTTTAACCTCAAAACAGATTTACTCTCGCGAAAACATATATACATTAACCCCTTACGTGCCTGGATATTTCTGTGAACGCTCTAGAGAGCCATTAGCCCAAATGCTCTCATAGAGGGCGGGCAATTCCCCCACATTCACATAAGTGAGTTCATCAAGTGTGTACTGTCTCACACCACCTTACAAGGCTATGAACTCATTAAGAGCTAAAATGCTCAACCTCATACACATGACAGAATACACATGACAGTATACGGAAAAATACTACATCATTTTATAAAGGAATGGAGTTTGTAGTACATGACTGGAGTTGTTTTGTGATTTCGTTTGACCTCATTGAACCTGGACATATTTTAGGTTGGGTATCCATCACAATTCACTCCCATTGGGCTTAAGCCCCATTCCTAGTGCTGACTCAAGCACTATCTTTCTACAAAGGCCTTTGGTGAGAGGATTCGCAAGATTCCTCTCCGACTTTACATACTCAAGTGATATCACATTATCTCTGATAAGATTCTTAACAATTTCATGACTAAGGCGTATATGCCTTCTCTTTCCGTTGTAGGAATGCTTGCGAGCTACACTTATAGCCGCTTGACAATCACAGTGCATGGAAACTGATGGAGCCGATCTCCCCCACAATGGAATATCTGCAAGTAGGCTTCTTAGCTATTCAGTTTCATGGCCTGCCATTTCTAAAGCAATAAATTCAGATTCCATTGTAGATTTAGCAATACAAGTTTGTTTGGAGGATCTCCAAGATATGGCAGCACTAGCAAGAGTAAAAACATAGCCACTGGTAGAATGAATTTCATCATTATCAGATACCCAGTTAGCATCACAATACCCCTCCAAAACACATGAAAAATTCTTGTAGTGCAAACCCCAATTAATAGTACCTTTCAAATATCTCAACAATCTAATCAAGGCATTCCAATGTTCACGATTGGGGTTATGAATATATCTACTCAACCTGCTTACAGCATATGCTATATCTGGTCTAGTATAGTTCATTAAAAACATAACACTTCCAATTATCTTAGCATACTCTTCTTGTGATACACTGTCACCTCTATTCCTTTTCAAATGAATACTAGAATCATATGGGGTTTGACAGGAGTGGAATCAAATTGTTTAAACTTCTTTAAAATTTTCTCAACATAATGAGATTGATCCAAACTTAAACCCACAGAAGTTCTAGTAATTTCAATGCCAAGAATTACATCAGCTTCACCCATGTCTTTCATATCAAAGCATGATTTCAAGAAGGATTTCATTGTGTTTACCATATCAATACTTGTACCAAAAATGAGCATGTCATCAACATATAGACATATTATAATACAACCATGCTCATCATATTTAGAATAAACACAAGCATCAGAATCATTCACCTTGAAACCATCAGAAATTATAGTACTATGAAAATTGTCATACCATTGTTTGGGTGCTTGTTTAAGTCCGTACAAAGACTTCACAAGTTTGCATACCTTATGTTCTTGTCCAGGAACTATACAACCTTCGGGCTGTCTCATGTATATCTCCTCATTTAGATCACCATTAAAAAATGCAGTTTTAACATCCATTTGATGCACAACAAGATTATGAATGGCTGCAAGTGTTATTAAAACTCTAATAGTAGCAACTTTAGTAACAGGAGAATACGTATCAAAATAATCAAGTCCTTGCTTTTGAAAAATTTCTTGAATCACAAGTCTAGCCTTATATTTGTCTATAGTCCCATAAGTTCGGTATTTCTTTCGAAACACCCATTTACTACCAAGTGCCTTACAACCCCGAGGAAGATCAGATAAAATTCAAGTATTGTTACTCATAATTGATTCTAACTCGCTATTTATGGCCTCTTGCCAAAAACTAGAGTCAACTGACCTTATGGCCTCCCCATAATTCCTAGGGTCATCTTCAATAATATAAGCATAAACAAAAGTTTCATCTAGCACATCAATTTCAGCTAAGAAAGTAGTAACATAATCAGGGCCAAAACTTTTCTCAGTCCTAATTCATTTACCCCTCCTAGCCTCTTGAACTTCTATACTAGATGAAGCATTGACATGTGAAGGTAATGAAGATGCAGCAGGTAAGACACGTTCATTTACTTTCATAGGAAAAATATGCTCAAAAAATTCAGCATTACGGGACTCTTTAATAGCACCAAACACAGAACCATCTTTTAGAATAAAACTATATGCAGCACTATTATTAGCATATCCAATAAATATAGCATCAAAAGTTTTGGGTCCAATCTTGCTTCTTTGAAAATCAGGAATCCCGACTTTCGCAAGGCACCCCCACACTTTCAGGTAGCTCAAGTTAGGTCCAAAACCTTTCCACAACTCATATGGAGTTTTCTCAAGTTTCTTGTGGGGAACACGATTAAGTACAAAGCAAGCAGAAAGTAAAGCTTCCCCCCACATGTTATTAGGCATACCCGAACTAATAAGCATAGCATTCATCATTTCTTTGAGGGTCCTATTTTTCCTCTCAGCAATGCCGTTTTGTTGAGGAGCATAAGGAGCTGTAATTTCATGAATTATCCCATTAGCCTCACAAAACACCTTTAGAGGTGTTGAATCATATTCTCCACCTCTATCGGACCTAAGCCTTTCTATTTTACGATCTAGTTGGTTTTCTACCTCGGCTTTATAGATAAGAAATTTATCCTCAGCCTCATCCTTAGAACTCAGCAAATACACTTTGGTAAATCTAGAATAATCATCAACAAAAGTAATATAATACTTTTTACCACCTCTACTAACATGGCTATGAAAATCACCAAGGTCACTATGCACAAGATCTAGTAAAGTAGAAGTTCTAGTCACATTCTTATTGTAAGGCTTTTTGGGATGTGTAGATTCTACGCATACTTCACATTTATCAAAATCAGTATTGCTAAATGCAGGGATAAGACTAAATTGTTTTAGCCTTTTAATGGATGCCACATTCACATGACCTAGTCTAGCATGCCATAATGAAACAGACTCAGCGATGTAAACAACAGAAGAGGTAGATGCTTTATTCTCAGTCACAACATCCAACACAAACAGCCCCCCATTACAAAATCTCTTCCCAACAAATTCACCATTTCTGGTGAGTACAAGTTTATCAGATTCAAATGCTAACTTAATCCCAGCTTTGTTCAACAATGAACCAAAAATTAAGTTCCTGCAAATATCAGGGACATGCAAAACATTAGTTAAAGCAATAGTTTTACCAGAAGTAAGCTTTAAAAGAACCTTCCCTTTACCAACAACAGAAGTAGTGCTAGAGTTACCCATGAAAACACACTCTCCTTCAGCACCTTTGACATACTCCACGAACATGTCTCGGTTGGTACAGCAATGCTTTGTTGCCCCGGTGTCCAAGATCCATTCAACAGTATTACCAACAAGGTTAATCTCGGACACCATGGCAACAATAACATCCTCGGTCAGGTTAGCTTGGGCTTTGTTCTCTTTGGGTTTGTTGACAGCAACAGCAGCAGCACTTCTACACTCCTTAGCGGGATGTCCATACTTACCATAGTTGTAACAATTGTCCTTGAAAGGCTTCTTGAAGTTTTGGGGCTGATTCTTACCATGTAGTTGGTTTGGTCCTTTCCCTTTGGGTCCCTTGTTTCTGTCATGTTTACCTGCAAAATTCTTTTGTTCAACAAAGTTAGCAGTAGAGGAGGAATGTTCGGTTGATTTTCCTTTAGCCTGGATCCGATTCTGTTCCTCGATCTTGATGTGGGATACAACCTCCTGGAGAGTAAAAGTTTTCTGTTTGTGCCTCATAGAATGAACATAATTCTCCCAAGATTTCGGCAATTTATCAAGCAAACAGTTAGCTTGAAAAACCTCACAAATTTTCATCCCTTCAGCAAGAATTTCAGTCACCAAATTTTCATACTCATGAACTTGATCCAGCATAGGCTTACTATCAACTAACTCAAATTTAAGCCACGTACTACAAGCATATTTCCCCTTCCCAAATCATCAGTCCCATACTTCAATTTAAGAGCATCCCAAATTTCCCTAGCCAATTTCAACTTACTATAAATCTGGTATAAGGATGTGGTCATATAATGCAACAACATACCACGACAAGTCTATTATCCTTCTCAAAGTCTCTAGTGGAATTAACAGGAGCCTTATCAACAACTAAAGCATGCTCAACACCAATTTGTCCCAAGAAAAATTTCATCTTATCCGACCACATATTATAATTCTTCCTATCAAACGGATCTAACTTAGACATATTAGGAACGAAAAAAATTTGGGAACATAGGGGTTGTACCAGCAGTCATCATACTTGTACTCACATAAGGCACAACAGTATTGTTATGAACTAAAGTGGATGGTATAACAACAGCAGAATTAGGGGTCACATTAGGCACAGCTTCGTTCACAACAACATTACCAGTAGTTTCATTCACACTAACATTACCAACAATTCCGTCACTAGCCATGATTAAAAAAAATTCGACTTTAAAATGTTATAACCAAAGCTTAAAACGGAACAACTTATCTGTAACAACGGTCATGGCATGATGAATCACTGCCCTAAAGTCGAATTTTCCCCCACACGTACACTAGGGAATTTCCGGCAACCAACCTCCAGGGATACACGGCGACCAAAGCTCCGGTGTACTACGATGCGATGGAATTGAGAGTAAACTATTCTACTGCCAAGGAGGAGAAGAGACCTTTTCTGAGATAGATGATATTTCGGGTTCTGTTTGTATCCAAATCAAGAGAAGGTCCAATGTTTATAGAAGGCAAAAATCCTGTAACCGAAAGCAATCAAAGAGGCGGATATTATGGGAGGAAATAATGGGGAGTTGATAATGTAACGGTTACGAAATCTGATAGTCAAAAGAATCAAACGAAGGAATTAAACGGTCAAAAAGAAAGACCGAATAATAAAAAGGGCCCAACCCACGCCCGACCAGACGGACGGCGGCGGCGGCGCGCGCGCGTGTGTGGAGGGAGAGTCTTCCCTTGACTCTTAGTTCAAAGACTAAAAGTCCACACCAATATATAAAGTCTCTTCTCTTTCTTTTCTCTACCAATATGGGACAATGGGTTTTATGAACAAGCATTTAGGAGATATTTCTTTAAAGCATACCAATCTTCATGAAACAAAGCTTCATTTCCAACACTTTTTACTCCGTTTGTGTTATATTAGGGTGCTTATTCACAAAATAAAAATAATAATAGGGTGTGCTCTTCATAAACTTGACTTTTCTTTCACGTTTTTCGGTAAATTTTTATTTTAATTATAACGAAGCGGTACTAAATTTGTAACCATTAACCACCATACAAATTCAAAAGGTTCAAATTATTATAATCTATGACGGCATAAATTTCAAGGTATTACTACTCCATGGTAACACATTTTGAAATTTGACATGCAGAATTAGGTCAGTAATGTTAGCACTAGTTATTCATTAATACATCAACATCAATATTACCCCAATGTTTTCAAAGAGGCTCCCGCCTAGGCAGGGTAGGGGGGGTCGGTTGTACGCAGCCTTACCCCTGTGAGAGTCTCGCAGAGAGGTTGTTTCCGTTTGATCCGATATCCGAAGTGCGATGACCATCGGCAACTTCACAATAAATAAGAAGGCTGATAATTTTATGAGCCATTTTGCTGTAGTCCATTACATTCTGAAGTCAAAAAGTAGAAAAACTTTTGCCTCCAGTGGAAATTTTGGACAAACTAGTTATTCATTAATAAGAATTAAAATTGGTGAAGTAGCAGTAGCCCAGTAGGTACCTTAGACTTGAGCAGGACTCCCGGAGTCTTTGTGGCTTCCCGTGTCTTGGCTTCCCCATGGGACTGGCGGAGCATCAGCATTATATAAGCAGCTCGCTCTTTGACTTTTGCCAAGGGGGTTGCTATACGTAAATCGCAAATTACTAAACGTAAATCCCCACTTCCCACATTACCCCTAAGTAATTTTCAGCCCTTTCTCTCTCTTCCTTCCTTTTCTCTCAACCAATTTTCACTCCCTCTCTGTCATTCATCTATTCTTCATATCCCTTTGGCTCATCTCAAAACGCAACAATTCCAACTCAAAACGCAAGCAATCTCAAGCACAAGCAACCACAAACACAATCCCAGTTGTCTGCAAAGAAATTCAGGAAATCACTGTTACTCATAAACAGGTTTTCAGCAACAGCAAAGACAACACCACTGAAAATCAGCAAAGCCCTTTAGATGGTCCAGATAGAATCAGGGGAGTTGAGCATCAAGTTTTGATTTTGGAGAGAGAAGAAGAGAGCCCTCCACTTGGGAGAATCAGGGGAGTTGGGACGGTGGTTTTGATTTCAGTCAGACAAAAAAAAAAAAGAAACGCAAAACGCAACCCCACATCGCCGGCCCCACCGCGCCAGAACCGCCCCCCCCCCCCCCACCGCCCGATCCCGCCGGAACCGCCCCCACCACCCGCCCCTACCACCGTCCTGCCGGAACCGCCCCCTCTCAGCCCAACAACAAACTCAAAACCACTTTTCCTCTTCGGTGAGGTGGTTTCGTCGACGGTGAGGTGGTTTCGTCGACGACTTTTCCTCTTTCTATTTCTTTCTCTCTCTCTCTCTCTCTCTCTCTCTCTCTCTCTCTCTCTCTCTCTCTCTCTCTCTCTCATCTCTTCGGCGATTTCAATTTCGGTGGCTCTCTCTCTCTCTCTCTCTCTCTCTCTCTCTCTCTCTCTCATCAAAGAACGATATCCTTCTGGTAAGATCTTTCAGTCACCACCTAATCAACAACAAAGGAGATATTGTTTCATCGATTCAGGGTTCTAGGTTTTTCCTGTTCCTGATATTTGTTTGATTTGATATTGTTTGACTGGAATTTTTACCATTTGTTTGTCTCTTCAATCTGATCTAGAAACCCTAGTTTTGAATTGTTATTACCTGTTATACGCGGATCTGATTTCTTGGGTTTTGTGGGGAATTTGCTTGAGGGTTTTCTGAATTCTAGGGTTAGGGTTTCGTGGTCTTTTCAATTGTTTTTTCGTATAATTTGATTGAGAGTTGTGGTTGTCGTTGTTTATTGGTGTCGATCTATTATGGCGGCAGGCAAAGTTAATGTTTTGATTTCATAAAAGATTTGATTTTGATTAAAGAAATCATTCGTGTTTATCAGATTTTAGGTGTATTTCATTGTATAGAAGAAATATAATTGGGAGATTTCTCAGAGGAAAAAAATAAGAAGGAGAATGCCTTTGCAAATGAAAAGGGTAATTTGGAAAGTATTGTGACAAAAATATTTGCGTTTAGTAATTTAGGATTTACGTTAAGCAATTCTGTTTGCCAACGTAGTTGTTAAGTACTACTTAATTAAGGTTGTTTGTTTTTTGTTTTAGTTTGTTTTTTGTTTAAGGCTGTTTGGCCCTTTTTTTTAAACTGTTTTTGGACCGAATAAACAGAAACTAGGCCAAACACTAATTTTGGAGAAATTGTTAAAAATTCTTTAGAAACTCAAAACAATTTCTAAGGCCCTAGAAACAGAAGCCCAAAATTGTAGCTTCTTCAACTGTACTTTGTGAAACACGGAGTTTCTTCTAATATCATGTTTTTTTTATTTCTATCCATGTCCCCTTTTATTTTCTGTTTTTTCCAAACTATCAGTCGAATCGTACGTTTCATCTTCCCTCTCCCCTCTCCCTCTCCCTCTCCCTCTCCCTCTCCCTCATGTCAATCTCTCTGTACGTTTCATCTTTTTTTTATTATGAGTCGTGATTTTTTTTTGTTGCTCCGAGTATAACTCAGCACCAGATTGTTGGCTAGTTGATTTCAGGCACACAAAGAGCTAAAAGCCTAAAATATGAGAAAGCAAGATAGCAATGGGGACAGACATCAGGGGCAAGCTCAATTTCCTGGAAGATAGATTTACGTGTCACGTGCTTGGGTGCATGAGCAGCAAGAAAAAATTTAGTCATTGTTGTCAATACTTGCTAAGGCTGATAGCAGGAACCCTTTTTGGGAAAGTTTTCGTCCATGTTTCTCCACATTTTTCTAGAAGTATAAGATTCCATTTATTGTATCTAAAAGTGTTCATAATTGCACTAAGTTTAGTTATATTTTGAATATTTTTTTTCCTTTTGCCAAGTATTCAATTATTTGTGACTAGTAATTCTGGTAAAATATTTAGAGCAATGATGTCCATTATAAAAGAATTGAAGGAAAAATCTCATGCTTAAAGAAACAATTAAGTGATTATGACTTGAAAGGACAAACAAAATTAACTGGTTGGTTATATGTTATGAATATGATACAGAATTAAAAAGTTTGCTTCCAAAAATAAATAAACAAGGAAAAAGATAAAAGTTATACTAATTATTTGAGAATGAAGAAATAGTTTTCATATTTTTGGCCAAACAACTCCATTAAAATATTTCTATTTTTTAAAAATATTTTTATAAAAGAGTTGTCAAATACTCCCAATTTCTCAAAAAACAGTTTCTTAGAAATTGCACTAAAAAAACAGAAATATTTTTCAAGAAACTTGGCCAAACGACCCCTTAGTTTATTTTTTTTTTGTTTTAGTTAGTTTGTTTGTTATTGTACACTGCTAGTACTAGTATTTAGTACTTCCTCCGTTTTATGAAGATGTTTACATTTGTTTTTTCACGGTCTCCAATGCACCACTTTGACCGTAAATAATTATAATTGTATGCATATATAAATTATAAAATTATAGTTTTTCAAAAGTATTCTTTAAAATGAATCCAATAAAAGCATTTTTACATTATAAATCTTTGTAACTTTTCACTAATTCATGGTCAAAGTTTGTGAACTTTGACCTTGAAAAATAAAGTGTAAACATCTTGAAGAAACGGAGGGAGTAGTTTTTAATTAAAGATGGATATAATCATTGAAATTTTAAAGCTATATATACAGCATATTTGAATCATTGAAATTTTAAAGCTATATATACAGCATATTTGAACAATCAAATTCTGAAGTAATTAAGAGATGCTCTTACACAATCCAAAACACTCGTGCTCTCGTGGCAACCGTCTCTTTTTGTTTTTCTCTCTCTTCCAAAGCAGTTTCTTCCCTCCTTTTCCATTCTTACTTTCATTTAATAATAGGTTAGAATTACTAGATTTTTTCGGAAATTTGGTGATTTCTAACCAAATTCTTATGTAGATATCTTTTTAGTTTTGTTATTATCATTTACAAATTTGTTGTTTTAGTATTTCTAATAGATTTGTCTCATTTTTTGGTGAGTTTGTGCTTTGTCTCACTTTTGTTGTGAGTTTGTGGTTTGTCTCTTTATTGTGAGAGTTCTCTCAGGTTTAATCTTGGTTGATTGACAACAATCATGGAGTTCTTTATGGCCTTTTCAAGGGTATCGAAAATCGAAAGCAATTCTATTGTGGAGAACCTGATCTTGATGTTCATAGTTGTTTTATGGAAGGGACCCAGAGAGGTTTTGACAAGTATACAAGAAGCCATGTTTGATCTCTGGCCGATCTTCAGTGGAGTAACTTTACAGATCTCTTTCATCTTAGTGACTATGATGTCAATTATTACTTTCCTATACTTTTGCTTATCGATGTATTCTCTTGTAAGTGTCGGATGGCTTTTATATTGAATAAAATGTGTTGTTTTTATTTCAGAAAAATAAAAAATTGGCTTCTTCCATGTAGAAATAAACGTTGACCTTGTTTTGATAATCCGTATGACCGTATACCATTGAGTTCTGATGACTTCTGAGCATCGTGGCACACACCACCTTGTGGGAAAATCCATAGACCAGAGTCAACGATCAGCTACGTGGCACACACCACTTATGGGAAACAAATCTAGGGAGTAGCTTACTCGAACAAACTTTATTAGTCAACGTCCCGTACTTATCCATATAGATGCTAATGCTATCATCTCTTCAACGTGTATGACAGTAGTAGTAGTTCTTATCTTTATTAAGGTGTGTTCTTTTTTACTTATAGGATTTTATTCAATTAGTGAAAATAAGTGATAAGATCTTATCTAATTAGTGGAAATCATTGGTTAGTCCTTACTGAATTAGTGAGAATCAGTGGCATGATATTACTCAATCAGTGGAAATTAGTGGCAAAACCCACATTCCCACTCACAAAATCACTGGCAGGACCTTACTAAATCAGTGAGAATCAGTGAAAGGACCTTACCGAATCGGTGAAAATAGTATAGAACCTTACCCAATCAGTGATAATCAGTGGCAAAACTTTACCCAATCATTAAATTTTAGTGGAAATAAGTGAAACAAAACACACCTTAGGCTGGGCATCAAATTTACCTAACACATTTTTATTGACCAGTAGTCTTCAGGGAGGCAAGAAAACAGAAATGGCAGCTTAATTGTTCTTTCGTGGGATTAAAACATTAAGATGATGTCCCTAGTTTATCGATCATTAATTTAACCAATAATACATGTTCCTACAGTTAAACAATCTTTACCATACAGTATTATTTATTTTCCTTTTTTCTCGTAGATTATTTCCAGATTTTAAGTAGCTACATGTTTAGATTTAGTTCATAGACAAGAGGACCAATAAGGGTAGTGGTCTAGCAGTTTCAAACTTATTTCCTAGTGATTTGGTAAGGCAAAGGTCATGAGTTCGATTTCCTATTTCTCTATGCCTTGTGTCTGCTGGTGTCTAGAAACTTTACTAATCCTTGTTGGTGCTACGTTGACGTGGCCAATGCTTGTGCTGTTTGTTCAGTTACTCTGATATGTTTGTTGTTGAACACAAAAATCCAAACATGACATAACGGGCAGTGGCGAACCCAGAAAATTTAGAATAGGGGTGCAAAGAATAAGGGTAAAATTTTAGAATAAGGGTGCAATACTAGTAAAAAATAAAAGAATTTTACCAAAAAATAGGAAAAATTATACATTAAAAGGCAAAAAAAAATTAAAAAATGGTGGTGCAGTGGTCCACCCATTCATGTACATGGGTTCGCCACTGATAACGGGAGATACCTCGATCGTCATTCACTTATATTGTTTTTGAGATTCATTTTCTATTTTACCCCTCCTTACTTCTCACCCCCCATGTGCCCATATTCCTTTAACCCCACTCTCTCTCCTCCTTTTTCCCCACCAATACCCATGTGTTCTTTCAAAGATATGGTTAGAACAATTGTGCTCAAATGCTTTTTCCTTGGTCTTTGTGTAATTCTCAAGTAAGATTTCCATGAGCTACGTTGTATGTCAGGCATGGTTAGTTCACGGTCAGTTAGTTTGACTGGTACCTGCCAAAGTAAGGCTTTGTTTGAGTCAACTTAATTTATTATTATTATTATTATTATTATTATTATTATTATTATTATTATTATTATTATTATTATTATTATTATTATTATTATTATTATTATTATTATTATTATTATTATTATTATTATTATTATTATTATTATTATTATTATTATTTAATTCGGTTCAGGGCAATTAAGTTAAGTTCCGTTAAGTGTCATTAAATTCAGTTCAGTTACGTGAAATTCAGTTGAATCAAACGGAGCATAAGTGACTACAAATATTGTTTTTGGACCCAAAAAAAAAAATCTTAATCACTTCGACTTGTCGATTTGTACACATTCTAAGAATTAATTCGACCGCAGCCAAAGGAATCAGATGGCTTTTAGTTGAAGAATGACATCTTTGTGTAGAGACGCTCGCTATTTGTACATCTGCAGGGGTGAGTGACAGAGTAAATACAACAGGACCTTTGCAGCTCTACTAATTGTTAGTACAGCTTCGCCTGAACACATATAAGTAAAGAAAAAATAATTTTACAAAAATGAATGAATGTTGCTCTTCCAAGGAGGAGGAGATGTAAAATACGAGAGGAAATCGGATTTCATGAAGGATCATTCTGGTGCTCATTATCTGGCGCACAGCTTCCATCACCAGGCTTCACTTCCTCGTTGTTGAGTACCAGGATGATTCTTCTCTACAGGTTGTCCCTTAGTCTCTCCAGCTGCTTGCCCTACATGTGATGCGGAGCTAGCTTGTTGCTCAGGTGTCAAGCTTGTAAGTCCATTCTGCTTCATATACGCCTCCAAAGGGAAGCTTGCTAACTGCAGAAGATTCCTCAGGCTGGCTTGATGGGAACCTGTTCCTGCGTTTTCTTCGCGTTCAGGTTGGAAATTTAGGTCCAGGCCTTTGCCACTTTCGGTTGAAATGCTAACTGGATTTTGGCCTTCGCCATCATTAGTTTCAGCCGGCTCAACCTGTAAGTCGTCTTCACTTTCCTGGCGGGGATAAAGGCGTGAACCTGTAATTTCAGGTTCTGCAGGCTCACGGTCTTCCTTCTTGTTATGACTTTGCTTTTGTTGATTCCTTAGGGCAATCTCTGCTTCTTGTTCAGACTGGCGTTTCTTTTTCCTCATCATGAGAGTTTTAAAACGGCGTTTAACTGTCATGCACACTGTGCATATGCATGTTGATTTGTGCTTGCCCTTCCCACTGGGAGGTTGGATGCAGACAATGCATGAGCAACCAGGACGGTGCCTGGGATGCTTGGTTGTCGCGGCAACAGATGAAGAGCCTGGATCATTCGTGCTGTCTCCAAATGTTGCTGCATTAGCCAAAGCATCAAGGCCTGAAGATTCTTGTTCTTGAATCATTCTACTAGCCATCGCCATTCTTCTCTTCTTAGAATCTACACAAGCAGTGATTTTAAGAGGAGACAAAAGTGTCAGAGACATGTCCGTCCAGGTCCAAGTAACAAGACAATGGCTTATTATCAATCTATGCGATTCAAGATTGCACATCACTTACAATATAAATACCTTTTTTCATCGACAAAGTAAAGCATTCTACATTATACTTCTAGACACGAGCAACAACAGTAAAAGGACAATATGTTTAAAACTTTAATCTTGAGAGTGGTTATAAGCAAGGCTATTTACAAATGTCTACTTTCACGCGAGCAGTAAGCAGAAAGAATCAATGCCAAAAAGATTGAGTGTTAAAACAAACACAGTTAGAAAAGAGAGGAAAAAAAAAAAAAAAAAAAAAAGAGCAAATAAAACCCTTCTATTCCAGCAGTTCACCACCAATAATCATAAGATAGCTTTGATGAAAATTTGATGAAATTGAATTGCTTCTACTTCTGAGCACTGACAAGAGAGCCCAGGAAATGCCTGACAACTGATAGGAGATATACAACGAGACCAACAAGAAATGGCCTTTGCCACATGTTTCCTTGTTCAAGCTAGGTCCTGCCTAACATGGCAGAAAAGGAAGGTCCACGAAGTAGATTATATGCATGAAAAATTTACCCACCCAAAACAACAACACTTTCTAGGATGTGTGTCCTAAAATTCGCATTAAAACGAGAGAGGGCACAATACCAACTTTATGTTTCATAAATTACCAAATTAATACAAAAAAAAGAAAAGAAAAGCAGCACCATACCCTTGCTCAGTTGTAGAAATTTTTCAAGTTCCTTTGGGCCTAATTCGTCTGGAGCAGAACAGAAGCACCTGGAGTAACAAAATCAAACCGTGAAGAGCATCACTTGTAGGCTCTTAATAAGTCAATTCTTGTGTATGTGTGTGAGCATTGGGCTGAGAAACAAGAAGGATAAACAATCTAGTAACCTGCTCTGATCCCAAACATTTTCTGCACATGTCCACTTTGGAGGAAGTAAAATATCTGTAGGCAATCTCCGCCACTTAGAGCAGCTGTCACATTGAGCCCACTGCTCTATAACCCTGGTTTAAACAAATTTATAAGTAAAATCAATCAATATTTGTGCGATAACATAACTGAATTACCGCATAGATTCCAGGACATAAATACTGCATAAATTCAGCTTAAGACACGCAAGGGAAAGGAGAAAGCAAGAGTAATGCTCATGGTTATCATTTGGAGCAACAAATGCAGGTATATTTCTAATCTTAACTTGGATTGCCTGGATACCTAATCACAAATAGAAACACAACATGAGGGAGTGTCATGTATAGAGGATTCAAAAACCTAGGAAAAATCCTGCTGAGGGCAGGGTCTGAGGAGGTCTAGAACTCCAGGTACCAAGCCACGTATCGAGGATAAAAAGGCCTAACATGTATAGTGTGTGTGTTGGAGTCCTGTCATGTCCCCGTATCTGATACAACACCTATTTGAGATGTTCGTACTAAAATCATAAGTAGTTATGATATGAGAATTTCAATTATCAACTGAGATAATTTGAATGGGACAAATTGAGTTGAAGGGATGATGAAACAGGATGGGCCATCGAATGGAAAATCCTACATACTATTTGACATGTCAGAAATGATAACTGACTTCCCCTAGCTTTCTATACTGGAAATCCAACATACTATCATCACTAAGACTCCAAGAAGTCTAGAAGCCGCAGGCAAAACGAAGAATCGCAAAAAGACACTAACACATCAAGTCAAAAAATATTATTCACAAAATTTTCCATTCTTTGTAAGAGAAATCAGTCCAACCTCTGCACTTGGGACTTTCTGCCTCTAACAATTTAGTATGATCCAAGTCACACAACTTCCATAACACCATAATTTGCACCAGTATATAGCTCCCTCCTCTCGCCGTCATCTCCTTCCCTTACAACTTAACAAACTGCACTTCATTGTCATTTTAAAAAAATTCCAAGCGAGCATGCTCACGTATCTAAAACGTAATTCTGGAATAACCGTCCTATAAACTTAAAGTCTTTACAGAAGTTACTTGAACCACCGTTTCTACTGAATAGTTGACTTTAAAAGAGAATCCAATCGATCTTTCTTTCCTTGGTCAGAACAATAACAATCAAGGTTCAGGAGTCCATCTACTGAAAGTCAAATTGAAGCAAGATTCACCACAATCTCAACTTCCAAAACTTAACAAAGAAAATACAGAATATGGCACTGTCCTTGTTCATATGACATTTTGAAGCTTTCTTCTTAGCCTAGTCTAACAAACTACACTATGTGTCAGTGCACCAAATCAAATATCTGGAGACCAAATCATACATCGGCCGAGACACGACGCAATAGTTTTTGAACTGGCCGAATGCCGATACACAATATCCCGGTACTTAACGGGGTATCCAATACGGCTAATACACAACCGATACAGCGTACATGGCCAATACGGCCGATAAATGGCCAAAATACAACCGATACCTAAATTCCTGTTGCGACGGACGCGATTAGATACCTGTCACTGGTTTCACTCCACTTCGGTGACATTGCAACCGTTCCCTCGATGTCAACCGATACTGAGATTTCTAACCATGGTACAATGCCCACATTGAACTTTTTTTTATCACGTCTCATACTTAAATTTATAATAAAAAATAATAATTGTTATAGCCAATATGGGGTAGCTTAACTAGTAACTGGTCGATGAGCAAAAAAAAAATACTAGTAACTGGTCAATTTCCATTATCAAAAAGGAAAACCAGGGTCCCAAAGTTAAATGACATTTGTTTCTCCTCCCATCATCTACGATCTACCCAAATACATAGATCTTTTAGTCCTAAAAGCTTCACTACTTTTTGGCTTTGGAATATAATGGACTAAAGCAAAATGGCTCATAAAACTGTCAGGACTTCTTATTTATTGTGAAGTTGCCGATGGTCGTCGCACTTCGGATCTAGGGTCAAACGGAAACAGCCTCTCTGTGAGACTCTCACAGGGGTAAGGCTGCGTACAACCGACCCCCCCTTACCTTGCCTAGGCGGGAGCCTCTTTGGAGGCACTGGGGTTATGTTGATGTTGTTGTTTGTAGAAAGGGCCCATAATATAATTTGATCCTAGTAAATTGGAAACTTAAAATCACCTAAAATTAGATTATGTTTACCACAACCATGTAATATAAATGCTATGAAACCAAATCATATATAGATACAAATCACACAACGTTTAACTACAGTACCTGATATTGAAGTGACACTGTGACAGTGAAGTGAATGCTATCATGGCTTATATACTACACAACAATGTTAAGCAAGTTGTACCACAATGGAAGTCGAGGAGCACTGACACAAAACTACAAAAAATCTATTTCCCCAATTGCTTGAAATAACTTGAACTCTCTAGCACAGACACAAAACTGCAAAAGATCTATTTTCTCTATTGCTTAAAAATAGCTTCAACTCTCTAGAACATGCTTCCTCTTTTTTCTTTTTTTTTTTTCTCTTTTGTGTGTGTGTGTGTGTGTGTGTGTGTGTGTGTGTGTGTGTGTAAGTGTGTGTGTGTGTGTGTGTGTCAACTGTCAACTGTCAACTCTCTAGAACATGCTTCTTCTTCTTTTCTTTTTTTTCTCTGTTTCTGTGTGTGCTAAATGGAAAATGGCAACAGAGTTAGATTCTCTATTCTGGTTTTAAAGTATGTAAATACCTATATCACTAAATCAGTTAAGAGGAAAATAGAATGAATACATTGGACCCAGCAGAGCAAAGATATTTGGTAGAAGAAGACTCCCCCACAGTGAAAGTGATGAAGGGTGCAACTAGTAATTTAGTTGCTGGAACAATGTTTGGTAATTTAGTTGCTGGAACAACTAGTAATTTAGGGTGCAACTTGGTATGATGTGCCGCGTGTTGAAAGACAAGTAGCACTACCAGGCTGATAAGGACATAAAAACTGATGGGAAACTATAGGCTGATGTGTGCTGCAATAGGTGGGGTTTATATTGCTGTAGAGCAGACGGTGCAGCATTATAGGATGAAGAGAAACTTCGTGAATGGTGCAGTTGATGGTTTTGCTGCTGAAGCTTCTGTTTTGGGTTTCAAAGGAAGGAGCATTCCAACAGCGCTTTCTGCAGGAGCAGCATTGCCCGTCACTTATGCTCTCATTGATACCAGAGGTCAGACAACAGAATAGACATGGAAAGGAGTACTACCCTTACATCGTCAAGAAAAGGCCTGCAGTCACAGATAACCTCTCTTAACTGACATCATCTTTGAGAGTGACAGACATGGTTCATTACTAGAGATGATTACTAGCTCTCAGGTGCTGCTGTTTTTTATGTGATCTCATCCTGGCTTTTTGACCTTCAAAACTCATTGGCAACCGCAGGTGTCAAATGAATAATTGATTAAGTTTTGGATGGTTTTAAAAAAACACTGATACCAATAGCACTACCACCCTACTCCAATATCACATAGTTAAGTTGTGATCCCACATACTACCACCAAATATGCACGCATCCTCATGAACAGCCAAGCAAATCAGACATGTCATCACATCAAATGAAAATTGTTTGCCATTAATTTCTACTTCCATGGTATACGAGTAATATATTACTGATAACCAGCAGCGTCGGTTTTCAAAGCATTATCTTCATATTCATAAGAAAATCCTGAACTACATGAAACAAAGCATAGAGTCATTTACCCAGATGAACGAGCTGTGAAAATACTACTTTTCCCAAAAACTGGAGGTTCCTGTAGAAAATTAACATGGAGTGTCAATTAACTGTGGAAAACATACCAAGCTTTTTTTCAGTATATATGCATTGAACTGATTATGTATGTGAAAGGAACTAGGATGCCTTACCATATTACTGATATTGCACAGCACAAAATCAAGAGTTGATCACAACCCGCCCCCCCAATTTTTCCCTTTTTCCAGTGTGATAATAGCTAACCCTGATGAATAAGTATTCACCTATCTGAAGTGGCTATTTTCATTTTAAAGATACATGAAACATCTAATTTAGTACAAAATGGGAAAAAATGAATTACATGAAATATTTTATAGTCCCAGCATATCAAAGGAAACAAACTACAGGTTCCCTTCACTGAAACATTATGCTGAACTAAATTCAATATGCTTGAAACAATTTGGCATATGCATCTTCAGATATGTGTTTGATGGAGAGGTATGTATGTCATTCAAAACACAGATTATTCAGAAAAATAGACAACCATTTTCAATTGTTATTATCACAACTTACTTCATATTCCTCAAACTCATAATCCTCAACCACAACAACGCTAGGCTTTGCACTTTGTGGTGGCCGAAGCATACCCTGCACCTCCTCCCATGTCAATCTTAGTGCCAAAACATCTTGATTATCAATAAGCAACCTCTTACTCTTAGAACCTATATTTCGACTTTTTTTCCTTTCCAGCATTAGCGTTGAAGTGGGTAGCATGCCTTCCTCTGTTTGTTCACCATATCTCTCACCACTATGCCACCTGATGTTCCCACCAGTGGAGTCCAGTTGTCTTGACAAAGCATTCATCTGAGCATCAGTGCTCTCCTTCATTGACTGGAGAAGGCCACAGCAACCACTTATTATGGAAAAGTTCTCAATAACACCCGAAAAGAAAGATTCACTTGAAAGAGAGGCATTACGAATGGCAGATGATTCAGAATCCTGCTTAGTTAATCATTGTAAATCAAAAATATATGATTTGATTCCAGTATCAAATTATTTCAGCTAATTTTGGCAGCTGCACACTGATGTAAATATCATAATAGTGAAGACCCTCCAGGTGAAGCAAGCTACCTGCATAGGAAATGAGGTTGATGCTTTCCGAAAACCCATTACTAGTTTCCCTTCAGGATCCATGTGACTGAATGTCACTACAGCACAACAAACAAAGAATCATGGTAAGCTCTTATTTCCATAAATGAAACACACTCGATATAACACCATGCTGGTAATAGGATCATGACAATCTGTAGAACCAGGATGCAAAGACTGGTTGCGCAATCAGAACTGCAACAAAAATGATAAAGCATCTATATTAACTATTAAGATTACAAGATCTGGGAACTGGGAATACCAGTATCACCAGCCTGCAGTTGCATTGACTGTATACAAGGAGTCACACCCTCTAATACATACATCCTGCTGTTATTGTTAGGCCAAAACCTGAACTGAAACACCCACTCTTTCCCCTTTACATCTTGAATTTTGAGAGGAAGCCCCTCAGGTTGAGATATAGGGGGGAAATATGCCTGTAGACAATTTAGTTCAATACAACTAGTTAAACAAACAGCATGAGCACCCACATCATTGATTACACAGCTAAGCATAAGGGTTTTAGTATAGACTTACCTCAGCACATGCTTTGGGGAGAACTAGACGACCTATTCGACCAGCATCACTAGCACTCAAAACCTTTTCAAACAATGGAACAATTGTACAATTTGAACTTGTAGATAAAAAGTTAAGGAGATCAATCTTATATCCTCTGTATGCATGAACTAAGAAATATAAAGCCCATGACTATATTTCAACACTGATGAGCAAATGAGCAAAACTAGAGAAAACTATAAAAATATAAATGCAGTAATAGATAAAGCCCTGCAGAAACTCAAGGATACTCTCCAGATATTTGCTGCAACTCTTGGTCTGTAATCCTTGGCCAATAACGAGGAAGCAATTGGTGACGTCCACGCCCCTCAATAGGAGGCCTTGCAACACGTATAGATGTAGATGCTATCACACTCAAATTTGTGTCAGAAGCTGAAGAAAGGACCAACTTGGGTGGTCTTGGCAAAAGATGGTGAGACACAAATCCTTGGTGGAAGGAACTAGGCATCTTTCTCTGATTTTCATCAGGAATCGCACCCGGAACAGAATGGAGATTTCCTGTCGTAACTCCTAGAGTGATATTCAAGTTGGGGTGAGCTACTGTTTCATAATTATCCTTGGCTTGCATGTCTATGGTAGACAATCTAGACATGTGAAGTTTAGCCTTCTGGAACAATTCCATGGAAGGCTGAGCCAAATTTGAAACACCTGCATTTCCAACTTCTCTAAGAGGGAGGAAAAGTTCCTCCTGTTTCGGTGGTCCAAGGGCAGCATTTGTGTCAGTAATTTGCAAAAAGGACGGTTGATGATGCCCATTATTCCTGTTATAGTTTCCCAACTGTGTAACGCCAGCATTATTCTCTGTCAAACTGGAAGGTCCAGATCCATCACATTTTCCATTGGAGCTCTGTGCCAGAAAGAGGGAAACAAAATAATGAGCTTATTCAGTAAAATTACACCATCAGTGAATCACTTTATCAATGAGGAAGACAAGCCTATGTGCAGATAATGAGCAACAAACTGCACATTTGAAAAGATTCGAGATTTGCAGAACAGTTTCACCATTGAGAAATTGAGAGTAGGAACATCATAACAATTAAACATAACCAGAATTATGAACAAAGCATGAGTACAGTTAATATCGCCTTATCTTAATTGAAAATCCAAGAAACACGCAGGGAAAGATGCAATCTTACAGACTTAGGGGCTGGATTTCTTGCACAGCCAATGCACTTTACACCACCACCATCAAGCAACTCAATCAAAGACCATGAAGCAATGCATCCACAGTGGAGCCGCTTCACAAATAGAAATTAGTCAGCCTCTTTACAACCAGCAACAAGGGAAAGTACATGAAGGTGGAGGAAGCTACATTATATAACTATTTAACCTTGTCACACGTGACACACTCTCTCCAACCAGAATCATCAGCATGAAATTCCTCACAGTAAATGCGTTGCTCAAAAGCAGACCTGGCACAAGCACTAGGTGTTAAATCATTCCTTATATGGAAGTTTAAATCCCCTACGTGTAAATATGAAGAAGAATAGCAACTACATCAACGAAGCTTGACAGATGATACCAGACATCATGCACCATGGAGCGCTTAAGCCAGAAGATGGACCAATTATGAGTAGAGATTCGTGCAAATTAGCTGATATTCTATGACAAATGAATATGTGTAACTTATTACATCAAAATAACCAGATCCCAATATGCTATTCATGAGTAACATCTCAATAGACTAATGAATTTTACATTGATAGATCTAACACCCCCACCCCACCCCACCCCACCCCGGGGCCAAAGAGAATGAGAAAAAAAAAAGAGATAGAGAGATTCAGGGAGTTTACAATGTAGCAATGTTGATATGCATACACTTACTAATTAAATTCTGTAAAACAAAAAAAGTATTATGCCGATATACTTGCAATTCTATAAATAAGCACCTGCTATTAAGTGTATGTAACTTTACCATGGATGTCCAACAGACCCACATGAAGCATACTCAGTGCCACTCATATCCATGCCTCTAATGGTAATGGACATATGGGAAACGGAATCCATTTCATTACCAAGAATACTTTGTTAAAATATTCTAGGTAATTCCCCAATTTGACTACAATTTTAATCACCGACATCCACTCCCTTGTACCAAAGACATTAGTGCACCATACTCAGCTTCAACCTAATGAATACTCTAGCTGTGTCCAAAACATATGTAGGAGTGATTAAAAGGGTTTTCTGTTTGTTTCTTCTCCAGTATTTATTACTAAAACATAGGAAAATGCACATATGAGTACTCTATTATATTGAGGATCTCTTGATACGGTAGAGCCAATAAAAACATCTACTTCAAGGGAAGGCACAGTTCTGACCACAGTGACCAGCATGCAGAACGATAAAGTGCTTGAAACTCTGAGATCCTACATCAGTCTTTTACCAGGTTCACCATTGCTCATGAAAAGGGATTTGAATTAGCTCAAAACATGTGCTCACCCTTGCTTTATCAATATAAAAGAAAACTAAGTAGGTTCATGCGATGTTAACTAGCTCATCACGAAGACATCAGGATGCAGTCCCCATAGTGGTAATGGTCATGTAAGAAAGGTAGCTACCATACTAGTGTTATGAATGTCATGTAATGGGTCACGACTATTGCAGCGTGAATTTTGTCGGATGTATTATAGTCCATTGAATTGACTATCCATGTATTGCATCAGCCAATTTCTGCTATGTATCGCCCAATACCAGGAATTTGGCGCACAGTTCATTTCGGGGTTTCACGAATCAAAAGTTCAAAACCGATACTCCACCACAATCTGTTATCAATAACATTTGGTTCCTAGCGTTCAAAACTCGTTTGCACTACCCTTCATGCCTCCTCAAAAACCAGAAAAGTTAAGCAGATCCATTTCATCATAATCAATAACTTTACCTTTTCTACCAAATACAAGCTGTAGCGTGAAACAAAGTGTAATTTCCGTGCCAATTGATTCATCTAGTGAACATATGAAACATTCCATACTCTCCCAATATCTAATTCACTCATCATTCATTGACTATCATATTAGGGGTATATCAATCAATTAAAGCATGTCTCCTTATTAGCAATGTCGAAACTTCGCAATTAGAACATGGGACATCCATAAATTTCACCCCCCAATCATGACAGACATTTAGTTGTTTGTGCAAGCTTCATAATCATAACTACCAGTTTTTTGCCATATTTGTCTCAATCATAGATAATCACAAATTCATTAACCGGAAACAGCCTCAATTCCCCGGTGGAAATAGACATAATTGAAATTACATGTAAACATTAGACACTGCAACACATCAAACTCAAAGTAACACAAAGAAATCTGAAAGGAAGTTTCAATTAAAACAGAAATGGGAAATACAGTTGTAAACATGAATTTCAGTAAAAATTGAACCAGCAGGGTCAAAATCTAATGCCAAAATCACATAACATGAATAGCCATATCATCTATTTCAGTAACCAAATACTCACGCAAAAGCAATAAGGTACCAAATATAGTAACAAGAAATACATGAATTATTAAATTGAATTACCCGCATTTAACGCAAAGATTAGCCAATTCACCAGATCGCAAGTTCCAACCAGTTTTCCATTCACTTGACGACGTCGTACCACACATAATATTCATACAAGTCTTCATTGCCATACCCTCTTTTTATTTCCCTTAACATACACACATCACCAGAAAAATCTGCAGATTTTTGAAGAAAATGAAATTTATTTCTCGAACAAATTAACAAAATTTCAGTTTTAAAGACCAAAAGATTAGTTTTTGAATATTGAATAAGCAAGTATAGCTGCATAGTGGTAGGTAAGTAACATACCATACAATAAAATTAGTCAACAAACAAGAGAAGAGAAAGAAATTGAACGTGAAAAGAAAAGATGTAACCTTTATAGTGACTTTATTTCATTACCCAAATCAAATTGGTTTGTGGGTTCAGCTTCAAACTTCAGGTTCTGTAACTTGTGTTCTTGTTTTTGAGATTTTTGGGAAGAGGAGAGAGAAAAATGGGTTTGGGTTTATTGGGGAAGAAGAGAAGATGATGAATGAAACAGAAAAATTGCAATTGCATGCACGATACTTGATATTACTTGAAGTTTCGGCTAAACTCAAAAAGAGTCCTCTCTCACTCGGTCGTTGTTGTTTGTTTTTTGGGTTTCCAATTTTCTTTTTTTCATGCTTTACTACTGTTTTCTCATTTTCGAGAAACAGAAAATATGAGGGTAATTTCTAATGCTTTATTCTTTCTTTTTCTTTTTTGGTGCTGAATGCTTTATTCTTTCTTCATACACGTAAACAAGACCAAACTAGTTAATTACCTTATCCTTGAAAACTAAACTAAGGATATGTCATGTTTGTTCTTTGATGGCAATACAAATAACTAATAAGGATGTTTTCCGAAATTTCGAATACCAATTTTCTTTTCTCTCTTTTTTATTTATTTTATTTCCAACATTTTGGATGTTTGAAACGGAAATGAAATTTTTTTATTATTTTCGATATTCAAAAGTTTTGAATAGCTACAAATTTGTATCAAAATAAATATAAATAATTATTTTTTTTCAACTTCTTTCTATAAAAATGACCAATAATCGATTTCACTTAGAAATAATCAGGATGCGTGTGTTAAATATTACAAAATGATATGATAGAAGAAGTTGATTCTCCATAATATAAGAATAAGCTAAGGAAGTAATCAAAATATACCGATCATGATTAGAATCTTGAGTATGTAATGGGGTCTAGGTAGGTCTTGCGTACAAGCTACAACCTTGTTTTCTTTTCATTTTTCTTATCACTCAGCTACCTAAATCCATCAAGAAGTTAGATCGAAAATCATAATTTTAATGTAATTTGCTTCCGGTTCAAAAAAAAATGTCTTGAAATTATAACTATTATTTGTGTTGATATCTCGTGAATATTAAAAAAAATCACCAAAAGATCATTATGTGGTAGATAAGTTATTATAAGTTACCAGATTCAATCCAATTACCTATTTTGTCACTAAAAACAACTCTATATTAATGAAAGAAGAAAATCATATATTAGTGATGAAACCTAACAATGAACTAAATTGATCAAAACTAAAGTTGAAAATAAAATTCATCGACCAATATAGCTACTCTTTATTCTCTTATCCCTTTATCAAATTTGGGACAAAAATATTTGGCAAAAGAATAAAATTTTCAACCTTGACCTTGGATATTTTATCCATTCTTCTCCTACCAGTTGACCAAAGATTAAAAATAATAATTTATACATATAGTGGATTTTGCAAGATATGATTAGAATTTGTTGATTAAGACTGATGTGTAAACTAAGTGAAATCCCACCAACATACAAATAAAAATGCAATTATGCCTAAAGCAATAATCAAGTACTTGTACGTTGCTTTGTTCTCAAGCCGCCAGCTATGAAGGGATGAAAGCAGCAAAGTACCTATCTTAGCTTATCTTTTAATAATGAAATCAATGTATGTTATCACGATTCACACAAAGGAAAGAGATATTGGAGGTGTGGAATTAGGAAAATTGACACCTACTCCACTCAAAGAAACAAGATTACGATTAAACAATTGCGGCGCAAATATTCCCCACCATCATCATGCATGCGTCGAAGCAGTCAAGCAGCCCCAAAACATGGGCACAACTAGATTTGGCAAACGAGTCAGATCTGTTGGAATAAATCCGATTAAGAGCATGTTTTTCTAGACTGGATTTTAGTAATTTTCAGTTTTCTCCAATTTTTTTCAGTTTGTTTCAATTTTTTTCAATTTTCAGTTAAAAATTTCAGTTTATTCCAGTTTTCTGCAGTTTATTTCAGTTTTCTCCAATTTGTTCCAGTTTTAATTTATTATTTTGACACAATAAATATAGTAATTAAGTATTCTTTATCTAAATATTAATAATTAATATAAATTGTGTATATATTTAAATCACTTTTGAAAAATGCCCATTTTTTTTATTGTCTACTCCATCCGTCCCAAATTGATGTACCCGTTTGAGCATAATAATAATAATAATAATAATAATAATAATAATAATAATAATAATAATAATAATAATAATAATAATAATAATAATAATAATAATAATAATAATAATAATAATAATAATAATAATAATAATAATAATAATAATAATAATAATAATAATAAATATTACTAATAATAAAAATATAATTTAATTCAATTCTATCAATATTATTATTACTATTATCTATTATTATTAGTAGTAGTAGTATTATTTATTTTCATTATATATTATTTATTATTATTATTATTATTATTATTATTATTATTATTATTATTATTATTATTATTATTATTATTATTATTATTATTATTATTATTGTTGTTGTTGTTGTTATTATTATTATTATTATTATTATTATTATTATTATTATTATTATTATTATTATTATTATTATTATTATTATTATTATTATTATTATTATTATTATTATTATTATTATTATTATTATTATTATCGTAAAACTATATTCCAAATGATAAAAAAAAAAAATTCATCAATGCAAAAGTCCCAGTAAGTTCCAGTTTTTTCCAGTAAGTTCCAGTTTTTTCCAGTAAGTTCCAGTTTTCTCCAGTAAGTTCCAGTTTTTTCCAGTTTCCAGTTAAAAGTTTCAGTTTTTTTCAGTTTTCTCCAGTTTTTTTCCAGTTTCCAGTATCCAGTCTAAAAAAACATGCCCTAAAACTGTAACCTCCATATCAAATTACTTAGACTAGAACATAAGCGAAAGCGTACCTGAATCCATAAGTGCAAGCCTTTAATCCGGGTTGAAGATCGCCTAGCGTTAGAGCGTCTTCCAATTGATATACACACTAGGGTTTCTCTCTCTAACGATGGGATGTCAGACAGATGTAACGTGTGCTCAACTGGGGACCATAACCCTTATATACATAGAGTATTTTATCCCTAATTAGCCCATCATCAATTAGGGTTAACCTTGTGGGTCTCTACACAATTGGGCTCTATACCTTATAAGACGATATAATAGCCCACCTAATATTAATATCCATAGGACTATCCATAGGACCACTAATATTGGGTCAAACCGTAAGATAGCATATAACATACAATTAATCCGTATAACATAATAGTCCATATACATGTAGTATAAAGTCCATAAATCTAACAATCTCCCACTTGGACGATATATTCATGTATATGCACAGACCTTAGTATTGTATGTTACTTTATAACCTTAGGAGCTCAAAATTGCTATCAACCTGAAAATCGTCATTAACCAATCCGGTCCATCAATCATATCAACATAGAACCAAAGAGATCTTCGTTACATAAACATAACTAGACCCAACAATGATCACGTATATCAATATAATCAACGACATGGATCAAGTATAGGTGTGTAGCATGGAAATAACACAAAGTGTGGTCTGAAATAGAATGTCTATTTCCAACTGGTCCACCTTAAACTTTAGTGAGATCAACCTCAAAACTGTAAGAGTACATTAAACTTTAAAACTGAATATCTGCAGATAAAACCTTAAAGACTGAATTACCAAAGGTCTTGGACAACATAGAAACACTATAACTTGCAAAATCATTGCCTAGATAAGTGGTTTTGCCTTTACCATTGCCAAGCATTGTTGATGGCGCTCAGACATAGTACTTTTTCAAGTTGACAGTGTTCAAGGGCCTTGGGAGCATTTCTCCGTCAAGGGTGGATAGCCGATAGGTTCCTTGTCGTAGTTCTTCGACGATCAAGTATGGGCCTTCCCATGTTGGAGTTAGCTTGCCGAATTCAGACGCCTTTCCAATTGACTCCGTATTTCTGAGCACGAGGTCACCAACATACAGGGGGCGGGGGCGCACTGTTTTGTTGTATTGCCTTGCCATCCTTAGGCGATAGATTTCGGCGCGCAGCAGCGCATCACCCCGTTTCTCTGGTAACAAATCCAAATCTTCGCGGTGATGGGCGTTGTTAGCCGCTTCATCGTACATTAAGATGCGCAAAGTTGGTTCCTTTGTTTCAATCGGCAGCACGGTTTCGGCCCCGTAGACAAGCATAAAGGGTGTTTCACCAGTTGCATTTTTTTCAGTAGTTCGGAGGGACCATAGAACATTGGGTAGCTCGTCAGCCCATAGTCCTTTGGCTTTGTCCAACCTTCGTTTTAAGCCCAGGAGAATTTGCTTGTTGGAGGACTCTGCTTGTCCGTTAGCCTGGGGATTGGCTACGGCTGTGAAGCTGCCTGTTACTCCATATTTCTTGAGCCATTCTTGGAGCTTTGGCGTCTCGAACTGCGCAGCATTATCGAATGTGATGTTCCTTGGACAACCGAAGCGAGTGATAATGTTTCACCAAATGAATTTCTTAACATCGGCCTCCGAAATTGTAGATACTGCGTCAGCCTCGATCCACTTCGTGAAGTAATCGACAGCGACGATGACGAACTTTCTCTGGTACTTAGCCATTGGGAAGGGGCCAAGGATATCCATGCCCCAGCAGGAAAATGGCAGCATCGTGGAAACAGGGTGCAGCTTGGTTGCTGGTTTCTGAGGAGTGTTGGCGAACCTCTGACATTTATCGCACATTTTGGTGTAGGATATGGCGTCTTGCCTTAATGTAGGCCAGAAGTAGCCCATCCTGAGGGTTTTCCCTATCAGTGCTCGCCCACCAATGTGCGAGCTGCAAGCGCCATCGTGGAGCTCTACTAACACTTTTTGGCCAGATGCCGGGGTAATGCACTTTAGCAACGGTTGAGTGTATGATTGTTTGTATAGATGGCCGTCAAACATGGTGAACCATCTTGCCCTTCACTTGACTTTTTCTGCCTCATTCTTACCTTCCGGGAGAGTCCCGTCGGTTAGGAATTGGATGATGGGGTCCATCCAAGTTTGACTCCTATCTTTAACCATACTTTCGGCCTTCTCAATGCTGCGTTCAGCTTTGATATCCCAGAACATCGACCTGGGGTGGTCGCTCTTTGCCGAGCTTGCGAGCTTTGACAGGGCGTCTGCCTGATTGTTCTCTGATCGGGGCACCTGGCTGACTTCAAAGGTAGTCAGTCGCGAGACAAGTCCTTTTGTCTTAGCGAGCTAGGCGGTCATATTTTGGTCCCTGGCTTCGTATGCTCCCAGTATTTGACTAACTACCAATTGGGAGTCAGAGTAAGCTCATATTTTGCATATCCCAGCAGCCAGGCAATATTCTATTCCTGCGATTAGGGCCTCATATTCTGCTTCATTGTTGGTGGCGCTGAACTTGAATCTGAGGGCGTATTCATAGTCTTCTCCCTCAGGCGAGGTGCAGATGAGCCCCACTCTTGAGCCCTGTGCTGTTGATGAGCAATCGACGTAGATGGTCCAAGGAATATCAGGGTCAAGGGAGGGCGTTGGTTGCCTTGTGCTTTCAGCTAGAAAATCCACGAGGGCTTGCCCCTTTATAGCCTTGCGAGGCTCATATTCGATACCCAATCCTTGCAAGTGTACAACCCATTTTAACATTCGGCCAGCATTGTCGAATTTGTCAAGAATGTTCTTGAGCGGATGGTCGGATAGGACGACCACTTTATGGGACTTAAAATAGGGTTTTAGCCTTTTACTAGCTGTGAAGAGGGCTAGCACCACTTTCTCAATCAGTTGGTAACTTGACTCAGCGCCGTTGTAGGCGTGGCTAGTGTAATAAATGGGCTTTTGAGTTTTGTCCCTCTCGACAAATAGGACCGCGCTGACAGCGGTGTCTGAAGTGGCTAAATAACAGAACAGCTCCTCGCCCTCGTTGGGAGCTACCATGGTAGGGAGTTTGGTGAGATATTGCTTCAATTCTTCGAACGCTCTGACCGCCTCTTCGGTCCAACAAAACTTAGTGTTCTTCTTGATGGTGTTGAAGAAGGGCGCATTTTTGTCGGCACCGCGGGCAATGAATCGCCCTAAGGCCGCGATGCAGCCGGCCAATTTCTGCACTTCCTTAACTGTTCTTGGTGGCTCCATGTCAAGGATGGCGGCGACCTTGTCAGGGTTTGCGTCAATACCCCTTTGGCTTATCATGTAGCCCAAGAACTTCCCGGCCTGAACACCGAATGTACACTTTTTTGGGTTCAGCTTCATATCATATAGTCGAAGATTCTCAAATGTTTGTTGCAGGTCCCTGACGTGGTTCCCGCCTTTTCTTGTCTTCACAATCATGTCGTCGACATAAACTTCCATGTTATCTCCTAGCTGGTATTCGAAGAGCTTGTTTACCAGCCTTTGATACGTTGCCCCGGCGTTCTTGAGGCCAAATGGCATAGCCGTGTAACAATATAACCCATGCTCTGTGATGAAGGCCGTGTTTTCTTGATTGGCCTCCTCTAACTGTACCCGATGATACCCGGAGTATGCATCCATTAGGCTCAGCGTTTCGTGCCCGGCAGTGGAATCGACCATGCGGTCAATGCGAGGGAGCGGGAAGCTATCTTTTGGGCAGGCTTTGTTTAGATCAGTGAAATCTATACACATTCGCCACGTCCCATTGGGTTTTTTCACAAGGATCACATTACTTATCCATCCAGGATATTGGCACTCTCGGATGAATCCGGCCTCTAACAATTTTGCCACTTCCTCTTTTACGGCTCGGTTCCTTTCATCACCAAGGTGTTGCTTCTTATGCTTAACCGGTACTGCCGACGGCAAGATGTTAAGGCTGTGCATAATCACGTCTGGGCTTACCCCTGGCATGTCTTTCGCCGAATAGGCGAAGACGTCTTTGTACGACTTGAGGAGATTGATCATGTCAGCTCTTTCCTCGCCTCGGAGCGAGCTTCCGATGTTTACTACTTTTTTGGGAAAGCTCGCATCGAGGGGGATACTTTCTGTTTCCTCGGCTGCTTCAGCCGAGTCAGTGCTGTCATTGCGGGGGTCGATATCGTCAGAGCCCTGGTGGCCGATGTTCATTGCCTCGACAACCTACTTTCTTTTGCCTTCCTCTCTGTCTCTGACTCGTCGCTTTTCAAGATTGGCCTTACCATGGTGAAGTAGCATCTCGGCCCACCTTTTGATCCCCGTATAAACTTCCAATGGACCCGTCATCACATTCGAATTTCATCAGCAGCATGTGAGTAGCGACGACGGCTCGTACCTTATTCAGGGAGGTTCGCCCGAGGATGACATTGTATGCTGACGCATCTTCGACGACGAGGAAGTCTATGTAAGTATTGCGACATTTCCCCGGCGGCCCGAAACGGACCGGCAACCTGCACGTTCCGATTGGATGAACGACCTTTTTTCCAAAACCCACGATCGACCGGGTTACTCTCTGCAACTTCTCTTCATTATAATTCAGCTGTCGTAAGCATTCTATTGATAACAAGTTGGTTGAACTTCCGATGTCGATCGGTACCCTCTTGACTCGACGGTCTTGGATTTTGAGTTCAATGACCATGGGATCATCATGTGGCGTGACGATGCTCTTGGAATCTCTTTCTGAGAAAGTCATTGACGGCATGGGTTTAACTTGCCCAGGGGCTAGCAGCATAACTTGGCTGGCTTCTCGAACGTATGCTTTGTGACCGCTGACTGTTCAGTCATCAAGGGGTAGTCCGCCCGCAATTGTGGCCACGAAGTCACCCTCGTCACTCTCAGTCCCGTCAACCTCAGGGTTGACGGGTTTTTTTGGGAGCTGGGGTGACCACGGCGTCTCTCCTTACATAGTTCTTTAGCCGCCCTTGGGATAAGAGCAGACGCAGCGCCTACTCCAAGTCGTTACACTCCGCAGTCGAGTGGCCGACGTCCCCATGGAAGTCACAGTACTTTGTTTTGTCTCGAAATTTGTACGGTTGTCGGATTCTGCTGGGCTCTCGCAACCAGTTCTTGTCTTTGATGTCGGTAACTATCACTTCGCGAGGGTGGGAGAATCGGTATTCTCCGTCGTTGTTTGCATAAGACGATCGGCTAGCTTTCTGCGGAGTATTTTTCCTTGGCTTGGAGGTTCCGGCCGTCATTACCTCAGCGGACCGCTTCGTTCCCTGTTGGCCACTGCTTTCTCTATCCTTCTCTTTGTTGGAGTAGCATACCTCTATGGCTGTACAAAAGCCTTCGGCTCGCTCTAGGGCTTCGCTTAAAGAAGTCACTTTCTTTTCGACCAAGAAGAATTTGAAATTGCCGGGAAGGAGTCCTTAGAAGAAGTAAGAGTACGCTACTTCATCGTTTACTCTGTCGATCTCTGTTTTAGTTGTGTTGAACCGCTTCAGGTATCCGCGGAGGGGTTCTTTCCAGATTTGAACCACACTACCAAGGTGGGAGATAGTTTTCTCCGGTCGTTTGTTCCCGACAAAATGTTTGGTGAACTTATCCGCGAGGGTTTCGAAGCTGTCAATCGATCCCCTGGGGAGTTCCCTGAACCATTTCAATGCTAGACCTCTCAGGGTGGGTGGAAAAAATTTGCACAAGGTCGGGTCATCCATGGTGTATGTGTGCATATTTGCTGTGTATGCGTCAACATGCTCGCTAGGATCAATCAGTGCCATCCCATCGTAGACAGCTATCCCCGGGACTTTGATCTTCTCTATCCTTGGGGCGAATAGGATTCCCTTAGTGAAGGGCGAGTCCAGTCGCTTTTCGTCTACATAGAGATCTCCCAGTCTTCTTGCCAGCGAACCAACAGAGATCTTTCTACTACCTTCATTCTGACTACCTTCGGCTCGATCATCTTGCCGAGGTGTGGATGGTATGACGATCTTTTTCCCTCTGACATTGCTCCGGAAAGTTCCTGAACTGCATTCGTCCTCAACATAGGGGGTTGATGATTGACGCTCCCGTTGGATTCGGTTGATCGTCTCTCGGGAAGGTTCGCCCCGCTCTTGCCGACGATCGATGATGTTTCTGGCATCCTCATCATTCCTTTCCTGCCGACGGTTGATGATGTTTTTGGCATCCTCATCATTCCTTTCTTGCCGACGGTTAATGATGTTTTTGTCATCTTCAGTGTTTATGCATCGCCTCGGGGCTTGCTGGACCGCCGGGGTGGCCGGCATTGTGCCAAAGTTCGGAACATTAATTCGCCGAGATGGGGCAGGCTGGGATTTTAAGGCGTCTCGCACCTCCTTTACGACTCCTTCCATGATGGTCCTCAGCATTCCGGCCAAGGCTCGGAAGAGGTCTCCTTTATATACAATCCCTTCGATGATCGGCTGGCCACCTGGAGTTAGCGTGGTGGTTTGGCGTGCCGGAGGGGCCGTTGGACTGGGCACCAATGGGTCTGTTGAGTCCGTTAAGGACTGCCGGGCCGGACTCATCAGTTACGTCTTCTACTTCCGTCATTCTATCTTCGAGTGGGGTAATGAGTTGGCGCTTTGTATTTCAGTACTCCCCACAGACGGCGCCAAATGTTGTGGGTATTTCCTCGTACACTGGGAGTACTGTTACTGAGCCTCTGATACCTGCAAAATCAGAATACGTCACTAGCCCGGAGGGGATTTCCGGGATCCCCGCTCCGATGCTTAAGTCAATATTCTCTCTCTCTTAGGTAATGAATGATTTGATTGATTGGAAGTTGTGCTTTTTGTTCATACCTGAAAAGATGGTATTTATAGGCGCGGATTTCACGGGCACTGGGGCAATCCCTAGGTGACACGTGGCGTATGTTGATAGGAGGGGTGTCTTAGGTTAGCTCCTCTTTTGACACGTGGCCTTATTGGGCCGCCTCTTTGATAAAACGGCTTCCAGAAGACCCATTGGGATGAGTCCTAATAGGAAATGATCCATTAGATACAGGTGGATATTTTAGGTCATAACAATAGAAACACTATAACACAAACTCCCACTAAAACTCATAATCCTTAACTGATTTGACACTCATACGAGTAACATGCTCATGAAACACTTTGGGTGGCAATCCTTTAGTGAGCGGATCCGCAATCATGGAGTTTGTACTAATGTGTTCAATGTATACTTGTCCATTCTGTACTCTTTCCTTCACAGCTCGAAATTTGACGTCTATATGTTTCGCCTTCGTCAAACTGCTGTTATTATTAGCATAAATGACTGTTGACCTATTGACACACATTAGCTTGAGTGGTCTTTCAATACCATCAACTATTCGCAGTCCATCAACAAAATTTCGCAGCCATAATCCTTGATTGGATGCCTCATAGCATGCTATAAACTCTGCTTCCATAGTGGAATTAGCCGTAAAATTTTTCTTAATGCTTCTCCAAGAGATAGCTCCTCCAGCAAGCATGTAGATATAGCCTGAAGTGGATTTCGGACTATCTTGGCATCCAGCAAAATCGGAGTCGGTGTACCCAATGATCTCAAGCTGATCCGACCTCCGATATGTAAGCATGTAGTCTTTTGTTCTCTGTAAGTACCGCATGACCCTTTTGGCTGCTTTTCAATGGTCCATTCCCGGATTACTGAGATATCTGCCTAGCATCCCAACAATGTATGCGAGATCAGGTCGTGTGCAAACCTGAGCATACATCAGACTCCCTACAGCCGAAGCATAAGGTGTCTTCTCCATTTCCTTAGTTTCAAAACCATTCTTTGGGCACTGTTTGAGACTAAATTTGTCTCCCTTAGCAATAGGGGTGTAACCTGGTTTACAATCTTGCATGCCAAATCCCTTAAGAACCTTATCGATATAGCCCTTTTGTGACAGTCCGAGAACGCCTTTGGAGCGATCTCGATGAATCTAGATTCCTAATACAAAAGAGGCGTCACCAAGATCTTTCATTTCAAATTTCTTTGAAAGAAATCTCTTAGTTTCGTACAATAAGCCTATATCGTTGCTGGCAAGCAGTATGTCATCGACTTATAAAACCAGAAAAATATGCTTACTCCCACTGAACTTGTGGTATATACAGTCATCAGCAACGTTTGGTTCAAAACCAAATGATGTAACGACTTCATGAAACTTGTGATACCACTAACGGGAAGCTTGCTTGAGCCTATAGATGGATTTCTTTAATTTGCAAACCATTTTCTTTGGATCTCCTGAAACAAAGTTTTCTGGTTGCACTATATAAATTGTTTCTTCAATGTCACCATTGAGAAATGTTGTCTTAACATCCATCTGATGAAGTTCAAGATCAAAATGTGCCACTAGTGCCATTATTGTCCTAAAAGAGTCTTTCGATGAAACTGGAGAGAAAGTCTCTTTATAATCAATGCCTTCTTTTTGAGTATAGCCATTAGCGACAAGACGAGCTTCAAACCTAATGACATTGCCCTCTGAATCCCGCTTGGTTTTAAATATCCATTTGCAACCAATGGGCTTAACACCTTCGGGCAATGAGACAAGCTCCCAAACGTCATTGTCATTCATGGACTTAATCTCAGCATTCATGGCATCAATTCACTTTTGAGAATTAGAACTGTCCATGGCTTGACGAAAGTTGATTGGATCATCTTCTACAAGTCCAAGGTTTGATTCTTGTTCCTGGAGAAAGACAAAAGTATCTTCCAACATTTTCAAGTTTACCTCATGTTCTTGAAGATATACAATGTAATCATCCGAAATTGCATTTCTCTTTTCTCTAGTGGATCTCCTTAATGGCACTTCATGTTCTTGAGGTTGTTGAGTTTAATCTACATTAACAATGTCAGGAACTAGATTGGGGAGATTATCAAGATTTTCTTGGACCGGAGTTGTTTCGTGATCCATGTGAGGAATGGGAACACCCTGATCATGATCAACGTCAACTGAAAGAAGAGACACATGTTCTTCCTCAAAGTAAAATCTCTAATTTTAACTCCCCACCCCCCAAAATCGACATCCTCAAAGAACCGGGCATTACCCGTCTCAAAAGTAGTTCTAGAAGTGGGATCATAGAACTTATACCCCCAAGACCTTTCAGAATATCCAACAAAATAGCTACTAATTGTCTTAGAGTCCAGTTTCTTTTCATTTGGCCTATAAGGCCTTGCCTCAGCTGGACAACCCCAAATATGCAAGTGCTTTATACTGGGCTTTTTCCCAGTCCATAGTTCATATGGGGTTTTAATTGTAGCTTTATTTGGAACTCTGTTAAGTATATATGCTGCAGTTTTCAATGCCTCTCCCTAGAGTGAGTCTACTAAGGTAGTATTACAAATCATACTTCTCACCATGTCCTTTAATGTCCGATTTCGTCTCTCAGCTACACCATTCATGGTAGGACTACCTGGCATGGTGTATTGAGGAACGATCCCACACTCAACTAGGAATTTAGCAAATGGCCCTAGATGCTGTTCACCTGAACCATCATATCTTCCATAGTATTCACCATCACGATCATATCTAACGGTTTTAATCCTTTTGCGTAATTAATTTTCAACTTCGGTCTTAAATGATTTGAACACGTCTATTAATTGGGACTTCTCATGAATTAGATATAGATACCCATAACGAGAGTAATCGTCTACGAATGTGATAAAGTATTGTTGACCATTTCTACAAGGTGTAGGGAATGGCCCACAAATATCCGTATGTATCAATTCTAAGACATCCGTAGCTCTCTCGGCACCTAATCTAGTCTTGTTTGTTTGTTTTCCCTTAATACACTCAATGCAAATATCTGAATTTGAGGAATCAAGAGAATCAAGAATTCCATCTGACACAAGTTTATGAATTCTTTGTTTGGATATGTGACCCAAACGCTTATGCCAGAGTGATAAAGAATTCTCATTGGTCAATTTTCTTTTGGTACCACGTGAACTTACATGCAAGGTTTCATTATGTGAGGCAATTGTATCAAGCAAATATAGCCTATCATATCCTGATAAAAGACCAGAACCAATAAAATTTGAACCTTGAAAGAGATTAATTTTACTGTTTCCCAATGAACAATAATAACCAGATTTGTCCAAAGTGGGAGCAGAAATTAAATTTCGTCTGAATGACGGTACAACAAAAGTCTCTTTCAAATCCAAATAAAATCCAGTCTTTAACAATAGCCTAAAAGTTCCAATAGCCTCAACTTCAAGATGATTGCCGTCACCCATATAGATGTATATTTCACCATCAATTGGTTTCCGGCAGCTCTGACAACCATGCATAGACACACTAATGTGAGTAGTAGCACCAGAATCTACCCACCAAGTGTCTTTGGGTACCGAAGTCAAATTAACCTCAGAACAAACAAGAGCAAGAGATATATCCCTTTCCGCACGCCAAGCGTGGTATTTGGTACACTCCATTTCTATGTGATTAGTCCCCTTACAAAAGAAGCAACCTGATTCCTTAGTTTCAACTTTATTTTCCTTATGTTGCTTCTTTTGAGGCATTGACACCGCAGCTTCCTTAATTTTCCTTTAACATTATCCTCTTCAAACATAGCGCCCCTAATTGATTCTGGAATTGCACGATCATAAGACTCATGCGACTTGAGCGTTCCCACTTCTCCATCTCCCTCTTTTCATCAGGGGTAGATGAATCCTTAAGAACAACGGGTTTCTCAATCGAAGTGCAAGGTCTAGATCCATGCAACCGAGAACTATCATAACGTCTCTTTCCATTCCTTAAGGTTTGTGCCGTTAAGCACAAGGATACTGTTAATGTTTGCAGATATCGTAGCAGCAGAAGTACTGACTGAAAGAGAACAAAAGATAACATAAACAACAAGCTCACAATCACTTTACCTTAACTTTGATTTATAGATCCAAATAAAATGGCAAATCCCATCACAAGATACCTAGCACAACATTGATTTTAGTCTTTGGACAGAAAATCAACTTGTAAGTGGTACTCTTGGTGTAGTAATCAAATATTGATAATAAACTCCTGTCAAATATCAAGCCTTTCTTTGGACCAACTCAACATTCACATGGAAACCTAATAATTGTCGCATATTTATCACCACAAGCATGCTTGAATTCCGGCCAAATAACAACCTTCCTTTGGGTCGGGTGTTAAACGCATGGAATTCGCGCACACACAATCATCCAATATTTTGAATTAATCAATCTACACAAAAGAGATTACTTTGGTAACATATTATTTCAATTAACTAATCTAAATATTAGATGTCCCTAAAATAATTATAACCTTATTGCCAAGTATCGAATCTGAACCGAAATACATGTATGCCATGCATGTAAAAGCTTAATTTATAAATATGTTAATACAAAATCATGGTATATATGAATCTAGAAAATAAACAAGCAGTATTCAACCTTTTACCCAAAATAAGTTAGGTCTACCTCAAAACAAATCATTCGGTAATAATAATACGCATCCAAAACTTTAATAAATCGAAAGCATGCTACTGAATGAATAAAGATTTGGATGCATGCCCACTGAATCAATACTATTATTATGAACATTAAACCATAAGAGGACAAAAGGTTATCATATCAAGATCATAGATTATAAGCTATGCAGAACAATTCATATTAATACCACCACCATTTTTAGTATTTATCATCATCAAATATAATAGATTGACCAAAATACCCTTACTCTCTCTCACCTCACCCTCTCTCTCACCTTATCCATTCTCTCTCTCACCTCACCCTCTCTCTCACCTTATCCATTCTCTCTCCTCAACAGCCCATTACTCAGGCCCACCGTAGCCCATCCACCACCACCACCACACCCATCACGCCAGCCACCACCACGGCACCGTAGAGGCATAGACCACCGCAACTCTTGACCAAAATTGTCTCACTTTCCCCCGCCCCAGCGCAGTACCCTCTGTGGTGATAAAAAAAAAAAAGCAGAAATAATGGATTGCGCTCGAGCGCAGCGCAACCTGTTTTTTTGCTATTTTTCGCCCGAATATTTCATAATAATAATAATAATAATAATAATAATAATAATAATAAAGAAAGGGAAACATATGTTGCGCTGCGTTGTAGCGCAGCGTATGACCTGTGCTGCGCTCAAGCGCAATGTAGGACTTGCGCAGCATATATTTTGTCGAAGCCCAAAAAGAAAAAAAAAGCTTCTTAGTTTTTGGGGCCGTGGTTGCCCGACATAGTGTATGAGGTAGGTTGTCGTGGCGGTGGTAATGTTCGTTGTGATGTCGGTGGTGGTGTATATTGTAGTGGTGGTGGTGGTAGTGGAGAAGGAGAGAGAATAAAGAGGGAAGGAGGAGAGAGATTAAAATAAGGTATTTTAAAAGAGGGGTAAAAAGGAAAAGTTCACTCAAATGATGGTGATAAATACTAAATGTGGTGGTGGTATTAAGTATAGCTCATGCAGACAACACTGATATGATATCAACGCCGCACATGACATACGAATTGCTATATTCTGTGACCGTATGATTTACAATATATCTAAACTCACGAATAAGAAAAACGCATAATCAATTACGAAAATACCAATCATGCGGGCACCAATGAAGAAAACGCAAACCCAGATCATGAACAAAACGACTTTTGTCTAAAATTACCGAAACTTAATTCTAAATAACCCAATATAAAAGGGCTCTGATACCAATTGTTGGAATAAATCCGATTAAAACTGTAACCTCCATATCGAATTACTTAGACTAGAACATAAGCAGAAGCGTACCTGAATTCATAAGTGCAAGCCTTTAATCCGGGTTGAAGATCGCCTAGGGTTAGAGGGTCTTCCAGTTGATACGCACACTAGGGTTTTTCTCTCTAACGTTGGGATGTCAGACAGATGTAACGTGTGCTCAACTGGGGACCATAACCCTTATATACATAGAGTATCTTATCCCTAAGTAGCCCATCATCAATTAGGGTTAAGCATGTGGGTCTCTACACAATTGGGCCTTATATCTTATAAGACGATATAATAGCCCACCTAATATTAATATCCATAGGACCACTAATATTGGGCCAAACCGTAAGATAGCATATAACATACCATTAATCCGTATAACATAATAGTCCATATACATGTAGTATAAAGTCCATAAATCTAACAAGATCGAGTCGAGTCACATCGGATTCGAATCATCAACAGGTCAGGTCAATATCAGGTCAGTCATTGTTGGATCTTTAACGGGTCGGATTTTCGGATCAACTACTAGCTATTGTCTCACAAACTTTGGATCTCGGATCGAGTAATTTCGGGTTCGAGTCATTAGTAAGTCAACCTTTTCGAATCATGTCAGCAGGTCGATTTTCAGGTTGAGTCAAAATTTTCCAGCTCTAGACACAACTAATGCACAAGGGCATTATATTTATAAGTATTCATTGTTCCAAAAAAAAATTGTGAAAAAACGTTTTGTATGATACTCTATGCATGTATAGGCTGTATCATCTGTAATGTATATATAACATTAATTCTCTACGATCACTTATGTTACTAAATTTGACATATGGGTAGGGTTTGATTCGGGTCATTAGTAGTTCAGGTTTTATTGGATCTTTATCAGGTCGCTTTTGGGTCAAAAATAGCTATTGTCTCACAAACTCTGAGTTTAAAGTCGGGTAGTTTCGAGTTCGGGTCATTATCAGGTCGAATTTGGGTTGATTTTCTAATCGGGTCAGATTTTGCCAGTTTTCCTTATACTTATACTCTAGCATAGAATAACTCATATAAATATTAATGAATACTGAATTCACAATGCTTACTGAGCCGAACATTATTATGGTGTTCAAGCTCGTCTCATTGATCAAATAAGTTCAAAAAAGTTATTTAATGTTTATGTACGTCTAGTTGTTAAAGAAATGCTTTGACCAAGTTTTTTGACGAGTTATTTACCGGAGTATTGGTTCATTTCCATTGAATTGAATTGAGCTGAACTGAAATCTCCTAAACTTGATCACTAAATTGATCTGAATTAAACTGAAACGATTCTAAAATAAGTGGAAAAAAACAACGCACGACGAAAAAAGAAAAGGAAGTTGATATCATAATGATGAGCATATCCTTTTGTCATGCTCATGCGGTCATGGCCTCACCAATCACCATAGTGGCATGATGATTGATGATGAAGCACGTCGAATGAAACTGAAAGTGGAGGCAAGCGACGTCATGTGAATATGTGATTGTTTGAGGAGTGTGGTGAGCCGTGACTCGTGTGGTGAGCCGTGACTCGTGTGGTAAATGTGTAGTGTATGACTGTGGGGCTGTGGTGAATGTGATAGACAATGTGCAGTGTGTATAACTGTGTAACCAGTTTGACAATTGACCAAACGTGGAGAGTTGAAATTGCAAGTGAAAAGCGGAATGCCAATGCGCGCCCCCCAAAAGTCACTACCTAACATTTTACAATTCTAGCTCCAATGCCACTTGTGCCTTTTTTTTCTTTTTGTTGAGACGAGCCACAAAAGCTAGTAAACATATATACATGGGAGGATTCGAATATCGGATCTAATGTAACCAATACGTTAGTACTCCCTTTGTTTCGAAAAAATGATAACATTTACTTTTAGAAGGTCAAACTTTACAAATTTTGACCATTGATTTCGGAAAAAATATAAGGATTTACAATGTAAAAATACTATCGTTGGATTCGTTTTAATTAGTACTTTAGGAAAATCTATTTTTTATAGTTTATGTATTCATATAAACACAAATATTTATGGTCAAAGTAGCATATTGGAGACCGTGCAAAAGTAAATGTTACCATTTTTCAGAAACGGAGAGAGTATTAACCATTAGGCTAAGGTTTAATGAAATGATCTCACCTTAGAACGAGTTGATCAATTGAAGCGAGATGGAATTAAAATGCTTTCTGATATTCTTATTTGATGGATGGCGCCAACAGAGGAGTGGGCTTTACTCAACATGGATGGTGCCTCAAGGGGCAATCCGGGTCAATCAAGCAGGTGGGTGAAGGGATTATTCGCGACAATTAGGGACACATAATGCGTGCATTCTCAAAAAGTTATGGCATATGCACAGTGACGGGAGCTGAGATTCTTACCTTATCGAGAGGACTAGCCATGGCAAGGGAACTAAGAGTTAAAAGTTGGTTGTTGATATTGATTTGTAGGTTGTGGTTTAGATGATGTTATGTGATGATGTTTGCTTGAGTCCGGCAGCGTTTATGTTAGAAGATACAGAAAGTTGATAGGGTATTATTCTAGATTAGCATATATTATAGAGATTGTGTTATCTAGAGTTTTCATAATACTAGGACTCCCTACATATAAATAGGGATCGATTACATCAATAATAATCAAGCATACTATTATCTTTCATGGTATCAGATAAGCTACTTTTCTGGTATCCTAAAACCCTAGCTTCCTCTAAGCCGCCGGATGGAGGTCTTAAACCATAACCCATTCGGCGGACTACTCTTTTTTTCTACTACCCGCACAAATTAGTTTTTAGTTTCCTAGATTAAATTCAATTCTGTTGATCCACACCACTAAATATGGATTTTTTATCTTAATTTCTACCCTACTCTCAAAAATCAGATCACGTCAGGTTCGCACGTCCCCAGCTCTGTCGTTCGCCGCCTGCAGTCCTGCCGCCGCCTTCTACCGCCTGCACTCCTGCCGCCGCCGACCGCCAAGCGCCGACCCCTGCTACCGCGTGATCTGCTGCTGTCAATCCCTATAGTCTTCCGTTGATGCGTTCTTTTTCCTTGCTCACGGTTGGCTATGAAGCGGGTGGCAACACAAGAGTTTTGTTTCGGCTAGATTTCATACTTGATTGTGTTTTTCAATTATGTGTATTTTGTAACCTTCAATCGTAGCGTCCGTTCATCTACCGCTACGATTGCGGGGGAGTGTTAGGGAATATTATTCTAGTACTATTAGGAATATTATTCTAGTAGTCTTAGGAATATTATTCTAGATTAGCATATATTATAGAGATTGTGTAATCTAGAGTTTCCATGACACTAGGACTCCCTACCTATAAATAGGGATCGATTACATCAATAATAATCAAGCATTCTATTATCTTTCAAGAAGATGCAGAAAGTTGATAGGGGAAGCTAATTGGGAAGTTGAGGTTTTTCATTGCTTTTGTGAGGCAAATCGTGATGCATATTAGTTGGAAAATGCATGCGGGTTGTGATCAAGAGTAGACGATTACTTTTCATGTTGAAACTCCACCATATCTTCGTTCTATCGTATATGAGGAGAAGTACTTACACTTCTTAGCATGTGTCGGTGTGGGATACATGTCTAATACGGAAATGACACCTTAAGAGTGAAAACTCATAACCTGAATGAAAATAACACGAGCTCCAATAGAAAGGGCGTATTGTTCATGGTTGGGGACCCAGGAATACGGAGTAGCCCTATAACCCTGTCCAAGACTGGCCCTTTTCCGGGCCGAACGCACCAAGCCTACTTGGCGTCCGGTTTATAAACAATTCTAACTATAACGGGGGAGAAGGTAATCAAATATTGAGACCTAATGCAACCACTATGCCAAAACCCCATACAAACATGAATTGAAAAAGAAAGAAAGAAATAGATACTGTAATACAGATGGGGCTAGACCCGACTTTAAACCAACAAAAACTTACTACCAGAAGGTCCAAAGTGCTTTGATGGGCTTATCCAAAAGACCATAACAAACACCAGACCAAAAGGGAGTTTCTCTCCCCCTTACCACGAAAATGGCCATCAATATCGCCTGAAACACACAAACACACACTCTCTCCTCTTACACAGACCAGCAATGGCGGGAATAGCCAGTGTCAAGCTCACTCTCTCTCCTTCTATCCGCTCATCATCAGCTGCATTTTCATCTAACCCATCCCTTACAGGCCTGCGACACGTGGTCACTTTACCTCGCCGCACCAGATTCTCAAGTAAATTTCTGGACTTTTACTAATGAACTTCAAGTTTTTTATGCTTCAGAATTATGGGTTAAAAGTCTGATAGATAATGGTGCACAAAATTTGCAGAGATATATGCTATTAGTAGCAACGACATTAAGGTGGGAGTTAGCATTGAGGTGGATGGTGCTCCTTGGAAAGTCTTAGGTTTGCTACGCTATCCACATTTCTACTGATTTTCTTGTGGTTTTCAATTTTTTTGTATAGCATGGCATACATTGTCCTAAAATTTCGTATGAATACATACCCATTTGACCATTTGTGCCTATGGCTGGGTATGGGTAATTGGGTATGTGTTGAAATGTACCTAGCCTTACCCACAGAAAATAAAATAGGTGCTATATCATTAGAAATTAGAGCATATAGGGCTGTTTAGTGAGGAATTTTGGAATTTGTTGTAATTTTGTTTAATACATAATGTATTTGTGTGTAAGGGTTGAATTTTGATTGCTACCCTGGTACATAATGTATTTGTGTGTAAGGGTTCAATTTAAGCTAGTAAAGTTTCTATCTTTTGTTTGATATGTGAAATTCCAACATATAACAGCTCAATCCTAGATGCTTTGCGGCTCGAGGAATACTCTATTAAGGAATGATTGCAAATACTTGATTATGGTACTTATATTGTCTAGATTTAATCACATTCAGTATAGAAGTGACTCAACATGGGGAGGATAATCACTTACCTGACAAATGGATTTCGGAGGTTGGGAGGTAGAGGATATAATGTAAGGGCAGTGTTGGGTTGGTTCCACGATTACCTCAGGGAATGAGTAGGTGAAAATTTGCCTCCTTTCCCATCTTACCCACCTTACGCCATGCTTCAACTGAGGGTAATGTAATACCCCGGGGGGGGGGGGGTTATGGAGTGTGAACCAAAGGGTAAAATAAGAGGGTGGTGGTGGTAGATGTTACAATTTGGTGGGGAGAGAGGATGATGAGGGAATAAAGGCAATAATTACCCTCCCCGGCCCCTCGGTAACTATTACCTACCCCCTTTCCTCCCCTCTCCTCTCTAATCCACCACATTCTAAGTTCTAACGACCACCTATCCTCTTGCCCTTTAATTCACTTCATTACCCCCGAATACACTACCCTCAATCTAAGCATGCCTTAAGAGAGAAATTTATTGCAAATTAAAAGTAACATTATAGTGTAATGACTATAGAGACATTAGCTTATGGACTTTCTAGCTTGTGTTACACTAGACAGAAAACATGGGGCAAGTTTTTGAGGTGGCTGAAAATCCGTCCCAAGTGTAACAATAACAACTAACAAGTAATGGTATTTTGTCACTTGATTCTTTCATTTCTTAAAAAAATGATTCATCTTCAAGACTTCAACTAGTTTTCCCTAGTAAGCCACCATAAAATTCTCAAATCCATTATGAATCAGCATGTCCACCCTGTGCCACACCCCGCTTATAATTCTGCCCTATTTAATTGTTCAAGTCCTCGTTTCAAGGATATTTCATCTTGACCCTTTGTTAAACCCAAAGACACCCAAACATTCCAAGTCTCTTCAAGTTGAGCAAACACTTGAATATGTTGAGACGAATTATGAAATTCATGCTGAAAATGACTCTGGTTGGGAGGTGAAGGTGACTACCTAACCTTCTATCTAGAGGAAGAGGAATGCCCAGCTCAGGAGCCTTCTTCCACTTTCTTTTTCTTCTGGTGACAAGCTGGAAGTCACCATGTTTAAGTATAAAAACTCCAGAGCTTGGCCCATCTTCATGTGTAGAAGATAGCCTCTTCTTCTTCCTCACTAATCAATGATGCAAAAGAATTATGAGTAGGAAGGCAGGCAGGTCGAATATGCCATCCTTTATTAGAAGGGCCATTTTGTACCCTTGCCACCCCTTGCTTGGTCTCTTAAAATGATATTCCACATAGGCACCATCACTAAAATTTCCCTCTTCTAGGATTAAATTGTTTCCTCCTTGAGATTCACAACCTGACTCCCCAACCTTCTCATTATTATTTTTCTCAAAATGAAACTGCATATTAGGGTAATTGACCCATTTCATAAACATGGATGTAAGACCCTCCACATCTATACTCACCATTTCATGTATCAACTTCCTTGTAAGGAATGATGCGCAAAAGTGGTCTTTCGAAAAACTTCAAAGCAGTAGCAGAAACATCCGCAGTATTAGCAGCTTTTGTGTATTGAATTGTTAACTAGCTGGACATAACATTTTGCTGTTTTATTTCTAGAGTTTCTGCATGTGAAACCGGGAAAAGGGGCTGCCTTTGTGAGGACTAAAATGCGAAATTATGTGACGGGGAACACAGTTGAGAAAACCTTTCGAGCTGGAAGTACGGTACGTTTTTAAAGCTTCAAGCTAATTGTCAGGGATGTGTTTGTTAACTTTCCAACTTTAGACATAATGGTTATAAACTTGTAATAAATGGCTTATTAAGTTGTACATTTCCAATCAAGGGTCTAATGGAAACAATATATTCTTCTTGTACGGGGCCCATTTACCCTGCCCTAGTGGAATCCTCGTGAGAGGCATTGGGTAGTATTGTAGATATGATGATTTCTCCTCAACTCATGCAGAAATCTCTCTCTCTCTCTCTCTCTCTCTCTCTCTCTCTCTGGTGAGAGCACTGTTTTATTATAAATATTGTCAACAACTTCACTCTAGCTCACCAAATTTAGTTAATTCAGTTGATCACATTAGTTGTTTGCCTGCTGCAGACAGTGCTCTGTAGTCTTTAGTATGTGAATACTTTGGTCGAACATGTAATTGAGCTTTGTTAATAGGCTTTTCCTAATCCCTGTCACAGGGACATGGAAATTTAGAGGGGTTATCAGAGGAACTTGAGTCAATTATTGGTGGACTTACCTCAAACCAGTCATGGCCTCATGGGGCACGGTGCTCTCATTTATACTTCAGTGGCTGAGAATCAGGAAGAAACATTTTGGTTATTTTTTTATCTTTTTCTTTTTCGGGATTGCTGAAGGAGGGAGCTCTCTGTCATCCCATTCATGTTATTTGCCTACAGGATGAGTAAGTCAAAGTGATTTGGAAAGAAACCTTTTCCGTTTTGGGGAAGACAATTGTTTCCTTCAAAGAAAAGAGGGAGTCATTTTCCTCCATAGGGAAGAGACCTTTCATCAAATGGATGAAACCGCAACCCATACAAAATCATATTCAAGTTTTTATTATCCTTGAGCAAACAAATTAAACACTTTGAAGAAAAATTCTGCTGAAGAATCATTTCTTGATAGTAAATGTCTTTCTTCCAATCCAAAATTCCAAACACAGCCTTTGTATGTGCGGTATCTGAGCTGCTCATCTTCTTCTTGTAATGGTGTCCAAGCATATACATCATATGGGTATGAGGGATACAATTCAATCCTTCTGATTTAGTGGTTGCCATCAATGGTATAATCTCCCATGTGTTTGAGTAACATTATGCGCGCAATTGTGCTTTAATAGTTTGTAGTATCCGGGGTTTGTGTTGATGTTTATTAGCTTTCCATGCCTTATCTTCAGTAAATTTATTTATTCATTTGATTTACATTTTTGGTTGGGCATGGATTTGTTTTTGATAGATAACTGAAGCAAATGTATCCAAGGAAACAAAGCAATTTACATACAAGGATGGCGCCATGTACGTCTTCATGGATCTGGTATATTTCTTTTCCTATCAATGTTGTAAATTTGTCTCAGTTAGAAAGTGTCCCTGGAAAATATGCTTGTCTTGTGTAATTCTTAATGTGAAAGACATGTTGTGCTAGACTGTTTGTAGATACAGTTCTTTCAACTTGAATGCATGCATGCCCTGTTAGAAATTAACATCTTCCATCATCCCAGTTTGATATCATTGAGACCTCACGTTGTGACTGGCGAGTAGGACGATTCTCTACAAATTGATGTGGCTGTGCGTTATTCAATCATTATACAGCATAGGGGCTAGTATGTGGATCAATTTTCTTTGTTTTGGCACCATGGGCGAAGGAGCAGGAGGGCCAAAGTAGGCCATGGCGTCTCCTCTCCCTTCAATTTCTCATGAGTTCTCCAGACGAATAAAAGAAAAAAATACAAATAATCTGCTTATTTATACTTTTGCCCCCAACCCTTCTTATTAGATCAGTCTTTCGGCCCCCCTTGATATCAAGTCCTGCCTTCACCAATCGGCACTCACTTCAGTTGTCAGATGACCGTGAGCAAAATATTTGTTACTCATGTTACGCTGCTTTGGAATGCAGTAGTTGGAAATTTGTTCTCCCACGTAGTGCTTACTTGTTTCTGTTTGCAATTAGTTGGAAGTTTGATTTCTCTATTCAAGCTTCACATCAGCATAACTATTTGGAGATAAGCAGAAAGGTCACTTGTTGACTCATAAATTCATGAGTTGTTTTCTCTCAAAATCGAGTATGGGATCTACATAATTACATTTGTATTGCATATGTTATGAGGTAATTTCCACTTTGTTGTTTTTTGAAAAAAAAATAAAAAAATCTTTCAATCTGTTCAAAGGAATATTAATATATACTATGAATCAAAGGAATATATTTGTATATTGTTCTCAATATCAATATATCATCATGCATTCATGCTTAGCCAATTTCACCAGGTCAGTGTATAGTTTCAAATTAATTTGCTAAACAGGTTTAGTAACCGACTTCTACATGATTTTGGGTAGGGATTTCCGTGCTTGTCGATTAAAATTTTGTCCCTGCAAAACCGTTTGTTTGTTCTCTCACAGGGATACAAAAATCTTACTTTGCATAGTGCATGTGCTGATGTAATTATCCTGCTCTGGAATCTTTGTACTATCGAACTCTTTATTTTTACCATTTTACCCCTCTAAGCATACCACATAGAAACGAAACCTATGTTGGAATGGACGAATTATATTGTTTTATAAGATGTGTAGGGGCTACCGATGCTTTATTGATAATTCTCTTGATTTTGATTAAATGCCTCCATTTGTTAAGGGGTTTGTATTTTGACGTGAGTGTTGCAATTTCGCAGGCTACATACGAAGAATGTCGACTAAATGAGTCTGATATTGGTGATAAGACCAGGTGGCTGAAAGAGGGCATGGACTGCAATATTCAATTCTGGAATGGAAAAGTATTGGTCAAACCTATTTTTCTTCTGTTTTGATCGCCTTTTTCTCCTTTTTAAGTGGCTGGAAACTCGAAAATTTTATTTCTTGCTATCATGCTATGTTTGAAATATCTACTTAAGTCATCTGCTTTCTTTTTGAAATGGATATAGGAGAGAGATATTGTGAAAAAGGCGAACAAATCTTTTACCTGTGTTATGTAAGCTGATTCTTCCATTGACATTTTTATATTAATGAAGCTGAATTATTACTTGAACTGCGTGCAGCCTATTGATATTGAGCTTCCCATGATTGTAAAGCTTGCTGTGGTTGATACCGAACCTGGTGTTAAAGGTGATAGTGCACAAGGTAAGTCATGTAAACATCCTTGAAACTGGGTACATCACGTGAAAAATCATCCATAGTGTGCTTCCATTCAACATGTATTGAATGTTTAAATCTACTTAAACATCTACGTTAATCATTCTTTGGGCATATTGATATCATCACTTTGATCTTCTTGTATGTTCTCAGTGGCTAGTATTTGACTATTTGCCAAGACAATCGTTCTTGTATGGTATCTGTTGAGCTGTGATTCTATATATGCCTCAGTAGTTAGTATCTGGCCTAAACATCTAAGCTACACAGGTGAGTAATGCTTAGTTACCAAACTCATATGCTCCTCAGGGGCTAAAAAGAAACCATGCCCACTGCACAAGTATGACTAATGTATAAGGTGGAAATTAGTCATTATCATTATAAGTAACATTTGAGAGGTTTCCCCTTCTTAAAAAACAAACATTTGAGAGGTTTCATAAATTGGTTTTGAGTTGAAGTGATTACTAACGGGTCATGGTCACAACTAGTTTTGGATTTCCCAGTAGTTAATATCTGAGGATGCTTCGTTGGATGTGCAACCTAACTAGGATAGATAAGGTCAAGAACGAGATGGTTCGTGACAAGGTTGGGGTGGCAGATATTGAGAGTAAGATGCGGGAAACGAGACTCAGGTGGTTTGGACATGTCGTGAGGAAACATCCAGATGCTCCGGTGAGGAGGTGCGAGAAGATTATACTTAGGGACTGTAAGAGAAGAAGAGGGAGGCCTAAGAAGAGTTGGAGTGAGGTGATTAAGAACGATTTGACCCTCTTGGAGCTTACCGAGGATCTGGCCCTAGGATCCACATAGATGATACTACGTTGAGGGTGTAGGTTATTATTGTTATTGTTATTGTTATTGTTATTGTTATTGTTATTGTTATTGTTATTGTTATTGTTATTGTTATTTTATTTTTTTTATTTTTTTTATTTTTTTATTTTTTTTTTTAACATCCACATTTTTGCCTGTTTCCTACTGATTTCAAAAATCAAATTGTTTTCGTGGTCTTTCGGAAACAGCCTCCCTGCTAGGCGACTAATTAGGGGTAAGACTGCGTACAACTAGACCTCCTCAGACCCCGCCCTCGGTGGGACATTTACTGGGTGGTGGTTGTTGTTGTTGTTGTTGTTGTTGTTGTTGTTGTTGTTGTTGTATTATCATATTTCTTAATGCAACTGCATCTTCTTTTTTGTCTATGCCCCTTCAATTATTTGAACAGGTAGGCCCAGTTTAAGGTTTAAATAAGTGATTTTATTCCAGTTCTTGGTGAGCTTACCGTCATTTTGTTTCCTAAGAGTTTGGAGCATTATATTTGATTGCAGGATCGACTAAACAAGCTACAGTTGACACTGGTGTCATTGTTAATGTACCATTGTTCATAAATATCGGCGACCAGATTATGGTTGATACAAGAACAGGGCAGTACACGAACCGTGCATGATGATTGTTTCAGACATCTTTCTCTACTAATATGAGTCGATGCTCTGTAAATTGTCTGATTTATGTCTATAATACTTTTGACTGCGAGTTTTGTAAATCAGAGGTTAGGTTTAAGTGCTTTGGACTCTTAAGAAAATATGATCTGGTTAGCGGCTGAAGAAATTTTGAAGGCTCGCCTGCATTGGGATGTTTCTTGTGAAAAGAATCTACTCATCCTAGAGTTGTCCTCCATTCTAGCTGTGTGCTGGATGTAAACTGCTATGTTGAATTTAGTGCTAAGTTTATACGCGTAGATGAAGTATTACCCCTTGTAGTAACGAAGCATGTACCAACCTAAGTCGTGATGCAATGAACCATTCCTTTTGTGTTACTCTTGAATTGTGTTAATTGCTAATGTTCCAAGAAGAATGTCATCTGATATGAAGCTGAAACAGAGATATGATGGGAAATAGTAGTATCGCAATCTATTTTTAATAGCCCTGATGGTTGCTCTAAGCAATATTGCACGACATCTTTACCAATACCCAGCTATTCTCACCACTGAGCAGTGAGCTAGTTTGGTGTTGGTGACGCTTTCCGTATTGGTACTTGGCACTATGAGACTACATTGAGGTAGATGTCTACCCAGACCCCAGTACCAGTGCTCAGAGTCGACGATAAATTTTCACTATGGTGTTACGTACTCTTCATGGCTGTCGTGTATATGTTCGGACAATCTAACCATAACTCATACAGATCATTAAAAAAAAAAGAAAAGAAAGAAAGACATGCCCACGAACTTCCTGAGGATCAATATGGTCTATACAGGCAAGATGACCTTTGCTTGACGAGATTCAAACTAAAGAACCTTTGAACTGTCTACTGCCACAATTGATGTTGCTGGAAGTTCAACTGTGTCCACTGTTCTAGATGGTCGTTGTTACACTTCATAATTGTAGGCCTAGAAATAAGTTGACTATCGTTCTTCATGCTCCCAAATTTACGGTTATGGTTCACCTTCAAGCAACAAAATTTTCATGCAATAAGCTAAAAACAAGAAACCATTACAGCTATATATTGACACCAAGGTGAACTTTAGTATCTACAAACATCTGGACTTATGGTCTTACAAATCTACAACATACAACGGCTTTTTATGTGGAATTACACCTAGTTTTAGTGCTGCACCATAGACACTGGACGCGCCAAGCAGATGACCTTGTCTCATGAACTCATCAATCAAAATGTTATAGCTAATTTTACTAGGGATTCTACTAGCTTCATACACAAGAACCAAAACTGTTAATGCTTCACTGATCTTGCCCTCCTCACAGAGCCCACGAATTAATCGGTTGATGGTGACAGTCCTCGGAGAATTCCCGGCTTCAATCATCCCGTTCAAAGTAACCAAAGCTTTATCAACCTCCTTCCCAACACAGTATGTATGGATTACTAGATAATAAGTGTCAGTATAGATCACATACTCCCAACTCTTCATTTGATCAAAAACTTCATAGACAAATTTGAAAAGCTCTTCCTCTTCCCAGGATTTCCTGCACAAAGCCCTCAACAAAGTGTTCATCATCCTTTCATCCACCCTATATCCAACCTCCACCATCTTCTTGTAAACCCAATAAGCCGCCATAATTTTACGCCATTTCAACAAGCCATGAAGCAAAGTGCTATAACTTATATAATCAGGTTCACAACCTCTCTGCTTCATCAGTTTCAACAACCAAATGCCTTTCCTTGGCTTCCCCTCTTTGCAATACCCATTAAAGAGAGTATTATAAGTGATCATATTCGGTGTTAATCCCATTGCGATTGCTTCATCGAGCAATTCCATGGCCTCATCTGTTCTACCCACTTTACACAAACCATCCATTACAGCAGTGTATGAATAAATATCTGGATTCTCACTACCCTCTTCATTAGCCCCCTTTCTTTTTAAACCCATCAACACTTCATGAGCTTCCTCTATTCTTCCCACAAAGCATAGCCCTTTCAACAAACAATTAAAAGTATGAATATTTGGCTTGCACCCAAATTTAACCATCACCTCTAGAACCTCTAAAGCTCTCTGAACCTTGCCCTTTGAGCAAAATGAATTAATCAAAATAGTAAACGTCACAACATTTGGCCGAAACCCATTTTCAATCATACAATCCAATACCCTTTTCCCTTCATGAGGCTCATTTTTCTTGCAAAAACACCTGATTACTGTAGAGTATGTCCACCAATCCGGTGAGAGACCATCAAGAGGCATTTCGTCGAACACCTTCAAGGCAAGATCAAATTCCTCAGCTTTCACCAAGCCCATGATGAAATCATTAAAATAAGCTATGGTTTTGGACTTAAAATATTCCTCAATGACATTTGTAACAAATTTAGGCCTCTTTTCAACTGGGATTGCGCTGATTTTTTCAGCAAAACGCTCAACCCTCAATTTAGTGTCACTCTCTTCAAAATCATCTTTAACTTCAAGAAATGACACAGCATTGTTTTGTGCAGTGGAGCATGATTGTGATTTAACGGTAGTTTTGAAATTGGTACGTGTTAAATTACAGGATAATTGTTCTGCGCATAAATTAACTTTTGATGGTGGGTTGATAAAAGGGGTTGGCAAGTTTACTAAGGGAAGTAAGAGGTTGTGTTGGTGGTAAATGATGGAGGAATTTGCTGGTGTGAATGTGTTGTTGAAAAGGGAAGGTGAAGGAGACCATGGGAAGGATCCTAGTGAACAAGGCATCAAGAACATGAAGATTGGCCAAATCTGCTGTGAGAGTTTGCCTCAGTCGGGGAAGTACGGTTTCTAGTCTCTCTTTGAAGTTTCTGTAACACTGTAAGTGACCGAGCCGGCCGATATCAGACACGCACCGATATTCAAAAATGTATTAATTATCATTATTCAGAACAGATCTGACCCGATATAGTCTAACTTGACACCCGATAACACGCATTCTTCCAATTGATCCGAACCCAATAACACCTGATCCGAAATTATCCGAACCCGAAATTAACCCGAACTGACTCTACCGAAATCTAATTATATTCAACTCATAATGATATAATATTCAAAATGATTGAAAAAGTACTAACGAAACATACATATAATCTTTGTTATTGAAAAATTTCACATAAAATTGAGTTTTTCATTATTTCGACTTTATATATGCTCTAGAGTATGAATTAAACTTGACCTGATATGACATGAAAATCGAACTAACCCGGATCCGATTTAACCAAAATTCTAACTAAACCGATCCGAGTTGACCCGTAAATCGACATCAGCCTAATCCTGAATATATCCGACTCGACTCGACTCGACCCAACCGGACCCGAAAACTCTTCTAATAATCCAAAATAACCCGAATCCGTAATGACTCGACACCAAAAAGACCCGAGTCAAACGTGACCAGATCCGCCCGATTGCCACCTCTAGTTTTGACCAATCAAATGTGCAATATGCAATCTTTTTCAATGAAGTATAGGAAAGTGAAGTTGAACCTAATTTAATTAAACTCTACTGAAGTGAACTGAATTGAACTAAACTCAACCCAACTCCACTAAAATGATAGTAATATGTGAGAAGAAAAATATTATATCACTAAAGTAAATTGAACTAATTATTGAGCAACTTAAATGAACCCACACTATATCTCTTTGATGCACTGAGTAAGAGTTTTGAGCCGTTTTTGTCCACACTGTTGACTCCTTTTGATGAGAATGAGGAGATGAAATCCAATGAAAAGAAGAGAAAAAAAATCTAAAATGTTAAGTTATCTCTCTGATTCGAAAATAAGACCATTTTTTTTTTAAATCCAACCATTGTCATTTTTAGACTATTTAATTCACTTGTTCACCTTTTGAAAGCAAAGAGACGATTATTGAATCTCAAAATTAATTCTTTCAATGGACTCCATTAAATGATAATCATATGACATTTACAAGAAAGATCAAATTCAACAAGACATTGATCTAAATCATTAGATAATGTTGGAAAAGTTATATAGCACTAGAAATTTAACAATTCAAAACGACTTCCATTTAATCGATGTTTTCCATCTTACAACCTTTCTTGAAAGAGTGTGCTAAAATTTTGAATGCTCTAATCTGACATCGTAGACCGCCTATTTAAAACATAGATCCGCCAAAGTACCATACAACGACCAAATGGAAAACTAACCGTACTTGCGAAAAGTGAGAGACAACCAAACTTAATGAATGAGATAAACTTCTACAGATCGAGAGGCTAATATTATTCGAGATTGCAAAACTAAGAAACTGCAATAAGTCTTGTATGAGGCCGACTCAAGGTGAGGTTACCTCGGCTCTATAACATTGGCATGACATCATGTTTGTAAGAAAGGTCTCACCTTGAGGCCGCCTCATACGAGATATTGTGAAGAAAACTAAACTAAATAATTAAATGAAGTTCATGATCAACAAAAAATCACTAGTGACAATCCACAATCCATAAAACATGTTATGAAATATATTATATGTGGATGTATAATATATTGTAGAGATACCGTACTTAGATACTTACCATATACTGTACTAGGGTCCTTGCTCTCCAAGCAAAACCCTAGCCCCTCTTGTACTCTATATATATCATTCATGTGAATAATACAGACACCTCTTGCTCCCTTTTACTCTCTACTCTCTACTCTCTATCTCTCTATCTCTCTAATTGTTTCACAACACATTATCAGCAAGAGTCTCTACCCCTAATGTATACTCTAGTAGCGGAAGAAGCTAGTATTACTGCCATATGAGCAACGCCATATCTCCGCAAGCATACAATTTCCAATTGGTACTAGTAATCTAACAGTGTCACAAAATCCAACTTCTAAGGTACTGTAAATTTATGATTTGAACTTAATAGTCAAGGACTGCAAATAATACTAGCGCCTGCTATAGAATTTTCTCTTGGTGATGAAGCTATCATTGATTAATTAGTTCAATTAAATTTGTTACTAAACACCTACTGTAGATGACACCTATAGTTGTTTTCTATATTAAATTCTTCTTGATGATTATATTATTAGACTTGTCTTGACCATTTAATGTGAAGCACTATCAAACAAAGATATTGTACTTGGAAATTTTCGTTGTTGTATTCCGGGCTTATTGCGGAACTAGATATACTCGATCATCGTTGTCTTTGATCCATTGATATGTTAGTTCCTGATGCTTCTTATGACCATATTTATGCTTTTCTTGGTGAAACTCCATTATTATATTATTTGCTTTTAATTTACAGTAGTTTTTCTTCATGGAAAAAGTATTGACTTTTAATATATGGGTATGTTTTTATTGGTTGACAATACATGTATTTGTATGAGATTAATTTAGTTGTGCCTTAGCTTGTTCATAATTTATGACTTTCGTAAGCATGATTATAAATTTTACAAAAGGAATCCATATATGTTGATTTGCGTATATGATCATGCATATACTTGTCTTGTACATATATCATATATATTTACCATATTTGGGACATATGTTATATTTGTGTTCCTCAGTTCTTAAATATATGTTGTTTGATGTTAAAGTGTAGATTATGATTGGCAATAAGAAGCTTATCTATTTCCTTGGCATGCCCCTGGTGGATTATTTGAGGCACTTTATTAATTTGTCTTTTAGGTTCTTTTTCTTGATCGAGGAATTTTATTGGCTACGCTTGATTAATTGTGTTCATATCTATCGCTATTTGAATGCTTTTATTATTATGCATTGGGTGCTATGGATTACATTGGACTTGTATTTCATAAAATACATTGCAATAGATTGCAGATTGATTATATAGCTATCAATGTAATATTATTAATGGGTCATGTGTTCATGTGCATAGTGAGGAAGTCTTTATTTGGTAGAATGTTTTATCCGTTCTATCATTGTTTATATGAAGCTCTAATGTCTTGCAAATTGGGACAATAAAGAAATAGTTGTGAGCTATTACAAGTCATATCCTAGAAGTGCTACCCATTGATAAAAGCCCCATGTATGAAAGAAATTATTTATAGTGATCATGTGAATCACAAAAGAGGTATCTCTATTGAGGCAGAAATTGGATGATGACAAATAATCATGACCAGAAGCTCATGTTTATATTGATAATATATTGAATACATGAACCAACAGTTCATGAAATTTTGGGTTATAAGTACCATAAAAATGTGTGAAGTTTCGTAAATATTTACAACGACAAAACAATCCTTTGGCCCGAAGTCCAAAGTTGATTTGAAAAATATATGTCAATAGAGATTGATTAGATTATTGATAGTGATCTAAATATCACAAAAGGAGTATCTCCGATTAAATAAAGGAGAGATTATTTGATGGAACAATTATCATGACCTGAAATTCATGATTATAGATTGAAATCTTACTCACTTGAGTCAACAATTTAAATAAGGGCCAGAAGTCCCTTAAAGTTGCAAGTTTTATTTTGTTAATACAACGATGCAACAAATTAATCTTTGGCCTGAAGTCCAAAATTAAGTGGAAAAATGCGTATTTTCAATATGCATATGAAATTAGAAACTTGTACCCCCTATATAATTATTGTTGGGACAGTAATTTTGATTGTGTTTTGGATTTTTTATTTCCTACTACGAATGTACGGAAAAGGGGGAGATAGAATGTGAACTGAAATTATATTCGCATTCAAACATGAGATAAACAAGGTCATATGGTTTTTGCAAGAAACACAAAGTGTTAATTATATTGATGACCTTGTACTATGATAATGGACTTATGCATAAACAAAGAAATCTATCCAATTGATAGATAATGTCCATGGATATTTATATGAATAAGTTGAGAACATGCTCTAGAAGAGCATCAACTATCTTCCCCGAAAGAATCAATGAGATAGTCTTGTTATTATTAAATAGACATAAGTTATGTCTTTGTCACATCATACATTGTCTGGCCAGAATCACGTGTAAATGACCACGTCAAAGTTTATTATTATTGAGCAAAAACTAACCAAAAGTTAGTTACGTGAAATATTTTATTGACGTGACAGCTTAGGTCATCTGGGTATGAAGACACCCGTTCCGAGAACCTGAAGTTTCTTTTGAATGAATATATGATAACATGCTCATACTCTCTCGTGTTTTATTACTATGATGTTTAAAAGCAAGACTAACAACGAGATGGAGTATATATATAGTTTCGAACAATAAATAGTTTGATTCGAAAAGAGACAAGAGATATTATTAGCAAATTGTATAAATTGAGATTAAGTGGCCAGAAGATCACTGAAAAGATGAGTTAGCATTTTTATCAATATTTAATCTCTTGTAATGGGCAAATTATATGAGCACAGAAATAACCAACTGCAAATTACATGACTCCCTAAAATTATCGTTCTCCACCAGAGAATTAAGTGACACTCATCGAGAGAAGATGAGAAAGTGGTTGATCTAAGCTGAATTTAAATAAAGTGAAATGCCCATTTCTAATTGTCCATGAGAGATAGTTTTTCCACCTTAGGGGGAGAATAATAGAGGAAAGCTGAAGAAAACAAAGACATACATTAAGTATGTACAATGTTGATCCCCATCTGAACCAGAAGTTCAGAATATGATATAAATTTGAGGTTCACATACATATACATATATACCAGCTTTATCTCAAACCTCTATATATTCAAGCATGAAACTCTATGATTTGACTGTCGCACAACTATGACCCTTTGGGAGGCATATCGAGGCATAGATTGGTTGTAGAGATTCATGTTGTGAGAGTTGAGATATCTTGCCAGTCATGTTAAAATTGATAAACGTGAAGTGTAGTCTATTGAGTTTACTTTCGTTCAAATTAATTTGAGATCGGTTCCTAATGAAAGTCTATTATACAAACATGGCAAGATCGTGCAGTTTGGCTGATACTCTTGAAGAGTAATGAAACATAAACAAGCTTAATAGCTTATAAATACCCCTGAAGAGGTATGGATATCTGAATCAAAAATAGATGGCCTATATGGAAAAAGAAAAAGGTACCCCAAAGAAAATATTCAGATATCATTTACCAGTACTGATGGATAAATAAAGTTAATTATGAGATTTCAACGTTTAAAATTTTATTACCGGTATATGAAGGAACCAATATGCATATGCAAGATGTGGTGGACATATGAATGAGGATCATATATGTAAAGTCCATCTAAATGTCGACATGTTGGAATTTGAAATGAGCTCATGGACCTACAGTCCAACTGAATTATGGATTTGATATCCAAACTGTACAGTTTACATTATCGAGTCATACATTATGTGCATATAGATTATAAGTCATACATCATGCATGTCACTATATTTTATACCTTATTTCTATTTATTTAACATTTACTAATTTATTAATTTCATCTCAATGCATGCACACATTTTCATTGAAATGTAGTTGTGTAAGTTACTACATATTTTATAGGCGGAAACCTATAAAAGGAGATGTTTACTCCTATGATATGTCAATCCCAGAAGAATTGAAGATATAGTCCCTGAAGGACTCTACATGCCTTGTTGGATATGTATAATGACATATATGACCTTTGAAAAAGTGGCTCCTGAAGAGCATATTTTGAAATTATATGAACCTCTAATATTCAAAGTTACAAAGGTCTATGAATCAATGACATACATGAATTATTTGTCTCAAATAAGTTCCACAATTTCCAGTGGAGCCAAAAGATTCTCTACTTTTTGGTTTCGGAATGTAATGGACTAAAGCAAAATGGCTTATAAAACTATCGGCACTTCTTATTTATTGTGAAGTTGCCGATGGTCGTCGCACTTCGGATCTCGGGTCAAACGAAAACAGCCTCTCTGCGAGACTCTCACAGGGGTAAGGCTGCGTACAACCGACCCCCCTTACCCTGCCTAGGCGGGAGCCTCTTTGGAGGCACTGGGGTAATGTTGATGAATGTTGATGAAGTTGAATAAGAATGAGACAAAATATATTTTTGGAAAGCATTCACGATTTGGATACGACGTGATGCAAGATACAAAAACCTCTTTAAAAGAGTATTGAATCAATTCATTATTGTCTCAACCAGAAGTTTGAGCATGCTACGAGATTATCGATCACAAAATAATTAGAACATTCTTAAAGGTAGAGAGTTTATGTGAAGATCACATTTGTGATAACCTATTGGTGATATTTAATATTGAGATTGTTATGGTCCTAAAGTACCATGATTATGGAATAGGTGAATCTTATGGTCCTAAAGTGCCATAGAATATTTCCTCTCATTCCCAAAATTACAAATATTTTGTGATGAAGTGAAAATATGAGCAGTGAAAGATATTTCAAATTGGATATTATTATGTTTCATTATTGACCTCCTGTCGAATGTTTATATTTGTATTACTAAAGACCTCCCAGAGAAGGTGTATGTTAAATGGCTTGGAATTATGAAAATTGCTCATATATTGTGAAGTTTTCTTAAAGGATGAGACTTTTCGCACTTCACGTTTTTCTCCTATTGCATAGGTTTTTCCCATCGGGTTTTCCTAGCAAAGGTTTTGGTGAAGTAGTGGCTGTACTCTTTTTCCCTTCGTTGAGGTTTTTATCCCATTGGGTTTTACCTAACAAGGTTTTTAACGAGGCAGCATAACAAGGATATTATGGAATTTAGCGAGTTCCATATTAATGTCTCCCTTTGTTGGATATATAATTGTTTGAAATGATATTGATACGAATGAAAGTTATATACATCATATTCAAGAGAAATATGAAGATTGTTTGAATCATATTTTAAACATGCAGGACTCAACACAAGTAAGAAGACATTTCCTACTGAAGATCACAATTCATCAACTTGAAGATCTAGACGGATATTGTCATGAGGGGAGAAAATACGCCCTGCACTCTTTTTCCCTTAGCCATGGTTTTGTCCCACTGGGTTTTCCAGGCAAGGTTTTTAATGAGGCGACATCTCACGCATATTGAAGAATAATGTACTCTTTTTCCTTTACTAGGTTTTTGTCCCAGTGGGTTTTCCTAGTAAGGTTTTAACGAGGCATATTCTTTAGTGATGTACATCCAAGGGGGAGTGTTATGAAATATATTATATGTGGATGTACAATATATTGTAGAGATACCGTACTTAGATACTTACCATATACTGTACTAGGGTCCTTGCTTTCCAAACAAAACCCTATATATCACTCATGTAAATAATACAGACACCTCTTGCTCTCTTTTACTCTCTACTCTCTATCTCTCTAATTGTTTCACAACAAAACACATATTTTAAGATATTTTGGAAGGAGGGAGAGACATTAACAGTTCGTTAATAAATTCGACTCTAGCTTGACTCGTTTATTCTATCGACCCGACCCGAGTAATGCTTGATAATTGATATCAAGCTCGATCAACAAGTGCTGGAGTCAGAGTTTGAACTCAGTGTAGGGTCCTTAACTCAAATAGTACTCCATTGCGTAAATTATTCATCAATCACCAAAATTCCAATTTCCAAATAAAAAAGCCCTTCAAATTTTCCACATTCTCGTTTTTGGTCCTTCTTCTGAATTTCAACCTGATGCGATCGAAGCTTCTTATACTCCCTTGATTATATTTCCATCTTTTTTCTGATCTTAATTCAACTTTTTATTTTCCTTGTTGCTCTTTTGCGACTTGGAATTCGAGATCGAATATCACAGTCCCTACAAATTCCTCTAGTTTGTGGCAAAATTAAGTTAAAGTTTTGATTTTTATGGGTTGGAATTTCGTCATCACCAGCTAGGTTTATCTAAAATCGATTAGGGTTCTTGGCCCAAAATGGGCAAGAACGTTTTTCTCACTACTATTCTACTTCTTCTCATCTGTGCTGATCTTACCAATGCCGCCTTTTTCTGGAATGTTCGCAAATTGAGTGCCCCATCACCCAAAGAAGATCCCAATACAACAGTAACTCTCTCTCTCTCTCCCAATTTGGATTTTTTTTTGACAAGCTAATTTTAAGCTTTTGGGTGTAAAGTTTGCAACTTTGAGCTGAATTTGATATGGGATCTTTTTTTTTTTTTTTTGGTAGGTGTCCCCAATTCCAAGCCCTGCTGTTTCTAGTGAGAAGCAACCAAGTCCAGTTGGTGGTGATGTAGAGAAGGCTAAGGAGAAGCCAAATCAGCAGCCTAGCCCAGTTACAAATCCTAAGGAGGACAAGTCTAAGGATAAACAGGAGAAGAGTTACAAGGGGATTCCACCCGTTGCTGCTAAACAGGAGAGTAAAGCACCAAAGGAAGAGGTGAAAGAGAAAAGCGAGCGAAAATCCGACTTGCCCACCGTAAGGAAGGAGAGTTGTGATGAGATTGGTAGGAGATGTAGGGATACCAAGTCGATGATCGCCTGCGTCAAGAGTTCTGATGATGGTAACTTCGATTTCCATCCTTTTTGCTTTCCAGTCTTAATATGTTGATGTACATCGATTGTTGGACTACTAAGTATAGAAATGATTGAGTGTTTTCTTAAATTGATGTTGTTTATTTGGTAGTGTTTATATTTTAGTTCTTGGTTAGAAGGAGCATATTAGGGGAGTTTTTGCTCAAAGACTTAATGCCAGCTTGCTTATTGATAGGCTTCCTCAGTGAGCCAAAGTATTATTAGGTTACTGCATTGGGCTTTTGAGTTGTGTGGGTGGAGGCATGGCACAGAAGCGAATATGCTTAGTTAGTAATATTCACAGTTTAATTAAGTCAAAGTTGGTTCAATAGTGGGAGATTTATGTTAACTATTACAGAAGTTATAACATTCGGAAATAGTATGAATTTGATAACTCAGGAGCCCCTTAATTCAGTATATAAGATGGGATCAATAATTGATGCCACAAAATGAACAAATGTAGAAATACTCTTAGATGAAGCTTTTGAATAAAGACTTTGTGTAGGTAATTGAGTGTCAATTGTGGATGTGGAGGTACAATAAAATTGTACAAAACAAGTCTTAACACACAAGATAGATTCAGCCTTTTGCCACTGAAGTTTACATAATCAATGCGGGATAGGAGTAATTCACTATATTAATGTTCCAAAAGTCTTGCAGAAACTGGCTGAACTTACCCAGAACGGACGAAATGGTTAACAGGATTATAGAAGGGAGGAGTGATAGACTATGTTGTATGGACTTGGCTACAAGTATAGTTGCAGTATGTGGCCATTTTCGAATGTTTTTGACTTTTTTGGGAATTAAGCTTTTAAGGGTCCATTGTGATTTTCGAACTTCAAATATTCCATATAAGATCATTGCAAATGTGGGGGAATAGGGTGCTCATCATTTCCTAGAAATTCATGACGTGCTTCACTGCCAGCATCGTTGGCCCCTATATGATAATCTTCTTCAGTTGGGCTTACGGTATGCTCATAGTGCCTTTATTGTTGACCTACTGGATAATTTTGTATTCTCACTTCTCACTTTCTGCTTCCTTGTGCTTATCAGTTCTGTCACCTTACATTTTTTTACTATTCATAGTCATCAACACCCTCACATCGTTCCTCCCTGTTTATCCAGAATGGTTGGATAGAATGGGGCACTTGGTTGGCCCAATATTTGGAGAAACTTAGTCACTTTGAGAATGCTGGTGTCCCCGGCTCATTCTTGTCTTTGCTGGTTCCCTTGTTTATGCTATTCTTATGCTGCATGGATGTGAGGTGTATGTTGTAGCTGAAAATGATGGAGTAAAACTTTCAAAGGATTTGGAACCTAGTAGCTAATCATCCATTTTATACTTCTAAAGAAATGAACTGTGTAGATGGTGGTTATGACTTATGATATTGGTGCTGTGGAAGTATAGCAAGTTTTTGTTAGGGGATGGTCAATGAATTGCTACGTTTTACTGTAACTTTGTTACCATAACTACACTGATGCATCCTATTCATAGCCGTAGATAGGTAGTTGATGGTATATCCAATATGCTTGCGCTGTCAACACAATTATGGTCGCCACTTATGGATATAATCCTGATTACCTCTTGTATATACACTGTACCCTTGATGTGTCAAACATAACTTTGATAATATCATCTTGACCCCCACCTACCTATTCTGTCACAGTAACAGTGTATCTAGGTGAATTTTCCATGTCAATGTTGATCAGAAGTGATTGCACAACTGGAAGAGGAAACTTTAAGAGAAGCTTTGATTGAACCATCAATATATGTAACCACCATCTTTCGATACCAAGACATCTCAAATACTGGAGGGGGTTGAGTCCAATTGTCACTAGTTGTAACAGTCATTGCTGATCTTTGACTTATAAGGTTTTCCGGAAATAGGGATAAAGGAACAAAACTATGTACTTCTTATCCTCTTGGAACCTGTTTTTGCAAGATGCTCACTCTGTTTTAGTTGCTGTTAATCATTAAAGCTGGAATTGTAGCAATAGCTAGCCATGCCTAGTGTTACGGTCCTAAATTTTTCGATGCGGAATGACCGTACGGCGTCAAGACTTGGGGTGGAGTGTTGACCAGCTTTCACGTGAGGTTCTGTCCATTCCGACTCACATTGAACTCTGCTCAACTCGACTCATCCTATTGAGAGGCTTGCTCGCTTCACTATTGTTCCTTTCTCGAGATACTAGTCGCTTCCTCGTGTCGACTATCTTGCCCGACACTCGTCCAACCAGACATCTCTAAGATCCCGCGTCATAGTTGAACCATACTCCAGACCCTCGTCGCGTACTGGTGACCCTAGCTAAGCCCACGACTCGGTATCATCACATCCTTAGTGCGGACAATGTTGCTCACTATCGTCCGACACTGATCTCACTGTTAAGTTCCCTTGGGACACGACCCTCCAACGCCATCCGGCTTCGAGGCTTTCCTATCGAGTGCTCCTTTCGTTCATTGGTCATGATCACTGTTCGCCTCATCTTAGCCTGGGAGTTGTCAAACTCCCAACATACTCTCGGACGTGTCAAGTCCGGAACGCGCGTCTCGATTGTTCGGGCCACCGTCCTCGTACCGAGCACTCAAGCTCCTTCCGAGTAGTTCCCGATCCTCTAAGCAATCGAGAGTCATGCTCGCTCCCGTTGAGTTCATAGGAGGCCGACCAATGAATGCGCACCTCGCGTTCATGTATCACTGTCCCCGACTCGGTCATCGATGCCTCATCGAGTACTGTCCCATTCACCGAGCAGGCAACCTTCCCAGGACATCCTTCCCTTCATTCCCTTCATCGGAATACTAGGAAGTATCCCCTTAAGTCCCACAAGTTCCCACGGGGTCTCCCATCCCGTGGTACCGATGTCCCGAAACCCGAGAGCACCGCTAATGCAACACGGCCTCTTGTCGACCGGGCTTCCCGAAAGCCCTTATGGAGGATCTTGTCCCTTTGAAAAGGTTCACGGATAAAGCGTCCCGCAACCGTCTCAAAATAGCGACCCTCCTGTCGGCGCATGATGCACACTATCGAGCCCGCTGCTACTCGATAATGTCCCTGGGATATCCTATCCAGAGGAGACTCAACGCTGTCCTAAGACATGCCCTCAAGCCTGCCCCCTTTCGGGGAGGCTCACATAAGTGTCATGATGTTTTTCAACCATCCATGCACCCAGGGGAGGGGAGGTGGAGAGCGGAACACCTACTACCCCCTAAAGAGTCTTATATGGTTTAGCCCAACTGACGGGAGTGAACATCAAATCTGCATAACTTTCATACTCAATCTCCGATGGAACTCAAACCTTGTTCCTCATTATCCGACTCCACTGTGGACCTTCTCATCCCCCAAGGAAGTCCTGCCCTCATCATTGTCTGACGAATTCCACACTTTGTCCGGGCATTCTAGAGCCCGTGACCGAACATAATACCTAGTCGCAACCTAGCTGTGCCTGTTCGCGACACTCATGACCGAGTGTCCGTGACGCTGCTACCGAGTTGTTGAGGTGCGGACCACGACACCTAGTGTAAGGTTTGCAGAAAAGCTAATCTCATCACAGCTAAGGCATGTCCGTTTGGGCAGAAGTAAGCTGCTTTGGAGATGTGCGTTCCTGGCGGTATTCTGGTGTCTTTAGTTAGAGCAAAATTTTGCTTGCCACCTCTGGAATATCTCAACCAAATGGACTTTGTTTGGGGTTGTTAGTATCCTTATGGGCAAGGCGGCTAAGAATCTAAAGCAGTTAGCAAGATCCTACGGACTCTTTGTCCTCTTAGGATATTATTTCCTTTCTATTAGTATGGTTTTTCTTATCTAGAATAAAAACACAAGAGCTATTCCTACCGCCTCCAAAGTCGCATTGCTACCATCATTACCACCAAGGTTGCACGGAAACGAAAAACGCGGAAACGCGAAACGGGAAACGTCGATTCTCAAATTGTCGGAAACGTGGAAACGTCCCCACAAAAAAATATTAAAAAAAATATTAAAAAGCAGAAAATAATTATTCCATCACTTAATTAACATGACAAATCAAAATACCATCAAGATAACAACGTTCTTTTAATGAAACGAAAACAAATACATAGTTCAAATCAAACAAAAAATTAACAGAAAGCAAAGAACATAAAAAAATGAAATTAAACAGAAAACAAAAAGAAAATAGAGGAGAGGAGAGGAGAGGAGAGGATGGAATGAGAAAAGAGAGGAGATGAAGAAATGAAAAAAAAAATTAAACAAGAAAAGCCTGTGGTCGCCGGAGAAGAAGCCTGAGAAAACAGCTGTGATCGCCGGAGAAGACCAGAGGAGTGCCGAAGAAGAAGCTTGAGAGGACAGTCGTTGGAGAGAAGAGAGAGAAGGAATATGTCGGGTTAGATGAAGAAGTTAGGGTTTAGAAAGAAAATAAGGTTTTTCTTTTTTTATCTTTTTTGTTTTTGCTGGTAATCAATAGTTAGCGCGTGCGTTTTTTCTTCAGTCAGGCGTTTCGCGCGCGTTTTTTCTTCAGTCCGGCGTTTCGTGCGCGTTTCTTTTTCAGTCCAGCGTTTCCCACGCGTTTCGATAAATGTTCAGCGTTTCAAAGACGTTTTTCTTGCGTTTCCGTTTCCGAAACGTTTCTGAAACGCGAAATGTTACCTCTTACACGTTTCGGTGCTTCATTGATTACCACGTTAGCATCTTTGTTATTTCCTGTGTCTATTGCTTGATGATTTTATAAGGGACCAAACTAACCCCGCCCCCCCCCCCCCCCCCCCCCCCCCCAAGCATTGTTAGACCTTTGTTATTTGGTTTTGGTTGGGGGCTGAATAACCTAATAGTTGTGCTGTTAACCACACAAGCTACAAAATTTGTTGGCCAACATATCTGGTTGCTTGCTGCATTTTCATGGATACAAATTTTCTTTTAGCTAAAAATTAAAGTTAAAATTTTTGGCGATGAGGAAGAGTAAGGAGGGGAGGTTGTTGTGGCGTTGTGCTTGTATGGCATTATTTTGGTGTGTTTGGTTGGAGAGAAATTCCACAATTTTTTCCGGGACTGGGAAAACTATTGATTATGTTTGGGATCACATAGTTTACTTGGCTTATCTTTGGGCTAAGGCGGAGGGGGCCTCTAAGGGTGTTCCGTTGACTTTAGTTCAACGCCATTGGCGTGATGTATAGATAGTTTTCTTTTTATACTGAGGATATCTTATCCTTGACATTTTTGTATTCTTTACATTTTGATTAATAAAATTTTCTTATCTAAAAATAAATAAAAATTATAGTTATATGGTTGCTTGCTGACAGCTCAGACACTACATTGTATGACGCAACCAGTGTACCACAGTTGTGTTCTCGAATTTCCCATAAGTCAATCTGAAGATTCAGAGTTTCTAAATTTTCATACTAACATTCATGTTTGGAGCTTTGTATCCTTCAGCCTAGCACCAGCCTTTACTTATTTCTATTTTCTCAGAAAGAAAGCTTCAGTTATCATTCATATTACTTCCTTAGTTCCTTCTCCAAAATGTCTAAAGCCAAAACGATGGATTATCTAGTGTGTTTCTATCTAACAGCATGATGGAAATAATAGTTAATATGCCTTAACTGGCAAAGCAGCAATAGCAGTACGTTGCATTGAATGAGTGTTCATTTTCTTTCCTTCTACTTCTGCTGCAATTATTGACTAGTAGCTTAACATTGTCGTTTGCTATCTGAGAACTTTGTAAACCTGAGTGGGTAGCTCAGCTGGTAAGATCTCTGAGATCTATTCCAAAGGTCCCAAGTGTGAGTCCCCTTAGGGCCACTGGTGGTTTTCCTGGCCGTAAATTTCGAGGTCCATGGCATAAGTTGGGAAAGCCTGGATACCCCTATTATCTTAATAAAGAAAAATGATCATGTCAAGTTGTGCAATGCTGGCTGTGGTTTGGTGTGTGCAATCTTGGTACTTGGTATCATGGATTTTCAGAAATTTTGGTTTGGAACAAAGTTGGCAAATATAGTTTTAGTGTGGGTTTTTGCTCTTAAGGTTTTTTCCAGGTTCCTTTTGTCAGCGGGATTTGAGGGCTGTATTGTTTTGTTTGTTTCTTCCAGAGGACACCTCGTCCCCCACCTTCGTAATTCATTAACTCTATATTTATATAGTACTTCACTAAAAGTAAAAGAGGTACTGAGTCCCTCTATCCTAAATTGTAGTCATCTTGTGTTTTGGCAGTTGCCAAATGAAGAGCTCTGAGCAAAGTGCAAACTACTTTCTTAGGTGTGCTTCTGAACTGACAGATGAAAATGATTGTGGACACTTTTTACCTGAAGGTGCATCTGAACTATAAAAAGTATATTTCAGTCAGTATAAATAATGCTTACTAGCGGATTCAACCGTAGGCTGCTTTGCCAAATCAAATTCCAATTAATAGGATATACCTCGTGGATACAATTTCATTTTTTGAATATCGTAGTGAATGGTGTCTCTTATTATTGTTATTATTAGTCTTTCAACGGACCAGATTTCAGATGGATGTAGAGTTTTAGAGTCTTAGACCTTTATCTTAGGTGGTGATGGTGACCTTGAACTGATTCCTGTAGCATTGTTTGTGTCCTATACCTGTACTTCCTCGGTGCTGATAGTAAACCATATATATATGCCTTAGGTTTTCCCTTGGCTGTTAGTTGCTAGAGCTACAAAATGAGATTGTCACTGAGATTATCAGAATCCGATCGTGCATTTGTGGTCAATATTTTCAATCAACTACTTTCTGTATCATTCTATCATGCGCTAGGATTGTAGCAGTGTCATAATGTGATGACAATCTGATAATATTATTGACATTGAGTGTTAGCTTATATAGACTGCCTAGGAAAGTTGCTCTCACAAAAACGTGAGTACCTTTGATCTGGGAAAACAAATATGCTGAAGTATTTTCATGTTTTTCATGTTCTGGGCTTCTCCTTCTAGAAGTGAGAAGCCATGACTTTTGATTTCCAGGCTCTGTGAGTGCTTAACCTTATTTGCTGTTCCACTTATCAGTTATCACTAGCTTTATAGGCAATATCACACTGTAGAAATAAAGTGTTGGCATTTTGTTACTAGTACTTGTAACTGGTTGGTTTCGAAGAGGAGAGGTTTCATTCTGTTCTTTTTCTAATTTGAAGCAGCATCAAAGGCGTTGGTTCTTCTCATAATGAATGAAGGGGACAGTCGCTTGAAAGTGGATCTCACAAGCCCTTCTTCTGTAAATAACCAAAAGTTTGATATACCGAAGCACCAGACTAAAAAGGTAAGGGTTAATGAGTATGCTTATGCATTCTGTCATGTATTTCAAATAGTTGAGCATCAGGCGAATGAATGAGCATTGACACTAAACCACATGCTCTATTTTCATCATCAGGAGCACTTGTTTCGAGTTTTTCCATTTATCTAGATTTATAATTTGTTGTTAGTTGTTACAACTCCTATCTTTTTTTGTATTCTTTTTTAGATAAGAAAATGTTCTATTAAAGATCAAAGAGAGTTGTTACAAAGTTAGAGGACTAGGAGTCCCCCACAAGAGAACATAACAAACTACAAGTCACCCGGCAAATGTTGAACATCCGTGAGGGACACCCCCTATATTGCACCAGCCGTTTTAGTCCAAAGAGAAGCCAAGTAGACCACACAATCCCAAGCAAAATCGATTGGCCTGCCAACACCAGTAAAAAAGCCTCGAGTTCCTCTCCATCCAAACACACCAAAATAGCCATATAAAGCAACAGCACAACACCTTACCCTCCTTCCTGTGCCCCCTATGTACAAAAAGCATCTGCAGAAACTGACCAACTGTAACAGAGCAAAGCAAAGTGCTCCCCCCTAAACAGCCTATCCCACAATGACCTGACTAACTCACACATCACAAACAAGTGCAAGCAACTCTCACTCGCACGGTGACACATAACACACATCTGGAAATAACACTCACCAAGGCCTCCTCTGCTGTAGTATCTTAACTTATATAGTTATATGCAAGTATTGTGTCTCAGAAATCACTTCCTGAACAGTATTTTACCCACCCTTAATGTCTAGGCCAAACCACTTTGATGCGTATGCGGAAACGGAACTGATAGAAATACGAAAATTAAAGACCTATTTTGGGAGTTTTTTCTGTATTTTTGAAAAGCTATAAAGATATGTAGGATCACCACTTGAATTCTCTAAAGGCAAAGCCACCAAGAACACAAGATAAAGATTCCCAAGGTGTCACCAACCCGAAGGCATAAAGACAGTTACAAAATCAAGCAATGTAGCTGAATTGTTAGTGGAAATCACTTCATTAACGTCTAGTGCAGAGGGGACAATGTGTCTTCAAAGAGTAATGTAAGAATAAAAGGGAAACCCTAAAATGCTCTCTCTCTCTCTCCACCTTTCTTCTTCCCTCTTCTCTTCTTCTCTCTCCTCCCATGGCTTCTCCACCTGCTAATGGGTTCTCTACTGCCACCACAGTTCAGATCGAAGGGAAATCCTTCGATATGTACCCTGAGAAACTCAGGGAAGGAGGTTTTGTTAAAATCTGGGAGAAAGCCCGCAAGAAATGTCGTCGGGTCCACATGACGGCGACGATGCCGCGGTGGTGGGAAGGCTTCATCGGTTCGGATCTGCTAGCCAAGGGTGGATTCGAAGAAAAGAGGCGGTTTGGGAGAACCCTAGGATGGGTTAAGGCCAAATCGAATTCAAAGGGTTCTTTTCTGGAGATCGGTTTGAGCCGACATGGGAAGTCGACTGCGGTGTTTGTGCCTAGCGACAAGGATGGCCGAAGATGGGACGATTTCAAGGAAGCTCTCACCAAGGTGGTCGGGTGCTTTCCCCAGATCTCCTCTGGAAGTCGATTTCCAAGGTTGAATTCCAGATCTGAGACCAACGGTGAGTGTAGCTATCGGGGTGTGGTAGCCGGGGCCACGCATCACCGGTGCTCGGAGTGCGGTCAGGTTAGGTCATCTAATTCCTGTCAAGCATCTAGGCCTCAGGATTTTCAGGTCGCAGGGAGCCCATGCTGGCACAGTGGAGGCGCGTGAGCCCACGCGCCCTGAGCCTGTTGAGGCGCGTGAGACCACACTTTCTGGCGTTGATGAGGCCTCCAGAATGTGTTCGGCGTGTGCTGATGATGGGGCTCATAGTTATGGCGTGTGCACTACAATTACTTCATCTAGAAGCCCAGCAGATCCCAAAATCCAGGTGAATATCGATTTGGGGCTTTTCTTGCTTCTCTTCCTCATTGCCCTTCCTCTACTTTAGTCTTAGATGTGGGGGGGATCAAAGGTGAGGTTATCTCTTGAGGGTGTCCAGAGTGGGGAATTAGTCAGCTCTCCTCTTACTAATGGTATACCGGTGCAAGCGTTAGCTGGGGTCCCTGCAGGTCAGCAAGAGGGAGATGCTACACAAATGCTAGACCAAGGGGCTGCTCCTATGGTATCGAATCAGGATCAAACGAGTTCGCCAATAAGGGAGGCTAATGTTAGTGCACCAGTTTTGTCCTCAAACAAGTTCACCCCGATTCTTTTTGCTGACAATGGGGTTAGGAATTGGGCGGATGAGGTTAGCACGGAGGATGAGGATGACTTTGACTATGAAGACGACTCGTTCTTTGTTGGTAATGACTTGTTATTGGACAACCTCAGAAGTAACGAGGATTTGGAGTTTGTTCCACAAACACCAGGAGTTTATCTAGACGACACCCAATTATTCAATGAGGGTGGGGTTATTGGCTCGCAAAGGGCGGGTTTAGAGATGCTTTTTGGTTCTAGTCAAGGTGCAACACCTCGGGAAGGGAAACCTGAGGGTGACGGGATTTTGCCAACCCCAAAATCTAGCATTCTGAATTGCTATACTCTAGGCAGGATGATGACAATGGCAATGCGGTATTGGCTTTGGGGGGCATGTTCCTCACTGATGTCCGAGGCCAGAAGACTACTCTCGGTGCCGAGGAGGGTAATGACATAGGAATTGAGGCCACTCTCGACTATAGGGAAGCGAGTGATGTAGGAACAAAGGCCACTCTCAATTCTAAGGCTAGGAGAAAGAATCGAGAGTTGGAAAATCTAAAATCCGGTGTCAATTATGACGGGCAAGGGTTGAAGAGGGGTTTCTTACCTAGGAAGTAGACTCTCGCTTTTGGGTATTTCTTCATTATGTTTTAGACATTTGGGCTCGATTTTTTTTTTGGAGGATACCTTATCCTCTCCCTATGTACTCTCTCTTCCATTCGTAATAAAATCTTTTTTCTTATCTAAATAAACCCTTAACATCTAGTAGTGTTTACATACTGGACTATGGAAGATCTCTATGCTGGAGAAGCCAAGAAAATATTTGTTCAACAAAAGATATTAGAATGAGCCCAACTGCTATGCCTCCTTGCTTTCGTCGTGAGTCAATGTCTAGTTAGATTTACATTGTTACCATCACCAACCCTTTTTATGGTATTTATTGGCAGTACGACATAATTTAGAGACTCCAACGGATATTTCTGACTGCATTAAGCCATATTCGTTCTGTCTGGCATTAGGGTGCTGGTTCTGGAGTTTGCTAGTTGGGGCGTGGTGCTAAAATTTGCTGAATTTTTTGTCTGATTGCTGAAGTTTGCCACGTTTGCTAAAATTGTTGATTTTGTTTGATGAAGTTTACTGGAACTATTTTAATGATTGCTGAAGTTGGTTGATTGGTGCTGAAATTTTTTTGTTTGTGCTGGATTCCAACAAAAACAATAGAAAAACAAATATGACCAACAACTACATATGTGCTTAGTGCTGGTTTGGTTGACACACAACTAACACAGGATGTTGCACTTCCTGGGAAGTGTGAATTCCCTTGTTTGGTTGACATAAAAACACAGGAACTAACTTCCCAAAATGGAGGAAGTTACTTACCAAGCCCCCCCTAGGTAATAATTCCCACATCACTTCCCATGAAATTAAAGCTCCTTTGTGCAACCAAACAACTTTGGGCACTTCCCTTGATTTTATATCATGAATTAGTAGTTCCCATGGTCAACCAAACAAGTATTTGGTAATATTAGGCTGTTTAGACTGTAGCCACCAATTCTGTGCTTCACTGGTTCAGCTTCGTTGACGACAAATAGACAATCACTACATTGATGTATGCCTCAATCCGTCTCCCTTTAAACTTCTCATTTGCTTTTTCATGATCTTCAATGTGATACTTTGACCATTGATTTTAATAATATACAAGTACAGTTTGAAAAAACTTGGTACTTTGAAAATGCATTTGAAAAGGAATGTAGTAAATATAGTTTCAAATCATAACTCATAAAGATTTGTTTTAAATTTATGGTCAAAATTTATTAAGTCTGACCTCAAATGAGAAGTTTGAAGTGGAACGGAGAGAGTAGTTTCTATCATTCATATATTTCACATTTGAGGGTTTTTCTAATGAGATTGCATCTTGGACACCTGACCTGTTAGATACTACTTGGGAAGATTGACAGTTGACACCGCACTAGGCAACTAGTTCTGGAACCATTTGAATGTTACGTGCAATCAGTTACCACAGTTTGCAGAGTATTGGATCCTTTTTATTAATTTATTTCATTCCTTTTATCTTTTGGTTTATTATAAAGAATCTAAATATTTGTTGGTTCTTGATAAGTTTGTACTGAAATTCCATTTTTCCTCTATATTTCTTAGGTCAGTATTTCACTTGCTAATGGTGTAAGCAATGAGATCTCACTAAATGCTGGAAGTGGAGATTGTGTGCTACATCTGGGAGCTCCCGCATCGCAAGGGAATTATTTCCAGTGGGTACAGTCATATTCCAAGTTCATGACCCCTGCGTATGGCGCCTATGTTTTGTTACTGACAACTTTGATCGCTGGAGCCGTGTGGGCTTGCTGCTGGTTTGGGAAGAGGAAGAAACAAAATGACATTCCTTACCAGGAACTTGAAATGAGTATGCCTGAATCAGCCGTCCCTGTAGAAACAGCAGAAGGATGGGATCAGGTTTGGGACAATGACTTGGATGAAGAGAGTGCTGTTAGATCACCAGGAGGGCAGAACATTTCTGCCAATGGCCTCACTTCTAGGACACCGAAGAAAGATGGCTGGGAGGACTGGGATGATTAGGAATACATACATCTCAATGTTACAAAATGGAGTTTTGCATAGTAAACCAATGAGAAGATGTTTGTGGGTACTACCCTTTCTTCTATACTTTTGATCTGTTTACATATATAGTTGTGGTTATAGTGAAAGCAGCTTTAGAGTTTTTTTTTGACATTTTTACCCCCTTAACAATGTATATGCAAAAGGTTGATTTATGGAAGTTTTGACTCATTCTCATACTATTTTGTTTCTTTTTGCCTTGAAAGAAAACCACAGAAACCATTTTTTGACTTGTGAACTACTTTATGAACTGTGCAGCTTCTAGTCCTTGTCATATTTATTTACTATATGAACTATGTTTTGCTGACTGATAGTTACCACTAGGATTTTTGGAGGTGATTGACCAGAACTTTTTCTGTTATTTTGTTTGGTGAAAGTTTTCCACTCCAAGTGTAGAGGACTACCAAGACAGCTATTCTACAAAATTTTGAAGGATATCAAATTCATTTACAGTTAACAAAAATTTGACAACAGATTTTTAGCCTCTCCTACTTTCAGCTAGACAGAGAAAACGACGTATGGGTGATGTTTATTGTCAAGTCTAAAAACACTATTGTCATGTGTAATATTAAATGTATTAACTCTATCATGTTTCCCAAATATAACACAAATGACTTGGCAATAGTGTTTTATGCCTCTTTCTTTATCTATTACAGAGCCAGCCAAATTGGAAATTCACACAAGCTATGTTTTGCATCATAGTACCAAAATGCATTACAAGTCTAGATTGTATTTCAAAATGACTTTATTCCGTGTCCGGGTCGTGCTCGTGCTTGTACCGTGCCTTTGTGCTTTGGATCAGTATCATGTCGTGCCGTATTTCTAGCTGTTGTGCTTCGCGCCCGTGTCATGCCGTGCCGACTCATCCAAATGGTAGATCCAAGTCGTGCTCGGGCTCGTGCATGTGTCATGCCGTGCTCGTGCCTTGTGTGACGTGCCCGAGCTCGTGGAGTCGTGCATGTGTCGTGCCATGCTCATGCATGTGTCATGTTGTGCTCGTGTCTTGTGTGTTGTGCTTAGGCTTTTTTTTAAATATTATCTAAATTTTTGTCTTGTTGTATCAGTGCTTACTCCATGCATGTGTCGTGCCGTGTCGTGTAAAAGGCGTGCCGGGTGGTACGGTGTGTTGCTCTTTCTTCACATCACATGATTTTCATTTATTTTTCTGTCTTCTTCTTTCTTTCCTAATTAATTACTCTTACCTTGACAAGACTGCCTGGCATAATTCCACTAAACTTGCTTGTCAATAGAAACATCAAGAGGGATAGGAAAATAATCATTTCCCATGTGGTTCCTGAGTCACTTCAAAAAAGAAAAAAAAAATGTAACTGTCCCAATGATTGAAGTGTGCTTTCATATATCTTTTTTACTTTTTTGCATGTCATAAGTTTGTTGATTAGGTTCCCTTATGGTAGAACATGAACATCATTTTGATTGAGAATGAAACAACTTCAAAACAAAGCGTAATTATTACTGTATGCCACAATTAAACTACTGTTACTATACTTCGTGAAGGCTAAGGAAGTTCATGGAATAATAATTTATACATAGCAACAGCAGCATGGCTACGGCATGCGCCAGAAGTACTAATTATACTGTTTACCTGCATGTTTCTTAATCTTGTTTGACAACAAAAGGTTCTGTTTCCCCTGTTTTTTTCTCTCTCCCCATCTTTCTTATCCTTGTCGGAATGTTAACCCAAATCATGGATTAATTGCACGAGAAATTTTGGGGCCATCAAAAACTGGAAGTTTAAAACTTACAGCCAGTTCTATTGTCTCTGGAAGCTTTGTTTTAACTTAGATGACCTTACACTGGGAGTCTTATGCACGAGAAATGATTATGTGGTAGTTGGTGGATACAAAGATGCCATGTAAGATAATATAAAAAAAAATCGATAAGCCTACCACTCTATAAGGAAACAAGTGTGTTACTTATGGTTAAATTTTTGGTCGAGATCATGGATAATGTGATGGTTGTAGGTAGAGGTGGCAATCGGCGGATTGGGTTGGGTTTTTTCAGTTTCGGATCATTATGGGTTCGGGTTATATCGGGTTAAAAGAGTGACCGGTTCGGGTTGGGTCGAGTCGGATTATTTCGGGTCTATGCTGATGTCAGGTTACGGGTCAACTCGGGTCGGGTTAGTTCGAATTTCGGTTAAATCGGATTCGGATTAGTTCGGTTTTCGGGTCATATTAGGTCAAGTGTAATTCATGTTTCAGAGTATATAAACTCGAAAATAATATAAACAAACTCAAATTTATATGAAAACTTTTCATAAGAAAGACTACATGTATGTTTATTTAGGGTTTTTTCAATCATTTGGAGTATTATGTCATTTTAAATCGGATATATTCGGGTTTCGGGTAGAGTCGGTTTGGGTTTATTTCGGTTTCGGGTAACTTCGGGTCGGGTATTATCGGTTTCGGGTCAATTCGGATAACGGGTATTGTCGGGAGTCAGGTTGGACCAGGTCGGGTCGGGTCGTTATGGATAATGATAATTGATACATTTTCGGGTATCAATCGGGTCTGATATCGAGCGAATCGGGTTGATTATCTTGGGTCGGGTCGGATTTTGCCAGGTCTAGTTGTAGGTCATCTAGAAATCTTTCTGCGTCCTGATCATATAATCGTAAAAAGGATACATGTGGAATTATGTATGTTCAACCTGTCTATTCCCGAAAAGTTCCGTTTAACATTTGGCTACAATTGTTCATGTTCATATCAAGGATCTAATGGCCCTTGCTGATACTTTCAGGTCAAATGACTCAAAGTCAAGTGGATGTAAAGCATTTCTCTGAGTGCTTGATGTCTACTGAATAGATTAAAGATGTAACTTGGTCTAGAACTTTCAGTTAGAGGATGTCAACTCTCAAAACAGCATATAACAAGAGGAAACACAAGATTGAGATTGTCTTCTATGAAGAATGTGACTATTTGCATGGTTGGAGCTCATACATCTCTACATCTGAATTCAGATATATGAAATTGAGATGAAACCATATATGCATAAAAGAGAATAGCCAAAATTTGAGTATGCTATAGTTAGAATACTCAAGAACAGCCATATAGTAAGGTGTTCAAAACACCAAAAAAAGATTACAATAAACCAAAAATGCCAAAAAGAATTTGAAAAAGATGTTCAAAAGAACTGACTTTCTCTATATACCCTCTTCCTGTTGCTTCGTAAACCAAAACATGACTAATTTCTTTGTTTGAAGAAACCACCATTTACATGCTTCTTGGGGTCTCACACTAATCTAAACTTATTCAATCTCCTCTTCTCGTCCTTCAGAAGGGCATTGGATGAGCTCCAAAATATTGACCACCTCGGCCATATCTGGTCGATTTGATGGAACCTGGGACGCACATATCAAACCGAGCTTTATCACTGGAATAACTTCCTCAACCACAAAATTCCCAAGTAGTCTCTGATCGATACAATCATCTGCCTTGCCTTCCTCCAATGCACCTCTAACCATATCACAGAGCACGATAACATCATCCTCCATGTATTCCACTGGCTTCCTCCCAGTTACAACTTCGAGTACCAAGATGCCAAAACCATAAACATCACATTTCTCGGTTATCTTGACAGTTCGGCAAGCAAATTCAGGCGCCATGTAACCAAGTGCACTCTGAATCTTACTGCTCAAAATGTAACGATCTAGCATAGGCAACAAATTGGCCAGACCAAAGTCTCCGACCTTAGGCTCACCGGCACTATCAAGCAGAACATTTGATGATTTGAGGTTATAGTGAATTATGTTCATCTGATGTAAATGGGCCAATCCCTTTGCCATGCCAACAATGATGTTGAACCTTTGGTGCCACGGGAGAGAACTTCTGCTAGGATCATCATGGAGGTGCTTGAACAAACTTCCCGCAGGAACAAATTCGTTGATCAGAAGCTGCAGAGACGGGGTCCAGTAATACCCCTCTAGTTCCACAAGATTATGGTGCCTCACTTTTCCCAGCTTTTTAATCGCCCTCTCAAACTCCTCCTGAGACTTGATCAGGCTCGAGATGTTAAGCTTCTTTATTGCAACCGAGCGCCCATCTCCAAGAACTGTTTGGTAAACAACCCCAAAGCCCCCGCGGCCAAGCTCAGAGTCCTTGTTGAGCAGTGCGTGGGCCCTAGTTCCGAAATCAGCTTCACTAGAGAACATGACAAGCTTTCCATACTGGGAATCACTCATCGGAGAGTGGCTGAACTCATCCCTAGCAGAGAATGCCAGGGGTGCAGCCGAGCAGGCAGCAGCATTCCGGACATGGAAATTAAGGATAGTGATGATCAACACGCCAAGGAAGATGAATGCAGCAGCACTGATGGCAATTAAGGCAGAGATGCTGAGCACGAGTTTCTTATGACGGTTAGGAGGAAAAGAGTCATCGCCGGATTCAGAGGAAGGGTTGGGGTTAAGAACAATAGGCTTAGGGTGGACGGCAGGACAACTTTGGTTAACAACTGATCCACATAGGGATGGGTTGCCGTAGACTGATGAGAGGGGAATATTGTCAAAGAACCCACCAGCCGGAAGTTCCCCTTCGAGGTTGTTGCTAGAGATGTTAAAGGCGATAAGGTGTGAAAGATCAGTTAGTTCTTTCGGTAAGTTGCCAGAGAGATTATTATGAGACAAGTCAACAGCCTCCAGGTTGGTGAGATTTGCAATTGCACTTGGTATTTGACCTCTGAGATTGTTCTCTGACAGGATTCTGCATATCACAGTCATAAATCATATAAAGCCGCTGTTAGAGACAGAAATAGCACTATAAATTATTCACAACCACCAGGTACATATATCACTCCCAAGATTAAACTTTACATCTATATGCAACAACTATTATAGAGTAGTGGTTGAGTTTGGTGGCATAACAATCAGAAACTAACTGTAACTGTATACTGATTTTTTGGTCAAAGTAACTGTATACTGATGCAACTAAATAGAAATCTAATGTATAGCCCAACTAACTATAACTAACTGACTGTGACTACATTAAACATACAAAAATGGTCACAATATCTTGTTACAAACAGGATTGAGTTATCAAGAAAACAGCAAAATAATCATAGGAAAGCAAAATGAACAAATGACAAACACGTAATGGGATGCATAGGAGCCAGGGGACTTACAATATCGTCAAGGATGAGCAGTTCTCAATCTGAGATGGGATAGTCCCAGTTAATCGATTCCCTTGAAGTCTTAGCTCTCTAAGTGCAGCAGCACCTCCTATGTCTAAAGGGATACTTCCATTTAGCATATTGTGACTCAGATCAATAACTTGAATACCATTCAAGTCTCCCAGACTTGTTGGAATCGCACCCATTAACGAGTTGCTCGACATATTTAAGAACTGCAAGCTTTTGAAAGCACCTATTTCTGAAGGAATAACACCAGATAACTCGTTCGAAGATAAATCCAGAACTTGAAGGCTCTGATACGAAGGTGCCGTTGATCTGACAGAAGGATACTCAACACTTCCCTTGAATCTATTCCCAGACAGTGAGACAGTTTGTAAACTCAACCCAAAAATCCAATTAGGCATTTTGCCTTTCAACATATTCTGGCTAACATCAACAGCCAGAAGGTTAACACAGTTCATCAATGACTCAGGCAATCCACCTATCAACCCATTGGAGGACAAATTCAACTCCTTCAATGACTTGATATTTCCTACTGTAAAAGGAATCCTTCCAAAGAACCGATTCGTCGAAAGATCCAATCTTTCAAGGCTTTGCATATGCCCAATCCAATCAGGAACCTCCCCAGAGAGCAAATTACCATTCAAACTTACTGTACTACACATATTAAGCTTTTGCAGTGACTCTGGAATAGCCCCAGAAAATGAGTTCCCACCAAAATCAACTGACTGTAACTGCCAGCAATTTCCAATATCATCCGGTAAATGCCCAGAAAAAGCATTCTTTCCTAGACTAATCACCCTCAAACTGTACATTTCCCCAAACCCTTGTGGAATTTGACCATCCAATAGATTATCAGACAAATCAAGAGATTGCAACCCATTCAAAGACCAAATCTTTGCAGGCAAATTGCCCGAAATCCGATTCGACGACAAGTTAACAGCTTGTAATGTCATACAAGAGCTAAAAGAATCTGGTATCTCCCCAGATAACCCATTATTTGCAAATGAAACATACTTTAAAGACCCACATTGTTGGAAAAGCTCAGTAGGGATTGAACCTGATAGATTGTTTCCACTCAAATCAATGGATTGCAAGCTCCAAAGATGAGCAAAATCAGGATTTATAGACCCAGTGAGATTATTGTTAGAAAGAGAAAGCCTTTGAAGTGATTGGAGCCTCAAAAGGCCACGGCTGATCTGCCCAGAAAGGGAGAAGCCATCAAGGGTAAGCTCAGTAACCCTGTTAGAGCTTGGATCACATTTTACTCCCTTCCATTTGCAAGGGTTGTCATCACTATCATTCCAAGACACCAAATTGGCTTCTGGGTCATGAAGACCAGCCTTGAAAACTATCAACCCAAGAACATCATCATTAAAAACATCCAAACACAGAACAATGGAGGGTGTGAAAAGAAGAGATATCAACAAAAACAATCTCACAAGCATTTTTCTTGGTAAAGTTTCAATCTTTATGTAACTGAAATCCTAAATGAGGTAGCTAAAACTGGGAAAAAGCCAATACATGCTCCTAATTTTCTGGGTTTCTCTCAAATTCAAGGGAAATAACAGTTTCAAGTACAAATGCAAAGAGCTGAGATTACAAACAAACAGCAAACAAACAAGCAAGATGATTTCTTTTTTTATGTTTTTGTTTTCCCCTGGTTCTAACAAAAAGGAAAAGGGAACAAAGGAAGAGCAGAGATCTTACTTGAGAAGGGGCCAAAATGGAAGATTTTGGCTGAGAGAGAGATGAGAGAGAAACAGAAAAAGGGAATGAAAAAATTGAAATGCGGGTCAGTGAGGGAATTAACTGAGAGGCCAAACTCTTACTTCTATAAATTATGAAATTATGATTTCTCGATAGTATTATTTAAGATGAATCTAACAAAAGTATTTTTACATTATAAATTTTTGTATATTTTGACATATTTATGGTCAAAGTTTGTAAAGTTTAACCTTGAAAAAACTAGTGTAAACATTTTCATGAGACGGATGAAGTATTAGTTATTATATGGAATATATTTTAAACAAATTAAAAACTTTGTTCATACTATAGGATATAACAGTAATATTATACTCCTAGTGAGTAGAGTATGAAGTTTGTTGAGAGAGTAAAGATATAATGTGTCAACTGGTACTTTGTCCTAGGGTGATGTGGGGACTAAGAATGAAAGAGAAAAGCTTTTTAAAAGAAAGAGAAAGAAGAGGAGAGAGAGAAAAAAGAGAGAAAAGAAGAAGGAAGGGAAGAGAGGTGGGGGTGGACTTTACATACGGCGCAAAGAACGCAGGGAGTGAAGTGTGGGCCTGTGGGGTGTCTTTAATAAGATGTGGCAGAGACCAGAAGAGGGGAGTTAATGCTATTTCATTAATTAATTGATGGTATTTAAGTGAGTAAGAAGATGTGGTTGGTCAAACAAGAATCCAAAATCCCACATGGCAATCTCAGACCCTTTTGTAGTATGTCATGTAGACAAGTTGCAGTAACATCACAACGTAATGGAATAAGGCAATGTGGTACAGTGAAAACTTTACTACTATTAGTCATGGAGTATGTGAAACGATGATGCTTTTTTAGAGGTTCTAATCTATATGTAAAACAATTTTCATTTTACTCTCTATGTTATATTATTTTGTTTGCACCCATTTGTTTGCACCCATTTCATTTTTCACTGTTTTGATCACGCTGGGGTAAAGATGACGTGGTGCCGTGCATGTGCCTTACTTGTGTCATGCAATTCTACTTTGTAATAGTGTCGTGTTGTGTCATACTTATAATTCTCGTATTTTGTGTCGTGTCAGCTCATCCAAAAGGTAGGTCCAGGTAGTGCCCATACTTGTATCGTGCTGTGCTTGTGCTGTGCGTACCGTACCCAAGCTTTTTTTCCAATTATTATTTAAAATTTCGTTGTGACATGTCTTACCGTGTCGTGTCATGCTTGACCATGTCCGACATTGCTTTATTTTCATAATCCAAGCCCAGACTCGCTCATTCGTGTCGTGTGAAAGTCGTGTCGTAATATTTTTTCTCTCACATATTATCATATTCAGTTTAGTGGTGTTCAGTTCATCTCAGTTTAGTTCAGTGGAAAATAACACATTATAGATGTTGAGTTCAAATCAGTTTAGCGATTATCAGTTCAGTTTTTCTCTCACGTATTTATCATATATTCAGTTTAATGGTGTTCAGTTCATATCTGTTTAGTTCAGTGCAAAGAACACACTATAATTGCAAATGAAATGGCACAATAGAATAAAGTGAGTAAATAAACCTTACTTCAATAAAACAAAAACTTGCAAGGACTTTACTTTTGATATAGTTGATGTTTATATATTACATGATCTAATAAAGGAGATAGATTAAATTCACCCTAATGGGGCACCTAACCATCTTCCCATTACAATGATGGTGTAAAAGATGAATGAAAAAAGAATACATCAATCACGCACGCCAAACATACTCTATCAAAAACTACTTGTGCTAGTTGCCTAGGTGGTTTCTTTTGTGACTAGTATCGAGCACATGATTGCATTGTGTAGAAGCGATAAACCTTCGTCTTAGAAACTAGGGTCATATATATATATATATATATATATATATATATATATATATATATATATACCCACTATTTATTTAGTTTTTGAAATTGCAAAAAGGTCACCCATTTTGAAATTAGGTCCTTTTCTTTTCGTCGATTCCATGTTGCATTCCGTTCCGTTCCGTTCCAATTCGTTCCGTTCCGTTTCGCATTCTGTACTTCATTTTGTCTCACATTTTTTTGAATTATCCGCGCCGCGCCGTTCCGTTCCGTTCCAATCCGTTCCATTCCGTTCCGTTCCTCACCGTCCCACACCATTCCGTTGAAGAAAACAGGGCCTTAATCAAACTCAATCTTATATTATAACTGAGATCGGAGTAGAATTGCGTCACTGCGCTATATCTATATCTACCCCAAACTCTATATATACATATATCCACAATGATATTATTACAAGTTAGCGATATCAAGACAATTAAATTTTACTTGAGTTGTAAGAAAAAAAAAATCTTTGCTCGGGGGAGTTTATATAAGTATGTGCTCCTATTTGGGGCACTTGCATGATGATGGTTCTCATGTGACAAAAAGAAATTCCCACTTGACGAAAAGAAATTACACTTAGATCATGAGCTCTCATAATTCATTAGACAACTTTCTTCTTAGGGTCTGTTCGGCAATAACTAGCTGTAATTGTAGTCTTAGCTGTTTTACTAGTAGTTAGCCGTTGAACTAGCTATTAGCGGTTTGCAGTGGTATATAGTTGTCAGTTGTTTATTGGGTTGAGTGTTCAGCTAAGTTGGATGTTAGGATAGCTGATAAATATAAAATGACTGAAAGGGGCATCCTCAAAATAATAATAATAATAATAATAATAATAATAATAATAATAATAATAATAATAATAATAATAATAATAATAATAATAATAATAATAATAATAATAATAATAATAATTATTATTATTATTATTATTATTATTATTATTATTATTATTATTATTATTATTATTATTATTATTATTATTATTATTATTATTTAGTTATCTTAGGTAATTTGTGGTTTCTTTTTGGGTGCTTCTTCTCATTCTATAAGATATCATAATAATATTTATAAGATTAAGAATCATGTACTCTATGATCATGCATGCATCTTACATTCTTACTTCAAAAAAATCAATGATCATGCATCAGGGAGAACTGGAAAGGCAAGGGGACAAAGGGAGAATTAGACTTGTCGTTTTCTAGTATACAACAATAGGGCTAGTTTTGGGATTAATCTGTCAACCACTACTTAAGATGGTGAAACGTTAATATAATTAACGTTTAGCAATCACTAGTAGAAACACTGTGAACCACTTTCAAACACTACTATATAAAAGCTAACCGAACACCCAAATTTATTATAGCAGTGGTTAGACTTAGTCAAACTACTAATCTCTATTCTAAAAGCCGTTGTCGAACATACCCTTAGTGTTACCATATGGAAATAGTTAACAAGGATGTCTTGACTTTAGTTATTAAAATTAAGGTATAAGATACATTATTATGTCCCAAACTCAACCCCCCTCCTATACAGGTGAATTGTACTGACTTTTATAGTTTTATGCCTAAATAATCAGGAAAAAAAAAAATATTGTGGATTTGAAGTTCCCAAATTTATAGATCTTGCATTTCTTCCCCCCATCTCTCATGACTCATCATTCTTTAAGACCACACCACACTCATGATGTAAACCACTACGTTACTTAAAGCTCCCTAAAAGTGCACTCAATATGTCTTAGCTGGTAGACCCATGCAGGTCCCCATATTAAAAGTTTAAACTTTTAACTAATTGGATTGGCTAAATTTTATTTTAATGCAATCGTATGTTACAAACCTTTGATTTGAAATTATATCCGAAACCAAATTAAGAGTAGTAACCATCATCATCATGGCCCATGGGGAGCATAACTAAGGTTGCGCCAACAGTGAGGGTCAGATTGTAGGCAAACGCATATAAATGCGAACGCACAATAATGAGCCTGCTCAACCATTTCCCATCCTTGATTTATATTTATTATTCATTAATATAATTTCTATAAAAAAGTCTTTTCGTAACTTTAATTTGGCGAGACAGATGTCACTTTTCAATGAAATAAGATTCACTGCTCACCATAAATACGACCCCTACATTTCTAATAGTGACCCCATTTTTCTGTAAATTAGTCTTATATAAGAATTGCTGATAACTTTATTGGTTATATTGCGAAATTCTTTTGGCCACCTCCTAAACATTTGAAAAGAAAAAGGGGGGAAATTATTTATCCTCTCGTATTTTGGAAATTTTAAATAAGATATTTTATTTTCATATAATGTGTCTGATAAATTGGTTATTATACCACTTGTTCACAAATAAGAAAATAGTCTTAACAAAAAAACAAATGTAGAAATGGTCCGTGCGTGTTTTTTTTTTTTCATTTTGTGAATTATTGATGTTTTTCCCCATGAATTGTTGCTTTATTAATTGATGCCTCCTTTTTTATTCTTATTTTCCAAACTCCTATTACTCTGTTAGTATGTGGTGACCGAAATCATTGTCTTCACTAGATACCTATAGCATTGCTCAATTTTTTTTTTTTTTTTTTAAATATTAAACTGCTACATACTATAAATATCCGTTTGTGTGTAAATTCTTTTCTTAATTTTTAAAATACGCATGACACTAATCTACGTAACATATACAGATATACTCCACAGTTTTCATTCGTAACAAAGGAAACATGATACTCCGTAATATATATACTTTTATGTTGTTATATATGTATTCACAAAAACTTTTATAAAACGGTTTTTTCGTAATTTTTAGTGAGTTAAGAGTCACATTTTAAGTGAAACGAGGGTCACAGTTCATTAAAAGTGACCCCTACATTTCTAAATAATAATTCCATTTTATTGTGAGTTGGTTGCACACAAGACTTACTCGATTGTATTATGTTGAGAATTTGTGAATTGGCCATTATTGCTTAATAGAAATCTTACATATTTGCTGTTAAAACAAAAACTACTATCCTTCTTCTATAGTGAAAGAAGAAATAGTTTTTTTTTTGGTTTGGCAAAGAGAAACTTCCTCCATCTTTGTGCGTGGTTAAAGGGCACCTCCTAACGCACGACCTCGGGTATACCACGAATTAATTCGTGTAGGTGCTCTCCAGGAGAATTGAACCCATGACCTGGTGTACAGTTGCAACTTATTTACCAGTGAACTAACACCTCTTAGGTGAAAGAAGAAATAGTTTCGTAAGAGTTTAAGAGCAACTATACACATGCCACGGTAAATCTCTACTGACAAAGTGGAAGTTACTGTAAACACAAATTTCGTATTTGAAAAATAAACAGAGACAAAATATAGAAACAAATATTCAATTTATATTTAAACTTAAATTTGGGTTATAAACTCTAAATCAATCCCCTGATTAAATCTCTACTTGAACTTGAACTTTTGATGAATCACAAACTGACTGCAAGTCACGAATAACCGATTGAATTTGTTGAATCGAGGGTCACTGGCTTGATCTCGATTAGTTGTGTAACACCCCGAATTTCTGCCTAATTTAAAACCATTTAAAATCACGAGTTGCAGCGGAAAAACCATGGGAAATTCGAAGCGTTACCGCCGTACTTAATGTTCAAATTAAATACGAGGCTAAAGAAAAACAATTGCTAGTGTCCCCAAACAAGCGTAATAGATAATTAAATATTAACTATCTTTTCCAACTAGACTTAAAACAATTAATCCAAATGAAATAGAAATATTAAACTATTAATTCTCATGCAAGAGAATTAATCTCATTACAATGAATAAAAATCCCAATAAATAGAAGTTCCAAACTAAACAATAATTTAAATATTTTTAGAAGATATACTATCTTCTTGGCACGCCTTCACTAGCTCTACTCCTCGAGCTACAATCCTGTCAATCTACTCCCCCATATAGACAAATTCCATATAGGTTCATCATAGGCCCACCATTGAAGAGAAATGGACAACAAACACAAGTAAAAAGAAAAACAACTAATCAGCGATGCTAAGTAATTCATAACCACATAATCCATCTCAATCTCCAAATTTAAGTCCACATGCTTAATCAAATAAAATAATAATCATGCTTTAAGAATAAAGACATCATGCTTTAAAAGTAAAGACACGCATAATCATCAAATAATAAATCTCAGTATTTATTATTGTCCATTAGCCAAGTTCATTAGAGAGAAGAGAATCGCATGAATTGTCAAACCAACCGCAGTCGATTCAATAGGATCTTAGTCCCGTGCACAGTGGCAAAAGAGGGATCAACCGTCCCGGAGTATAGATGACTCCCGAAGTACTTCAATGTTCCTTAGTATGCATACCCTCCTTCGACCCTAAAGTCTACAGGAAGAACTGTTCCGGAGAACCACTCGCCCAATCATCATATATGGATACGAGATTTCCAATACATTGAGGCCATAACCAATGGAACCACTCAACGCTACAAGTGACGAATTCCCATTCACGTCCTTTGGTGGATCTCTCATACAAAGAAGTCTTAACTCTCAATTAAATTTAAAATGGTGATCACATAACAAGTAATACATAAAATCTTGGCACTCACGTAACCCAATATGGTTACAAATTTCCGATGGCATCTTGGCCTCAATTCAAAACCACTTATTCAATAGTCAAAGTTCATATCAACTTATTGAAGTAACATGCTTCTAACATGATTCACATGCTTACTAACATGATACCAAGAATAGCAATTCCGAGCTATATCCAATTGAACAATTATTAACATAATTTTCGTTCAATAACCAATAAATAAACATGCATCTCCTCACATGAATATTAACCAAGTAGACATTGCTACACAAGTGAATTTCCAACATTATACATGCATTCACTAACATATAATTCTATACGAATTATCACAAGGAAATAAACATCAATTATCCCTTTTCAAATATTCACAAGTCCAAATATGAATTCACATTCCTAATTCAATACTAGACAAATGAATACAAATCCCAAACGATATGAATTATGAAAAAGAGATTACATAATTTATAGAGACATGAATTACCTTCAGATTAAGGCAAGTCTAATCAAACAAACAACGTAAGCTCCTTACGTTTCAAGCGCGGTCAATGGGTCCTAACAAATCCACAATATAACAATAGTCAATACCTTGACTTCTAAACCACTTTATTAAACTTTAAAGATGATTTAGTACCCTTAATTTAATTAATTAAGTTGCTGGAATTTTCCGTTACTCATGCATGCTCAAAGTTTCCAAAAATACAATTTACATAAACAAATTTAGGAAACTTTCCAAAACCCTAAAATAAGTCAACAAGTCAAAACAAGTCAACATCAAAATATCACCACATCAACCACCACCGCCGACCACCACCATGGCCGGGCGGCGGCTGCTGCCGGCTACACGGCCAGCGGCCCGTGCAGCCCACGGCAGCCCGCGGCATGCGTGCCTTCATGCACGGCCGTGCCCCTTTTTTTTTCTTTTTTTTTAAAAATCAATTTAACAAAACCCTAATCTAATTAAATCTAAAATTAATAAATTTTCAGATTTAATTAAATTACAAAGATCTAACCTTTTTCTTTCAAACTTGATTCAATTTAATAAAAACCTCAAACCAAACCCTAATCTAATTAAATCTAAAATTAATAAATTTCCAGATTTAATTAAATTACAAAGATCTAACCTTTTTCGTTCAAACTTGATTCAATTCAATAAAAACCACAAACCAAACCCTAATCATGATCCTATCATGCAAAATTAATAGAATCTAGCAAACCCTAGGCAAAACTAAATTAGGGTTTACTCATATAAAAACTAGGGTTCATAAAATCATTCTTGAATTGAATCTAAAAGCTTTTAATAATCAAAGGAAACCAATTTAGAACACTTACTTGAAAATTCAAAGGATTAAAACTGCGCAAGATGGATTGTGAAAAGTCATGAACTTTTCTCCTTCTTTTGCTCTTGGAATTTTCGGTGTGTGAGAGTGAAGAGAGAGAGAGAGCGTTTTTTTTTTTCTTTTTTTGGGTAAAAAATCAGTTATGTGAGGAAGCTGAGTGTATTTAGGAACCCAAATACACTCCTTCCTTAACTAAACTTCTTCTTTCCTAAAAACTCTCCTAACTTCCATCCACTTACCAAGATTTTAGGAAACCAAATTTTGAAAATAAAAACTGATTTATTTGCCCCATATTTTCGGCTCTTGGCCGAAAATAATGGTCCAAATTGGGTCTTAATTATTTTCGGCCAATCCGAATTAATTAAGCCCAAATTTCGTTCTTTTATTTTGGCTCAATTAAATTAATTAGGTCCAAAACACAAAACTCACATTAATTAGGCACTCAAAACATTTATGAGCCCAATTAATTATTTAAATACGAAATTGCATTTTCTTTCTAAGTAATTATTATTCTAAAATGAATAAAAATTACGGGGTATTACAAGTTGGTTTGTTTCTCCGGAGTTGACCGAAGGGCTTGAAAGCTTTAATCTTCGATCTTCTTCTAGAGTTGCAGGTTTAAGGATGACAGAGAGAAATTGGCAGAGTCTCCTTATGTGATTTTCTCAACCCCTTTAAATGAATCCCCACACTCTCTATTTATAGAGAGAGAGCTCATCCCTAAGTCTTTCTTCTTGGGCTTGTAGTCATGAGCTTATTTACAGACTTGGTAGTCTTAACCCACATTTAATTATTTAAAACCCACTTATGAAAGACTACTTTAACTGGGCACTTTAATTAATTAATAAATGGGCTATATGGATTTAATCCACAATTAATTAATCAATTTTGACATTTGAATATTGACAAATTTATTTAGTCAATAGTTTAACTTTGGGCCAATATCTTATACGTGGCACGACTTATAAAAATTAAGTGCCTACAAATTTCCCCCTTGGAACTTTGTTACGTACACAATTTGAGTGTTCAAGCGTTACCGGATTCCGATTTTTTTTTTTTCTTTTTCTTATGCCATTCGCATCCCATATATACGTTCCATTTTTTTGAGTATATATATACATGTAATCATATACGTACAAATTTTTTTCTTTCTTCTTCTTTTTCTTTTTTTTTTTTTTTTTTTTGAGTCTACTAAACAAGTGACCTGGGTTCAACCTTTGCTTCACACGTCATTGTGTAGAACAATACCCAAACGACCCCTGTTTTTTTTACTTGGGGGAAATTGAGTTTGGCTGATGAAGGACTCCTAATTGCATTCAACCGCCTGTACAGTTCAACTTAGCCGATCAAGATAACACTCTCCTAAATTGAAATTTCAATAGGCTCAGGATATTTCCCTTTAATCTCTTCTGCTTGTTTAACTCTTTTCCTCTTTTTTTTTAACATTTAAAAAAAAGAACTGTCTTTCATTAGAAGAAGGGCTCTATCCCACGTTTACCAGATCAACGATTTTAACAATGATGACTGAAATTGGATTGTACTTGAACAAGGACTCTTCATCCTGCAAGTGAAGTCAGCCGACACATATATATATACATATCAGATACCTTCTCGCATCGCATTACCGTGACGATATCGCCGATTGACAAGGTATATGAAATTTAGTTTTCCGATGAGCTTAGTTAACCCTTAACCCTTGCTTCCTTTGTTTAGATTGACCCTGACCCTGAGACTGTTGAATGTGAATTTATATATATATATATATATATATATATATATATATATATATATATATATATATATATATATATATATATATATATATATATATATATATATATATATATCACAAAAGTGCTGTCACACTCATTATTATCTTGCAAGCACCACTTATTGATGATATTATTGATGAAATCAACATTTCCCTGCAGGAACCACTAATGTTTTTTTTTTTAATTTATTTTTTACGTAGGTTATCTTTGCATCCTACATTGCTGAGACAATCATCCATCATGGTGACTTTTACAGGCGAAGAGATTAACAACAGAAATTATTTGTTCATCTCATCAAACATATCCTTCGAGAAATCATGGGCCGATCTCAAATTTAGTGGAGAGTTTTCCTTTAAACCTTGCTATTGGGAATGGATAGAAGACATATTGGCTCGGTGCAAGAAAGAACTTGACAATGTGTGAATATTTTACGCTGTGTATGCTTCACTCTTCCTCTACGACAAATGCCCCAATATTATAAAGACATTGTGTGAATTTTGGTGCCCTAAGACAAATACCTTACACACCGTGAAAGGAGAAGTATCCATTGCACTATATGACATCTATGCACTTATCGAACTGCCTCTTTCAGGATTTTTCTATGATGAAGTTGTTCCCACAATTAAAGAGTTCAATTCAAGTACAACTCGACAAAGCTGCAAGAACTTGTTTGCTGCATACCATAAGCTTATGCAGGATTATGGAAACAGACCGACTATCGAGAACTGGGTGAGATTCTGGTTTCGTGGCAAAGAGAAATACTATGTATCCAAAAAACCTCACGAGAAAAATTGTGTACCCCTACCTTGCGAGAATCCTTATGCTCGTTTTAAAGAAGGTTTTGAATGGGGAAAAACCCAAGCAGTATTTGATGAATTGGGGATAGTTGCGGGCGAGCGGACTGAAATGTAAATTGCAGCATTCATCTCTTGTTGGCTTTGTTCTTTTGCACTTCCTGTGAGGGATGTGGGATGCATTCGACCCAGAACTTTCAAAATAGCCTCCCAGATGGCTGCAGGTCAACCTTACTGCCTCTCAAGTGCAATTCTTGCAAGCATCTATGATGGCTTATGTAATGTGTCCAGGTCTCCTAATCCTGGAAAGAGTGGAGGCAATTTTCCAATTCACATTGTCTATGCATGGGTAGCTAAATATTTCAACACATACAATGCATTAATCCCCGTCACGTTGCAGCATGGTCAAGTTTTCTGGGCTAGGTCAAGCAAAATCATTTGAAGCAGACAAAGCTTGTACATTCATCACTTCTGGAGAAAACTTTTTGTGGCATGCATTAATTAGCTCCAAAGGCAAGGAAACATCGGTGGATGACGGACTTTTAAGATGTGGAGACTTCACCTATTTTGCAAGCATACGGTCAAGCATCCTTACATTTCGATGTGAAGACAATTATGTCCTAGAACATTATAGTCCTCACAGGTTTTCCCGACAGTTTGGTTTCCATCAAGATAAGCCTGACGAAGTAGACTTCAGCCAGCTTCCGAGTCATAAAATGATCTTCCAAGTGCATCGCTCGTGTGTGAGATACAAAACAAAGTCTAAGGTAGTAATTCTTGGCCGTTCCACTTCTCTAGCGCAACAAGTGACTTGCAGCTATAAAGATTGGTACCTTGAGAGATTTCGCCCTCTCTCTCAAACCTCACCTAAGGAGGCTGGCAAAAGGAAGAGATCTACTTCACCTCATGGAGATATCCCAAAAGATGACAACACCACTCGCCCCATGGTGAAATTAAAGCTTCTTCATCAAGGCAAACCTATAATCTCTCGTGCTACCGTTGTCAACAATCCCATTCCACATGCTGAGGTTGAAATATTATCTATAGTCACTCCTGCCGTAGAATGTAAGCAAAAGCTAAAATCGATCATTGTTTGTAATTCCAATGTGCAGGATAAACATCAGAAGGTATCCAGAGACAATAAACCTCAACAAATTTTAGACGTGCCCCCAGTCGGTTCTGAAAATATTATGGGCATCTTTCACTCGGATGATACTGCGGAGTGCACGGTATTATCATCCTTTCATCTTTATCTTCTTTATTTATCTGTTTTTTTTAGAAGTGACCCAATGAGTTTCCTTGATTCTCTTTTGCAGGGTGAAAGTGGTGACATGAACAATATATCCCTACCAGCGGAAGGATTTGACATGTATAGTCAAAATGAATTCATGATCAACGAGGTCTTTCTTGAGAATTCTAGAATTGGGGGATCAAGTCAAAACTTGCATACAGACATGTCTGAGGCTGAATCTGCCCCTCAAGATTACATTGTTGAGCCAAGGAAACAGTTTCCCTTAAGAAAAACCCCTCAAGAATACATCGTTGATACAAGGAAACCACTTCCCTTAAGAAATGCCCATGTGGAGATCTCGGTTTTTGATGCAGCTAACATTGTTAGGGATATTAATAAGAGTGCAGCAAAGTCGATGGGTAAATGTGTCCTCGAGAAGGTTTCTCGCATCCCCTTCGAGAAGTTATCTAACTTAAAGGGTGAGTTTGATGTTATTTATGATACATTTACCAATAGAGGCCTTGACCCCTCCCCTCTGCGAGAAAAGGTCGAAGCAATCATCCAACATGCAATGACCATAAGGCACTGTGAGAGAGCAACTCAAACCGGGTCGCTGCAGAAGTTAAGGAAAACTGCTTAAAGGATGTCAAGACCAAACTTGATGAGGCCTCTAAATTGTATAACGTAGAGGTGGAACAACACTCGATCCTCCAAAAGGAGTTGATGCAGGCAACTTCTAGATATGCAGAACTGCAACAGGGACTTGAAAGTTTAGCTACAAAGAAGCATGATTTGCAGGCTCAAGTGACCAGTAGTGAACTTTTGGTTGCCAAAGCTCAAGAAAAGGCTGCTGAGCTTCAAGGACAACTTGATATTATTGAGACCACAGATGTATTGGATGAGCAAGCTAAAGAGAGGTTGACAGAGTCTGAAGCTCGGGCCGCAGAACTCCTCAAAGCACTGAATGCCTTCCAGTGGAACCCATGATGTAGCATAGCTTAATTTGCAGGATTTTTTTTTTTTTTTGTCGTTTTCTTTCAAGTATTTTGTTTCCCTTTCATGGATTTCATTTCTGTAATCATACTTCTTCAGATTGCTGAATAATATGCAACTCTTTTTATTTCATACCATATTTTGAGCATGATTTTTTGTTTTGTTTTGTGTGGTTGGACTTGTATAAAATGGTTTATCCAAGCTGCCTACGTATCCATAAAGTGCTGAATATACCTTATAAGATCAAACCAACGAAGTTCCAATAAAGAGAACCTGAATTTATTTATTTGTTTGGCCGTTCACAGTTTATACTCTTGCCGGCCAGGAGTAGTATAAGGATGATGAGTTTTTTTTTGATGTGGCTGGACTTGAACAAATGAATTATTCAAGCTGCCTACGTACCCATAAAGCGCAAAGTACACTTTACAAGATCAAGCCAACATAGTTCAATGTTTCTTTTTTTTTTTTTTTTTTTTTGTATGCAGTTTAGACTCTTGCTTAGGAGTTTACATTTGATCAACTAGAGAGCCTACATTTAGGCGTAGTATCGCTTCAGGAACTTTTCATTGATCGGACCAACTCCCACTCTTTTTTCATCCACAATCCTATATGCGCCATTTGCATAGACTTGTTGCACCACATAAGGACCATCCCACTTGGAGGTAAACTTGCTGCCTGTTTTGCGATTGGTGATGATCGGCCTCCTTACCACCAGAACCAAGTCACCTTCTTGAAAGGATCGTGGCTTCACTTTCTTGTTGAATGCCCGAGACAAACAAGCTTGATAACACTGCAACTTTTGTTGAGCATCTAGTCTTTTTTCGTCAAGTGCCTCCAATTCAGCTAGGCGCAGATTGTCATTTTCATCTTCTGTAAGACCTTCTTGAATGGCGATCCTCAAGGATGGAATTTGAATTTCTAGCGGCAAAACAGCTTCAACTCCATAAACCAGAGCGTACGGAGTTGACTGTGTTGGAGTCTTATAGGTGGTTCGCTATGCCCACAATGCTTCTCCAAGCTTGTCATGCCAATCTCTTTTTAATTTGCTAACCACCTTGCTAAGCAAATTGCAAAGAGTCTTGTTGAATGCTTCAGCAAGACCATTCGCAGGTGGATTGTATATAGATGACTTACGTTGCGTAAATTTGAACTTTCCACACAGACTTGTGATTAGAGAATTGACAAATGGTGTGCCATTATCTGTTATGATGTAACGGGGTACACCATAGCGATATATGATATGAGTCCTGATGAAGTCCGCCACATTTTCCTTCTTGACTTCTCGAAGTGCAACAGCCTCCGCCCACTTTGAAAAATAATCGGTTGCTGCTAAGATATATGCATGACCGTCTGATGACTTCGACGTGATAGGCCCAACAACGTCTAATCCCCAAGCTTCGAAAGGCCAAGATGACACAGTCGGATGTAGAGGCTCTGGAGGTTGATGAATGAAGTTTGCATGAAACTGACATTTTGAACATTGTTTTGCATACTCCATGCAGTCTCGCACCATCATTGGCCAATAATAGCCCATCCTTTTGATACAATCATAAATATTTGGACCGGACTGATGAGCCCCACATATGCCCGAATGAGCATCTTCCATTAATTGTGCTGCTTCTCCTTCACCTAAACAACGCATCCATAGTCCATGAAATGATCGTCGATAGAGTGTCCCTTTATAGTGGACGAACCGAGATGCGTGCCGTCGAACTTCCATCTTTTGCCTTGGATCATCCGGGAGCTTCTTGTGCTCTAAATAATCAATAAGTGGTTGACGCCAATCTTCCTTATCGATTACACATACTGAGATAGCGTTGGATTCCTCCACATCTTCGATTTTCAGCGGAGGCACAACCCATTGATTGCATATTGGGACCGAGATAGCTTCATTTGCCCCCAGTGCTAAAGTGGCTGCAAGGTTAGCTAACGCGTTGGCCATCTTATTGGCACTCCTAGGAACGTGTCCCAAATTGACGGTTTCGAGCTTATTGAGCAAACTAGATGCATACTTATGTAATGGAAGCAAATCATCTTTCTTGACTTCGTACTCTTCTAGGAGCTGTTTGATCACCAACTGAGTCTCCATATATATGAATGTCATTAACACCCATTTCAATTGCCATTTGAAGGCCCAAAATCAAAGCTTGGTACTTAGCAGTGTTATTGGAGCAAAGTTGAGTGAGTGCAAATGAATAAGGGAGAATATGCTTCTCGGGGGAGACAAAAATGACTCCTGCTCCTGCACCATCTTTACGTGCCGCGCCATCAAAGTACATTTGCCATGGTGGCAAGATTTCAATGAATAATACATCTTCTCCGGGTAGGTCATCATGAAGCTCCCATTCAACCGGAATTGGGTGATCAGCCAAGAAGTCGGCCAATGCTTGTCCTTTAACCGCCTTTTGTGGCACATAGACAATGTCATGTTGCTCTATAAGCACTGCCCATTTAGCAAGTCTTCCAGACAAGACAGGTCTTGACAAAATATACTTGATGGGATCGGCCTTTGAGATTACTCGCACAGTGTGTGCCTGAAAGTCATGTCTTAGCTTCTGGATGGCGAAGACTAGAGCCAAACAAACCTTTTCGATCGGAGAGTAATTTAATTCAGCTCCAACAAGAGTGCGACTCAGATAAAAGAGTGTTTTTTCCTTCTTTTCTTCATTCTCTTGAGCGCACAAAGCACCTAGTGAATTTTCTTGTGCAGACACATATAAAATTAATGGCTTTCCGAAAATCGGAGCTCCCAAAACTGGTGGATTTGACAAGTACTTCTTGATGCTATCAAAGGCATTTTGGCAAGAGTCATCCCACTCAAATGGACTATATTTCTTCATGAGGTAACTGAAAGGGTGACACCGTCCCGCCAAGTTTGAGATGAATCGTCTAATGTAAGCGAGACGACCCTGCAGGCTTCGAAGCTCTTTTAAGTTCCTTGGGGGAGGCATGTTTTGAATTGCCTCGATCTTGGATTGGTTAATTTCGATGCCTCTGTGCCGAACAATGAAGCCTAGGAACTTTCCGGAGGTGACGCCAAAGGCACACATCAATGGATTCATCTTGAGTTGATTCTCCCTTAGCCTTTCAAAAACCTTACGTAGGTCGCGAAGATGATCTGGCCTCTTTTTTGACTTGACCACAATGTCATCTACGTAGAATTCAATTGTGTTATGCATCATGTCGTCAAAAATTGTTTGCATGGCACGTTGATAAGTGGCTCCTGCATTTTTCAGCCCGAAGGGCATGACAGTATAGCAGAATATCCCTTTTGGTGTACGAAAAGCAGTTGCTTCTTCATTGTCCGGTGCCATTTTGATCTGATTGTATCCAGCAGTACAATCCATGAAAGATAAGGCTTCATGCCCAGTGGTAGCGTCGATCATGAGTTCCGTCACAGGTAATGGAAAATCATTTTTGGGACAAGCTTCATTCAAGTCTCTGAAGTCTACACAGACTCGAAGTTGTCCATTCTTCTTTCGCACCGGGACAATATTTGCAATCCAAGTAGGATACTTTACCTCCCGAATAAATCCTGTCTCGATTAACTTATTAACCTCCGTTTCAATTTCTAGGATCAACTCTGGGCGAAAATGCCGTTTTGGTTGCTTCTTTGGAGTGATTTCCTTGCTTATTGCAAGTCGGTGCATTGCAACCTTAGAATCTAAGCCTGGCATTTCTTTATAACTCCATGCGAACACATCTTTGTATTCTAAGAGTATCTTAACATACTCTTTCTCTTCTTCAGAAGTGAGTAAGGCGCTAACATATACAGGCTGTGGTTCCTCAGGAGTCCCCAGATTCAATTCTTTGAGCTCGTCAACAGTAGCTTGCCCCCCGCCTTCAAGGGCACGCTGGGTCTCACCCATCTCAACCTCGACATCTGAGTCTGAATCCTCTTTGATGGTGATATGGTTAGACGAACACACAAACTCATCTTTCTCGTCATTTGCACTATTCATAGAAGATCCCTTCTGGTTAGCGAGTACTATTGTTCGCCTTTTGGCACGCAATGAATCACCTATCTTTACGTCTAAAGTGGAAAGACGCTTCATGCGAGATGGGATGTTACTCTTAACATCCTTATCCGATGACACTTCCTCTAATGTCGATTCGACACGATCTTTCCTCTTCCATTGACGCTTGGTGGTCAATGTGCCTCCTAACCGGTTAAAGACTGTGGACTTTGATTGCCGGATGAAATTTTGCTCAGTATTTCTGTTTGAGGGACGAACACTAAGTCGATGAAACACTGGTGTCTTTGAGTGGGAGTTGTTGTCAAGTCCATGAATCTCAATAGACGAATTGTCACACCCTCCAAGCCGACTAAACACAGAGCGTGGCATTTTCGGCGGCTGTATGCGATCAAATGCAGATGCTCTATCTCTAGATGAAGGATCTTCTCTTTTGACTCCTTCTTCCTCTATCACAGAAATGTATTGAGATAAATTATGATTCTTGCGATGACCAGAGATCTTAATTAGCACAGGTGGTGAAAAACCAAGGACAGGTCTAGATGTATTGATCTTTTCTCCTCGTTGTTGCAGCTTCCTTTGAGTCTCATTGATACCATAGGTTTTAGCCTCCGTTAACTTTCCCAAAGATGTCGGATTATTGAAGTCATATCCCGCCTTAGTCATGAGCTTGTAAGCATTCGGGCTAAAACTTTCTTTGCTCTTCTGGTTTGTTGTCGAACTGTCTCCACCGGTGGATGGTTGAGAAGCTTCTGTAAACTCCAAAAGTGCAGGTATGACGATCTTATGAGGATTTGAATTAATTAACGGAAGAGTACCATTTTTCTTCACTGCTTGGAGATTTGAGTCATCTATCTTCTTGTTACTTTTATCCCCATTTTCCTATATTACGCATGCAGTAAAAGGAGACTCACCTTCCTTCCTCCGAGACTTAGGAACATAGTGCAACACCGATTTTGAAGTCAATATCTGAGAATTTATGTGTTTACTCGACTGAGCAACCTTCATTGATCCCTGTTTGACAATCTCACTCTTATGTTTAGTGTTTTGGTCGTTTCCAAAGATACATCAGCGACCTCCTTCATATCTCCATTTTTAATTGATGGGATTGTACATGGAAGAGCCTCGACTGGTGCCTTGCCTCCGTCAAAGAATTTGGCATCTGCAAAATGAGATTCTGCTTCGTGGAATGGCTTAACATCTCCATTTATTTTTCATTCTCCATCTCAGTAGTACTTCAAGCATTGGTGCAAGGTTGATGCGACCATTCCATTCTCATGAACCCATGGCCTCCCTAGTAGCAATCTATAAGATGTTCTTGAGTTTATCACATGGAAAAGTGTAGATGATGAGACATTGCCGATGGTTAGTTTAACTCGGATTATACCAATTGGTCGTTGTCCGCCTTGATCAAATCCTTGGATTGTCAACCCACTCTTGGATAACTCTTCTACCAAAATGCCAAGCTAATTCATGGTGGATTTTGGCATGATGTTAACAGCAGACCCTCCATCCACTAGCATCCGGTTTATCTTTTGTCCACGAATAAATCCAGAGACATACCATGGACGATTGTGAGGTTTAGACCCTAGCAATAGATCTTCATCCCTAAAGACCAACGCTGCATGACAACTGCAAGTAGAACTTTTCTCAGAATCTTCTTCAGGAGCTTTATCCTTAAGTTTTCCTTCGAATAATTCGGGATGAGAGAGAGCAAGGGCCACAAAGTGGTGTGTTTCTTCTGGAAGATGCATGGTGTGACGCCATCCCATGAGACTAGGTAGAGATTCCAACACGGCAAGAATCTTGGCATCCCTTTGTGGATTAAATCCGTACTTTGAGACAATAGGCGAAACTTCTTTATCTCCTGTATGCTCTATCTCTTCTTCTGTTTCTGAAATAGAAACAGTGTTCACAGCTACTATGTCAAGGTATTCTGTAGGGAAGAATTCTTCTAAAGTGATAAGAGTAGGAAGTTCTTACTTCATAAATTCTGCAGGCCAGACTCTTGATTTTGCATTCTGGGCCTTCTTCGCTTTCCTTTTTGGACGTCGTGAGTTCTTCTTTGTTCTACTCACCTTTGCCTCCTGACGGTGCACTTGTGGTTGGTGGTGAAGCTGGGATTGTCTCCTTGGCTTCTTTCTTGTTACAAGGGTCCAACCCTCATCGTCATCACGACAAACGTCATCCTTTAGTTCATCAAAACGAACCTCGGAGATTTTCTGGACAGCTACAAGATCAAAATTTCCGAACTGGATCATTTGGTATCGATCACCCTCATCATGAGTATAACTTTCTTGTGCCAATATAGGCTTAAAGTGGATAGATGTATGGTTGGATTCTACAGAGTTTTCCAAATCCAACAAAATCTTCCCGTCTCTAGCCAGCTGCATGATACGTTCTTTGAGTGTTATACACTTTTTCAGAGGATGACTGACAACTCTGTGATATCTGCAATACCTCGGGTCAGTAGTTCGACCGACTTCTTCTGGACGCTTTGATATTGGCAATTCAATTACTCCCTTATCAAGGAGATCATCTAACATTCCTGGAAGATCGGAATCAGGAAAGGGATACTTCTTCTCCTGCAGTTCTTTCAGAGTAGGCCGAGTATTGAATGTTTCCCTAGGACCATATGCTTTCTTTCCCTCGATCTTCGGTTTGGCAGAAATCTTGACTGGATTAGAGGTATTGACCACCATAGACTCCTTGGTTGAACTCTTTGGCTTGTCCGACTTTTTGTACTCATTTTGATCATTCCTTGCATCTGATGAAGATGTTTGCTCATTGCGACTAGCAACTGTGAGCTCCATGTCATGTGCTCTTGTTGCGAGTTCCTGAAAAGTCTTGGGCTTGACACCTTGCAGTATATACCGCAGGTCCCAATCCATGCCTTGAATACACATTCCACCGCCGAGATTTCAGATAGACGGTCTGTGCACTCCAAACTCAACGCACGCCAACGACCAATATATTCAATGACGGCCTCGCCTTTCCATTGCTTTGTATTGGTAAGTTCGAGCATGCTTACCGTTTGCCGGGTACTATAGAAACGGTTGAGGAATTCACCCTCCATCTGTTCCCAACTGTCGATAGACTCAGGCTTCAAATAGGTGTACCAATCAAAGGCATTTCGCTTTAGAGAGTGAACAAACTGTTTGACCAAAAAGTCATCCTCGGTGCCGGCATTATTGCAAGTCTCGATAAAATGTGCAACATGTTGTTTGGGATTTCCTTTTCCATCGAATTGCTGAAATTTTGGAGGTTGGTATCCTGCAGGCATCCTCATGTTATCAATCCTTTTAGTGTAAGGCTTGATGTAAAAGTGATTATCGTGGGATCCTCCACTGAGTTGAGCCTTGACAGCACTAGCAATCAACTCTTGGATTTGTTGGACAAAAACAGAACCTGTGCCAGACTCGTGCTTAGACTTTTCACTTTTCTTTTATTTGACAGATGCAGAATCCGAATCACTTTCATCGCTTGATTCTCCTTTCTCAGGGCGTTTTTCCAACTTCTTTGTCAGCCTGGTGATTTGCTTATCCCTTTATTCACTGTCCTTCGAGAGTTTTTCAACAAATTGTCGCATCTCGGCCAGTTGTTCTTCAAGCGTTTTTGTTTCAGTCGCCATGACGTCTGTAGTGAAGGAGTAGCAAGACTCATCTGGCTCCTGTAGATATCGTTCGACTGGCGAAGAAGGAGATGATCCGCTACTTTCACAGTCACCTTCCAGATTACGAAACTCAAAGGGCTTCTGCAGATATTGTGCAATTGGAGAAGAAGGAGATGCACCACCACTTGCAAAGTCATCCTGCGGGTTGCAGAAATCAGGCTGCACCTGCAGAGGTTCTCCAAGAGAAAGGGGAGGAGATGATTCACTAATAGATAAGTCATCCTCCATTCCGCCAAATGGCTCAAAAGTGAGATTGGTATGAATCTTAACAGGAGTCTTCATCCTCAAATCTGGTGATAAATGAACTTGGTTCGGCTTAGCTGCAGGGAAACTACCGAACACAGGATACTCTTGAGCACTCCTCCTGTCAGGTGGGTTGGACAATTGACTTGCAGCAGCAACAACAAAGTTTCTCGCCATGCTCCTAGTGATGGCACCAGCACTACTGTGGACAGATCCTTGAGAAGCGGATTTTGCAGGCTTGTTCACTGCAGATGCAGCTTTCTTTGGGGCCATTTCTTGCTTGAATGAATTTGATGATTTGAACTTTGTAGAGATAAAGATGAGGGGTAGAGATTGGTCCCACCGAGCGTGCCAAAAATTTGTAAACACAAATTTCGTATCTGAAAAATAAACAGAGATAAAATATAGAAATAAATATTCAATTTTTATTTAAACTTGAATTTGGGTTATAAACTCTAAATCAATCCCCTGATTAAATCTCTACTTGAATTTGAACTTTTGATGAATCACGAACTGACTGCAGGTCACGAATCACCGATTGAATTTGTTGAATCGAGGGCCACCGGCTTGATCTCGATTAGTTGGTTTGTTTCTCCGGAGTTGACTGAAGGGCTTGAAAACTTTAATTTTCGATCTTCTTCTAGAGTTGCAGGTATAAGGATGACAAAGAGAAATCGGCAGAGTCTCCTTATGTGATTTTCTCAACCCCTTTAAATGAACCCCCACACTCTCTATTTATAGAGAGAGCTCATCCCTAAGTCTTTCTTCTTGGGCTTGTAGTCATGGGCTAATTTACAGACTTGGTAGTCTTAACCCACATTTAATTATTTAAAACCCACTTATAAAAGACTACTTTAACTGGGCACTTTAATTAATTAATAAATGAGCTATTTGGATTTAACCCACAATTAATTAATTAATTAATTTTGACATTTGAATATTGACAAATTTATTTAGTCAATAGTTTGACTTTGGGCCAATATCTTATACGTGGCACGACTTATAAAAATTAAGTGCCTACCGTTACTAATTAATTTTCGCATCACAAAATATTCAAAGTGAAAACTAGTCCATATTGCGCTTCCCTCCATAGCATAAGAATGTGAACTAACTTAAGGTCTGGCAACTTCTACACAGTAAAACGACAATGCTGATCCACCCTTTCAGCTATATACTGCTACGTACTTCGACGTTACCATTTTAAGTGGGACTGGGAAGTAATCAAATTATTTTATTTTATTTTATTTATGTTTATCATAACAAATCAAGTTATTATTGAAGTGCTCTTCGAGAGGATGGAATAATATACGCGTGAATTTAATAATACGGCACGCAAAGTCGGTTAGAAACAATATTGTTCTAATCTACTTATTGAGGATGTGGGTTCGTTTTTTAGGTTTGAATTTAACTGGAATGGATTGGTGTGTTGTTTAGAGCTTATATGGTTAGTTCAGTTCAGTATATTATTATATGCTGTGAGAAAAAAATTATATTTCTGAACTGAACACCACTGAATTGAACTGAACTAAAAATCACTGAACTGAAAATCACTGAACTGAAAATCACTCTTGAGCTGAATGAAAATAAACTGAACTGATAAACTGATGGGGTAAGTTTTAAAGAACACACCCTCACTAATGAGTTCAGTTTACTTCAATGGAATTCAGTTCAGTTCATTTTAATGGAGTTCAATTCAGTTCATTTTAATGGAGTTCAATTCAGTGGAGAGAGTTCACATCAGTGAAAAAAACGAGAAATGCTAAGCTTACACATTGTGTACGTAGAATAATGTGTATATATAGGGTCTATCTCTCTCCTCTCTCCCACACCCAACTACCCCCATAAAATCTAAAAGAGCCCAAAAGAGAGGAGAGAGATAGATACAAAGAAACATTTGTGTATACTACACATTGTGTAATTAAATCAAATAGACACAACCTAAGAAGAATATCTAGACTTTGTTTGAAAAGAAAGAAAGGGAAAAAATTATCTGGGGAAAAAAAAAAGGTTTTGAAAAGAAAGAAATAAAGAAAGGGGCAGGTGATCACTAGATTAAGATGCTCTGATCTGTTTGTGGTTCAACAGTAATTAGAGCAACAAACAACGTTGTCTTGGCATGGAAGTCCTTTCCGTTCTCCCTTCTTCCTGGAACACTATAAAAAAACTACAAAATTGTTGCGGAAGAATATCGCAGTTAACAGTCTGAAACCGCCGCTACAAACGTCCAACGGCAAAAATTAGTGGCGGCTTTAATCCGTGGTAATTTACTTAGACACTGGCAAATTTAGCTGCGAAAAATTTAGAATCCACAGCTGAAATTAGCTACGGAAAATACCATTTCCGTCGCTGATAATTTTAAAAATAAAAAAGACAAGATAAAGAAAAAACAAAACCCAGCTAAATTTGCTGGAATTTTGCTCCTGATAGGATTCAAACCAAACTCTCTTGCGCGCATGTGAGCTTTCTAATACCATTGAGCCAACTGACAACACTTGAATATATAACGTGAAACATTATATAAGTCAACGTGAAGCAAAAAAAAAAAACTAGCTGTGGAAATATATTCCCGCCGTTGATTAGCGGCGGATTAATGTTAATCAGCGGCGGGAATATATTTCCGTAGCTAGTTTTTATTTATTAATTTTTTAAATAATAATTAGCTAAGAAAATTCTCTATTCCGTAGCTAATTAGCTACAGAACTAAAAAAAAAAAATCCGTAAGTAAATTCCGTAGCTAATTTGTGTTTTTTTTAGTAGTGGAACTAATTCCTTCACTAAATTAAACAATGGACTAGCTAGTTATTAGCTAGGTTAAGCTAGAACAACGGATATTATATACAATTATTGCCTAAATACTCTATACAAATACCTACAGCAACTGTAGTGCGAGCAGTTGTAAGCTCAAACGAGCACATTTTAATTACACAACAAATTATAGTAGTTGAATCAATTTTTATGTTCTACAAAGTAAAGTTTTTGTCTAACGAGGAATTTCTTTATACCCAAAATATGTATGTATGCAACCTTGTGACCAAATTGTTCCTAATCCCATTAGCAATAACATTAATTAACAATGTAATGTAATTTAGCATCATTAGAAGATTTGTGACTGTCCATAATATTGCTAGCTTAGTTTTTTTTTATTTTTATTTTATTGGGATAAACCACAGGTTTACCTTGAAACTTTTGGGACATGACTAATCAGATTTTCACTGCTGGGTTCACCCACAACTACGAATAAGTAAAATCCTCCCAATAAGCAGTTTCTTCATACACAGAGATTGAGTATTCGATCTGTATTGAGTGATGAGAGTCCCAAAACACTTACACCAACCACTAAACCCCTCTTTCCAATCACTTACACTAACCACCATTACCAATTGAACAAAACACAATTCATTCTTTTCTTTCAGTTGATGTTAAGATGTCCTATCCATATAAAAAGAAAAAAGAAGAAAGAAAGAAAAAAAATGTTTAGATGCGTTTCTTCTTGTCGAGGCTTTTTCCTATTGACCAATGTTTCAACTCAACTTAAAAGGGAAAGGAAAAGAAAAAGGTAATGATGACGTGCTCGATCCATTTCTCCATGGGCCTACGGGCTTGCATGGGGCTACTGGGCTAGTACTGTTAGGACAAAAGACGGCCCAACTTGTAAGGGACTAGAAGGCCTATCCGCGGCATTGGCATCGGCATCATTTTGATACTTTCACAAAGTCCATAACCCATTCTTTAATTTAGAGGTATTAGGTCCGTTTGGCCTATTTTTCACAAATTTTAAGTTCTATTTTCATCAACGGTTGCTTTTACATGCAACTTTCAGAAGTTGAAATAAAGGTAAAAATGAAAGGCGAAAGAGAAGCTATAAATTGTAACTTCACTTCTAGTTCCATTGTACCGCTATTTGATATGGAGAGAAGAGTAGATGAACAGGGATGGGTAAGAACAAATGTGGTATGAGAAATAAAAGTTTGAAGAAGATAGGTCAAACGGGCCCTATAATCTCCCTCCTTCTACACTAACCTACCTATTCTACTACGTAAATTAGGTATAATCTTCATCCCACACATCACAAATAAATTAATGAAGATTTTTAGTTAACTACTGTATTTATTTGATAAGAAAAAGATCAACTACTAAAGGAATTGAGAACTGTATGCAAGGATGGAAGCATCAACAAGGTTCAGGGAAATTGTATACAGGCTTAGGTGAACTGTGAACATGCATTTCGCAACGAGTATCCCATCGAAATTTAGCCCAGGAAATCTCTAATGATCACTTTTTACACTAGAATAATATCGTTCCATCTCGATGCACTAATGATCATGTTTTATAAGTCAATAAATAATTTCTAAATGAAGAAGGTGCTTCTAATAAACATTGATAATTTGTCATGGAGACGAAATGCTCCTAGGCCTAACATTTTATCCGAATTATTATATAGGCAAGATTTATAAGGGTATTGATTTGTTTTCTCGCCTTTTCGGTTCAATTTTCATCATCTGACCGCAGTTTTATGAGGAGGAATGTGAATCATTCTTGACATTTGATCACTCACTATCAGCCTTTTGACTTCACAACCTTTGTTTGAGTAGCTCTTAGGTTGTGTCTTGTGTTACATGGTATTATTGTAACTCTTTATAAGGTGTAAGGATGCGTTTGTTTCTAGAGAACTGCTGGCTGCAGTCTCATCTCACAAGATGATATGTGTATAATTTGCTTAAAAGTTGTGACCTTTTTTTTTTTTTTTTTTTTTTAAGTCTCTCTCCTCCATACCCATGTTTACTTAACTGAAAATTGATCAATTATTATTACCGGCAACTACATCATTAAGCCGTCGTAATTTTTCAAAATAAAACCTTAAGATGAGAAGAATGAACTCAAAAACCTCCAAAATCCCAAAAAGAAAACTCTAAGATGGGAAGGGTGAACCCCAAAACCCCCAAAAAACACCCTAAAATGGGAATAGTAAACCCCAAAAGAAAAGAAAAAAGGAGAGAAAAATTGAATTTTGACACGTGTCGGCTTGTGGGAGTGACGCTGCAGCTAGCATTATTCTTTTTTCTATTGAATTGAACTAAACAGAACGAAATAGTAATATGTTGAAAAATAATCATGTTCCTGAGGGAAATTGATTTTAAAGTAATTGAAAAAGAACACACCCTACATTCTTATTTAATTCAAATTGAAAGAAAATTTTAACCGTTCTAAAAAAGATAATATGAGTGTGGTGGGGAATTGTTTTTTTTCTTTGGACTACAGGTTCACTCTAGATCTTTTGGATTAAGATTAATCATGTTTATATCGAGTCGGCCTATGAAAAGATAAAATACTTTCAGCAAGCAGTATTTCCATTTCCAAAATTTGAAACCCCGATATTTGTTAAAGGTAAGAGTACTAAATAACTCACACAAATATGAACATGGTGGGAAATTGTTTATGCTTCTCTTGTGCCATGCGAAAGGCACAAACACAACAAATGGGCAGCACAAACATATCAAAGGTGGATTCAGTGGGGTCACCAACACATTACGTGTCACTAAGGCAATTGCACATATTCTTCTTTCTCTCTCTTTTAAATAGCAGATAGCGCGTGTTATTCACTCATACTCACTCAGTCAGGGTTCCATTCTTTTCTTTTCTTCTACCTTGTACCTACCGTCGCCATCCACCCCCCCTCTCTCTCTCTCTCTCTCATAACGGTCAATGACTTTGGAGTGTTTATCTCTCGCAAACCCTAACCCTACTTTGGGAACCTTGCCGTTGAAGAACACCAAGCTTTTTTCTTCTTCTTCGTCAATGGCGTCGTTTTCCGCATTTTCAACACCGTCGTCATTTTCCGTGAGATTAGAATCGCAACAACGGCGACAAAGAGCGTTTGTTGTTAAAGGCGTCTCTTTTCCGTCGCCAAATGGCCTTACTGGGCTCAGCTTGCGGAGGGTTTCTCGGAAGAAGAACTTGTCGCTTGTCACATTCGCCGCTTCTCAAGATGATTCCGTGAGTTTTCCTTTAGGAATTTTATAATTGCTTCGCATTTTTTGATTGATTATGTTTTAAATTGTTTCCAATTACTGTCTTTAGTGTTTTGTTTCGAATTCGCGTAGTGAAATTTCTCTCTTAGAAGTAGCTCTGACCTTAAGGATTTTGAGACCAATTTTAGTGTGCTAAATTGGAAAGTTGTAGAGGTCCTACCAATTATGGAATTTTGGTATTTGGTTCAATTTGGTGATAATGGACAAATGACTAATAATTTTGTTTGGGGAAGGGAAATGGGGAATGTTGGCAGCTACACTTAAGAGAGCTATGTGTCGCCTTCTGATTTTATTGACAATTTACATTAGAGTGGCTCATCTAGTTGACTATAATATGTAGGGTATATATGGTACGTTTGGCCTATGATACTCGGTTCCGCAGCGTTAGATGTCGTGGGCGCGCAATAGTAGTCTCTTCAAAATGGTTATGGAGATTTCTTGTGAGAACTGAAAAGGATAGGATAAGTTATAGTTACATGGGGCAGATGTTAATCATGTGATATGAGTGAAAGGATTGGATTGAAGAAAGCTGAATCCTTTCCCTATCAATATTCAATGTTAGCAGTATGATTTTAGATGCCTACATTAAGTGACTCATCCATGGTAGGATGCTGAGGTGAATCCGCATTAGGGTGGAGATATTGATCACTTGATCAGTATGATTTGACTGCCATTCTGGGACTGTCATCGTTACCTCTTGGTTGAATGTTCAATGGCGTTGGCATATCTGTAGCAGTACCTTTTTCCTTAAACTAGTAAACCCGTAGCCTGGTTGTGCTTTTGAATATATTCTCGTTCTTAGTCTTTCCTCCAAGGTCATTTTCCTGTCTTAGATTTTGCTGATGAAAGCCTTTAAGGAAACCTGTCTCATTTTGCAATCTGATTCACAATGAGGTTGCAGTTTTTTTGGGGGCTTATTTTATTTGTTGTAATCTTAGAGCAACAGCAGCTACCATGTGATGAGTGGTGACATTGCTTTTTTATGTCCTCTTAGCAACTAAGTGACAGTGTGACAAACGGCGAGCAAAAAAAAGGGACAGTGTGATAAAAAGGGTGTAGCAGCATCTGTTCACATTAATTCTCCTTGTGTTCTGTCCTTTGGTTATATGTACAGCTCGCCATGAGCTGAGCAGAGTGGAACACTAAGACAGCTTGGATGGGTACTGTTTGCTAATGGCAATGTTCAAATTTGAGTTTGACTTGAGTTGGAGCTTGCTTATACAACCATTTTTGAATGTGCTTCACAGGCTCAAGCCTGGGAATTCCAGAATTCGAGCTTAAAAAATTTGAATTCACAAAGTTGTATTATACTCTATTCTTTCACTGAAATTATATGTATGTACAATTCTTTATGGTGAGCCCAGAGTATTCCCAGCTGGAGTTCAGCTCATTCATGTTCAAGCCAAATCATTAAGAGCTCGGATCGAAATTTTGTTTGAACCAAATCTGAATTGTTTGCAAATGGCTCGCCACTGGCCAGCCCTATTTACGTGTTTATCTAATTATGAATATTCTACATGAACATGAGTTCTTATTATTGTCTTTTGTGGATAAACTTGATGCTCTTAGAAGCCCTCCGAACAAGAAACTGAAATGGAGAATAATGACATTAACCCAGCTGGTAACTAATAACAAGAAGCTTGGGAGCAAGATTAGCATCTTTTAAAGAGCAAGCGCTGAAGTTACAAAGTGTATCACAAGAAGCATACGAGGTATATTCTAAAAAGGCAGTTGTTGTACTGAAGGAAACTGCAGTGCAGTTGAAGATCCAGTCTGATCAGGCAAGTCAAGATTTGAGTGTTATGGTTAAGAGTTGAGTGAAGGGGGTAGAGAATATCTCACCGCAGCAGCAGAGAACTCCCCTGAACCTGTCAAGGATGTAGTGGAGACCTTTGCTTCTGCTGAGGATTTTGACGATGTATCTAAAGTCCGTGATTTCTATATTGGAATACCATATGGTATGTGCCATTTGCACCGATTTCAATTGTGAATTATATTTTTTTTTGTGAGCTGCTGCATTGTTTTATTGCATACTCGTATTCATACATTGATATGGAAGTTTCAAATGATCCTTGCAACTGTGGACGTCAAGTAGCTCCATTCATTAGCTTCTCCTCGCATTTAGTTAAAAGGCTTACTTTCTTATACTCTTCCTAGTCTTTCTTTGTTTGGTATTTCAAAGTTTGGTTTTATCTTTGCAGGGACAATTCTTTCTGCTGGTGGCTTCCTTAACTTTATGGTAACTGGAAGCATTTCTGCCATTAGGTTTGGTGTAATCCTTGGGGGTATCCTTTTGGCCTTGAGTGTATCGAGTCTAAGATCATGGAGAAAAGGAAAGGCAACGGATATGACATTGAAAGGACAGGCAGGTTAGTATTTGTAGGCATGGTTTGAATCTCCAAGTTAAACTTAAGTTTCAAATAATCAGTTAACTGTAATTAAATTTATGCTGTCCAAATTCCCGCATCAAGGCCCCCTTCCTCCTCCCCCTCCCCCCCCCCCCCCCCCGAAAAAAAAGAAAAAGAAATAGAAAAGAAAGAAATTCATTGCACCTCAATGATTGTATAACATTCACGTCTGCTTACTTTTTTCATGAAAGGCGATATTTTCTGAAATAGCGCATCAGAAACAGGAGGAAATATGTTCAATGAAAGGGAAACAACCTACTCATCTGTTATTACTTTAAAATTAAGAGCAAGTCATGCGTGAGACTGTCTCAAGTTGAGACGGGGTCACTTTTTGTAATAGTGACCCTTGTGTTCTTGTAAACTTTGACCCCCGTCTCACTGTGAGACGGTCTGATGCAAGTTTTTTTTGATAAAGTAAACCAAAATATCTGCTCTATTCTGAATAATACTGTCCTTGCTTTTCCAGACACTCATGCTAGTGTTATTCTTTGTTGCATTAGCTATTACCATTGAGCTGCCTTGATATATTCGAATCAAGGATGTTCTTAAGCTTCTGAAGCTTGTACCTTACAGTCCTGGGATCTACTAACATAAAACATAAAAGGGATAACATTTGAGCCCCTTTTTAAGCAATTGAAAATATATTTGTTAATAAAAATACTTTGCCATCTTGGTAGGAATGGTTATTGAAATTCAATTGCCAATAGTAATCAAAATTAAACCTTGCCACAACCACTATTGCTCTGCCACCTGGAAACTAGGAATAGCGTTGATTTGTTTGTTTTTTTTAAATTTCCTCCCTCATCTCTGATTGTATGTGGATCCAAAAAGACAAGTTATGTTTTTTTTTTTTTTTTTCCATTTTGGTTCTGTCTGAAAATGGGAAAAACTATGTGCTCTGATCTCTTATAAGTGTAACTAAAAGGATTTCTCAAGGGAAGAGGGTTTTTGAAGAGAAAGGACAAATTTTGGCAGCTGATTCTGCTTCTTATAACCTCCATACTTGTTATAAATGTCAGGATCAGAGTTTGGGGTATTTTGTTTTGGTCGGATTAACGGTGGAGAGAACATTTCCTGGAGAATGGAACTATGCATTCCTTAGTTTAGTTAAGAAACCAAATTGACTTGCTATTTGCTAACTTTGGGGAGTCCTGCTCATTTGGGTAACAAATGGACAACATATAATACAAGAAGTCAAATCATAGAAAAACTGGGAATTACTATTTGAGGTTTTCTGCTCATAAAGTATCCTAAATTTTTCTAAGTGATGGATATCTAAAAGTTGTAGTTTGACCTGTAATTGTGTTTTCAGAAGTTCTATGTTAGGCAAATATATACATTCCCTGGTTTACTGCTTTCTTTAACCTCCTTTTAGGGTGAGCTTTTCCATTTACCCCTTTAATAATTGTGTTCGACTTTTGGCACTTGTGTTTGGCTCTGCAGCAATAGCTAGTATTCTATTTCTTAGAGACATTCGCCTGGCGTTTCAGGTACGTTGTCTTTTCTATGTTGTGATTTTAGTTTTAGTATAATTCTATTTGTGATCACTGTGCAGTTTGTTAATCTCTAATCTTCTATTGCAGGGACTAACATTGGTTGGGCTAGTAAAAACACTTATCAGGTATATATCATACGAACTTATCTAAAAAACAACGAACTTATGATGCATATCTCCTGTTCTGTCTGTTCCATTTACTGAAAAACCCCTTCTGGGGACCTCACCCCCCTCCCTGGAACAAGAAAAGGACTTCATAGAGGAACAACAACAAATAGAATGTCCTTGGTCATGATTGTGAAAATAAAGATTTATAAATGTTCATATTCGAATTGCTTCTATTATTCAGTACCTCACCTGTCCGTGATATACTTGTCATTGCTCATGTCTGTTTACATCTCTAAAAAATTCAAATTAGGATGTTAAAGCTGATAGCCTAGGTCACGCCCTCCCATCTCCAAACAAATGGCCATTTTCTCCAAGATGGCCCAAAGCTCATTTTCTTATATCAACATTTTACTGTTCCTGGCTTTTCAAGCCTCTGAAAATTATTAAGCGTATTTGAGATGTTCAGGTGTTTTTTTTTTTTTTTTTTTGGGGGGGGGGGGGGGCAGTAGTTATGGTGCTTTTGTATGATTTCCATGAACTGATAAATGTTTGAATGTAGAAATGTCCATGCAATTTCTTAAATTATATAATCAGTGTCCTGTTTCTGAATATACAATATATCATTTGCAGTGGGGCAGTCGCAGCGTTCTTCACATACAAAATCACGTATGACAAGCCACAGACACGACCAGATATTGATGGGGAGGTGCAGAGTTAAAGCGTGGGTGAAATGGATATTAGGTCAGCTTTGACTTGTGTATCTATATGCTGATGGATTGGCATATTTGAGCAGAAAGGCAAATTTGTTGAATGATCCGGTATCAGCCTGCTGTGGGACGGTCTTGCAAGTTTGGATTATAGAAGTGGCTCTCCAACTATTCATTATACTTGCAAGTTTGGATTGTATAGTAGCTCTCCAACTATTTATAATTATGTTGCCTGTCTACCTTAGGCTTTCGTTTACATTGGTATTTCGTGTTAGGACTTATAGCATGTAATAAGCAGGCAAAATGGGAATGACATAAATGGGTCCGCATTGTTCCATTTTTGTGTGATGAGAACTTGAGAAGTGCCTATTCATTTCTGTCAAAATTCGAAGTAAATGATTGTCCAAAAAAAGATTGGTCTGACATATTATTACTAGAAAATTCGGACCGTGATTTCTCAAAATCCCTCTAATCTGTACAAAACCTGGATTGTACAACTAATGCAAATAAACTACACCCATCATGGATTGAAGCCAAGAAATTCCATCTCTTTCCTGCTTTTCTTTACAAGCAGATTTATTTAGAAATGAGAAATATTCTCATCACCAAAATATATATAACGAAAAAAACAGGAAACGTAATAGGTAACCTGATTTACAAAGATAAAGAGACCCTAGAAACTAGATATCCATAGCCTCATATAGACAGACACCATACATGTGCCCACTGGAAAGCCTCTTCCATCTCCCGTCTCAAAAGGAAGGTTATAAGGAGAGAGGGCTTCGGGAGCTCACATGGCTTAAAAATTTGTCCATGATTCATTAGCTCACTTCTTCAATGCCATCTTCTACGCTATACTCGATTTTCAGATATCATTTTGGGGAACATGACTAGAGATCTCCACCTGATTATCCAAAGGCATGTATTGAGCCATGATTGCCCTTATTTCTGAGTCCATGTACCTCCGGATTCTATACTTGTAAACAGCATATCCGCCCATTCCAGCAGCAGCCAAGCACAGAACAACCACCCAAAGAATGCCCCAGCTGACTCCTTCACTGCCATTTTGACCTGTGTATACAGTGGAAAAACTGTAAATAACTAAAACGAGAAAAAAAAAAAGGGAGCGTCAAAAGACTTGAGACATACAATCTAGAATTTCTTTTTACACTTTTTCTAGATCCAAACAAAACATAACAATGCATCACTCTGAAAGGGAATTGAACGGTCACAATAGCGAACCTAGTATGATTTGTTACACACCATATGACCTGTGATACTACATGAAACGAGTGACGAGAAACGAACTTGAACTAGGGCATAGTATCATGCAAAGACTCTTTGCCTTCGTCATTCACTTGCACCACTTATCTCTCAGGGCTCGTTTACTTGCTTGCAATCAAATGTAATGCAATGCAATCATTTTATAGAGTATATGTGGGGTGAAAAGGGAAGGAGGGGGAAGAGAAGGATTGGGAAAAGTGGAGTTGATTGCATGATCTAATGTAACACAGTTGCTCAACTTTTTCAATGTAATGATGATTACTTTGGATGGTGTTATCAATCTCACATTTCTCATCTCTTTCCTTCCCCTCATTCCTTTTCACCTCACTCTACCTTTAAAATGATTGCATTGCAATGAATTTGATTGCAAGCAAGTAAACACCACCTCAGTGTTGGTGTTCTTAATTCTAAAGCAAAGAACAAAGTGCTTGACAGATAAAGCTAAGTGAGAAGGATGTAAGCCACCAGGAAAATGATGGAATACTCAATTGAACAAATTAGAATGTGGAATAAAAAAAACTTAATCAAGTTCTTCTGTTCCTAGAATTAAATGTTTGAGATTACGTACATGGTCCCAAATGCAGCAATACAAGCTATTTAGTTGCTACACTGAGTTCTTCCTACACAACCTGCTTATTCCTCTTAGTATTGAGATTTAATAAATTCAACAAATTTAACAGTACCCACAACACTAACTAAATAAATACGGAATAGTTGGATAATTTACAAGCTACTCATGATGCATTAAACCATCAAACATTACTTCATTCCAAAAATCATTCTGCTTTTAATTTGTGATATCTAATAAATTTTCCCGCTACCTGACATTTATTACTCATTCTGTCTCAAAATGTCAACAAATCTATTTTAATTTTTCAAGTGAATGTCACATAGAAACAGGACATTTACTGTGCATTTGAGCAGCCAAAAGAGGTTCATAGTTCATACGCTAATAAGAAATGGATTATCCAAGTAAACGAACTAAAATATATGATCTGCACAAATGTTGTAATGGAAAAGGAGACATTGATTACGAACAAAAGTGACTAACAGATTAAGAAGCTTCATTTGCTATCAACAAAAAAGCACCACAGCAACATAGTGCGAAGGTGAAATTACAAAAAAAAAGGCCAAAAAAATCCCATATGTTGACTATAGAATTTAGTCCAATGTTAAACAATATAGCATACTTCCTGAAACCCCGAAACCAAATGGGGGAGGAAAAGTTTAATAACTTGCAAAGTCAGGGGAAGACAAATGTGACTCCCGATAATGATACAGAAGAGGAAGGTGAACAAAATATGGCAGTTATTGTCTTTGTGAGAAAATTAGTATTGATTATTCAAAATTGGTACTGAAATTCAAGTCAGTCTCTTTGGCTATCCTGTTAGGAAGTTATTATGTTCAGTTCGGCTATGTAGTCTTTACTTCTTTGTTCTTTCACAAGTCTAGGGTTGATAATCAATATATACATTACTTAGATTTTGTATACTTTAGTACGATGTTCGTTAGTGCTATATGAGACAAGGGATAAGAAAAAAATGATGTCATGGGTAAATTTCACTACCGCATCCCAAAGCACTTGGGATAAGAGGAGGGAGGGGAGAAGAGATTAAACTAAAACCGAACATCTAACCACCGAGTTCTGAGGTTACTCACTTATGCATATGTCATGTTCTTGCATGTACAGCCGACCGTTACTGCAACTGCATTCATAGCTGCCCCAAGTATTCTTACAGTTGCATTCTGGGCATTGGCAAGCGAGTTTTTCCTTGCACTCATCAACATCTGAATACCACAAAAAAAGAGCAAGAGCAAGTTAGTCAGAATATATTATCCGGGTTCAGAAGAGTATGCCATCTAGAAGATATCCATAAATTAAAGCATGCTAATAATGAAGAGAAAGGCGACTACCAAATTTCGATAAAATTGCCAATGTCAATACCTAGAGTTGGCAATGTACTTGACAGACTAGTGGCTTGAATGGTCAGGGCATATATTATATTCTGCAACCAATCCACTTAACTTTCTTGTAGATTTTATTTTGATTATTGAAGTTAGAGGCGAGTATGCAGCACAAATATCTAAGTTGCAGTGCATCTATCAAACCTAATACATGGAAGTATTACAACCACTTACCACATTGCTTCAGCAAACGATTTATTCCATGGATCACGAAAACTTTAATGACTCGAATATTGGATTATGCCAAGCAATAATAGCTTTTAAATTAAGCAGGACAACCAATAGATGCTTAGTACCTTCACAAGAGTTAACTCCATCGCCCTTGAATCCTGGTGGACATTTACAGCCATGTGTGTGCTCGTCCTAAACATACATAATGAAGTAATTTCGCATCAGGAAAGAGTAAATCAAAATGGTTATCGTCATTTTTGTGTTTAGTTGTGTGTTGACACAAATCCCTACGATAAGCAGAAAGTATGAACTACTCACCACACAAGCAGAATATGTCCTGCCTCCACGAGTATCCTTCCAACATCCACCATTGTTAATTTTACAGCGCAAGAGCCCGGAAGCTGCAAAAATAGAAATATATTATTCATAACAGATATGAATATCTCATTTCCATAGCCCACCACAACTATTTCTTTGGTCAACATGCAGGCAACAACAGAAGTTTATCCATTTCTAAGCCTTTGCAATGATACAGGCACACACCCCAGGCACATATAAACACTTTTACAAGAACAAATATGGATGAATGTACCAAAAGACACCAACCCGACTTTCTTTGAATTACAGAGAACTCGTACTTTTTAAATTAATACACTGGCATACATCATTAAATACTTGCCTTCACAATGAACATAGCCATCACCAATAAACTTGACGCCTTGCACTATGGGACATTCACAGACTCTGCCTCGATATGTATCCTGGGGAAATTCAAGTATGTTGAGCAACATCAATATGTTGAGACATAAAATAAAATAAAATGAAGTTTATTGTTTTCCCCCTTTCTTTCTTATTTGGGGTAAGATTAAAAGTCCCTGCAAGTGCAAACACAATGTTGGTAAACTTACCCTGCATGCAGTAAGATTAGAATTCTTATCTTCCCAGCATCCACCATTGTTCTCCAGGCATTCGTTTGTTTCTATATCTGCCAACAAACATTCATGAAAAACAATTATACAGAAAATCTTTGCCCTTTTTTACTCTCCCTTTTTTCTTCTTTTTTTTGGGAGGTAAAAGGGGGAAGGATATTGAGCTGTAAGTGAGGCTTTGTGAGTGATATTCAGCAGCACTCTCTAGCAATTGGACCTTAACTAACAACTACGCATTATATGCAGAACGCCATGCCAATATGAAAAGTTACGACTGAATCATGTGGCTTGAGTACAAGATAGTGGGTGCTGACCTGGAGTTAAACACAAGGATGGTTCGGTGGTCTCTTCGAAACCTGCACAGATGGCCTTGAGAACTGCATGCTTCACCAATTTACCTAAGAACATCTAAAGTCAATATCCTGATAATAATTTTATGTAAATTCAGCTGCAACCCAAAAAAGAAAAGAAAAATCATCTTCTTTTCTTTTTTTTGGAGGTAGAAGTACAAATCATTTGCAAACCTCTATACTGTCTGTTGTTAACTACAAGAGTTGGCAATATGGTCACATCTCCACGAGGACCATGACCAATCTGAAACAAAATATATAAGGCGATTCAGCTCAGAACCAGGATAAAACAAACATTTGGAGAAAATAGTGTCTACAAGAAGAGGCCAATCTGTCCTGATACCTGTGCCTCCTGCTCTGCTTTAAGGACTGTATTTTCTTTATCCGCTTTAGGGTCTCCAATACATTCGTCTACTTTTTTAAGATCAACACCTTTGTAGCACATCAATTAAAAAACACATCAATCACTCAAGAAAAGAAGTACCACATATAATCTATTTGTAGATTCTATTGGCTATACAAGGACATAATACACAGACACAAGATACAAGAATTAACTATAAAATTATAAAATTATAAAATTACAGCAGTCCCAATCTTTATTCAGAGATCGATAATTTAAAGGTCAAGCACAGAACAGCATATGGGCAGCACATAATCATATGGCCTCCCACAGATGGATTATAAGGGATGGGGAAGCATTGTAGGCCTGAACAGCCCCTAACAGATCTTGGTATCTACAGTAAATCCTCATTCTTTGGAAAATATTGCAATATGAGCTAAGACATAGTGGAGCAGGTACATTTGTTTTCTAAAGCTTCTCAACCCCTTTCTTAACGCAGTCGTTCAGTAAAATATGTGAGAGCTAAGTTAGTAAAGATTCAGAAGACAGGGAACAAGATGATCCCATATGTATAGACTAGAGGTGATCATTTGCGGGCTCGGGCTGGACACGGGCCGGGCTTTTGATGAAAAAGTTGTCCAACGGGCCTAAAATTTGTTGCCCTTGTCCGCCCATCATGGCTCAAAATTGTTGCCATGGCCCGCCCTATTAGCGGGCCGGGCTTGCCCATGGGCTAATGGGATTTTTAAAAAATTATTTTTCAATAAAATTTTAAAAGTTTTTTTTTGTTTGCGATAAATAATTTTACTATTACAATGCAACCTCACCCCAAAATCAAGCGTAATACTTCACATAATCATGATTTTGATATTTTCTCATACAAAATAAGTCTTAACAACACACAAACAAACAAAAAAGCTCACAAATTTTTAAGTAAAAAAAATTAAACGGGCCAGGCGGGCCCGTCCACGGGCCATTATGTGTTGTCCTTGTCCGCCCATTTATATAAACGGGCCGGGCTAAACCCGCCCATTAAATAATTTTTTTCCAAAAAACTTGTCCATACCCGCCCAAATTACGGGCAGGGAGGGCTGGGGTTTTCGGGCTGTCCCGTCCATGATCAGCTCTAGTATAGACCTATTTCATGCCAAATTTAGAGCTAGAATATCTGCCGGAAGCAGTCAAGAACTAAATGCTGTTTTGTGGTGAAGCATCTGCGGAAGCAACCGTATGAATGGAAAATAAAATGGATATGTAACTTGGAAACTGACTTATAGCATTTTTTCTTTTTTATTTGATATGACTGATTGATAGAATTTAAAGAATGGAGACAAGTAAAATAATTTTAAGGGAGCATATCCAGGCTAAACAGCACAAGAAACTAACAAAAACAAATGGGGTCAATCAAGGAATAACCTTTTGCAACCTACCGAGAGATCTAATGACTTGATCAGCACACTCTTTTGTGTACTTCTTCTCTCTCATTGGGCAACGGATTGCAAAATCGGAAACATAGTCCCACCAAAGCCACGGCTTTCCACTTTCATTGGCCACCTTGAATAAGCAAGCTTGACGTAGGTTCTGAAGCACAACGTCCTTCCCATCATATCCTCTACTGAAATCTTGCTCAGGGTCTGGAGCACAATACCTCCCATGATTGATGCACTGAGATGTGCACTGTTTGCTCAAGATGAACGCTTCAGGGCAATACCACGTAATATAGTGAGGAGTGAAATGAGTATAACCATTCTTTTCTAGTATCTGAGCAGCTCCTTTGAAATCCTTCACAAATTCTATCTGGGCATCGCACTTCGGCCCACATTCATCATTGCTATTAGTCCAAAATTCGTACTGAACTCGATCATCAGGATGTGGGACTGTCTCCCTCCAGTCAAGTTTGATGTTCACAATCTCACCATTTGATACAGCTCTCTTGATCTTATCTCCCAAGTTCTTGCTAATAAGTGCTGACGGAATGGTGATATTTTGTACATAATCATCCTGTGCATCCCCTTCTTCGGGGGTGTCCATGGTAATTAAGGGCTCAATTCTGTCATCTGCGACAAGGACAGCAGCTGCTCCACCCTTTTGGGCATTCCATGCTTTCAAGGTGAAATAACATTCTGGGAAGATCGCAAAGAATTAGCTCCTCAAAAGGTCCATAAACAAGATAACCCAATATCTGGACAAAGATCATCTTGATTCTTTACCTTATTCTTAAGTTTTACTATAATAAAAGGTCAAATTACATATGAAAAAGTACCAAAAACACTGGCTCCACTTATGCAGGAATTACAGAACAAATTACAAACTCACTGTATACATAATGAACAAAGGCCATGTAAGTACTGTTTAGTGCTAGTGGTACATACTCAGGTCCAGCACGTCGAACCACATACACAATCTTCAAGTTCCCACTTAAAGAGCCTCCTTTAAGCTCCACTAAACAGATCAAATTATCCAGAACTAGCAAATAGTTAAGACACCCAATCCCCAGCCCAGCACAACAGATGGCAAAATACACATACTACTATAGTAGCCATCATCTTGTCAAGCATGTAAGTTATCACCAAGAAAAGCCAATTCAACAACTAGCTATGACACCACTTGCCAAATATTTTTACTCCGTATTATTTAAAAATATTTTGACTAATGAATTCCTACCCTACACTACAATGATAGGAATAAGTATCAATCAGGATATTCAAATGGTTGTTTATTACGAGTATTAATTACATTTATTTCCCTTCATTTTGGGAAGGGTCTTGTGAACAGCGAGCAAATAATTGAAAACCAACAAAAGAAATTAAATTTTAGCATCCAAGAAAACACACTGAAAAGTACTGTCAATTAAATATATTCCCAGGCCAAATTTTGTGATATTAAACAATTCACACAATAAAGTACATAGCATAGCACTTAGCTCACATGCAGACCAAATACAATCACAAACAACTAAATTGCAACATACCCATAATCTGATCATGATCAAAAACAGGGAAACTTTGATCAAAGCTAAATGCAAATCTGTATTGAGGAGAGAGAAAAAGACTAACCCCCACGATCAATAAGAAGAAAGACAGGCAACCCTCCAGGCTTTGGTTTGAATGAAAAATCACCATCAGTGAATGTTTTGCAAGCTTTTTGATTAGATTTAGGGAAAACCACAACACCCCCCATCGTTCCACCATATTGAGGAACCCCAAAATTCCCAATTGCGCATTCATAAACACCTCTCAATGAGCTTGGTGAAGTCACCCTCAAGCTGTTTTTCTCAACCACAAATCTTCCCAAACATGGCCTAACTATCATCATCACAAACAACCAAACCGCCACCAAAATTCCTGCCTTTTCTTTCATTTTGTTTCCAATTCACTTTTCTTGTGAGAATTTGATCAAATTCTCAAAAACCCAGATCAAAGATGAAGAGAAAAAACTCCTTTTTGTACCTGGATGCCCAAGAAAAATTAAACCCAGAAACTAAATTACAGATAGATTGAGTTGAGTGAAGTTAACGCATTAATTGTAACTGAAAACAGAAAAAGGGAGAATTTTGATGAGTACCCAGATGGGGAAATTACCAGATTGAAGCTCAGTTTCTCTCTGAATTGGATTGTGATGGAAATTGTGACTTGTCTCTGAACAAAATTAAAAATTAAAAATTAAAAATTAAATTAATAAAAGAAAAAGAAGAGTGGATTTAACGAACTCCCTTTTGTTGTTGTTGTTGTTGTTGTTTGTGGAAAGTTTTTAATCTAAATAAATGAATAAAACCGTCATTTGTGGGGGTAACCCAAAACTCAATCAAAGACTGCTTACGGAAGTTCGCTCTTCTTTTTCTTATTTTTCTCGTTTTATTTCCGGGTGACCGAGGACAGAGGAGTAAACATATTTTTCTTTTCCTATTTTATTTCTTTCTCAATTAAAGTAGGCAGAGTAGCTTGAAAGCAATCTCTTTCTTTGGGTGAAATTATTAGGAAGATATTAAAGACTATTTATATTTTTATTAGGCAAAGAAATCCAGGTTAAATAAAGGGCAACGAGTATTGAATCCCTAATCTTGAAACTGGAGACGTGGGAGCTTTACCACTAAGCTCCCACCTTTTGCTCAATAATTTAGAGATCTTTTACAATGGTAATGATTTTGCCAAGACAACAATCACTCATTTCAAGGCAAATGCTTCTTTAACTTGAGTCATTTGCCTTGGAAGGAGTGATTATTACCTTGGCAAAATCACTCCCCTTTTACAAGGGTAGTTTGTATTAAATAATGCTATCAAATACGGAATACTTGGGAATGGTGATAACTTTTACTTTTTTCTTTTCCCTATGTTGATGTGGGTCAATTCACATGTTTTGACCTAATCGGTCGCCAGATGGACTATAGATTAAGTTTTACTAATTCTTATATATTCGGGTTTTGTTTGCTCAAAAATCTAAAAAAGAGACCGATCTAAATTAAGTTTTTAGGTCAAATCAAGTTTGGATAATTCTAATTACGACTAACACTTTTAGGTTGGTAACCATATGCTACATGAGACGGAAAATAAATAAATAAATAAATAAATAAAATCTGAGCATGTTGGGGATAAGGGTCAAATAAGGACCTAAACTTTACCAAAAAAACTACAATAAGGACCTAAACTTTTAAAATGCTACAATAAGGACCTATGACCTAAAGTAACAGGTTACTAACCCTTTATCCAGTTTCTAATGCTTATTTACTTTTTTTTTTAATCACATTCAATTACTTTCCCAATTAAAATTAAAAAATACCCTTTTCCTTTCTCTCTCTCCTCCTCTAGTTGTTCAACCACCACCACCACCACCATCCCAACCACCCGCCGTTTCTCCATTACCACCACAATTTTACACAAGTAAAAACCCAATAACTTGAACAACCCAGATTCCGAACAAGCAATTGCAAGTAATCTGCTAAACTTTCGAGATTTATCAAACAAAACCCAGAAATTACGAACAAGCCCAGAAAAGAATTCGAACGAGTCAACTCGCCCAAAGCGAGTTCTTCGTGTTACCTTGCCCAGATTTGCGAGCAAGCCCGAAAAGACCAAGAAATTTTACTTGAAATAATTTTTTATTGGGGCATAAGATCGAACAGATGGAGTGCATTTTGAGAGTAATGGTTCCTTTAGCATACTAGGGATGCTTAGAGGTTAGATCTGTTTGGTGAGTAATTTAGATGTTGTATGGAGTAAAGAAGGTGAGAATTTGAAGGTGAAATTAAAGACGTTGGGGGAAGTAATTGATGAACTCACTTGTGTTTCAAAAAAATTCTTGAGAGCTTTTATCACTTAATAATATCACTTAAAATCTTGGTCGATCGGATCAACGAGATGGGCTAATTTCTTTTTCTTGATTGTTGTTGATAGGGAAAGCTTTTGAGTAGCTTTCATCTTCTACTTTCTGTTTTCATGGTGGTTTTTTGTTTAGGGTTGGGGGATGGGATGGTGATTGATGGCTTAGTTTGTTAGGTTCAGGCATTAAAGCAACACTGGTTTGTTTAGTTTTCTTGCTTTTTCTTCTTTCCTTTTTCCTTTTTATTTTATTTGTGTTGCCAAAAGGGTGGAGACAAATTTTTGAAGCTATTGTGGTGGGTTTCAATGGAGTAATTGAATTTCTGGGTTGTAAGCAGATGAGAAGGGAGGAGAGAGAAAAGTTATGAGTTATTTTTTAATGGTGAAAATGTGTGTTTTAAATAATAATAAAAAAAAAAAGAAAAAGCAGGCTAAGTGTTGTTGTAACCTGGGCCCCACTTTATTTTTTTATAATAAAAGTTGCCTTGGAAACTGGTTTAGTAGGTGGTAACCTGCTGTAGCAAGTCATAGGTCATAGAGAAAAGTAATGAGTTGTCTACTCCCTGGATGGTTGTTGGTGACCTAAATGAAGTCACTTCTGGGGCTGAAAAGTTAGGGGTCGGACTGTACGCCCCTCATAGAGTTCCTCTTACAACAGTTGGGCTGATAAAAATGGCCTTATTGACTTGGGGTTTAGCGGCCCGGCTTTCACTTGGACTAATGGAATGGAAGGGGTGGATCAGATTAGAGAAAGGCTAGATCGCACTTTGGCAAACCCTAGTTGGATTGAAATTTTCCCACAGACTCAGGTAACTCACTTACCACGAACTTTTTCCGATCATTGCCTTTTGCTTATTACTCTAAAATCTAAACATGAAAAAGTGGAACGTCCTTTTCGATTTAAAGATGCATGGACCTTTCATCATGATTTTTGAAGAATTATTGAAGAGTCTTGGCCTAGCTGTTCTAATTACCCGATTTCATGCAATAAATTTATTATTAATGCTAAAGCCTGGAGACAGGATGTTTTTGGTAATTTAAATACAGAAAAAAGAAGAATCCTTGCTCGCTTAAATGGGGTTCAAAAAGCTCTTTGTACTAGACCTAATAATTTCTTAGTAAATCTTGAAAAGGATCTTATGAGAGATTATGATAACATCCTTAATATGGAAAGAGTTCATTGGGCTCAAAAAGCTGGAGTTGACAGATTTAAGTTTAAGGATGGAAATACACGCTATTTCCATATTATTGCGAGAACTAAACATGCCTGTAGCAAGATTGTAACTTTAAAAGATCAAAATGGCGATTGGGTTACTGATAATACCATTCTCAAAAATATGGCCAGAGACTTTTTTTATTAATATCTTTACCTCTAGTCATCATTCTCACAATAGGGGTAATTCTTTTTCAAGCCCGGTCACTTTTGATCAAAGTGACTTGGACATTTTTAATCACATTCCAAGCATGGAGGAGGTTAAAAATGCCCTTTTTGAGATGGCACCTCTTAAATGTCCGGGTCCCGATGTGATCCAACCTCTCTTTTTTCAGAAGTATTGGGATATTCTTGGCAGTCAAATTTGGAACTTTGTCAAAGACTGGTTTATCAAGGAGTCCATTCCGTCGGGTTTCAATTACTCTTATCTTACTTTAATCCCCAAAAAAGAAGTCCCTGAATCCCTTTCCTAGTTTAGACCTATTGGTCTTTGCAACACCATCTATAAACTCATCACTAAAATCTTAGCTAATCGTATCAAACCCTCCCTTGATAGGATCATTGATTTTTCTCAATCAAGCTTTATCCCTAATAGGAATATTGTGGACAATATCATAATTGCACAAGAAATGGCGCATAGTATCAAGAAAAGCAAAAAAGGAAAAAATCTGATGAGTTTAAAAATTGACCTCTCTAAAGCCTTTGACTCCCTTGAGTGGGCCTTCATTCATGATACTCTTCTAGGTTTTGGGTTCCCTAGCAAGTTCACTAATCTGGTTATGAATTGTGTCACTAGCTCTTCCATATTCGTGCTTTGGAATGGGAAAATCACTACTCCCTTTCACCCTTCTAGAGCTATTCGTCAAGGAGATCTTTTGTCCCGTACCTCTTTATCCTTTGCATGGAAAGACTTTCTCTTATGATTAATGAAAAAGTCATATCCAAATAGTGGTCTCCTATCTCCATACGAAGTGATTTCAGTATCTCTCATGTTTTTTATGCCGATGATGTTCTTCTCTTTGGAAAAGCTACTCTTAATAATGCCTGGAATATGATTAACACCTTAACCACTTTTGGCAACCTCTCTGGTCTTTTCATCAACAAAACCAAGTCAAAGTTTATTTTCCCACCCAAGATGCACCATAGGCATAGAAGAATTATAGCCTCTACTTGTCATATTCCTAGGTCTACTTCCTTTGGGACGTATCTTGGCGTCCCAATTGCTCCTAATAAACTTAGAATTAAGGACTATTACAGCCTGCTTGATAAGGTCAAACTTCGTATTCATGGTTGGCAAGCTAAGCTTCTTAATTTGGCTGGTAGATGCACTCTTATCAAATTTGTCCTTAGTAGTTTTCCCACCCATATTATGCAAACCACTCTCCTTCCTATGGGTATTATTAAACCTATGAAAATCTTTGAGGAGATTCCTTTGGAACAAAGTTGAATGCCCGCATTACCTTCCTCGTTTAAAATGGGAAAAAGTTTGCTTACCAATGACTTGTGGTGGTTTGGGTTTAAGGAATTTACATCTTTGGAACCTAACCTTCATGGCTAAATTGAGTTGGAGATTCTTACATTCCCCATCTCACATGTGGGTCAAGCTCCTAACAGCTAAATACCTCAATAAATCAACTTTTCTAAACTGTGACCCTAACTCCTTCTCGTCGCATATTTGGAGAGATATCCTAAAAAGAAAAGAAATTCTTCTTAGAGGTCTTAAGGTTCGTATTGAAAATGGTAAAGATACTTCCATTTGGTATAATTGGTGGCTAGGAAATGAACCTCTCTATCTCACCTTGGATACTTCTATTCCTGCTAGAGTTGCTCATTGGAGAGTCTCGGATATTATTTATAACAACCAATGGGATCTTAAAGGTTTTAGCCATTTTTTGCCTAAGCCTATTACCCAGCAAATTCAGAGTGTCCCCCTCCCTCATACCCTCACTAACTCACAAGTTTGAAGCGAGCAATGCAGGTGCGGCTAAGCTCCTAGCTCTAAGGGAGGGTCTCCAAGCTGCCTGGAACAGAGGCATCATGAAACTAGAGGTGGAGATTGATGCTCAATCTATTCTGGATCTCATCAAGAACCCTAATGCAGCTTTGTTCCATGAGTTAGGAATTGTGATCAGTGATATTTGCAACCTCTTAAACAGAAACTGGACCATCGTACTTATGCATACCAAGAGAGAAGCCAACATTGTCGCCCATGCTCTTGCTGGACGTGTGTTTGAGGACAGCTCTTCAAGAAGAACATATCTGTATGCTCCGTACTTTGCAAGGTTCCCCTATGAAATTGACCTTCTCAGCCTCAAATGGGATAAGGAGAACTAGAAGCTTTTGCTTCTCATGGTCTGTTATATATATATATATATATATATATATATATATATATATATATATATATATATATATATATATATATATATATATATATATATATAACACACACACGTAGTACTTGTTGTGTGTACTTAAGTTGTGTTTGTTTTATGTGTATAAGTCGAGACTATGTTTGCTTAATCGTAGTATTAGGCTTCTTCCTGCATTATAATGATGTAAGGGTCCTTTTGTACATGCTTTACAAGGCATATTGTTTGAACTCTTATAAGACATAAATAAAGTAAGCCTTATTTTGTAAAAAAAAAAAAAAAAAAGAGTCATAGGTCCTTATTGTAGCATTTTCAAAGTTTAGGTCCTTATTGTAGTTTTTTTGACAAAGTTTAGGTCCTTATTTGACCCTTATCCCGAGCATGTTGTGTCCCTATCAAGAGTTTCTAACCTTCGAAGTAGTACTTTAAATCTTAACATGGAAGGAGTGGGTTCTCTAAATTAAGTTTTTAAGTCAAATCAAGTTTGGATAACTCTAATTACGACTAACACTTTTAGGTTGGTAACCATATGCTACATGAGACGAAAAAAAAAGAAAAAAAAAGCTATGGATGGACTATAGATTTCCTTAAAACAATAATCTGAGCATGTTGTGTCCCTATCAAGAGTTTCTAACCTTTGAAGTAGTACTTTAAATCTTCACATGGAAGGAGTGGGTTCTCTAAAGAAAAAACACGCAAGGAGTGGGGGGACCTTCAATTGAAATGGGAACTGGACGGGTTGAGTCCCTTGAGAGTTGAAACTAGAAAATGTATTTTGGTTCCAGAGTGATCTATATGCATGTAGGGACAAAGCCAATAATTACCATAAAGCTTCTTATTTGTATTTGCATTAGAAGGGGCCATACCAATAAAAACACACTTAATTAGATGGACTCTTTTATCCGTTTCTCTTCAAATTTCCTAGTCGTTTTTTCACGGTCTCTAATTTGGTACTTTGCCCACAAATATCTATAAAAATATACAAGTAAAAATTTGATATTTTGAAAATACATTTTAAACAAATTTGATATTTTGAAAATACATTTTAAAAAGAATCTAATGCATATACTTTCAAATCATAACTCATAGAGATTTTTAATATATTTATGGTCAAAGTTTACAAAGTTTAACCTCCAAAAAGCAAATGGGAAGTTTAAAGGGAAACGGAGGTAGTATAAGTTTTTCAATAACCAGCAAGGGTGCGTTTGTTAGAGTTTATACGCTCAGTTTAGTTCAGCTGTCAATTCAATGATTTCAAATCCAGTTGAATAATGTTAAATTTAGTTCAATGGTGTTGAGTTCAGAAACATACTTTTCGCCTAACATATCAAGTTGTGTTCAATTCAGTTCAGTTGTGTCCAATTTAGTTTAGTAGTGTCTAGTTTAGTGATGTTGAATTTAGTCCAATTTAGTTCAGTTCAGTTTTGGTAAGTTCCGCTCTAACAAACGCATCCTAAATCTTAACGTGAACAAAGTAACTAAGGTAATATAACTAAAACCCATTTAAATCTGCTTGATAAGTGCATCTAAGGGTTTGTTCTTTAAACTTATCCGGTTCAGTTCAATTCAGGAGTGGTCTCGTGTTAGTTCAGTGCTTTTCAGTTCAGTTCAGTGATGTGGTGCTCAGTTCAGAATAAAATATACATTTTGCCTCTCATAAAAAGTGGGGTTCAATTCAGTTCAATGGTGTTCAGTTTAGTTCAATTGTATTTATTTCAGTTTAGTGATGTTGAATTCAGTTCAATTCACTCCAATTCAACCCAAAAAAAATGAGATAGATGAGTATAAACATGTCTCAAGAATGCTGTTCATGTATCCTAGTATCCTACGACACGTATTAGGTATCCTATATCTATCAGTACGAGATATTGCAGTTTAAAAAGAATCCATGTGTTTAATGCATGAAACTAAATTAAGGGTGCGTTCTTTTTTTTTGAGAAGAAAGGTGCGTTCTTTTGAGCTGAACTTATCAGAACTGAACTGAACTGAACTGAACTTAACCGAGCACCACTGAACTGAATTGGAACATAATAATAATAAAAACTATAGTTATTATTATTATTATTATTATTATTATTATTATTATTATTATTATTATTATTATTATTATTATTATTATTATTATTATTATTATTATTATTATTATTATTATTATTATTATTATTATTATTATTATTATTATTATTATTATTATTATTATTATTATTATTTTGAAATAAATATTTTCTAACTATCTTTTGGGTGAACCGGTGAATAAATACTATTAGTATAACACTTGACTCGTTCTAGTTTGTTTGTAAAAAAATTTGTATGGTTGTTATAATGATAATAGTAATAGTAATAGTAAAGTAATTGTCATAATAATAATAATAATAATAATAATAATAATAATAATAATAATAATAATAATAATAATAATAATAATAATAATAATAATAATAATAATAATAATAATAATTGAACACCACTGAACTGAATTGAACAATACTGAACCGAGCAATACTTATGTGTGACCACCCCTGAACTGAACTGACCGGAGAAGCTCTAAAGAACGCACCCTAACTATGGGTGGGTTTTTTAGAGTTGAAATGAATTAAACTGAATTCAACATCGTTTAACTGAAATGAATATAATTAAACTGAACTAAATTGAATCCACTTTCTATGTGAGACAAAATATATATTTCTGAACTGAAATGAACATCAGTGAACTGAAATGAACGCCACTAAACTAAACTGAAATCACTGAACTGGAACAAGACCACTCCTAAATTGAACTGAACTGATCGGATAAACTTTAAAGAACACACCCTATGTTTTTTCATCGTTTTCTTTTACTACTCATTTTAATTAAAACATAGAACAACTAGTAGAAATATTATTGGCTTTGTGATCCGACTCGAGTTTATACGATTCTGTGTAACGGCGAATCAAGTTGTTCATGTATCCATGTTAAGTGTTTTGATCGTAATACTTTTTTTCAGAATTGGAATTAATATTTGTTGGTATCATATTAAAATTAAAATTTCTATTATCAAAATTTAAAATTATTAAATTATGAAAATAATGAAAGGGGATTTTAATGTGGAATTGGGTACAAACCAATTCCAATTCCTATTTTGAATAATACACTATCTAATAAATACCCGACTGTACTTATATTACCTCTAGTTGAGAATAGTATGGAGTAGTTTTATAGGTGCTCATCAGGAGGTTTGAACCATGACTTGGTGTTAGAGTTGATCACGGACGAGACAACCCGAAAAGCCCGGCCCGTCCAGGCCGAAATATGGACTGGTATGGACAAGTTTTTTAAAAAAAATAATTTAATGGGCGGGCTTAGCCCGGTCCGCTAAAATTAATGAACGGGTAAGGATAACAAGATTTGGCCCGTGGGCAGGCCCGTCCAGCCCGCTTTATTTTCATCTAAATAAAAAATGTGTCTACTAACTAATCTACTGTATTGACTGAGGCTCAGCAAGCCAATAACTGGGTTCAAATACCTCCTAGCAAGTATGATAAAAATAAATATAAACATCTCCCTCCAAAGAAAAACTCTATAAGACATTTCTCTAAGAATGATGGTCATGATAAATCTATTTTTAGTGCTGCTCCTCCTGTTAAAAAGCCCACTGGTATTGTTATTACCTCTGTTGTTAGTCCCCCTCCTGGTTTTGTTCAAGGAAAGAAAAGTCTTGCTCCCTATGCTGGTAAGGGTAAGCAAGTTTTGCAAGCTGTTGGCTCTTCTAGTCCTGCTGTTGATGGTGTCATTGTCCCTGCTCTAGTGAATAGCTCATCAACTCCCTCTAATGATGAGACTAATTTGCTGAAAGCTAATGCCTTGGGTCATCCTACTTGTGGCCAATTGAGTCTGAGCTCCTCTAAAGGTAAGAGTCTGGCTGTTTTGAAGTCCACATATCCTCAAGATCTTGCTGTGAGTAATGCCTTTGATAATCTGGAGGGAGACATGGACCTTGCTTTACAGGTTCTTACTGCCAACCCAGTTGCTTTGCTCCCTAATTTTGAGGATGATGATCTCTGGAATGAGGACTTTGAGGATGAGGAGGAAGATTTTGATACTTCCTTTCATTCTATGCAATCAGATAGCTCAATTCTCAAGCAAATCACCCAACTAGAGGTTGCCCAGGCTGATGATTCTGCTGGTTCAGCCCATTCTAAGGCTTTCAAGAGGAGGGCTCAAGGTGATGACTCTGTTGATTCAGCCTCCCAGACTCTGAAGAGGGCTAGAAACTAATTTTCAGAATATGTTTAAGTCAGTGTTCATGCTTAATTATGTTTAATTATGAATAAGGTAGCTTTCTGGAATATTAGGGGTGCTGGTAAGAAGGATGTGGGAGAAGAAGTTAGGCTTTTTTGTCGTGCTCATCATGTTAATTTGATAGCCTTGGCTGAGACCAAGGTACAAGCAGCTCCCAATTCTCATGTAATAAATCAGTTTGGTTTTAATGATTTTGATTTTGTTCCATGTCAAGGTTTTTCTGGTGGGATTTGGGTGATGTGGCAAAGCAATGTGATTACAGTTACCACACTGCATAAAGATGTGAGGTTTATTAGTATGCTTGTTAATGATGCTAATGGTAATCCCCTCTTTATCATCATTTTTGCATATGCACCTGCTCAAGCATCCCATAAAATCCAATTCTGGAATGACCTTTTGGCTTATTGTTCTTCTTTGACAGACCCATTTTTCATTATTGGTGATCTTAATGAAATTTGTAAGTTTAGTGAAAAATGTGGAGGTGCCTTTCCTACTTTAGCAAGGTTTGACAGGTTAAATTCTTTTAAGTATAGTGCAAATGTTCTTGATATCCCCTTTGAAGGTTCCCCTTTTACTTAGCGTAAGAAAAAAAATGGTAGTGATAACATTTGGGAAAGGCTGGACCGTGCTCTCGTTTCCGCATCTTGGCTAGAAAATTTCCCAAATGCTATCACTTCGCATTATGATTTTTATTCTTCAGATCATTGTCCTATAATTTTTAAGTTCGATTCACATAACAATTTCAAGCCCCCCCCCCCTTCAGATTTGAAACCTCTTGGATTCAACATAAAGATTATGAAAATATTATTAGAAATACTTGAAATAATAGAACCGAAGGATCCTGTCTTTTTCAGCTGCTTACGAAGTGTAAAACTCTTAAAGCAAGATCAAAAATTGGGCTAAATTACGTTTTGGTAATATTAGTCGTCAACTTAAAGAAGTTGAAGAAAATTTGATAGCTTTGCAAAAAAAATCTAGTGTTAAAGCCTAATGATTCATCTCTTATTTCACGCCAAGATAGACTTTCTTGTAAGAAAGCTAGCTTGATTAATTTTAATAGAACGTATTGGTATCAAAGGGCTAGAGCTAAGCATCTCCTTTTAGGAGATCGTAACACCTCATTTTTCCAAACTAAAGCCTCTATACATAGGAATAGAAAGAAAATAATCAGTTTTCTTAGTCATGATGGTATCCATCATACTGATCCAAAGATTATTACTGAAGAGATAACAAAAGAATTTAAGCAAAGGTTTGTTCGAGACAACTCTGTACGTGTTAATCCGAACATTGACCTTCAAGACATTCTTCCTGAAGTTAGTTTTGAAGATAATAATTTTCTTATCAAAGAAGTACTAGATGAGGAAATAAAACAGGCTGTATTTCTATTAGCTCCTAATAAATCTCCGGGCCCAGATGGTTTTCCGGCTTCTTTTTTTCAATCTTATTGGCATATTGTAGGTCCTTCTGTTTGTCGTGCTGTTAAAGCTTTTTTTCACTCTGGCAAAATTCTTAAGGAAGTTAACCAAACTTTTCTAGCTCTAATCCCAAAAATTGATAATCCGTCATCAACTAATCATTTTCGACCTATTAGTCTCTGTTCTACTTTGTATAAAATAATCTCTAAGATCCTTACCTCTCTGTTGAAGCATATTATTGTTAAGCTAATACATCCGCTACAAGGCGCTTTTGTAGCAGATCGTTCTATCCAGGATAATATTTTATTAGCCCATGAGGTTTTTCATTCCTTCAAATCCAAGCAAGGAAAGGGTGGATGGCTAGCAATTAAACTTGATATGGAAAAAGCATATGATCGGTTGGACTGGGAATTTATCTACCAAGTTTTTAGGAAATTTGGTTTCCATGAAACTTGGATTTCCTGGATAAAAGAATGTATTTCTACAGTATCTTTCTCTGTTTTAGTTAATAATTCCCCAGGACCTACTTTTAGTTCTTCTCGGGGTATTCGTCAGGGTGATCCATTATCCCCGTACATCTTCATTCTTTGTGCGGAAGTCCTAGCTAGACGGTTACAACGTGAAAGTAATATTTCCTCAAAAAGTGTTGGTATCAAGATTTGTCGGGGGGCAGATAAATTACCTTTTCTGACTTTTGCAGATGATACTATGATTTTTGCAGAAGCATCTAGTCAGAGTTGTCATATGATTAAAAAGATTTTAGATGTGTACTGTGCAATGTCAGGACAGAAAATTAATTTCAACAAATCAGTTTTTCAATGTACGAAGAACATTTCTAGGAATAGTATTACTTCTTTTAAAGGCATTTTGGAAATGAGTCATTCTACCTGTCTAGACAAGTACTTGGGTTGTCCTATTATAAGTGATCGTGTGAATGCTACTACATTCAGTGATGTGCTTGATAGGACATCTAGTCATCTGGCTAAATGGAAAGCAAATTCTCTATCTCAAGCTGTGAGAGCTACTCTTTTCCAAGCCAACTTGGCGGCTACGCCTATTTTCACTATGCAAAGCTTTACTCTCCCGTCTGCTTCTTTAGACAAACTTGATCAATTAAATCGGAATTTCCTTTGGAATAAAGCTCCAGATAGCAAATCCCCAAACCTTATCGGATGGGACAAAGTTTGTAGACCAAAAAACATGGGTGGTCTTGGACTGCGTAAAGCTAATGCCGTTAATAAAGCAATGCAAATGAAATTGGTTTGGAAAATACTTACTGACCCATCTAATAGATGGGTTCAGCTTATTAACCACAAATATTTGCATGGAAAGATTATTTTTCAATACACTAAGAGTGGTAAAACTTCATGGCAATGGTCTCATTTACTGGAAGTTAGAACACTCTTTAAGCAGGGCCTTAGATGGCAAGTTGGAAGTGGTACAAACATCAGCTTTTGGAAGGATAATTGGGTTTTTCAATATCCCTTATTTGAGAAATATCATTCTCCAATATCATCTGATCCTCTCTTTGATGAAGATATCCCTATTAGTATGTTTATTTCTAGTGAGGGTACCTGGGACGTTAGCTTACTCTCTAGGGTTCTACCCCAATATGTTATTTCCGTTATCAAAGGCGTTCCTATCCCTTATAATGATGTCCCTGATAAATCTTATTGGGGTTTTTCAAGTGATGGGGAATTTTCTTCTAAGTCCGCAACTTGGTTAGCACAAGGATTCCAAGATTCTTATAAGAAAAATTGCGAGTTTAGCTGGATTTGGAATATTAATATTCCAAATAAAATTAAAATTTTTCTCTGAAAATTGTGTCTTGATGGCCTTCCAACAAAGAATAGACTTCAACAAAGTAAAGTGTTTGTTCCTCAAGAATGTGTTTTTTGTAACCACCACTCTGAGGATAAATTCCATCTTTTCTTTGACTGCCCGCATTTTTTCCAAGTATGGGACGAAGTTCAAACTCTGTGTGAGAAACGTTTAAATATTCTAGTCCCTTCGTCTAGCTCCTTTGTGACTAAATTAAACTTGTTACGCCAGAAATTGTCTGACTGGGATTTAATTCTAGTAATTTATACGTGGTGGCTTTTCTGGTTTACTAGGAACAAGATTATGTTTGACAATGTAACTACCACGCCTTCTCAAATTGCCCACTCTGTTAGAAATAGCTTTACAGAATGGTTTTCTTTAGCTAACCAACAATTTGATTTTGATATCAGTGGTGCTTTTAAGAAAAAGAAAGTAACTAAAAATCCTAGACTAGACGTTCGTTGGTCACCCCCAAGAGAACATTATTGTGAAAATTAATTTTGATGGTTCCAAGAAAAACAACTCGAAAGCAGCAGCTGGTTTCTGTATTCGAAACCAACAGGGAGACGTGATCTCCTTGGGGGCAAAACAATGTGGGGAAAACTCCATCTTAGTTGCAGAAGCCATAGGTTTGCGTGAAGGTGTCTGTAAGGCAAGGAATCTTGGTTATAAAAGTATCACCATTGAGGGTGATAACCTAGCCGTCATCAAAGCTTTGCAAGCAGAATGACGTATTCCCTGGGAAATAGAGAATATTTTAATAGACACTAAAAAAGATCTACACCATTTTGACAAAGTCGAAGTCATTCACTGTTTTAGGGAAGCTAATGGAGTGGCTGATTTTATGGCCAATTTTGGTCACTCATGCCCTAGTTTACTATATTGGTCGAACTCTTTCGACCAATCCCTTACCAATATTTTGTTAAGGGATTCCTTAGGATAATGCTCTCTAGAGAATTATTCTGCCTTTCTTGAAAGCAAAAAGAAAAAAAACACTATCTACTGGTATACTAGGAGTGAAAAATGCTACAGCCCTCAAATCACTTTTGAGTATTGACAGCCGCTTCCCCCCCCCCCCCCCCCTCCCTCTATCTCTCAGTAACACTTTCTTGGGCTGTTGAATAAGTTTTGGACAGGCTATTGCTACTGTATGTGTTGCTGAATATGCTGTGGTATGCTGCTGAATTTGTTGTTGTGTTGCTGCTATAAATTACCGCTGAATTTGGTTTTGTAGGCTGTTGTTATTTGCTGTTGTGTTGAATTTTTTTATTTTTTTTTTTGTGTGTTGAATTTGGTGATGATCGCTAATGCAATTTGCTGCAAATTACTTTTATGTGATGTTGTCATTTGTTTTTGTAAAATTGACTAAATTGTAATGACTTAATGTGTGTGGCAAAAGCTTCAAAATATTGAAGATCGGGAGTATTGATGTTAAAAGTTTCATAAGATTGTGTGGAATAGCATCTGTAATTCATAAACAAAAATTCAGAAATTTGATTATAGAAAAAAGCCCGTTAGTCCGTGGGCAAGCCCGACCTGTTAATAGGGCGGACAATGACACCCATTTTCAGCCCTGATGGGCGGACAAGGTAGCCATTTTGAAGCCCGTTGGACATTTTTTTCATATGAGGCTCGACCCATGTCCAGCCCGAGCCCTTAAATGATCAGCTCTACTTGGTGTATAAGTTGTAACTTGTTTACTGGTGACAGGGCCGTCTCTGAGATTTAAGAGGCCCTGTGCTAAAATTGAAAGTGAGGCCCTACTCTAACTTTTTATAGTGATCGATAAACCTATTCGGATTGAAAACTTTTTTTCCTTTATTATTTTTATAAGGAACTGAACATAAGACTTCCTCTTTTGTGGCATTACTGCAAAAACAAATGGGCAACAAAACAAAAACAATAAAAGAAAATCTAGAAATTGGCAATAAATCTATAGAATCTTTTTTTGATAGGAAGTAGATATTTGTTGTAGAATTGTAGTACCGTTAATGGTGGAATAATAGGGGTTTATGAATCTCTGTCCTTTGTAATGGGAAGAACTGCAGAACAAAATACGAAGAGCCACAGAAATATGTGAGGGTTGAAAGATAATCTCGAGATGGTAAGTTTGATGGGGCAGTAAAATAATAGTGAATAGTACTAAATAGGGATATTTCCAGTACCTTTTATTCTGATATTCGTACATCAAGCACATACTTTAGTTTTTGTAATTCACACATTTATATTTCCACTCACCAAAAAAAAAAATCAAGTGGGACCCTGTGCAAGTGAGGGTCCTCTGCAATCGCCCCACTTGCACACCCCAAGAGCCGGGCCTGACTGGTGAACCAACACCAAGTAGTTTCAAAATGTTGGTCTTTTCTTTTACTTTTACTTTTAACCAATGCTTTTGTTTTCCCCTTGCACCGGGAAAAAAAAAATCCCAGTCTTTTTCGAAGCATCTATCACCTATTCTAACTTTATGCATGGAAGAATCTCCTCATCTCAGGCGTCAGGTTAGTGTCTGCTATAATTTCTGTTTGATCAAATTTTAAATAAAAAAAAAAGAACTGTGATTTCTGTATTCTGTGAGGTTGTATAATTTTGCCTTGATTGATGATTACTTGTTCTATATTTACTCTAAATCAATTGCTTTGGGGGTTGTTGTCACCAAAAAAAATAAAAAATTGGGGGTTTTGTGACGTGGTGTGAGATGGGTGATATACATTTTTTTTTATTTGATCATGAAATACATAATTTTTTTGGGCACCCAGTGAAGAAATATGCTCCTACCATTGAATATTGAGAAATCTTTTGAAGATAAGTGTATGCAAATTGATTATTTGGCTATCTGGGCTTCATGTTGTCTTTATATTGCAATTCAGTAAAACAAACTAGTTGTAAGCCTGTAAGGTAGTTTGATGATCATAGTTATTGAATTTGGTTGATTGGTTACTTTTTTTTATGGCTTTGGGGTAAGGTAATTCATCCTAGAACTTGATCCTTACTATAGCTCACAGCAATAATATATGTAAATGGGATTCAAATTAGAACTTGATCCCTGATTTGTTCTCTAGTATCTGTATCTCAGTGCTGCAGAAGTACAACAATTGCCTATTTGTCACAAAGTTCATTTCTTTCATAGTTCATTTTTTGTCCTGTGGTAATAGATGCTAAAATTAAAGGCAAATTAAGCAGCTATATATAGTTCTGGCTAAATCAAGGCTAGATTTAGCCAAGTCATCAGCAACTTGATTCACTTCGCGGTAGCTTTCATAGTTCATTGCATAGAGCTGTTGCAACGTGTGCTTTAATTTTTGCAGAGATAATTGTTGTACTTTCGATCTATAGCATAATGTTAGTTTCGTTTTTATTCTTTCGTGATTGGTGGTGGAAGTATACTTTCACATACTTAATGATGGCGAACCATGTCTTCTGTTGTCAATGTTGCAGTATTCGGCAATCAGTTATTCTGTTCCGGAACTTCCTTCACAGGAGCATGAAGAAGATATTTATAATTGTAACCAATGTTCTTCAGAACCTGTAAAGAAAAGATTACTATGCCATTGTACAAGCATTCCGAGGAGCAAAAGACTACATTAGAAGACCTGCCACCGGAAGTTCTGCTTGAGATATTCTCCTGGCTTCCCGTCCCCTCAATTCTTCATGCAAGGTGCACTTGTAAACTCTGGAACAAGATTATGACAGATCCTAAATTCATTCACACTCATTTTGAGCGTGCACTAATACTTAATAATCCTGGCTATCTTGTGTCTTTAGTATCAGCTTCAGAAGGTATGGAAGATACTTTGTCGTATCATGTGGCAAATGTCGGAGGAGACGGACAATATGAAATGCAACTATATGATAGACCTAGGGGTGGAGAGCGTGTCAAATATCAACTTCTTTATGGTGGCTTGGGTGCTGGCGGTCTTATTGCGTGTCAAATGTGGGATGGTGGACTGAAAGATTTCGTGTTGGTGATACTTGTGAATCACCTTCAAGAGCTGGTCGTCTCAGACAGATTGATAACTCTGTTGCATGGGTAGAATGGGATATGAGTCATAATATGACAGATAGTATCAAGGTCTGGATCTTGAGAACCGGCAAAAGAGAGGAAGAATGGATACAAAAGTATCACATATTTCCTAATAGTATGCTATCTGATGCTTCTGGGTTCGAAACATTTGATGTCGTAGGCTCATGGATCAATGGTGATATACTCGTTTTAGTTATGCCTTGTTCTCAATATTATTCTTGGAGTGCTAGCAGTGGTGAGTTCAACCCTGTTTCTTTCCCTTTAGGCGAGCTTGTTTATCGCAAATTATTAGTTGCAAAATCTCATGTAGGGACTTTGATGCCTTTATCCGACCTGGTGTCAATGGCAAGACAGTTCAGATACAAGGGTGTGTCATCAGATTTCTCTCATCAGTCTCAGTGAGGATCACATTAACAAACTCTTTTTTTTTTTTTTGATGATTAAGAACTTTATAATGAGATCAAGTAAATAGACATGTCATACAATGAACTCCTAGGCACACTCTCGCCAAGCATCAACCAGCTAAGATCCCCCACCTTCTAGGAAAGGTTGATAAGGTAGCTGAGATCCAATGCTATAGAGAGGCGAAAAGCGACAAAAGAAAACAGCAGCAAGAGAAACAAAATACAACAGGCAGCACCATAAAAACACCAATTTGGTCATACTGGTGACAATATGTTGACAAGAAGTGGTATCCTAAAGGCGCTTTTAAAGGATAATAACAACTGTACTCACAAGACACACCTTGGTCCTTCTGGTAATGATATGTGGTAGTTTTGCATAACCAAAAACAATTTTAAGTTATTGCTATAATCCTATTGTAGTTTGTATTTGCAAAAATGTAATCGAAAGCGAGTTTTCGAAGACTAACTAACCAAATTAATCAGAAAACATACAAACATTTACACAAAGAATGTCTTCATTGATCTTTTTCCATATTGTTATATATATGTACAATTTACATAAACTAGGAGGGGGGTTGGGTTGATCAACCTAAACTAATAAACAAATTTATCTAACAATTAATAATCAAAAGAAATGTTTGTGCTAGTGATGAACTGATAACAATGTCTATGATCATCCAAGGCCAAAGCACTGAACAACAGAAAACATGCCCCAAGCACTGATTATCAACAGGTTTATAAGCTTTTTGATCCCTTTGCTTCTTTCTTTTTTTTCACAACCAAGGGTATCCACTGTCGACCACTGTGACTACTTCCTCGCGTTGGCTTGTAGGCTTCTCAAAAGGTGGGACAGTTGGCCAAGGAATTAGAAGCTACTCCATACCCAAGACGAGATTCTAACCCTCGACCTTAATTAAGGATGGATGAGTCCTTACCACTCAATCACACCTCCTTGATTTGATGAGCAGTCCTTGATTCAGTAAGAAGTTCTGACCTGGTAGAGGAGCAGTTCATCCACTTGACAGCAAAGGCACCACCACATACATCCCCCGGATTGCCTTTAGCAGCTCCATCTGCGTTCCAGGCCACCCAACCATCTTGACTCCTGGACCAACGAATAGATTCCAATCAAGATAGAGTATCTAACCTTTGTACTGGTACTATGAGTGTGTCCTTTACAGTTGAATTGAATTAAATTGAAGTGAACCGGTGTACTGAAATGAATGCTACTAAACTGAATTGAAATCACTAATTTGACAAGAGATTACCACTGAACTAACCTTATTAGGTAAGCTCAAAAGGTAGGACAACAGCAAACTGGCCAAAAAATTTAAGACTACTCCTATATGCCCAAGGCGAAATTCAAACCCAAAACCCTAGCAGAGGCATGGGAATTCTGAACCTATTCCTTTTCTTTTATATATATATATATATATATATATATATATATATATATATATATATATATATATATATATATATATATACACACACAAAAACTTGTTTAAGACGGTCTTTTCATAACTTTTGGTGAGACGATGGTCACTTTTTAGCGAAATGAGGGTCACGGATGATAATAAGTGACCCTTAGATTGCTAAATAGTGACCCCATATTTTTGTGAGTCGGTCTCACACAATATATATATAGGGGAGGGTTCCCATGAAAACCCTTGTTTTTATGAGAACCATGAGAACTCATCCCTACTTTGGTTCTTATATACATAAGCGGGTTAACTTTTCTACAGAATAGGGTTAAACTTTTATACATGTTCGGATTAACTTTTATACTTTTAAAAGGGTAATTTTTATACATGACCGGGTTAACTTTTATACATGGCAGGGTTAACTTTTATACATGAGAGAGTTAACTTTCGTTTAAAATTAAGAACTATATACTTGATAGAGTTAATTAATGTCTAAGTAATGATTAATTAATGGTTGATTAAACTTTTTTTTTTTCTCCCACTCTCTCCTCCATCCATTACACCGGCCACCACCAGCACAGCCACATGGCTCACACCACCGCCTGCCCCGCCCCGCCCTGCCACAAGTCTACCATCCACCCCGCCACCACCGGGGTCGCCTCATGTCGGCGACCACAACGGTAGCCTTGACGGTCCAACCCTCCCCTCCTCACTCTCTCTCCTACCCCCACCACCCACTCTCTCTCCTTCACCCACCCCCGCCACCGCCAGCCCGCACCCACCCCTACCAGCCCCCACCACCCAGGCCACCGGCGATCTCCCCCACACGGTCGCACCACCGCTAATCCCCACACGCATCTGACCTCCTCCCCCCACGCTTCCTCACCAGTAGCCTCCTCTAACCTCATCGTTTCTCTCTCCTCTCACGCACTTGGTCCTTACTCCTGATCAGGCCATGACTGGGTTCGCTACCCACCGGCGAACTCAGTCGTGGTCTTACCAGCCGCCCCCACCCTCCCGTTGCGCGAAAAGTAAGCGAATTGCAAAAAAAATTGAAATAAATGGGAGATGGATTCGTGAGAGAAGCGGAGAGAGAGGAGAGGAAGAGTGACAGAGTGGAGAGGCAGAGACAGCGCCGTAGGTGGAGGAGAGGGAGTGGTCGCCGGAGAAAATTTTGGCGGTGGCCATTGGCCGGAGAGAGAAGGTGAGGAGAGAGAGAGCTGAGTGAAGAAAAAAAAGAATTTACAAATGCTAGTGCTCGAATTGACGAAATTAGCCTTCATTAATTGACGAAAATAACGACCATGTCCCCGTCTTTTGCATTAATTCCGTCCATGTCCCAGTTCTCATAGTTCTCCTAAATTTAGGAGTTCTCATTATATATATATATATATATATATATATATATATATATATATATATATATATATATATATATATATATATATATATATATATATATATATATATATATATATATATTTGTTGTTGAGAGTCATTGCTGGGATAAGTGCAGAAAATGCTAATGTCACTACGCTATCCATCCCAAGCTCAGCATTGTAGGTGTAGAAGTAAGAAAAGATCGGCCTTCTATTTATTTATCTTTTTTTTTTAGGTTATTTATTTATTGTCTTATATATAGCATCTTTTATTATGGGCACTGTTATTGCCAGACCAAAAAACACTAATGCCAGGTCATTAATTCTCGGAGTTAATAATACCCTTCATATTAATTAGGCAACCCAAATCAGTCTCTCTTCATATTATGACTTTATTTAGGCTTCCTTATTTACATATTGAGTAGTATCTATCTATGTTAATCATAATGACAGCCAAATAAAAATATTGCCAAAGTACAAATAACTTTTTTGTTCATACAAAATATTCAAGAAATTAGAAGGAAAGTTGTATCATATACATTTTGACCCCCTAAAATCCAATAAAAAGTGAAAAAATGCTATCATGTTCAATTGTTTGGACTGTTGGGCGTAAGTCATAAGTGTAACTGATCGCCGACAAACATGAATTAATTAATTAAATGTAAACATACATTTGCTTAAAAAAAAAAATTCTTTTTCCGTTCTTGTATATATTGTTGAGGATGCATAATTAGAATTTACAAATTATATAATTTTTATGTCAATAGTGTGCTACCATGAAAAATAGAAAAGCTATGGGTTAAGGTATGGTGAGAGCAATTAACTATAACGTGACATTATTCTCAATCTCCCTTCCAAATTTGTTGCTAAATTAATGGAGTTGTTGGATCCCTAATTCTAATACTTTTTCCATAATTTTGTTTGTAAAAAAGGCAATTAAAGATAGTGGGGAGAGAATGTGGTTTGCCTAGAGCTGATCATCGGGTCGGGCCGTCGAGTTTTCGGGCCAAAAATTCACGTACATGCCCGGTCCTACCGGGTTTCGGGCAGGTTATCGGGCTTTTCGGACTAATTTCGCGATATCGTAAATTTTCTATATTTAGGCATAACTTTTGATCCCGACATGCGTTTGAGGTGATTTTTTTTTGGAATCCATATAAAATTTTCGAGATCTACGCAACCATGACATCAGATTTGCAAAGTTTTATTTTCAAAAAATTTTAAATTTAAATTACAGCAAGCAAACTAATAGAAAAGCATGAAAAAATCAAAATAAATACAATTTCGGGCCATTCAGGTCGGGTTTGCGGGTTTGACCTTCATCCCAAACCCGTCCCAAATATGGGCGGGTTCGGTTCAGGTCCGCGGGCCGGATATTTGTGATCAGGTTTAGTTTTGCTTTTGCCTTATTAATATGAAGGGCTACATTGTCAACTAAAAAATTAGTGACCTGACATTAGTATTTTTAGGCCTGGCAATAACAACCACCTTTATTATCTTATTATCTTTTATTATTTGTTTTTCTTGGCCTTTTCCTTCCTACCAAAACTTTTTTTTTTCTTTTTCATTTCCGTCTTTCTCTTCCTATGAATAACAGAACGAGGGTTTTACGAAGCATCCATCACATATTCCAACTTTAGTCATGGAAGAATCTCCTCATCTCAGGCGTCAGGTACTTCTGCTGGATTTCCCAGAATCCCACCCCTTTAGTTTAATCTTTATATAATTCTGTGATTTCTGTATTGTATGAAGTTCAATTTTTGCCTTGACTGATGATTAGTTGTTCTTTATTTTACTCTAATCAATTGCTTTGGGGGTTGTTGTCACCAAAAAAAAATAATAATAATAAAATTGGGGGTTTTGTGAGGTGGTGTGAGATGGGTGATAATATACATAATAATGTTTTTTTTTTCTTTTCCAACCACTGAATATTTTCCTGAATTGAGAAATCTTTTGAAAATAAGTGTATGGAAACTCAATTAATGTTTGGCCTTCTGGGGGATACGGGGCTTCAGGTTGAGTTTAAATTGCAATTCAGTAAAACAAAGTAGCTGTAAGGTGGTTTCATGATCTTGGTAAAAGAATATAGAATTTTGTTGGTTACTTTTGTGGGTTTGGTTAAGGTAATAACTATATGTAAATGGGATTCATAATAGAACTTGATCCCTGATTCTCTAGTATCTCAGTGCAATGCAAAAGTACAACAATTGCCTATTCGTCACAAAGTTGTTTGCTTTCATAGTTCATTTTGTGTTGGAACCAACTCAAGCAAAAATTTAAGCGGATGGTCTGAGACTCAATCAATGTTATATTTCTTAATACGCCCCCTCACACGAATGCTCATTGGGCTTGAACTGAAGTGTGGAGGATGCCTAGATCCTCGTCCTCCTCATACCTTGTGTTGAAATATTCCACCCAGGGAATGTGGGCTCCCAGGATTCGAACACAGGACCTCTAGGTCATTTGGCTCTGATACCATGTGAAGGAACTACCTAATGTTATATCCTTCTTACATTCTTTTTCTCCTGTGGTAATAGATGCTAAAACTAAAGGCAAATTAAGCAGCTACAGTTCTGGCATAAAGTGTGCCAGTTTAATCTCTCATAAGAGAGTTAAAAACAGTCTCAAAAGCAATACAAGAACACAACAAAAGTATTTAAACTTCCAGCTAAATTAAGGCTATCTTTAGCTAAGTGGTCAGCAACGTGATTCACTTCACGGTAGCTTTCATAGTTCATTGCATAGAGCTATTGCAATGTGTGATTTTTGCATAGATCAATTTTTGTACTTTTCGATCTATAGCATAATGTTTGCTTCATTTTTCTTCTTTTGTGATTGGTGGTGGAAGTATACTTTCATACTTAACATGGCGAACCATGTCTTCTATTGTCCATGTTGCAGAATTTGGCAATCAATATTTCTAATCCGGAACTTCCTTCACAAGAGCAAGAAGATATTTACTGTAACCAATGTTCTTCAGAACCTACAAAGAAAAGATCACTATGGCCATTGCACAAGCATTCCGGGGAGCAGAAGACTACTTTAGAAGACCTGCCACCGGAAGTTCTGCTTGAGATATTTTCCTGGGTTCCCGTCCCCTCAATTTTTCAGGCAAGATGCACTTGTAAACTCTGGAACAAGATTACGACAGATCACAAATTCATTCACACTCATTTTGAGCACGCACTTAAAAACCCTGGCTATCTTGTGTCTTTATCAGATTCAGAAGGTATGGGAGATACTTTGTTGTATCATGTGGGAAATGTTGGAGGATACAGACATTATGATATACAACTATGTGATAGATCCAAGGATGGACAGCGTGTCAAATACTCAGCTGGCGGTCTTATTGCTTACGAAATGTGGGATAGTGTGCAGGTGAGCAATCCAATCACTGGAGAGCACCTGAAGGTCCCTGTCCCTCTTGAAAGGACTGGACATCATGTTATAGAGTCCTTAGGATTCGGGTATTCTTCATCAACCAAAGAATATAAATTGATCAAATTTGGTGTTGATGCTTGTGTGTCTAATTGTGCTGTATTAGCTATAGGTTGCTCAGAATCATGGAGAGAAATTTCTCATGTCCCTTTTCAGCCCAAATTTTGGCAAACTGTGTATTGTAATGGAGACATCTTTTGGGAGATAGGACAGCAAAAACCCCATGATGGTGCTGTTGGTAGAGAGACTATGATGTTCATGTCTTTTGATGTTGCATCAGAGAGTTTTCGAGGTTGGCGAGGTCCACCAATTAAGCCGTCTTAATCACCATCAAGAGTTGCCCGTCTCAGACAGATTCATAACTCTGTTGCATGGCTACAACAGGATAAGACAGATAGTATGAAGGTCTGGATCTTGAGAACAGGAAGAAGAGAGGAAGAATGGATCCAAAAGTATCAAATCATTTTTAGTAGTGTACTATCTGGTTTTCGGTTCGAGAGATTTGATGTCGTAGGCTCATGGATCAATGGTGATATACTCATTGTCCTTATGCCAGGTTATCGGTATTATACGTGGAGTGCTAGCAGTGGTGAGTTCAAGCTTGTCTGTTTCCCTTTAGGCAAGCTTGTTTATAGCAAAGTATTAGTTGCAAAATCTCATGCAGGGACTTTGATGCCTTTATCCGAGCTGGTCTCAATGGCAAGACAGTTCAGAGACAAGGGAGGGTCGTCAGATTCCATTTTCTCTCATCAGTCTCAGTGAGGATCACAAGAACAAACTCATCAATGACTCACTAAGAACACCAACTTGGTCATGCTGGTTGACAGTATGTTGACAAGAATCACTGAAGGTCGCTAGAGTTTGAAAAGATTAAACAACTATGTTTACTCACATGGCTTTCCCGTGCATAAAGTCACATGTGTTGTAGTAGTAGTTGAAAGGTGAGAGAGAGTCCAATTGTTTGAAGGGTAAAAGTGAGGATTGAATTAGGTAGATTATTCAATACATTAGGTAGAGGAGACTGAGATGTATGTGTCAATGTTGGTGGACTAATAGTCTAATATGTAGTAGTTCATGGTTTTTCCTCTACCTAAAGAAGTATTTTCCACGTTAAATATTACGTGTGGTTATTTATATTGGATGTGTTACAGAGTATTTATTTTGCTTCTGTTGTGGTCGATTCCGTACCAAGTGTCATGTTAGAGGGGTGAAGATTCCCTAACAGCACATTTTGCATAAACAAAAACAATTTTAAGTCATTCATTGTTAGTTTGTATCAGCAAATTAATCAGAGAGGACACAAACAATTACGAAAGGAATGTTTCGCTTGATCTATTTCCATAATGTTATATGTACAATTTTGCATAAATTAGAAAAAAGGAGGGTTGGAAGTTGATCAACCAACTAACAAAAAAATTTATCTAACAACTAATGAAAAATCAAAAGAAATGTTTGTGCTGGTGATGACGATGCCTATGATCATCCAAGCCTAAGCATTGAACGACAGGAAAACAAGCCACAAAAATGCACCTTCCAATGCCTCTACCCATTGATGAAACTACATAACATGATCCCTTTTTCCTATTTTGATTATTGTTCTTGCTGTTTTGCTCATTTCGACGTCGATTTTGATCCCGTTTACGCCATCTACGACGACCTATCTTCATCTTCCCCCAAAATCTGCTTGTAACATTCATTATTCAACAACAAAATCAAAACCCAAAAAACCAAAAAACAAGAACAATATATTTTTTTTCTTTTTTGAATTACCTGGTGAATGATGTGGGGGATGATCAAGGTAGGGCTCGTCAAAAATTATGATTGAAAGTCCAAAATTATGAAATAATTTGGAGGATAGTATTAAGGGGCAGAAAAGATGATAGAAACAGAGAACAAAGGAATTATATGTTTGTTGCGTTTTGTTTGAAGGGTGGAGAGAAAAAGGGAATAAAGATTCGTTTGGAAATATTTGGGGGTTTGTTTATGGAACATTGTTTATGGAACATTATTTATGGTGAAGCCAAACAAAGCATTGGGCTTTATATATGATCGACGCGATTTTACGCAATACGTCATTAGTTATAGTCTTCGTTTGCAATTCGGATTACTAAATTTTCAGGTAGGACATGTTTGTAGTAGTTGTAGCCAAGACAAAATTTTGAGCCTTCCACGGATCTATCCATTACACAATTATTTTTGGTTTGCCGGTTACTCAATTATTATAGTCCTATGTTTCAATTATAAGGAGTCAATAGAACCAAAAAAAAAAAACAGTAAGTTTTGTGTGAGACTAACTTACAGAAAGTTGGGGTCACATTTTAAAAATGTAGGGGTCAGTTATGGAGAGCAGTAACCCTTGTTTTATTGAAAAGTGACCCGCGTCTCACCAAAAGTTAGAAAAAGACCATCTTATAGAAGTTTTTTGTGAAAAAATAATTATTGGGAATTACGAGATGCTTAGGAGATTAAAAAATCCAGATTGACGGCCCACAATTATCTTAGGCATATTCTCTTCAACGGAATAGTGCGGAACGGTAATGAACGGACCGAAATGATGCAGATAATTGAGCAAAATGTGACACAAAATAGTTGAATTAAAATAAACGATCATATAATAGTTGGAATATTATTAAGAATTCTAATTTATCCTCCACTCCTGGATTATAAAAAGTAATGACAAATATAAACTGTCACTTAACTCCTACCAAATTATAAAATATTCAACTATCATCTTATAAAAATAACTAAAAATAGTATACAATATCTAAGAAATGAGAAGTGCACAACAATAAACAAACACAAGCCTTCTATACATTAAGAGCAGCATAGTCGTAGATAGGGGTGAAACTTATTCGGATTAAGTCCAAAATCTAATCCAATCCAATCTAAATTAGGTAATTTGTATTGGACTCATTGGATTTTGGATTGGATTCGGACTCGAAAAAAATATTTTTTGGATTTTCGGATTGGATTCGGGCTCACCCTTTCGGAGTCCAATAATCCAATCCAATCCAAATTAGATATAAATTAATAAATAAAAATACAAATAATCCAAAAATGATACTAGCCCAAAATAAAAAGTAAAACTACAAATTAAAACCTAAGGGATTGAAGGCAACGATAAAATGCATACATAAATTAAGAGAGAAAACCCTTTCAGACAACTCAAGTCACGCCTTAGTAGCCACTCGTCCACTTTTTTTTTTTTTTGCTCTTCGTAGCCACTCGTCCACTTGCTATCTCTTTACACATCTGTCTTCTCCATGTACACTAAGCGGAGATTACGGAACACCTTTGAAACTATATAATTTGCATTTTTTTTTAATCAATGTTGTAGACTTGTAATTGGTTTCACATGTGTATTATTATCTTATCGATGATTTTTTTAAGTAATGGACATTGTTGTAAAAAAAGGTAAGAAATCAGGAAAAAATTGGATTATTCGGATCCGATTGGATTACGGAAAATAATTCGGCATGGATTCGGACTCAAAAATCAAAGTCCAATATTAGTTTGGATTGGATTTGGACTCAAAATTTCGAGTCCAAAGTTTTTTGGATTGGATTTGGAGTAGGTCATAATCCAATCCAAAGTCCAAACTTTTACCCCTAGTCGTAGACTCGTAGTTGTAATGGGTCATTGGGTCTCTCCTCCTCCCATAGTTTCAGGTAATGGACCTAAAAGTCTGACCTTCAAAAAGTATGTGGTTTGAACATGTCAGCTATTGCTACATGTAAAATGATCAGACATACCACATGGTTAAAATTTTTAAACTTTAACCTTCAAAAAGTAAATATTAAGAGTTTTCCGAAACAGAGTTAGTACAAAAATTTCAGAGCATGTTGGATAATATGGACTATGTGGTTTGAACATGTTCAGCCATTGCTACAGGTAAAATGATCAGACACACCACACTGAGACAAAGTAACTTTCAAATTGTTCGATAAAAGAGATCAGACATACATTCTCAGATTGAAGTGTATCAATAATCTCCATTTTTGGGACCAAGGTATTCAATCATCCATTCAAAGTATGTATTGGCTTGGTTTACTCTAAATACGGAGTATCATTAATTCCCTCTCAAGCTGATTGCACATTTCCATTTGTATCAAAATTCATCCTCAATTGATCGACATGGTACACACTTTCACAAGTTTTGAGTACAGGTTTTCACTGTTGTTATTCACGGTATCTTATCCCTTTGGTAGCAAATGAGCAGTAAAGGTTTCAGGGAAAGATAAGAAAAGACTTCCAAAGATAATTTTCTGTTTTTAAAACGTACACAGTACAAATGTGCAAGCAACTCATAACAGCCGACGTCGATGCATTCATGGGCTAGGTGTGTACAGATATCTCTGTTAGAGTAGCATCACCGCATAAACAGAGATGCATGCTTTAGCACCAAAAGCTCAGGAGGATCAAAAGCATAAAAGTCAGCTTAGATTTCTCTTTCATAGCTTAATTACAGAAATGTTACTATTCCACACAGAAATCTCCCCTTTGTACTGGTATAAGTTACTCACTTTTCCCCTGTATGTACACAAATACATCAAATCATGGTTCAGTGAGCCAATTCCTGAGATCAGCAAGAAATAATCAAAACTACTTCCAGTGGCTGAGAGAGATATTGGCAGCTCCACCTATTCTCGCTTGTCCTCCTCCAGATCCTCCCTCACCGCAACAAACACATCAGTGGTGCTCGGTCCTTTTCTGTCTTTCCTTTCAAGCTTGGCCTCCAAATCACCACCAACCTTAACCCCACTAGTCAGTGAGACACCCTCTTCATCAGTTTCCTCACCAGCTTCTTCCAGATATGCATATCTGAAAAGGCCCAAAAAAACACTTAATAACATGTTTAGATAAGTCATACTAGGAAACACATGCTGCAATGAGAATCCAAATACTGCCTTGCAGTTGTGGATGTACTATAAGCTGAGGGTGCACAAGTGCACACACTTGAACGGTGGGAAGAACTAGATTATTGTTGGTTCAACTGAGAGAGACTATGCAGACACCATATGTGGGAGACTGGGATGCTACTTGAAAATATTTTTGGATCCGCTACCGCTGCCTAAAACAAGCAGGGCAAAGGACCACATAATGGAAGATTCACAGAACAAACTTAACCAAGACACACAATGCAGCAGCAACATTGACACAGAACTCCAATATAAGAATGAACATACAATAAGCAAATGGAGTGGGCACTGGGACTTTATGGACTAAATAATGGAAAGCTGAGCTCCTCTTAAGATCAAAAGATCTCCTCACATCAACAATGAAAATACAAGCACAGCCAAAGGCAACCAAATGAACTTAAGATTCTTCTGCAAATAAAGGAACGCACAAGCAATAATGTTTCAGTTTTCTCTATACTTTCCATGATCAGCTTGATCACCAATGTAATAGCTTATGACCATTTAAGCTCCTACATTCATCTATTTTAAGGATCTTCTATGACTTGAAAACAACTTTTAAAAAGTATGAAACTAGATGACTTGCATATGTACCGTAGCATTTAAACCTGACAAATTTGATAAGAAGTCTCGACACTTCACTTTCATTTCCACCTTGTTTGTTCTACGAACTGACTTTATAACCAATATTTCATGAGAATCTAAAGGCTCAGAACAAGTAACAAGGCAGTCGTGAACAAGAGATGCCCTCATCATTCAAGCTTCGTTTGCGGTCGGCATCATTCCAAAATCCGCTTCAGGTTATCATGTTACTGCTTACGCAGTTAGCCGGCACTCATAATACAAACAACTAGGAAGTATAAATTTGGTATTTCAGTCAACATGCAAAATTCTTTAACAGGAACAGGAACATGTATGGACATCATGAAAGCAAATTACAGATTTACTGACCCAACCTATGAAGAGAGTACCTTATTAAACATATAAGTACTACCCCAAATTGACTTAACTATAGGTTGACTTGACTCAACTTCGATCTAACAGGTGATGGATCCATTCCCAAGTCAACAGAACCCACATCAAAACATGTCCAGCACAAGCACCAACATTTAAGGTAATTGCACAAACATGTCGACGACCCAAATCAACAGGAAAGTACAGGAGAAACGATGGGTACTCTGATCTCTTCTTACTGAGTGGTAGTAATCTGTTATGCAAAAGGTTGTGGTGTACACAATATATTAGCCAGAAAATGGAGATTCCGACAACAGCCTTTCACTCTGCCTTCTACCTTTCTAGGGTCAAGTGAAAGGCTCTAACTTCCCTTTTTTTGCAAACAATCTGATTGGGAGTAAAGTTATGAGTTTGTTTCTTCGTATTTTTAGAGGACAAGACAAATTTATTTAAGGGGCAAGTAATTCATATCAACAGTGCAAGGAAAAGCATTATCATATAGAATAGTGACGGATGAAAGCAGTAAGTTAGGGTGATAAATATGGAAAGAAAAAGGCATTAATCTTCCCATCAAATGAGTTAATACTGAAAGCTTTTGTACTCAAAGCAGTATTTACAGTAGAAAAGACAATATGGTAGCACCATCACAAACAGAGACAATGCTGCAACTTTTAAAGGATTACAGAGACACAAAAAGGTGAGTTGCATACCTTGTAGGAGTACGTGATGGAGCCCAGAGGATGCATATCACAACTAAAAGTGAGTACGCAAGCAAAGCCCAAAAAGCAGGAATAATCCAAGCAATCCGCCAAAGCTCACTCAAAGGATCAGTTGCATTATAGTACAGCTGCGGCAAAAACAGATCTCATGGGATAAGGTAATGAACACTGGTTTGCAGAGATTCCAGGTAGTAAGAGGAAAATAAGACAGTTTTGAAAGAGAAATACCTCATAGCCAATCCAAGCAATTGAAAGCACCACAACTATTGCAAGAGAATTTGTAAACTTTCGGTAAAGCTCTAACTTAGCCATGCTTCGTCGAATCTACATTCAAAATTCCCAAACGGAAAGTAAAGATGAAGCACAATCTAATTCATGAATATGACAGCTATCACTTTACTAGACAGAAAATATCATGAGACTACCATATTTCCGAAAAACAGTCGGCCTAAACAGTTCAAATTATATCATTTTATTACCATTAAGGGCATAGAAGAGGCCGGTGGACCATGCACATAACCTAGAATACATTCCATACGTGGAAGAGCATTGATGCTCAAATTGATAAATTGCACAGACTTGAGACGATGCAAAAAACGGAAACGTAGTAGTAGAAAGTGAACCTGAAGCTTCTCCAGAGTACTTGACAGAGAAGAGAAAATCCATAGGATAAAGCACGTGTCCAGGAACACAACAGGTAATACTAGAGCTAATTTTGTTTTCCCGGAGAAGTCATTGATGTTACCCAAATGTTCATAAAGCTCAAGCGCCTCAGACGCCAGAAAGTATACAGCTCCAAAAACAAGTACCCTTGACGTGATAGCACCTAACGTTGGTTTGACCACACCATACCCCATCGAAACAACAAGAAGGAGAAGGCGGGATAGCGTCTTTTTAACTGCAGTAAAGGTTACTGCCCACAAGGTGACCCCCATTGGTCTAATGCCAGTTGAGTTCAGATTTGAATAGTCAAAATACCAGAATGCCATTTCTAACATACCAAGGGCAATAACAGCCGTGATGTGATAGTGCAGCTGTATAATATCTTTCCAGAACTGAACAAACCGCAGTAGCCAACCCAGTCCGAGAATAAGGTACGCTAAAGACATGAAACCATAAAATGTCATTAAAGGAGTCATTTTCCCAGGCAAATAACCATCGGGGTTCTTCCAAACAGTTCTTCCACTTATTGTAGTCCCCTTCAGCGACGGATCACAATACATGAAGTATAAATAATACATTCCGGTGCTGTTAATATCAACAGACTGGAGAGGCATCTGAGCCTCCTCGTTCTTCCCTTCAAAGAATATCTTGATCCTTTTAGGCCATTCAGGGTTGTCGCCGTTCCTCTGAATCATCACCTCACCTACCTTGCAGTGCCCTTCCTTTGACAGGGTTGTGTTACAACAGATTGCATCGATTTTTAGATACGAACCACCAATCCTTCCTCGGTCTTTCACCTCAACTATGATGGCCTCCACTGTACTAGTATATTGTTGCATTGCGTTTTGCTTCTCCGCGGACTCTTTTGTTCTCACGAAGGTGACAGACTCAAATCTGAAAGCAAGTAGCCCATAATGCAACCAAAGCATGATTATCCGGAGTCTCAACTCTCAAGCACACACCAAAAGTGCATCCATCAATTTTACAGTTACTATTATCTAACAAACTATTACATTTGAAATGGCATATAACACAAGAAACAAAAAAGAAAACAATGAGTTAAATTACAGTTTAATGGCCAATGGCAAGATAACAAATGCACCCTATACATATCAGCTTAGTTAAACTGATAAGTTCCTCTCTTTCCTGGCCGAACCCGGAATTTGGGTCAGAGATAGAAGATAAACACCTTTGTAACGAATTTACCTCCTACCTTATTCCAACCACATACAAACACTTGATCAAACAAAAAGAATGGGATACAAACATCTGCTACAAAAGCAGTTTGCAGCAAAAACTACATAATGTAGTTAGTTCCCGACTTTTCGAACTATTATCATACCTATTAGCTACAAGAGCAACCAAACCTTTACCCCATTAAGTTAACTGACTGCTAATATGGAATTTGGCAAGATCGGAAAAATCTAACATCTAATACACTTATCAAACATCAAACCCCAAAAAAACAACTTATTCACACTGGACATTAGTTACCAACTTCGCAAAATAACCAATGTATAACAAAAAACCTCCCAATTCAACAATTAACACTATATATATGATCATTACAATTTCAAGGTCGATTTAATCAATTGATCGATAATAACAAATTAACAATAAATGAGGATGATCATCAGTAAATGAAGAAGTTCAAAGATAGGATAGATACCAGTACCTGATAAACGATCTGCCTTTGTAAGTGTCATGAGAAGAGGGTTGATCGGTGACTTTAGAAGCGTAAAGACCTTCACTGCCGCCATGAAAGAAGAAAGCATCTGACTGAAGTATGAAAGCTTCGTTTCTGTAATCGTGAATTGAGCTTTCGACTTTGTTGATTGAATGGAAGATGATGATGATAAACATGAACCCTAGATAAAACCCTAACTGTAATTTCGCAGGAAAATCTCTATCGACCCTCATTTTGGTGCTTAGCTCTTTCTCTCTCTTCTTTCTGTGTTTTGGAAAGTATAGTCGAGTAAATTTTGTTTTGGTGAAATACTGAAATGTTCACAGTGACATACATACATGATACACATACCAACCGGAATTATGTTGTACTCTATGAAAGCTGACAGCATACGTGGCACACTGGTTTTGGTTCGGATATTTTATTTAGTACTTTTTTCTATTTTTTAGAAAAAGTACTAAGGCTGGTTTGATTCAACTTAATTTCAGTTAAATTAAGTTCAGTTCATTACCATTAAATTCAGTTCAGATTATGATTATTATAATGATTATCATAAATAATTAGAATAATTATAATAATTGAATTCAGTTCAGTTAAGTTTAGTTCAGGGCAATTAAGTTCAGTTCATTGTCATTAAGTTCAGTTCAGTTCAGTTAAGTTCAGTTACATGAAATTTAGTTGAATCAAACGGAGCCTTAGTATTTATTTTCTTATAGGGTATGGTCTCCATTGATATGACTAATATCCATCTTTTTATACATTGCAATATCAAATGCCAAAAATGATGTTTTGAAGAGAATCCTAATCAATGTGTATTAGCAAAACATAGATTTGATGTGTCAATGAAGTGTTTGGTTATTCGCTACAAAAGTTTGAACAATAAACTATTACTCAAAATAAGTTTTGTCAAAAACTATTTCTCAATATAAGGTTGGATTAGTTAATTATAACTCATACCTAAAAGTTTTAAAAAATTACATTTCTCACCCAAGACTATAAAACTTCATTTATTTATCACCCAACATATCTTAAAATTTCCAACAACCTATTTTCTTGGGATATTCTCCCGAAAAGGTGCAATTAGAAGTAGTGTTTAAATATTACTTAGTATTTATTAGTGTTTATCTTTGTTTATTTGGTGTTTATAGAAAGAAGTTTTATCATTCTAAACTTTATCCACGTGACGTCACTGTAGCCAGTCTGTCTTTTTGTAATAAACAGTGTTGGTGTGAATTGTAAAGTAGAAGAAAGCATCTTCTACAGTAAGAATTCCGTGCTAGAGCTCCTCTACAAAAGGGAGGCTTGTGTATTGTGCAGGGTAGAGTCTCCTGAACATTCTTGAGCACAGAGAGAAAGATTTGGCTTCTCAAACTTCTCTCTAAAACCAAGTATCTCTTGAGACCATAACAACCTATAGATGCCCTCTATCAGTCCTAGATTTGTAAACCTAAGCTTTCCTTCTTTGAAATCTTTTTCAGAAGGAAACGTTATCCCTCCGAACCTTATATCATAAATAAAATGTGTTATTGATGATTTGAGTCACATTATCCATATTCAAATATCTAATTGAACACTACGTTTTGAGGTAGCTAGGAAACAAACAAATGTGTGTTGGACCTGATCTAAGGAAGGTTTGGTTGGGATTAAGAACCTCTGTAAAACTGGAAGAAAACACTTCAATTAAGATTTATTTGCGAAGCTTAGTGGGCCTTAAACCATAGAAGATATATTATTTGTAAGTAGTAGATTGTTTGATAACTAGTAATACGTACCAATAAGTCATTAACCAGAAAAATTAGCTTAAAAGTTAGGCAAGACCGTCTGAAAAAAGTTTTTGTGAAAAACGAATCAAAAACAATATTTAGGGTCAATTTGCAATTTTTGAAAGGTTGGAGTAGCTTTAGTAATTAAACAACAACATTTAAGGAATTAGTTTTAGAGCAACCTTATAGTGAAAATAAGTTTACACTAACCCTTAGTTTGGTAATTCACTCTGCTAAATAATGTAAAGGACTCTTACTTGAATTTGAGGAACAAAAGCCATTTACTGATGTAGATGTGGATTCTAAAAGGTTCGATCTTTAGTTTCTGTTTGGTCTAATTTTTACAAATGGGACCCCTTAGCTTTATTCTCTTAAATCCTTTCAGTTAGAGTCACTGGATAAACTTTGTGTAAGCAACATTATTATAAGTGAATCATACCATCTCCATTAAATGTCTGACCTAAAGAGTGGTCTACAATGTTAATTAGTTACACAACTGACATGAGACATCTTTATCACATGTCACGTTGGTGGCAAGTGATTTCAAACATGAACGATTTAGAAGGGGGATTCAATGTGCAATGTTCAATATTCAATAGCAAACCCCCAAATTAAAACTTCAATATATTTACAAAATTGTCACTAGTTCAATTCAAAGTTGTTATTTCATAAATTGAATAATGTCAAACGATGTTGTAACTGTTTTTGTTATAGTATTGATTCAAATAACATATCTTGTTAGAACTTGGACTCAAATTGTCCATTTAGTTCGTTATTGTATACTTCTATCTCCTTCTCCAAATATGCGACTAACAAATTGTTAAAAAAATTCTAATTATAGTTATAATAATGCTAATGATCTTACAAGCATGAATAAAAACTCCCTTTCAAAACTTGATTGTTGGTTGAATTATTAATGTAAATCAAGATGTTCCAAGAGCTTTTATTAATGACTCTGTCTGTTCTTTTAGGGGAATTTCTATTACAATTGCCTCTGAAACGCGTATTTTCCTCCTTTAGCGTGTAAGATTTTTGGTTGGTGATTAGATATTAACAAACCTTGAGTTGATATAAAAAAAAAAAACAAAAAAAAAAAGAACAAACATTGTGATGTCCCCTCCATAAAGTGGTAATAATGGCCGGTACTTGTGAAGTTAGGTTTCAACTCGGTTGAGGTTCGTGGGTTGACTTACCTTGACTTGAACTTTCTTTTTGTTGAAAAGTTATTTTTTAATTATTTTATTTCTTTTTTTTTGAAGGGAAAAAGAAAAGGCAAAGTGCCAATCAAACTAAGGTCGCTAAAAGGCATGGCAAGCAACACTAGCAACACTAGCAACATCTTAGTGGGACACAAATGATAAATAGAAATAGTGTTTAGGTCTAACAATTATATCAACTAGAAGTAAATACAGCATTAGAAATAATTAAACTTGTACGTAAATGCTTAAAAAAAATAAATAAAATTTTACGAGACCGTCTCAAGGTGAGACCCCCTTTATAGCTAAGCATGACATATGTATAATGTCATACTTATTAGAGGGGCCGCCTCATACGAGTTTTTATGTAAAAAAAAATTGAATGTGGACAAATCATGGTGCTCCAATTATTCATCTTTAATTCTTTATGGTTACGTACGTGGGCTCTATTTTGTCTTGTTTGCCCATTTACTTCATGGAATCCACCAATTTAATTAAAGAAAAAGCTTGTATGAACTTTGTTATCCGTTTCTGACTATGAACTCCACTTTCTTTACGTAGGACTATAAGAAATGCTTTGCTTGCTTGCCAAACTCTGAAAACTATTTTAAGAGTTATTGGTAGATGTTGGGCTTAAGATTTCCACGCTTAATATTGGTTAAGGAAAGTATTCTAGTTAGAATATGAGTCTAGTTTATGTAAAGTATTATTGAGTAAGTCAAGCATATAATATTGTTTTAAATATTATTTAGTAGTAGTTTTCTAATTGTGTTAGGAGTCAAGTTAGGTTAAAGTAACCTAGTTGTAGTCTAGTTGTGGCCTATATAAAGAGGTCATAGGAGAAGGTAAAAGTATGAGAGTGATCGGGGGGTTTGTCCCCGGCTCCATCAAGTTAAGTCAGGTGCTCTGGGATGTTCCCATCACCAAGTCCAGTATGTTAAGTGCCAAAGTATAGTACAGTTTAGCCGGTGATTTTTTATCCCTCAAGTTCAAGGAGGGGTTTTCCACGTATATCTTGTGTTCTTTATTGTTATGCTTCCGCGTGCGTTATAGTCTAGCTAAAGTCCACATCAAGTGGTCTCTAAGTAAAGAGTATATAATTTGTTGGTTCTCTTTATTTTCCCAAAAAACTTCATTCTTTTGTGGCATCAAAAATTTAAAGATGGGAGTGGCAAATTATTTGGACACCATCTTGGTTCCCTTAAGTCTCTTCCTCACTGTGGGTTACCATGCTTTTCTATGGCACAACTTCAAGCACAATCCCTCCATCACCACCATAGGGATGAACACTCACAAGAGGAGAGAGTGGCTTCAACTCATGAAAGTGGTAAGCATTTTTTCAAAAAAAATTAAAGCTTAATCATGTTCTTCTACTATACTGATGAAAAGAAGCAAAACAATTGGTAGTTTGTCCTTTGATTAATCGCTCTATTTCTCATCATACGTAAGTGAATAAGCGTATTGGGTATATATTGATTGTTTTAGCCATGTATTTGGAAACATGATTAGAATTTTTTTTGGTGCAAAACATGGTTAGACTTTGATACTATATGTTTGAAATACTAGACTTCAAGTGTATTAAATTAGGCATAAATATAGTCAAGGGGGAGTAAATTATTACCAAAAAAAGGGGGTTAAGAGGGTACAAATAGTGAGAAATTGTATTCTAATACAACTATACAAGGAGTAGACATTCTATTACACAGTTTTGTTTAATGGATGAAAAGGATAGAGATCCTCCTATGTTTCTTCTTCGTGCAGTTCTCACAGTAGGGTTGTTGAAATGGGTTTGTGTCTTATATGGAAAAATTAGAAAGTTTTGAGCATGAATTATAAACGAGTGAGTTACTACTCTACCTAGTGCTTACTAATTTTGCGTTGAAACCTCACAGTCTCACTTGACTTATATGTACTCACTTGATTAAGGCCCACTTATTGCCATTTATTGAAATTTATCGTGGTATCAGAGCAAACTAGATTGTCTTTACATAACCCCGCGGGGTATTGAAGTGAGTTTCTGTCCCACAAATAGATTACTCCATTCATTGCCAATTAGATTACTTCATCTATTGTCAATTACTTTTGAATAGAAATCTCACTTGACTTATATATATGTACTCACTTGATTAGTGCCCGGTTAGAACTGCATGCAGAGGATCTTTATCCGATCCTGATGAAAAAGACATAATACGTCACAATACTTTGTTCATGAGGTTGGGGAGGTCGGGGGCTTAGGAACAACATGATGAGCACTTCCCAGTCCCTTTTATTTTTTGTAGCTTTGTTATGATTTTCCTGCCCCATTTTCATTTCATTTCATTTAATGCAACAGGGTGATGATAAGAAGGAGATGCTGGCAGTTCAAAGCCTAAGGAACTCCCTAATGGAAGCTATACTAACAACCACCATAACAATGCTCATGGCCATGGCATTAGCTGCCTTAGCAAACAACGCGTACAAGGCCAGCAACCTCATGGCCGTGACCCCGGTTTTCGGGTCTCAATCGGGTCGGATCATCGTCCTCAAATACGGGTCGGCATTGGTTTTCCTATTAACAAGCTTCTTGTCAAGCTCCATGGCGATAGGGCACTTGGTTGATGCTAACTACTTGATTAACGCATCGGGGGAGTTTTTGAGTCGTAGACATACCAAAAAGGTGTTGGAGAGAGGGTTTATGATGGGAGTTGTAGGGAGTAGAGTGCTTTGTATTAGTGTCCCTTTGTCTTTGTGGTTGTCTGGGTCTGGACCTGTGGTTCTCTCTTCATTGGCCATGATTTGGGTTTTGTATGGGCTTGATTATGCTGGGAAAACAGTACAAGGCCTAATAACGAAACCTATGGTACTTGGGCTTAATTAAAAGATGTTGGGCCTCAATTTGCTTTACAATTGAATTGAATTTTCATTGTAGCTCATCTGATTACCAATGATAAATGTTACAATGACAGATTATAGGATCGATGATTTGTGTTACCTCAAATTCGCAGACTTAAAACATGGTATAATAAAATACAGTTTAAAAGAATTGAAATAAAATACTCATGATTTGTGTGGAAAACCTTTTACAACTCATAAAGGAATGAAAATCACGGTCTAAATGACTTTAATAAAGACTACTTATGTTAACTCTAAATTGACCTACACATTCATATTCTCATTCAAATCAACATTCTTCGTAACACACTTAAGCCTGTAACGAACAACTAACTCTACCTATTGTAATCAACGAACAATTGTTCATTTTAGTAAATTTCAACAAGTAGAAAAGGTACAATAAAAACCTAGAGCTTTGCTACAAGTAATGGGTGTGTAACATAGATCATTAGGTAATGTTTGTATAATGAAAGAAACGGTGCACTTTCTTTCTCTCTCAAAATTAATCTCGGTAAGAGTCATTTCAAAATAATGAACTACTTATATCAAGGGTGTCTTTGACTAGTGGTTAGATTAATCTCCCTCGCTCATGTGTATATATATATATATATATATTATACTGACCTTTATGCCTCATTTGAAGCTAAAAAAAAAAAGTTCATTGCCTTGATAATATTTGTTTGATGTGCCAATCTTGCCTTGCAAACTATGGAACATCTGTTGTTTCTTTGACAGTTGGTTAGACCTATTTGGATAGGTGATGGTTTAAGAATGGAGGATTTTCTGTCTTGGAGCCTTAGGCTCTTATTGCCTCAGCTTAATTTTACTTAAACTCAGTTTAGTTTAGTTCAATTCAGTTTAGGTTAGTTCATGTGTATCTTTATCAGTCAGATAACTATTTATACCGAAACTAATTCATGATGATAACTATGTTATCTGAAAGATCTCAGAGCATACATTCAAACGAGTCCAGTAATAATGTATTTGGACGAGTTTAAAATGGTTAAAGGTTAATCTAATTCAATTTTATCCAGTTAAAGATAACGGGGCCTTAGGGGCTATTCAGTAACTAAAACACAAGTGGTGTATTCTTGAAATTGTTCTCTAGGGGAGGGGGGATTCAAATCTGGGACCTAATACACGTAGGCTATGTTTTGGCAAATTAGTTGTAGCTATAGCTGCCAAATGTTAAAAGAGGAAATAAATTAGTAGAAAATTGCTAAAAATTGCTACGAAATGCTAATAAACTTGTTGCAGCTGCAGGTGAAACCTTGTAGGGATAGCTTTCACAAAATTAGTTATAGACATTGTTGAAAATTGAAAATCATCTGGCAAACTGTTTGGTAGCAGAGAATAAAAAATACTAACTGCAAGTTTCAAGCTATAACTTTTGTTGAAAAGTTAGTTGTTTGTGCGAAACATAACCCTAGTGCCTCAATGTTAACCACTAGGTCAAAGAACTTTTTTTATCCTGTAGTGATATTAGTTCACACAGTCTTTGTGAACTGGATATCAACATCAAAGGTCGCTGTGGTGTAGTGGTTATCACGTCAGCTTTACACGCTGCAGGTCCCTGGTTCGATCCCGGGCAGCGACAGTCATAACTTGTTTTTTGACGATTGAATAAAGGACTACAAAGTTGGTAAAGCCCAACACTAAGGAATTGAGAAACCGGTGTAGGACCGTACTACCATACAACACGGCCCAGTTCACTGCACATGATGTTTGTGTTTTATTCAGGGAAACACGATTTTTTGGCGCACTTTCTTAAATTGACACCTTCTTACATAAGGTTTTATGCAATTTGCTGATTGATATGGTCCAAATGGCCTAATTTATATGGTTTTATGCTTTGTTTTGATGAGATCATTAATGATTCCACTTTTCTTTTAGTTTTTAGCAGTAAAAAGCGCAAATACCACACTTTCAGACCATGTACTATACACAAGGTTGTCCGGCTAACGTGTCAAAATCCTATTGGCTTGAGCTAGTGATAAAAAAAATAAAGATAAAACTGTTTTCATTTGAATTTGAAAGGAAAAGTGGCCAAAAAATTCAAAGTGTCTAGGGTTTGGTGACATATTGGTGGGAAAGTAACTAAATGTATTAAATTAATCCGGCGAGATTAATAAAGCCGGCTCGACAAATTCCGGCGAAAATTTTTGTTTTTTTTTTCCCACGCAATATCTGCCAAAATTGATTTACAAGTTACAACCATACCTCCCTCACTGTCATCTTCAAGTATTTCCCCAATTTATCCCCAAACAAAGCGTACCTCCAATTTTTCTCCAAACCAAACCTAGCCCCAATTTTTCCCCAAATTTTCACCAAAGAAACCCTACTACATAGCGATTGAATCATCAAGGAAGAGGAGTAAATAGTGTAAATCTTGATTCCGGTGGAGAAGCTGGAGAGATCTGTAGCGGTGGGACGTCATGATGTTCAAGGCAAAGAACGGCAGATATTATGCGACAAATTCGTCGGTAAGTATGTACACCTGAAAACTTTAGTTGAGTCAAATTTCTAGAAATGTGTATTAGTTTAGCTTGGAAATTGAATGAAGATTGTTGTATTGCATAATGTTTGTGGACATGCATATAGAATCCTGAAATTGAGAGGATGTTTGAATGAAATACTTATCCTGATTTAGATTCTATGGTGATTGAATTGATATTGATGAAGTGTGGATCCAAAATATGCAATACTGTTTCTGAAAAACGATTGATTTCATATTCTGAAGTTGAGTCTAAAAAATTGAGCTCAGACATTGTAGCTAAATACCTACATATTCACTGAATTCATGTGAATAACGATTGAATTCATATTCTGAAATTGGGTCTATAAAATTGAGCTAAGAAGTTTTAGCTAAATACCTACATATTCATTGAAATCATGTGAAACCAATAGAACTTAGGACAGGTTAGTTGAAAACTGGTAATGTAAATGATTATTTGTAAAAAGGTTAGGTGAATTATTTGGCTGATTACTTGTTCCTTGTTCATCATATGTGTGAATGTAGATGCCAGGCTACTGCACTGTTAGAAATAAGCATGGTGGATCCTTGAGAAGTGAGCCAACATTTAACTACTATGGTGGTTCGGATGATTGCTTTATAATTCCAGATGACAGGTTCAATCTGCAAGGGATTCGGGAGTGTATATACAGTTTGAATTTTACTAGGTATCATCGGCTTTGGGGTGAAAGATACATAGGGTGTGTGGCTCCGCTAGACACAGATGCTGATATAAAATCCCTGAAATTTTGTAATAAATTACCCCATAGAGTTATATATGTAGAACACATAGCTGAGCAGCATGTTAATTTTGGTGAAAAGAAAGTGGCGTTAGGCTCAGTCTGCAACACAGAACGACGTCGAAAAACATTAGCCAAGAGAAAGTGGCGGAGGTTCAAGAGTGTTGCCACGAAGAAGAGGATTCCATGCTTCCGGGAAGATGAAATGGTAATTTCTTATAATATGCAAATGTGAATATCGGTTTTCAAAGTAGAGTTAGAGTTTTATGTTCATCTTGCTCGTATTCAGTTTTGGTTGTTTTAATACAAGCAGGATTGTTGTTGAAAAATGTTCTATTAAAAATAAGAGTTCCCTGGTGATATTGAAGTAATTATGAAAGGGGATTTGGAAGAAAAGAATTGCATAGTGGAGAGTGATGATGGGTGTCATGACGATGAAAGTGAATGCAAGTCTGAAGATGGTAGGCCCGCTGCGTTGGACGAGGTGAAAAAGGAAAAGGGCTCCGAGGGCGCACAGGGGGATCAGTTAGAGAAAGAGGTAGAAGAACACAGCCGCACGTTGTTAAATGAATCTGTTAGTTGTTTTAACAACAATGAGGAGCTACACCATGAAGACTGCAACGGCGTAAGGATGGATGAGGCAGAGGATGAGGTAGAAGAAGATAGCAGCTGCACGGTGTTGAATGATCCGGTAAGTATCTAGAATTAACTTCATGCATCCATAGTATACGAGAACGATGACGTGGATCACATAAGTGGAGGTTGGTTAATTTCATGTTGTTATTCAGGCATTCTATCGTTTCGTCATGGGGTGCAACGTCAATATGTATAGGAAACTGATTACAAGTTTGGGAGAAGAACAAGTTTTGTGGGTGAAAGAAATGGGATTCAATGACCTCCTAAAGCTGTCTATATCCAACATCGATAGTAAATTTGGATACTGGTTAACACGGAGGTTTGATCCTGAGACACGGAAGCTGAAGATCAGGGACGGCCAATCTGTTTTGATTAACGAGAACGTCATTGGTTGGGTGCTAGGAATTCCCTGTTCGACGATGTTTACTGTACCAGTAAACAAGTGTAAGAAAGCTGTGTACAGGGAAATGTTAACTAACTACAAGGCGGCAAGAGGCATAATGGAGAGAGACCTGTATAAAATGACCTTGTCCGAGCGTAAAGACCGGGGTAAATTCAAAAGGCACTTTCTACTGTATACGTTGGGGGTTTTGCTGTGTCCTATGCAAAAGCGCGGGATCATCACACAACACTTGAAAGTCTTGCACCATGCGACCCAAGCTGCAAAATTCAACTGGGCTCAATATGTATTGGAATGGTTGGAGGAGTATAGGATCAGAATTGACAAAACCGTTGGAGGATTTGGAGGGTGCACTCTATTACTGGCTGTAAGTTGTACATGTGACTCCTTACACTCTCCGTTAGTCTTCAAAAATTGATGCTAATTAGTTCACGATTTGCAGATTTTATACTGGGATAGAATAACAACAAGATGCGAGAAACAAGGCTTAGGTGGCTTGGGCATGTGAGGAGGAGACATCGTGATGCACCGGTGAGAAGGTGTGAGAGAATTACACTTAGAGATTGTAAACGAAGACGAGGACGCCCGAAGAAGACTTGGGAAGAGGTAATCAGGCAGGATTTGACCCGTCTAGATCTTACCGAGGACTTGGTCCTAGATAGGAGAGTATGGCGTAGCAGGATCCTCTACCTCCGCGTTAGATTAGGGTTGTGCCTTGGCTAGTACTAGAGGTTGATTCAGTTTGTTTATAGCCTGTAGCGTCTCCTTCAATTTATGTTGCTCAGTAAGTAGAATCTTGTGTTAGTATGTTGACTGATTTACTTCCCTTGCCCTTTTGATCATTCTTTACTGCTCTAAAAAAAAAAAAAAAAAAAAACGTTTTCAAATGCATTTTCGAAAAAAAAAAAAAAAAAAAAGGTTTTTGTGGGTCTTTCGGAAACAGTCTCTCTTCTAGGCGACTAGTTAGGGGTAAGACTGCGTACATCTGGACCTCCCCAGACCTCGCCCTAGGCGGGACACTTACTGGGTTGTTGTTGTTGTTGTTGTGTATACTGGGATAGAATAGACCTTGGGAAGCCTATAAATTGGAGACTAGACCGATGTAGAATGCGTGCGTGGGAGCAACATACCCTTGAGGCAGCGTTGAAGTTGGGGATTTGGGAGAAGATGGCGAATATGGTGCTGCAAAGGTACCCAAAAATGTTCCCTCACTACCTGGCCTCAACAATTGGACACGAATTTATAAAATCGAAGTTTTATAATCCGAAAGTAGAATTTGATTTTTTTTCTTATGACGAAAATTTTGATAAATCTATATGTTTGCATCAAATTGTTATATTCGCATATGAATTGTTACTAAGAAATATGCATTTCCTTTTGTCTACTGCAGATTGATTGTTACGACGAAAGTTTGATAAATCTATATCTTTGCAGCAAATTGTTAGATTCGCATATGAATTGTTACTAAGAAACCCACAATTCCTTTTGTCTACTGCAGACGGTTGAAGGCGTCACGTATGGCACGCCATATCCAACAGGGAGTGACATCCGTTGAAGCGTGAAGGTAGAGACATGAAAGTTCATCCAGCATTGCTTAGAGTGGTAGTAAGAAGGATTTAGTGGAACGTCTAATAATAGTTATCGGGGCTGGTGGGTAGGAAAATAAGTTTTCGATGTATCATTAGGAATAATTTATATGTTAGAAAGGAAGTGTATGTGAGAAAATTTTCTTCTTTATCGGAGATGTATTGTAGAATTAGATGTGAGTATTATTTGTTATCCTAGGTGGGTAGGTGTATGTTATATAGGTGCAATTAAGGCACTTGTAAAAGAATAATCCCATTTTCAATAATTGTGATGTTTGCATAATAAAATGTGTAATGTGTTGTATGGATTAAATAACAATCGGTGTGATTATTTATTTTGAAATAGTTTACGAGTGTGAGGGGCACAATATATAATGTAATGAAGCATATAAAACAAATGTCATTTGGAAGCGAGCATACGATCTTTAATTACGCAACTAAAATAGAGAAACTAATTGATAAGTCTTGTTGAAAAGCAACCCGAAGGGTGCAAACAAAGTTGTGCCGTTGAAGTCGAGTTAGTTACAAACCGAGTGTTGAAAGGGAAAGAAACAACCGCAAACAAGTTTTTGCCCAAAATATTACAAACAAGGAGGGGGTGAATGATAAATGAATGTATCCCAAAGAACTAAACAGGCAAAACGAACCCCGCTCCAATTCATGCTATCCAAAACAAGTTGCTCCATGGCTGTGGGAGGCATCAAAATGTGCCAATCTCACCTATAACGATAGAGATCAAAAAAAAAAATTAGTGTTTTATTTTAATAACGTGATTACCTGCTAGGCAGGCTTCTACACCAACATCATCACATCCAATACCGTGAAAGACAAAAATCTAAATATGTGTATGAATTTAATCGAAAAATGAGTGTATAGACATAATTGATTACCTGGTAGACCAACATCATCCTCATCATGTGAGCCATCGGTTACACCTATACGCAATATAAAAGTGAGTGTTGTAAAATAAAATCAATTGAATATATTATAAAAACTTATTACCTGGCACACCACGATCACCCTCTGTTAAGTTTGAGGCACCTAATAACGAGGAAGAGCAAAACATTAATAAAAGTATACATACAATCAGGTACCATTTTATATCTGTTATTACCTGGTACAACAACATCATCGTATGGCATTTTGGCCTGGACAAAGCCGTGGAATACAACCCCATTGCATTTGACGACGTGGAACTGTATTTGATCAGTCCAAAGCACAAGAACCCCACCCTTGAAACCACCCGGCTCCATAAGCGTCCAATGTTCAAAAGGAAGACCATTGATTATAGTTTCAGTGTTGGAATGTCCCACTCGGGTCTCGGTTAGGCCTGGCAAAAACTAACCCGACCCGATAACCCGACCCGAACCTAACCCGAAAAAAGCGGGTTACGGTTGGGATTTTCGACCCGAAACATTAAATGGGTCGACCTGATTGACCCGAAAACTTAAATGGGTTAGGTTAAGGTTGAAAATTTCAACCTGCTCAACCTGAAAATTACCTGCTCAACCTGAAAAGTTAAACAGGTCAGGTGATAGATCAGGTCGACCTGATTTGTATCGGGTTCGGGTCGACCTGATCCGTTTAACCCATCTAACAAGTGAAATGGAAAAAATAAAAAAGTGACCCAAAACTTTTTAACCGGCCATAGCCCATGAGCCAATCAGCAGCCCAAGCCCAAAATAGAGAAGCTTAAAAGAGTGAAAAAAACGGAACCCTAGCCCTCATTTTTTTTGCCGTCATTTTATCATTCTCTATTTCTCTCTCTTCCTCACTGAAGTTCACTCTCTCTCACTCTCTCATATTCTCGATTCTTCTTCTTCCTCTTCGGCTCTTCCTCACTGTCTCGACTTCTCTCATTCTCTCTCATTCTCTATCTTCCTCATCTTTCAAGCTCTTTTACTCTGTTACTCACTCACTCTGTCTCACTCTCTCTCACTCTCAGTCTCACTCTCTCACTCTCTCGATCTCTCGATCTCTCCAAATCGGTAAAATAAACATTCATTCAACAATCAACAGGTATTATTTAGTTATCAAATTTGTGTTCTTTAATTTGTTATTCTTATTTCTCTTATTTTCTTTATACTTTGTTTATTTATTTTTTTCTGAATCAATATTTTCATTTCTCAGTTGAAGTCTTGAAGATCTATACTGATTGCAAATTTATGTTGATTTCTTAATATTTTTGATAATCGTATTAATTATATTTTTTTGTAGCTTTGATTGAACCACAATTGGAGGAGCTTTGTGGATCCATAATGAAATTAAAGGTGAGCGATGAAGAGAACCCAGTTGAGAGTCCACTTCAATCGGGCTTCGCAGCCGAAACTCCGGAAAGTGCAACCGAATCGGCAATGTTTCATTGATTTAAAGTTCTGAAAACTAGTTTAATTGTTGATGGATTTTATTGGTTGTAATTTGTAAACTTGTAACTTGCTCAGACTTTGTGGTTTATTATTTGTTATTTGCTATGGATTGTTGACTCTAGGATTATGAATTATGATGAATTGATGATGCTCCTGTCACTTTGTCAGCATGCTTTGAGGTGCTTTGAGCACTTGAGGAGGTGCTGCCAAAGTGCTAACAACCAGTTTTTATGAATCATTTTACAGTAAAAATTTTTACTACTAGTATATAGACTTTTTGAATGAAGTATGAAGTGTGCAAAAATAAAATCAGGTTACGCAGATCATTTCAGGTCAACCTGATCTGTAACAGATCAGGTTAGGGTCAGATTTTTTGACCTGTTTATTAAACAGATCAGGTTAGGGTCGAGTTTTCTGACCTGTTTAGTAATCAGGTCAGTCGGGTTCAACCCGAACCCGACCCAACCTGATCTGTTTGCCAGGCCTAGTCTCGGTGACAATGAACACATTTGGGCGGTAAAGCAGAGCAAGAAAGAGAAAGTTACGCCTAAAAGACGGTCTTGAAATTCCTCTAGCATTCCAAATAATGTATTTGGCATTGTATTTCAGAGAGACACGTTTTGCCAATTTAGGATGTTCGGCCAACTTGTCTTCGTCCCAAGCATCTACCACATCATTTTGTGGCATAACCCTCCAAAACCTTGGATGTGGTACCACACGACAATCATACAAGGAAAATCTGTCCGAAAAAGGTAGGGTTGTTGTCATATGAAGGTAAAATTCCACCTGCTTTGGTTCCGTATCCAACTTGTAGACCTTCAAACAGATAATGTAGTCGTTGTTACGACAAAAACAAAATTTTTGACAACATACATACAAATCGTAAATGATGTTGTTACCATAGAAATAGAAACAGAAACGATAAGAGTTAGTTTTGTTACCAGTTAAGTGGTCGCTGTTACCACAAAAATTCATGCTTTTACCATTTACATACTATTTCGTATAATTTCCATTTTTTTTTCATCAACAAAGACAAGCAAACTGATATTGTTACCATATACAAAGTACAAACAAGATGTTGTTACCATAGAAAAACATAATTCTGTAAATTACCATCAGCAGAAAACAACACAGACAAGGCATTATTACCATATATATAGTTTCAAAAAGCATTTACAACATAACAACACAAAGAATATGATCATTGAAAGTGAATATGAAGAATAAAGTTTGTGGAAAATGCAGATCTGAACGGAATTGGAATAGGCAGCCATGCGAGCACGTGTGGGGATGTCGTTCAATAGGCAATCGACGAGAGATTGGCGGATATCCATGGGGCGTTCAACAAATGCTTCCAGTCCCGGAGGCACCACTATGGTTTGTTGTTCTCCTATTGACCGCATTGCTTCAATCGTGTTAACGACTTTGGTATCCCCGAGAAAACTCATGTCCGCCATGTTGATAAGATGTGCAGGTTTAGCAGGGCTGCGATTTCCATTGGCGTCCACAACAACCATGAGGAGCTCCCACAGTTCCCCTTTTGCGTTTCGGGGGTTTAGGATGAGGTTGCGAATCAAGGAAGCCCTGACTTCAGCAAGGCAGCCATCCTTGAGCTTGACGTAATACAAAGTGTTGTTAGGGTTGAATTCGGGCTGACCTATGTTGGGTTTGTCGAACATGTCGAACTTCCCCCTTTCCTTGAAATAAATTGCTGGGCACTCCCATGGAGGAATTGGATGGGTGAGCCATTCGGGCAGGACATTTCGAAAGAGTTCCCTTATTACAGACTCTGAGGCATATAATATAGGTTCATTTTTCATCAATTCATCAAAGTCTAGGAGATGGAGTTGCAGATCTTGTTCCGCCATTAGGGTAGGGGTGAGTTTAAAGAGAGAGAAAAAGAGTAGGGGTGAGTTTAAAGAGCGAGAGAAGGAGAAACGAAGAAAGTGTTCTGAAATTATATGAAGGGGTGAAGTTAGGTTAGGTTTTAGATCCAATTATATCCAACGGCGGACTTCACTCATTTTATTTAATATAGTTTTATAAAGACTATTCATAAAAAGATAAATGGACGGGGATTTTTTCTTTAATGATTATCAGAGTAAAAAGCATTGATTTACTACGATTATCATAATAACAATGTTCCACATTTACAGTTATATTGTAAAACAGAAATGGACGAACATTTATTCTGTAATTCATTATCATATTAAGAAGCATCGATTCTCCACTGACTATCATAGTAACAACGTAAACCATTTAGATTTATATTGTAAAACAACCTCCCTGAGTAGTAGAAGAACCAGGTATCTAGAAATTGAACCAACTCGATTTCATAGAAATAGGTCTGAATAGAAAGCCAATTACTTTAATACGGAAGACAATACATTTCAAATAATTGAACAAAATGGAAGAGAAAGCCAATTACTTTAATACGGAAGACAATACATTTCAAATGATTGAACAAAATGGAAGATAGTTTAGAAAGACAATACATTGGTATAGGATTTTACAAAGGGGAAGATAGTTTAGACCACATGACTAAGACAATACATGGGAATAGAACCTTAAACAAACAAACAACATCAAAACCCAACAATGAAAAATCTAAACAAATGACTCAAACTTTCTTCATACAAACCCCACTTCTAAGGCGGGCCAACTCCTTTAAATTTGCAACCTGGTGCAGTTTCCTAAGGGCAACAGCCTTTGCATCTCGCTTCTTCCTCTTACGACCTAGACTAGCCATGACTCTTAATTTTGAACCATAGACCCTCTGAAAAATGCGGTAGTCTTCTTCAAAATACATTTGAAGATTCTTCATCCATGAACCACCCTCCACAAATATGTCATCCAACTTGAAGGGACCAACAGTCTTCATTGCCATCCACATGAATGCTCTTATATCTTTCACCTCATCATCATGTGACTGTTGGAGAATTTGAAGGGTAACCATAGTTTGAGTTAGGGTTTGAGTGAAGAATGGTGGAAATTTGTGTTTGTTGATTGAAATTTAATGAAGCACCTATAAAAGTGATTAGGGTTTGAATGAAGAAAGGTACAAAAATTGAGTTAGGGAAGGGGTATATATATAGGCCAAGTTTCTGAGCATTTTCCATAATAGGAGAAGGCGGCAACTTTCCCTCGTCAGAATTGGAGAACTTTATAATTTTCCCTCCAAATATTTTGGGCAAATTCGAATTTACCTCGGTTTTTTTGATTCGTATAACTATTGTTGTTACCATATAATTAAGATACATCATGAGTTTGGAACTTATTTGTGAACATTTGTTCAATGTATATTATTGAACCAGTACTCATTTGCACACACTATGTATATTTGATAACGACGTTGTTCCTACATAAGATAAATATCTCCATGTCAAAGAAGGAAATAAATAGGTGTAGGGTTTAGGGTTTAGGATATGGCTATTGTTGTGTTTGGTTTAGTGGGTGTATTGTTTTTCTTAATGAAATGAAAAATGGTGAGAGAATGATATTAAATCACATACTTGATTAAGCTGGTTACTTTCAATTGTTCGACACTTGATACGTACTTATATTGGTCCCTCTAATACGAATAATTTTAGGCGTACTTTGTGATATGTATTCAAATGTGTATAAAAGGACATAATGAATCTGATTTTGATGGTAAAACGTTACATATGGGTCTCAAAAGGCGAAGACAACAAATATGGTTTGTTTGTTAAATTGAAGGGTGGTGTCATTGAAATAACGTTACTATGCATGCAATGACGGTGAAAACTTCACTATTGTTTATGCATGACATAGAATTTCAATGTTATGTAGGGAAACCAATTATATGTTGACAAAATTTTGTTTGAGCGGTTTTATCATGACATTCGGTAAGACTAGGGTGAGTTTTTAAGGAAATTGGTCATTGCACATAATAAGTGACACCTGCATTTTGTAAATAGTAACCCATTTTTGTTTGACTAGTTGTAATAGAAGAGTTACTCTTATATGGTATGCTTCTATTGAAACGAGACTAATATAAATTGCAGTGATGGTTAATCGCATATAATTATTACTATATATTATATATATGACAAAAAAATTTCTAAGACGGCTTTTTTGCAACTTTTGGGGATTGACGGAGGTCAAATTTCAATGAAATAATGGTCACTGCTCACCATATGTGACCCCTACATATTTAAAAAGAAAAATTGAGTTCTCAAGAAGGTCGCAATGCATAGTGATAAACGTGACATTAAATCATATCACATAAAAAATTTAAAATGAATTATTAATCATGAATATAAAAACATAATAAGAGGAAAAAATTAGTCATAAATGCATGTGTCATTGTATATTTTTTTCTTCGTATTACTAGATTTTTTTTTTAATATCACTAATTCTATTTTTCATATTGATGATAATAAGGAATGGTGACAATACGTTTAGTAAATAAAGTTAGATAAAGAATAATAATGAAAAATAATAACTATTAATAAAAATCTATAAAGTTGTTAAAATAATTATATAAAGTTGAGTAGTAACAAGTAGTCATAAAAACATGGGTGATAAAAAAATAATTAAAAATAGTCATTCGATTTTCCAAAAAAAAAAGTAACATAAGTGTAAATATTATATATTCACTAAAATGAAAAATATTTGCGAAATGTGTATTCTATTTTCGTTGTTAACATTTTTTTTTACTTTTCCTTGCTACTCTTATTTTTTTATTCATATGATGAACAAGACCCCCGTGCATCGCACGGGTACGAAATGTTGTAAGAATTTAAGATATGGTAATAAAGAATTATAGGATTACGAAATGTTGTAAGTAGTCAATACATGGTAGATTATGTAAATCATTTACGAAATTCACATTTTCGTGTTTGAGGGAAATCTTTCCTGTAAAAGGTTGTTATTATGGAATACATGTTAAGTATATTGTTCCTACTATAGTAATAAATCAATGTGGTTATGGTGTTGACAGTAGTTTCCAAACAACGTCCTATGCATGGTATCATAATTACCCATGTACAAGTGTACATCGATATAAACTACTATTGCAAAGTACTATATCACCGTCTTATGAGATGAAATGATGAATAACAATAATTTTGACGAAATTAGATTATTTGCCAAGACATAGTACAGTTAATAAGAAGTAAAATTATATTGCACAGTACGATTTTCCAATACATTGCCAAATTCATCAAACAACAGTGGCTGATGATTGATTAGGAATTCCTGACGCCTCCATATAGGTGGGTATCGCTGGTTGATTGAACTCATTCGAGCTTGTACCGTAAATTGCTGTGTTGGTGCCTGTCAACATGGTAATGTTGAAATTCTACGTCGTACGTATAAAAATACATACCAAGGCGTCTGATGACCCTTCCTTCCCACCAACCGTCGTTCGCCCAAACCTGGACAACGTCACCAGGTATGAAACGATCACATAGCGACTGTGGTGGCCGCGGCCGTACACAAAACTTGTGCACATCATCAATTAGAGGCAATGAACGATTTGCATCGCCCTACTTAAAGAGTGTTGTACATTACAGTTACAAATTTTGGGTGTTTCAGCCTTTCTGATATAGTTGCTTCAAATGATGATCCAAGTAGACCATGTTCATGTTGTGAAACCTCGACTTCATCTCCCATTCTAAAGACAACCATATTTGTAGGCAGGGAACAGAGATTTTGTGAGAGAGAGTGTGTGTTATTTTAGTGAAATTTGAGATTTGTTTGCAAATGCAATAAAAGATTAGGCTAACTCTTATATATATACTAAATTTATAAATAAGTGGGATAGGAGGGGATAAGAACATACACAGTGAGGAAGTATAACCGTTTGATTTTAGTTTTGGAATTGTACAATTACAATGTTAACCGTTGGTGCGCGACGACATCATTTATTGTACTTCATGGTAGTTTTTGCCCATTCATATGGAAATCAGCCATATCATACATTATTCCACTACAACGCTTAAAATTATGTATTGTCAAACATACTTATCGTAACATTTAGGCATCATTTTACGTAGTTTTGCAAGTTTTCCTAATAAAGAAGTGAAGGTCCAACTATTTGTGTTCCCATATAAAGCAGGTTTTATCTGTGTTATTTATTATACATTACCTTTTTGAAATAACACCGTTATTGAATTAACTATTGTCCAGATGCTAAAAAGTTTATTTATTGTCCAATGGGAAAATAGATTTATTATTGAATCACCCCAATGTAATTGTAACCAATTGAAGGACAATGGGAAAATAGATTTATTATTGAATCACCCCAATGTTGTCTTGAATTTAATGTTATAAATATAACGTTAATTGAAATTGACCTATAAGTGAATTTTCAAAGAATTGGGAAAATTCAATGCAAAGTTCTATTTTCAATGTGAATGGTGAATTTATATGGGGAAAACGCGCATGCTTTGACGTTTATTTGTCCCATTTTCAATGCGAAAGTTGAATGTATATGCGGAAAACGCGCATGAATTAACGATTACTTGTACACGCACCAATTTATAAATAAGTATCTGGTAATTATGATGGACCCGCAAATAAATTTGTAGAACTAGTTGTTCTGATGTATATGAGTATTGTTTTCATTCTCTTCCTTTTTACTTGTTTGTGTAAACAACACATTATATAAAACGTTTCAACGAAATTCACATATTACATAAAATGTTTCAACCAACAACGGATACAACAACCTGACAGGTTACATAAAACCTTTGGAAAAAATTAATTAATGGATACACAAAATGTTTGAGGACCACCGTATTAGTGTAAATTTACAATTAGTTATATAGTTTACATAAAACGTTTGGAATAAATTAAATAATGAATACACAAAATGTTGGAGGTGGTACTGTACTAGTGTAAATTTACAATTAATTATATAGTAACATCTTCTGCTTACAGTTGAGTTCAGTAATTTTATAGTACAACGTTTTTTGAATTACATAGTAACAACCGAAGTTGAACAATATTACGCCCCTTTTTTTTAAAGTAGATTTGGTGTAACAACGTGTGCTCAAATAAGAGTACAATATTAATGATAATGTACATAAACTTGTTGAACAACAACATAAGTTTGCAAAATAGATTCATAAAATTGCAGACTCCATGTCACAATTTTTCACAAGAACAATAGCAGAATATAATTTGGTGGTGTAAATTGGAATGAACTACAAGATTAACAAAATATACCATTTGATTCATCCATAACAGCATTACATAAAACAAACATTGACAAAAGGGTGACAATCTAATTCACCTAATACAGTAAAAGTGAAGACCAGTTCATACAGATTGGTTACAAACATCTTTCACCCAAACAAACCAGGTACACTTAATAGGTAATAGAAATAAATATGATAAATGATTAACATTAAAACTCCACAAAAGCCAACGTTTATTCCCATGATTGGTGATGTTCATCAATTAGTGACGACTTCCTTTTCCTTGTTCAGTCGCTCGGACCTTCTCACCTCCTGTTTCAGCAAAATGTCATCCGCAACAGGTAGGGGAGCATACTTCTGAAAAGCTTCTTTCTCCTTTTCCTTTAGTACGTCGAGGAAGACGTCGGTATACTCTTCTTCGTACATTTTCTTTAGGGTGTTGGTTTCAAGGTCGCAATCGCCGATTATCTTTCCAACCTCTTCTTGTGAAGTATTGACAATGAGTTCCCTCATGAACATCCTAACTTCAAGGAGATCTCTTGCATGGTTCTTCTTAATGCAAATTTTTTTCTCACGTTTCATGGAGGCCTTTTTTATGTTATGTTTCACCATTTTTGGTTGTGGTATATTGAGACAGAGGTTTAGATGTGTTTGTATATCTGAACTTAGGTTAATGTTTTTTGTTCAACGCATAGGATGCTATTTATAGAGGACAGACGAAAGGAACAGTGATTGACGACCACGTTGACAGACGAAATTGATATCCAAGTCTTATGTGATGTTGTTACTACGGAAATGGTCGTTGTTACATTTACAGACGTGGGAGCTAATCACTCATTTCCATTTTTCCCGCCAATCCCCAAAGACCGCGAATTCCTAAAAATTACGTGTCAGTAAATTACAGGAAAAGTACAGTGAACAAAACGACAAAATATAGGGTTGTTACTATACATGGAGAGGGGAGACTTCGGTTGTCAACATGGATTAGGGTTTTGTTATTGTGAATTAATAAGTTGTCAGTAAGATGATAATATTTTTCCCGCCTTTTTCCGAAAGTACAATCACATGTGAACTTTTGTAATCATATTGAGTGGTTCGAGGTATTGTACACTGCGTCAGCATGTTTTGAGTAGTTTAATATTTTATTCCAACCCCAAATATGAATGTAAGAGATTGTTATTTGTAGTGACATGAATTATTTACGTTCAAAAATTCTGTGAAAAATCAAATAGGCAATTAGCTTATGGTTGTTACTTCAGAAATAAGTAATGTTTAAACGTGATGGGTCTTCGTAGTAATATGGATTGTATATGTACTCCCTCCATTTCTGAAAAATGGTAACATTTACTTTTGCACGATCTCCAATGCACTACTTTGACCATAAATATTTGTGTTTATATGAATATATAAATTATAAAAAATAGATTTTCCGAAAGTACTAATTAAAACGAATCCAACGATAGTATTTTTACATTGTAAATCCTTATATTTTTTCCGAAATTAATGGTCTAAGTTTGTAAAGTTTGACTTTCAAAAAGTAAATGTTATCATTTTTCCAAAACGGAGGGAGTAAGTAATATCAAACGGTTTGTTACTTCATAATGTTCATGTCTGTAACCGTTTTTCTTCAAAAAAACTCTCAATTCATAACTACCTCAATAACCGCCTTATCCATAACTTACGAAATAAGGTACATTAGATTGCTCTCCTATAAATATTACGGGAGTTATCCCATTGTAAGGGCATCTATTTTCAAATAACATATAATTAAATGGGTTCGAAGAGACCACTAACCAAGATACGTGCGGAAGATTTACATTTGGAAATGGAAGGCAATGCGATTGAACGTTATTTACATTTGGAAATGGAAGGCAATACGATTGAACGTGAAGTCGAAAGGGGTAAGCGTATGCAATTGTCTATCAACGAACTCCCTACAGAAATTAAAGAAGATATAATGTTGTTGGTTGTTTCTTTTTCATGTATAAATTACACCCAATTGTCAATAACGTAATTTTAAATGATATACATTGTTTGTTTACATTGTCATTGACTTTATTCACGGTCTTGAAGAGACAACTTTTACCATTAATAACTATAATAAGTATAATATGATTTACTGTACCATTGTATACTATTTATCATAATTCCATAAGAAGGGGAATCCTTGATATGCACGGGTAACCATGGTTGTTACAGTTGCAAGGAAATGAACGCTATTAGACAAAATAACTATGTGCTTCAAAGGGTTTTGATAGATGATAAATCTCTCAATCATTACAGCGGAGTAGAATTCTTTAACAAATGCTTACGTGCAAACAACCCTAAAGCTATGTATATAGAGGCCATGGTATGTTAGACTCCCTATTTGAAAACATGATGCCTATGAACACATATAACCCTTCCCTATAATTTCATGCATTGTTTTATGAGATGCAGATGAATCTATTTAGAGAAAAACCAAGACACGAGGTTGCTATATGGTTTTTGGAGATGGCGCCATATGCTGGTCATAAGCGCGCTTCGTATGTTTTTAGCCTATGCCTTATGGGCATGGGAGATGAGTGTTGTGTAAGAAAAGGGATTGATATGATAGGGAGATTACACTAGTACAGAGATAGACATCTACGACGGGTAAAAGACTCAATCTACGACGGTTCCGGTCCAAAGACGAACCGTAGTATGTACGGCCGACGTAGTATGTGTAACAAACTACGACGGTTCATCAACCGTCGTAGATAATATTATCTACGACGGTTCCGTGTCTGAACCGGAGTAATTTGTTGGTATTCTACCACGGTTGGTCACAGCAACCGTTGTAGATTCTCTAGTTATTATTACGGTTGCAAATAAACACCCGTCGTAGAATGTCCCATTTTTCAATATATATATATATATATATATATATATATATATATATATATATATATATATATATATATATATATATATATATATATACTTATTTGAACCCATTTTCAAAGTACATAAGCTCAGATCACTAAGCTACCCACACATGGCTTCTCCACATAATGTGCTACTGTATTACCTACTCACTTTACATGGATAAATTCACAAGAATTAATAGAAGCTTATAATATTGCAAAATCTTCAGCGAGAGCAACGGGAGACAGCCCCACCACCCCCTTTGACACTCTTTGAATAAGAGCAAGTGCATCACTCTCAAAATGATCTTGTTGCAAACCCATTCTATGTGCCAGCTGCAGCCTATATCTCCCATCCACTGTCTCAGCTAGCTCTGCAAGTCACTTTGCCTTCACTCTCGTCGATGCAATCGCCAACAGTTGGGAATTCACTTCACTTTAAACATGGGGGCGACCTGCATAGGCAACGCATACTCTGCGTACTGCCTATAATCTTGCACCAATTTAAGTAAATTCAAAGCAAGCAGCTAGGATTAGGGTACCTTATGCTATCTCACATATTTACAAAATTGAGAGGCAATTATGAAATTCGAAAGCAGAGAGTACCTTATACTAAAGCACCATTCTGACATGATTATATCCTTCAAATTGCACCACTCTATTGATAGTTGGAACAATCAATAAATTCAGACCTGCAATAAATTAAAAATAACAAATTTTATCACTTTAAGGACTTAGATTCAGATTCTGTTCAGTCCTCTTTTAATCCTCAGCTTGAAATTCTTTCTCTCACAATCCACCAGCTCACAGTCACCCACAATTTCAGTATCAATACGCAAAATTAAGAATCAATATGCCTCAATAGAACGTCCGCTTTTTCTAACAAAGAAACGCCATAGAAATTGTGATATGGTAAAAACAAATAAACTACTTCATTCGAGTATATTGGTGTTATATCAAATACTTTTAATTTTACAAATTAACTAATTAATTAATTAATATATATGCATTTATGTATAGCATATGATTATGAAATAGGCGGTCCGGCTTCATAGGAGGCCTCAAATATGATTCATTTGGCACTTTTCATCCCTAGTTCACAATGATCATGTGTTTAATCGTGTTCACGGAGTGATAATAGGTGTATATTAAAGCTGTTCGTAAGAGACGATAATAGAGTGATTAGCATAAGATTATGAAATTGGCGGTCTGGCTTCATAGGAGGCCTCAAATATGATTCATTTGGCTATTTTCATCCCTAGTTCACAATGATCATGTGTTAAATCGTGTTCACGGAGTGATAATAGGTGTCTATTAAAGTTGTTCGTAAGAGACGATAATAGAGTGACTAGCATAAGATTATGAAATTGGCGGTCCGGCTTCATAGGAGGCCTCAATTATGATTCATTTGGCTATTTTCATCCCTAGTTCACAATGATCATGTGTTTAATCGTGTTCACGGAGTGATAATAGGTGTCTATTAAAGCTGTTCGTAAGAGACGATAATAGAGTGATTAGCATAAGATTATGAATTTGGCGGTCCGGCTGCATAGGAGGCCTCAGTTATGATTCATTTGGCTATTTTCATCCCTAGTTCACAATGATCATGTGTTTAATTGTGTTCACGGAGTGATAATAGGTGTCTATTAAAGCTGTTTGTAAGAGACGATAATAGAGTGATTAGCATAAGATTATGAAATTGGCGGTCCGGCTTCATAGGAGGCCTCAATTATGATTCATTTGGCTATTTTCATCCCTAGTTCACAATGATCATGTGTTTAATCATGTTCATGGAGTGATAATAGGTGTCTATTAAAGTTGTTCGTAAGAGACGATAATAGAGTGATTAGCATAAGATTATGAAATTGGCGATCCGGCTTCATAGGAGGCCTCAATTATGATTCATTTTGCTATTTTCATCCCTAGTTCACAATGATCATGTGTTTAATCGTGTTCACGGAGTGATAATAGGTGTCTATTAAAGCTGTTCGTAAGAGACGATAATAGAGTGATTAGCATACGATTATGAAATTGGCGGTCCAGCTTCATAGGAGGCCTCAAATATGACTCATTTGGCTATTTACATCCCTAGTTCACAATGATCATGTGTTTAATTGTGTTCACGGAGTGATAATATGTGTCTATTAAAGCTGTTCGTAAGAGACGATAATAGAGTGATTAGCATAAGTTTTTGAAATTGGCAGTTCGGCTTCATAGGAGGCCTCAATTATGATTCATTTGGCTATTTTCATCCCTAGTTCACAATGATCATGTGTTTAACCATGTTCACGGAGTGATAATAGGTGTCTATTAAAGTTGTTCGTAAGAGACGATAATAGAGTCATTAGCATAAGATTATGAAATTGGCGGTCCGGCTTCATAGGAGGCCTCAATTATGATTCATTTGGCTATTTTCATTCCTAGTTCAGAATGATCATGTGTTTAATTGTGTTCACGGAGTGATAATAGGTGTCTATTAAAGTTGTTCGTAAGAGACGATAATAGAGTGATTAGCATAAGATTATGAAATTGGCGATCCGGCTTCATAGGAGGCCTCAATTATGATTCATTTGGCTATTTTCATTCCTAATTCACAATGATCATGAGTTTAATCGTGTTCATGGAGTAGTAATTGGGGTCTAATGCATTGGTGAAATATGTTTTAGTAATGTTCAATATTGTAAGACATGAGATTAGTAATGTTGATGATTGTAAGACATGAGATTAGTCCCGATGATTGAATTGGTCACTGAATATTATTAGTAACTGGTCGTTGATGATTTATTTCAAAGATAAACTATGTTTTATGGTAATGCAAATTCATGATAAGGATGTTCATTCACGTAACTATGCATGGTGTTAAGGTTTCAACACGTGTATGCAAACGTGTTATGCAATGTTTCGTGACAATAAGTTGTTATGAATAAATCTTTAGATTATTGGCAATGGGTTGTAAAGATATGACTTTTGTGCAGTCTAGGGCCAAATGTAATGTAATACACATGTTGGTTGTTACTACGTAAGTGGAGCCACTTAAATTGACGGTTAATAGAATTGGATAAACTCAGAAAAAACGGTGTTAGGTGGTTGGTACTTTGTTCCAACCGATGCAATTATCCTATAAATACATGTCTCTTCCCCAATACAAGCTCATTCCTCGTCATAAATAATATTTTAAACATTGGTTCGAAAAGACCATCAACGAAAATGAGTGAGGAAAAGATACATGTGGAAGATGAAGGGGTTATAATGGATCGGGTGGAAGAAAAGGGTAAACGTAGACGCTTGTCTATCGACCATATTCCAATGAAAGTCCTACAAGACATTATGCGGTTGGTTGGTTGTTCTTCATCAAAAGATTTCGGCAAATTAAGAATGAGGTTTTTGAAAATCGTACACATTTATCAATGACATGTCATTATTTTTTTTTTTGTTTTTACACCAAAATACTTAACATGCGTATATCGGGATTATACTTAACACGTTTATTGTAAAATGTGTAGTTGCAAGGAGTTGAACGAAGTTGGAGACAGTAACTATGTCCTTCAAAGAATATCGTTAGAAGATCTATCTTTATGGAGTGAAAGTGGATTACGTTTCTTCCACAAATGCTTGTTAGCAAATAACCCCGAAGCTATGTTTTTGGAGGGAATGGTAGGTTACCCTATTTTCGCTATGCATTTATTGATATTATCACTAATTGACATTCATTATATTTCCGTACATAGATGAATATTTTTAGAGATAGCCCACAACATGAGGATGGGTTGTTTTTTTTTGGAAAGGGCTTCCAATGTTGGTCATATTCGCGCTTCATATGTTTATAGCCTTTGCCTTATGGGAAGTGGAGATTTTTTTTAGTGGCTAGAGGAATGGATATGATGGGGATATTAGTGAGGAACATAAAGGGTATTGGTTTGGTGGATTGTAGGAAGAGTGTTAGTTCTGCGACATGGTGGCCGCCACGTTCAAAGAATAAAAAATGATAGATCCCGATTTGCACTGTCCATTGAAGGATGTGCATGATCCACCTCGAGGATGGAATAAAAGTCAAGATTACGATGCCAAACTGGAGGACGTTGGCCCAAATTGTGATGTTTGTAGGTGTGCACGGGAAATGTGTTTCTTCTTCAAGTGCGGAGGACCGATGTGGAAGCATTATGACTAATAATGATGGATTTTATAAGCAAATAGGTGTTTACTCATTTTATTTTGTAATTTAAATTTCAAAATGTGTTGTTTAGTTATTCGTATGTTGTTTGCAAGTGATAGTATTTGTAATAGATTGGTACATTAATGTTAAAATGGTTATTTACTATTGAAGTCAAACTAAAATATTAAATAGAGAATTTCTCTCTAAATTTGTACTTAATTACGTGCATAATTTTGCTGAACCAGTCCTTCAAAAATTACTATCGTTGTACACTCGTAATGCAAAAACAAAATTATGTTGTTGGCAAAAATATATTTTTCCATAGACACGTATACATAAACAAAGGCCTATTGGCCAATCTTCATACAAGATTTAATGGAGCTACAGTGGGCGTTGTTCATACAAAAGTTTATAGTTATTGAAGAGGTTATCATATAAACCGATACCTTTAAGTCTACATAACTATAGTCGTACTGCCGATTAGGGAGCATGTATTGAACACTCTTGGTAACAGTTACAAAGAGTGGTGAAGTAATGGAGAATCTTAGAGCATATGATGACGACAAAAAAAACTAGTCCCCCCAACAGCCATTTGGTGATAATTTTCTCCCTTCTCAATTTCCTTTGTAGATCAATTATTTGTTGAATGAAAATCATCCCATTAGACTCACACTTGGACAATTCGATCCTCAAATTATCCATTTCAAGACTTAGCGTATGACTATGAGAAGCCATATTAGCAGTCGCTCCATATGTCGGAGAAGCGATAACGAGGCTTCCGCGTTCCTTGAGCTGCGTCATTGTCTCTCAGGGCATCCCTAAGTATTGGTATTAGATGTTTAGCCTTGTCGCACAATTCATCGTCGATCCATCTGAATTTGTCACATCCGCCCTGTTCCTATATTGAATTGAAAATAACGTAGGCAGGAGGTCAATATGAACAATGATTTAAAGATTAAGTAGGTACAAAGTTTTAATTTTTTTCTTACTTTGGGGATGACACATTTCATGAATCTTCTACAGGGGTTACGATCTGTGAGGGATGTGAACACCATGACGTTACGATCTCCCGGGCAGTCACACTTGGTTCTTTGGATCATTTCAGTGTCATACTCAGGATCTCGGCTGTAACTGTTCGCGTATGTGTATAAATGCTGAAAATAAGAGGAAACACAAGACAAGTAAGGATCATTGAAAAAGATAATACATTTCAAAATTACTTCCTAGTGCAAGAATAAATATACCTGTTCCCATTTGTGAAATCCAGATGGCATTGTAAAATTTGAACTTGATGAAGAAGCCATTCTACTCACTGACTTCCTTCTACCTCTCATTACAGCTTTGGGAGAAATAGTTAAGGTTTCAAATGATAGAGAGAATTTCAAATAAATAAAGGGAATGAAATGTGCAACTTACAAGAGGATCACATGATATATAACAAAAGGAAGCTTGTAATGGAAGTCTTTAAATAGTATGAGTCATACATTTTTAACCGCTGCTATTGGGTATTGTGCAACTCTAAACGGCTAATTTGAAAATGAATGAAATGACATATAAGGTTAAGATATTAAGAAATAAGAAGGTATTGGACTTATTTTAAAGCACTAATTTACAATTTCAGTACTAATTTTCAAATCTTCTTTATGAACAATGTCAATTTACAGTTGAATTTAATATTAACAATGAATAAACTATTGAAGTTATTTTAAAGGAGTAAATTACCATATATGTAGTAACAATGGTATTTAATTTGTGAACAATGTAAATAAGTTTTTCCATTTCGTAATAAGAATTCTTTACAGAAATGTGTTTCGCATCGAATGGATAGACACAACGTGTTTGGTGGACTAAAATACGTGGTAGACATAATTTTGTTTGGTGGATAAATTAATGTAACGACAGTTAAGACTCCGTTGTCAATGACACGTTACTTATTTGTCGATAAAAGTAAATGGTCGTATTTGATAATACGGGCGGTGATAAGATGTATTCAGTAACAGTGAGTACAAATTTGACAATTTTGTGTAAAACACCTTAACATAACCCTCATTTGTTAATTGTATGAATGTAAATTTATTGGAAATTTAATAGGTAGCGATGTTATTAGTTAGTTGAAATAATGGTCGTATTTTTTTTTCTGCTTATTTATGACGCAGCATCCTATTTATTTTTTGTGGTTTTCGAGTTCCCCCTTTTTTATTATACAGTGATTTTGAACAAAACGAGGGTAAACGAAAATATAACTTTTCATATTCCCACCAAGCACACTTACACCAAACACTTACACACACCTTCTCAGTCTCACACACACACACACACACACTCTCTCTCTCTCTCTCTCTCTCTCTCTCTCTGAAAAACTTTGCCGTAATTTCATCTGTGGAAGCATACAATTTCGATCAGAATTTCTGGAACAATTAGAAGGACTAAATATTACTAAAGGTATGAGTTCTAAAAATCCAAGTCTTTTAGTTTTGAATTTTGTTTCCAATTGTAAACGGGTAAATCTTAGGGTTTTGTTCATATTGAATTGATTTCCTTAAAATAGTTGTATAAAGTCGGTTTTGGGACCATTTAACAACCCAGTCACTACAAGACGTTAGTTTGGGTTATGTGAAAAACAAAAAACTGTTTCTGACATTTAGGGTTTGTTTCAAAATTCCTAATTTCAATATTCTTGAGGATTTGAGCCAATAATTTTTATATTAAGTTTCAATTGCAGACATTTCTTATTATTATCAAACTGTTAATTTGATTCAATTTCATCGGGTGAAGAGTTACAACTTGTGAACATCAAGGAAATCATGGCACATAAGTAGATGGGAATGAGATTATTTTAAACTGTGAAACTTCACATGTTTTATAAGAAATGGTTGGTTGTTTTTGCATGTTCAAATATAGTAATGGTGTGAAAGTAATTGTTATTGTGCTTTGGGTTGGTGGCTTGTGTTTTTTAATTCGACAGTTGGAATATGTTTCAAGATTAAAGTAAGGATTCAGTATGTTTTGAAGGATGTTTAACATAGGTTGGTATATCTTTGTTTATTTAGATGTCAGGTATTTTGGAAGAAGATAACATTTTCGGTACGGTTGCAGATATAGGCCGCGACGAGGTAGTGTTCTTTATGGAGTTATTTAGTTTTGTAGGATTTATGTAACCAAAGTTGTTAGTTTTCTAAATATAGTTTTTGGTATGTTGGATTATAGGTTGAAAAGAGTTTGACCCAATTATCTGTGTCTGACTACCTAGAAGAGGTTAGTAGGTTGAAGTGTGGAAATGTGACAGTTAATTGTGGGCTCTTAGAAACTAATGTATCATGAAATGTGGTTTTGATTTTACAAAGTGTACTATAACTCTTTATTTTCACTTCAAAATTTCTTTTGAAAACTAATCTATCATGATATGGGGTTTTAGAATAATGCTGCAAAGGACACACATGTTAGTGAATCAATACAAATCGAACTTGGAATGGGGGAACTGAATACAGCGGTTCCTGAATTTGATACGCCAAAGGTAAATCTACATGTTTGTCTTTCAATTTATTTTCGTGTAGTGTACTTTAGGGACTAACTTCAAAGTGTGAATTTGGCTTGGATAATTAGTTGGGTGTTAGGGGAAGAGTCTAAATGAACAAGTATTGGAAACTTAAAAATTGAATTTAAGTGTGAAAATTTAAGTACTATCCGGTTATGACTACTCTGAGTTACAACTGTTGCTAGGGACCATTTGATTATCATCAACAGACTGGTGATGCAACTGTTGTTCAGGGCAATTCTGAAACCGCCAACAAATTGGAATGCAAGGTAAAGTCTTGACGACATTAATATTTAGGGCAACAATACTTTCATTTTAACTGTTATGGTTAACAATCTGTATATATTTTATGTTAGGGACCAAATGATTTTGCTAAACCTGATTTGGAAATACCTGGGGGGGGGGACACATGTACAAATGAGGAAGCAGCAAATCACCCACAGGTGAACAAATTGGCATGAAAGTTTAAGCATTTATTTATGCTATAATGTGATAGGATTATGTTTTACCTAAGAAGGTGTTTTATAAATGTTGGTAGGAACCAAAGACAATTGTGGAAAAAATCTTCGAGCTACGTCATGAGGGATCTTTTCATATAGTGCACAAGGAAGTGAGGGCTCTTTTCAGAGTGCACAAGAAAGTGCTGAGGTAAAGGAAATTGAAAACACATGTTTGTAGTGAACGTACACTATTAAAAACAAGAATAAGCAGCTTGTTGTTAATACAAAATGCTTATCTTTCGCAATTCATATGTGGGATAAAACTGTGGGAATGTGGTTGTTACTATATTTAGTGGAATGCATATGTTTGGGAAGTGTTTACAAAAACATTGCGTTTCATTTAAAGACTTAACTAAAGTTAAATGGAACTGTTTGTTGTATTACTTAATACCTTATTCACCACCATTGTTGTTAACTTGGTAACCTTTTCAGGACATGAATATGGGGAAGAAGCAGCCTAAACACGTTGAGTCAACAGGTTCTGGGTCAGGCGTTGATAAGCTGAATATGGAGAATCAAAAGCAGCAGACTGATGATGGGGGTTTCAAATCAGTTGCTGTAGTGCAGGCTACTGAGGTTGACTCAACAGGTACTGAGTCTGGGTATCAGCAGAAGAATAAGGACAGCCAGAATGAGAAGGCGGATTTAAACACATGTAGAATAGGGTCTGGGTCACCCAATCAAGAGAAGAGCCACAATAAGGCCACAGAGTTTTTGACCTCAGATCCTCAGTTGGAACATAAGGAACACAACAATGGTTCTGGGTCAGTTTCAGCAACTGACGACCACCCGCTGGTAGGGGATGACTCTGTGAAGTCAAGTAGTGACCAGAACCCTATAAATGTCCCTCATGAAGGTGGGTTTGACTCACCTACTGAGAACCCGGATTTCGTAAAGGTACCTTTTATGAAAGTATCTGCGTCCGAGTTACGTAATGAGGAGGAGAAACACAAACAATATTTGGCGAAGAAGGTTCCATTAGTGACTTTGAAATTAATATGTGTTAAATATATTCATATAATAGTTGGTAATAATTAATTAAAATTACATACCTGTTTTTTTTCTGATTTGATTTGCAGAGAAGTGTAGAAAAGTCCAACGACAAAGAAGACGATAAGGCTGGCAGTGGTAAGAAAAAGAACAAGAAGAAGAAGCGAGTACAGGAAAATGAAACAACCAATCCACCTGACTTCATAGTAGAGAATGAACCCCAGGTTACAGTCCACACATCGAAAACCTCACAACAGAAAAAACATCAAGGTAGAGAGCTGAGGTCAAAACGCTCAGAAGATACTTCAAGGAAAGCATCAAAACTGAATCTACCTCAGGTTCGAGAGATGAGGTGATATTTCAACGACAACACAAACCGTGGCTGTAGAGGGGGTACAATTTATGGCTTTAATGCCCTCCAATTATTTTTCTTTTATTAACACCTTCATATGAGATTAATGATTACTTATAAGTAGGTTCAACTAGTTTTATAGGGAGTGTCCACAAAAGTGATCGCGGAGGACAAAGGGAATAAATCAAAGAAACGAAAACGCTCAGAAGATATTTCAAGGACAGCATCAAAACAGAATCAACCTCAGGTTCGAGAGGTGAGGTCCCAGCCCACTCAAGATATTTCAACGACAACACAAACCGGGGATTGTGATGGGGTACAGTTTATGGCTTTAATGCCGTCCAATTAATTTCTTTTATTAATACCTTCATATGCATTTAATGATTACTTATAAGCAGGTTTAACTAATTTTATAGGGATCGTCCAAAAAACTAAGCGCGGACGACAAAGGGAATAAACCAAAAAAATGAAAGGGCAGGCCTCCTAAACCATCAGTGGGGAAGACATATGTTAGTCACTCGAAAATACCACTCGTACATTTAAAGCATGTGTTTGATGTCTCATGAGTTTACTAATTGAAATTATTTGGGGATATTGAATGATGCAGGGGAACCATACTTGCAGATGCTATCCACACAAGATACTTGATCTTGTGAAGCACCTATCTGCAAAACAAAAACGATGGGCAGATGAAGCCGGGTGGGGGGCAATGGTAAATTTTTCCCTAACTAAGATCCACAAGGTCCTGGCGCATTGGCTTAGCCAGAGGTTTGAACCCAAATATCAGCTCCTAACATTGAGAACTAAGGAAGAAGGTGGACCCAAACAAGTAGAGATCACGCCGAACATGGTGAGTTGGATCTTTGGGATTCCAGGGAGGAGGGGATTGAGGGAAGTGCCTCTAGCTCCGGAGAATGACCCCGAGGTTGTGGCCATGGTCAAAAATCTTGAGAACGACGGTGGAATCCACGGGATGCATATAAAAAACTTGCATATCAGGCGAGAGACGACAAAATACAGTTTCTGAGATACTTCATTTTTTAATGCCTTCAAAATTTGCTATGCCACACCCAGAGCGAATGGTTTAGCCCAAAACATACGTGTGCACTAACAACCAGGGTTTTGAACAACGTTCTTAAGTATAATTGGTCCCAGTATGTTTTGGACTGGATTTGCTCGTTCAAAGAAAATAATGATCGAAGCAAATGTGGAGTGTCGGGGTCTGCAATGCTTCTCACGGTACTTTTACTTCGACGTCGTTGTACTTTTATTACATTAGGATCTCATTGTACAACTCTATTTCGAATAAATAACGTCTTTTATTGGTATTGACAGCTTGTTTACTTGGACCGAATCGATGTTGGATACGGAGTGAGGTGGGACATCAAAAAACCAAGGATATGTCAATGGAGTGATAAGGAGCTCGAGAAAGCTGTGTTCAAGGACATTACTCCTGATTTCCATTTTGGTGCAGCCCAGGTCAGTAGATGGAAAGCTACTACAGTCTACATTAGTGTCATTCTATTAAGATTGTAAACCTGGACATAGATTGTTACTATATAAATGGAAGAAAGTCAATTGTGCACTATTAAAATATGTGGTTGTTACTATTCATTGTGAACTGAATAACACACAGAGGAGTGAATCACCTGTTATTTTCGTGATTAGGATTTACTATGTTGTGTATTTGAAATGTTGTTTAACCTAGGTTTGTTACATGTCATAATTACATAGATTGTGGCCGATGTCAAGTATGGAGAAGAGTATCCAATAAAGGACAAGGATATTACTCCCCCATTTGATCAGTCAATGAATGTCACTAACGACGAAGTAGTAAGTGCAGAGGAGGAGGAAAGTGTTACCCCTTTGGATCCACCTGAAGGGTTTTTGGTGGACCCTGTTCGGGGACAACCTAAGAGGAGCAGGAAAGCTCTTCAGGCACTTGCAGCTAAGGGGGCAACAAAGAAGTAAAATGCAGGAACTGTTTGTAGAGAAGATGGCGCTCCCAATAACAAGCCAAGTAACAACTTCACAGAAGAAAATAGCCTACACAAGAAGCGAGAGAAGAAGAAGAGAAAAGTGCAAGTGGAAGAGTCGTCTATGTTATCGGTTAGTTTAGTATATTTTCAATTGTTTGTATAAATATTCGTAGAGCCAATTTTATAGTTGTCTTGATTATAATTGCCTATTGTTTACACTACAGGGGAGTGCTGTTCGGAGGACGACGCGTTCTTTGTCTGCAAAGTTAGGGGCGGTCAGGAATCCAAATGTCAATGCGAAGGACGGTGAGCCTGCCGTCGCACATGTCGTCACGCCCATATCGGATGATGAGGACGAGAACATGGATGTGTGTGGTGGTGAATATAAGAGTGACAATCCTGGAAATAACCCAAGCGAAGATGAAGAAGAACATCGTGAAGATGATGAACCTCAAGAAGAAGACCCTGAAGATGAAGAGCCTCATCCAGAACAGCCTGAGGAAGAAGGAACGGGTCCTGGGATAGAGGACTCAGAACCTGAAACTATTGTACAATTACACACATACGAGACATAATTTCTTCAGCACTACAATATCAAGTACTTGAGGATGAAAGTCAAAAGGTAATAGCTAGGCCATGGAATTTTATTATAAATACAGATTACTCTTCATGTTTGGATAAATTAAAAGAATGAAATTTTTGCCCTTTTTTCAGGGATAACCATATTGCTGTCGTAGCGGGGGATGCTAAAATTTCAAGACGAAGGCATGTACGAGAGTTTCTCAAGAAAAAGGGAAATAATGCTGGGCATGTATCCATTGGTGCTATGGAAGCTTTGTCGTACTACCTCAAACTTTTTTAACACCCTTGATAGAGACACTGCTGCAAAGTTTGTATGAAAACGGGTCATCTCTCCAACCTGGCTGGTAAGCTGTAGGATTAATTATCACAAATATGTTTTGTCTATGGGCTTGTTACTATAGAAATGTTGTTAAACCTACGTTGCAAAACTCCAATTGCCCTTGATCATTGCACCAGTTAACAACCGTGTCAACCGTGTGATGAGAAAGATTCTGAAGAAATTTGGGGTTTTAAGAGACTAATCTGTTTTTATCATGGGATATGAATTAGTTTGGGGTACATTGTGAACAATTTTAAGATACTAATCTGTTATTATTATGGGATATGAATTTTTTTGGGGTAGATTGTGAAGCAAATGGTTTGGTCATGGTTACATTATTGAAGGCTTGCCTTTAAACACTAGCATGGCAAAAAGGAACGACTTTTGTACTTTGTTACCACAAATATGTGGATGGATTTCCTTTTGCCCAAAGGGAATGACTTTTATAGTTTTGAAAGCATTTTGGCTGTATATTATATGTTTTATTAGTACTACTTTCGTTAATCTACATTTTATGTTAAATAGTTTACAGGGAAGTGTGGCAACATGCTACTATGATTTCAATACGGTTCATTTTTCTTTACAAGAATCGTAGCTCTCCAGATCATATGAAGGTATTATATTAAATAAAGTGAGATTTCGTTCACATGTATTAACTCAAAATCTTATATCCAAAATACTTGCTTGCCATTAATGTGAATTGTACAAAATAGGACATGCTATTTTTCATCGGTCTACAAAAATACAACCGGTTTTAACGGACATCGTTCATGCTAGGTAAACCTTCCTTCTCATTAAACTAATTGCAAAATGGAATAACAGTTTTTTTCATCTGTCTAAAACAATACTACCAATTTCAACGGTGTCCGGCCTCCTCGTACTGGATGACTTAACGCGAACCTTCTGCCTTCAACGAATGATATGGAAACAACATGCGAGTGCCTTTGGGCCTTGACGGTGGACATGCACTTGTGTTACGAGGTAGTACTGTTGGGTTCAATTGTTGAATTGACGGCATATAACCCGGCATTCGTTATACCTCAGATGATGATCCCTCCCTGAGTTTTAAGATCCGATTACAATGCATTGACACATTGTACAAGCCCTGCTGTGTACCTGAATGACGCATCTGTAAGTGGTGGGTGTGCGATGACGAAAACGTATGATATCCTCTTTCAAGCAATTGTGGAGGTGGAAAGGGGGGTAATGGAACCCAGTGTTGTGAAGGTGCAACCTGTCCGCCCTCACTAATCATTACTCTTCCATGCTGCATTGGGGTGGATGTCGTTGTCGATTGGCCTTCTCTAAATGATTCTGATGCTCTACATGTTGCGAGTGTGATCCCGATCCAATACCGGCCACAGGGATGATAGCAAGTTCTCTTCCTTCATGTGAATGTGAAGTGGGAGTGCTGTTGAGTGGTAGTGAGGGATTATTACTCTGCGAATCCTGCATCAATAGTGTCATATTAAAGTAGGATTTATAGCAAATAGTTAACCATCCATCACATAAGTCCATGAAACTGCATATAATTCATTAACATTTTTTACTGCGGATTGCAAATAGAGGTCTCCTAAATATAATATTATATATGGTTGTTACTATAGTTTAGGACGCCTAGGAATTTTGCACCATATAAAATATGCATACCAAAACTGGTTGTCCGTAGATATTATACTCACCCTTGTCGTTTCCATTTCACCACAACCTTCATTATTTTTCCTTGACTGAGTCTTCTTACCACTGGCCACTGCTGTCCTCTTACCCGCTCCTTTTCCATTCCCTTCTGAAGGGTGTCTTTTCCTCCCTTTGGGGGGCCATCCCTGATGATATTGTACCACAGGGTCTTTCAAAGGGGTGTCGTTGACGTCACCAGAAACCTTAGGGTCATCCTCATCATGATCCGATGCTGGTCTCAGTCTTGGCTTGCCAAATACGCTGCTGGGAGGATGACCGAAGAACGACCTTCTCGTGCCACCCTTCTCAGTAACACCCTGCCGCGTCCTCCAACTTCTTGCACATGTCATGCGACCCTTCCCAGAATGTTTTTTGCGATTTCTCGTTCTTCATCGCCAGAACCTCCAAATAATGAGCCATGCGTCGTACCTTCTCCCTTTCCTTGCTTTTCTTAGCCTCTAAAGGATCCATCAAACCAATAGGAATGTCCTCATACTCTCTCACAATGTCCTTTCGCCACTGATCAACAATTAGAGTGACGGGTATGTGCTCCACACCCAGTAGGTCAAGAGCAGATATGAGGTGGTTGCATATAATTCCCCCAAACTCAAAAAGCTTGCATGAGCATTTATACTCTTAGGACTCTGTATTCAGCACGATGGTTTACTCTTTCCGGTGTTTCTTCCAGTGCAGTCGGACTAACTTCTCAGTGGCATGGTAGATGACAATGGAACCCCCTGCAGAATGCTTCGACAAGTTTGTGTACTTCAGCTTTGACACTTCACTCTTAATCTCACCAAACTTAGCATTCGTGTACATAGGTTGAAAAAACAACTCCACCAAGAATGAGAGATCAAATAGACATGGCTTCTCCTTCGAGACTTCATCCAGTCGTCCCTCCTCTTCTATCTTGCATCGCAGGGCATGCTCATATTGTTTCACAAAACGCATAAAACCAAACCCTAAGCTGACATATCCCTTTATGAAAGCATTCATCCCCTCACTCCGTTGCGTGGAGGACATTCCAACCCAATATGTACCACGCCAGTAACTTGGAACCCATCGTTCCCTTATTCGGTAGGCCTCCGTCACCCATTTGATATCTTTCAAATCAAACCGCATGACCATAGCTTTCCATGCTTCGTCGAACTCTTCTGGGGTTAGACAATCATGGACAGCTTTTTTCAAATAAACACAGATTTTTTAATACTCAGTATGCCTGCCTAGGGCCCTCCCTGCATTCTGCATCATGTGCCACAAGCAGAGCCTGTGATTGGCTTCCGGGAACACCTCTACAATTGCAACTCCAATTGCCCTGTCTTGGTCGGCAAGATACCCTTCGGGGAAACCCCCTTGCACAACAGCCATTGGTTAAAGACCCATATGAACGATTCCTTGGTTTCGTGGGTGATTAGCGCAGCCGCAAGCAATATTGAAGACCCATGATGGTTCACCCCAACGAAAGGAGCAAATGGCATGCGGTATCGATTGCAAAGGAATGTAGTGTCAAAAGTAACTACATGTCCATAATACCTACTCGCGGACCTGCATCTTGCATCTGACCAGAATACGTTTTTCACCCTACCCTCCTCATCTTTCTCGATGTCGCTGTAAAAAAGGGGATTTTGGGCCTTCAATTTGGCAAAATATGACTGAAGCGCAACAGAATCCCCTCTAACCGTTTCTCGTCTTCGCCAAGCATTGATGGCTTTCCTCAGGTCACGCCTATTGAAAGTTAAATTTTCGTGGTTCCCTCCACTCTCCATGAGGATCGTGTTGAATATCTTTACTATAGGGACCCCAGCAAGGTCCTGCTCCATACATCTCTTCATCACGTAGTCGTCGATATACCTAAAGTTCAGCTTTCTCCTACTGTTACTGGGGGTCAACGCATGGTTATGTTCCTAGTTACTCAGCGATATCACAAAGAGGTTATCCTTAGTTAATCGTGCACTCACAACTGCTTTGCACCCTGTTTCACATAGCTTGCACTGATACCGAATCATTTTAAACATGTGGTATTTCGATTCCATTTTCCCCGTTCTCCTCCTACCAACCTTACCTTTGTACTCAGGAAGAAGTTCATTCGATCTAATACGAAATTCAAACCCCATCCGTTAGGCATACAAGTGGCAATATTCAGCAAATTGGCATGCATCTTCAAATCTCATATCAGGAGAAGGGCCATATTGATCTTCTTCATCTGCGGGTGCATCATTCAAGTTAACAATTAATCCTTCTCTTTCATCATCTTCTTCCCCTTATACATCGTTCTTCTTCTTCTTGCATATAAAAAACACCCTTTCAGTTCCACATCACTATCGTCGTTCCCATCAACTTCCTCAACACTCACATCATCGCTAGGGTCGTCATTCAATTCAATACTTTCAAGGTGTGTCCCTCCAGTGTCCTTGTCTAATCGCTTCAATACTATCGGACTGGACACTATAATTGCCTCCCTCCATGCTCTATCAACAGAACAAAATAATCGTTAGCCTTTCATCAACATATCATCGTCTCCTATGATCAACTGTCCATCTCTTTAAAACCTATGATCAAATGATACCAATACCAATAATACGTTGTTACTACAATAATACACGTGATGTCTAGTTGTTACTACGAAACTATAACCCTCACGTAAAACCACCCCCAACGTAGTTACTACGAAATATAATTGTTGCCAATGTTGTCACTACGAAAATAAAACCCTAAATAATTCCTCAAAATTACTGCTCATCTTCTTCCTCAAAAACATAAACATACATGTCGTAATTCTTCAATGGTTTTCATATGGAAGTCCTATAAATTACAGAAATTCTCAAATTTAGTTACTAACAAAGGAATTTATAAACTTACTCTTATCAGATCTTCCTCCTCCATCATATTTGAAATGTAGTCCCCCATCACGAATCTGAAGCCCGATATTCAATGTTGACGGCGCAATCCACTCCCCACTGTAGTCTTCAACCACGTCCTCCTAGTCCACGGTGTCAACACCTTGATTTTTTCTTAATCCAAATGGTCATTCACATCAATGGGGAAAAGGATTAAAACCCTATTTCGAAAAAAAATTCCGGGGAAAATTTTTGGGCTAAGCTCGCCGGAGATGAGTAATTAGGACAATAATTCTAAATTTCACGAATTTGGGTTTTTTGGGGACTTTTAGGAGGGAACACTTATGTTATTTCCCCCCTTTTTGTCAAATAGTCTCCCTCCCATTTCACTACTTTTTCCCCCCAATTGTCAAAATAATTTTCCACGTGTTATGTTTCTACGGGTTAGACAGCTTTGTGTATACTACTAGCTGTGTAAAGAGAAAACGGTCCAGTAAAAAGGTTTGTGTTCATTGCTAAAGTAAGGTTTCGGCTACTATTAGTATTAACTTACGTCACCAGGAATCATACAATGGTTATTTGCTTACTTCGGCAATGTGCAATATGGGGAATGTGAACAAGGAAATACAGAATAATAAGATACACAGACTACAACATAATTAGAACAAAAATACACAAACTAGACACCGACACTACAACCAACACAGAAAGCTTGATCTCGATCGATATATATTTTCCTAGAGATTTAGGCTTAGAGAGCTGAAAGGGAATTGACTGAGTCTCCTCATTAAATGGTTCTTATGAACTCTTCAATAATGAACCCAAAGAGCTCTATTTATAAAGAAACTTTTCCTAGGGTTATCTTTGTAGGGGAGTGATCCATAAAAAAAGAAAATTGAATTTAATGGCGGGGGGTTGGGTTTGCAAATTTTCCTCAAATAAATAACTCACCAAAGACTACTTGTAGTTAAGTTATGGGGTCTCTCTCACCATACTGGAGGATGGTGCTCAGATGGTTACTAACTTACTCCCAATTGGTGACTTTTGGTAGACAAGATCGATCATATGGGTTCAATTCTCAATTCTCATGGCTTGTTAATGTTGGCTACTATAAGTTATACTTGCCATTGCTGATAGTATGAAGTTGACGAGACTAGTACTTGTGCTAATTGTACAATAAATCTTAAATATTCACCATTTGAACACAAGAATCATCCAACAATGATATAAAGGGAAATGCCTTATTCACCATCCTCTTCATTTGGTTGGGGGGGGGGGGGGGGGGGAAGAGAAAAGTTATGGGGTACCGAACGCACCAATACACATATGGAATGATAATGGAACTAAACATGACGATGACAGACCCCAAATGTGAACACATTCAAAGAATTCACATTTCTACAACTTGTTCCAATATCATTTGATGGGTTACTATTTAGCATTTACTCTATTGTTCCTGTCACCAATCCTTTTTTCTCTTTACATGTGTCATTTCACTAGCTACTTTATTTCATGTTTGATTTTTCTTCGCTAATGTCCATGAAAATACTTCAGTTATTCCTTTTTAGCCCATGGAGTACGTCCAATTAACAGTTCTTCTACAAGAAAAGAAACAAATAAATAAATCCAATTTACAAAGCACATAAAAATATGATTCAAAGCTATCCCTGCAAACTTTCACCTGCAGCTATAGCTATAGCTAGTTTATTAGCATTTTATAGCAATTTTTAGCAGTTTTCTACTAATTTTTTTCCTTAATTTACATTTGACAGCTACAACTACAACTAATTTTGCCAAAAATAGCAGACATGTTTAAATTTGATGTGAACCGCTTCCCCAATAATCTCCATGGCTTCTTGGAAGGTTCATTATCAGAATGCGTATGCCGTATGCATGCATGATCCCAAATACTTTCTCCGGGCTCCGGTCTACCAAAATCTTTACACTTTCCTTTTATACTTGGCCTAGAGAAATCTTTACGTTTCTTCATATGGTATTGTGTTTGAGAATGCACAATTACGTACTCTTCGAATTGAATGGCGACCAGCCAACCATATATAGTTTTGTCGAGCTAGCTAGAACAATACTTATGGTATATAGAGTTAGATTACTCCAAATGGTGGTAATAATATAGCTAAAGTCGTATGGTACAACAAAAGGAAACTTAATTATTTGATGATTAATTTATGGTGGCCGTCATGGCCATATATACATTATGATACAATAATGGCCGGCCAACAAATGAGAAACTCGAGATCAATTTGTTCTTGATTGATCATATTTTGTTTTTTCGACAAAGTATGTGTTCACTATTATTTGCTGTAAGATAACATCATCCTGTTGGGTTTCGTTATGTATTTTATATGTCTAGTGTTGAATAGGGTAATATTTTTGGAACTTGTATTTTATAAATGAGGCACCAAGTTGATTTATACGTGGTATATTTGAATCAGGCACTAGTATTATTGTTGAACTTGACAGAATTACTACTTTAATTTGCTTCACCAGGAAAATTACTACTTTAATTTGCTTCACCCGGAAAAAACTGAATTGAAATAAATTGATTTTTTTTAACTTGATCATTAACTATTTAAAATTCGTCTAAACATATTCAATATTAGACTCATTTGAAAGTATGCTTTGAGTGCTTTCCGATGACATAATTATCATCATAAATTTATTTTGAAATAAAAAGTAATTTGAGTGATAATACACATGAACCGAAGAATTGGAGAACTGGACTGAACTGAACAAATTTAAGTGAAATTAAGTTGAGGCAAACAGAGCCTAACAGTCGTACTTATTTTATCTAGTCTGAAGTTTTAACGGGACGTTTGTTTAGTGGGAATAAAAGAATGTGACATCATCATTTAGGTGTTTTTTTTTCCACTTACCCGGACGGTGATTTATGTACTTTAATTAGTTCAATTCAACTCCGTTCAACTCGATTATTTAACTCAGAGATATGTTATTTTTTCTCTCACTTATTACTCTTTTAACTCTTCAGTTCAGTCCAGTTTAATTTAATTTAATTTAATTTAATTTAATTTAATTTTAGTTAATCAGTCCAATTCAATTTAGTCCAACTCATTTTTATTGAAAAAGAACACAACCAACCAAATATGGGTAGCCGTGGTAAAAAAAAGATTAAGTTTACAAACTTGACTGAAAACATCAGTGAATGTCGTTGACTCATTGGGGTCTTGTTGTAGTAATGCAGAAAATAAAATGATAAACATGATTTTTTTTTTGTTGTTGTTGCTGTTGTTGTTGTTGTTGTTGTTGTAAAGGTAGCTAAAATTATACTCCAGCTACCCCATGGTCCAATAAGTCTAAAAGGAACCTGAAAGGGTATTGGATTTTTCCAAATTCTTTGAAACATAGATTTTCGTTGTCTTTTTGCACACATTTTTTTTTGTTGGTGCCATCTTTTTCCTATTACTTTGTGAGTGGTAAATACATGGTTAGAAGTTGGATTGATGTTAGGGGTCATTCATGTGCTGCTCTGCTTGTAGTACTATAAAACACAATAAAATTCTGTGGTAGGGTATGATTGTAGTTTAATTATGGTATTATGTGCTACTATCTGTACGTCTTTGGTGTTTAATTATATTTCATGAGGGCTACCCTCCAAGCACTATACATTATTATTCAAAAATAATTACAAAAAAAGAAATAAAGCTTTCCAAAGTACTCCGTACTAGAAATAAAGCTTCCTTATCAACCACAAAGCAACCAAAATCTCTCCTGGACCAGGATAGATTTATTTTTTACGTCGTAAAAAGTTATGTAGTTGTATTCACATAATGTCAAAAAGACAATTAAGCGTGCTAAAGTTCCACTTCTCTGACTAGAGTAAATACCTCCAAATCAATTTTTCAACCCAACAATTGTGAGCACTTGTATTGCTGGTACAAGTCCCTGAGAAGGGAGATAATTGGGATTTGGTGTAATGGCACCACTTCCATCTTCGACCCTCAAGATAAAGGATTAATTTTTATCCCCAACAGTTTCGAATTCCATTTGTCCTCTCTATTTTTTCCTACCTTTTTGGAAGCCAAGGATAAAATTTTGTAACTGTATCTCCATCGCTGCTACAATACCACAGTCCACAACAAACGTCCTAATTAGTCCGACGGTTGCCGCGTACATAAAAAAGATAATTCTAGCCAGTTTCAGCTCCATAGAGTTTACTATATATGATAAATGTCATTTGATTCAAATATTAAAAATTTTGGATTAAACAGATAGCACATTGATTAAGAAAGCAATAGTTACCGAGGATGAGTGATGTTTGAAAGAAATACTGTATATACTCCTCAATTCAAGTATTAAAATGTTAGTGCGTTAAAGCTTATCATTGACACCAACTGCCACTGCTTCCAATAAATTATCAAAGCAACTTACATGAGTAATACTCATTGCATTGGTAATATTTTTAGAATGTTATTGCCGGATTATAAAACACTATTATCAGGTTATTTTATGCCATAATTTTTTTATATATGAAAATATAAAAGAGCAAGCCTTTTGATATTGGACAAATAATAGTGTTTATTGACCTGACAATAACATCATCCTTAGTCAGTAACTCTTTTAAGTTGATAAAAGCCTACATTCTCAGCATTACTAGTTTGTAGAGGCTTTGGAGTACACAAAAACTTCTACTCCCTCCGTCCCAAGTTTATCTTTACATTGGACTTTTCACGGTCTCGAAGACACTACTTTTACCATGAATATTTATGATTTCATAATTATAAAACTTATAATAAGATGATATTTTGAAAATACTATTTAAAATGAATCTAGCAATTTTCACATTGTAAAACTTTGTAACTTTTCACAAATAAATGGTCAAAGTTCACAAACTTTAACCTTAAAAAGTCCAATGTAAAGATAAACTTGGGACAGAGGGAATATAAGACAGTTTTCCGTAACTTTTGCTGAGAAGGGGTCACTATTCAATGAAATAAGAGTCACTACTCACATAAATGACCCCTACATTTCTAAATAATGACCCCGTTTTCTGTGAGTACAGTTGGTCACACACAAGACTTAGATGTTTGGATCAGAGTATATATATTGTATACTAACCGTTAATTGCAATTCACAAGAAGCATTGTCAAGGTGGTGTATGTCTATAGTGATAAACACAAAAACTTGTTTGAGGCGGGCGACGACATTAACATAAATTTTGGTGAGACGAGGGTCACTTTTTTGTGAAACAAGGGTCACTGCCCATAATAAGTGGCCCGTATCCATTTAAATTATGACTATTTTTTCTGTGAGTTTGTGTCATACAAGACTTGCTCAATGATAATATTAAAGCACCATCGTTAACAAAATTTGTGTCAATTACTACTCAAAGAAGACAAAATTTAAAGGACAACCCACCATGCTACAATAGCGCACTAGCTAGTAGTACAATTGAATGCTGGATACCCCATAGTCCTTATTCTTATCCACTCCATAGTCTTGGGATCTATCTATAGGTACTAAAAAGACAAAAAGAAGAAGAAATTATTTTCACAGCTAGTACACTAATTCTAAGAGGAACATATGACAACTTATTTACAAATTACAATGTCTACTTATATGTATAAGTACTATTACTATGTTAAAAACCTCTTCATCATCATAATCTTAATCATGCAGAGAGCATATCCATTCAAGCAAATCAGAGGAATCAGCCATCATAAAGCTATAATCTTCTTCTTCTACCATACCATGTGGGCTTGCTGTAGAGGAATAAACCTCAGCTGATGATGAAATCACATCACTCTGACAAGAAACAGGTGTTGACACACCAGTGGTTGTTGTCAGATCAGGGGAGCTAGAGAGATATTGATCAGATGATGATGAGTATTGCTGATGGTTAATGTAAGCCACATGATTATTAAGATCATGTGGCTGTGATTGCATCTCTTCCTTGATTGATGATCCACATTCCTGTTTCACAGTTGATGATGATGTTGATGAGAATGAAAATGGGTTAAGGGCTTGTTTGGTTGTGGTTGTGCTGTTTGTTGCAAAGTTCAGCAAAATTGATGAATCTTGTTCTTCAGTGACTAACACAATGTGAGAGTTTTTGAGGAGGTTCTTGCATGTGTGATCTCCTTGGTAAACTACCCTGTATTTGGTGGGGTTTTGTGAAATTTGCTGTACTTGTTTTATTGCTTGGCACCCTTTATCATGCTTGTGTGTGCATCTGTAGTAATTTCTGCAATAATCAACATAATTTACATATCATTAGGTTCATGTACTATAAAAATGACAATCATAAGATGAAATTCAGTAATTACTAATGGTTAATCACAGAGAAGTTACTGATTGGACATCTATCTATGTCAGATTCAAATTCACTGACAATATACATGTTTCATTTCTTCCAAGAATATTGGATTCAATATTAGGGAAGGACTAATATTAAATTCTAGCTTATAACAAAATGATCTTTTTATTTGTCTTTTGTTAGTTGTTTGTTGGTTTTTGCTCTATTAGTTATGCCAAACTCCATTAATAAGAAACAAAAACTAGAACTATATGATAAGATAGATTAACCTCTCTTTTTTTTTCTTTTTTTTTGAACTCGTAGATTAACCAATTATTAGGCATAAATGAAACAGAAAGTATTCCATACCCAAGAACAATTAATATAATCATATGTCCAGATAAGACTTGCTAGTTGTTAGTGGTCCTATACCATAACACATACATTTAATTTTATACTATCATTATCAATAAAATACATTTTAATTAATATGAATCGTTGTCAGGTTAATAATAATGTCTCCAGGTCATTCTTGTCTAGATTCATTAAATAGAACATTTTAACAATTTGAATTGACAATAATTGTAAACAATTTGGGCAATAAGAACAAAATAATTCGGGTAAGAACATGTATATCCGATAAAACAGTCTAGTTTTCTATCAGAAAAAAAAAAAAGAAGTTATACTCAAATAAAGGTTGAAGAAAAGTAGAGAAATCAAATTTTGATGGAGAAAAATTCGATAAGACGATGTCCCAATTATATTGTCACTAAATCAACAACACTTAAATTGTATTAAGATCCTGGAAATGTACCTTGGGTGCTCAGTATTGAGGATTATCTTCTGTCCATATTTTCTCCAAGCAAATCCATCATCTGTTAGAGTTGCAACATCTACTATCACTGATTGGGCACTTCTCCTGCAAAACCATACCAAAAAACAACAATACAGATAAGAATTAAAGTGGACCAATCAAAACCTGCCCTTTGCAATTGGGCAAATGAGTAGTACTCTGTACTCTTACATCCACTTTGAAAATTACCAAAATACCCTTTACCCAAAAAAAAAAAAAAAAAACTCCATTTGCTGAAAAAAAATTACAAAAAATAAAAAATAAAAAATAAAAAATTTAATTACCTTCTCTTGTAGCATCCTCTTTTTTCCTTATTGGTGGCAGTGGCAGTACTTTTTGGTGAACCAGCAGCACCAGACTCTTCAGATTTACAAGGCTGAGAAAGTGAAGAATGATCCGTACGAGCAATCTTAGCAGGTCTTGAAAAATCTTCAACATGAAAATTTTTGTCAAAACTTTGCAACAAAGAAAGAGCACTATCTAATGTGGTCAAAACCACTTTTGAATGATCATCAAACCCTTTGTACTGATTTTTCTGATCATCTGATAATGGTTGTTGTTGAAATTCTTGTAAAAAATCCCTCATATAATGAGCTGATTCTTTGCCTTTTTCCAAGTTTTGGATGATTTTGTGTACCAGATCCATTATGGGTTGCAATAATAATGTGATTGGTTATTGTTGTTTTCTCTCTCCTGAATTTTTCAGTGCTCTTTGGTAGTCTTAACAAGTCAAGTAAAGAAGGTGATTTTTGAGAGAAGAAGTTGGTCTTGGTGAGGGTTGTTTATATATTGGGAGGAATTTGAGCAAAGAAAAAGCTTTCCTTAGAGCACGTTCAAGGAAGGAGGAAAGGAACCAAGATAGAAAATTCACTCCCACTTGGGTTATCTTTAAGACAATTGCTACCACCACGCGCTTTTCCATATGTGTGGGAGGTTTTCTCCTTTTTTATTTTGGCTTTATTATTACATTTGTATAGGGAATAATATAGTCTATAATAATTGGAATGGAGAAAGGTTCCAAAATTAACAAGTATGTTTTGTTCTCTAAATTGAGTAAATGACAAGGTGGGAGAGATCAAAGGCAAAAGATACTTAGTAGTTATCCATTCAAATTTTGTATGTTAAAGAAAAAAGTATTAAAAAATTTGCCAATATTTTGTATATGAGTCGAGTCGAGTATTGTTGTGTTCTTACTAGGCTCGTTATTATTGAGCGAACTTCAAACGAGTTTTGATCGAGTCGTTCACGAACTGAGAGGTTATTAGACTTACTTAGTTTTTTTTTTTTTTTTTCCATTCCGTTCCATTTCCTACCTTTTTCCATCCAGTCAAACAACAATAAGACTAGCAGAAAATACATATTTGAGTTCAACTTTTAATTTTTTTTATTAGAAATTTGCATCAGTTGGAATTTAGTAAACCCACCAATCCTTACCTCTCAAATAGGCATATGGTCAACCTATCATATTAAATTTGGACTAGTTAAATGGAATTATAGATCAAACGTATGTACCACAATCACCATGCCTCATCCAATTCCTTTATTTTGTGAGATTGTAGTACTTCTATCTCAAGGTATTATAGTTTTTATCTTTAAAATATCCTTTAGATAGTTTTGCCAATGTTTTACGCACCAAATTTCTATTTATATAATTATGTTACGCATCTTAAAAAATCGACCATTATAGTTTTAATAGTTTCGACATCTTTAACTGTGCTGATGGTAACATAACTTAATTATGAAGTTACAAGTTATTTTCCTTCATAAACTAATGCTTCAGCTTGTTTCTAGAATGCATTCAGATTTTCTAATCTTTTTAATAGAGTTCCCACCGTACCAAAAATGCCATTATTTTTCAAGAAATCGATCACCTTGATTATAATTAAAATGAAAGGATTTCATAGCCTGCATATATAAGAAACCTTAATTCATAATATCTAAAAAAAAATAAAATATTATTAACTTGGTTGTCTCCAACTATCCGTTTAAACTTTTTGGTTGAATTGATTCCTTCACATGGTACTAATAGAGTCAGTGAATCACAAGATCAGAAGGTCTTGCGTTTGAATCGTGGGAGCTCATATTCTCTAAGTGCGTGGAATATTTCATCACATGGTATGGATGGAGGAGGGTCTGTGCATTATCCACACTTCAATCCCAATGGACATTCACTTGTGGAGAGATCATTGCTCTCTGCCTCCCTGCTCTCATAAAATAAGTAGTGGAGCCCACTCTAAATTTAAATTGATAATCACCTGCTTTGTAACGATAGAGGGAGCAATAATAATTCGTGACCATACTATAATTTCTCCAACGTAAAGAATATAATAAGAAAAAATAACATTAGATATGTCTTCAACCATCAGCTTAAGCCAATATCTGGGATTATCAGAAAAAGAAAAGCAAAAATCATTCATGTATGTTTTGGGAGAAATCAGAAATGTAGAAGAGTATTTTTAGAGTAGAATAATAGTACTCCATGATTAACGGGCTAAACCCAGCAAGCATATTCCAAACGGAGATGAAAAGCACGCGCCAAAGGGAAGAGAGTGAATAATTGAATTTTCATTGTTGGTCACGTTGGTGACGGTTTGCCTATGATGTCATGGGATGTACGTCAGGATGTGTGTCCCTATTGGCGGAATTGTATAATAATATTACGTATTTTTTTTTTATTTTTTTTTTGGTTACAATATTACGTTTTTTTTTTTTTTATATATTATTTGTTGCACTGTCAAGTGTTAAGTGTCAACTTTGTTTGCATTGTCAAGTGTTAAGTGTCAACTTTGTATGCATTATGCAATGTAGATGAAGGTTTGTGATCTAGATCCCGTTCATATCTTAATCAAACTGCGGACAAAAAATCAAAATTAGTGTAATCAATGACTATTATGCCCTTCAAAGTCTAGGCTCTATACTCTTTAGACTGTTTAAGAGTAGTGAAGTTAAAATATCTTGTCGTATTTTACTTGGCCAAACTAAGGATGTCTTAGCCTAGTAGTTAAAATTGAGATAGTAGCTAGTTATATCATGTCTGAATCCTTATTTTCTCGTTTACGTATATTGTGGGTTCTGTTCTTTTCAACGGAATGGTGCGAACCGTGCGCAATGAGAAACGGAAAGGAATGGAACAATGCGGAACAGAGTGGTGCAGAACAGAACCGTGCGGATAATATAAGAAAAAAGGAAACATCGCCAAGAGCTCGAGCAAATGTGAGACAAAATAAATTTAAAATTGGACACAGCCTAAAACAGAAAAGAATGAATGCAGTATAGAGACGGCGAAAATTAAAAGGGCTACGTTATTGGGGAAGATTCTTTTGGGGAACAGGCGGTCAATAATGTTCGGAAGGCATTTTAGAGAAGAGAATTGAGAAGCAGGTTCCTCGTGGCTGATCATTGTTGGGATCTTTTGTTCGTCCACAAGGTTTGGACTTTGGATGCATCGTCCTGCGATTAAATTAACTACAGTACTAGGAACTATTATTTATTTTCACTATATTATCGATCATCTTACCACTGTGGAATATCACAGTACTCCCAAGTACACACGGAATGTCCACCATGTTTCCCATTTTCCAATATCCAAATGTACCACTTCTTGAAATCTTTTCTTTTCTTTTTCTTTTTCTTCTTCTTCAAGGATTAGGCCCTAGGAAATAAAAGAGTTTGAAGAATTAGCAAAATCTGTTTTTGTTTTTTTTTTTCTGCAGGAAAGTGAGTTTTAGTTGAAAACATTCGATAATAAGCAACATCATCGCTGCAGTAGCATCATAGTTGAGGGATGTGTGTGTGCCCCTTAAGTTACCTTTTGCTCAAAAAAAAAAAAAAAAAAAAAAAAACGATGCTCAGTTTAACTTCACTACAAAAAAATCAAAAAATGGCTGCGGAAATTAGCTACGGAATCAATTCCGTAACTAATTAGCGGCGGAAATTATAAATCCCACCGCTAATTAGCTGCGGAATTTTCTCCGCAACTGATTAGCTACGGAAATTAAAATTCTGCTGCTAATTTGTGGCGGAAAAATAATATTCCGACGTTGCTGAAAAAAATTTTAAAAAAAAAAATATTAGCTGCGGAATTTATTAATTCCGTAGCTAATTTAGCTACGGAATTAATAAATTCCGCAGCTGACTTTATTTTTTTGAACTGGGTAAATATGGGTTAAATAGAATATATCACACTATATTAACAAGGAAGCATGAATTGTAGCGCTGGTGTTGGCTTCACTTTCCACACTGGAGACAAATGTTTGAATCCTCACGCGAGAGAAAATGAGGAATTAATTCCGCGCGACGCTCAATTCGACGTTTCTCTTTTTTTTTTTAATAATTTTTCTTAGCTGTGGAAATTATTAATTCCGTAGCTGAGATTAGCGGCGGATTAATTAATTTCCGCCGCTAATTTTTTTAGCGTCTAGCTTTTTAGCTGCGGATTAATTTCGCAGCTGATTCCGCCGCCGAGGCTTTACAGCGGCGGATTTGAGCCAATAGCAGCAGGTATTTTCCACAACAAAAAAGCAGTTTTTTTTTTTTGTAGTGCTTGTTGTACCAAATGAAGGTCTGATTTAGGAGTTAGGAATTACTTGCTTTAAAGTATAAAGCGGTAAGCGGTCATTTTAAAATATTAAGTATAAAAGTTAGAACTATAAATTTTGAAAAAAATTTAGGGACCACTTTTAAGATTTTAGCTCACTTTCAAATTGATATTAAGTTACTTTCACAGTTTAACCTAATATATATATATTCTTACAACAATTATAAGAAAATTTGCAATTATGAAAAGACACTGCATTTGGGAGTGGGGGTTCCTTGATAGATAAGTGTGAAGTTTTGTGGCTTCCTCCTTGTATGACTAACTATACCATATAGCCATGTGCATTACTATCAGTCATTCCCCCCGGCCTCTCTTAGCTCATATAGGCTCCGTTTGATTCACCAGGATAAAACTGATCTGAACTGAACTGATTTGAACTAAACTGAACTGAACTGAATTGATTTTTTAAACTTGATCATTAACCATTTAAAATTCGTCCAAACATAGTCAATATTGGACTCATTTGAAAGTATGCTTGAGATCTTTTCGATGACATAATTTTCATCATGAAATTATTTCGGAATAAAAAGTTATGTGAGTAATAAAGTTACACATGAACTGAACTGGACTGAGCTGAACTGAACTGAATTTAAGTAAAATTAAGGTGAATCAAACAGAGCCATAGTCATACTCCTAAGGTGTTTGATTGCATTACATAATATAGCTCTCTCTCTCCCAAATAAATATTGTCATTTGCTTTTTCAAAGCCAAAGCTCACTAACTTTAACTGTTAATTTGTGAAAATAATAAATATTTAAAATGTAATAAAACTTTTGATTAGATTAATTTTCAATAGGTCTTTCAAAACATCATATTTTTATGATTTAATTTATTTATTCATATATTTATGATTATTTGCGGTTAAAGTGATATCTTGAAAATCGTGAAAAAACAAATGACAAGATTTGTTTAACAGGAAGGAGTACTTTATCAACATAGCGAAAAAGTCAAGGGTAATATCCACAATAACAATGTATTGACAACTTGGATAATAGAGAGCCAATCAGTTGTGATCAATACCATTTTTCCCTATTTCCATTTTGGGGCCTGGCCTGTAGTAAGGCTTCTAAGGTGATAAACTGATCACTATGATAAGCCTGCTTGCATCTGGTGTCTGAACATATAGTGTGCAAAATAATTGATCCTCTTTCCTTCTAAAACCTAGCTTACAACTAGAGCTGTGTCAAATAGGTCAAGTCGTGTCGTGCCATGTTTGTTGTGTTCGTATCAAGGTTAAACGGGTTGAGATTTTTTGACTCAAACCTAACCCATTTATTAATCGTGTCGGAAATCCTCGATCTGCACCTAACCTGTTTAATAATCGTGTTATCTGCTAATGATCTGTTAACCCATTTATTTTACTTATTTTTTAAACTAATTGAAATATGAGAAAAACATAAAATTTTACCTAAAAATTAAAAGTCCAAATCATATATAATGTACATTCAATAGCTTAAAATTATTAAAATGCTCAAGATAGTGGAGATTCTATCACATTATTTACTTATTACAAATTATTTGACATTAAATTTGACTATTTTTATCAAACGGCTCGTAAGTAGGTTACTTTTATGTCGAAAATCTTAACCTTAACTTAACCCATTTAACTAAATGTTTTATTCGTGTATGTTAATCCATTTAATTAAACGGGTCGAATCTCTCAATACCAATCTACTACATTCGTGTCTGATTCGTATCGTGTTGTCATGTCGTATCATCTTTTAACAGCTCTATTTACAACTCCTGCAATATTTGCATTCTTGGTGATTAGGTCAATTGAAGCTTTTGCAATTTGTATTTTTCTCCTACCGGCCATCAGGTGGGTCAATTCACTTGACAAAGCAGGTTGGGGAGTTAGCAAATTTGTATTTGTTTAGCCTGTATTGGAGAAGATGCCCCACCGATAGTTTAAAATTTTGAAGCCGAACTAGCTCGATCTATTAGACGAACATAGTTCGAGCCATAAATTCAATTAACTCAAGCTTGATTTGAGTAAAAATTACGAGTTCGAGCATAAGCTCTCTACTTTTATCGAATATGTAAATTTTACTTTTATCTTCTTATAAAATTAGAAACCTCTAATATTACTCCATGTATGAAATTCTCAAATGATAAGAAAATATAGTTTCTAATTCACTGTCCTAATTGTCTTGGGCTAATAATGTCTGTCCACGCAATAAGAGCACTAAGCCCTGTTCTTTTCGTCGTTTTCATGCTGCATTCTGTTCCGTTCCACGTTGTTCCGTTCCGCATTCTGTACTTCATTTTATCTCACATTTTTTGAATTATCTGCGCCGCGCCGTTACGTTCCTCACCGTCCTGCATTATTCCGTTAAAAAGAACAGGTTATAACTAATCTGCAAAAATAAAATTTAATAACTAAAACGACAACCAACATAGGATTTCAAAATTGTTATTAGACAAATAAATGAACACTAGTATTAATGAAGTTCACAATCTCCAAAATCCTTTTTTTTTGGGGGAGACACAATTTCCAAAATCTTAAATAAATATATTATCGACAAGCTCATTTTTGATAAAAATAAATAAATAAATAGACAAGCTCATTTAGTTTGAGACTCACAATTTTTTGAGCCAAATACCGTGAGACTTGGACTTTGTTCGTTTATTAAACGACATCTTTAAAGGTTGAGTTTATTTCGTTTACTAATCGAAGCAAGTTGAGTCAAACTTATAATCGAGTCGAGCCCAAATAGTTTACGAGCATACTTGAAAAATGAAGCCGCGTGGAGTAGCCTATGACCTTTTCACTAACCTTTTCGCGTTATTTTGTGGTTGTGCGTGTATTACCTTTTTCTACTCCATGACTAGTACACTAGTAGTACTATAAGAAATATATTTGGATCTGGAAGTAGTGTGGAATATTCACTTGACATTCCGACTACCATAAGAAATTTGAGACATGTGATAAGCTCAGAGAAAACTAAGCAGCAAAAAAAAATGTGTGGAGCGGGGGGTCACTTGTAATTGACTGTTTTGAGTTTGAAAGGACATAAAAGTAGAGTTATTTATTAAAGGAATTGCCTGTCCTAATAAGTAGCTTTTTAAAGGGAAGACTATTTGATTAATGCCTAATTGATTTCTTCTTTAAGGGTATTCCCCATTTGATTAATGGCTAATTGAGTTCTTTTAACACTAACTTATGTGTACTAGCTTGTCGTCTTCTATGTACTAGTTGAGATGATAAATGACTAAGAAATTGCAAATAGAATTATTTCTATTGATCACTTGGAGCTTTTCTTGGGTACAAAAAAGTGTTGGTTATCTCAGTTGTAATTGATTTTATTTGTGAGATAAACTTGGTCAACAAGGAATTACAAGATAATAATAATCGCTCTAAAATAGTTCATTCATAAATTTTTACCTCTTTATGAGTTTATGTATATGATGTTTTCAGAATTTGTAATATTCAATATTTGATTCTCATATTAAAAATCATTTGTATCTTGTAAGAAAGTTTCAGCATAGCTTTGAAAAATAAATGAGATCTTCAACTTATGGGGATGATGAAAATTTAGTCGTCCCATCGAAAAGAAGATGGGAAGAGTATTCATATTATCATGGCTCCGAATTTTAAACATTTTTTTCTCGTATAGTAAACCATATGTAAAACTTAATTAATTGCATATAGTAATGTTAAATTGAAATATGTTCGGGGTTGGGGTGAAAAAGCTGAGTACTGAATATATATGTATGTCATCAATGACAAAGTGATTGACGCATGCATGAAATTAAAAATTGTTTATTTGGATCTAATTCGGAAACTATGGTTAGGGCTCTAAAATATTATACTTAAGGGATAAGATTGTACTTAAGGCAGCTACATTTTTTTGATTATACTAGTAGTGATGTATTATATTAGCATCATTTGATTATCAAGAGGGTTAAGGGTTGGCCAACGTGGGCATGTTACTCCGTATTGTATGTACAGAAGTGAGTACCTACTAGTAGGCAAGTTAAATAATGATGTCGAGAGAAAATAAACATAAAAGTAGTCTTGCATTAGACTTTTCCACAACTAGCTAGAGAATGGTAGAGAGTATAGCAAGCCTAATTTCACATGAGATATCAAATTAATATGAGTAAGTGCAATGTATGTCAGATTAACGGAGGCCCTATCAATATTTTATATCCTAAAGCATGGACGATGCACAAGTCCTTGTGCTTAAGTTAATAATGATCAATAATTATTGATTATACAATAAGGAAATTGTGAGGATTTGAGCTCATCATTGATATCTTGATCATCTGGTTCTGTTACCATATGACAGATTAGCAAAGGCTTTATATAATGCTCTATACTATTCTATTACATACGTACAACGCATTAAATTAAATAACTTAACTTGAACGTGACATGACGGAGGGCCTATATGCAGCTACATACATCATATATCTCTCTCTCTTCGATTATTTCTTAAACTCTTTCATGCAAGCTTTTACAATAAGGCAAGATTATTACAATATACTCATCGTTGACTGAGTTATTAGTATTCATCAATTTCAACAGTTTTAGAAGATCATTTGACCAACGTGCTTCAGCTAGAAAGCCGCGTATCAGATCAATTAGTAGACTGGATTTAAGAGTGGTTATGGTGTACCATCACAATATTAGTCATTAGTTGATTAATGATTACGTAGTCCATTGCGAGTGTATCAACCTTTGGTGCAGGGAACTCTTGTACTCTTTATTGTTGAAAATATCTAAAGACCTAATTGGAATAATAGGTTGATAGCTAGTAGCTAGCCATATTATATGTCGAATACGTTCCTGTTCTAGAGATGGGATCCTCTCCTAATATACTTGATCCCTCCAATACCTCAAAGAGACCAAAAAATTATTTTAATTTTTCTTTCTTTTTTATTTTGGTCTTTGTGATGTATTGGAGCGAAGGGTAGGAGAGGATCTCATCTTCATGGATCCCCTTCCTAGCTTTGAACACTTTTACGTGCAAAAATTAGGAGCTCGTAATAATTTTATTTTATTTTTGCTTGTCAGAAATTTGTGTTTTATGAATTAGCGAAGGAGTTTTGGAAGAAAATAATAATCATCATCGTTTTTCATTTAAAGGCATGAACGAAGGACCATAAGAGCCTGGTACGCTATAGCCACCCTCGCTCTGCCGCCCACTTGTATTACCTTACGATACAAAAGGATGGAAAATATTTTACTGAGTTGCATAATGTTTTCGTTATTGTGGCCCCCACACTCACACAAAAGCAGCGCATAGATGAGATTTACAAGAGGAATTTAAGAGTACTCGTGGATAGAGATAATCTAAAAAAGAAACTACAAATATTATCGCCATGTTGGCCCCTTTTAGATCAAGTCCTAATAACTTGGTCCGTGTTTAAAGGAAGATTAGGATATCGATATATAGAGTTGGACAGAGGATTATTATTCGGATTGGATTAGGAGGAATTATTAATAGAAAGATAACAAAAAGAAAAACAACGAATTGGCACATTACATTAGGTGATTGTGATGTTGATCCATTATATATGTTGGATTGACGCGGGTCTAGATTTTGAACTCGGTCATGAAAGTGCCAAGCCACTAGATTTGATATCCAGAAGCATGGACGACTTTCAAGACCGACTTCCACGAAACTGAAAATCTAATTTGACGTAACAAAATGTATGAGCTGAGATAACGATAAACTATTAACATATTGTAGTAACTATAGTATATAGGTTTAACCGCGTAGCGTATTCAATTCATCATAGTAGCATATAGTGATTAGAAAAAGTTCTAGCTTATAAACTTGATAAATTAAACTAATATTGTGATTTGTGAACAATCACTTTTGAATAGAAATCGAGTATGACTTGCATATATATATATATGGTATATATATATATATATATATATATATATATATATATATATATATATATATATATATATATATATATATACCAAGTAGTTTTAGGATGGTGCACAAACTATTGTTTAGATCATAAACCTAGTTAAGTAGGGCCAAAAGGCATAAATAATGTGGAAGAGAGAAAAGGAGCTGCCCTTGCCTAGGAGGATCTGAGATCTAAACAATAAGAATTGACTAGATGAGCTCAAATTTTACGAAGAAAGCTAACTCAACCAACTAAACTAATGGCTTTATTTCTTAAATACGCCCTTGCACTAATTTTCATTGGATTTAAAAGTATGGAGGATATAATGCACGCCTTACCGTGTATTGAAATATTCTATTTTAGAACTCAAAACATTTTAATCCTTATTACTTGAAATCGTAGGAATTAGGAAGGAACCTACCATGCACCAAATCAGAAGTTTAATAAGGTAGATACTTGGAGGGTGAATTACGGAGTATATAATAATTTATCCCGAAATAACTATGAATCGATAAGGACTATTAGAAACTGAAAGCTTTATTTATAGTGCGATACTCGAAACTCCAAGTTTATTAACTTTTTGAACTTTGGTTTTGAATTAAAGTTCATATATAAACCCCAGTGCCTCTGAAAAGTAAGGCGGTTTAGGGGCTTAGATGTACCCATTACACATAAACAAGGATATTATTCCCGATAGACACATAATGCGACTGTCTTGACGATACTGAGGGTTATTAGCAACACTCTCGAACACACCTCTTGGTGACATGCACATTCAAATTAAACCTCCAGGAAGCTTTCTATCACGAAGTCTTTCACATGTCATTGAGCACACAAATTATACACGTGAGATCCCTATGTAAGAATCTCAATGCATCTAAATCCTATTACAAGTCTAATACCTTTTTTTCGAAATCTTCTTTGAAACTCCTAGGAGAAAAAACTTCCTAAACAACTATAGGAAAAATTCTAAACAAGTCTAAAACATATTCTAGACAAGGATTATCATCTGCAGTAAGATATCACATCACGCAAGAAACTCGAGCCAGCGAAAGACCGTTGCGCATCATTGTACCCACATGGTCGGCTCCAAGATTGTCATTTTACTTCCGTCCTATAATCCGATAAATTTCAATAATTGGGCCTTAATAAGTGAGCACACATATAAGATAAGTGAGTTTCGAACCCAAAATCAATTGGCAATGTATGGGTAAAGTAACCCACTTACTTATATACATGTTCAAAACCATTAAAATTTTCAAATATGAGACACAAACTCACTTCAACATGATCCCACCTTTTTTCATGTTTAATTTGCTTGGCTTCACTCAACCTAACAGTAGTCTTGTTATCATGTAGATTGTTTTTTTTGTTTTTGTTTTTGTTTGGTTTAACAAGGTTCAACTAATCTTTTTGGGTCAAGACTAGTCATGTTTGTACAGGGTCGCCCACTGTTGATTGAGGTGAAACCAGCTCGAGCTCGTGAAAAAAGGGGAAGAACAAGAGAGAGAGAATTGTTTAGTGAGAGAAAGTGTTTTGAGAAAAATAGGAAAAACTAATTCTCATTTTTTTTGATTAATTATTTTACAAGTTGACTTGAGCTTATATACAACACATTAAAGCTAAGCTATACTAACAGACTTTGTACAAGCTAACAGACTCTGTACACCGTACAAACTAACAGACTCTGTATACCGTTACAACTAACAGACTCTGTACAAACTAACGGACTCTGTACACTGGTACAACTAACAGACACTGTATACTGTACAAACTAACAGACTCTGTACATTGTTTGTATTAAGTTTCTAGCTAATAACATAATTACAACAAGATGTAGAGTAATTCCAACACCCCCCCTCAAGGTGGAGGGGATAACACTCCTAACTTGCTGAGTAAATAATTATGTTGGCGCCCTGGCAAACTCTTTGTGAACAAATCTGCCAGCTGCTCATCTGTTCTCACATGATGCAAAGTGATTAATCCTGCTTGTAGTTGTTCCCGAACATAATGGCAATCAAGCTCTATGTGTTTGGTGCGTTCGTGAAATACAGGGTTTTTAGCAATATAAATTGCTGCTTGACTATCACATTTAACAGCAATGGGAACAATATCAGGAACTGTGAGCTCACTGAGTAATCTGGAAAGCCAAGCTAATTCCGAAGTAACTCTCCTCAAACTTCTATATTCAGCTTCTGCACTGGACAGAGATACAGTGGCCTGTTTCTTGGACTTCCAAGAAATTGGACTGCCACCAAGCATGATGAAATAGCCACTTACTGATCTTCTTGTGTGAGGACAAGCTGCCCAGTCTGAGTCACAGTATGCTTGTAATGCATAGTTAGACCCTGAGTTCATGAATAAGCCTTGACCAGGGTCCTTTGTGAGATACTTTAAGACATGAAGAGCTGCATCCATGTGAGGTTGCCTTGGGCTGTGTATGAATTGGCTCAAATACTGAACAGCAAAGCCTAGATCAGGCCTTGTATGTGTAAGGAAATTGAGCTTGCCAACAAGCTTTCTGAATTGGCCAGGATCATGTAGAGGGGTACCCTCATCAAGCTTCAGTTTAATGTTTGTTTCTAAAGGACAGATGGCTGTAGCTTCTGAAGAACAGCAAAACTCCTTGAGGAGTTCATGAACAAACTTCCTTTGAGTCAGGATAACCCCATTTTTGCTATGTAATATTTCTATTCCCAGAAAGTAGTTCAAAGATCCCAAGTCTTTGATCTTGAAAGTATTGTCTAGGAATGATTTTAAATCTTCAATTTCTGCCTCATTGTTTCCTGTGATGATAATATCATCAACATAAACAGCAATGAACACTGTAGAGTTGATCATTTTCTTGTGAAATAAAGAATGGTCGTTTTGAGACATTTGATAGCCTCTGGACTTGAGAGAGTCAGATAGCTTCCCATACCATTGCCTTGAAGCCTGTTTTAGACCATAGAGAGATTTTCTAAGCTTACAGACTTGGTTAGGCTTTGAGAGAGATAGGCCTGGTGGTGGTTTCATGTAAATTTCCTCATGCAAGTCTCCATGGAGAAATGCATTGTTAACATCAAGTTGATGCATACTCCAACCTCTCTTGATTGCAGTGGCAATAAGGGCTCTTACAGTGGTCATTTTGACCACTGGAGAAAAAGTTTCAGTGTAGTCAATTCCTTCAATTTGAGTGAAGCCTCTAACCACCAATCTAGCTTTGTATCTTTCAATAGATCCATCAGCCTTTAGCTTGATTTTATAGACCCACTTGCAACTAATAGGCTTCTTATTAGTAGGCAAGTCAGTGATTGTCCATGTTTCATTAGCCTCTAGGGCTTCAAACTCCTTAGACATTGCTTCCTGCCATGAAGGGTTAGTAACTGCATCTTCAAAACAATTAGGTTCATTTATTTGCAAAACATTGTTCAACAAATGCTGACTATTGGCTGATAAAGAGCTAAAGCAAACATGTTGTGGTAGGTCTATAGAGGATGTGATGGTATGAGGACATGAGGTAGATTCAGAGAGATGAGGTGATGTAGCCTTGCTGCAAATACTAGTGCACACATAGTCCTGTAAATGCTTAGGAACTGTAATGGTCCTGCTGGATCTCCTGACTTCAGTGTGAGAGTGAGAGGGAAAATGTGTTTGAGCTTGAGGATCAGAATGGTGAAGTTGAGTTGAACCTTGATCTTGAGGATCAGGTGTGGATTGAGATGAATCTGTGGATTGATTTTGAGAGTTGGAAAGAATATTTGAGAGTGAAGGATCAGAATTGAAAGTCTGAGGCATGGATTGAAAAGGAAATAGAGAATGTGAGGAATCTGTGGTGGTAGAGGAGGTTTTGTAGGGAAATATATCTTCATGGAAGATGACATCCCTGGAAACTTGAACTTTCTTTGTATCCATGTTATACAACTTGTAAGCTTTCTTTCCAAAGGGATATCCTAGGAAAATACATGTAGATGCCCTAGGTTTGAATTTATCTCGACCTCTTTTTAATGTGGAGGCATAGCAAAGGCATCCAAAATTCCTCATATGACTGTATGTAGGTTTGGAACCAGTGAGCAACTCATGAGGGGTTTTGTTCTTGAGAAGTTTGGAGGGAAATCTGTTTATCAAGTATGTGGCTGTAAGGACACAGTCACCCCAAAATCTCACAGGTAGATTGGACTGAAAAAGAAGAGCTCTAGCAGTTTCTAAGAGGTGCTTGTGTTTCCTCTCTACTATTCCATTCTGATGTGGTGTGTCAGTGCAACTTGTTTGATGTACAATGCCTTTAGAAAGAAAGAAATTGGTGGCTTCTTTGCTTAATCCTAATTCCAAGGCATTATCTGATCTTACAATCTAGATATTGGCTTGGTATTGAGTGGAAATCATTTCTGAAAAGGCTTGTATAATAGGTAGGGCATTGCTCTTGGCACTGAGAAGATGTGTCCAAGTAGTTCTAGTAAAATCATCAACTATGGTGATGAAATAATTGTAGCCATTATATGTAAAAGTGTGATAGGCTCCCCAAAGATCAATATGGATGAGTTGAAATGGTTGGGAGGTATGAATTTGGCTGTGGGGAAAGGGATTTCTATGTTGTCTGGCTTTAGGGCATACATCACAACTAGAAACAACATTGTCACCAGAATTGTCATCAAATAAATCCATGGATTTTAACTTGTATAGGGGAAGGTGACCAAGCCTAGTGTGCCACAAGCAAGCATTGTTTCTGTGTGCATTATTACATTGAGCATCACCAATAACATCATGAACAAGGGAATGGGAATTGTCATTTTCCATGACATTACAACAATCAGGAATTGAAGAATTGTTGACAAGAAAATGAACTTTGTCAACATTATTATCTAATTCTGAAGCAGGAATTCCAGCAGCAACATCAGGACTATGTGAGGCAACAGGTATTTTCATTTTCAACAAGAATAATCCGGCATGTGCATGACCAAAATCTATGAGGTTGTGATTATCACCAAGAGCCTGAGGCCTCTTCAGTGAAGGGCCCTGTAGGAACAATAGAAAGCATTGCATCTCAGTAAATATAGCATAGCAATGTGATTGTTTACATAATCTACCAATGGAAAGTAGATTATATCTAAATTGAGGAACATAAAAGACATTGTTCAACAATATCTTATCTGTGATCTGGACTGTACCAATCCGATCAACAGCAACATTTTGGCCATTTGGAAGGGAAATAAGGTGAGGTGAGTTAAGAGATATGATGTTGGTAAAAAAAGAAAGATCATGGCACATGTGGTCTGAGGCTCCAGTGTCTAAAATCCAGGTATAATCAGCAGATGCAGAACAACAAATAGAGCAAATACATGAACCTGAAAAGTTGTGAGAGATACCAGAAACCTTACCAGCACAGTTTACAAAGGAGTTGATGTGATGAGGAGAAAGACCAGGGTCATAAGTGCTTTTAGCACCATTTGCACTTCCAACTTGAGTCTTGTTCAGCAGTGCCAGAAGGTTGTTGCAGTCTGCTTGTGATAGTCCAGGAATAACAGAAGCAGTCTTGACTGAGCTACTGTCAACAGAACAGTTGTGTTCTACATGACACTGCTCATCTCCAGAATCTCCTTGAGCATTGGCTGCATAAGATTTAGTTCTTGTGAACTTGAAATCTTTGGGAAAGCCTACAATTCTGTAGCATTTACTTGCACTGTGACCTGCCTTTTTGCAGTGAGTGCAAATAACAGATTTTCTGTTGTCAAATCTGCCTTTGTAGTTGCCTTGTGATGGATTTTGTTGCTGTTTGGTATGCTGATTAGCATACATTGCTGCTGACTCAGAAATGAATTGAGTGGGTGAGTGATTTCCTCTTTGATTCTCATCTTGAATCAAGAGAGCATAAGCTTGACTAATGCTAGGTAGAGGTTTCATCATGAGTATATTCCCTCTAATATTATCATAAGCTGGATTTAATCCCATTAAAAACTGAACAAGTCTTTGATCTTGTTCATGCTTGGCAATAGCCTGAACTGCTCCACAAGTGCAGGTTGGTAGACAGCTTAACACATTGAGCTCATCCCAATTTCGTTTTATTTTAGTAAAATATGATGCAATATCACTAGCACCTTGGTTAATCTCATTGATATTTTTCTGCAAATGATATAATTTTGCACCACTAGCTTGTCCATACCTGTCCTCTAGCTCAGTCCAAATTTGATGAGCAGAGTTGCAATACAATACGCTTTCTGCTATGTCAGTGGACAGCACATTCAAGATCCATGAAGTAACCATGTCATTGCATCTCTGCCAGACATTAAACGAAGCATCAGTGTTCGCAGGCTGAGCAACAGCACCATTGACCATGCCTAGTTTGTTCTTTGCGGATAAACCTATAGACATAGATTTCTTCCAAGAGCCAAAGCTTGAACCATCAAAAGGTTTTGCAACCAGCATCATTCCAGGGTGGTCTGATGGATGTAGGTATAGTGGATTTGAGTCTATTTGAGACATCCTTGATCAATCGAACAGTGAAATCAAGAAGAACACGAACAGCGAAATCAAGAAGCACGAACAGCGAAATCAAGAAGCACGAACAGTAAACCAATGGAACAGTGAAATCGAATCTGTTACAGAGACGATGATTTCAGGTGAGATTTTGCGAAAAAGAAACAATTGATGATTGTGATGATTAGCTCTACAATTCTATGAGTGAAGAATTGTGATGATTAAAATCAAGAACACGAAAAATCAGAAAAATCAAGAATGAAAAATTTTGCAATTCTGTGATTGAAGAATCGCGACTATCAAGAAAATCAGGCTCTCTGAATCAATTGATGAGCAAGAACAATTGATGAAGGCAAATCAATTGTTCGAAATAGAAGTGAAAAATTTATGTGAATACCTTTTTGAGATAAACACTCGAAAGGTGAATTATGAGCGAGATTGTTTGAGGAATCAAATCAAACAATCCAAAAATCAAATGATCTTGATGAAGTATGATTCAGAGAATGTGAATTCGAGCGGTTCGAGCTGATCGGTGCTCTGATACCATGTTGATCGAGATGAAACCAGCTCGAGCTCGTGAAAAAAGGGGAAGAACAAGAGAGAGAGAATTGTTTAGTGAGAGAAAGTGTTTTGAGAAAAACAGGAAAAACTAATTCTCATTTTTTTTGATTAATTATTTTACAAGTTGACTTGAGCTTATATACAACACATTAAAGCTAAGCTATACTAACAGACTCTGTACAAGCTAACAGACTCTGTACACCGTACAAACTAACAGACTCTGTATACCGTTACAACTAATAGACTCTGTACAAACTAACGGACTCTGTACACTGGTACAACTAACAGACTCTGTATACTGTACAAACTAACAGACTCTGTACATTGTTTGTATTAAGCTTCTAGCTAATAACATAATTACAACAAGATGTAGAGTAATTCCAACACCCACTAAAGGTAAAGTGCTTCACTAAATAGTTTATTCATTCACAAAATTCGAATCCTTGACCTTGCTTAAGGGATGAAAGTGTCAAACCACTCACACCAATTGACCACAGGTTCACTTAGGCCCTTTGGGGTAAGGCTAATCCTATTTGCATCGGATCGGCCTACGAAGGGTAAAGTGCTCCCAGTAAATAATTTCTCTATCTACAAGATTCGAACCCTCGACCTTGCTTAAGGGATGAGAGTCACGAACCATTTACACCAACCACTTATTGATTATCATGTAGATTATTGTTGAGAATACACAACCGCAGGAAATTTCTAGTGTTTCGTTAATACCAATTGAAAGTCATTTCTACGTATTATCTAGAGATTATGACTATTCTTAGCATTCCTTTGCATATCAAGCGTTTCGTCTCATTATTGCCTTAATTTACCTAAACCCCAAAGTTTCAAAATTAAAGAAGGAGATCAAAAACAAAAAACAAACAAAACAACATCTCAAGATCGTCACATACACTCGAAGTGGGTAACACATAGGAAGATCCATGAGAGTGACGAGGAGTGTGAACACGTTGATTTTGTCTTAGATGTGTACATGAGGCGTGGACCTTGGAATAAAACTCATTAAGTTCACATTGATGATGTAGATGAGTCGTTCCATTTTAATGAACTCCAGGTTGACTCCCTTAGATTCCAAGCTAAGGGTTCACATGGACGTAACACATACACCACTTTATTTGCACTAAATTCTAAACTGTATCCTTAGGTGGGAGATTAGCTCAGGGGAAGAAATTTAATTTAGATGAAATTAAAGTATAAATTTCATGAACAGGTCATCAGCATCATGATTAAGATCAGATAGCGAAAAATTGAAAGGGAGTCAATCAATTTTTGGTTTGAAACACAGGTTCACCCTAAATTCTTTGGATTAGGATTAATTTTAGCTATTCGCATCGGATTGACCTATAAAAGGGTAAAGTACTACCATCTAGTAGTGTTTGCATTCCTAAAATTGGAATTTTTGACCTTGGTTAAGGAATGAGAGTCATGAACTACTTACAATTACACCAACCATTTTTTTTATATTTATTTATGATAATTTAGTAATCATTTTATCAATAGACTCTCAAGACGAGAGAGATTACAGGAAAATGCCAACGGATCATCCTCTCGTATCAAACTATGTACAGTCCACCCTCCCCTTCTAGAAAGGGTTGAGAAGAAGTAGTAATCATATAGCTAGTAAATCGAAAGGATAAACTCCACTGAAAGCCAAGCAACAACATGGCAGTGTAACATCCCTTGTGTAGCTAAATCATTCGCAAAAAAATTCACACATACACCTTGATCTATGAACTATATCAAAGCACGACCACCATTTCTCGGAACGCCTTATGAAATTTCATTCAAAATAAACTAGCTTCCTACGGACCTTTCACTTCAACGTTACACCAATTAGCCGCATTCAACGAGTCAGATTCAATGATGATTTTGAAATGCGCTAACCATTCCTTAGACATAGACTCAAAGATAGCTCTAGCAATAGCACCAATTTCAGCATGGTTAATTTCCTTCAATGGTACAGGGCACAAGAATAAACACGTGAATCTTCCATCCTAGTTACACCAACTACTTATTGATAGGTAGCTAACCAATTTAATATGGAAAATGTATAGAATAATAGTCTAGGGTTTCAAATAGGACACGCTAGTCAAAGAGACTTGTTAACTAATTAAGGGCCACTCATTAGTCATTACTAGTACATAAGCTTGTTAAGGAATCTCAAATAATCCAAAAAGACGTTAATCCTGAATTGTTATAAATTAATTGGTGTCCCATGTTCAACTAAGAAGCGACAGTACTCTTGTAATATGTGATGTTACAACTAACTCTACTCATAGTATCTTATGATGTTGGCAATTTAATTTGGTAATCCCTGATCAGAAGGAGCCAATAACTAGCGACACATGGATACATACATAGGATACTATATTAATACAGGCATACATGCAGCTGGTTTCAGTTGGTTACGCAGTTAAGGTTTGTTGCAATATATGTACTTTGTTTGGATAAACAGCAGTGATCCATAACACCACTACAAGAAAATATGGGATTTGCGTCCGTCAAAATCAGTCACTAAAAATAGGTTTCCGATCGCAAAATTAGTTTTAACGACTGCTAGTGACTAACTATTGGTGGACTCGTAAACCTTAGTCGCAAAATGTTGAAGTGAGGTTCCAACCCAAAATTAATTGGCAATGGGTGGAGTATCCCACTTGTTTATATGTAGAGGTGTCAAACAGGTCGGTCAGGTCGGGTTCGGGTCGGGTCACTTTCGGTCGGGTCATTTAAGAGGTCGGGTCGTTTTATTTTCGGGTTGAGAAATGCTTGTTCATGACCCAATGACTGTGTTCGGGTTCGGGTCTACCCAACGGGTTGAGCACTTCTTTTTTTAATTTGGTTATAATTGCATAATTAATTCTATTTTCAACTTCAAAATAAAAAATTTCGACACTATTCTAATATTAGACATAAAATATATGGTTATGATCTATTTTAAAAATATATGAGCAGCCGCTAAGCGAGGGCCCTATGAACCGGATTTTCTGTTTTTAAAAGCCCGCTCGAATCTCTTCTTGAATTTTTCGCTCGCCCACCTCGCTTTGAGTTCTTTACGGTCTATGTTCAATATCCAAGGAATTTGTTTGTCATCGGGAATTTTGCTGGCCTTATTCATCATGTCTTTGAGCCGAATCGATGCCTTCGCATCAAACTCTCCCCTAACATCTTCCGATTTCAGGCTTCCATGTATACTTGCCCTGCCATTACAAACAATAGTCTAAGTATTAATGTATTTGACAAAAGAACAACTGAAATGAAATGCTAGGTGCTGTAACATAAATGAAACCACAAATGCATCCATCAACCCACCCTAAAATGTCTTATGATGGGCGTGGTTTAAAGACAGGATTTTTGAATAAGCATTAAATTGTATAGGCTTGTTCTTGTAGAGTTGGATTTAGATCTTTGTGAGATAGGATAACTATAAATTTGCTGTGTTGTTGTGATGATCCAGCCACACAAGAATCTACAATGAATGAGCTAAAAGAAATCTTTTAGGGAAAAGGGAACTAAGCTTTTGTTAACTTGACACATAATATAAGCTGCATGCATATATGTCACTAAGACCTAATGTTTGCAACTGAATTGCATCCGTCATTATTTTCAGATGCAAATATCAAAATTTTCATCTAGCTTTGATTTCGGACGCGAAAAGCAGACACAAATCCCTTGTTTTCTTGTAGTGTACATGCACAATAAAACAACAGCAAACTACACTCAAAGGTTTATTAATAAGACGATTTTTTTTTTGTTGTTGTTGTTGTAATTTTTATCTTAAACATACAACTATTTCAGATAGGGATGTAAATGGATCGGCTTCGGGGGGATGATGATTCATTCTCTCCACCGTGAAACTCATTCGCTCCATCCGCACCGTTCATCATCCGCGAAACATTCAACCCTTATCCCTTCCATCTGCCATCTGCGAATTAACGGGTAGATCGGGTGATAAACGGATTATTGAAGTTGTATATTAAAAATTTCCTAAATCAAGAATTTGTTCTAATTTTGCTTAAAAGTTCCATACAACTAACATTCAACATCCAAATACAAAATAAAGATGTATAAACTTGTCAAGCTTTTAATAATTGGTATAAAATAAAGATAACGTTATATATATATATATATATATATATATATATATATATATATATATATATATATATATATATATATATATATATATATATATATATATATATATATATATATATATATATATATACTTACTTTTGTTATAGCATTTCCCGGTGTCGCCACCTTAGGCTAGAACTTTTGCATGTTGTCAGTACTTTATCGGGTACCATCTATCATCCCTTTAATTTACAGTGTATGAGTCACACCATATAAATTTCCACTTATGTTCTCACGGTCGGAAGCTATGGGGACTGCATTCCACAACGGTAGACACTCATACAACTTTAAATAATCTCCGTTCCCTTCCACAACCAAATGAGTTAGTATAAAATTAGTGAATTGCCATTTACTACGAATTCAATTACAAACTAATAGATTATCAACTCAAAACTCTAGTTTTGCTCCTTATGGTTACTTTAATCGTTGTAGCTCTAGAGTCAACTCAGAACATTATTATTATTATTATTATTATTATTATTATTATTATTATTATTATTATTATTATTATTATTATTATTATTATTATTATTATTATTTTATTTATTTATTTTTAATGTGTGTGCATATGTTATCGTCGCACTAGATTACATGGATGCCATATAAGGAGGTATCTCTTCCTGAATCCCTTACATCGCAAGCTTTAATGGAGAGATTAGTCACGGCAATATTGTGCGATACACTTGTTGGCCATCACTTTTCTTATTTGGTTCCGCAACAACTTTTTGAAGGGGAGGTGAACATGGACAATGTTGATACGTGGGTTAGAGGCTTGCCTTCAATAACTAAGAGGGTTAGGGGTAATAGAGGGATTGTAATTGATAATGATCATGATTGATGTAGAAGTTGGAATTTGCGAAGGGAGCAATTGACCGCCCCTACTCTCACTCTTTTCGCACGCAGAGCCCAAAGTTCTTTTCCACTAATCGTCACCCGATCAGTCGCAAGCAGAAATAAATTGTCCCTGACCCCCCTATCTCCCCACCCCCCGTTGTCTCCCGATCAGTAGCACACATATATGGATTCTTCCCGATCTTCCAATGCAACAATCCCAACTTGAGCCTATAGATCTTTCTTATCACACGCCAGTCAATGCAGGTCCTTTAGAAAATATAGGTTCGCTGAATTAAGCCTGCTTAAGGAGCCTGGTGGCAGGGTTGATGACGAGGCTGGTGGCGGGTCTGGTGTTAAGTCTGGTGAGAAGTCTGGTGGTGGGTCTGGTGAGGAATTTGGTGGCTGATATGAATTCTTCCCCGATCTTCCAACATTCCCAAATTGAGCCTATGAATCTTTCGTATCATACGCCAGTTAATGCATCCTTTCAAAAATTGGTTTGCTGAATTGAGCTTGTCTAAGGCGCCTGGTGGAAGGGTTGTTGACGAGGTTGGTGACAGGTCTGTTGTTAAGTCTGGTGGCGGGTATGGTAAGAATCTTGGTCGTGGGTCTGGTCAGGAGTGTGGCGGCAAGTCTAGTAAGGAGTTTGGTAGCGGGTCTGGTATATCCCTAATTGTTGGTCTTCTTCAAAGAATTGGTGTACTACCAAGAAAGCATTATGGTTATGTTCAACTTAAGAAGGACAAAGTCGACGTCTTTTCGACGAAGACAAGAGAGATTGAAACAGATACACAACCTTCTCACCATACCCTCCACCAGACTTAACACCAGACCCCCCACCAGCTTCATCATCAGCCCTGCCACCAGACTCCTTAAACAGGCTTAATTCAGCAAACCTATTTTCGAAAGGACCTGTATTGACTGGCGTCTGACAGAAAAGATCCATAGGCTCAGTTTGGGACTGTTGGAAGATCGGGGAAGAATCCATATATGTGTGCAACTGATCAGAAGACAAGGAGGGGTGGGGAGATAGGGGGGTCAGGGAATAATCCATTTCTGCTTGCGACTGATCGGGAGACAAATTGTGGAAAAGAACGCTGGGATCTGCTGAAAGAGTGAGAGGGGCGATCAATTGCTCCCTTTGCAAATTTCAACTTCTACATCAAACATGATCATTATCAATTACAAGCCCCCTCTTACCCCTAACACTCTTAGTTATTGAAGGCAGGCCTCTAACCCACGTATCATCATTGTCCATGTTCACCTCCCCTTCAAAAAGTTGTTGCGGAACCAAATGAGGAAAGTGATGGCCAGTAAGTGTACCGCACAATGCTGTCGTAATTGATCTCTCCACTAAAGTTTGCGATGCAATGGATTTCAGGAAGAGATACCTCCTTATATGGCAACCATGTAATCTAGTGCGATGATAACATGTACACACACATAAAATAAAAAATAAAAACGCTTAGTCCATAATAATAATAATTGAGTTATGAGTTGATACTCTATTAGTTTGTAATTGAATTCGTAGTAAATGACAATGCACTCATTTTATACTAATTCACTTGGTTGTTGGAGAGAACGGAGAAATATTCCACCAACCCTGACGCGTTGTATGAGTGTCTATAGCTGTGGAATGCAGTCCCCATAACTTCCAACCATGAGAACATAAGTGAGAATGGGTTACATGGTGTGAGTGAGTGACTGATACATCGTAAATTAAAGGAATGACAAATGGTACCCGATAAAGTACTGATGTCTATAATCAAAGAAGAAGATTAAAATAAATAATTAAAAAAACAGTTTATGAAAAATGTATAAATGACGCACAATGTGAAGCACAAACATAGTATAGCAACTATTTACCAATAAGGCGATCTCACAACCAAAAATATTGTGTTTCTCAGAGCGCTTGGTATTTTGCAGGCTGAATAGTATGTGATCACCAAGAAGCACAAATTGTCAAGTATTAAGCATATGGTTATTTGACTGTCTACTAAAACAGGAGAGTGATTTACCAACTCTAATTCATAGGGATGCATCTAATAAGCATAGAGAATTAAAGACAATGCATTTTATACCTCATCCTCGATCAATGGTCCATGTTGAAGGGTCAGCATAATTTCTATCAGCTACAAAAATGAATATTTAGAATAAATGATTTATTGCAGATATGAAAGTGGTGCTAGACCACTAGTGATGAAACATGTGTTTTTAGCAAGTGCAATACAAAAACTTAAATGGAACTTCATAGAGGGGAAACCAAAAAAAGACATTTACAGAGGTAGGGAGAAGGGAGAGAAGATTTTATATCCAAATACCTATAGATAAGTTTTTCTACTCAAGAGAGACAATTACATCTGTACATCTGCCATTTAAATGCTTTTTTTAAATTTCTTTAGTTACCTCGAGGAAGACGAAAAACCTTCACTTTGCTCTGGATGATCTCTTATAAGACCTTCACTTTGCTCTGGATGATATCTTATAAGACCTTCACTTTGCTTACTATTTTGCGCAGAGGAAGGTGTGAAATCTAGGGCTTTTAGAGAGGGAGAATTATGTAAATAAAATCGTGTAACTGATATATCCATATTCATAGCAAAATTAAGGCAATTGATGTTGAATTGTAATCTGAATTGATTTGGGCTTAGAAGAGGGTATTAATTGACTTAGAGTTGTAGGATTAAATTGACGGTTACAGGGATAATTTTGAAAGACTGATTTTCCCTGTCGGTCTTTCCCCCAAACTACATTAACTACATAATACATCTGTTTGGGAAACATAAAACATGGCGTAAGGGGTGAAAAATGAATTATCACGTCATACCCACTTACCACATCATTCGACATTTCAACGGCTGATTTGTCAAGTTGTGGTTTAATATTTGTGTTTTAAACTGATTATATAAATTGTGTTTAAAATTGATTGTATAGATTAGGAAGTAAACATAAAATGGAACAAAGGATTTAGATTGATTATTGTTATGACTTGCATAATACATCCATTCAAAATAAAGAGACAAATATGGGAAAAAGAAAAATAAATTTGTTACCCCCATTAGTTTCATATGAAGTGTTGTTTTAGATTACAAGACGATTGTGCGAGATAGTTTCACCAAATTAAATCGCGAAATGCTCTAGCCAAACCAAAGATCTATATCATAGTTTTCATCAAAAGATGCAATTCCATGTCCAATTATATAAAGCCCAAATTTGGTAAACTTCAAATGACAGCCACTATATCTTGTCATTTGAAAATCCAAAACATTCTCTCCATCCTTGATCTCCAAAGTCAACACTATCATGCTAGCTTTAGAGACCTCAAACTAAAATCTAAAATTTCATAGCGCCAATCCCCAAACATAACCTTATAAGAAATAAAAGATTCGTCTCAAAAACACAAATGAAGATATCGTTCGAATGTAAATGTGTACCATTTAGATTTAAGGGCAGGGGTTTGATTTGGGAACGACTACGTCCAAGCTCTTTTGAATTATTCCTATACCTTTTTATTTTTTTTTCTAAATTTGTTAATAAAATATTCAAAATAATGAGTAAACGGATTGGAAATAGTACATTTAGTTTGGAAACAGTCATTCCCTTTAATTCTTATTAAACCTCTATATCGAGGTTCTTTTGTTAATTAATTACAAGAACAATAATTATCTTAATAATAATTTTCATCGAAGTGCTAAAATCTAAGCTTTCGTTGAGATCCATTGCTAACTAGAATTTAAGGTATTCAAAAGTAGTTGGTGTGAGTGGTTCGAATAATCCCATTCCTTACCTCTTTGTGGCACGATTTGGTGTGAACAAGATAAGTCGTGACCCAACGGATTTAGAGTGAACTTGTGCTTCAACCGAAAAAATTAGAATTAAAGTTCGGTGATAACTGTCGGTCGGACGACAGAAAACTACTTGTCTTGGACAATTTAGCCCTATGCTCGAGAAGATTAAAAGTTGAAATTGAGTGAGTCTTGTGTGAGACCAACTGACAATAAAAATGGATCACTATTTAGAAATGTAGGGATTACTTATTATGAACCGTGACCCTTGTTTCACTTAACCGTGACCTTTATTTCACTTAAACGTAACCCTCGTCTCGAAAGTTACGGAAAGACCGTCTAATAGAAGTTGTGAAATTTATATTTGGAGTTAAAATTCGTATTCTAAATCAGTCAGCCACCCTTCAAAAGATAGCCCAAGCAAGGGCACAAGCCAAAAGATAGTAGAAGAAAGAAAAATGGCCACGCCCATTTTTATTCATTTACTAAATCGAGCGCCGGAGAGAGGGAGACGGATGGTTTGCAAACTTACATGACTCCTGGACACTATAGACATGGAACTGTTGGCAATTTTGCCATTTCCGTTGAAGCAGCCACAATCACAATTAGTAAGTCTCGTATCTGGAAGCTCTTCTCATTGCATTCACAACAAAGTGTTGGAAGATTCACGCCTCATCTTTACATGAAACTATTCTTATATACTAGTATACCACTTCTTTCCTATCTACGGGTTTCACTTCTGAACAAACCCCATGGGCCAAAATCCTTCCACTCATTCTGTACTTGCAAGTGGTGATGCCGTGGTGGTGTCGCAGACTCCCACCATTACAAACACCTTTTTTTTTTGCCCGCTTGACCCCATTTTGAAACACAAATGAAGGCGGCTTTCCTCCCGTTTCAATCTAGCCTCCTCAGCTCTTGTCAAGAGAAATAAAAAAAATCTCTCCTCGATCTTTAGATCATTTGCTACTTGTCCCCTGGATCCGCTATTCCTCTCCATCTAGGCCCTGTGTCAACCTTGTTATCTGCTCTCATGTACTGATTAATCCGGACGTTCCATGGCGGTCACATCAGTTCACTGATCTACAAGCTGGTACAAAAGCGTCAGATATTCACCTGCAGGATAAGAATCCAGGAAATAACAATGAGAAAATGAATTAAATATGAAAAATATTTATAAAGGAATTTAATGTGAAAAAAGAGATACATATGCATGCTTAAAATGGGTTCCTGAAACGACAATGGCTCCACCTAACTGGAACTGTTGAAGAATAATGAATTCGGGGATTGGACACTGGCCACTACTGGTCGTGTTTACTGCTACGTGGTCTTTCTTCGACAGAACTAATCCTACTGTCATTGCTGCCTTATCCAATATTCCAATGAAATCCACAAGAATCTTCAATATAGGAATTACTTGGGCAAACTATAAAATGAGGTACAAAGGCTACATTTACGATCAATTCCATGCTAATAAACAAATGACAGAATTAGTGTCAAGACCCTGCAGCAGTTAAGAAAACCCCATGTATTAGACACATCTAGGACTTTCTTGCTGAAGTAAACATTCTTCCGTTAATCACCCAAAATATGCTAAACATGAATCATTCAACTTTTGTTGGTGATTCAGTATTCACTCTTGCTCAATAGAGGTGATAACAAATTAAAAACTCTTAGGTCAGTTTAAGTGCGTGTTCCACTAAGTTCTTTAGGATTTTTGGACTTGAGGCAAATTCAATGAATTTTTGCTGTGAAAGATAAAATTCTCCACGTCTCGTGTTCTGAGTATCCCAGTCAATGTTAGTCCCTTGATGTTTCACCTTAACTTGGTAGGCCATAAGCCCTTTTCACTAAGTATGGATTTCATCAATCACGATGTTGGTCATAATAGCATCATTAGTGAAACACATCCCACTTTCTAGGAAGTGTGATTTAAACCGACCTAATCAAGTGCTAGACCAAACATGCAAAAAGTAATTACAAGTTCTACATTAAGCATCAATGTACTCCTCCTTACCATCCTACTATTCCCCCAACAGTCCACCCCTTGGTAGGCCACAAACCCTTAACTGAGAAAATCACAGCAAATAAAAATGGCAGGTCACCTAGACAACACGCTTGAATACTTAGGGCATGCTTGGATTGAGAATAATGCATTAAGGGGGTAATAGAGAGGCTTTAAGAGTAAAATGAGAGGTGTATGTAGTGGTGGGTGTTATTGTAAGATTTTAGGTGGTGGAGGGTAATAGTTACCCCCATTTGGGGGGTAATAAGATTAACCACCCTCCCCCCCCCCCCTTTTTTCCCCTTATTTTTCTCTCTCCTCGCCCAAGTTGCACCACTCCCTACCACCTCCACCTTCCCATTTTACCCTTTAATTTGCTCCATTACCCCTTTATCATGACCCTCAATCCAAGCATCCCCTTACAGATAAAAACTCCGTCGTTATCAACTTACAAACTTATAGGGGTCTAGGAACAGTGGAGCACTCTTTTACTGCCCAAAAGTCATTATTTATGTGCAAAAAGTAGTAATGGTTTTGTTTTGAAATGCTGAAGAAAGGAGAACCATGAAATCCTGATAAGGTTTGCATCCAATTGAAGCAGGTTGGATAGGATGAAACCACATAAAACTTGGATATCACTACAATACCAAAACTGCATTCATGAGAGACAGCATGCCTTGGTGTCTACTTGATGCATGTCTATTATTTGAAACATGGATCAATTTATACAGTCACAGCTAACTCAAATGCTTCCAATTCTTGCAAGAAATTCTCCATAATAGAGGTGAAATAACAAGTAATAGTAGTTTACTAGTTTTGAAGCAGCAGAAGCATCTGGATTCATGTATTCATGTTTTTTCTTTTTCTTCTTTTTTTCTTTTTGGAGGCAAGGATAAGAGAGGTTTAGTACTGGGGGAGTAACAAGGGTAAAGAAGCCTAGGCATCAAATGATTCTTTAGCCTGGTTTTCAAAACAAGCTCAACTTTCAGATAGCTTGAGGATGAAGGGCTTCTTTGAGGCTAACAATCGTGTGCCCCATGAAAAAGCTGGAAGATTAAACTTGAAAGAAATCTTGATTCATGATTCTGTACTTGCCCTTTTGTTTCTGCAACCTGGGAAACATAGCTTGCTTTGGGGGGGAGGGGGGGGGTCTTAAGTTGAGTTATTGATAAGCTTGAATGATTTTATCACCATGTCAAAAACTAAACCCCTCAGCAGAATTGAAAACCTACTTTTGCTGCCGCCACTTGTATATCTTGGGAGTGTCAGAATCAAAGCCTTTTTCAGGACAAGCATATCCCAACTGTTTACCTTGTTAATGCCATCAAGCGAGCAGTCTACATGAGGATTCAGGAAATTTAAGATCACAAAAACTCATATAAGATGTTACATTTTGAACAAAAAGTGCTCTAGAATAAAACTTCTCTCTTTAATTTAAACACTTTTGGCCATCGAAAAAAGTTGCTCTTTGGGCAATTTTTATTTTTTTGAATAAAGAGTGTTACTTTCGATCGTCTCACTATAAAAATGTCTTACACAAGACCGACTAGTTTCAAATGCCTCAGGGTGACTAGTAGCAACTAGTAAAATATAATCAACTTGTCTTTGACACCCTGCTGTATTTGGAGTACCACGTTACTAGTTTTCTAGAGTGAACTAGGTAAACTCCCACACACACTCTAAACAAACAAAAACGAAAAATAATTAAAAGGATGAATAAGCATAGATAGCTAATTACCTTTTTGGCTTCTCGCATAAACTCATAAGAAAGTATTACCGTGAGACGACTTTTACATTTTGAACAAAAAGTTAGTTATGGACTAAATAGTGTTACTTTTTTCTAAATACTTTTGGCGATTAAAAAAAGGGTTATTTTTCGAACAAAAAATGTTCCATTTTGAATAAGTGTTACTTTTGATTGTCTTACTGTAAAACGTCACACAAAACCGTAGATCTCACCTAACATGTAAAAACCCCAAATGACCAAATTGGTATATTTAGTGAACATGTTTGGACAATTTGGTATAATTAAGAACACTTAAGACATTAGGGTATTAAAAAATAACTGATAGTGCATATTCACCCACTAAACCGGTATCTTGGCTAATTAATGAGAATCTATCTTTTAATTATTTTTTTTGTATTTTCTTCCTTTTTTCCGGTTTACGTGATATTTTTTTTCTTTTCTTTCACATTCTTCCTTTTTTTCTCTTCTCTTTCTTCCCTTTTCTTTCTACCTCCAGCTGCTGCGTTTCCTTTTTCATCAACCCCCAAATTCATCACAGCTCCTACATTTTCATAACGCAGCTAAAAATGGCGGATATCCCTACCATTAATCATAGACGTAATCTCAAGAAGTTTTGTCAAATCCCTTTTACGATTTTTGATGTGTATCAAAATCACGGTGGTCCATTATTGATAATGATCTGTATTTCATCTGAAAAATTCCTTGCAAAACACCAACAATCACCCCATAGATGCACTGCTATCTCTATTCTATAATTTTTTCCACATTAGATCAAGCAATAGAAATTTAACCACCCAATTAAAACTCCTTGTGGAAATGAGTTACTGGATTCTTGCAATGGGTTGCTCTGTTTATCAAATGGTGATGATGAAAAAGATGAGGGCACTGTTATATACAATCCAGCAACCAAAAAGCACCAAAAGTTGCCCTTTTCGCTATTTGAGTGGCCTGAAATTGATTGCTTGACGTTCTGTGATAAAAGGGTATATGGGTTTGGTTATGATCATGATGATTATAAAGTTGTTAGGATTAGTCAGCTTAATGGTTTAGATCCGGATTTATATGATAGTGAACTAAAGGTTTATAATTGTGATGAAGAAACTTTTTTTTTTTTTTTATGGTAATTGTGATGAAGAAACTTGAAAATCGGAATCTAATGGTTGAGAGGATAAAGGGAAAAGAGGGAGGCAGTAGAAAAAGACGAGGGAAAGGATAGGAAAAGGAAAGCCAGAAGGAGAAAAAAAGAAATGGGAAGAAAGAGAAAAGAAAAGAAAAAAAAGTAATGAAGAGGAGGGAAAAAAATCACGTAAAAGGGAAAACAAAGGAAGAAAATAAATAAATAAAACTTTAAAATGTAGATTCTCATTAATTAGCCAAGATACCGGTTTAGTGGGTGAATATGCACTATAAGTTGTTTTTAAATACCCTAATGTCTTAAGTGTTTTTAATTATACCAACTTGTCCAAACATGTTCACTAAATATACCAATTTGGTCATTTGGGGCATGTAAAAACATAAACAACATATCCTCTCCCACCCCACAAGTAAGGAAATGGAATACGTCCATTAACAGACTCAAATCACACCCAAAAAAGGAGATTCCTAGTCAAATATAGATATGAAATCTCAAAGTGTATTGACATCTAATCCTAGAAATTTGATCAGATAGCACTTGAACTGAAATCATGGCATTACTTTTTCAGTGACTTGTTTTCTTTTAACACAAAAATTAATGAAAATGAAAAATTATTTTCTTAAGAAGGAACTTGCAAAAACATTCTAAACATGACCTTTTTATTCTTCGTTATGACTTGGGAGCATTTAAACGAAGCAACAAAAATCTTTTTAAGTAATTTAAGAACCATAAGTTGTTGTGGCGGTGAACACTGCAAGCAATCTTTTGGTGCCTTTGGTTGGAGTGGAACTCTGGGATTTTTTATGGGGATGGTAAGCCACTTGAGATCTTTGGAGATCGTGTGGTGTATTTGGCATCATTATGGGCCAAAGCGACTAGGGGTTTTAAGGAGCTGCCCTTCACTAATATTTCACTTCAATTGGGGGGGGGGGGGGGGAGGGGGGTTGTAATTAGCATTTTATTTCAGAACTCCTTGCCCTTATAGGTTGTGATCATCTCGTCCATTATTAATTCACACTTTTTCTTATCTAGAACAAAAAAAAATTAAGTAATTAACCAAAGCAACCTCATGAACCATAACACAAGCAATTGAATCTATATAAAATGAAATGAAACTTTGACAACACGGATACAACAGCATTGAGCAAAGGATAAAGAACATGAAAATAGAATTATCAAAAAAAAAAAAAAAAAAAAGAGAACATGAAAATAGATATTCATCTGTAGACAATGATGCATCAAATCCAGTAAGATTTTGCATCAACTAGACAAGAATCTTAACTCAAGATTTATGGTAGATTTATTCGTCCAATTAGCTGCAGTGTTCACTCTGGCTATACCCTAGTTCCATTGTTACAGTTGGGCTGTTTTAATAAAGCACCAAGACTTTGAGGGTTAAGTGTTGCTTCTAATTCTTAATAGTTATAAGTTATGCCATTGAGCAAAGAAGACTAGCGTCCCCTCGCCTTCCTTAGTAATGTATAAACAAATCAACAAAAGAATGATGAAAAGTACGCTTACTGTGGAAATTGAGAACTGAGGACCATGGAGGGAATGGCGGACATAATCAGGAGAAGCCTTCTCAAAAACTGAGCCTGTACGTATGGGTGTACTATACACATCAACTGGAATGATCTGTTTTTGCCTTCCGATTTCTTTTTGTCTCAAATTCTCTAGCTATCTGAATATCTGAAGGCCAAAACATTTGATATACAACTTTGCCAAGAAAGCGCGGGAGCAATCCTATGGTTATGATTAGTGCAATGGTGAGCCAATAGGTAGGTGACGCTGCAAGATGATAAATTGTCCTGCAAAAAAGAGATGGGCTTATAGTTGATAAATTGTCCTGCAATTAATAAACAGAAAATGAAAAAACTGCAAAAAGCCAGAACCAAGACTGACCAGTAGTTCGGAAATATAGGTATAGAATCCAGCACCACCATACAGGCATATGTAATAATTATTGATCCCCATACAGCAGCATGGGTAATGACTACCCAACGTTGGATGTCCATTGCTAAGTGTATATTCACAAGGATTACAACAGAAATTGTCCACAAACTTCCCAAACTCCAAATATCAATTGTGCTCTCCTTATAAGTATACAGAGGGATGTAGAAGAGTACAAGACTCTGCCACAAGGTGTCAAGCATTGTTATCCAGAAAAGCTTTAAATTATAGCTTTCTTGTCTGTGCCCTGCACCATAAAGCTTCGGATGCTGAAGCAATGTCTTATGACTCAAGTCCTTGTCCAAAATTCCAACAACAATAGTAGGTATAGAAGTATAGATAACAGAATAAAATACACTGCTCCAATCTGTTAAAGCCTGAGTTGTCGAAAAAGCAGTGCACAAAATGTACCTGGCACAAGGAAAAACAGTAAGTTAAAATTACTGATTTTTGGGAAGTTTACTCTGGTGGGGTAGGGGGAGGCGAGGAAGGGGAAGGGCAATGGAGAAAGATATGTGATTGCTTAAAACTTAGAATGCTATTGACACAAACATCTACCTATGATAATGCTCATAAGTTTGATACAAACCATGCGACGATAGAAACAGATGACTAAAATAAAAAATAAAAAAGAACATATCTTATAGAAAACATTATTAAATTGCTCTTTTTGTTTTTAGATAAGAAAATTTTATTAATCAATTGTGTAAATAATACAAAAAAGAAAAATAAGGCATCCTCATAAGCAATCAAAAGAAACTACAAATCTCGCCAATGGCGCTGTACAAAGGTAAGCGGAACGCCCTTAAAAGCACCCGCCGCCAGCCCAAAGGGAGGCCAAATAGACCACATGGTCCCAGACGTACTCTATAGGCTTCCCAACATCACAGAACACCCTAAAGTTCCTCTCCAACCAAATGCACCATAGGATGGCCATACACATACACCTCCAGAACAATCTCCCCTCCCTCCCTCCCTCGCCTCATCACAGCGAAACGAAAATGTAAAAAATCTCCCACCGTAGCAGGACATGCAGAACTCACCCCCTCCAACAACCTACTCCATAAAGACCTAGCAAAATCACACATAACAAACAAGTGCGGACTATTCTCCCCATCATGATGGCACATCACACAGAAACTCGGAAGAAGAGACCAACCAGGTCTCCAGCGTTGCACCATATCATAGGTATTCACCCTACCAAGCACCAGAGTCCACACAAAAGCTCGGACCTTCAATGGAACCTTAGACTTCCAAATAAAAGTGGCTAAAGGAAATTGAGGAAACTGTGAGGGAAGGTTAAGCTGGTGAAAGGACTTGCAAGAGAAGACCCAGAAGGGTCCCCAATCCAAGTCCAGGAGTCGTCCGTAGGGACGAACATTATTAAATTGCTCAAACCAAGTGCAAATGAAAATCCGAACAGAAAGGGTGAGGATGATGAAGACAGTCTGCTGTCAAAATTCATGTATACTGATTTACACACAAGGGGGTCAGTCATGACTATTTGAATGGACTCCTGGAAACAGCTGAATCATTGTAGCCAGCACTGTGTTAAATTAAAGATCGCAGAGGAGAAAAATTGATAGCAAATATGAACACAAAGATCGAGCTTGATAAACTTCCAGGACTTACGATAGTGGACACAAAAGAGCAACGGGTTACGATTGTATCATGTTTAAAGGGGCATGTAATTGGAAACAACCTCTCTAATAGCCAACTAGGCGAAGGAAAGACTGCGTACATATGGACCTCTCCAGACCCTGCCTTCCGCGGGAAAGTCCTGTTATTGTAGTTGTTTGAAGGGCATGTATCTTCTCCAGAGTCGGTTGTGCCCAACTCTGAAGAGGGATCCATGTTGAACCATTGAATGTGAAATAGATTAGAATACACATATTGACTCCAGGATCCAAAATAGTAGGGGTAAGAAAATTACAAAAGCAAAGAGAAATAGCCATAAAGACATGAGAAAGCTCCCTGCACCAAAAAGAGCCATGTTCCTTGGACTTTGGGAGGAAAATAGGTGACAGGTGTTGAACTCGGGTACTGACCCTTAAATCATATCTATGACATCAAGATTCTGTTAAAAAGTATGTCCGCCTTACAGTTAGATATAACAAAAAACCAAGGGGGTAGACAGAAACAGAAGTGTTGAAAAAAGAGAGAGGAGAATAATAGTATTAAAAGAGATACAGATAAAACAAAAGTACAATACAAAGGAGATGGAAACCGAAAACAAACAGGAACCGAAAGAAAGAAAGAAAAAAAGAAGTCAAAACTCAAAGAGAGGAGGAAAGAGGACATAGAGGATAAAGAAAAAGGCAAGTCCAAATACCAGTAAACGGAGATCGGCAACCTCACCAGACAACTCACAGAAAAACCCTGTCCATCTTCCATCTGACCAACTAATGGTCCAGTTTCAAGATCTCGGATCGAGACTGACAATATAGATCTACAACTTTTATCTAAAAACAATACAGATCTACAGCTAACTTATCTGGAGGCAAAATCAGTGAGTAGTTAACCAAACGAGATTCCAAACATCACGTGTCTCTTCCAATTCCCAGTTCGCTTCTTATTGAAGCTGTACTAACATACATCATCACCTATTTGCCTCAAAGTACAAACCTTAATATGACTTGCACTTGCTAACTACAACTTCTGTGTCACATTTCTACATAAACAGGCGCCATAATTGATTTTGTAAGTGGCAAGGAACTCTTAAAATGGGTGGCTGCATTATTTTATCTGAAGATAGATGAAAAATCTCGACTTCTAGTGGATTTCTCCTAATACGAAACCCCATGACTCTAGCTCTTCACCTTATCCTCAGAGCCCCACTCAACTGTTATGCTATCCACTACCGAGTATCTACAACCATCATCCTCCTCTACAGAATGAATAATGACGCTCCAACTAAGATAAAGATGCCTAGCAAACCAGTTGAGATTACCAGATTTTGCATTCCTTTTAATTTCTTTCCATTTAAACCACCCAGGAAATATAAGATGTGTTCAGTAAAGCAAAAGAATCTAACCTAAAGGCCCAAAATACACCGGGGAAAAATCCAACTCCAAGTTATTACTCAAATCTAAGGACACCCACGCCCACAATGAAAATCTAGGCAAATCTATATGCACAAACGCGCACTCACACATACTGCTGACAGAATAATGGCAAACATTTGAACATTATAAGACTAAACAAGAACTGATGTACCAAACCAACACTACGTTAAGCTTACCAAAATAGCATAAGTACGAAAACCGCATTTCTGTAGAAGTTGTAGAGAACCAAATAACCAACACGCTGATAGTTCCAGTGCCCATGTACCAGAAGTAATCTTTTCAAAAATTGGAATTGCCCCATAGCAAAATCAGATGCCATGACCGCCTGCCGTCCTTCCTGACCACATATTCCAACCCCGACATCCGCCATTTGAATCATTGAAACATCATTGGCACCTAGTTCAAATTTCAAGAAAAAAAATTCAGTTCACTTCAAATAATTCATTGCAGACAAGGACAAGCACATAGAAAAACAACACTGAGTCTTCAGGACATCCACAAAAGGGGACTCCACACAGAACAGACGTGAGTGCACAATGCCAGATCAGAACCAAGCATGTGTTGAAGCACAATGGCCAAGAAACAGAGTCGCCAACACACAAAACAGAACAACCAACTTACCATCACCAATTGCAAGCGTCAAATCATCTGTGCGGCTCTTGATTAAGTCCACAATCCCAGCCTTCTGCAAGGGTGCAACACGGCAACAAAGCACAACTCTACAGGAAGTTGCTAGATCATAAAGCTGTAGCAAGCAACCAAAACCACAATAAATAAACTGAAGATACAATCATAACGTCGAAATACTGTTCCTGTGCTCAAAACATTATGTTACTGCAGCAACAATCACAACCATCAAATTCAGATTGAACAACCTGCAGCTAATGTTTTCTAACCAAAATCTTCTTCAGAAGCCAAAACCAATGACCAAAAAAACTAACATTGGCAGCAAATTAGAAGGAAAAGCTATTTCAGGGAAGAAGCAAAGTAGACACTTGCCTCAGACTCAAGATCTTTCTCCAATATGTAGACCAGACTATTGCCATCAATAATGAGTGCTAACGGAGCGCTTGTGTCTTCTTCTTTCCCTGTACTCCATATTGCATTTGGACTCTTTGCATCATCAGGTATCTCAAGATATTCACTCACAGAGTCCTTTTTTCGTTTCAAACACTGATCCCCACAACATGTCGACATGACAAAATACTTGGATTTTGCCTCAGCCAAAAGGCTCCTGCACTCCTGCTCTGATGTTCCATTGATGATGATCTGCTCCATATCAGCTGTCAAGAGTTTGCAGGAAAGTCCAATGGAGATGGCTGTCTCTTGCTTATCGCCAGTTAAAACCCAGACCTTAATTCCCGCCTGCCGAAGGGATTCAATAGCTTCAGGTACACCGTCTTGTAACTTGTCCTCAATGCCTGTGGCCCCAAGTAATTTCAGGTTACGTTCTATCAGAGATGCTGTGTGACGTAGTTTTGTAGACCTGTCAGTCAAAGATGTGCTAGCATCCTCATACTTCCGCTGCCACTCCTCAAGCTCCACATCAGTAAGATCTCGAGCGGCCACAACCAGTGTACGCAAACCAAGCGATGAATACTCGGTAAGATGATCTTGAGTTGCATTTTGAACGTAATCATCCTCATCTGTGCCTTTGTCCAGAATGCTGAACATTGAAGTATCAGCACCTTTCACCAATACTTTCACGGAATTGCTAGGAAATCTGATCACAACTGACATCCTTTTCCGCACACTATCAAATTCATGCAGACCCAACACATCCAACCTACAAAAAGAACTCTAGATATCAGCTGTACTGTGAAGCAAGATGGGGCTTTCAGCATAAAAAAAAATAACATACATACACAATCAAGTGGATTAAATCAACAACGCATCAATCTTAACAAGATATAAAGTGTTCTACCAGCTGTAAATCTAATGTGGTTCCTGAATCTAAAAGGGCGGCGGTGAAATAAGTACAACACAGGTACCAGGATATTAACAGCAGTTCTCAAATATCAGTGACAAGTGTTTAACCCTGATGGAACATCCAAACGTCGCAAGATATAAAGCAATAGACCTACAAAATAGAGAAATTTTGACACTAAAACCCACACAGATCGTAATGATGGAAAGTGTGATGAAGGGGTCGGGTAGATACTAACAGGTTGTCGCCTATTCTAAGACTTTCCCATGCAAAAGTAGATTTTCAAGCACAACTGTCTAGGAGACAGTTATTTTAGAAACCGACAGATAACCACAATTATACAGCACAGCAGGTTACCAACACGCAACAAATCTGATAGAATCAAAGAGAAGATACCCGAAGAACTGAAACACTAATGGAAACAAGAAGACTTATGATCTCTTCTGCATACATCCAGCACACTAAACCTGAACTTTTACATTGCAATGTCAAATGTAAGGTCCTTTCGACATCATTGTCATGCACATTTTGAAACCGCAATTTGTATGATGAGAGTATAATATGAGATCAATCTCCTACCTGAGCTTCTCATTGTTGACATCAATTACAATGTGTCCAGAAGTGCGCTCAAAAAGAGTATATCCATAGGCCGATGCTGCAGCAACAAGGGCTTGCTCATCAGGAGATTCACCTTGGTAGTCAATTGCTTCAACATGTTCTCCAACATCATTTGCTGGGCAGTCAAGAGTTGCACTTTGATTGAAAATAGGAATGACTGTGTTACATGCAGCCAAGGTCAGGAAGAACTCATGAGCTGCAATTCTGTCATGTGCATTGGAGTCCTTACGCAACAATTCGAAAAGTTCAAAATCAACATCTACTTCAGATTTAAGCTTCCATTTCTTTGTAGCCACAAAAGCTACTCCTGTGACTCCTGCACATGTACAATAGAAGTTTATAAAATTCCGAATGTCTCGATGTTCATAATAAAAAGAGAGGAGAAATAAGGATGTGTACTCTACTGACTGAATACTGGTAAATCTATTACCCCATCAGGGAGCAAACAAAAACACAGAAACGGATGCATGTGTTCTAGATATCCTGGTTACATAAAAGCATCTTCGAAGCAGGGGCTCCAGGGACCAGATTACCAGAACCAGCTTAATTCAACTGGAGTTTCAATAGTTTATAAATTTTATGTATGCTGTTGAAGGTTAGAAACAACAAGATATTGGTTTCATCAAGCGACGCAAAGACATCTCATTATAGACAAAAAGCTTAACCATTTGACCATCTCAAGTAAATAACATACAGGAAGTTCTAACCTTTCAATGTTCCGAGATAACCTAGGAATAAAATCACCACCATGATGGCATGCTCTACACGCCAACATTTAAAAACAAAAAAAAAACAAAAAAAAAAAACCCAAAAAAATAAATGGTGACAAGAACAAACAAGGTTACAAGCAAATTCAATGTCATAAATGCATAATCATGAACATCCTTAGAATTTTCGAGAAACTGTCATAAACACGGGCTTCAGAAATGGTTTGCAAATGATGACTAATAAAATCAAGAACTTCGTAACCAGCCAACACAAGACACCTTGGAGGCTTCATATGTAATTGTACCCACAAGCCTCAAAGTAACAGAGACCAAAATTGTACAAACAAGCTTCTATAAATTACACTCGCTTAAGTATTAAGTCCCAAAGTGACATACTGGGGATGGAAGAACTGCCAGTTTTGTTTTGGACCGTGTGGTTTACTTCGCATCACTGTGGGCAAAGGCGGTTAGGCTGTTAGTGGAGTGACCGTTACGGATGTTCAGCACTTATGGAGGGATTTGATTTTAAGTTAAGAGTTGTTGATTTCCTTTTGTGGACTCTTTGTCCTCTAACCCTGTATGGTTACTTTTGATCAATAATAAAACTTTTGTTATTCAAAAAAGAGTGTTAAGTCCCAAAGTGACATACTGACATTCTCCTTTTTGTTTTGGGATGTCCTATATTAAGTCCTAACTGGCTAATAAATGTAGTTTCAACATCTACTATTCCTACTATATTAACCAAGTATTAACTAAATCCTCCTTATTTATGATAGTTCTTAATCTATGACAACAGTCACTATGTCATGGAGGGAGTATATCCAAATGTTCTAAGGTCATCACACAATAACTCAAACGCTTCATCTTAAAATGAGAGTAGAACTATTGCTTTTTCCCAATAAAGATAATTTTATTGAAACTGAAAGTGGGTTGATTACAAGTAGAGACAAGGAGTCCTCATACAAACTAAACAACAGAAGCATATTTATACTCGATATACAAAGTGATGATAGGTATTGTAGGAGTGTTATACTCGTAAGAGTCGTAACTACAAGAGCTTCTGAAGCATTTTTTGTTGTGTTCCAGAAATCAATCCAAAATAAGGATACTAACAGTCAACATATATATCAGCACATACTCCATTGTATGCATCCATACCCAATCCACAAAATCAATCATTTCAGGGTAAATCAGTCTAAGCTACGGCTACGGGCTAAGCTGATAGGCTATATCTCAAGGCAAGTAGGTTATTTTCAGAACAACATTGTGAAAGCAACCTATTCTTCAAGGATGATGGAAGATCAAAAGAAAGAACAGAACAATGGTACAAGAAAAGTTAACTGGAAATGCTCCCTACATTTTTTAAATGTTGTACATCTTGAGAATAGGAAATAAAGACAAGAAACACCATTTAATGCCCCCTCCCCCAAACCCCGCCCATCCCTTAAATAATTTAATGATTCCTACAATAAGTTATTGCGCCCTTTGCTGCCAGTGAATCCAAATTAATTAATGTTGACTTGTCAGTATTTTCCGATCAAGAAAGACTTTCAGTATCATAAAATTATACTGACAACATCGACGGGACAGACGGAGTAGAAACTTCTTCGACCAAACTTTACAAGCAATGGGGTACATATATTCTAATCAAGAAGGAAAACTGAAAAGATCACCATCATCCAATGACTACTACCACGTCTCACCAAAGTACATTCATCAAGACAACCACAAAGAGGTCCAAAGCAAACTCCAAATCCCTAAAGGATTCGGTACTTGTGCTGCACATAAATGCACAAAAATAGCGATGACAGGAAACAGATGTGCTACCACCTCCAACCCAACCCAAAATGTAAAAAGGAAGCGTGGTGGGTGCTTATGCAAAATGCAATGTTCGTGTCAGATAATTCAGTGTGGCTAAAATATATGGTAGAAATCGAAAAAGATTACAATAATGGAAAGCTGAAACCATAACTATGTGCAAATTGCCTAGGCCAGAAAAGAGATCTGAGTTCTGAAGCAATAAAGAAAAGATGCTCGGCAAAGTGGAAGAACAAGAGTTCAATAAAGGAGTGGAAGACTCAAAGAAGTATATAATAATATACAGAAACAGAAACACAAAATAACTCAATTATGCATTAACATAAGAAAACTCGACTTTTACCTGAAATGCTCTGGCCTGGTGAGGGTTCAGTAGCAGAAGGGAAGGCCCCATAATTCTTGCCATAGACACTAGCAGTCCTAAATTCCATTTTGTTTTGAGTAAGTGTTCCGGTCTTATCTGAAAATATATAACGTATCTGACCTAAGTCCTCGTTAATGTTCAAAGATCTACACTGGAACCTTGAGTCACTACTGCTATCATACATATGCTTGTCTCCTATCATGAAATACGATTGGCCTAACCGAACCAACTCCATTGTTATATAAAGTGAGATCGGTATCATTATCTGAAAGACTATAATGGAACTCAAGAAAGCAAAGAAAGTTTCCATAGCAATCCCATAATATTTGTACGTTTTTCCAGCTTTTCTCCCACCCGTAAAGTATCTTTTGCGGTAGTAAGGTACAGTATCAAGCTGCTCCTTGTGGCGCTCAAGCCAAAGGCCCATTCCGAGAGCCACAACTAAACACATTATAAGAAGAAAGACAGACAACCATAGGGTTTCCCTGTTCATATGACCTTCCAACTTGCTTCTTTTAGAAGGCGAAGCAGCACTATTTAACATTGCTTTTGTTTCTTGACCAGTATATACCACAACGCCAATCACCCATTCTGTGTTTTTCAGTTGACAACCACGCAAAATTATGTTTGACTGACTGAGTGGAAACTTATGCCCTCTGAACTCCATGTTGGCAGTGAACTCATAGATATTCCTGTTAGGCTGTTCACATCTGATCAGCCCTGACACTATGCCTCCTTCAGCAACAATCAATGCCGTTTCTTGCCTGGCATACCTAGTCTTCAGGTTAGATTCACCATCTAAATTCATTGTTTGAATGTAGGCAATACCACTGGCATCACTGGTTCCCACCAAGACCATGTCACAAGGAATTGTTTCATCAGCAAATATCTTCACAATTTCACCAGCTTGAATATCTTTCCACTTCTTCATCTCAAAACTTCCTGATTGAAGTACAAGAGCCTCCCTGTTATTCTCTTTCCTGTCAGATCTGTGTCTCCGCCAGTCTTCATACCCATCTTTGATTGCAGTGACACTAAGCACGAACAGGAGTGGAAAGAGAGATACTGTCCTCCCAAAGACTGCAAGAGGAGGAAGCTGGTTGAGAGCAGCTATGGCGAGGAAATACAGATATGCAACCCGGTGGAACTGGATAAATAGATTCTTGGGTAAAAAATTGAGCAAGGTATATTTGCTGGTCCGAATCTCATTACTTGAGAACTCATACTTGTCATTTGTCCTCTTTGGATTGTCAACATAAATTAACCTCGGACTTTGGTCACAAAAAATATTGTCATCCAAGTGCCCACTCTTATAGTAAAGGGCCTGAGACTTTCTCAGTTTTTCCTGCACCCTAGACGTAGTACCAGAGATCTCAAAACTTGCAGCAGGACTCCCCTGTTCCATTCCACCCCACGATACCAGGCGTTTGCGGTCCCGCGTGGGGTGCTGCAAGGAAGATGGCTCAGGGAAGTGAGAGCCAACCGAATAAAACCTTTTCTTTCTACAACCAGGAATAGTGGGCCGTTCAACAGCCCTCTTAGCAAAACTATCCTCAATGACGATGATCTCTTCGTCCTCTTTCACGTCGAACAGATCAGTTTCTACCTCGTGGGTGGAAGAGGAGAACGAAGCTTTTGAACACAAACAGCCCAAGGTACTAGTTGCAGAACGATGTCGGGGCACCACATAAGAAGGATCTGATGATTGAAGTAATGGCTCACCGCCAGAAGTCATAAATAATTCTCCAATGTGAACATTGGAGAATTCAAAAACACATGTTGTACCATATTTAAAAGCCACAAAATGATACCTAAGGCCTTATGCATTTCTTTCTTCGGACCTCCCATAATAAAAAAGTGGAAAGAGTTGATGTTTTTGAGCTTTCCTCACAGCCTCACCCATACCATACTCATTCACTCCTTCTCTTACACCATGAAATAATATTTACCCACTAAATGGGCCCAGCATTCTTACGCGCGACTAACACACTTCCTCTGCAACGATGAAAATGCTCAAATTACCATCATTGATATCATAAATAAACAAACCAAGGAACGATATGTTGATCAGAACACCATGCAAATTTTCAATCAACTGAATTTATTTAGTTTCCATCAAGCTCACTAATTCTACTTACTTCATACAGTAAAACCTAATTACTTTATTTAGTTTTGTCCTAAGCTCAGTAATTGATATGAACACCATCCAATTCTCAACCTGAATCAATGCCGTCCTCCCACCTGATACAATTAGTGAATAAACACCTAGATACCCATATATTGGAAATCACCCTATGATTCTGCAAATTTGTTCAATTTAACTCATAAGCATATGCACTGAATACTCCCAGAAATGCCAACAACTGAGAAACACAAATTAATACATAAATCAGAAATAAAAGAAAAGAAATGCCCTTTTTCAGAACCCTAATTTCACCCCCAATGCACCGACAAGAACCAAGCTCCCAATTATATAATTACAATACTAGCTAACAGCTTAACCTAAATTTCCTTGATAAAAAAAAGATGATAAAAGCAATTAAAAGCCAAGAGAGAGAAAAGGGACTAACCAGGTGTGATGTGACGATATAACGTCGATCCAAAAAGAAAAATCCACAAATGGGGAGAACCCTAAACAATTCGCCTCGATAATCGGAAAATTCGGAGCTCAGTGAATTATATTGTCCTTCAAATAAAATGCGCAATAAAAATACAATCTTTTTAATCAAAAATCTCTCGAATAAACGAATCCAGATCTGATCGCTTCGTTATCAGATCTCTCGCTCCCAAAATTGGATCAAAATTTCGCTTTTTTTCTTTCCCCTCAATCCAATTCATACGAAACCAAAAAAAAGGCGGCAATAAAAAAAATGGAACGATTAGATCAAGAAATTAGGGTTTTTTCGTATTGGTTAAATTAAAATGAGATCGATTCACAGAATATTGATGATGATGAGGAGGAGGAGGAGGATGGTGGAGTGGATCGCACGAAGAGAGAGAGAGGGGAGAGAGAGAGATGGATGGAGAAGCAGAAATCCCGCCCTATAATCAAAAAAGGTGAAAAATGAGAGTATTTATTGTAATACAGCTGAATTTCTGTTTTTACCCTCATTTTACTGTCAAGTGGCAGAAGCATATGGCACTGTTAAGGGTAGTTTGGGTTTTTTGGATTGATTTTATCTTCAACAAAAAAAACAATCAAGCTCAGAGTGGAGTGATTGGTGTGATTTCCTCAAATATACATCATTCACAAACTAATTTCCAAATTAGCTTCGGTTTAAAACTATTTCTTCACATATACACCACATAGGATCGGATTGTGGCTGGAAGCGAATTTAATTTTTTTTATAGCGAAAGGCAAAAAGCCGTTGTGGCCCACAGCGGCTTTGCCTTTCGCTATAAAAAAAAATTAGTGATCGGACTGTGGCCTGGAAGCGAATTTATATATTTTTTTTATAGCGAAAGGCAAAGTCGCTGTGGCCCACAGCGGCTTTGCCTTTCGCTATAAAAAAAAATTAAATTCGCTTTCAGGCTACAGTCCGATCCTACGTGGTGTATATGTGAGGAAATAGTTTTAAACCGAAGCTAATTTGGAAATTAGTTTGTGAATGATGTACATTTGAGGAAATCACTCGAGTGATTGAGGATAAGGAAATTTTTCCAAAAATGGGTTTTCTGAAGTAAGAAGGTGAAAAATGGAAAGAGATTGCACTTTGATCTTACATTGGTTTGTAGATATTAAAGTCTATCAGCCCATTCCACAAAAGAAAAAGAATAAAAAAAACAAAATAAAACAAAGTTGATAAGCCATTCCACCAAAAAAAAAAAAAAAAAAAAGAAAAGTTGATACACCATTGTCATATTCTATATAAGATCCTTCAAAAAAAATTCTGGTAAATTGGTTACCACTTACAATGATTCTAGTCCTAAATACATTATCAACTTCATTTTTTAAAATATAGAAATAAATTATTAACTTGCAGATATATGGAAAATATCTATGAACGTATTGAGTCTAGTTTTCTTTTCGAGCGTTTACATAGCTTTGGATTTCACTCATACACTAAATCTAAGTGGATAAGGGAATGTATTAGGCAGTTAGCATTGTATAACCGCTCTTTATTAAGGAACATTTTATAGGATTACAGTGGATAAGAAACAACATTTATGTTCGTATGATCATAAATGCTCCAAAATAACTTAGGATTGTTCTTTCTTGTGGTTTGTCATCGATTTTCCAAGGCCATTAGATCTGCTTGTCAATGCATTGAACAAAATATTACATCAAATGGTTACTTAATAAAAGTTGTCCATAAGGCTCTCTAAACATGTTTATTATTGTGTCAAACAAATCGTAGCTAAATCAGAGATCCTAATATGACTTAGACGCCTCATTTTTAATTCTTAGCTAAATTGGCAAGAAAAAGCAAGTTTGAAAAACATCCTCTATTTGAAAGACCGAAAGAGTTCTTTTACTTTATATTGACTTAGAAGTCATCACATATTATGTCATGCAATGCTTTGAACCCCTCGATCTGTTGCAAAAGAAATTGAATCTATAAGTTATATTTTCAGAAAAAAATAAAATCAAATGAGAAACATGGTATTTCGTTTAGTATTTGGATTCTTCATTTGAATGAAGGGGTCTTGAGCCATGGGTTGCGACAATTTAAACAAGGGTAAATTACATTGAGGTATACTGAGGTTTGGCGAAATTACAGAGAGGTATATCCACGTTTGACTAAATACACTGAGGTATACTCCCTGACCACTTTTTGATAGTTGACCAAAGTCAAACTAGTTTTTGGACATAAATACCCACAGTATACCTCATTGAAAGTGTTTTAAAAAAATTATTGTACAACGATTTTTCACCTTTTCCTTTCTATTTAGTTTTTGATTTTGAGATAACTACACCATAAATTAATAAATGGCTCGATTTAACAATTCTCTCATCATGCAAAATTGACTACACAAGTCTAATCTTGTGTTTGCACCGAAAAAAAAGCTATCGATTTAAAGTTATGAGAGTTTGATGCCAATTATATGTAGATCTTGGTAACAAATTTGAGCACAATATGACATAATCAGGAAAAGAAATACGAGCATGCAGTGCAAAGTAAGTGGAAAATTATTGAACAATAATTTTTTCTATAAACTTTCAATGAGGTATACTAGGGGTATTTATGTCCAAAAATTAGTTTGACTTTGGTCAACGATCAAAAAGTGGTCAGAGAGTACACCTCAGTGTATTTAGTCAAATATGGATATACCTCTCTGCAATTTTGCCAAACCTCATTATATCTCAGTGTAATTTACCTTTAAACAATAAACCAAGGTTTCGTCATGAAGTTTAAATGGAAAAGTTTGACACAACCAAATAATTTATGGTACAAGTTGTTACTGGTAAGACGGCTAGCTATATAAAGCATGACAACTTTTCCCACTTTCAGCGAAGAACACTTATTTGGATGTAGCAAAACTTTATAGCAAATTGTCTTCTTTTCTTTTAAAAGGGTTTGTCCATGTATTCTTAAAATTTAGGAAAAATTGCAAAAAGGGTATCTGAAGTTTGAGCTAATTACAAAAAGGGTACCTGTGTTTTACCTAATAACAATTAGAGTACCTGTAGTTTGAATTCCGTCTCAAAAACAGTCTTTTGGCACACGGAGTTTAATTTTCGTCCAATTTTTTCACGTGCAAATCATCACGTGTTGTTTTTTAAGGGTCTTAATGGTAAAATTATTAGTACGCATTTGTAAGATTGAAAATCAAATTTCAGAAAAAAGATTTATTTACTCAAAATAAATATAAAACTGAAAAGTTAATACCCCTCCCACCCAAAACATTTTTTCTGGGGTTTTGGAAGTAGTTTTTGATCTCCAGGATTTATTTTGAAATTTTTCGATTTTTTTTTTTGTATTTTTAAAAAATGGCTAAATATTGAAAAACTGAGAGATATTAGTGAAATGTTCATCAACTGAGGAAAAATTGGACGGAAATTAAACTCCGTCTGCCAAATGGCTGCTTTTGAGACGGAATTCAAACTACAGGTACCCTAATTGCTATTAGGTAAAACACAGGTACCCTTTTTGTAATTAGCTCAAAACTCAGGTACCCTTTTTGCAATTTTTCCTTACTACTAACATACCTTATTTTCTTTCCTTTTTTAAACATGACATTTCTGATTAGGTAATTGTCGGATTTAATCAGAAACTAAGGGACGGTTCTTCCCAACTTATTTCTGTTTATTTCAGCAAACTTCAACAAACTTCAACAAAGTTAAATAACGTTAAATAAAGTTAAACAAAGTTAAACAAACCAATATACAAACTGTCAACCAGGTTCAACAAAAATAAACAAACTTCAACAAACTTTAACAAAGTTAAATAAAGTTTCAACAAAGTTCAGCAAAGTTTAACAAAGTTCAACAAAGTTAAATTTTCAGTAATAAATATAAACGTTTTTCAGTTGGGAAGAACAGACCCTAATTATCCATCAAGTTGCCCTACCTTAAGTAAGGTAAGCATTCACCAACAAGGGTGGTGGTCTAGTGGTTCCAAGCTTACTCCCAAGTGGTTTGGTAAGGCAAGGTCATGGGTTCGAATCCCCATTCCCCCCATGCCTTGTGTCTGCTGGCTTCTAGGAACTATACTAGCCCCTTGTTGGTGCTACGTTGACGGGGCCAGTGCTTGCGTTGGTTGTTCAGCTAGTCTGATATGTTCGCTATTAAACACGAGAGTCCGAACATAATGTAGCAGGGGGTGTCTCGATTGCCATTCACTTGCACCTTTTTTTTTAAGAAAAAAAAAAAAAGTAAGGTAAGCATTCTGCTAATTAATCATTAGGAGAACTTGACATTCTGCCCAAAATTCAATTTTTTTATGGAAAAAAACTCTCATAGTGGTCTACCTTTCGAGTTTTGAGGCATAAGCTTTTACCAAGTGGAAAATGACTTTATATATTTTTTGAGGTGCTAAGTGGAATATGACTTGATCTTGCACGCCCATCATGTTCAAAAGTACCAGCAAAGTCTTCAAGTACAAAAGCATCTGAACACAGATTAATCCTCTTTTAGCCTACCAAATTAGATCTTTCCTATGCGGTATAACTTGAGATAATACTTGTTGGTGCTATGTTGACGAGGTTTGTGTTTACGCTGATTATTCGGCTAATTAGATATGTTCGCTATTGAATACGAGAGTCAGAACATGACGTAGCGGGACCTCGGTCGTCATTCGTTTGCACCTCTTTTCGACGAGCAAAAAAATTTGAGATAGTACGGTATGGTGTGAACAGAGAACAAATTCCATGCATAAGCATAAACTTAAAAATTTGACTGACAATCACAAAGCATCATATGCTTATTCCTAGCTAGTTTAAATCAGAATATACATAGGATACCAAGGAGTGTTAATTAGTTGACGTGGCTGCACAAAACATTTTCAGGTAATAAGCATGAAAATATTTGATCTGAACATTTTATCAAACAAGTTGAGTGCAATAATAGCTGCTAAAATATCCATGCTAGATAAATTCTTAATCTTATCAATATAGGAAAATGCACATACAAATCACCATTGTCAGCATATATAACGAGACATTACATTACAAGCTCAGAAGGTAAAAAGCTCAACAATCAGCTCAATAATCAACTATGCTCTAAAACATCTTAATTCCATCGTGTTTAATTTAACTAATTTGGCTTATCAGATGCGCTTTCTCTAAGCTCAATCGAAGTGGGATTAGCGACTTCCTTGAACTTAATATCGATTTCGAGTTTGATGATGATGCAGAAGCTGATTTTGAATTCGATGTGGATGCTGTAGTCGATTTCGAGTTCGATGTTGTTGTTGAACTTGATGCCCATGTACTCTCAAAGCTCCTCAATGGACTCCCTGTTGAACTCCTTTGATCAGCCAATTCCTCATTATTCTCCCCTGCTTTTGCACCCTGAGATTTTTTTTAAAAAAAATAATAAAAAAAAGTCACATTTTTCTAGCATCTTGATAAACAAATTGTGAAATTAAAGATCATAACAACGAGAATCACCTCAAATTGTGCTTCTTGGTTCTTCTTCTCCATCTCTTTCTCTCTCAACGATCGAATCGGAGACCTCTTCTGCATCATAAAACCCACATTTCAGCTCAAATCACCCTACCTTTATTAATGTAAAATAAAAAATATTACCCCAATAAGCTAATAAAGAATACCCGAATTTTAAAATCGAGTTATTTTGGAACGGAGGGAGTATAAATTTAAGTTAATTACTAACCATACAAGCGAGCTGAAGCTGCTTTAATCTATAAAGCCGATCAAATTCAATCTCAAGCTCCTTTTGAAACTCTCCTCTCTCATCAAGCTCAAACATCTGAAAATCGAAAACCCGGTCTCTCTCCTGAAGCAATTTCTCAGTCTTCTCTTTATCCAACCTCAGCCGCTCGAGCCTTTGCCTTACGGCACTGAGCTCCTCTGCTAATGAAGCGTCCATGGCCTCGATCGGAAAGGCGTAAACCGCCATCGGGTTGTTCTCTTTGTTGGAATGGAGTAGTAGTGGGGCATTTTGGATTTGATCTTTTTTTGTGGTGGTGGTGGTTTTTTTAATTGGATCAGAAGGGATGTTTTTGGGTTGTAAGGGTTTTCGATTGGTAGGTTTTAGGAGGTGGATTTGGGATTGCGGTTGTAGTTGAGGTGCAAGCATTTTGGGTTGAGGGAGGAGAGAGAATTTGAGGGTGGAGAAGTTGGGATTTGAGAAGAATGGAGGAGAGAGAAAGGGGAAAATGAAACTCACTAATGAAAGGGAGGATGTTTGTTGTGTGTGTGTGTGTGTTTGTGTTGGGATTTGGGAGGGTTTGAATTTGAATTAGAAGGGCCGGTAACGGCTATATAGTGTTAACGGTTTCGGGTATAGGTTTGGTAATGTTCCGTTTAATATTTGGACTTGTTTGGTTCGAAATTTTTTTTTTAATATTTCTAATATATTTATTGTTGAGACAAAGAAATAACATGGCTTATTAGCTCAGCTGGTTAGAGCATCGTGCTAATAACGTGAAGGTCGCAGGTTTGTTTTTGGTTTTGTTCTCTTTTCCTATAATCCTTTTTATTTTGTTATTTCATTATTTTAAATTATTATTTCATTATTTTAAATTATTATTTGATTATTTGATTATTATTTTACTATTTTAAATTATTATTAGATTATTTCATTATTTGAAATTATTTCATTTAATTTGTTAATTATTTTAAAATTATTATTTTATTATTTCATTAATTATTTTAAAATTATTTCATTATTTAAATTATTATTTTATTATTTTATATTTTTATATTTTGTTCTTCAGTGCCATGCTAATGATTTTGTTGCTCTTCCTTTACAAATTTAGCCCCTGCCTATATTTTGGATACATTATTAGGAACATCTGTTTTTTTATTGCTCGCCATTAGTCCCATACCGTTCAAATTCTTGTCTTCTTCTCAAAACTCCAAAGTCATACAACTTTCAAACGCCATGATTGAGCATTACTACAATCATTTATACATATTCAAATGTCATGATTGTAGGTTGCTTGTTTTTGCTTTATTCCTACTGACTGCCAGGTTGTGTCGACAGCAGAATTACATGAGCTGCGTGCATGAAATAATTGTACTGTGCATTTGTATTGATAAATATGTTCTCAGTACTTCTGAGTTATGAGTTTATGACCAATAACTTGTGCAGACAGTATGATTTCCTCAGGAAAAAATAACATGAATTGATGATAAAATTACATGATTACAATTTTAACACATCACAGTATAATATGTACAGGTAAGTATGAAGAGGGTACAACACTATACAGTATACACTACATGTAATCCATTGGAAGCTCCAAATCATCGTCAAGATCTCTCACTCCACGGTAGAATTTCCGCTTACTATATTTTCTTCTAGTTTTGCGACCTTTAACAGGTTGTATATATTCTTCTTCCAGATCCAGATCGTCATAATTGAGGTTAATCCTCGATGTATCCATGTTCTTTGTTCCCAAGAAGCCCTGTTAGGAAAACAAGAATCATAAATTCAAGGATTGATCAAAAGCAGTGTATATTTGCAAGTGTCGAGAATGAGCAAATTCTATGGAGTCATGTTAACTGTGTTCAATGTTATGTGGGTCAAGAGGACTACTCCAGCCTCAGTTTTTTGCAATTAACATCACGAATGCCAAGTTGTGTGACCGACACATGGAAATGACACTGCTGACGGCACAACTTGCGTGTCTCAAGTCTGTGACATTAGGCTTCTCAACCTCAATAAATCGTGCTTCCACGTGTTTTAGTGTTTGTGTCCGTGTTAGCCCGATATAGGTATTCAAAGCCACGAGGTGTACATTATTCAATCTCCTTTTATCAAGCCCACTCCACCTAGCCATGAGGTCTTGGTCTAGAGGTTAACACTGAGGCATTACGTACATTACGTCCCAGATTCATTTGCCCCCTCCCCTGTTGTATTTATCTATACTGTACTAGCCTTTTTGCCTTCCATGAAGCCAAAAAGAAACTAAATAGAACCCTCAAAACCCCCACCTAGCCTCCCTCTGAAGTCTCACTCTATACTGCAGTGTACAGATGGTTTGTGGCTTTGACTAGTGTGCTTGAATATGTGCACGCGTTTCGCTCGAAAGTTTTTTAAAACTGCAAGCTTATAGTTATTGCAAAGGATTGTCTATCTGGCCAGGGTAGACGAAAGAGAGCTATTTAACCAAGCATTTTATTGTGAAATACTGAAAAAGTGGCTTGTGAAGGAATGAGTCAGAATAATATGGTGGTCTGAATATCTGTACATTTTTGAACTTGTTTCTGGCTGCTTGAATCGGCAAAATAATAAATAAAATTAAAAAAAAAAAACCAGAAATTGGCAGTGGCTATTTTTTCCAATTGACCTTCAGATTATATGATGTGGATCTGATAGATCAAGAGCCCCAGTAAACAAAACCAGGACCTTTACACTTTACAGGAAGCCCAAAATGTCAGATAACAAAGATTCTGAGATCAGAGATAGAGTTGAGACGGTGCATGGATAGTTGGATACAGGGTGGTGCCTGAGTGACCATTTCCCAATACGATTACTGTGAATCATCATTGAAGCAGTTGCAATTTGAAAGCATGGGGATAAGTAATCGATACAATCTACACAAAATCCATTACCTTAGTCAACCTCTGGATACGTGAGGCGGCTGCTTCATGCACTACGATGGTATCAGGTACAACCTCCACTATATCTTCAGTTAATAAGGAATAAGTAGTGACCTGAAATCAACAGGATGTATAGTGATTATAATCTAAGAAGGATAGTCAATTTTCTCCCTTGGTTAGGAGCAACATCAATAACATGAAGACTTTCATTCAGATTTGATGCACAGTCATCAAACCAGGCACCTCAAATTTGAACCAGTACACTCAACCGTATAACACTTTGTTAGAATTATATATAGGGAGCAGATGATCATTGTCGAAAAAGAATGGTATTTTCAGGTTAAAATGATGTCATTTGCGTTTGAGCTTGCACGCACCCTCAAAAGACTTGTCTGATGCTTTTCAAGAACTTCATGGTTGAAAAGTTTGAAAGTTTCAGGCCTTATTTGATAATCATACCAGCCCCACAAATTATAAATAGACATCTTATGTTACATGGACTCGGGTACGGGTGTCGGATACGGGTGCGTATCCAAGTGTCGGACTCGGCTTGACTAAAAATTCAGGACACTGGGACCTTGTCCTAGTTTGGGACACGGGTGCGGGGGTACGGCATTCACAAAGTATTTTTCTTTTTATTTGGGAAAATTTCTAATTTTTGTAAGGATTTAATTAATAGTAAAAAATAATGGATTAATGGGCATTAAGCTAGCCTTGGGAAATTGTTTATACAAGGCCAATTATTAAGACTAGCCCACTAGTAACACACATTTGGGCCCAACATAAATGTCTTATCCTTAGCCCACTAGCTAGGCTATTGTCTCACGTGAGTCAGTTTAAAGAAAAAGTGAAAACTCAAAACCCTATTCTTTCTCCTCAGCCAGCACCGCAGAGAGACATAGAACAGAGAGGATGAGAGAGAAAGGGAATGCAACGCTACTGCTGGGTTGCTTTCTCGACAAATTCGCAGATCCTTCTCTTCCTTTATCATCGGTGATTCTCTCTCCTCTGCTTCTCTTTCTCTCTCTCTCCTCTGCTTCTCTCTCTCCTCTGCTTGGCTTTACTATTTATATGCCGTGTCCACTTGCAAGATGACGCGTCGGGCTCGTATTCCGTACCGGTATCCGTGTCGTGTCGTGTGGACACGGGTACTCGTCAGAAAATGCCGAGTCCATGTAACAGAGCATCTAAGTATGTACACAACTATATCACCAAAAGTTTTAACTTCAACTTTCAAAGGACAAGATCACATACCAGACTTGATGGAATAATCGAATAACCAAATGCATCAAGCTCAAGAGACTCAACAGCCCCAGAGTTGATGTTGAAAGTGTAACCACGAACCTGACATTAGAGAGGAGTGAGAATGTGAACCGATGAGACTTGGTAGTCAAACTTGACAAAAATACATGCAGCTCAATAAACTTGGAGTAGCCATACTCACCTTCCCCAGATTTCTTTGCCTAGGTGTCACAACATTGTATCCTACCTAACAAACAAAAGGGCAATATAAGTTTCATGACAGAAACAAGATGCAAATGGATCAAGAATAAAATCTAAGATGAAACAACCCTTTTGCCTTATTTTATACATTATTTTATGTGAGGCTAAGTCAATGCTTCACATATTGTAAGACCGCATTTCCGGATTGGTATTTTAAGTGAATCCATAGTGACAATTTGGTATTTTAAAACTCTCCGGCCACGATAGGGTATTTTAAACCTATGACTCGCGCAAATAAGCCCAAAACTTCGCGAAAACTCAGTTTCCGAGCATAAAAAACATATTTTCGCATTTAAATGATTTTCATCCCTTTTATTATTATTTACTAAAATGACTATTAATCCTTTTAAATTAAAACACACACTCTCTCTCCTCACCCTTCCCCAACTCATCCCTTTAAACTAAAATGACTATTAGTCCTTTTAAATTACTAAACTGACAAGTAATCATGACTTTTGCTTTGTTAGTTTTATCATTCATATTTATTATACATATATCTTTTCCTTAATTTGTTAGAGCTTTGATTATACAACAATTAAATAAAATGTTAAGAACAGAGCCGGGTATAAAAGGAGGATAAGGTTTTAATTTAAAATGATTAAGTCATTTTCGTAAATCAAAACAAGGTCTGGAAATCAATTAAATGCAAAATTCGAATTTTATGGTCGGAAACTGGGTTTTCGCGAAGTTTTGGGCTTATTTGCACGAGTCAGAGGTTTAAAATACCCTATCGTGGCCGGAGAGTTTTAAAATACCAAATTGTCATTATGGGTTCACTTAAAATACCAATCCGGAAATGCGGCCCATATTGTAAATATCCATTTACTATATTCATTATTATTGCAGAAGTGAAGCCCCAGGACCAGAAGCCAATATATAAGCATAACTATTGATATTCTTCCAATACTCAAGGTTCCAAAACTACCCCCAAATTCTCAGTTGGACCTATTTGCATATGATTTGTCCATGCAAACGAGCTCCCAGGTCACATTGAATCAAAATTACTCGGTTCCACTCAAGCACTCACCACCAGGTTTGAGTCTGGGTGTCACCTTACAACCCCAATCAATTTAAGAATGATGTGGGCAGCCAATGGATTGGGCCAATGTGGGTTAATTGGGATTATGGGCCACTATTTCGTTCTTTTCGCATGATCCTTAGTCCTTACCCTTAGCCTAGTATTTTGTGCGTTAAAGGGGCCACTCGTAACCAACTAAAAGAAAAACAATGAATTGGTCAAACCCTGGACCCACCTACCGCCAAAAGAAAAGGAAAAATAATCCAAAAAGAGGAAAAGAAAAAGAAGCTAACCTAAAGGCCATGCGAAAGAGGGAGTCAACAGGTCATTGATTAGACCATTAGATCAGTGAATACAGCTAATTATCATAACATAAGTGATACTTGCAAATCAACAGCAAACAGGCACCATCAACTTAAGTTGACAGTGGTCTCATAAGTCAGTATATGTTGCTTTGTCATGTTATTACCTAACCTTCACAGGTTACCAATCCGTTGTTTTTGACCATGCTCTACTATTTTGCTCAAATGTAGATATGAGAAACAACAACACATACCAAGGTCTCCAGTCCAACTGTTCTAAATTCGTTCAGCATAATACTCTCGTCTTGGACAAGCACTACATCACCAACCTATAGACAATTGAAAATTCAGAACACAATTGATATTAACAACAATTTTGATGTGTCAGAAATCATTTTTACTGTTGTTGGAAACAGAATGCAAAATAATCTGCAGACCAAAACAAGCCTACTGGATGTAGAAGGCAAAGTACAAAACCTAAATGTACTCTAATTCTTATAATCCCATATGTTTAATGTCGGTTACACAAGTTATCTTCCACGAAACCTCTCATCACCCAAAGCTGGGAAAGTATGCCAATCAACAAAAGAATTTATCAATGATACAATCTGAGGTTATACAATCTGAGATTCCTGAATATGTCCACTGCGAGAATGATAAAGGAGATATGATCCAGCAAAAGGTAACTTTCGACTGGAAGCCTACTCAATGTTCTTTCTGCAAGGGATATGGGCATGATGACAAGGAATGCAAGAAAAAGCATCGTAAAGTTTGGGTTCCTAAGAAAATTCAGACTGCTCATGCTCCTGAGGAGACAGTGCAAGCTACTGATGCTCCTGTCGCTGCATGTGTTCCCTCGGGTCCTACAGCTGCACCTAATGCTAGTACTCCAGATGGTGTGAGGCAGCCTTCCTCTGAATGGCCAGTTCCACAAAGGGTAAGCAGACCTTCTGTAACTGTATCAAATGCTGTTATACCACAAACTAGTAATTCTTTTGATGTTTTGAACTTTAATGAAGATGAGGCAGGGGATGAGATACATGATATAGATATAAGGTATACCTGTGATAAGTGAACAGAGTGAAATTCATTTGCACCATGCAAATGAATTTGGATAATTTTGTTTGCTGGAATGCGAGGGGCCTCAATGGCCCTGCAAAGCAGAGAGACATCTCCAATTTCTGCTTGAAGAATAATTTGGGACTTGTAGGTCTCGTGGAGACTAAGATAAGAAAAAGGAATTACAAATTTTGCTATAATAAGCTGTTTCCAGCATGGGAATCACATACGAATCTGGATCAGGACTCTAAGGGCAGGATCTGGGTTGTGTGGAAGCCTAATATTTTTCATGTGGTGGTTGAAAGGTCTATGGCACAAATGGTCATTGCAGGATTACACATCTGGCTACACAAAAACCTGTGCCTCTTTTGTGTATGGATACAATTCAGTTGAACAGAGAGTATCTCTATGGAATTCTTTGAATGATATTAGTAATACTATGTCTGTTCCTTGGATACTACTTGGAGATTTCAATAGTGTCATGGGCCCTGAGGATCGTGTAGGAGGCGTAAGAGTTACGTTTGCTGAGATAAAAGACTTCCAAAACTGTGTTGAGTTCTGTAAACTTCAAGAGATGAAGAGAATAGGGGGGAGATATTCCTGGTGTAACAAACAAGAGCATGGACACAGGGTATACTCTAAGCTAGATTGGGTTTTCACCAATGAGGGATGGATCAACAATTTGGTTGACTCTACTACTTATGCTCTTCCAGATGATGTCTCAGATCACTCACCTCTTCTCATTAAAATTTTCCAATTTCCTACAGTTGGTAAGAAACCTTTCAGATATTATGATATGTGGTCTACTGCTCGTGGGTTCCATGATATTGTGACAGAGACTTGGGACAAGCAGATATATGGCTGTAAAATGTATGTGGTTGCTAGAAAATTGAAGCTCTTGCAGAAGTCGCTAAGAAATTTGAATCACCAGCAGTTTGGGGAGATAGAATCTAGAACTGCTGAGGCTAGGGGTAACATGGAGAGAATTCAATTGTTACTACAGAATGATCCCCTCAGTATTTCTTTGCAGAAGGAAGAGAAGCTACCGGTGACTGAGTATAAACGTTGTTCTTTTGCACTGGAGAGTTTCTACCAGCAGAGAAGTAAAGTCAACTGGCTTAAAAAGGGGGACAGTAATACTAGGTATTACCATGCTGTAATTAAACAGAAAAGGCACAGGAATAGAATTACTGCAATCAGTAATGAAAATGGTGACATGGTCACCGATTATCAAGAAGTTGTCAACACCTTTTGTGACTTTTATGCTAGTATGTTGTGAGGTAGCAGTGCTAGAACCTCCAATGTCAATTTGAACATCATTCAAGCTGGTAAAGTGCTTGATACTGAACAGAAATTGCACTTATTGAAGCCTTTTACAAAGCAGGATGTTAAGGAGGCTCGGTTTTCTATCCCCTCCATCAAATGTCCAGGATCAGATGGTTACGGATCAGGGTTCTTCAGAGCTACTTGGGATTCTACTGGTGATGACATTGCTGCAGCTGTATTAGATGTTTTCCAAACTGGTAAAGTTCAAACACAGATAAATTCAACTGTTATTACCTTAGTTCCTAAGGTGGACAATCCTTTGAAGCCAAGTGAGTATCGTCCCATAGCATGCTGCAACACCTTGTACAAGGTCATTTCGAAGATGCTATGTAACAGAATGAAATTTATTCTTCCATTGTTGGTGACAATCAAGGTGCCTTTGTGCATGGTCGGTATATTGGGCATCATAACATTATGATCACTCAGGATTTGATTCGACGGTATAGAAGGGCCAATATTTTCACCTCGTTGTATTATGAAGGTGGAATTGCAAGAAGCATATGACACAGTTGATTGGCAGTTTGTGCAAGAAATGATGAGAGGGTTGGGTCTCCTTCCAAGTTTGTGGGGCGGGTGATGACCTGCATTACCACCACTAGTTTTACTCTGAATATTAATGGTAGTCTCCATGGACAGTTCAAGGGTGCCAAGGGACTTAGACAAGGGGATCCAATCTCGCCCTTGCTGTTTGTTCTTGTCATGGAGTACCTGACCAGGACTCTTAAGACAGTCAGTGAAAATACTAGTTTTCGTTGTCATCCTCACTGCAAAAATCTTCAGTTGGATAGTTTACATTTGCTGATGATTTGATGATGTTTTGGAAGGGTGATGCAGATTCAGTTGGACATATTATGGATGGATTCCGCCACTTCTCTACTGTCACGGGTTTGTCAGCTAATTTAGGCAGGTCACAAGTTTTTGTTGGCGGAGCTAAACGCCTAAACCTGAGGTAAAGCACCAGATTATCTCCATGCCTGGGTTTACTGAGGGCCAATTTCCTATGAGATATTTAGGGATGCCCCTTTCTCCTACTAAATGGTCCAAGGTTGATTGCAAATTTTTAGTGGACAAAATCATAGCCAGGATAGTTTGCTGGTCTTTGAGACATCTCTCCCTAGCTGGTAGAGCACAGCTAGCCAATTCTGTGTTGTATACGATGCATGTTTACTGGCGTCGATCTTCATCCTTCCTCAATCTATTGTTAAACAAATAGAGCAAGTTTGTAGAAATTTTTTGTGGGGGCAATCTCATGTAAGGTATAAAATCCTCTGGTAGCTTGGCAAAAGATCTGCTTGCCAAGGAAAAATGGAGGCCTTAATATCAAGAACTGCTCTTGGTGGAACAAGGCAGCTATTGCTAAACTTTTATGGGCTGTGGCAAGTAAAAAAGACAGTCTTTGGTTCGTTGGGTTGATGCTATATATTTGAAGGAAGATGAACTGTATGCATACAGGATACCAACTGATTGCAGCTGGTATTGGAAGAAATTATTGAAATCGAGGGGAGATGCAGGTGGGCTGTGTGGTCATAATGCCTATGAACCATAGGGGGGATTACACAATCAAGTTGGGGTACCAATTATTCATAGGTACTCAGAATCAGTTCACAGAAAATGCTATGGTTTGGGGTAGATATTCAGTTCCAAGACATGCCATCTTCTTTTGGTTAATGGTTCAGAAGAAGCTTTTGACTAGGGACAGGCTGCTGCTGATGTGCTGCGTTGTACCAGATACCCTTTGCGAAGAGAAGTCTACTGATCATCTTTTCTTTACTTGTGTTAAGTCTGCACAGGTATTAGGAGAGGTGAAAGTATGGGTTAACCAGTGTAATTGGCCGAAAGAAAGAAGCAGATGGCTCGCTTGGCTGCGAAACAGGAAGGGAAGTAAACAAAAGAGGCAGATTCTGTATGCAGTAGCAGCTGCTACAAGCCTACAATATATTATATATGGTTGGCGCGGAATAAAGCCATCTTTGCTGATCAGAGATGTGATACGCATGCTATTGCAGAGCAAAATTAAGAGAGTAATGAAGATTAGATTCAATATTGTAAAGCCTCATTCTATAAAGGCTGATGCTCGTAATTTTTTTTAACTATGTTTGTTAAGCAGCTTGAAGGCTAGAAAATCATAGTTCAAGTACCCTTCCTAGAAGGTGCCTTGACTATGAGGATCTCCTTTCATGCTTTGTATGAATGTTTATCCTGGTTGTCCTTTTCGTAATAAATATCTTTTTATACCAAAAAAAAAGAACAAAAGAATTTAATTGGTGACAGCCCAGAAGCCTCAGGCAGCACGCAATTTCTAGTGCCTAGTCCTGAAGAAACTCCGGCTTTAGCAAACGCATGGTTCAAAATGAAAATAGTTGAGGTGACCACCAGCAACAGATATTTCCATCATTTCCAACAACCAAGACGGAGATCACTGTTATCACACATGAGCAGTATTGCGGCTAAATGACAAACATCCCTCAAAAAATAGATCTAAACAAAAGACTGCAGAACTATACAGCAGACAAAGCAACAACACAACCATTACCTAAGAGCATATAACCGTCAAAGGAAGGGGAGAGAAAAGAGAAGAGGGGGCTAACTATAGAGGAGCATGCATGTATACAATATGAGGACATATTGAAGCGTAACAATAAGAAAGGGCAAGGGGGATTTCCTTTACCTGTTCAATATCCTTGAGAAGAAACTTTCCTGACTCAGAGGAAAGCAAGTTTGGCCTCACTTCTACCTCCAACACTGCCCACTGAAACGCATAAACAACAAGAAGAAAGGGGACGTTGAATTTCCCAGGTGCATATATGTCAAAGAAGTGTTTGCTAAGAAGATCAATCAAGCATAACAACAGAGATTGGAGAAGTATCATATATATTCTTAATGTTGTTATATGGTTGGTGGGATGCTACAATATCATATATAAAAAAAAAAAACTGAACTAATGAGGATTTAGAGTACATTGAGAATTCAGAATCTGATCTAACCACCCCACACTTATGAACAAAATCAGGAGTGCTTATACCACTGGCTAAATCGATAATCAATCAGTGGTTATACCACTGGCTAATTCGATAACCAATCAGTGGTTATATCAACGGCAGTGATATTGCTTATGGTTAATGGCAAAACTCTATTTTCTCTGTAAACCTAATATGTGCTATGTGCCAAAGGAGAATCAAGATTGTGGCCATTCAGCACATTGTGTCTACAATATGGAAATACAAAGCAAAAAATTCAGAAATCACATAAGCAAGTGCATTGACATCATTGACTGCTACCACATGACACAAGTTGTATCACAAAGCAAATGGACAACACAGTCCAATGGGTGCCGAGCAAGTCATCAAAGTGTTTCGTCATCTCATGGAACGAGAGAGGCCCTCTGGATATAAAACCTAATGACTCAAACCCAAAACTTCAACAAACCAATACTTTCAGAATGACAAATATGCATTGATAAGCTACTAGAGTTTATCTTCAGCAGGCTAAAAAAACCAAGAATAGACCAAATTGCCAAAGACCCTACATTGTCGAACACATCACCAAACAAAAAATCAAATTGGAGACTGATATGTTAACACTACAAAAATAAAGAACCTGGTACTAGTACATCATACAAGTAATTATGAATACATCGAAAATAGCTGAATTGGTGACAAGAAACACATGCCATTCCTCTTGAACATATATATAGATGAACTTACAGTGGCAGTGTCAACCCAAAGCTGAGAAACAAATCCCACAATGAGAGCCGACTGAATCCCTATCACTTGCTTTGCAAGCATGCTCGACCGCGTTATCAGTTGCTTCCCTTTTGGCTGCACCACCAGCTCCTTCAAGTCCTCACTCTTCCCATTTGCATTACCAAACAAATCTTCCCCACTTAAACCTCCGTTAACCTCCTTCACACCCTTATCAATATCTGACAGGCCAAATTTATTCTTGAAACTACTAGCACCCAAATCATCAATTTCGTTTCTCCTGAAAAAATCTCTTACTTTCCCACCACCATTTTCAAAACCCAGCTCAAAATTCTCATCTTTTTCCTCATTAAGCCTCAACTCTGAACTAAAATCAAACCCTTTTGAGCCAAACACACCCAGATTTGTACAAACTCTCTGGTTCGTGAAACTTTTCTCTCTCTTTCCATAAACCCTGAAAACCCTAACACAATTGGGTGAGTTTTGCTTCTTCTTAACTAAACAATCTATTCCCCCATTTATTAACCCCAATTGTGGCTTCGTATAATTATATTGAGCTACCCCTAAATTTAGAGATTTATTGCCACCATACGCTATAATAACAGATGATTGAACACAGTCACACATGATCGAAATGAACCCTAGCTCGTTAACTGCCTAAAAACTTATAAATATTACATAAATCAGATATAGTTTCGGGAATCTCGGGCACTCACTGATTGATTTGTTCTACGAACATCACTTGCTCGATTAATTTGGTTTTGAAGGCCACTCAAAAGAAAATTTTTAGTTCGGTGTTAGCAAACTTTCTGGGTTGTCATGGATAACACAACAGTTCAGCAATTCGCGCGTTAATTGTGCAACCATGTGAACAAAAAAAATTGGAATAAATTAATTTAGCATTTTTATTTTATTTTATTTTGAAAAATTAGATACCAATAACCTTGACCAAATTGGTATATTTAGTGAGACACCCACGACAAGTTGGTATATTTTTTTAACTCCGGCAACATTAGGGTATATTTAGTGACTAATTTTGACACTTAGACCCATTATTTCAATTTTAGTGGGAATTTCCGGTAAGATCTTGTAACTTACTGTTTTCGACCTAATTATTTTCTTTTCTTTCTTTTTGTTAAATCATTTTCGTATTTTTTCTCCACCTCTCATTATTCATTTCTCCATTTATTACCCAACCCCCCTTTATTTGATGGATTGAACAAATTTGTCCCCAATTTCTTTCAAATTCGAGCTCCCCTGATTTTGCTTCCCTCAATTTAGTAAACCTAATGTTATGTAAGGGGAAGCAATGTAGTTGAGAGTTAGGGGTTAAATACTGGAAAATGAAAAAGGGTAAAAAATGCGAAAATAATTAAGAAAAAGGAAGAAAAGGAAAAAAATATGGCAATAAAAAAAATGAGATCTGACCGGAATACCCAAATAAACTTAAATAATGGGTCTAAGTGCCAAAATCAGTCACTAAATATACCCTAATGTTGTCGGGGTTAAAAAATATACCAACTTGTTGCGGGTATCTCACTAAATATACCAATTTGGTCAATCGGGGATACCAATAATCCCACATTTGACTCATATCTGAAAAATAAAACACCAAAATTCATTTCGGCCCAAAATTATCCAACATTTACCTCGACTTTACCTCACTAGTCTAAATGAAAACGGCGTTACACCTTGTTAAATACTCCCTCAATTTCTGAAAAATGTTAAACATTTACTTTTACACGGTCTCTAATGCACTACTTTGACCATAAATATTGGTCTAAAAGAAAACGACGTTACACCTTGTTACATATTCCCTCAGTTTCTGAAAAATGTTAACATTTACTTCTGCACGGTCTCTAATGCACTACTTCGACCATAAATATGTGTGTTTAAATGAATACCTAAGCTATAAAAAATAGATTTTTGAAAGTACTAATTAAAACGAATTGAACGATAGTATTTTTACAATGTAAATTCTTATATTTTTTCCAAAATCGGTGGTCAAAGTTTGTAAAGTATGACCTTCAAAAAGTAAATGTTAACATTTTTTCGAAACGGAGGGAGTAGTATGATAACGTGGTAGGTTTTCAATGGATGACGGGTTAATTAAATCAATTAGGAGTTTTAACTCCACAAATTACAAATTGCTCATCTTTCTTCTTTCTCTATTGACTTCCGTTCCCAAATCAAACATAATTTGTTATAAAGGGTGAATTTAAGTAGCCTAAATATCTCACATTTAATTGCACTAAATCAACTCAACAATAACAAGAAAATCAATAAAAACATACACTTAAAGGCTGAATTTCAAACCCATATGACTCTTTATCTCCCTCAATTTTCTATATCCAAAGGTCTTTAATGGCGAGAAAGTTAAAGAGTAATTTTAATATGATTTTTGATTTATGTTAGCGAAATTATTGACTCAACAAAGCACAATAAACCAAGGATGTCTTGGCCTAATGGTTACGATAGAGGTACTGGACTACTGGGTACCTTACGTCCAAGGTTCAAATCCCCTTCCCCCCAATGTAATGTATATTGTACTGGCCTTTGTGGCTCATCCGAATCCAAAAAAAAAAAAAACAAAGTACGATAAACGAAACCATCATAAATTAAATACACTTAAAGACACACCAAATTGGATTAGTAAATATTCATGGGGTACTGTTGCGAAGGGTTGGCATTCCCACTTCGTCAAAAATGTTGACGAGATAAGGACGTATGTTTGGGGTTGCTTCCTGGACCAATTTTCATTCCGGCATGTGATCCATCAAGCACAAGAGTAGTAAAAATCCCAATGTTTTTGTTCGTGTGCAAGCCTTTATGGTAAGTAGTGTTGTGCTATCTTTGTGAATTGTGCTTATGCACATTGTCCCTTACGTCTATAAACTGATTTTTTGTTCTTCTTTGATTATAGATTTCAGTACTTTGTCAGATATCGTCTCTTATCCCTGAATTTTAATGTGCAACAATCAACCGATCTAACCAATTTCCAGTCATGCGTTCATAGACGGAATCTATGGGGAATGTCTTCCACGATGGCATACTCTCAAACAGACCGCAAAACTTCTTGAACAATTTCTCGCAACTCTCCCTCTGTCAAGTGAGATATGCATTTTCACCTTAATGACAGAGTTTATTCAGGTCAAGTTTGTGTTTATTTTTATATGTTTTAGTTGCACATGCATAATCTGGATCCTTCGTATAAAATTAGGTAAGTGTTATCTACTATGTAACTGATTTGAATTACAAACTAAATTAGTATCAACTCAGAACTTAGTTTTACTCCTTAGAGTATCAACCTAGAACTCAGTTTTGCCCCTTACGATTAATCTAATCGCTTCTGCTTTTAGTCACTTTCGTAATTGCTAACACCTTCTGGTGAAGTGGGTTTGTGTCCCACATGTAAAACTTTAGTGATATTGAGCATACATATAAGCAAGCGGGTTACTCCACTCATTGCCAATTATTTTTGGGTTGGAACCTCACTTGTCTTATATGTGCTCACTTGTTAAGGCCCATTTATTGAAATTTATCATATTGATAATCGTGGAATCATAGAGATAAGAAGTTTAGAGAGAGAAAGAGGGAAGCTGTAACTTGATTTACAGACTTAATGAATTATACTCCTCACCTAACAGGAAGATTTCTACGTTTTGTATTGATATGCTGTATAATCAAGTACACAGAGTGCAGAAGATGATTTGCTTAATTCAAATGGAATAATGGCAATTGATTATTTTTATACATTGACTCCTTGACTCCTTCATATCCCTTTACATTGCTCATTATGTTGCCCATTGCTTCTTTTCACCTCACACAAAAAAAGGCATAACATAATCTGCACATGCAATTCTCATTGTATTGTATTTTTCTGAAAAGGAAAGAAAAGATAGAAGGAAAGAGTAGGCGCGGAGCAATCAATAAATCCTGACTCAAAGTAGATCAAGTCCAAAACTCAATTGTGAAGGTATTGTCGCTTTTGAGAATAGTGCATTCTTTTTCTCAACAATTCCATTATGTATCACGTGTTTATGAAGCTTTAGAGATAGGATTTTGCGTAACTTACTGCTAATTGCACACTACCTCTTAAGTATCTCATTGGGTGATTCCTATTTGACCACCCCCCCCCCTCCCCCCAAGTGTTGCCCCTGTGATGTTTCAATAACAGCTTTGAATGGTTTTTGTGCTTAGAAAAAAGGTTTTTGTGCTTAGGATAATACCCACTGCAGCATGGACATGTGGCATCCACATAAGCGCCATATTGGATGCCACGTTATTTGGGTCAAAGAATTAAATGCAATATTTTTTTGACTTTTAAATAAATGCTTCATTAAAAATGCTTTTAAATTCAATGTAACTAACCAATTAATGATTACATGAACCATGTTATCTATTTAAATAGGATACATGAACATAATTAAACTTAGACTAAACTATACTAAAAACTAGATACAACGATAAATGCATAAAAACTTTAAAACTAACGGACAAATTCACTTATTATGCATCTCAATCTTCAAAGTGATTCCATACCCCCAACAAAAATACATGATTCATGGAGATGGAGTAATATTGTAAATTGGTAAAATAATGTGAATAAGGCAGGTTTAAACACTATTTTTTCGATAAATTATTTTTAAGTATAAAAAATAAGAAATAAATTTATCTACATGGATTAAAACAACCGCTGCTATAACACATTACATGACACAAAAGTAATTTTACATAAAAGAAAAGTATAAACCAAAGAGATATAAGAACCAATAGTAGTATATTGGCTATTAATAAGCTAGGTAGATAAATTTATGGACGACATAAGCACACGAATATATAAATATACCGGTTGATAGAGTATATCAAGATGGTAATTGTGAATCTATCATTTAACTATTTTTTAGAATAATATTTTAAAGTATGAAAATATATAAAATTAAATTATCCATTTAAATCCAAATTAAACAATTGTTATTGCATGTCACATAAGCAACTTTGTACTGCACATATCACAACTTTTGTTTTGTACGGGTAACTCCATATTAGTTATCATATACAGTATTGATAAATCATTAACCTATTTTCTTAATAACATTCAAAACATATATTTCTAATGATAAACTACAAGCCCGTGCATCGCACGGGGCATACACCTAGTATTATGGAAAAATGGACGTGAATAATCCTACATTTGGGCGGTCATACAAGAATAATCCCACAAATGATATTAGCCCAAAATAATCTCACAAATAAACTGTGTTAACACGAGTGAGTTAAATGAGGATGGAGTTAACCCTCCGTTAACTCTTGCTGATGTGGCACTCTCTCTCTCCCTCATCTCTCTCTTTTTCCTTTCAATCATGGAAGAAGACCAAGAACCTTCAAAACCACCAAAATTTGGATTCCTTTTTTTTGTGGGTTTCATCTATGGAACAAAATCAAGCCCAAATCTTCATAAGAGATCACCCAAAACTCCAAATAGTTATCGATTGGTGATTCTTTGAAGAGAACCCACAAATTCGGCAACTTGCGAGCTATGCTTCAAATTTGGCAAATTTGGTAGACTTCAAATGATTCATCATCAACGGGGGACACTTCAAAGAAAATTGACACCATAACTTCAAAACCCTCAAAAGATATCCCAACAACTTCATCTCAAATGAAAAATTGTACAACATTAGCTTTCAAATTTGCCCTGCTAGTAAACTGAAGTCTATCCTTCAAGATTTAAGCTATCTCAATTTTAAGGAACATGATTCTGGTATTTTTCAAGGACAACATTAATTGTAATAATAACAACTCATCTAGCTCTTGAGGGGCTGTATTTAGGTGGTTGGAAGGTTTTCTTCCATAGTTCCATGGCTGAAAGGCCTTAGAGAGAGAGTGAGGAGAGAGAGTGAGGAGAGAGAGAGAGTCACTTCAACTAGGAGTTAACGGACATCCTCATTGAGTCTATTGACGTTAACGCCATTTATTTGTGGGATTATTTTGGGCTAAAGTCGTTTGTGGGATTATTCTTATACGATCGCCCAAATGTGGGATTATTCACGTCTATTTTCCTAATATTATTAGTATTTTATATTTTTATTTGCTTTCCCCTGCCCAGCACGCTCAACTCATCCACTACCCCAAGACCGCTACAGCAATTGGGTGCTCCGTTAGTGGGTAATTGACTTTCAAGGGAGAAAGTGACTTTCAACTTCTCTTGGCATTGAGCATAATCAAGCCCTAGAAGATGATGCTTCATGCAATGAGCAATCACTTGGTAGTATTTAGAATGTAGGAATTCTATTGTCGGTAGAGAAGAGGAAGTTGGGATTGGTGAAGCCTTTTTTCTCAGCTCTCTATGGGCAAGAATTCCAATGCAATTGAGGTATTGATCACCCGTCAATTCGAAATAGAAAGATATGCACTGTCTAACTGTATGGAAAAGGTCAATGCCCAACATTGGTTTGCATTGTGGTACGATGTTGAACAACTCTGAAGGTTGGAAGTGGACAAGATGTAGAGTTTGACTGGGAACTAAACGATGCTATTATGTGTCTTAATGTATGTATTGCGAATTGTGGTTTTAATCTATACAGTTTGTGAATAAGTCGAAATCTTGCTATGAGCGACTTTCTCTTCCAAGTAGACTGAGCCGACTGACTATGCAACATCTATAGTATATGTTCATAACAAGCTATAGTTTAACTGCCTTGATTTGTTGCTAGAATTTCAGATTAGTTTCTTAAATTGCTATTGTAGTAATACAGCAACTAACTTTAAGAAATTGACATTTAGTGGCATTCTATTAGGGCTAATTGTGAGTTGCAAGTTTATGGATTCAAAAATACATATGTAAGACCAGTGACGGATCTAGGAAACTAATTATATGGGTGCCAAAACTAACTTATTATATATTAGGCGTGCCAAAACTAATTGTGAGGGTATTTTAGTAATAATTTTCAAAAAAATTTCCAAAAAGTAAGGTATTTTAGCAAAAAATTTCAAAAACACTGGCTGCGCGGGACACTGGTGCCCCGAGCTAGATACGCCCCTGTGTAGGACTTAATTTGGGAGCTGATTTTTCAACCCTAAGACTCTCAGAATAGACGAATTTACAAATATGGCAACAGAAAACCAATAATGGGGTTTCCAATTAATGAGCTCCAGTTCTCAAAAGATTGAAAAACTAAAAACCAAGAACAATTTCAAATGGGCCTAAGCAACTCTCATTTTGAACACAAAAATATTGTTAGCAAAACGTCCAACATAGCTATCAAGATGACCATAAACCAAACAACAATATGAACGTAGAACCAATATTTAAACAAAAAAAAAAAAAAATTGACAAAGAAAACTAAAAAACGACAAAGCTTGTACATGTCACGGGCACCCACACTAGTTACAAAACAATATATGCCAAACAAATATTCACATGCATATGACTCATTTTTTATTTGTTATTTGTTGGGAAAGATGTATTACATTTTGATAGAGGTTCCTTTTTATTTTGTGATCTTGATAGAGCTTCCTTTTTTTTTTGGGTGCTCAAACTGCTGATCTATCCTAATTCCTATATAGGCTTCCTTCTATTAATTTCTTCCCCTTTTCGAAACCATCTTCCGTTCCTATTTAGGCCCTGTTCTCTTCAACTGAATGGTGCGAAACGGTGAGGAACGGAACGGAACGGATTGGAACGGAACGGCGCGGCACGGATAATTCAAAAATATGTGAGACAAAATGAAGTAAAGAATGCGGAACGGAACGGAACGGAACGGAATGTAGCATGAAATCGACGAAAAGAACGGGGCCTTTAGACTTCCTTTCTAGCTTTTTCTCCTTTTTTCTTCTTCTTCTTCTTCCTTTTAGAAACCTATGATCTTCTCCTTCCAATCTTCATAATTCGTTTCTGAATTCTCTTTCTCTTCTTTCTTTGGACTCAAAGAGTGTAAAGACAGTATTAGAGCAATTGGAGTCGATCCAGGTATGAATTTCCTTTCATTTGGTCCATGTTCAAGTAAAACTCATTACTTAGTAGAATAGTGTAAATATTTAAAGTGTTCAATTTTGCAGATTTCATGTCAGAGCAATTTTGAAAAAATTGATTGAGATTATTGGACTAATTATTGCTCCATCCAGGATGTGCAAACTGAAGAGGGCACGGCAGAATCATGGCCACATTAGGGAAAGGGGAGAAGCAAAATCTAATAAAGTCTCTGACTTTTCCTTTTCCTTTTCCTTGGTTCAGGTCAGGATTATATTATGCAATTCCCATTATTCAGTTCAGTTGAGTTTAGTGTACCTGGGTTATTTTCCCATTGATTATTCTGTCTTGCTCAAAAAAGCTTTGGCTTTGATCATCAATTCTGTTTTTCTTTTTTTTTTAATTTAAATTTTGTCAGCGTAATTCTAATTGTCTTAACCAACTTCATCAAGAAAAAGTAGAAAATTTTAGCTTTGATCATCAATTCTGTTGTTTCAAATATTGTACAATATGAATGAAACCGACCCCCCCTTTACCCCGCCTAGGCAGGAGGCCGGGCGCCTCTTTGGAGACAATGGAGTAACGATGATGTGTGTTGATGTACAATATGAATGAAAACTCAGTTTTGATCGTTTGAGGATTACTTTTCATTAATTTGCTTGATTTTTTTTACTGAGTAATTGTCGTTGGTTTAGGTTTATTTTGTTTGCTTGTGGATTATCAACATCAAATGATTGATTGATTTTCCTGTTTCAGAGGCTAGGCTTCAACTTCCTTACCAACTAGTTTAGTATCCAGTTTTAACTACATATCTTAAACAAATTAAATACTTCCTTAAACGTATTTAGAGGACAGTACTCTATCACTGAGAGTAGGAAACCGGGAGTTTTTCTCCATGATTTCCTTAGCAACCTCCTGACATCATGCTTGTATGAGTGGCCTCACCTTGAGGCAACCTCATACGAGTTTTTGTGTTCTTAAAATAGGAGGGATGCTGGATATTGGTCAGCCAATAGGTTAGTAGATTTGTTGAGGAACTTGGGTGTAATATTCTTTTTTTAAAACCTTCAAAGGAATTTGGCAAAAGGGGGAGATTCCCCCCTGTGAGGGTGAGTTGAAGGTGTTTAGATGCGTGACCTCCGAAGCAGTGGAGCTCTGAATGTTTCCCCTTCTAACATCAACCTTTTGTGTGCTAAATCTGCTAATACTCGCACTTTTGATGAATTCTTTAAGAAATAGAGGATGCGATAGATCTTGGTGGACTGCATGCCCAACTATTGTACCTAGAAGTGCAGTAATTTGTTTGGCTATTTGTCTTGGGTAGTCACTTTTACTTTTTATTATACTTATTAGCACTTGCTTTGATACGCTTGCAAGATGGATGTGATGCAGTAATTGACCTCATCAGTAAATTGCCACAGGAGATACTTTCTTTGGTTCTGTCACATTTGACCCTGCGAGAGGCTGTAAGAACCAGTATTCTCTCAAAAAAATAGAGACATGTCTGGAGTGAAGTTACCAAACTTGAGTTTGATGCTACTAACATTGTTGGGGGTGCTTGCAACGCCCACAAATTTAGGAAATATAATCAGGACAAGTTTGTTAGATGCGTAAATCAAGTTTTGCAACTTCATCAATCTCAAAGAATAGAATCATTGAGGCTTCAGTGTTGTTTAGGTCATGAGTACGGTCCTGATATTGATAGATGGCTTCAGCTGGCAGTCAACAATGCACTTCAAAATCTTGATATCGATCTGGCTAAACCACGTATATTTCCATTCGCTGAAAATTGCTATAGGATCCCTAATTGGTTTTTTGAAGGAAGATTACCGTCATTGAAGCATTTAGGTGTGTCACCCTGTAGATCCCATGTTCTTCCAAGCACTACATGTTTAGGTTCCCTTACATGTCTCTCATTGGCGTCTATAGATCTGTCCTAAGATCACATTAACACCTTGTGTGATTGCCCAAATCTCCAGAGAGTGAGCTTATTAGGTTGCAATTTGCCACCCCTTTTGCAGTTAGCTGGTCGAAATCGATCCCTGCCACTTAAGCACTTAAATATCATTTATTGTAGATTAACAAAACTAGATATTTTTGATACTGTAGGCCTGGTGTCACTTGAATGCATTGGAATATTATTGAGACGACTAACCTTGCAAAATACTGCAAAACCTGTTAGCATTTGCTGTGGGCCCTATCTTTCTCACAAATTATTTTTGGATCTATACTATGACTTTGACAGATTGGTAGCCGATTTTCCAGAAGTAGAAAAACTAACGATAATCTTACCATCTTTAAAAGTGACTGAAACAAATAATTTATTCTTCCATATTTGCATTTAATTTATGTTATGTTTGTCATATTCCGTGACGCTTATGAATAATTCAGGTTTTGTTCTTTCTTAGGTCAATCAAATGTCATTACGACTGCCTACATTCGACAGACTCAAGGAGCTAGTGCTGGATTTGACTCTCCAAGATCCTAGTGATGTCTTGAAATTTGTTTGTTCATTATTGAAGGCATCGCCAAGTTTGCAAAAACTACAAGTATCTGTAAGCACTTGCTTTGACACTTTACACTATTATTGAAAGGTTGTGAGATTGTGAAGGTGCTTGAGTGCTTGCTTGAACTTATCAACTGAATGGGGTGATGTCTGTTTTTGCTTGCAACAACCAATTTCTCCCAAAACTGCTTATGGACCAAGCACTTGGCTACCGGAGACACCAATGGAGAGCTATTCTATGCATGAGCATTTGTTGGAGGTAAAAATTTACAAATTTGATGGCAAGCCCAGTGAACTCGACCTCCTCTTGTGCTTGCTTCAAAATACTGTTGTGTTGGAGAAAATAGAGATTTATCGCAACTCTCGGAATTATTGCGGGAATGGTCGTTGGGAAAAACAGGCAGTTAGTTCAATTACACAGAGGGGATTGTGTAAGATTCTCCATAATTTTGTTTCCTCCAAAGTAGGTTCGACCAGAGTCCAGCTACTAGTTTTCTAAGTAGTATGAACAGGTGTGGTAACTTATTTTCTTAAAGCTTTTTGGATGTGATGTGATCGTGATGGACGATTATTGTTCTAATTGCTCTGTTTATTTTCCCTTGATGCTGGAGGATTTATATCTCTTTATTTTGGATTATGTTGATTATGTTGTCGACTTCTGGAATATAATCTTTCTCCCATAGTTCTTGATATTTGCTGCCACCATATGTACTTGAGTATCTTGATTGATACTCAGGCATGATATTTTTGAGCTCCAACGGAGAACTGTTAAGTCCCTCTCCTTCTCTCTAAGAAGTGATTCCTTTCTTACATGCTCCTCTGAAAATGAGCATATTGCCTCAGTCATGGTTCATTTTTGTCATGCTAGTTCAAAGTATTTCTGCCCCTTGGAGGTGTCTTTACTGGCACTTCAAGATTCAGATTAATTAGGCGTAGCAAACAGGTCGGTTTTGGTTTGGATCGCATGAGATGTCTTGTCAATATGCCTATTAAGCTTTCTTGAGTCAATATAAGTGTAAATAAATTCGGGCTGGTTTGATTCGGATCGAGTAAATTGTTAATTGAGTTTGGGTTAGTTTTACCAGGTTAATTGCCACAAGGACAAAGCAAAATAGGTACTACAAACCGTTGCGTTAACATTTTATGGACGATGCAATTTCAATAACCTGCAAATTACTATAATAATCAATCTACACCTTTGACTGTTACGAATGTAATCCTGATCGGCCATTACTAAACTTTTTTTCTTAGGGTGCCTATTACTAAACTTGGGATTTAAAATATGAAAATACAAAAAGTAACTAAATGGGCTTTTAAAATCAATATACAAAATACGAGTAGCAGTTAATAGTGATTTTTCTACAATTAAATGTTACACTTACAACACTTTAATTGGCGATTTTCTAGCGGGGAACTCAGGGCAGAGATCGGTAAAATAACAAAAACTAGAAAATAGATAGGTCATTGTTCAAGTTTGTTTTGTGACTTGTGATATTGGCATGTGTAGTGTTTATACTTGTGGTGTCATTCATGATGAAAGTCTGTCTACAATGTGTGTTTTCTGTTTAAATAAACTTTTCTCTCAAATTCTAATCTAAGTCTGTCTCAGTTTTTGACATTCATTTTGCCCATATCCTTTGTGATTGCATATTCTGATCGTATTACAGTCTTGGCAATTCGCCGAATTGCCAGATGGGTATATTTAATGACCCTCTTTCACCACATTGGTATATTTAAAAACTCCGGCGCCAAATGGGTATATAAATTGACACTTTTGCGCAAACGGGTCCAAAATCTCGCTGCCGGTGACTAAATTATTTTTAAAAAAAATCATGATTTTTCTGTTTTTTTTTTCTTTATTCTCTAGTTTCTTAAAACTAATTACTTTTCCTTATTCTTCTGTTTTTTATTACTCTGTTTTTCTGTCCCTTATTTTGATCGAATAGAAATGGTCATGAAGTTTTCATACACGATAAGGGCGACAAATGAAAAATCAAGACATTTCTCCATATCATGTTCTCCACCTCAATCGTCTCCGTTATTGGTTACGCCGGAAGGGAGGGAGGGAGGGAGGGAGAGGGGGGAAGAAGAAGAAGATGAAGGTTTGGAAACAATAAACTTGGCAATCAGGAGAGAGAAGAAAAATAAAATAAGAAAAAACTGAAAATGATTTTTTTTTTTGGTTTATTTTAGTTGCCGGCGGCGAGATTTTGGACTTATGTGCGCTGAAGTGTCAATTTATATACCTATCTGGCATCGGGGATTTTAAATATATCCATATGGTAAAAGGGGGTCAATAAATATACCCATGTGGCAGTTCGGCGTGGATCACTTCCCATGTCAATTCCAGTTCTATCTTTTTCTTCAGTCTTGACGTTCGAGTGCATAAGTAACTCTAATAAGAATGACAACGGAACTATGCACTTGGCGCATGCCGCATAGACTCCCTTGGCGCTCCAAGCTTGACACCATTTTTCATGCTCACCGTGTGCTTCACTCCCCTATAGTTGTAATTCCACGGGCTACTATCAGGAATCTGAAAACAACAAGATACGATTAAGCATCGGGCACCTTCTAAGGCAAAGAAAACATATACAAAGTCTGATAACCTTGGATAAGAAGGTGGATCTTACCATATAGAGCCCAAGGACCGGTCACTAAGGAGACATCTGGACCTTCTCATAGTGAGTTGGAAAGGTAACCATGAGGGTTACTTCCATTATCCTTGTTAAGACGACCCCACTCATACCCTGATGGGGTAAAATTGTGTGCAGTCAACGAACATGAACCACGTGTAAAACTGCATGTCAGAACTATGCACTTCTCCCCATTCCCACTGTTTGTTGGTCTCCAAGATGCGAGCATGAGTTGTAAGATCCTATTTCAGAAACAATTAAAGTCAGAATGCATGCACAAAGCACTATATAAAGGATTGAAGGCTTACCCGCAAACTAATTGAGATAAAGGGCAATACCTGTGGTGATAGCTGAGAGGAAGTTCATTTGGCTGTGTATGCATCCATCTCAAGGGTTCCAAGTCAGTCAGGAAATCATGCTCAGGGAGCTGCAAGGGAAGATGCACGTTCTAAATCAGTTCTCCCTATTGGGGTAGCATGGCAATGCAGCGGATTACTTTGACCTGAGGTTTGTCAGGTGGGCTCACACCATACAAGTACCCTGCAATTTGTGTCCTCAGATCAGCAATGCAGATGAACTTCTTCAAAACGTTCTTTGGCATGATGTATCTATAACCCGCTTCCTGTACAAAAAAAATAAAATGGAGATGTACAACACACAGATTATGCCCCAGGACAGAGCACCATATCAAGGAAATCAGGAACCAATAACCCTAGGCGGATGAAGACAATGCTAACCTTTATGTCCTCAGAGTTAACATAGATATGATTAACAGGATTTATTGCAAATATTGCTCGCCTCTGACACGCCAATCGGTCTTAGACCCAAATGCTCCCTACTCATAGGGACTTGTTGTGGTGACAATTAATTCTTCTCCTTGCACATTTGTTGTCTTTGTTGTAACTGCTGTGAGTTGATTTGCTGTCTTTGCCTGGCGACAGATGTAAAAGAAGACAAGCTTAGCCGGATGGAAGTACCAATGCTTAAGACAAACCCAGTATGACTACATTTTCGATGACACCACAAAAGAAGTGTACTCGCCTGCTTTTCAATCTCAGCAATCTGCTGCCTCTGCCGAGAGGGAGGAGTGATCTCTGCTCCAAGAATGATGTCAGGAATTTCAGATTGAGTCAAGGCAGACGTGTTAACATTATTCTTCTTGGCATAATCAGAAAGTATGAGATCTCTCAAAGTGACCTCAACCTGCAAACAGCGAAATTGCTCTTCATCAACAACAGATACCCACCCAACAATAAAACTAAACGCTAGTACTGCAAATACTGCCAAATCAGAACGCACTTATCCCAAATTCCCCATACATGGGAAGGCGATCTAGTTAAAGTTTCCTTTTTACCCACATAACAAATCGATAACTCACTCCAACTTCCCACAGAGAGAAAAACATAGCAATAAAGAAGCAGAAAATTATGCAAAGAACAGAAGATCATCAACCATCAAATCATAGTAAAAGAGTAATTACCTTCATCCACTGATGAATTGAGAGAAGGCCAGATGTGATGAGACAACAGTCCTATCAGGCTTCAGCAACATTTTTGCCTTCTCATTGTTCACGTGGAGAGCACGGAGTATAAGAATTAGCCGAGAAAATGCTGTGTAAGAAGATATGCTCTTCAACCAATCATCATAAATGTTGAACAAAACCATTTGGGGCTTTGTAGCCTTCAAAATCAGATCACCGAATTTCTCGATCTTTAAGCAGGCCTGGAAAGGAAAATGCAGCTCACTTCCTTTGATAATTATGTTAGGGAAATCAAGCAAGTGAACTTGTGGATCCAACATTCCTTTACGTGTCACAATAATTTGTTTTGGCTGTCCCTCAACTGGCAAAGACCGAACAAGGGACAAACTTCTTCAGCTGTTTTCCACTTGGCCCACTGACCTAGACGCTTCTGTCCAGCCCAGAAACTGGTGTGAATGACCTGTCAACAAGATCAAGAAACACAACAGCCATCATCATCTGGAGGCAAATACTAAACAACAAATGGAAGTAGATAAATTTCATTATAACCTTCAAGAAAATTAGCATACCTTCAGAAAGAGTTCGCCAGTCCGAGGATTGAATATGAATATGGCTCCCTTGATATGTTTTGTGGTAAGATTTCCTTCAAATGTCTTGTGGATTGTGACACGATAGACATTCGTATCATCAACAAACCATATAATCTGGTTACTGAAATTCTCCCCATAATTCTGGGACGACAGCTATGGCTCCATGGGTTCAGAAGAGTACAACTGCAGACCTTTTCTTATATGCTCTCTCAGACTCTCAAAACATACAATGCGAAATTTGACTGCAGAATTAAGACAAGAGTTTAGTACATCATACAAGTCACAACCACTACGCAATGAAATAGAAAATAAGAAATAACAGATGAAAGAAGGCATACCTTCATGATCTTATACATCGCTTGTGCAAGCAATGGTTTTGACCCAGGAAACCAGGTTCCGAAAGCGGAATGCAAGTTATAAGCTAGGTCAAGTCCGATCATCACACCTGTTGGTGAAGGATAGATCGACATATTATCTGTAGTGTAATCCAAGAACTTAGCTCTGGTATAACGCTCAATATCATGAGAATCATAATCTCCCCAACGAAGCTGCACATCTATCCAGTAGCTATTGCTTGCCTTCTGATCAAACACATCTTTTCTCTCTGCAACCAGACTAGGTTTCGACATTTGCCACCTATGGGTAGCAAAGAGCAGTACATCAGCACAAGAACTATTTATTTTGTAACTTTTCCAAGGATAGATTGTTTCCTTTTGAACTGTCTTAATCTCCATAGCATCTAACTCCTGATCCAGAACTTGACAGAGATCCATGACAACACCTTCATGGATCTTCTGCCATAAATGCGCACGGATTATCTGAATCAGTGATATCTTCAACGTTGGAATTTTCCCATGCATAATTATTCAAGTCAGATCAAGCTGCACCTGGAAACCCACATACACATTGGCCCGATTTTTCATAGGAGACCACCACAGCATAAACCTACGGTTGGCAATCTGGTTCAAACAGATCTTTGGGCATTTGTCAATTTCTTGTACTTCATCGTCTCCTCAAAACCAGATGCCTTCTCCCAGAAGTGACCCTCCCAGGTTGGGAAATAAGTTCCCTTAAAAAAAGTATGCTCCAGTATTCTCCTAGTGCCTGAATGACGTTAGTTCTGTAATTGTTCAAGTTCCAAAGTTTCCCATCATGATGCTGATGCGTCCACCAGAAGGGATTCTGCTTCAAAACTTGATACTACTTGAAGCAGTCCGGACTCTCCATTCCTGCCGTACGCCGAAGTATGGCGATCCTTTCGAAACAACGTATTGATTCGAGGCATACCACTATTACCACAATCCCAAAAATCCTCCAGTTCCTCATCCCACTCCGGAAGTGGGTCACACAAACATCGGTCCTTTTGCTGTACCGAAGGTCACTCTGAGGCTGAGGAATCAAGATGTGACCCATTGATAGGCAATGATAGCATACCAAGCCCACCGATTTCCTTGGGTGTGTAAAAAATGACAGGATGGAACCTGCTAGGCATCTTTGAGTTCAAACCAATCTTTATACGAGTCTGAATTTTGTTTTCACTCTTCACCAACAAATCCAACAGCTCTTGAGTTTGTACAGTGGCTTCACGGAAATAGGTCATGAGGCCAATGAGGGCAGTGTTCCACTTATTAATGATTTTTGTGAAAGTTGTCGACCCTGAGGACATAAGAATCTGCCTGACCCTGTTCTCGAAGACTTTCATGTGTTCTTCATCAACCCTCTAGAAAGCCACGGCAGTTCGCTCCTTGGTCTGTTCATTGTTCATTCTGCAAGTTCCAGACCCCATCTTTTGTATTGCTGAATGCCTCTTGTGTCATCGTCATTTTAGGCAATATCCGGACCTCAAACCCACACATGCTGAAAAGCAAGTTAGGATTATCCTTGCTGTACACAGACACGAAACTCTTCTCCCATTCTAAATTAGTGATACTCTGCGGAAGACAATTCTTCATGTCCCAGAAAACACTTCTCCCCAAGTTAACATCGTGTTTCATGAGCCTCATTCGAGCATCTCTTGGCCAACACTTTTTGTTGTTGTGCCCAACCATACTCTCATTGTTAGAATCCGGATGTTCAGTGAGGTACCGCTGGATAAGATCTCGTGCTTCGTCATGGGTGAAGCGGAACATTATATGCACCTTATCTATATAACGAGAATACAACCGAATAGGATGCCTAGTTTCCATCTTGGTATCCTAGTAAGTCATAAACTCATTTGGCATTTGAGGAGGACCAGAAAGTTCACTAGCTCGAGTCAATCCTAGGAGAAGAAGATCAAGCACAAGCCATAATACTGTACAACAAATGAGGCGAATTGAAGACCACGTATCAGCCCGTACGAATTAGTATGACTCTTATCCTTGTAAGACAGGACCACGTTGTTCTTGGCAGTTACATAGTCAGCAATATTGTGATCGAGAATCAAACGCAATAGTCTGTTGAGCATTGTTAAATCGATCTTTTCAAAGATCTTGTCAAATTTAGTGTGGAGCATCACTACACACTGCCCCTCGCTAGTATCCATACACTTTGCAGGTTGGTGATCACCTGGCACCATTTGTAAACCAAAAGAGGAGGAGGCCCATTATCTTCCGGCTTAACCCAATTCGGGAACAGATGTCTCTTATCACCTTCATGCCACAGATACTGATCAAGATAAGCATCAGTGATCTTTTCTAGCGGCTCAATCTCATAAACAGGGATGAGGTAGCTATAAAGATCCATGAACTCAATCCCAAGTCCCAACTTCTTTAAATGCACGCTGGGTGAGGAGGTGACGCTTGATTCTTGACAAAGCCTCATGTGGGTTATCGTAAGCCTGTTCAATAAGACCCAGTTCTCTTTGCTGCTGGTTCAACCTAACAGCAACGCTGTAAGATTCCTTCAACCTCTCCACAGCAAGGATAAGAAGCTTGGTATCATGCATATATGAGAGAGGAGGGAACGGGACAGGAGAAAACTTCCTCAACTCCAGCCAATGCACAGTGGTGGTAAATATAGCCACAGCTTCTTCTAATGTAACATATGACCCATCCTTCAGATAATTGTGCTGGCGCTCTAGCTCTGCTTTTAGCCAAAACCGAGTCAGCCTCCCAAGATTCTTGCGGCAAACTGTCTCATCAGCCGTGGCTCCCCTTCTAATACATTCACGGTTATAGTGAGCAACATTTGTCCACCAGTCAGCTTTTGCCTTGACATAACGAAGGATCATGTTTTCAATAGGAACAGGCAAACCTGGCACTTTCCAGGGAATGTTTGCTTTCTAACAGCGCCAAGCTTCACTCAGATGCTGCAAGATGGTTCTCGCCTTATTTTTCTTAATACCCTCAGGCAAAGCATCAAGGACATCATGCATAACCGCAGCTCTAAGCTCCAAGACAAAGTGGCTCTCAACATGCTGCTTAGTAACTGTCTTGGCCGCACCTTTGGAGTGACGACCCTCAAACTGTCTTGCACGTATTTTTCCCAACCACCTTTCCAGCAATGGCACTATACCACGAAGGAAGAAAAGCCAGACCCTCCACATTGGTGCCCAAAAGCCACATCCAGGCCCCTTATTAACTGGCCCAGTATTGAAAAGGAAATAGATTAAATGCTTCAAGTCCTTCCACATTCTGATCTGTTTCATGACCCTATACTTCTAGTGGTACATTCTAGTCAACTGTCCAACATGTGAAAATATGTATTGCAAGCCATCGCCAACTGGAAGGCATCCAAATTACCCAAGCGAAACTGGACATTGGCATCAACTACAAGCTTTGTCAAACGAAGAATTTCACGACAGTGATGAAACACATACCAAACCGAGACTTTACGTTCCTGGCCAGTAGATAATAAATTATCACCTTAAAATTTCTATAAGGAGATAATAAATTTTCAAAACGGAAAACTTGCAACTCGCAACCCGCAACCACCCCGAACGGAAGGTAAGCTGCCAATTTCTTCAGTTGTACACCATTTGAATCCGTAGCAGTCTGGAAAAGATGACTTAATCCAACAACAGATGCTTCAACTGAACCAAAGAAGTTTTCACCACATTAAGACTTACGAACCTGTCATCTGTTGTCAAAGAGGTTGTTATTCATATCTGTCTTATGGAGCATATATTAGAAAATTTTAAAAAGAAAAGAAAAAAATCTATGTGATGGATATTGTTTGAAGCGAAAATTGCTTAAACATTCACCTTAATTAAAAAGCTGGTTTATAGATTAGAAAGTCTCATAGTAAATTTTGAATCACATAATAATGAGGACGAGCAAGCATGTGCTCCACACAATATGACACCCAGGGTTAAGGACCTAAGGTTGTAAATTGAAATTTGTTTAGGCAGAAGAATATGTGTATCAACAAAAGCTGTAAAAACAGCAAAGGAGGACAAGCTCTCGTCATGGAAAGATACACTTACAGAAAAACACAGTTTCTTTGGACACCAGTATCAGGTAAAGCTCCTGCAGCTCTAGCCCACAAAGAAGCCAAGTAAATCACCCTATCCCAAACAAGTTCAGGTATCACAATAGAAATTTCTAAATCAGGACTATAAAGTTGTCTCCATATCCAGCACATTAAAAGTAATAAATCTAGTTATTCTTACAGCTTTATATCCCGTCAATCAGCAAAGACCAAGACAAGAACTCAGAAGTAGAAACCGCAGAGATTAGAAGCATCACTGAAACTAGATATGAACTCACAGATAAAGTTGGAGATGGAGATCTTTATGAATGGATTCTAAGAACTGAAGCAACTAGATACACGTTAGCACCTGTAAAGTCGTACTTTGTCAATTCAAAAATCCAGTAGGCCTCACTTTGGACATCAATCATAAGAGTTGCCATGAATCCTGTCAGCGGAGCAGAAAAATCGGATTATAAATAACTATTCGCATCCCCATTTCGAGTCTGGATAAAAAGGGTGGTGCAATCGAGAGAATTTCGCCGCGGGAAGTCTTGCCACCAAATGGTATTTGTTACATTTTTCCACTGCAGAATCAGAACAGCAATTAGTATGAAAGTGGTAAACCTTGTTCAGGATTATAATCAGAAAGATGTTAAACATGAAAATGAGAAAAACGATACACAAAAGAAGAAAGAACCAGCAGTTTATTTGAATTCCGTATGAAGTTGCTAAATGATTTGCACCTCAAACTGGAATAACAAATTGCCAAATTATACAATCCCACGTTTGATAGAAGAGAGGGTAAAAAGAAAAGAAAATATGAATGCAGTCGCAATAAGATCTCTTGTTCTGTTGGTTTGGAGGATTAACAAAGGCAGCCCCCAATCTGTAAGCAAATAAAATAGATAAACAGCACTCAAATAGGATTGGAGAAGGAAGTGTCTTTAAGAAACAATCTGATCCTGTTGTAGTTTTCTTATCATTTTAGTTACTCTGTTACAATTCCCCTTGCGTTCCTCAGTAATCATAAGCTTTCAAAATCTCCCTTACAATTCTTGTCATCAGAAAAGCAGTTTGGGGAGGAGGGGTGGAAGCACAGTGCCATTGACAAAAGTGGGTTTAGTTGAATGAATTGGCAAACTGCAATTGAATAGGATCTTCCATGTATTGAGACCAAACTTGAGCTAGCATGTCATTGGGCTGACAGAACTTACGTCTATTGGAAATACAGTGAGGAAATAAAACTAAAAAATTATAGTTTCCAGTGTTCAGAAATGCCAAATGATAAGAACATAAATAGACATCCATTTTGAATTGGCAACTGTCAAAATAAGGTTCATATTTCACAAACAGCTACTGAGGGAATCCAGTATCCACAGTTATTTGAAATCAAACAACATAGCAAACCATCACAAGCTCTATGATCACATGTTTTGCCACTACGCTAGAAGATGTTATGATGACACGTATGACATCTTCTCTTTGCAAAATCAGCACCTTCGGATGATGGCAAGAAACACCTTGTCTCTTCCGATCCTTGCCAAAGGCTATTGCCTCAGGAAAGAGGGGATACCTAATAGCAGCAGAAGTTACCATTGTGAAAGGGCTGATTAATAACAATAAAGCTAACCTATCACTCGTCTTCAGCACATTGACTATAAATGCATACATTTTAGTGTTCCAATATGAGGAAGATGTATAGACGAGATGCAATGCTTACACTACCACTAAATTTGGGTAGTCTGGATAAGGCTCCCAATATCTCTTCGCAGGGTCTAAACTCCAACATCTCTCGGTGTTATGGCATGCAAGTGTAATTGGCAGATGGGAGGGAATATTACGATGTGATAAAAACCTGCCCATGAAACCATTAGGCTTGGAAACCACAAAATGTGACTAGTACAAGGGGATAGGGGAAGAGTAGATTCCCAACAAAAGAAAGGGGCACTACAAATAAATCATAAAGGAAGCACGAATTACAGTATGTATGAATAGACTTACCATCCAATATCACTTGTGAAAGTTGCAATAAAACATTCCTGATATGCTATCTATAGGATGTAGAACTTCTGGCAAGGAGACAACATTCTGATGACCGGATGGATTATGCTGCACACTTTCAAGGTGATTCTGGTAAAAAATCTTTCCAGGAGGTGGTAAAACCTCCAAGCATTCCTTCTTCATAACAACTCCAGAATGGGGGGGGGGGGGAATCTACCCATCCATATCAACCAATGTTGGAGCATTAGCATTATTCTTGTCAACAAAAATACTATTGGCAGCACCACTGCACCCTTCAGGACATATATTGTCAACCTTTGGCTATAAACTCACCTCATTTTCACAGGAAACTACAACATCAGCTGACTGCACCACGGGAGCCCTCAAAACATCAATGCACTCTACAATGTTTGAACTGTCAAAAACTCAAAACACAGTGTTTATTGCCTCAAAACTGGTACATTTGTCTGTGGCTCACAATTTCCCGGAGATTTAGTATTATCACATAGCCCACCAATGGGAGAGTGGGAAGCCACACACTTCAAAATACAAGATACAGGATCATTGCTACGCAATATCCGTTTGCATCGAGCTGAAAGAGACTTAGCTCTTCCAACAACTTCATCACTTTCCGAACTGGGGGACTCCGAATCACTCACTCTCATAGGAAAAACCCTCTTGTTAACCTTCCCTGATAACAAGGGTGTAAGCCGTGCAACTAAACTCGGCCTATCGAACTGAAATACCTCGCAACCTGGAATAACAACCTCCTCTTGGAAAATAATTCTCCTAACAATAAACCCAACCCTATTCCGAGAACCACAAATACCCTTCCCCTTTCCACAACTGAGAATAACCTCATCTCCAGCAGACAAATTCAACAGCCAAACCCTCATTAACTTTAACCCCATTAACAAACAAGCCATTCAAAGAAGCCTTAAATTTGTATGTACAATCACAATAAGAAATACCCATGTCTCTATTCTCAACAAGCAATCTACCCCTATAATGACTAACAATACAATTACCATCACAATTACTACTAAAAGGTGAAAACAAAAGGGCACCATTAAGAATATAGAGTACAATTTCTTGAGAGAAGCATCAAATAAAATCTGACAATGTTGCTTACTGACATTAGGGTCCTCCCTACAGTGTAAGTCCTGTCGGGTTCTAAGTATGGAGTTGAGGAGAGAGAATGACAATTGAGCTTCATGGAAAGCTATTGACATCATCGTTGACATCATCATCAAAATCATCAATTTAGTTACCCAACTGTTGAATTAGGTCAATCCAAGCAGCAGCTCCATTTGGGTTGGTGCCATTTTTGGTGTTACTTAAAAATTCTTAAGCTTTTACTGGAAGAGAGAGAATGGTTCGAGACAGTCGAGTTGGTATGTTCTCTTCTTGTTGGAGATATCAAGATGTCTCATGATTTGATTATGAGTAAAAATTGGGTCTTGGAAATGAGTGAAGAAGAGAAATGGTGTATGTAATGGATTAATTATCTATTGGGTGAAGAATGAATGATTATGGGATTCATCAATGAAATGAGAGACAAATGGGAATTGGTGAATGAAATGATTATAATTGTTGCCTATTTGATTATACTAATCAAGGGAAACTGGTGAACTTTCAATTGAGAAAATGAGTGATTGGGTTGGGTGCTCTCTCTCTCTCAAGTTGAAGGAAAATTGAGAAAATCAAAACTGAAGAAAGCTGGAGGGAAAACCAACAGGCAATAGCCAACACGGTCTATAAAAGTACTCGGGTATATGTAGCATGATATATTATAGTTGTCCATCCCACTTAAGCCCAGTATTATTAATAACATGACATTTAGTAGGCACATTAAACACCGTATACGCGAATGCACATTTCACGCGTTGATCTATGACAAGGAGGGGAGAATCGAAAGAAAGTGAGAAGCCCCTTTAGTATGCTACCGAATGGAATCACTCATGTCAGGAACTAGTCCCCGTTGAATTAGCCAAAACAAATACTCCCGTTGGTAGGCTAGGTTTGTCTGCTCCATGTCAATAACTATTGGAGATAGGCCCGACCCGTTCATCCCAAGGGCAGTTTGGGTGAATGTTTAAGGACCCGACGCCCAACGAGTCAAAATTTTAGTGATGAGTTGATCATGACGGGCTAGCTTGAGTACATTTGTAGGGACCCGACCTGCTGTAGGTCCAGTTTATACGCTTTAGATACATGTTAGGGCTGAGGGACCGACTTGCTGTAGGTCCGGTTTATAGGCTTCAAATACATGTTAGGCTTGGCCCACATTCGATCCAAGCCCTTTTCAATTTTTTTTTCTTTTTTATTTTAAGGTAAGAAAAGTAAAGTAGGAAACTAGGAGACCGTCCTCTGATAACTCAAGCCCTTTTTAATTATTACTAAATACCATATCTACTTGAGCAATCACAACACTTTAAGGTATGTAATGACAGTATTATCCTTGTTCTGATTTCACTCATTTTCTCTCTTCAGTCACACACTCCAATGCACTTGAATTTTCTCTATGGCTCTCGTTGAGTTGAAGTCTTTCTCCACAATTTAATTTATCCAAATGTTTAGTAGTACTTGTTTAGTTGACCATACCCGTGCCTTGCCGGGTAAAAAGCGTGATCGGTTGTACCGTGTCCGGTGCCATTTCTAGCTGCACGGAGTGGATTCGATCTCCCAAAAAAAGTGAAATAGATTGAATGCGACAGAAGTGAACAGAGGTGAAGTAGTACAACAAGATAGATCATATATATGTTACTTTTTGATAGAGATTTCCTCTTTTTTTGCGTGTCCTTTCATTTGGTCCATGTTCAAGTAAAACTCATTACTTAGTAGAATCATGTTAATATTTAAGTCGTTAAATTTTGCAGATTTCATGTCAGGCCGGAAGCGTCTTTGGAGGCACTGGGTAATGTTGATGTGGGTTGATGTACAATATGAATGAAACCTCTTTGATCGTTTGAGGATTACTGAAACCTCAGTTTTTGATCGTTTGAGGATTACTTTTAATTGGTTTTGCTTCATGGCTGATTAATTTGCTTGATTGTTTACTGCGTAATTGTAGTTGATTTAGGTTTATTTTGCTTACTTGTGGGTTTTTCAGCGTCAAATGATTGATTGATTGATTGATTTACCTGTTTCAGAGGCTAGGTTTCAACTTGCTTACCAACTAGTTTAGTATCCAGTTCTAACTTATATCTTAAACAAATTAAATACTTCCTTAAACATATTTAGAGGACAATACTCTATCACTGAGAGTACGAAACCGGGAGTTTTGCTCCATGATTTCCTTAGCAACCCTAATTCTTGAAATAGGAGGGATGCTGGAAGGAATTTGGCACAAAGGGGAGCCCCCACCTATGAGGGTGAGTTGAAGGTGTTCAGATGTGTGACCTCCAAAGCAGTTGCAGTCTGAATGTTTTTCCTTTTAACATCAACCTTTACGTGCTAAATCCACTAATACTTGCACTTTTGATGAATTCTTTAAGAAATAGAGGATGGGACAGATCTTGGTAGACTGCATGCCCAACTATTGAAGCTAAAAGTGCAGAAATTTGTTTGACTATTTATCTTGGGTAGTCACTTTTACTCTTCATTATACTTATTGACATCTGTTTTGATACTCTTGCAGGATGGATGTGATGCAGTAAATGACCTCATCAGTAAATTGCCACAGGAGATACTTTCTTTGATTCTGTCACATTTGACCCTGCGAGAGGCTGTAAGAACCAGCATTCTCTCAAAAAGATGGAGACATGTCTGGAGTGAAGTTACCAAACTTGAGTTTGATGCTACTAACATTGTTGGGGGTACTTGCAATGCCAGCAAATTTAGGAAATATAATCAGGACAAGTTTGTTAGATGCGTAAATCAAGTTTTGCAACTTCATCAATCTCAAAGAATAGAATCACTCAAGCTTCAGTGTTGTTTGGGTCAGGAATACGGTCCTGAAATCGATAGATGGCTTCAGCTGGCAGTCAACAATGCACTTCAAAATCTTGATATCGATCTGGCTAAATCACGTATATTTCCATTCGCTGAAAATTGTTATAGAATCCCTAATTGGGTTTTTGAAGGGAGATCACCATCATTGAAGCATTTAGGTTTGTCACCTTGTAGATCCCAGGTTCTTCCAAGCACTACATGTTTAGGTTCCCTTACATGTCTCTCATTGGCGTCTATAGATCTGTCCCAAGGTCACATTAACACCTTGTGTGATTGCCCAAATCTCCAGAGAGTGAGCTTGTTAGATTGCAATTTGCCACCCCTTTTGCAGTTAGCTAGTCGAAATCGATCCCTGCCACTTAAGCACTTTAATGCTAATTATTGTAGATTAACGGAACTAGAGATTTTTGATGCTGTAGGCCTGGTGTCATTTGAATGCATTGGAATATTATTGAGACGACTAACCTTGCAAAATACTGCAAAACCGGTAAAATTTGTTATGGGCAGTTGCTTTTTGACTGGGAATATGTGGGCCCATTCTATTACTATGACAGATTGTTAGCTGATTTTCCAGCAGTAGAAAATGTAACGTTAATCTTACCGTCTTTAAAGGTGATATGAGATAAATATTTACTCTTCCATATTTATTCTGTATTTATGCTTGTCATATTCTGTGGTGCTTATGAATAATTCAGAGTTTTGGTGTTTCTTAGGGAAATGAAATGCTATTACGGTTACCTAAATTTGGCAGGCTCCAGGAGCTATGGCTGGATTTGACACGCCAAAATACTAGTAATGTCTTGAAGTTTATCTGTTCATTGTTGAATGCATCACCATATTTGCAGAAACTACAAGTAATGGTAAGCACTTGATGTGAGACATTTCACTTTATTATTGAAAGGCTTGAAGGCGGTTTGCGCTGATGGGGTGTACATTGTTTTACTGTATTTTGTATCAATCAAACCATTAGTTTGAGATGTTTTTTTTTTTTTTTTTTTGTAATAAGAATGTGATTAGTATTTGAAAAGCAATTTGTGATACACACACCAATATGACACACCACAACTGAACCTGGAACAAGGACCAGGTCTATGCACCTACAAATCAGCTACTCAAGGAAAATAAAACATAACAAAACTAGTGATTTTTTTTTTTCAAACTTGGGAAAAATGTTCATGTTATTGCACAATTCTCTGTTGATCTTTGTATCACGCTACTGAACAATGGATCTGAGCTGAATCTTGATTACATAAATGACTAGGGAGGTAACTGTAGTGATATTTGCATCTGTCTGTCTAAAATCAGGCGATTTCAAGTTTGCCAAATGTTATAACTGCACCCTGTAATACCTACCATGTTCCTCTTCCCCATGCCAATAGCATCCCAGAATTACCTGGAGGAACTAGCATATGCACAAATTTGCAGTCTTCATTCCAAATACTTGCCCAGGTGCAAGCGAAAAAGTAGATGAAGATGGTCCTCATTCTCATGCTTACATAAGCTGCAAAACTGAACTTGTAAACTTCTTCTACGCAAATCTGTCCCTTGTCTGCAGGCGCAGTCTGAACATCAATCAGAAGATGGAGTGTTTAGGTAACCATTTTTATCCCATATGAATTTATCCCACATCATCTGAGTTCCTACAGGCTTCGGGGTCTTATAAAGTGCTTTAGAAGAGAAGGGGAAAGGAGGAACATACTAGGTTACCTCATTACCATGTAGAGTGCACCATTTCAGAGCATGTTCTCTGAGTTTGGGGACTTTTTTGAAGCACCAAGAGTGGGAGTTGCTGCACACTACCTCCCAAACAGGAACATCCTTTAATTATCTTTCATGAGACCATTTGACCCAATCACCCAAAGAACATCAAATTTTAGAGCCAAATGCCATAGAAATTTCATAATCAAGGCTGTATTCAGTGCAAATAAATCTCTAAGTGCAAGGCCTCCACAAACTTTGCGTTGACAAACATCCTGCCAAGAAACAAGAGCAATCTTTGTGGAGTCCTCTTGCCCACCCGACAAAAACCTTCTACACATAGATTCAACTTGAGCAATAACTTTTTTGAGAATAATAAAAGTTGAACTGCAGAACTTATGAAAACTATGCAAAACTGTTTGAATGAGTTGAGATCTGGCAGCATAATATGACAGTTTTTTGCTCGACTTATAATGAATTTTAGCAGTAACTTTCTCAACAAGGGTATTACAGTCAGCCACATTAGGTCCTTTTGGGAGTTAAAGGGATTCCAAAGCGTCTAACAGGTAGGATCCCCTCATCCATATTCAAGGCAGCAAGGTTACTCTTCTGACATTTACACTAACTCCACTCAGAAACAATTGCGACTTCTGCAGGCCATTAAACCAGAAGCTCGAGAGAATTGGTGTAAAGATCAAATAAACTAGTAGCAGCAGCAACCTTTCCTTTATAGAACATGAATAAATCATCTGCATACCTAATGTGTGTGACGTTTAGAGCGTTACACAACGGGTGAAATCTGAAATGAGCATCCATTCTTAAAAGACCCAATTGTCAAGACAATACTTCCATGAATATCACAAACAAGTAAGGGGAGAGAGGGTTTCCTTATTTTAACCCTCTCTCACCCTCAAAGTGACCTGTCAGCTCCCAATTGATCATAAGAGAGTACGTTACTGTTTTGACACATGCTTCAATCCATCTCAAAAACCTAAAAGGGAAGCCCGATTCATACAATGCAGCAAACAAAAAAGGCCAAGCAATTGAATCATAGGCCTTCAAGTCAATCTCCACAACCATTCTAGCACTAAGTTGTCTTCTCCCATAGCCAGTTAACGATTATTGGGCAAGCAAAATATTATGAGTAATAGATCTACCCTTAACAAAAGCCCCTTGAATCTTGATGGTAGATCACAATTTCAGCTAGCAGAGGCCTCCTATTAGCTAGAACATTTGCAATCACCTTGTACAGAACATTGTAACAAGAGATAGGCCTGTAATCTGATGCAAGGGAGGGATTAGATACCTTGGAAAATCAAAGAAATAGCTGTAGCATTGAGTTGCTTCAGCATACTGCCTGATAAGAAGAACTCATGCACTGCAGCTAGAACATCTAAGCCAATTACTCCCCATGCATTCTTGAAATGATTAAAAGCACTATACCCATCTGGGTCTGGTGCCTGACCATCCTTAATCGGAAAATGAGCATTTTTAGTCTCTGAACTTGTAACTCGACCACAGAGCTTGACACAAGTTTCATCTGAAATGAAAGGTCCATTATTCAAAACGTCAGCTGATAGCTCCTCAGCATCACAATTAGTCCCTAAGAGACTTTGATAGAATCTCAGAAATTCCTCCTTAATATCATCTACTCCAGTGAGCTTCATACCAAGGTTATCATACAGAACCACAACTGAGTTTGAGTGATTTCTCTGTTTAATTCAAGCATGAAAATAGGAAGAATTTTGATCACCGGCTTTCAACCATTGCACTCTAGCCTTTTGCCTCAGAAACTGGGCTTCATATTTGGGCTTTTTTCCAAGATGGGAAAATTGCTCTCTTTCAACAGCTTCAAGCGATAAAAGAAGAGAAGTCTGCATAAGGGTTTGAGTTTTATGAAGCTTTTCAGGAGCTACAGCAACCCTTTTATGAACTTGAAGTCCAAATCCTTCAAGCTTAACTTTCTTTAAAGGCCTCTTCAAATTTTCCAAATTTTTGCACAATTTAAACATATGAAAACCAGGAACATGAGATTTCCAATGACACACTAAAAAAATCACAGAAATGCCCCTCAGCAACCCAAAAATTAAAGAAACAAAAAGGAGGTTGAACCTGTGGAGATTTCAACAAAGTAACAATGGCAGGGGTGTGATCTGATTTACCCTCAGGTAAGAACTCCATAAAGCTATGCTCAAACATAGAGGACCAAACTGCCTTAACTAGGACCATGTCCAGTTCCCGGAACTTTCTGCTTATTACTCCATGTGAAAACATGCCCAATTTTCCTTAAATCAAACAAACTGGTACTAGTTGTGAGATTAAAGAGCTGTATCAATTCTAGTAACAGGTCTACCGTTTTGTTTCTCATGTGAAAATAAGATACAGATACCTTTTTTTTTCTTAGATAACATGGCTGTCCAAGCTTTGCTTGACTGATCCCATGGGCCCTGAAGTTAATGACCAGGAAAACCTCCAGTGGCCCTGAGACCCTGAGGAGACTTGAACCTGGGGCCTCTGGAATACTTCTCAAAGGTCTTACCAGCTGAGATACCCCGTCAAGGTTAATAAGATACAGTTAATGTCTCCAAAAATAGCCCAGGCCCCCTGAATTACTTGGGAAATACCGAAATACCAATCAGTAGCCCAACCAGCAGCTATATTATAATCATTAACAAAAGTAACATGAAAAACATATGTTCCACCCCTCGTGGATACATGACAATGGATGAGTTGTGTTGTAGTATGTAAGATCTGAACTTCCAGAAAATTAAGAAGGATGCAACCAAACCAAAATTCTTCTGTTAAATCCCAGATCAGCATTATGAGCGAAGATCAATTACCAACAATTGAATCCACCACAAAATGGACCGAAGAAAAGTGCACTTTTGTTTCAGCTATATCTATTATAGTAATTTTATTGGAAGCAATTTAAGACTTAACCTCTTTTTGTTTATCAGGGAGGTTAAGGCCCCGAATATTCCACATTGCGATTCTGTTCATCCTGGCTTATGAGGATTTACGGCAATCTGACTTCTAAGTATTCTACCTGTCACATATCTGGGCTGCTGCTTTGTTGTATTAGAGCTTGAAGTTGCATTTGAGACCACAGAGCTAAAACCATTAGAGGTTGATACTGGACTAGTCTCTTTTCCAGAAGCTGAAGAGGGAGGCCTAGAAGCAGACTATAGAAGCCACCATGTGCCAGCCAGGATCATGAGAAGGAGTTGAAGATGTTTCCAGGATGAGCATGAGGATCAGATGGCAGCATCTGAATTCGCAGATGCAGATCAGCTGCAGAAGAATCAATGCAGGCGCAGCTACAGGCTTACCTATAGCAGCTGGGGAATGGTTTCTGTCTCCAAATCCTTTCCGGTGCTTCTTCTATCAGCATTAGAATGCCCAAACACATTACACTTAGAGCACTTATGAGGGGTCCATTCATAAATCACTTCCTGAGTTCCTGTTCATAACTTCATACACATTGCCAAGGGAATCTAGCAATTTCATAGTTTTAGGATCTTCAGACGCTAAGTTTATCTCAACTCAAAGACGAGCATAAGCCAATTTACTAGTAGCAGCAGTAATACCATCGGGTGCAAATGGCTTACCTAAAACACTTCCAATTGTACTAAATCCATGCACAGCCCTGAAATTATGTTTCAAAAAGGAAGTTGTATCCTTTTAGGGACTGTAGTCACATTCAGTTTCTTAATATCCAACTCAACCGACCAAGGCTTCAAGATGAAGGGTCTACTATAAAATGCCAATGGCCATTATCAAATAGTTTGCCCAGCATTTCATCAGATTCGAATTTAAGAGAAAAATTCCAGAATCAATCGAATGTTTAACAATAGTACCACAATTCTTCCACTGATTGGCAGCATATTGTTAAATTGCTTGAAGAGAGGGTTTAAACTCAAAAAATGTAACCCACACGACAGAAATTCCATTCATCTAAACCAGCATTCTTTTGATTTTCGTCAAACTTAACTGAATTAGCAACAGCAAATTGAGTGGATATGGAATTCAGTTTCATACCAGAATTGAAGTGAGTAGTGACGATTTGTCTGAAGAGCCTCAGCATAACCATAAGTTTCGAAATTGAACTCACCACAAAGCTCGGAAGGAGGAGAGGATGAAAACGAAACAGAACGAGAAGAATTAAAATCAAACCCAACCCTGAGGGGTAGCTCAGTTGGTAAGGCCTCTGAGAAGTATTCCAGAGGTCCCATGTTCTTGTCCCCTCAGCGCCACTGGAGGTTTTCCTAGTCGTTAACGTTAGGGCCCATGGGAGTAGTCAAGCAAAGCTTGGATACCCATGTTATGTTTCAAAAAAAAAAAAAAAAAGAATTAAAATCAAACCCAGAATGAATAGCGATACATGTTAGCAAATTGTTATGAACCGAGAGGATGAACGTCTTTTTCTTTTTAGCCCATCTTTTCTTTTTCAGTTTCAGGGTCAGAATAGAATATTTTGTTAGTTTTGAGATGTTAATAAGTTATAACATAAGAAACTGATATTCTCAAATTTTGGCATTGCAACGTGTCTTCATATATTTCACGATATATTTTTATTTCTAAACCTGTTTATGCTTTAAGTAAAAGACTCATAGTTTCACTAATTAGCACAGAGATGAACATTTTTGAGATTATGAAGGTGCTTGAGTGCTTGCTTGAACTTACCTAGTGAATGAGTGGCGTCTACTTTGGTTTTGCAACATCCAACTTATACGAGTCCTAGTCAAACACCAAGCATTTGGCTGCTGGAGACACCAATGGAGTGCTATTCTCTGCATGAGCATTTGAGAGAGGTAAAACTTTACAAATTTGACGGCATTCCCTGTGATCTTGAGCGTCTCTTGTACCTGCTTCAAAATACCACTGCATTGGAGAAAATAGAAATATATCGCAGACAATGGCATTATGAAGGGAATGGTCAGTGGGAAAAATGGCCAGGTAATTTGATCTCGAGGAGGCGATTGTGTAAGATTCTCCAGAAATTTGTTTCCTCGAAACTAGGTTCGACGAGTGTCCAGCTACTAGTTTTCTAACTAATATGAAAAGTTCCATGTAATCGTCAAAGATGAATAGATTATGATTGTTCTAATTCTCAATTTATGCCCTTCATGTTTTCCCTTGATACGGCTGGTTTTATATCTGTATGTTTATTCTGGTGGATGTTGAAACCTGGAATATAATGTTTTGCCATAACGTCTAAGATTTATACTTTGATAGATAGTCAGACATGATTTTTAAACTCTAGCTCGTACACTGGCTAACAAGTGAGTAACAATTGAGATTTTGGTTTTACTCCCATGGAAAACTGTTGAGTTTCACTATCCTCTACGGAGCCACTTCTATTTTTACATGTTCCTCTGGAGTGAGCATGTTGCTTGAAGTTGTGGTTCAGCTCTGTATGATGCTAGTTCTTATGTCTGCTCCTTGGAGGCCTTTAATGGCAGTTGCAAGATTCAGGTAACATTGGCAGTCCTCTGGGTCCTGGGATGAGTACAAGGTTAATGCGATGGTAAATAGAGCAAAGATTTATGAGGCTCTTTTGCTTGCTTGTAAATTATAATTCAAGGATTTGGCACTTGCTTGCTTCTCTTTTTAAGATTTCCGTTAGTGTGGCTAAGAGAATCGAGCGTATGTTGTGGGATTTCTCATGGTCTGGAGCGGATGGGGGTAAGAGGGAGCATCTTGTTAGTTTGGACCATGTATGTAGACCTAAGTCTGAGGGGAGGGGGGAGCATCTTGTTAGTTTGGACCATGTATGTAGACCTAAGTCTGGGTGGGGTTCTGGATTTCGGGATGTTGGTGTCTAAGAACATTTCGCTAGTGGGTAAGTGGTTATGGCGTTTCCCTTTGGAGCTCGAGTCCCTATGGCACCGAGTAATCAGGAGCAAGTACGGTCTGAAACAGAATGGATGGGACGCCCGAACTGGTACCGCAGTCTCCCACGCTTGCCCGTGGAAGTTTATCTCTCAGGTATCGCCTCTTTTCTTTCCCCTGGTTAGATATCATGTGGGTAATGGACATCAGGTAAGGTTCTGGGAGGATGTGTGGAAGGGGGATTCCACTTTTTCTTCCACACGTCCTCGGGTTTATCAGTTGTCTATGCTCTATGAGACGCCTTTATTCCGATGTGGGTGGATCTTGGCACCGACATTTACGTCGAGCTCCCCATGATCGTGAGATGCAGGAACTTGTTTCCCTCCTGAGTGTCCTAAACACTACTCTTATTGTCCCTAGGGACGATTCTCGGACTTGGGAAGGAGACTCTTCTGGGGTTTTCTCCTCCAAGTCCTTCTTGCATCGGCTTAGTCTTCCTTCTCAATTTCACCATATTCTCCTTGCTGCATATATTTGGAAGTCTAAGGTTCCTCTGAAGGCGCGCGCCTTTGTGTGGACTTTAGTGTTAGACAGGGTGAATACGCATGACATGTTGCAGCGGCGGAGGCCTGGTTGGCGTTTGTCGCCGGATATGTGTGTTATGTGTCATCATGATCGTGGGGACACCTTGCATCTATTTGTGTTGTGCGAGTTTGCTAGGATGTTGTGGGGAGGATTGACTGGGAGAGAGCCTTTTGCTAGCCCGGCTACAGTGGGCTAGTTTCTTCAAATGCGGTTTGCTACGGGAGGGAGGGGGAGAAAGGGTAAGTAGTGCCAGAAGTGTGGTTGTATGGCCATTCTGTGGTGTTATGGCTAGAGCGGAACTTGAGGGTTTTCTCCGCTTCTGAAAGACCGTCGATTATGTTTGGGATCATATTGTTTATTTGGCTTCTCTTTGGGCGAAGGCGGCTGGGGCCTTCAAGGGTGTTCCACTTACCTTTGTTCAACTTCATTGAGGGAAGTTGTATATATTTTTTGTATTAGACTTCTTGTCCCCCTTTTTTGTATTCTTTCAATTGATTGGTTAATAAAATTTTCTCTTATCTAAAAAAAAAGAGAACACTTGGTATCCACGTAAGAACTGCTTCAGCCATGATTTGGGTGTTTCTCGTCTATTGGTTTTATCTCGATTTTTCTTCTTTCCTCTTTGCCTCTTTCATCTCGGTATCTCTCTCTGTTTGAATCGACTAAAAACTACGTTTATCTGTTGGCCTAAACAAAGGACAATATAGATGTTTGTGGTTCTAAACTGTAGTAAACTTCTGTTGGAGGGTTGAGGAGCCAAATCGAATTGGTCAACCTATATCCCTCCAAGGTCATCCATGCACTAAACTCAAGTGATTTACATCAGTTAAAATTAAAATGACTCATCTTTAAACCTTCTCTCATTTGTCAAACACTGAAACTCAAGTGATTTATATCAACCTCCATTGTTTTCCATCTCTTATTACCACCCTGGGCATGAGCAACTGAAAGTAAGCAGAAGATGCACTAATCTAAAAAAATACCTCCAACTTGGTGAAGAGAGCTCGAAAAAGGTTGGTTGAGTTTGAGTTTCCAAGTTTCGAGAAAATTATACTCTTGCCAAACTTCAACCATTTACGATTTCTTTGAAGGCACTTTTTAACTTTTCTTTCTTTTTTCTGTTTTGTTTTTTCGGTTCCATTTTCTTCTTCTGTTTCCTAATTTCATAAGATAATGCTTATAATATCTGATGCTTTAGTCTGGCTTTTAGCTCAATTGTTCGAATGATATGAATGTCAAAATTGTTAGTATATTCTTGCCTACAAATAAGGGCACTGAACAAGAGAGGCATGCAAGTTAACTATGATTGTGGGATGTTGTGAAGACTGCTGCATTTGTTCTTTGCATGTCTTATTGATGTTAATAAGTGGAAAGGTAACTGGAAGTACCACACATGCTAAGGTTTCGAAAGACAGGACCCTCTTAAGTAGGATGAGACTCATGAGAGCTATGTAACAACTAGGGGCTCTAACTGTCTTTTGCTTCCTGTCATTGGGAATTTTGCTATTGGAAAAGTTCAATCCCTTCCAAAAAAACGAATGTGCAATGCAACTTCATGTGAACAACGAACCACAAAGTAAGTGGCGGGAATAATCTAAAACAGTTTTGCAATTGCATATATATAATAACCAGCGTATTATGGAATTAAGCCAAAAATGTGTGCTTGAAATCGGAATGCAGTTATTGCTTTTGTTGTCTGTTGGTCATTCTCTTGTCATGTTCCTGTTGATGAGGGTCTGATATTGGTCAGTGGCGGGAATATTCTAGCAGGAAGCAGGCAGTAGCTACTTTCTGCCAAGGAATTATTTTTCATCAAATATTGGTCAAGGATTGAAGTACCCTAAGTTGTTCATGTGACCTTTACTAGGGATTTATAGCCCAGTGCTTCAGTTAAGGTAGCATTCTTTTCTTTGCTAATTCATAATTTCGCAAGGTTCTCTGCTACATTAAATCATGAGACAGTGAAGTTAAACCAAGTCTATTCGCAGGACTTGTACAATTATGAAGTCATTATTCAAGTGGATCCTCTTACTATGTTTAACTTTGGTGCGATTGGTGCCCCTGGATCGGTGTATCAGGGCGGAGTCTGGAAAGGCAGGTCATCAGAGGTTAAGAGTCGAACCATTGAAGAACTTCAAAAATGATGTTACATATACCTAAAGCACTGTTACAAAAGATGTATTTGGTTCAGAGAGTGCTTCTGGCACTTTTAATGAGGGGATGGAGGCAACAGCAGAGTTTCAGTGATAGACAGTTGCATTCTATACTCTTTAGAGCAGTGTCATTCTTCTTTGAGGAGTTTGATCCTCTGTGGGCTAGATTGTGCAACGGAAGGGCAGTGGGAGTGATGTTGGCTGCAAGCTTTAATTGATCCTATACACGAAGGGCAAGGTCATGTTCATGGGAGTAGGGTCGTGTTTGGCATAATATCTGGTGATATATTCATTTCAATTCGTAAGAAGGTAATCTTCTTTCCTTTTTCTGCTTGCCTCTTTTTTCATTTTTGTCATTTTTAACTTTGTTAAATCCCTAACTGTTTAGATTTTCCTATTCTCTTGTCATCTTAATGGATATTGCTCTTCGATCTTCCTTACCGCTAGCCATTATATTGGTGTTTGGTAATCTGGTGGCTTTTATGTCTTCGTAGAGTCGAGAGGAAGAGAATAGGAAGAATATATTTATTTTTCAAAAGAAAGATGGTTCATTTGTGTGGCCAACTTTTTCTCTAAATCTTACTACAACTTGAACGTGTTGAGAAATAGGGAGTGAGTTACAGAGTTGTATTGGGCTTTTCACCCTTTATTTTCTGTTGAGGCTGAATAACCTTACTTATGAATGCTATGAGTGTATGATTGGTCGTAGGGGCCGTATCGGAGGCTGGGATTTAGGAACACCTAGATGTAGTAGTGAAGACACTATGTTGACCACTCTGAACATGAAATGCACTATGATCTTTATGTGAGTATAACTTAAGAATCTCTTTACTATTATAGTTTGCTATTTGTTGGAGTGTTCAATTCAGGGTGCATGGTCCAATATTCAGAGTTTGAATGTGTTTGAATCAGTGGCAGACCCAGAAAATTTATAATATAGGTGCAAGAAAAAAGGACCAAAACACTCAAATAAGAGGTGTCAATTCCACCCGCATCATCGGCGGTGCCGGATACGGTCTTGGATACCCCATTGCTTCTAATTGCATCATCAATATGGGGAAGTAAGCATGCTGGACATAAAAGATGCAACTTGTAATTGGTATTATACTCTGCAAGCCTTTTGATGACGTTGGGGAGGGCACTGGCGTTGGGGTCTTGTTTGCTGGATCAAAAGGTTTAACTTATGGCCTCTTGATGACGTTAGGCCGTTAGCCATATATTGGCTCTTAGTATGGTGCTTGCTTGAAGAGGGGTTTCTCCCCAGAATGCAATGTTGTAGATCATACTTGCATTGTTGCCCCAGGTAATATATTCTCTTTGTATACTATATAAAGAAGTATTTTAGAGTAACTTTTCCAGTACTCAGATCAATATGAGCCTGGGTGTGCAGAATATAATTTGTAGTGGTCAGTTGATCAGATTCATCTCTATGTATGATAATTTGAAGTACTCTTTGTGGTTATTTTATTGACAAAAAGAAAGATAGGAAGTACAATTTACAAGTAGGAAATTACAAATTTGTTTGGCTGACAACAATGAAATAGAGCTTCGAGCAAGTTAAGTTCAGGTTCCCCAAAATGGAGGAAGTCCGAAAGTTTTAGTTCGTTTTGTCAGCCAAGCACCTCTGTGTACTGAAAATTCAAATTTTCAGTGAATTGCAAGAAGTAAACCAAATGTCTGATAACTTAATTGCTAATTCTCCATTTTTCCCGGGGGGGGGGGGTGATTAGATGGTAAATAGCCAAAGTGAAACATAGTTGGAGCTCTACATGGACTCCTGATGCTAATGATGATGATGAAAAAATTTATGTAGCCAATCCCATTAGTATGTAAGGTTGGTTGTTTTGTTGATTAGCCAATTGGAAATATGGCAGTCTTGGTTTACTATGCATCCCTTCCTTTTCCATCAATGGTAATGCGTATAGTTACTTTAAAATCTGAAGTGCTCTAATTGTATACATCAGCAGTGGATTCACAACTGGGTATTGTTGTGGTTGTTACTCCTATCAGATATCATGAATCTCTAAGTTGATGATAATCTGATTGAACTACAACTATAAGTAGAATTTACATAGAAAAGAAGCAGGAGGAAGAAAGTAAATGATGACACATGTACAGGTGTATGATATGATATTTGTAGAGATATGACCATTTCTATGGCTGAAGGTTGGATTTGCTGGTCATTAAAGACTAAAATGTACAATTAACTTTCTCCCATTATATTGCTGTCAAAAGAGTCAATGTCATTCCCCTTGTTCTGCTGCACTATGCATAAAGATAGTCTGTATCAGGTGAACGCCATGCTGTAAGTTGTTACTGATGGTAAAATTATGAAATAAAATTTTCATAATAATCTAGGCAAGGTATCCTATATGATAGAGATGGTGTTCAAAAGGTTCTGAAAGCAATTGTGATCTTGACTTATGCATTGAAGAAGCTAACAAGGTGAAGAATGATGCCGTAGTAGTAGCATCAGCATTCAGATTGCTTAAGGTAGGCTTTATTTCAGTTTTCACATAGATCAGATGAACTTGGAAGTTACAAAGGTGTGGTTGAGGTTGTAGATAGTAGTAGTTGTGATACAATGTAGTCATCTAATGAAGGTAGTCATCTAATTTCCGAAAGGTATATATTGTTGAACTTGCAGTTTTTGTTCTTATGTAACGAGTATGACAAGGAATGGAAGTTGTGCAAGTGGATGTAATGTTCTTGCATGGGAGTATGACAGGGTTTTTTTGACCTCTGTCTAAACTGCATCCTATTGGGAGTATGTCAGCATTTATAAATTTACTGCTGATGCATTCAGAAAATACTTGCCTTTCCGTATAGGCTTTGCTGCTGGATTTTTGATCTGGATGTTAATTGCAGAGGTTCTTCACTTCTTTCGAATGCTTTTAAGGTGCAATTACCAAGCTTGTTCCTTTTGAGCTGAACATAAACTCTCTTCAAAATTCAAGATATACCTCGATTCTTTTGACCTGATTACAGGAAGCCTCTCCATTTCAAGTGCCATCAGCACCTACACTCTCTCTAGTATTTATTGAAGCATTGGGCACTGTGTTTCGAAATTTCAGCAACAACGACAAGTGAGTAGTTTGTAAAACTAGTTTGTTTCTTCAGAATTTCATAGTTGCCTGTCTTCCTGAGAACCTTCTAGTAGCTCTATAATATACTGGTTTAATTTCTGTGGGTATTTGTGGGTGTTGCCTATTTTTCACAGTGTTTCCCTCACACAAGCAATACCTTGTAGCGTTCTAAACTAACGTCTTGCCCAACGTATTTCACTTATTTTTAGGCCTCTGATTTATTTGGTGCCTAATTGGTTTGAATTGTTCCTCTCCTTGCAGATCAGAAGATATATCTGGTTATGTCATCTCATTACTATTTGGTCTGGGGCCATTGCTAGGCAGTATCGTCCTTATTGCATTCCATCTCCAGCATGCGCTTGACAGGCATAACTAACTAGTGGCATTGACTTTGTCTTGGGCGCCTTGCGGACACAACTACTTTTATCATTAAAGATGGGGCTTCTTCCCCTGCTAATGCTGACTGATTATTGCACTTGGAGTTGCCTTGGTGTGTGCGTGTTTCCAACATGCATCCAGGCATTTGAATGTCGTTAAAAAGAGAAATCCGGCAAATTCTTTGTTTGCTGCTCATTGAGTGGCCTGACAGTCCAGTAATTTATCTTTTGATGAAGGCCTTGCACTGGGTGTTGCAGCACCTAAGGCTTAGGGGCCGGGGGTTTGCAAATATATTGTCCCTCTTGTGTCTCTTCATGGGTTCACTTGGGACTTTGGGAGGCTGTTGTAGCAAGCTGCATCTTTGGGAGCTATGCGCGAAGTTGTACATTGTCGACAATTGGAGCAATAATGAGTGGAATCGACTAATGATGATCTGGAACACTTAGCTAGAATTGGTGATGGAAAACATTGTTTCTTTTGAGTTTATTTGTGTATGAAATTGGTTAAGAGGATATCTAGTTCTTCTCTCTTTCTTTTTTTTTTCTTTTCTTTTTGAATGGCATAAAACAGTATTTTAGGCCATCAATTGCCAAAGTTGTACTGCAAAAGTACTTACGCCAACAAAGAGCATTCTACACCCATTATTATACATCTGTGACATTCTTTGTCCTCTCCTCACGCACACATCCATGCAGTCTTTAATAACCAACTCAGATCAGTTTCTCTCTCCTCTATAACCAACTCTTTTTTCACTCCCACCACAACTCAGTTTCTCTCTCCTCCATAACCAATAACCAGCTCTTTTTTCCCTCCCACCTCAACCCATTTTCTCTCTCCTCCATAACCAACTCCTTTTCACTAATTCTCTCTCCTCCATAACCAACTCTTTTTTCACTCTCACTTCAACTCAATTTATTTCTCTCTCCTCCATAACCAACTTTCTCTCTCTTTTGATTTTATCTCTCCTCAACATAATGATAGAATATGTATATAGGAAAATATTTTCCTATATACTGTACATACTCAATATTTAAAAACACAATGTAAAGCACAAGAATTAATCCCAACTACACTGAAGGACCAAAAGAGACAATAATTAAGCGCGAGAAATTGTTATTTTGCTCTTGCAACTCAACAACACCAAATAGTTTTATCCAAACAGCAGCAATTTGCATATATATATATATATATATATATATATATATATATATATATATATATATATATATATATATTATAATTTAAGCTTAATTACAATCAGGGAAAGAACAATCAAGCCCTAAAGAGAACAAATGGGTAGACAATGCAATTTGCCATTTCTACAATAATTTCCATGAACGAAAGCCCTAAATCTGGTCAGACACCCCAATTTGCCTAATTTGATACCCTTTGTATATTATGTATGTCACTTTTTCAGAAGTTCCAATTTATGTTGATAGCATCAATTCAAATGCGTACTATTATTGATCTAATCCTCGGGGTATGTTATTTATGTGCTAAAATCGGGCTCTATATGTTAGTTGGGTAACAATTAGAATTATCAATTTTGCTTTTCGATGTTTGTCTTAAAATAATATTATTGTATTCTATGTAATGGAGCTTTGAAAATGCTATATAGTGGATCACTCACTAATTGAGTAGCATTTTTGGTTGTCTCACATTGGTTAATAAAAATTATTTTAAGGTGTTTATAGCTAAGTGATTACTTTACCTATGAAGACAATTTTGATAAGTTGGCTCGTTATAAAGAGAACCTTTATAACTTAACGAGTTTTAATTCAAAATCAATCGGCATATAGATGGATTAACTCTCTTAATTATAAATACCTTATGACAAGTAGACAACAAAAAATTGATATTCTTACACCACCAACTAAATCATCATACTCCTTCATAGAGTTCGGATGGTTGTTAGCTTGATTACTTCCTGCGTATGATACTTACGAGTTTCAAGCTAATGAATTATGAGTGTCATTTTTGAGTTTTATAGGCTCAAATATTTTTCTCGCTTTTTTTTATTGAACCTCCCTATGGGTATAATAATCGGCTCAGTATGTTGGGTAATAATTAGGCCGCTGTTATTGCCAGGCCTAAAAATACTAATGTCAAGTTATTAATTTTTTGAGTTGACAATGTAGCCCTTCATATTAATAAGGCAAAATACATATTCTCTCCCATACAATCTTTAATTGCCTTTTTTACAAACCAAAATTATGGAAAATGTATTAGGATTAGGGATCCAATAATTCCACTAATTTAGCATTAAATTTGGAAGGGAGATTGAATTGAGAATAATATCACATCATATATTATATTGCTCTCATCCTATCATAAGTCATAACCCATGGCTCTTTGATTTCCATGATTCTGATCTCTTTTGCTAAATATCTTCGTCCTCATGTATTATTCTAGTTCTATATGCTTACTATGGCCATGTACAACGTAACTTCTCCAATCAAATTTTTAGAAAAAGAAGCTAACCTAGCAAGATACTTTTTATCCAAAAATAATAACTTAGTTTTAAAAATTGCTAGCAAAATTATAAAAAGATTTCATTAAACCGTTTGAGAACTAAAATAGTAGTTACTACGAAATTCTAAAAAAAATATCGTAGCACTTAATTATAGACATCTTTAAAACTCTTGACAGAGCTTCACCATTACTGATTAGGACGTAGCACACTATTTACATTTTTTTTTGTTGAGGGGGAAGTACACTCTTTACGTAAGGATTATATAACTTGTAAATTCTAATTGCATCCTCCATAATATTATAATAGAAAAGAAAAAAAATCAAGCAAATAAATGTTTGCATCTCATTAATTAATTCATAATTATCGTCGGTGAATAACATGCCCAACAACCCAAGCAATTGAAGTTATTGCATATTTCAACTATTTTATTTTTGGATCTTAGATATTTTGTATCAATGAAAATATTCTTTATAATTTTGAAAACATTTTATTTGACTTATCATTATGATTAAAATAGATAGATAATTAATATGTAAATAAGCTAAGAAAGCGTAAATAAAGCCATACTACAAAAAGAGAATGATTTAGGTTGCCTAATTAATATAAAGGGCTAAATTGTCTACTCAAAGATTTTTGGGCTTGGCATTAGTGTTTTTGACCTGGCAATAACAGCGGCCAATAATTAGGATCATAAATTTTGATTTTGGATGTTTGTATTAGCCTTTGCTGTCATTTTATTTTAATTTTTTAATGATGACATCTTCTATAGATATAACATTTTTCCTTATAAGGAAAGTGGGATGTCCCATATTGGTTAAGAAAGAGTCTCAAAAGGTGTTTATAACTAAGAAATTGTCTTGAGGTGATTATAAAAGTCAATTTTTATAGTTTGACCCAATTAAGAGAGTGTTTATAAACATATAGGAGGTTCCAAACCAAAACTATTGGGCAATTGGTGGACTAACTTCATTAGTTATAACCATTTGGCAGCAAAGAGGCTTTTCCTTATGAAGCTTCATTCAAGACAATAAAAAGCTTTTTTTCTAAATCAAAGTGAATAGACACCAGCCAAGCTTTCATGTTTTTTGAACTCATGGAATAATGGAGATTTCATTAGCAATAGCCTACAACCACATAGATGTCAGATTGGTTGAGCAATTTTTGGGGAGATCGGTTTTCAGGCTTCATTACATTACTTTGTCCTTGGTGCAATTTTTGGGGAGATTTTCTGTCCCATTTGGTACACATACATCCTAGAGTACTACCTTGTGCATTTTGTTTCATATCAGTTTTTTACATTTCTTTAATATTATTATGTTGGTTAATATGAGAAATGCACAAATGGTTATGACAAATTAAGAAAGGATATGATATACGAAAGTAAGCATGTGATTATAATTGTATGTACTTCAACTCTAATCCAAAATATTTAAGCAAATTATTGATACTAGATATGAGATTGAAAATGAGATTCTTGTACCAATTAATATTAGCTAGTGTACAATTGAGCTAAAGCCAGAATAAAGCATCAGCAGGTATTATACTAGTCATTATCTCATGAAATTGGGAAACATGAGAGGAAAATGTATGGAACTCAAAGAACAAAACAGAAAAAAAAAGAAAGAACCAAACACTGTTCACCACTCCAACAATAACCCAAGTATTAACGAAATGTGCCCCATTACTACTAGTCTACTACAAGTTTTTATTTTTCAACCCAAAACAATTTGACAATTCGTGGAAGTACACAAATAGTTATAAATACCTTATGATAATCTTTCTTGACCAATGTGGGACAACCCATCTTCACCAAGTTGGAGATGGAAAACAAACAATAACTAGATACTACTATACTGAATTCGGAAGCTTGTGAATGTAGCTTCAATCAGTTTTCAGCTTCTCTATATTTTCATCACAAAGTCAGATGGTGCTTGGAGTGAAGAATCATTACTTTTCTCCACAGCTGAAAGAAGTCCAAGCCTGGGGAACTTTCCACCTTTTATTATTCCTCCTTGTGAACAAATGTAAAGTAGCAGACGACTAGCAGCCCTGACAGCAACCAAATACAACTTCCTCATTATCAGATGAATCATCAAAAGCTCTTCCTGCAACAATGCATACAAGAGTTTTACTAGTATAATCCTGTATCTCACCCTGCTTCTTCAAAGGGAAAATAGGTGATGCTTCAGGAACACTAGGTTCCATTTCATGAATATGAACTGTGCATATGCGAGCGACATCAACTATTTAACCATTTCATCAATAAGTCCAGCTTTAGACGATATAATACACGAAAACCCTAATCCTCATTTCCAACTAATGACCTTGCCTACAAATTTAACTCTTAACTCTAATCCAAAATATTTAAACAAATTATTGATTCTACATATGAGATTGAAAATGAGATTCTTGTACCAATATTAGCTGCTGTAACTGGTGGAAAATTGTTTGACTCGTTGAACTCGCCAAAAACGAAAATGCAACTGTCTAAGCAACAGACCATTGTACGCAAGAATATACCAACAATTTTGACATTCATATTATTCGAACAATTGAGCTAAAGCCAGACTAAAGCATCAGATATTATAGTCATTATCTCATGAAATTATGAAACAGGAGAGGAAAAGGTATGGAACTCGAAGAACAAAACTGAAAAAAGAAAGAACAAAACAGTGTACGTCCACCTAGGCTGCAGTTATTACCTCTCTTTTGATAATGCAGCTCATGATCATGTCAATAGAGTTTGAGTTATATTTGGCAGCAAAGAGGCTTTGCCTTATGAAGCTTCATTCAAGACAATAAAGGCTTTTTTTCTAAATCAAAGTGAACAGACACCAACCAAGCTTTCATTTTTTTTTGAGCTCATGGAATAGAGATTAGATTGGTTGAGCAATTTTTGGGGAGATCAGTTTTCAGGCTTCATTACATTACTTTATCCTTGTGGCAATTAACCTGGTAAAACTAACCCGAACTCAATTAACAATTTACTTGATCCGCATCAAACCAGCCCCAATTTATTTACACTTATATTTGATTCAAGAAAGCTTAATAGGCATATTGAAAAGAAATCTCATGCGATCCAAACCGAAACCGACCTGTTTGTTACGTCTAATTAATCTGAATCTTGTAAGTGCCAGTAAAGAGACCTCCAAGGGGAAGAAATACTTTGAACTAGCATGACACAAATGAACCATGATTGAGGGAATACGCTCATTTCCAGAGGAGCATGTAAGAAAGGAATCACTTCTTAGAGAGAAGGAGAGGGACTTAACAGTTCTCCGTTGGAGCTCAAAAACTATCATGGCTGAGTATCAATCAAGATACTCAAGTACATGTGGTGGCAGCAAATATCAAAAACTATGGCAGAAAATTATATTCCAGAAGTCAACAACAAAATCCACATAATCCAAAATAAAGAGATAAAGCCTCCAGCATCAAGGGAAAATAAACAGAGCATTAGAACAATAATCGTCCATGACGATCGCATCATATCCAAAAAGCTTTAAGAAAATAAGTTATTACACCTGTTCATACTACTTAGAAAACTAGTAGCTGGACTCTGGTCGAACCTACTTTGGAGGAAACAAAATTATGGAGAATCTTACACAATCCCCTCTATGTGATTGAACTAACTGCCTGTTTTTCCCAACGACCATTCCCGCAATGATTCCGAGAGTTGCCATAAATCTCTATTTTCACCAACACAGCAGTATTTTGAAGCAAGCACAAGAGGAGCTCGAGTTCACTGGGCTTGCCATCAAATTTATGGAGAATCTTATGATTCAATTGCTTGGACTTTTTTATTTGCTGCATTGTATGAATTGAGGGGAGAGGTAATCAGGCAGGATTTGACCCGTCTAGATCTTAGCGAGGACTTGGTCCTAGATAGGAGAGTATGGCGGAGCAGAATCCGTGTAGAGGACCCGCGTTAGATTACGGATGTGCATTGGCTAGTACTAGAGGTGGATTCATTGTGTTTATAGCATGTAGCGTCCCCTTTATTTATGCTGTTCAGTAAGTAGAATCTTGTGCTAGTATGTCTAGTGATTTACTTCCCTTTTTTTGACTTTCTGATCATATTATCATATCTGGTGGTTGATAATTTTCACACTTGTCAGTATTGAACAATTTACCCGAAAAAACCGTTTTGAAAATGAAAAAAAAAAAAAAAAAGTTTTCGTGGGTCTTTCGGAAACAGTCTCTCTTCTAGGCGACTAGTTAGGGGTAAGACTGCGTACATCTGGACCTCCCCAGACCCCGCCCTAGGCGGGATACTTACTGGGTTGTTGTTGTTGTTGTTGTTGTATGAATTGAGGTTTTTGAGATGGATTGAAGCATGTGTCACAACAGTAACGTACTCTCTTATGATCAATTGGGAGCTGACAGGCCACTTTGAGGGTGAGAGAGCGTTAAAATAAGGAAACCCTCTCTCCCCTTACTTGTTTGTGATATTTATGGAAGTATTGTCTTGACAGTAGGGTCTTTTAAGAATGGATCCTCATTTCAGATTTCTCCCTTTGTGTAACGCTCAACACACTTTAGGTATGCAGATGATTTATTCATGTTCCATAAAGGAAACGTTGCTGCAGCTACTAGTTTATTTGATGCTTTACACCAATTCTCTCGAGCTTCTGGTTTAATGGCTTGCAGAAATCGCTGTTGTTTCTGAGTGGAGTTAGTGTAAATGTCAGAAGAGTAATCCTTGCTGCCTTGAATATGGATGAGGGGATCCTACCTGTTAGACGCCTTGGAATCCCTTCAACTCCCAAAGGACCTAATGTGGCTGACTGTAATACCCTTGTTGAGAAAGTTACTGCTAAAATTCATCATTGGTCGAGCAAAAAACTGTCATATTATGCTGCCAGATCTCAACTCATTCAAACAGTTTGCGTAATTTTCATAAGTTTTTACAGTTCAATTTCTCAAAAAAGTTATTGCTCAAATTGAATCTATGTGTAGAAGGTTTTTGTCGGGTGGGCAAGAGGACTCCACAAAGCGTGCCCTTGTTTCTTGGCAGTATGTTTGTCAACGCAAAGTTTGTGGAGGCCTTGCACTTAGGGCTCGTTTACTAACTTGCAATCAAATGTAATGCAATGCAATTATTTTATAGAGTAAATGTGGGGTGAAAAGTGAAGGAGTGAGAGGAGTGGGATAAGAAAAGTGGAGTTGATTGCATGATTCAATGTAATCACAATTGCTCAACTTTTCACATGTAATGATGATTACTTTGAATGGTGTAATCAATCTCACTTTTCCCATCTTTTTCCTTCCCCTTCTTCCTTTTCCACCTCATATCTACCCTATAAAATGATTGCATTGCATTGGAGTTGATTGCAAGCAAGTAAACACCACCTTAGAGATTTATTTGCAGTGAATATAGCCTTGATTATGAAATTTCTATGGCATTTGGCTCTAAAATTTGATGTTCTTTGGGTGATTGGGTCAAATGGTCTCATGAAAGATACTTAAAGGATGTTCCTGTTTGGGAGGTAGTGTGCAGCAACTCCCACTCTTGGTGCTTCAAAAAAGTCCCCAAACTCAGAGAACATGCTCTGAAATGGTGCACTCTACATGGTAATGAGGTAACCTAGTATGTTCCTCCTTTCCCCTTCTCTTCTAAAGCACTTTATAAGACCCCGAAGCCTGTAGGAACTCAGATGATGTGGGATAAATTCATATGGGATAAAAATGGTTACCTAAACACTCCATCTTCTGATTGATGTTCAGACTGCGCCTGCAGACAAGGGACAGATTTGCGTAGAAGAAGTTTACAAGTTCAGTTTTGCAGCTTATGTAAGCATGAGAATGAGGACCATCTTCATCTACTTTTTCGCTTGCACCTGGGCAAGTATTTGGAATGAAGACTGCAAATTTGTGCATATGCTAGTTCCTCCAGGTAATTCTGGGATGCTATTGGCATGGGGAAGAGGAACATGGTAGGTATTACAGGGTGCAGTTATAACATTTGGCAAACTTGAAATCGCCTGATTTTAGACAGACAGATGCAAATATCACTACAGTTACCTCCCTAGTCATTTATGTAATCAAGATTCAGCTCAGATCCATTGTTCAGTAGCGTGATACAAAGATCAACAGAGAATTGTGCAATAACATGAACATTTTTCCCAAGTTTGAAAAAAAAAAATCACTAGTTTTGTTATGTTTTATTTTCCTTGAGTAGCTGATTTGTAGGTGCATAGACCTGGTCCTTGTTCCAGGTTCAGTTGTGGTGTGTCATATTGGTGTGTGTATCACAAATTGCTTTTCAAATACTAATCACATTCTTATTACAAAAAAAAAAAAAAAAAAACATCTCAAACTAATGGTTTGATTGATACAAAATACAGTAAAACAATGTACACCCCATCAGCGCAAACCGCCTTCAAGCCTTTCAATAATAAAGTGAAATGTCTCACATCAAGTGCTTACCATTACTTGTAGTTTCTGCAAATATGGTGATGCATTCAACAATGAACAGATAAACTTCAAGACATTACTAGTATTTTGGCGTGTCAAATCCAGCCATAGCTCCTGGAGCCTGCCAAATTTAGGTAACCGTAATAGCATTTCATTTCCCTAAGAAACACCAAAACTCTGAATTATTCATAAGCACCACAGAATATGACAAGCATAAATACAGAATAAATATGGAAGAGTAAATATTTATCTCATATCACCTTTAAAGACGGTAAGATTAACGTTACATTTTCTACTGCTGGAAAATCAGCTAACAATCTGTCATAGTAATAGAATGGGCCCACATATTCCCAGTCAAAAAGCAACTGCCCATAACAAATTTTACCGGTTTTGCAGTATTTTGCAAGGTTAGTCGTCTCAATAATATTCCAATGCATTCAAATGACACCAGGCCTACAGCATCAAAAATCTCTAGTTCCGTTAATCTACAATAATTAGCATTAAAGTGCTTAAGTGGCAGGGATCGATTTCGACTAGCTAACTGCAAAAGGGGTGGCAAATTGCAATCTAACAAGCTCACTCTCTGGAGATTTGGGCAATCACACAAGGTGTTAATGTGACCTTGGGACAGATCTATAGACGCCAATGAGAGACATGTAAGGGAACCTAAACATGTAGTGCTTGGAAGAACCTGGGATCTACAAGGTGACAAACCTAAATGCTTCAATGATGGTGATCTCCCTTCAAAAACCCAATTAGGGATTCTATAACAATTTTCAGCGAATGGAAATATACGTGATTTAGCCAGATCGATATCAAGATTTTGAAGTGCATTGTTGACTGCCAGCTGAAGCCATCTATCGATTTCAGGACCGTATTCCTGACCCAAACAACACTGAAGCTTGAGTGATTCTATTCTTTGAGATTGATGAAGTTGCAAAACTTGATTTACGCATCTAACAAACTTGTCCTGATTATATTTCCTAAATTTGCTGGCATTGCAAGTACCCCCAACAATGTTAGTAGCATCAAACTCAAGTTTGGTAACTTCACTCCAGACATGTCTCCATCTTTTTGAGAGAATGCTGGTTCTTACAGCCTCTCGCAGGGTCAAATGTGACAGAATCAAAGAAAGTATCTCCTGTGGCAATTTACTGATGAGGTCATTTACTGCATCACATCCATCCTGCAAGAGTATCAAAACAGATGTCAATAAGTATAATGAAGAGTAAAAGTGACTACCCAAGACAAATAGCCAAACAAATTTCTGCACTTTTAGCTTCAATAGTTGGGCATGCAGTCTACCAAGATCTGTCCCATCCTCTATTTCTTAAAGAATTCATCAAAAGTGCTAATTTTAGCGGATTTAGCACGTAAAGGTTGATGTTAAAAGGAAAAACATTCAGACTGCAACTGCTTTGGAGGTCACACATCTGAACACCTTCAACTCACCCTCACAGGGGGGAATCTCCCCCTTTTGCCAAATTCCTTTGAAGGTTTTAAAAAAAGAATATTACACCCAAGTTCCTCAACAAATCTACTAACCTATTGGCTGACCAATATCCAGCATCCCTCCTATTTTAAGAACACAAAAACTCGTATGAGGTGGCCTCAAGGTGAGGCCACTCATACAAGCATGATGTCAGCAGGTTGCTAAGGAAATCATGGAGAAAAACTCCCGGTTTCCTACTCTTAGTGATAGAGTACTGTCCTCTAAATACGTTTAAGGAAGTATTTAATTTGTTTAAGATATGAAGTTAAAACTGGATACTAAACTAGTTGGTAAGGAAGTTGAAGCCTAGCCTCTGAAACAAGCAAATCAATCAATCATTTGATGTTGATAATCCACAAGCAAACAAAATATACCTAAACCAACGACAATTACTCAGTAAAAAAATCAAGCAAATTAATGAAAAGTAATCCTCAAACGATCAAAACTGAGGTTTCATTCATATTGTACATCAATACACATCATCGTTACCCCAGTGTCTCTAAAGAGGCGCCCGGCTTCCTGCCTAGACGGGGTAAAGGGGGGGTCGGTTTCATTCATATTGTACAATATTTGAAACAACAGAATTGATGATCAAAGCTAAAATTTTCTACTTTTTCTTGATGAAGTTGGTTAAGACAATTAGAATTACGCTGACAAAATTTAAATTAAAAAAAAAAAAAAAAAAAGAATTGATGATCAAAGCCAAAGCTTTTTTGAGCAAGACAGAATAATCAATGGGAAAATAACCCAGGTACACTAAACTCAACTGAACTGAATAATGGGAATTGCATAATATAATCTTGACCTGAACCAAGGAAAAGGAAAAGGAAAAGTCAGAGACTTTATTGGATTTTGCTTCTCCCCTTTCCCTAATGAGGCCATGATTCTGCCGTGCCCTCTTCAGTTTGCACATCCTGGATGGAGCAATAATTAGTCCAATAATCTCAATCAATTTTTTCAAAATTGCCCTGACATGAAATCTGCAAAATTAAACACTTTAAATATTTACATGACTTGTTTTACTTCAACATGGACAATAAAAGGAAATTTATACTAGGATGGACCCCAATTGCTCTAATAATACTTCACGCTCTTTGAGTCCAGAGAGAGAGGGCTTACCTATAAGGTTTGTGGGGCTGTTGCTGTTGTCTTTTGCAGCGGAAGTAATGGAGAGAGAATTCAGAATCCAGTTATGGAGAGTATTATTCAGAAACGGGTATTGAAAAGGAGGCCTCTATCAAAAAGTAACATTATGATCTATGTACTACTTCACTTCTATCTCATACTCTCATTCAACCTATTTCACTTCAGTTCATGTGAATGGGAAACTATCCTCAAATAATTTTACATAAAAATTCGTAATGGTTAGGCATATGATGAATCATATATATGGAGGGTTTTAATATCTAGAATAGTATACCTTGTTTTTTTGTTTGGCAAAGAGGAATTTCGCCGTGGCTAAAGAGTACCTCCTAACAAGTTGCAATTTATTTATCACCGAGTCAATATCTCTTGGATTTTAATAGTATACTTTGAATTTGAATGAAGTAAATTGATACCTTTTAAAAATGTTGGGATTTTTTTGTAATGTTGCGCTAGGCTAAATGACAATAAACCAATTCACAGGATGATGTTTATGGACGAAAAATCATTCAAAGACGGATGTGTTTGGATTTCTATGTTGTTTTCTTTCTTTACCGTTATTTCTACTCTTTAACTTTCTCCATTATATTTTTAAATTAGAAAAAAAAAATTCACCCCCTCCATCAAAGAGCCCAAAATCCACCCCTTCTAATTCAAATATAGAGGTTTGAAGTATAGCACCCAAAACATCCTCCTCTGAGAATGACAGCTCAAAATTTAACTGAAGGAAGAATCCATTTATCTCATTGCATAGGCATCAATGTAACGATAAGATAGACTTAAATCGCTAGATTGCTTAGGCAATTAAAAGAGCAATGCAAGTTGTATATTGACTGTTATTTCACTAAGTTAGTAGGCTTGAGGTTGAAAATAAAGTAAAAAAAAAAAAATGAGGTGACTAAACTTTTTTGGAAAATTGGCTGCTAATAATCTAAGTTTGGATGGTCCGACGCGAATAATTCCAAGTTTGCTTTCAGCCTCAAATAATCTGAAGCTTGGACTCATCCGCCCAAAACAGTTTAAATGAATACAGTGTTTAACCTGATTTGCACCCAAAACAGCTATTTTTTCATTTTCTCTCCCCTTTTCATCTTTAACTTCATTGATCTTCAACCTCTTTACTCCCTCCCACAGCACACACCCAAAAAAAACCCTAATCTCCATACCCTCACCTCCTCATTCTCTTTGCTTCATTTAATTATTTTTGAATCCCCAAAAAATCTCAACCGCCCACCCTCCTCTACTCCCTCTCTTATGCGTTGTTCATGTCAATCCTTCATGTCCCTAAGGGAATTGTTGGGGCCTCTGGATCTATCGTACAATGGAGAAGATGATGTTGAATTCTTCTGATGATCATTGATGATTAATTTTGTTCTTTTCTTTTGGGGGGTTTATAAGTAGTTATTTTATATTTCCTTTTTGTTTTCATATTCTTTTTCTTTCAGATCTTGCATTATCTCTATTTTCAACTACTTCAATAGCGTTCTAGGAATTAGTACTAATGGTGATGGTGGCGTTTTGGATTGGCTTAGTTTCAGTTTTCTTCTTTTTGGAATTGTCGACAATGATGATTGGTGGTCGTGAATCATGGTGGTGGAATGGAGATAATGATAAAAAGATTGGGTTAATCTCTTTCCCAAACTCAATAATCAAAGGGGTATGTGTGACAGTGTGAGGGAGTAAAGAGGTTGAAGATGAAGGGGAGTGAGAAAATGGAAAAAATGAGGGTTTTGGGTGCAAACAAGTAACGACTGGTAACGGAGTTTGACTCCGTCTTCGTTTAAACTGTTTTGGGCGGGTAACTCTAAACTTCGAATTATTTGGGGCTGAAAGCAAACTTGAGATTATTCGCAGTGTACCGCCCCAACTTCGGATTATTGGGAGCCAATTTTCTAATTTTTTTAGCTTTAGTGCATTTTAGAGTAATTTGTGTTAAATTGTTCATGTATTTTAAAACTAATCGATGATCTTCTTTGAAATCATAAGAAAATGTAGTTTAGTTAGAATTGAATTAATGCACAAAAATAAGCCATATTCATGTGAATTTTTGTTCGGCAATATGTTGTTTTGTCATTAGAGCATACTAAGTGTTTAATTGGTTGACACACAATAAATAAAGAAAGTGTAATTAACTTTCTGGGAGGCACTTGCCACATCCTTTCACATGAAATTACAACCAATTAAAATTGGGAACTTCTAATTATTTTCTATTTCTCATGAACTAATATTTTCCTTGGGAACTTACTTCCCCATTGTCAACTAAATAAACACTAACAAATTTGGATGAATTAGATTGTGAAGACAAACCTCAACTCAACTCGACGAGAGCTATAGAGAAAATTCAAGCGCACGTGAGTGTGTGACTAAAGAGGAAAAATGAGAGAAATTAGAACAAGAATAATATTGTTATTACATACCTGAAAGTGTTGTAATTGCTCAAAATAGATACGAGATTTAAAGTTAAGTAATAATTAGAGCGGTTTTAAAAAGGTAATGAAAACCATAAATTTAGGAAATGGTTTTAAAAAGGTAGTGAAAATCATAAGCCAAATCACATGTGAAAACCTATTACATATGTTTCAAATAGATTAAAACCATAAATTTTATGTCTATTATCATTATTGTGTGTAATTGATCGTTTTAAAGTTGAAAATAGGATTATATATAATTATAACCGAACTAAAAAATAAGCGCTCAACCTGTTGGGTCGACCCAGAATCGAAGACTGGGTCACGAACAAGCATTTCTCAACCGCAACTGAAACGACCCGACCTGTAAATGACCAACCGAATGTGACCCGACCTGAATCCGATCTGACCTACCTGTTTGCCACCACAACGAACTATCATTCAGAAAATGATGTGTTTGGATCCTCTGATGTTTTCTTTCTCTACTGATATTTCTTCTTTTTATTTCTCTCCTCTATATTTTTAAATTAAAAAAATTTACCCCCACTATTTAACAGCCCAAAACCCACCCCCTCTAATTCAAAGGTGGAGGATTGGAGGACAACACACTGTTATTCTTAAAAAAAATAGCAAATGATCCCCCTCCAAGAATGACAGCTCAAAATTTAATAGAAGGAGAAATCCGTTTATCTCATTATATAAGCATCAGCGTAACAATAAGATAGGGTTATATCGCTAGATTGCTTAGGCAATTAAAATAGCAATGCAAGTATTGAATGTTATTTTACTAAGTTAGTAGATTTGAGGTTGAAATAAAGTAAAAACAAAAATACAGTGACTAATTTTTTTTAGCTTTAGTGCATTTTGGAATCATTTGTGTTAAATTGTTCATGTATTTTGAAATTAATCGATGATCTTCTTTGAAATCATAAAGTTTAAATAGAATTAAATTAATGCACAAAAATGAGCCAAATTCATATGAATTTTTGTACGTCAATATGTTGTTTTGTCATTCGAGCATACTAAGTGTTTAATTGGTTGGCACACAACAAATAAAGGAAGTGTAATTAATTTTCTAGGAGGTACTTCCCACATTCCTTCACATGAAATTAAAGTTTATTTATGCAACCAATTAAAATTGAGCACTTTCCCATTATTTTCTATTTCTCATGAACTAATACTTTTCTTGGGAACTTACTTTCCCATGGAACTTACTTCCCCATTGTCAACTAAAAAAACACTAATAATTTTGGATAAATTAGATTGTGGAGACAGACCTCAAAGCAACTCGACGAGAGCCATAGAGAAAAGTCAAGCGCACGTGAGTGTGTGACTAAAGAGGGAAAATGAGAGAAATTAGAACAAGAATAATATTGTCATTACAAGGCTGAAAGTGTTTTAATTGCTCAAAATAGATACGACATTTAAAGTTAAGTAACAATTAGAGCGGTTCCAAAGACGAGCAAAGAAAAATTAGAGCGGTTTCAAAATGGTAGTCGGTCGTAAAGCGAGTAAAACGGGAATAAAAAAACGGGCGTGAGTCGAACATAGATCGGGTCTAACATGTATTTTAAGCTTATGAATAGGGCCAACAAGCGGGCTTTGATTGGACTCAAGAGCCGAGACCCTACAGCAGGTCTTGGGTGGACTTAGTCCATGGTGGACTAAGGACGAGAGTGCAAATAAATATGGGACACGGACGGAAATTTCATAAAGCTTAGGGGTTATAATGAAATTATATTCTAAAACACCTTAACAGCGTTATTTTCGCCGACTACGACTCGCGAAATTGCCTCACTCGCCTGCCATCTTCTCCATGTTTATGTTCTGCTGACTCTTATCACTCTTCAATATCCCCTTTTCATCTAACCGTTTTCCTTTGCGATTTTCGAATTGTAAACCCTAACCCTAGATTTCGAATTGTAAACCCTAACCCTAGATTTCGAATTTCAACTTTTGATTCCCTTGTTTCTAGTCTTAAACCTTATTTTTATTTTTCTGAAAACCCCAATTTTCGAATTTTGTTGGTTAAATACTGTATAGATAATATGAGAAGAAGAATGAGGTCTTTGATTATGAAGAAGAAGATGAGAAGGTCTAAGATATAAGAGCCGCTCAAAGTACGTTTATTTCTCTCTCTCTATCGTTGATTTTTTAGCTTATTGTGATTTGAATATGCTTACTTGATTATGATTTGGAACTTTTTATCTTGTTTTTTTTATGAAATTGAGATATGTAACTCCCTCGTTAACCAATCCTCAGTCTAAATTTGCATCCTGTTTCTCAATGTTCGATTTTTCTTCTTTTTTTGTTGCGATTTGAAATTTGCCAATTGGTATGTTTGATTTGATATTGAGTTCTAATTTCTGAGTTTGCTAATTTTTGGGTTGTCTTTCGGTTTATGTTCTCAATTTTAAAACGTCATACTTTTTTAACTAGTGAAACAGATATTGAAGCTCTGAGGTTCTTATGTACTACTAGTCTGTTAATGGCCTATAGTGATGCTAGTTCAGTTTCGTAAACCTGGTGATTTCGTGGAATGCAAAATTTAGGTGAAGAACATGATATACATTGGCAAGGTTGAAGTGCTCCACATGGACTCTTCATAGTGTTAAAAAGTGCTGCACAGAGACTCTTTAAAGTGTTAAGATTTGGGGTGGAATTGTGCACATAGACTCTAAATAACAAATGTGCTTCAATTTAATTACTAAACAAAATTAGATAGTATTGATAGAGATGGCTCTAAGGCTATAAAAGGTTTTAGGGTGGTTCCCATAAAAGATCGGGGTGGCTTCGTTAAAAGATTGGGCGTGACTCAAATATCAGATCAGGGTGCTTCCAGTAATGAATATGGGTGGCTCCGATATATGTTGAGGGTGGCTCCGATATAAGCTTGGGGGTGGCTCTTATATAATTCTTTTATTGTGTGGACTGTGGTAGCTTGTTGATGCACTATAATAATATGGTCTTACAGTCTCTTGACTAACTGAATGGATTGTGGCCTGATGCACTATAACATCTGGCTTAAATACATTCATGTTCTTCGACTGACCTGATGGAATGTGGTGTTCTTGTTAATGTGCTGTAATATTTAGCTTAAACAGATTCATGTCTCTCGACTAACCTATTTATTTCTATAAATCGTGCACGATAACAATTGACTCGACTCTGGGAAAACACAGCTTGCTCATACATTGTGCATCTCCACACATCTAAACCTCTCCACTTGCAGGCTAATAAGCGTACAGTTTATATGTGGATCACTGCTATTACAGTCTGACAAAATTACTTCATGAAAAAAATGCTTCGCTCATCTACAACAAAGGTGCTTGGTCTAGTAAAAGGATCCATTGCATTAGTTGATTATACTCCTACCATTGTACTTTTGTTTCAGCAATTTGGCCATAATGTAGTTAATAGTTATAATGAGATCACTGAATCTTAGAAGCTTATGAAATTGAGATGTCAACATAAACACTTTTCCAAGCCTAAATTTCCAATTGAATAATTCAGTGATTTCTACATTGATACATAAGGAACTTTGTATCCTTCCCATTTCCCATTATATTAACTGAAATGAAACAAAAGTTGAAAATGATGTCGATTTATTGTATTATGGTTTTCTATTAACTGCTTACACTACTAGCCGAACTTATCGTATTGCACCTATTGTTGAGTCGTTTGGGATACATTCTGTAGCTGTTCTGGACATAAGTTCATTTTAAAAAAAAATAAAAATAAATTGTTACGAGATGATACTATCTTTTTACTATTCATTATGTCATACCTTTTGGATAGTTGGAATTGTTTTGACGGCTTGTTTTGAAACCATTTCCTGAGAAATGTTGTGGATGTTGATCAATTTACACTTAGTAGTTAGTATATTGTCTGAAGTCTATTAGCTCAAATGGTAGAGCATGTGCATTTACAAAGCACAGGTGTAGGTTCGAATCCTACATAGACATTTTACACTCGGGGTGGCTTTGATATAAAATCGGGATGGCTCTGAGATAATATATTATAAGCGAGACTCTTATAAAATTATTTACGATTAGGATGGCTCTAATATAAGACGGGGGTGACTTCATTATAATATCGGGTTTACTCTGTTATAAATGATATAAGAAAAGGATGGCTAGGACGGGGTGACTTTGATCTACAGGTTGGCTCCAAAATAAGATCAAGAGTGACTTTTTACACTCAGGATGGCTTTGATGTAAGATAAATGGCGATTCTAACATAAACTTGTGGGTGACTCCTTTTACAGATTTGCGTGCTATTATGAAAAAACATGTTAGAAGTTTCAAAGCCTATGTGGGATTCGAACCCACATCTTTTTGTACAAAAATGGTACAATGCTCTACCATTAAGCTAATAGGCTTCCCAACACACAACAACAAGTACATAATCAATTGTCACAAACTAGCAAACACAATTGAGACACTACATGGTATATACTTTAAAGACATGATATATTCAAACAGGAGCCACCCGACAGTGAAAGAGGAGCCACCCCACATTCAAACAGGAGCCACCCCACAGTGAAAGAGGAGCCACCCCACATTCAAACAGGAGCCACCTCACAGTGAAAGAGGAGCCACCCGACATTCAAACACGAGCCACCTCACAATTCTACCAAAGCCACCCAATGTTCACTCATGAAACCACCCCTCAATTGAATTTGATACAAGTCATACAACTAATTAAGAAATATAAGAATCAAAAAACAAGAAATATGAGGGGAGAAAATCCATGAAATAGCAGGAACCAAGACTCAATGAACACATAAAAACTAAATCACTAAACTTGGTGATTTTCTGCCTTCAAAATGAATAACATTCCACACACAAAGTAATCAAAGTTGCCACAACCTAAAATAAGCATATAGATTAATTATAAAGATGGAAAAAACACATGTTTGACTTAGCCAAGCACAAAATGCAATCCCATAAATTAGCAAATTCAGAAATAGCAACCCAATTTCGGCCACAACATCAGTTGCATTAGAAAAGAACAAAAACTAGATACTGGAGGAGTCCACTTGAGATTGAGGATCGGGTGGGTGGAGTACATACCTGAATTTCGAATTAGGGTTCAACTCCAAAACCTACCGGAAACTATCTTTTAACATCAAATCATCTCCCTCAATTGCCTGCATCCACAGCATTGGGGCAAATTTCTCACTCAAAATTTCGCAATTGGCTTCAACTGAACAATACCTCATTAAATTCCCAAGAACCTCACCTTTAAGATGATGTTCTCCTTTGTCCTTTGCCATCCAGCACTAGTGAACTGTCCAACCAAATAAAAAAAAAGTGAAGGAGTTTTCAGCATCAGAATACAATACTAGACACGAAGCCAAATCATAACTTGTTTTTAGAGCACAAAGCACTCATACCTGCCCATATGTCATCAATCATTGCAGGCAATCCGGTCCTAGTCTCACTCAATTGAAGGTGAAGGAGACCACCAAAACCAATCTCGCAAACTTCCTTTTTTTGAATATCAGAAAGACTATCAATTAAGTTTTCAACTGTTATGGTCGGCATCTTGTTTCAAATTCAATAACATTACTGCAAAAGAAAAATAACCATTAAAAAAACTGATTAGCACAGTATTTCAGAGAACATATACATAAACAGAAACATAAATAAAAAAGAAACTACATTAAATAACTTCAATACAGAGCAAATCCCCCAAAATATATGGAGTCACCCCCCAACAGAACCTGAAGCCACCCCCTAACAGCACCTCAAGCCACCCCCCTCAAGTATCCATTCTAATTGACATGAAATAGTTACTAAGCGCAATCTTATAGGCTATAGCAGGTGGAAGCCCATGAAATGAACCGCTAACATGTACACATATGGAACAAGCAGTGTTACATAATACGCTCCCTACCCCTACGAATTTCGTTTCAGTACACGATCGAACTGAATCGCGGTACGGTAGCGCACCAAAACGCCTGGGTTCGCGATCCAAATCGCTAAAACTAGCGTTCCGAGCTATGGACCTCCATAATTTCCGGCCATGGACCTTCTGGTTTGCAGAGAGAGAGTGGGAGAGTAAGAGTTTGGAGGAGAGAGAAATTGAAAAGAGAGCAGGTGAAAGTTCTCGTGACAAGAGACAATATTTAAAAACCTCTTTACTCATTTCACTTTTCAAAAAGTCTTTACTGTTACACTACTGACTACTAAGTACAGATATTATATATTAATACCAGGCCAGCTGTCTAACAGTGACTTTACTGTAACTTTTTGAAAATTAAAAGCCTTTACTAGTACTTTTTTATTTTTTGACCATGTAAATGTGTGACTTCCCCTTAAGTGACCATTCATAATGACTTGAACCAACATCAAATTAATTAATAAAATTAGTGTAGTGATCTGAGATTAATTTTTTTTATGTATATAGGCAACCCAAAGTAATATGTGAAGCGTAACCGTACCAAATTATCCTAGCGAACCGCCTAATAATCTAGGTAGCTGAATTACGTTTCCGTACCCGTTCTGCGTACCGTATCGTACCGCGAATTATGTGACACTGGGAACAAGTATTATAAATGTGATGTGGGGGTCCGAAGATAAGGTGATGGTGCAAATATGATATATAATATAATGCTTACAAAGTAGTAAAAAACTTCCCACCTAGAACAAGATATAATCTCCTCTCTGGATTCTTTTTTTTTCTTATCGAAACTGTTTCTGCAGAGCTCATCTCTCTTTGTTCATGTCCATATCATTCATTTCTTCTTTTACTGGATACTATTATGAGTATAAGCTTCTTTCTTGCATTATTTTTTCCCCTTCCTATTTCCTCAGCAAAGTACAACTATCCTTTTATGGATGAGTTTATTTTCCTTTTCTAGTTTAATTTACTTTATATTCTGAATGAATCCCCTAACTATGGTATAAATCTATAATGTAGCAATAACTATATGCTGCACTTCAGTGCGAGTCTGGATCCCTTTTCATATCACTTATCAAAGTTTGTCCTGCTTTCAGTGTAATATCATGATTCTTAATTGTACAAGCAGAGTATAATTCTAGCAGCAGTTGACATTTTTGGTTTCATCAGTTGAACTAACAAAGGCACCACCTAAAGGGACTTAAAGAAGCCACCCCCCTACATTGCTTAAAGCCACCCCCCCTAATTGAATTTTGAGACTGACCCTAAAATACCTCAACAAACAGAAAAGAAAAGAAAGGAAAAAGTTAAACTAATGCTAGCAAGTCAGCTAGACAAGTACCAATCAAGCTATCAACATAACAAGAATCAATTACACACATGCAACTTGATAATCGCAAGTTAGGGTTTTAGATTGACACAAATTCTCATTCATCATTATTATAATCGAATCAAAAGCAAAATTTTGGGACAATCAATCAAATTAGGGTTTTAGATTTGTTACCTTATCAATTGCACCGATTCGTCGGAGTGTTTGCACGAGTTGCTAATCTAAAGCCCTAATTTGAGAGAAGATGGAGAGCGAAGGAGAGAGAAGGTGGAGAGCGGTGGAGAGCGAAGGAGAGAGAAGATGAACAGTTTAGAACGAAGGAGAGATATGCGCCCGCGTAATAACTCCTCCAGCGACTTCTTAACAAAAGTTTTAATTTTTTGCAGTTAGACCCCCGCCTCTAAAAACTAGCATCTTAGTACTTAGTCTACCATAGACTAAGGCCCTGTTCTCTTCAACGGAATGGTGCAAGACAGTAAGGAACGGAACGGAACGAAACGGAACGGCGCGGCGCGGATAATTCAAAAATATGTGAGACAAAATGACGTACAGAATGCGACGCGAAACGGAATGGAACGGATTGGAACGGAACGGAACGGAATGCAGCATGGAATCGACGAAAAGAACAAGGCCTTATACAAGATTTTGTAGGGGGTTGCTAAACGTAAATCGTAAATTACTAAACGCAAATCTATTTTTACTACAATACCCCTAACATGTTTTTCACCATTTTCCCATCTCTCTAACTTTCTCTCTATCAATTACCCAAATAAATGAATATCATCATTTAGATTGTTCAAAAGATTGTCACAGATCAAAAGAATCGTGAATGTTGTAATTTAGGTTTCTCCACAATGATTTGAGGGAATGATAATAGAGAGATTTTGAGAGGAAAAACAATAAGAATAAGGAAGTTGTTTTGCAAATAAAAGGGTACTTTAGAAATTATTTCGATAAAAATATTTGCGTTTAGTAAAATGGGATTTACGTTAAGCAATTCCATTTTGTAGTCCCCAACATCCCTTTTGGGTTGAACGGGCCGGGCCCACAATAGTTATTTGACAAGGGGCAAACAAAACCCAGCCCGCCCGCGGGTCTAGTTCTTGACATGAGTGATTCCATTCGGTAGCGTACTGAAGGGGCTTCTCCCTTCTCTCTCAGTTCTCCCCTTCCTGTTATAGTGTTGGCTGTTGGTTTTCCCTCCATTTTTCTTCTTTTTTGCTTTTCTCAATTTTCCTTCGATTTGAGAGAGAGAGAGAAAGCATAATCAAGTAGGCACCAATTACAATCAGTTCATTCACCAATTCCCATTTGTCTCTCAATTTCATTGATTAATCTCACATTCATTCATTTTTCATCCAATTTATACACACTATTTCTTACTTATAATTGTTTTTTTTTTTTTTTGGTATCAAATCAAATGAGACATCTTGATATCTCCAACAACAAGAGAACGCTCCAACATACCAATTTCTCGAACCATTCTCTCTCCTCCAGCAAAAAGTTGAAGACTTTCTTGAGTAACACCAAAAATGGCACCAACCCAAAAGCAGCTGCTGCTTGGATTGACCTAATTCAACTGTTGGGTAATGAAATTGAAGATTTTGATGATGACGTCAACAATGATGTCAACCGCTTTCCATCAAGCTCAAACTGCCATTATCTCTCCTCCATACTTGAACCCAACAGGCCTTGCACTGTTGGCAGAAGTACCCGCCATGCCCATTTCATATTCAAGAACCCTAATGTCAGTAAGCAACATTGTCAGATTTTATTTGATGCTTCTCTTAAGAAATTGTACATCCTTAATGGTGCCCTTTTGTTTTCATCCTCTAGTAATAATTGTAATTGTATTGTTAGTCATTATAGGGGTAGATTGGTTGTTGAGAATAAAGAAATGGGTATTTCTTATTGTGATTGTACATACAAATTTAAGGCTTCTTTGAGTGGATTGTTTGTTAATGGGGTTAAAGTTAATGAGGGTTTGGCTGTTGAGTTGTCTGCTGGAGATGAGGTTATTCTCATTTGTGGAAATGGGAGGGGTATTTGTGGTTCTCAGTATAGGGTTGGGTTTATTGTCAGGAGAATTATTTTCCAAGAGGAGGTTGTTATACCGGGTTGTGAGGGATTTCAGTTTGATAGGCCGATTTTAGTTAGGCCCTTCTTGTCGGGGAAGGTTAACAACAGGGTTTTTGCTTTGAGAGTGAGTGATTCGGAGTCCCCCAGTTCGGAAAGTGATGAAGTTGTTGGAAGAGCTAAGTCTCTTTCAGCTCGTTGCAAACGGATATTGCGTAGCAATGATCCTGTATCTTATATTTTAAAGTGTGTGGCTCCCCGCTCTCCCATTGGTGGGCTATGTGATGATACTAAATCTCCCGGAAATTGTGAGCCAGAGGTAATTGTACCAGTTTTGAGGCAACAAACACTGTGTTTTGACAGTTCAAACATTGTAGAGGGCATCGATGTTTTGAGGCAGTCAACCGATGTTGTAGTTTCCTGTGAAAATGGGGTGAACTTACAGCCAAAGGTTGACATGTATCCTGAAGGGTGCAGTGGTGCTGCCAATAGTATTTTTGTTGACAAGAATAATGCTAATGCTTCAACATTAGTTGACATGGATGGGAAGCATGCCCCACATTCTGGAGTTGTTGAACAGAATGAATGCTTAAACGAGTTGTTTCCACCTCCCGGGAAGAATTTTTACCTCAATCGCCTTGAGAGCATGCACCAGAATTCATCCGGCCAGCAGAATGTTGTTTCCTTGCCAGAACTTCTGCATCCTATAGATAGCATATCAAGAATGTTTATTGCGACTTTCACAAGTGATATTGGTTGGTAAGGTTATTCATATATTCTGTCATTTGTGCTTTCTCTACGATTTATTTATAGTGCCCCTTCCTTTTGTTGGGAATCTACTCATCCCCTCACACTTTGTGGTTTTCAAGCCTAATGGTTTCATTGACAGGTTTTTGTCATATTGTAATATTCCCTCCCATCTGCCAATTACACTTGCATGCCATAACACCGAGAGATGTTGGAGTTCGGACCCTGCGAATAGATATTCTGCGCCTTATCCAGATTACCCAAATTTAGTTGTAGTGTAAGTATTGCATCTTGTCTATTCATCTTCCTCATTTTGGAACACTAAAATGTAAGCTTTTATAAGCAAGTGATAGTTTCATGTTATTGATAAGATCTTTCTTAATAGTAAATTTTGCTGCTACTAGGTATCCTCCCTTTCCTGAGGCAATAGCCTTTGGCAAGGATCGAAAGAAACAAGGTGTTGCTTGCCATCATCCGAAGTTGCTAATTTTGCAAAGAGAAGATACCATACGTGTCATCATAACATCTGCTAACCTAGTGGCAAAACAGGTGATCACAGAGCTTGTGATAGTTTTGCTATCTTAATTGATTCCAACTTTGCTCCGCGAATAATTGTGGATTCCCTCAATAGATGTATGTGAAATATGCACCTTATTTTGATAGTTGCCAATTCAAAATGGATGTCTACTTGTGCTCTTATTGTTTGGCATTTCTGAACTCCGAAGAGTTTTATAATTTTTTAGTTTTGTTTCCTCACTGTATTTTTAATAGGCGTAAGTTCTGTAAGCCCAAGGTCAGGCTAGCTCAAGTTGATCTTTTTCATCTTAATACATGGAAGATCCTAGCAAACTGCAGTTTGCCAAGTCATTCAGCGAAGTCCACTTTTGTCATTGTTACTATGACCCCCGCCTTCCTTTCTTTTCTGATGGACAAGTACATTATGGAAAATTTGAAAGCTCCTGGAGTCCTAATACTCTTTTTTCAATGCTATAGTAGGTTTCCTAAGGTTTTCTTTATTGTCACATTGCTCTAAGAATTGTTAGTCCATCATCATCTAGATTATGATTACTGACAGGGAGGGAGAAGATTGCAACAGATTTACTAAAACGATAAGAGAACTCCAACAGGATCAGATTGTTTCTTAAGGACAGTTCCTTCTCCATTCCTATTCATGTGTTGTTTATCTATTTTATTAGTTTACAGATTAGGGGCTTCTTTTCTTGATCCCCCAACCCAACAGAACAAGAGATCTCATTGCGACTGCATTCACATTTTCTTTTCTTTTTCCCTTCTCTTTTATCAAACGTGGGATTGTATAATTTGCCAATTAGTTGGTCCAGTTTTGAGGTACAAAGCATTTAGCAATCTGTTGGTTCTTTCTTCTTTTGGGTATCGTTTTTCTCATTTTTATGTTTAAGATCTTTCTGATTATGATCCTTAACAAAATTTTCCATTGCATAATTATAGCTGTTCTGATTCTGCAGTGGAAAAATGTAACAAATACTATTTGGTGGCAAGATTTCCCGCGGAGAGATTCTCCAGATTGCACCTCCCTTTTTAACCAGAGTCAAAATGGGGATACAAACAGTTGTTTAAAATCCGATTTTGCTGCTCAGCTGGCAGGATTCATGGCAACTCTTGTGATTGATGTCCCGAGTCAGGGCTACTGGATTTTTGAATTGACAAAGTATGACTTCACAGGGGCTAATGTGTATCTAGTTGCTTCAGTTCCTGGAATCCATTCATATAGATCGCCACCTCCAAGTTTACCAGTGAGTTCATATCTAGTTTCAATGGATGCTCTAATCTGTGCAGTTTCTACTTTTGAGTTCTTGTGTTGGTCTTTGCTGTTTGACGGATCTGAAGTTGTAAGAATAACTAGATTTATAACTTTTAATGTGTGGGATAGGAAGACTAATTTTTAAATCCTGATATAAAAATTCCTATAATGATACCTGAACTTGTTTGGGATAGGGTTATTTATTTAGCTTCTTTGTAAGCTAGTGTGGGAGGAGCGTTTTAGGAGCTACCTGAGTACTGATGTCCAAAGAAACTGGGCGAATCTGTAAGTGTATTTTTCCGTGAGAACAACTTTTCCTCCTTTGCTGTTTCTACAGCTTTATTAAAACACAAAACAAGTTCCCTTAGGGGGTAATCCCCGTTCAGCGTCTTTTTGGGAGCCAGTTGTGTCTGGAGTGGCTAAGCATTTATACGGTTGGAAGGGAGTCTATTTTTCTTTGGGGGGGGGGAATACTCTTCTTTAGTCTTGTTTAGCTAGTGTCCCCATTTATTACCTCTCCTTGTTCAGGATTCTGGTTGGTGTTGCCAATAGGATTGATTTCCTCTGGTCTGGGCTTGAGGATAGGAGATATCACCTGGTTAGTTGGGACCGTGTTTGCAGGCTGAAAACAGGGGGGGTTGAGTTTTGGTAGGTTGGTGTCCAAGAACAATTCGCTAGTGGGTAAGTGGTTGTGGCGGTTTCCTCTGGAGTCTAATTCCCTCTGGCACCGAGTAAGCAGGAAAAAGTACGGTCTTATTCATGCCCTTGGAAATTCATTTCCTAGGTATTGTGTCTTTTCTTTCCACTGGTCAAGTACAATGTGGGTAATGGACTACGGGTTCGGTTCTGGGAGGATGTGTGGAAGGGTGACCTTCCTTTCTCTTCCGCATATCCCCGGGTTTTTCGGCTGTCCACACTACACTGGGCCCCTATGGTTGCGTTTTTCTCAGTTGCGGGTGGTTCTTGGGACTTACATTTACCCCGACCACCACATGATAGGGAGATGGAGGAGCTTGTTTCCCTCCTGAGTGTTCTTAACTCTACTCTCCTCGTCCCTAGGGATGATTCTCGGACTTGGACGGGGATCCCTCTGGGGTCTTCTCTTGTAAGTCCTTCCTCTACCATATTAGCCTTCCCTCTTAGTTTCCACATTTTCCCTTATCTAATTTTATTTGGAAGTCTAAGATTCCATTGAAGGTGCGCGCTTTTGTGTGGACTTTTGTGCTAGGTAGGGTGAACACTTATGATATACTACGCTGGTCCCTTTTACCAGGGTTTGTGTGATGTGTCGGCATAGTGGGGAGGATTGTCTGCATTTGTTTGTGCTGATTTGCGCGAAGTTTATGGGCTAGATTGCTGTGTGGGGAGAGCTTTGTGTGTCCAGCCACGGTGGGCGATTTCTTACAGTTACGATTTGTGGCGATGAGGAAGAGTAAGGAGGGGAGGTTGTTGTGGCGTTGTGCTTGTATGGCTTTACTTTGGTGTGTTTGGTTGGAGAGAAATTCCAGGATTTTTTTTGGGACTGGGAAAACTATTGATTATGTTTGGGATCACATAGTTTACTTGGCTTCTCTTTGGGCTAAGCCAGCGGGGGCCTTTAAGGATGTTCCGTTAACTTTAGTTCAACGTCATTAGCGTGATGTGTAAATAGTTTTGTTTTTATACTGAGGATATCTTATCCTCCACATTTTTGTATGCTTTACAATTATAAAATTTTCTCTCATGTAAAAAAAAATTAAAACACAAAACAATTCCTGCTCTAAAATTGGTTCACTCTGCCTGAATTGACATTGAACTTACAACCTTAACCCTGGTTGTCATTTTGTGTGGAGCATATGCTTGCTCGTTCTCATTATTATGTGATTTAAAATGTACTATTAGAGTTTCTAATCAATAAACCAGCTTTCTGTTGAGGTGAATGTTCAAGCAATTTTCGCTTCAAACATTATCCATCACATATTTTCTTTTCTTTCTTTTTAAATTTTCGAATATATGCTCCATAAGACAGATATGAACAATGGCCTCTTTCATGGCAGGTCTGTAAGTCTAGTGGTGAAACATTCTTTGGTTCAGTTGAAACATCTGTTGTTGGATTAAGTCATCTTTTCCGGACTGCAACAGATTCAAATGGTGTACAACTGAAGAAATTGGCAGCTTACCTTGGCAAATCTTTTGAAAAAGGATGTGGAATGTTGGACATTTTATTAAGAAGAGATAAAAATGTGCAGGCAGATGCAAATGCCATGAGTGTTCTTGTTCCTAACCCCAAGGAGTTCTGTAAAGGAGGTAAAATACATACTTATAAATCAAATATATGCATCTCAAGCTTCTGTGTTATGTATAATGGTAGGGGTGTTACAACTTGTGTCTGATCAGATTGTTATATATCTCTGCGCTGTTTGTTTGCCCCTTAACATGGTAAATATAATTCCTCCACCAGTATGTTTGAGCAAGTCTGTGGAACCAGGGATTCTCATATCTCAAACATGTCTACTTTGCTACCTATATGGTAGTCAAAAGTTTGTAATTGTTCATTTGGTTATCTAGGTGGCCAAATACAAATTAATGATTTGCTTTGTTTCTGTCACTAGATTATGTTCAACTTGGCTTCCTGCCTCGAACTGTTGCAAAATGGGTTTCTCCATTGTGGGATATTGGATTTTTCAGATTCCACGGGTATGTCTGTTCTCGGGAAGCCCTTGCAGCTGCTTTTGGAGAAAACAACATTAAAGTGCAGTTGATCCTGCTTGTTTCTCAGGCGTGGAATTTTGTTACTAATTATAGATGTTCTTGCTGTGCAGTAGTATCACAATTTTGTAACTGATTATTTCTGCATTTGTGCTAGTCATAAAGTTTATCTACTTCTACAGGGCCCTCACTTTAAAGACATACCAAAGTTGATGGAAGCTGAACATGTTGTTGCTTTATGTTGTCTCATCGCTTCTGTTCACAGGTGTACAGGTCTCTGGCGACTGGAAGAGGTAATGTTGGTGAACTTGGAGTAAAATTATTGCTGCAGTCACCATTGATTTATGGTTCTTCTTAACAGTTCTGTTTGTGGTTGGCTTCCTTATAGCTCCCTCCCATCTACTTTAATTAGTTTGGTGGTTTTTCAGATATTACATCAATATAAATGGCCTGAACATTTGGAGTCAGATTTCAGTTATGGTAAGCCTTGAGTGATTGCCTATGACTATGAGTCTCACTTCTTAGAGTTTGACGCATGTCCTAATTATGCTTTTCTTGTCACCTGTTTACTCATCAGGTTCTTCCTCAATAGGGACATCAGTTAGCGCACAATTTCTAGCAGCATTTTCTTCGGCTGCTGGAAAGAAATCCCAAAAATTATTTGATTCTGAGGAATCTGATCCAGAGGTGACATGTTGGTTCTATATCTGGTTTGTATTTTCCTTAAGTTGCAATGAACTGCTTCTATACACATGTAAGCTGTAACTACTAGATGCAAACAGCCTCTAGATTTTCAGGCCATCGCTCGCTCATTTTTTCTTATAATTCAATCCAATGCACATATTCTCTTAAGGGGAGTATTTGTGTAGCAGCAATTCCAGTAGTTTTATTCATGCTTATGCATTATCTTAGCCCTCTTATGATACTTTTGGCAGTGGGGTTGCTGGAATGCTAGCGATGAGCTGAAGCATCCATCAATAAAAATCATTTTCCCAACTATTGAGAGAGTGAAGAATGCACACTGTGGAATCTTGCCTTCAAGACACCTTCTTTGCTTTTCCGAGGTATGGTACTCCCTTGTTTCCCCTCCCCTCCTCCCCTCACATTTATCTGCTTCTCCTTGACATACATTAGGAGTTAATTGGGTGAAACAGGGTTAACCTGTGGGCAGCTATGTTGAATTAGTGGGTTTAGCAGCAGCAATTATATGAGACACAGTCACTGATAATATAGAATAGTGATGGACTGTGGAATGCTTTTACCTCCTTTGGGTGATATTATTGGAAGATGTAGGTTAGAGTAATTGTCCTTGATTTTTTCAGTCAAATTTGTAGATTTGCTCTACTCTCATCTTCGGTTTACCCTTTTATGCCACAACGAGGCCCCAAAGAAAAAAGAAGAAATAATTCTTAGGATTTGTTTTCTGTTCTCTTCTTGGAAGCTACCTTGGGGAAAGGGGCGACTGTTGGAAAGCACAATCCAGCTTATTTTGAGCTTGCAAACAATTTTGAACTACCTAATACTGAAAATATAATGTTGTCTTCTCTTGACAATGTTTGATCACAGGTTTATTTATTTATTTATTTATTATGGTTTTATTTAGAAACATGGCAAAGGTTGAAGACCATAGGCATACTCCATGATGCCATTCCTCATCCCAGTGAAAGAGTAGGACATCCAATGCATGTGAAGGTGAGAAAACTTGTTTTTCTGTAGGTATTTTACCCCCCGCCCCTCTCCCCTATGGGGAATAAAATGAAATAGGAGACACACACTCATGCACACGTAACATACATGCATACACATGCAATTCAATTTATTTTTTGTATCGTATTTGCTTGTATGAATTGTGCTGCTTCCGAGCTATTTTATGGGGTGAATGGAGTTAAGATTGCAATATGTCTCTGTTCTTCCTCGTACTCTCCTTTTCTATTCACTTCGAGTGTTTATGTGATGCATAAAATTCAAAGTAGGCTTGCTGCTGGATTTCACCTCCTGCTTGGAGAAAATTCAAATTTAAGGGTACATGACAATGATGGTTTAGTGGTGTGAATGAAGGGTGCTTGCTTTCACCTTTTGCCTACTTCATTATTACTGTAAAAGGAGAGGGGGGATCCTTGTTGGCTTATGGATATGGTGTCCAATGTTATCCCTTGATTGAACCACTGAATTCCCCTCCGTCCCCCAGTCTCGTTCTCTTCTGTCACTCTCTCATGTCTCCTTTTCATCTAACCTCAGTATTCAGTAAGACCATCTACAGAATCCTCTTACCTGAAGCTGGCAGGTTCTTTCTAGTTTCTTCCCTTCCCTTCCCTTCCATTAGCTTGTTCAGTTTCCGAATCTTGGAACAGCTGTGAGCCTGCATCCAATATGGCAAGCTTTAGTTGCTTAAATTAAACCTAGATTTGAGGACTAGGTGTCATTAGGTGGTGTTGGTGTGACTTTGATGGTGGGTTGGTCAGACAACAAGGGCCAGTCCCCATGGTGATTGACTGGTGGGTCTGGTGTGTAAGGGCCTCAGGGGATGGCAGAGTAGTTGCGGGGGAAGGTCAAAATCAAGAGGCTAGGTTTAGTGAATGAGTACAGAATTGCCAACATCATGTTGATTCCTTTGAGAAAAGGAAGAGGGGGGAGAGAAGGGGAGACTGGGGATGAAGGTCGGAAGAGAGAACAACATGGTGGAGGCAAAAGAGATGAGGTGCCGGAATCGTGTGACAAGTGTCATCTCCTTTCCAGCGAGTAATCAACTGGGTGTTGGCGCTACACCTCCTATAGGTCCTGTAGCAGGCTCACAAGGGACCCTCCTTAAAAAACTAAAAGAAGCGAAGAGGTTGTGACTTTACATTTGAGTGGCTCTGTGAAAGAAAGTAGGAAGGAGTGGAGGTTAGCCTAGATCAGCAGGATGGTTTGCCTGCCCTAAATTATCTTTCGCGTTGATGACATGGTGATTATGTGGCCCATTGAGGGGAATGAATACCCTGTGTTTGAGTGTTGTTCCTATATGGGCAAAACACTACTTTGGTGAGTAATGTCTTTTGCTCATGTTGTTAAAGTGCATCTTGTAAAGTATCGTAGGTTTGGGATTGACAAGAGCTTCCTGTTTATGATTATAGTTTTAAGTCACAAAAACTTATTTTAATAAAGAATGCAATCTAAAAGAACAATATGAGCAGGTAGCAAGGAGACGTTTCCAATCCAAGGCAGACGGATCATCATTTGGCTGGATATTGTGGATCGCATAATATGAGTGCCGCTGCCTGGGGACGACAAATGTCAGGACCGGAGAAAGGCTGATTTTCGGGGTTGAGGCTTCATGTATGCAACTATGAACTCGGGGTTATATTCGTCTTTCCACCAGAGGGGAAGGGCAGCAATCTGAACAATAACTCTTCAGGTTTGGACGATATTCATTTGCCTTTTGTAGTGCCTTCCCCTATATATGGGCCGAGAGACATGCCAGCAACAAAGCGTGCAATGTGGGAGGCAGTAGCTGAACTTGCTAATAAACAACAGGAAGGAGCATTGCCGGCTGAACTAGCCGCTGCAGAAGAGATGGCGGAAGAGGTTCCTGATGAAGAAGATGTCATTGAAGTCGTCAATTATGTGGCACAGGAGGAGGAAGATGAGAAGGCCTATGCTGATGTATTGTGGAACCAGGTTGACTCATCCCAGAGTTGATGCCCACTCTTGGCATGAATGGTACGATGATGCTGGTGATGCTGCTCAATGTATTCCAGAGGTCCCAAGTTCAGTCCCTTCGGGGCCACTGGTCTTTCACTTCAAGACCCATAGGATAGTCGAGCAAAGCTTGGATAATACACAGTTGTTTTTGTTTATGATGTTGCAGGACAAGTGTAGTTGCCATCTGAGGAACTGGTTTGCTGCAAATCCTGCAATATAGTTCGATCATGTTCAACTGTGTGTAATTTGAGTGTGTAGATGCGTCAAAAACCACAAGTTACAGTAATGAACTAGGGGAGAAATAGAAAAGCTGAGTACTGTACCTCATACTGTAAATATACACAGCAATGTAGAGATTTTCTCTATTTCTTTCTGTTTTGTTTTCTTTTAATCAGACAGAAATGTAAACGAATAGCTCAAAGCATATACATCAATACATGTATTCGAATTCTTTTTTAATAATGTGTAGTAAAGAATGATTGTACCTATTTAACAACTTAAGTGAGCATCAAGTATGTTTATCCTCTCCTATCAAAAAAAAAAAAAAAGAAGTATATTTATCCTCTTTTTTTGTACAGTGTGATTCTTTAGGTAAAAATGACCAAATTTTAGAGAAACCAAATTTCGGTTAATATTTTGAAATAAGTTTATAATTTACGTAAGTTCTTGTCTCTCGACTCATATTAAAAGCACAAATTAAGATGGGATTTGTAGTGAGTTTTGTCCACTTTTTCTTCCTTTTTTCTCCCCTGAAGGACACTGGACATGCAATATATGCAATCATGAGTTGCAGTTTTATTTATTTCCACTTTCTTATTTTTATTTTCATGGGAACTACTCTTACTTTTATTTACCAAAACAATACAACCTCCACACTTACTAAAACAGACCAAAACAACAAGGAAATTAAAAAAGGAAAGTCAACAATCCAAAATGTCAGAACATCAAAAGTCAAATATTTTTTTATTGGACAAAAATATTTTCCTAAAAACTACCAGTTCAGTACATAATAATTAATAATAAAATAAAGAAGTCAACATCTACACTCAAAATAACCGTGATTCACCAAGCTGTAGCATTTGGTGTCAATTGCGATCATGGATGGCCTTAATGGAGAAGATGACCAAATCATCAACCCAGGCTTTTCTTACACTCTTTAATTATTATTATTATTATTACAAATTAATTAAGATGCCATTACCGCACCCGAAAAAGATGGGGGAGAGAAAACACTAATAGATGCCATTAACTCTCTGAACTAATCTTCTTATAACTAAAAGCTAAAGTGCTCTGAAAGACGTAGTAAAGTTGGATATTAGGGTAAAGGTTATGAGCTAAATTTTTATTAGGCGTCTTTGCTGAGCATATATAAGTTTATCTTATTAGTTTACTTTATGCATTTGGTTTGTAAATTTTACACACACTCAAGCTTTATCCAGTGTATACTTTCAAAATAGTTGTTCTTGGTTCCTCGTATAAAAAAACTAGAGCCGGCAAAATTTGACCCGACTCGAGAACCCGACCCATACCGACCCGAAAAGTTTGGGTCTTGAACAAAGAATTTCAACCCGAAACCCGATACTTACCGAACCCGAAAAACCGACATTTATTGGGTCAAACCCGAACTCGCTCTGGGTCGACCCGTTGGGTTGAGGCTTTCAAAACAAGACTTATCAGCATGAGAAAAGTGAATGACAAAAAGTTTAATCATATCAGAATTTCTTACATATCAACCAATTTTGACATATGTAGTTTCAGATTTCTCTTTAATAAGGATTTTCTAATCCTTGTATAACAATCTTAACTAATTGTTACATAGGAAGCGGTTTGATACTTCGTATGCATTAGTAAAAACATAATAACTTGTAAAAACTTTACGAAATAGTTTTCAAGTAGATTAAAACCATATATATTATCATTATTATGTCTAATAACATTATAGTGTGCAACTTTTTAATTTTAAAGTTGAAAATAGAATTAAGTATGCAATTATAACCTAATTAAAAAATAAATGCACAACCCGTTGGGTCGACCTAAACCCGAACGCTCTGGATCATAAACAAGCATTTTTCAACCTAAAACCGAAACGATCCGACCAAAAGTGATCCGACCTGATCGACCCGTTTGCCAGCTCTAAAAAAAACCTAAAGGCTAAAGCACCTTTACTCAAAAGAAAATGTGAAACAAATGACTGAAGGAGTATTGCCTTATTGGAGTATCGGTAATATTAAAAGAAGCATTTGCCACGTGGCACCAAATTCTTCGAAATGGCATTGCCTTCTAAGACAAAGCTGGCCACTACTAATGCATGAACACCAACATCTACTCCATGTTTTTATTCAAAACTTTGACCTTTGACCTTTATTAATGTTCTTACTCTCATTCGTCAGGTGTTACACTGTTATATTTCATTCATCAAATCTCTGTCCAATTTTTTTTACTGTGCATCTCAGTCCAATCCACTTAATAAATGAATAATTATTTGTTATCAAAAACAGGATAAATATTAGTTTATCTTCCGAGTAGTCTACTCGGGTAATGTGTGAATTGGTGATTGGTTGGGTTTTTGTATTTTGTTTTTTAAGTTGAAAATAATTTATATGAGTTCTAATGTATATGCTTATATTTCTTGTCCACATCACCCGGGTAGACTACCCGGTGGGTAAACTAAGCATTCTCCTCAAAAACATGTATTTATCAAAAAATGTATAAATATGAGGAAATCAACCGAGAATATAATCAACTTTGCATTAAATATGATAATTGAAATTGCGTTGTTCTACACCAACTAACGTTTTTAGTATGTCAAACTTTGGCCAGTGAACTCTGAAAAAATATCTTAATTTACAAAATAAAAACGTGATTGTTATGTTTGTATTGAAAAATGCTGACATAATAATGCTGCTCTATAAATTTTACTTTAATATAATTTTTGAGACAATTATGGTCAAAGTTAACCTCAAAAACACAAGTGACATAAGGATAAAAGAATGTATACTAGGACATTTACCTTTATTTGAGAATAAAGAGAAAGTAAGACTGTTATTGTCCACTGGAATTCTAGTAGATGTTTAATGTGTGGTAAATTTATATCTAAGAGAGACTACTTGAAAAGTGACATATATATAGGCTATGTTTGGCACAAACAGCTAGCTTTTCAACAAAAGTTACAGCTTGAAGTTTGCAGCTAGTGTTTTTTACTCTCTGCTGCCAAACAGTTTGTCAGCTTATTTTAACATGCAGCTTGCAACTACAGCTCGTTTTGTGAAAGATATCCTTGCAAGTTTTCACCTACAGCTGGTTTATTAGCATTTCGTGACAATTTTTGGCAGTTTTCTATTAATTTCTTTCCTTTATCAACATTTGATAGCGACAACTACAACTAGTTTTGTCAAACATAGCCATAGTATTTTATAGAATGAAAAGTGATATCCTTATTAACGTCAACTATGTCTAAGACTAGGGGTTACCACATCTGGATACTCATCCGGTATTGCACTATCAAAAATTAGAACTAGATTTTCGGTTCCTAATTCTTGGAAATGGAATTGATTGCTACCGATTTTTATTTTAGAGATTGAAATTGATTTCACCGGTATCCACCAGTTTTTGGGTACCCTGATCCATATTAAAATCCAAAACATTTCGAAATCAAATAGTTTTATGTTTTAACAATAATAAAAAATATATAATGTGACACCAAGAAAAATATTAATTTTCAAAAATACAATAAACTTATATCAATTATTACAACCTAAATACTTAAACAATAGAAATCAAAATTTAAATTACGAATACAATCATTAAATCATTAAAACTACAAATTAGTATCATTAAATCACTAAAATTACAAATATAGGTTTATAGCTTACTAATATTACTAGAAAAAGCAAGTCTTGTGTGAGACCAACTCACATAAAAATTGGGTCACTTATTATGAGTCGTGACTCTTGTTCCACTTAAAAGTAACGATCGTCTTATCAAAAGTTACTATAAGACTATCTTAAAGAAGTTTTTGGGGTACTAGAAATTACCCTTTTTCGTTTACAACCATGAAAAAAGTACTGTAAGTTTTTTTCACACAGTATATCCAACCAATTCCGATTTCAAAAATTAAGAAACTGGAATTGAATTTTATTGGTAGCGGTTCTTATTTTAAAAAATTAAAGTTGGATCTATCAAGCCAATTCCTATTACAAAACCACTAATTTCAAATCACTTTCAATTCAATAAAAAATAACTCGTAATCCAGTATTTCCGCTCACTCCTATCTCTTTTTTTTTTTGCTCGTCAAACAAAAGAGGGTGCAAGTGAATGGCGACCGAGGCACGCCTGTTACATCATGTTCGAATTCTCGTGCGAACATATCAAACTAACAGAACAACCAGCACAAGCATTGGTCCCGTCAATGTAACACCAAGGGGCTAGTATAGTTCTAGAAGCCAGTAAACACAAAGCATGGGGGAATGGGGATTCAAACCCATAATCTTGCCTTACTAAACCACTTAGGAGTAAGGCCCTGTTCTCTTCAACGGAATGGTGCGGGACGGTGGGGAACAGAACGGAACGAAACTGAACGGAACGGATTGGAATGGAACGGAAAGGCGCGGCGCGGATAATTCAAAAAAATGTGAGACAAAATGAAGTACAAAATGCAGAACAGAACGAATTAAAACGAAACGGAACGGAACGAAATGCAGCATGAAAACAACAAAATGAACAGGACTTAAGTTTGAAACTATTAGACCATCATCGTTGTTGGTCGCTCACCCCTATCTAAGACAGAGTACTTGAATGAAATTATAAATGACGTGATATAAGGAAACATTTAATAATTAACCCCTTACCCCACCTCACCCCACTCAGTCTAACCCACAGGCCACAGCCACCTCCTCCATCATCCCTCTTGCTTTTGCTTTTATTCCCCGTTTTAACAAACCCTCCAAAATCTTAAATGTCAACGCCCGCCCACACTAAAAAAACACTTCAAAAACCTCATTGCCCACTATCATAAAAAGTCAACTCCCCTCTCTTTCTCTCTCCCTTTTCTCTCTCCTCTCTCTCTTGATTCCACATATCTGGCATAACATATCATATCTTCTTTTACTCCACAACAACAACAAAAATGAGCCAAACTCAAACATAATTTTCTCTCTCCTCACACACCCCTTTTCTCTTTCCTCTCCACCATGGGTAACGCAGCAGGGAAGTTAACCCCCTGTTTATGTGCGGCGACAGGCACCGGCGATATTTCTCGACGACACGATATAGCCGTCGTATACAACAACAACTACCCATACGACGATGGGTTAGGCCACTCTTTTTGCTACATACGACCTGATCAATTCGGTCTCACAAAATCATCATCATCTTCTTGTTCTTCAATTGCCACCCAAACGACGCCGTTTTTTAGGACCATTTCGGGTGCCTCGATAAGCGCCAACACCTCTACGCCGTTATCTACTACCCTTTTCTTAGACCCGTACCCGTACCCGCCTACCATGGACCGGGCTTCGTCTTTCGAAAGCTCCCCATCTTTCGCCTCTGTTCCTCTTCAGCCTATCCCTCGGAGTCAGTTGGTCAATTCGGGTCCACTTCCCGGGTCTGGGTCCATGTTGGGGTCCGGCCCGGTTGAGCGTGGTTTCCTCTCGGGTCCTATTGAACGCGGGTTCACCTCCGGCCCCATCGATCATCGGACCATCCAGGTAACCATCAGCTTAAACTTTTGGTTGAGTGTTTTTACGAAATACTAAATATATTGAATATGGAATTTTGTTTGTTGTTATAATTACAGGATGGGAGAAATAAGGCAAAGTACAAATTCAACAAATGGGGATCAATAAAAGGGATTAAGGATTCAGTATTAGAGGCAATTTGGGGGAATAGTAGTGGAAAAGGGTATGATTCTGTCAAGGAAACAGAATGGGAGAAAAACAACAAGATGATCAATAATTATAACAATGAATTAAGTGTTGGAAAAAGTAGCGTGAATAGTGGAGATATGAGTTTTAGTGGGAGCCTCTTATGTGATGAACAACAACAACAACAACAACAACAACAACAAGATGAAGGTCAAAACAATAATCTTCAATGGGCACAAGGAAAAGCAGGTGAAGATAGGGTTAATATTGTCATTTCAGAGGATCATGGATGGGTTTTTGTTGGGATTTATGATGGATTTAATGGTCCAGATGCGCCTGATTTTTTGTTAAGCAATTTGTATTCTGCTGTTCATAAGGAGTTGAAAGGGTTGTTGCAAGTGTGGAATGATAGGTTGGAATTGGAATTGGAATTGGAATTAGAATCGGTTTCTGGGTCGAATCAATCGACTGTTTCCAAGGATTCGAATTCGAGTGTCGGGAATAATCAAATGGATGAGGAAGTCAACAATGAAGGGAATAATAATAGGAATAGTTTGAGGAGAATTAGTGGGATGGATTGTAATTGTAGTGATCAAGATTTTGGAAATGGGGATAATTCGAGTATCGATTCGGATACTTTGAATAAGAAGAAACAAGGGAATGGGAATGGGAATAAGAATAGGAATAGCTCAAAAGTCACATGGGATAATAGTAATGGGAATATAATGGAGCTTGATGAAAGAATACGTGAGAAAATGCAACAAATGGGTTCGAATTCGAGATGGTCGAATAAGGTGAAGCATAATGAGGTGTTGAAGGCGCTTTCGGAGGCGTTGAGGAAGACAGAGGAAGCATACTTGGATATAGCTGATAAGATGGTGAAAGAAAATCCTGAGTTGTGTTTAATGGGTTCTTGTGTTTTGGTCATGTTAATGATGGGAGATGATGTTTATTTGATGAATGTTGGTGATAGTAGAGCTGTTTTAGGCCAGAAAGCAACTGATCCTGACTTTTTTAATGATTTGCCTGATGTTTCTTCTCTTCAACTTACTGTGGATCACAATACTTATGTCAAAGAGGTACTAATTAAGCTAGGACCAATAATCTTCATTTCCTATTGGTTTTGTATGATTTCTTTGATTTAGAGATCAATTAATGAGGTTTGTGATTAAAATTTGACCTTTTCATATGAATTCCAGGAAGTTAGAAGAATTCGAAATGAACATCCAGATGATCCTTCAGCAGTGATGAACCATCGTGTCAAAGGTTCCTTGAAAGTGACTCGAGCTTTCGGGGCAGGATTTCTTAAGCAGGTATAATGTTGTTGTTGTTGTTGTTGTATAGGCAACAATAACCAGTTTTATCCCCGTGTTTTGCACAGACTCGTTAATAATGTCGATACTAATATGTGTGCACTTCCAATGACATCAACAGAGAAAATGGAACGAAGCGTTGTTAGAAACATTCAGAATCGACTATGTTGGTAACTCAGCATACTTAACATGTCATCCATCGGTATACCACCACAAAGTAGGTCCAAGGGACAGGTTCTTGATTTTGTCTTCTGATGGACTTTATCAATATTTCACCAACGAAGAAGCAGTCTCTGAAGTTGAGCTCTTCATGGTTTCCACACCTGAGGGAGACCCTGCTCAACATCTAATTGAAGAAGTTCTGTTTCGTGCTGCTAAAAGAGCTGGTACATAAATTAAACATGCATGACTTTTTCTTCTAATTATATATACATTCCCATTAAAAATACAGATTTGGATCTTCTCCGGTACACAATTTCCCGCACTTACGCGTCACATTTGTATATACTTGCGGTAAAGTAAAATTTTTAACAAATGACAATCATAATGCGGGAAATGGTGTGTTGGAGAGGATAAAAAGATGTAGTGCGGGAAATGGTTGTATTGAGTATTGGTGTGACAAATTAGTGAAAAACTAATGCTTGAATTGTTGGATAATTTGCAGGAATGGATTTCCATGAGTTGCTGGAAATCCCTCAAGGGGAACGTAGAAGATACCATGATGATGTATCGGTAATTGTCATATCTTTAGAGGGAAGAATATGGCGATCATCAGTGTAATTGTGTAAATAGGAAGAGGTATAATCAAACACATACTAGTCTTAGAAGATATACAAAGAGATTGCAGAGATTTTTTTTTTCTTTTTTTGGTGCCAAATTTTGCCTATTTTCTCCCCCCTTTTTCATCTGTAATTATACATCGAAATACCATACGAGTACAACATCAATATACCAGTCAGTTTATGTGAAGAGAGCTAATTAGAATGACCTTTCATGTGGTGGAACAGAATTGTTTAATTAAACTGTAGCTAGGAAGTATATAACCTGTAAAAATTACCTGACCTCCTTTAATTTCAAAATATCCTAGTCATCTTTTTAAGAAGAGTAGATCTTATGTGAGACCAATTTAAAACAAAATAAGATCACTATTTATAAATATAGGAGTCACTTTTTATAAATATGACCCTATATTCAGTTAAATGTGACCCTCGTCTTACCGAAAGTCGCAAATAGATCGTCTTATAGTAGTTTTTGTGTTTTAAGAAGAAAAAAAAGATAATAAACCTACCGGTCACAATTAACATCCCTATTATCACATTTTGTATTATCGGTATGTATTACATTATGCATGATTAATTGGATAGAAAATCTAATGCAAGTCCTATTAAAATAAGAAAAGAAAATATTCTACAAGAAATATACGCTTTGATTGATGAGTAAGTCTGAATAAATAAGAAAAGAAAATATTCTACAAGAAATATACACTTTGATTGAGGAGTAAGTCTGAATATAAATGTTATAGATATGGGTGTAAATGAGTCGAGTCAAGACTAATATGGAGTGTTGGCAACTGTTTATTTGGATTAAAAAATAAGCTTTGACCGTACAAATGTTTCTATGTTCAAACTCGTTTATTGAACGAGCGAATATCAAGTTTGTTCCTAACATTATACCAAAGTTTGCTATTGATTGATGGATAGTATCAAAAAATTATGGCAAATATGGAAGAGAAAACTTATACTTCCCCATGCAAAAGTTGGTTAATTAAGCTACATATCAAACATAAAATCCAATAGGAAATATTTCATAAACAAGTTGTAAATTTCATGTAAATTAATTAATTGAGTTGTTTATGAGCATAATGGAGTCAAATGCTATAGTGTTCAAACTTGATTCATCTATAAACGAGTTTAGAAAGTTGTTAATTAACATACGTTTATTTGCTTAATGAATAAGTTTTGACAAGGTATATTTGCAAGTTGTGCACCAATGTATTGATTCACTTGCACCAAATTCAATATAAAAGCATTTGAGATTACAATGTGGTACTAAAATACTAACTTGAAAATTTTAGATAAAAAAATTGGCTCTTCATGATTAAAGACAAACTCTAACTAACTCAACCACAATTGATTCAACCTAAAGTAAAATACATAGCAAATTTGTAACACCCTCATCAAATTTATGTCACTCCTATCCTTACCACAAAATTTTAACATGGTTTGTTTCATTTAATTATATCACTAAAATGCTACCTAAGATGTTACCAATCTTAATACTTCTCCAAGTTAAGCATGCTTAATTGTTGAAAAGAATTAGATGGCGCATGTACTCTGGTGATACTACCAATCAATTCTTATACAATCGGATCATAATAATGATCTCGATATCAAGATTCTATTTTCCTTTTCTATTCAATATCATTATATTCTTAAATTAGTTACACCATCAACTCCCTTGCACTTGATCTAGTTCTCATCTAGAGTTTGGATAGACGATGAGGAATCGAAAGTATAGTAATGAATGTTATTGCGTTAGACTTTTAAAATTCTTTCACTAATAATTAATCCCATCTTCTTATTAGAAAAAAAAAAATAAAAAAATCACCAACTCTCTTGCCGAAAGGCGAAAACAAAAATCTTTGAAAATATAATTTAAAATCAAATTATCTCAATCATTCATGAAGAAGCAATTTGAGGTTTCATCAAACTAAACCATTACGGCCAATAATCACCAAAGAAATGCAAATTCTTTGCAATTCAACAAGACTCCAAGAAAGGTTGTCAGCAAACTAACCATTATTCCAACAATGATCATTAAAAAACGCAAATATTTGTTAGAATAAAACATTATTACCTACGTATCAACTCCATCTAACTAGCTAGTGTAACCTTAACAAGTGGTAATTGTTTAACAAAATCAGTAAAGTCAAACCGCATTAATGATCTCCAGTATTTCCATATTTTCTATTCGTGTGGCTTTAATTTCCATTTATAAATTTTGTTCGATCTTTCGATCAATCAAATGCAGGAGACCAGAGAAAATAAATTAAATAAAGGGTTTCCAAGGGGGAATTGAATATCTAAATTAAATAAAATAAGCTATTAGTGTAACAAAATTCCAGTTGAACCTGGCCAACTATGCCTCACCTGCTGCACGTGAATTTGTTATAATAGACGTACGCAAATCCCCTGTTTTCTTATAGTGTTATAAGCTTACTCAATAGGAGATCAATGATCATAATAGCCAAACTATAATAGGTTTGACATAATTAGTAGTTAAATGATCATATTAATAAGTTGTATCTTATTAGGAGATCATAAAATACATGCGTTTGTCAATGTCAATTGCAGATCAAAAGATACTTGAGCTTTGAAGGTGTTATATTGACGGAGGCAATGCTTGCGTTTTCCGGTTAGTTTGATATGTTAGGTGTTGAATATAATAGTCTGAACATGATATAGCAGGATGACGTGTTGCGACCATCATTCACTCACATCTTTCTTTTGCCGAAAACAATAATTAAATAAATAATAAGTCTCTTATGAGATGAGCTCCCCAAAGATAAGAGTTTGTTAAGTCAATTTTGAACCCTTCGTTTGTCCTTACCCAAAGAATTTTGAAGCAGTTTTAAGGATGATGGATATCATGATAAATTTAAACGGAAACCCGCCTAACAAAGCAACCTTAGCTTAGGCTCCAAAGTCAACTCCTGTGACGGCATGAATGTGAGTACTACCAAGAAATTGATGCCATGACTCTATTAAATTTAGTCCTGCCATAGCCAGTGGCAGAATCAACAAACTATGATATGAGTCTATAATGACCAGAGTTGGAGATCGCAACTACGGAAAATCTGCTGCATGTTGTATTATATATATTTAATACTAGTAGTATAATAACAACAACGGAGAATACTTTATATATTTAATGGGTAGTCTATCTAGATGATATGGATAAAGAAAATAAGCTTATGGATTGAGACTCAAATAAATTATTTTTAACTCAAAAAATAAAAATATCAAAACCTACCCAATCACCAATTTATTACACATTACCGGGGTAGACTACCCGATAGGTAAACAAATATTTCTCCAGTTGGTAGCTCAGTTATAATTATAAACCTAGAGTCATTTTGTTGATGTGCTTAGTACTTAGGGGTCACAAGGAACCTATAAGGACAACCCTACGCACCCTAAAAGGTCCTAAAAAGAGTCGAGGACTATCTTGGAGCAGGCCGCTACCTGTTCGAACCCACTCCTTCACTCCCCAACACTACTCGGTCGAGAGTTGGACACTTATCAACAATGATAGTTATGATGTCAAATACTTCAACAGAAAGCCACACAAGCAAGCATAAATTGGAACTTTAAAAGAGCAGGATTTAGGAAGGAATATTAAACATACTTTATTCGATCAGAGTAAGGCATACATTCTATTTAAAGCACAAAATAAAAGATAAAGCAATTATACCTGAAAAGAAGACGCCATTGCTGAATGACTTGGTTACACTTGCTCGAAGAGCCTAAACTGATAGTCTACTCCTAAGATACACCAATACTACTCTAATGTCTACTTTATGACGTCTTGTCAATATGAGCTCTGCTGCCTTGTTCTTCTGTTCCTTCTTGTATTTATAGGGGTCTGAGATAACTGCCCATGATCTAGCAATTCTTCTTCTTGTCCACTTCCTTCATGCTGGTGTCCAACTTCCCCCACGTTTTCCACTTCTCTTGGCTTTCTTCGTATTCTCCCTTTTTAACTAATATTCGTATTATCCCTTCGTACAACTATTTTCGTACACACACACACACACACACACACACACACATATATATATATATAAAGTCTTCTATTTTACAAAGACTTCTCAATATCTTCTAATTCGTTTTGAATTTGACTTCTATTGACCAGTTTATCTACTGTATCATAAGTCCATTTTTATTTCGTGTGTAACAACTGCCCCCCTAATACATACATAAACGTTTCGAGTTTATTTTGTATTATTGTACTGTTGACGCTTCATTTCCCGCGCTTTGATGGTACAACCGTTTTTGCATGTGTCTTTTTATTGGTCATGGGTAGTCGTGTTTTTAGTTAATGATGATTACCGCCTTTATATATATCCCCTTTAACTTCTTTTTGCTCTCTCATCGCTTTCTCTCTCCTCAATTGTGCCCTAATTCCCAATTTCTCCTCTTTTCGCCTAATTTCTTCGTTAAATCTTCGAAAAGATGACTACTCACCCTCTCTTCCTCGATTTAGTTAACATCAATTCTCTTAATATGGCCCTTGATGCTCAAGAACTTTTCAAATTGATCAAAATACACTCTAATTCGTATTGTCCTGATTGTTTCATCCTTCGTTCTTCATCTTATAACACCTCTGATGAAGAACCCTTTCGAGGTCAGCTTTTAAGGTCTTTTTCACCGGGTCCTTGCTTTGGTCCTTCTTCCATTCGAGGTATTTCACAAAGCTATTTTCTATCAATTTTCTCTTCTGCTTTTCCCGGTCGTAGCTTACCATTAATCCTCTCTTCCCGCGTTTTTTGTTCTAACTTTCCTACTCGAGATAGACCTGTTCACGGTTGGATGAACTTTCTTAATGAGCGCACTAGGCGTTGGTTTAATCATCTCCAGGCCTTTCATTCTCGTTGGCATTCGAATAAAATTTTAGATTTTATTCTTTTATCTCTCTTCGCAAAGATTCCTTATGATGGCAATATTTCTACCGCTCTTTGGCTCGCTTGGCACCCTGCTATTAATTGCTTTGTTACTGGAGAGGTGATTCAAACTGTGACTCTCGAAGACATTGCTTATTTGACTTTCCTTTGTCCCGATGAACTTCTTCAAATGCCAGGTTATTCTTTTTGCAATTCATCTTTCGTTAACGATGAGTATTTCGAGCCTGCTGATGCCTTGTTGAAAACTTTTTCCACATCCACATCTACTCGTACAGTTTCGTATTCGAGTCTGTTAACTCACTTTTCGTATCTTCCCCCTACCATCCCTATGTAAATTGCCGAGGTAGTTTTGTTTCTGAATTATGTGTTTCATCGATTATTTATGAACTATAGTTCTTTGATTGGAATTTTTTTTCTTTATTTGGCAGCTAATGTGGCCTCGATGGAGGGCCCAATCCCACTAGCACCTTTCCTTCTTTCTCAGTTTTATCGGGGTATGTCGAATTTAATCCGGGATCTTATCCCTGAGGGTCCCCAAGTTCAACAATCCTGCCCTTTCTGGCTTCTCATGGCTTGGGGTGTAACACCCCCGAATTCGCAACGATTTCCCAAGAACTGTCGACATCGCTATCCACGACTCGACACCGCCGAATCGTCACGAACCCAAGGGAATGCTACTGCAACATTCATCGCTAAGGAATAAATGCTAAGCAGAAAGGAAAAACTAGGTATCAAAGGAAGCATCTAAACAACTAAACATTAATATCAGAGTTATCTATCGAGTGAACTTAAGTCCATTAAAGTATTATTACAACTTTGCCTTCAAGGGCACAAACCAAAATAAATCCCAACAAACCAAAGTAACCAAAAGAAATAATAAGTCTAGAGAACAAGCCCACAATTAAACTTCAAGCTATCCGTCCTCACTCAGCTACACCTGCACTTTGGTTTCTGTGACGGAAACAAGGTACAGAAGAAAAGAGAAGAAACAAAAGAAAACAAAAATCAGATAAACTGAATAAACGTCGTCCATACCCAGTAAAAACACTTTCGCAAACCTTACCTGGGTTTTAGAAGAATCATTGAAATTCATTTGCATGCATAGGTAGTCATACAATCCATCACACGCAAATTCGATATTCAATTACATGCAGTTCTTGCTTTAGTGATCATTCGAACACAAACAGATAAGCCATCTTGATTAGAGAAATAAGAGAGCGAATAGAACAACGATTACCCATACTGCTCATAGATAGATATAGACATGCCATGGACTTACTCTAGTGTATACTCACACTGCCTCTAACATAATAATCGATATGTAGAGAATTAAACGATGGGGAATGATCCGTCCCGAACACACTACGAGGTGTCCATAAAAAGTAACTTGGGAATCACGCATCTCTAGACTATATCAATTAGATAAGTCTCGATTGCTCGACTACTCCTAGGAATCCATTAGGAGTCTTATTCTCATTTAATTCAATTCACATACTTGCATTGATTGACCTAGTGGTACAACGAGACCACAACATAATACTTCATTTCATGCTCATGATAATGAATAATAATAATGACGATAACGACATAAATGCATATTATCACAATCATGCTTCACATATCTCTAACGAAATTTCGGCAGCACTTCGGCAGCAAATCATGATATCCAAAAATTACACTTTCAATAAATAATCCATCCAAGTATAATAGGTGCTCATTAGCACTTAATAATAACCCATTCCAAATAGCACATATATTATATCGTAATAATATTAGAAATTCACATCGCCATACATGCTCAATAATTAGCACATGAACTAATTAATTAACGAAAATTCATAAACTTGTCATACTCAATATAATTCATATTTATAGCGAAGAATATATTTCTAACTCTCATAATTAACGACGATATAATTTAATCATGCTTCGCATATTAAATTCACAATAATAATCAATTAGCACATAACACATCAAAATAGTTTTGATGGGGCTTTGGAAAGAGGTAGACACAATCTCTTACCTAAAAAAAGCTCACTACGCAGCAGGAAACCTTGCTAATCACAACCCGATCACGCTTGTCCGTTTGGTCCTAATTAAAAATAATTACCAAGACGTAATCAGTAAATACGAAAATCCAAAAAGTACTGAAACTGTGAACTAATATTTTTATTAAATTTCTTGATTTACTCCAACCAATCTAGGCTTTTGAAAATCCGGATTCAGGTTCCAAACGAGTACAGAAAAATAAAAACAATTATTAAAAAATACTGAAAATACGAAATTAGTTAAAACGAAAAATAAAAATTCGAAACCCTAACTTATTGTGCAAGTCTCAACCACGGTCACCCACAAGGGGACCCATGGTCGGACCCATCAGCACCATCACCACCCCCTGACCACCGTGGTCGGTGGTGGTGGCTCGCCGACGACCGGCGGCCTGAAGAGAGAAAGAGAGAGGGTTTGCGAGGGAGGGAGAGAACGAAGGGGAGAGAAAGAGAGAGAGAGAGACTGAGCGCGAAGGGGGACACCGGGAAGGACCCCAACGGCGTCGGCCGCCTGCTGGCGACCACCCAGGCGCGGCAGCGGCCCGACAGCCGTGGCCCACGAAACAGAGGGGAAGAGAGAGCAGGGTACGGGGAGAGAGAGAAAGGGAAAGAGAGAGAGAAAGAAAGAGGGGGAAAGGGGAGCGGCTCTCCTGGTGGTGGCCTAGTGTTCTCCGGCGAAGGGCGGCAGTAGTGAGGCCGAGAGAGAGAGAAGAGAGAGAGAGAGAGAGAAATTGTGAGGTTTTGGCTCAGTTTTTGCAACTGATCAATTGGCCCATCTCTTAGCTTAAATAGGTGCCTAGTCAATGAAAGTCAAAACCTACTAGACCTAGGATTAATTTTCTGATTTAATTGCTAATTAAAATAATTAAAAGCTAATTAAAACCAATTAAAACAATATGAATAAACCTTATTCATATACAAAACCAATTTAATTAAATCCCTCAATTTGATAATTATAAATCCCCAAATTCCCATAATAATAATAATTAATATTATTATGGCTTAATTTGAGTAAATCGAATTGTTAAATAAATTTACGATTTAAATCTCCGAAACTATTTATAAATGAATTATAAATCGATATTATAATTATAGAAAATATCGGGGTATCACATTCTACCCTCCTTAAAAGAAGTTTCGTCCCGAAACTTGAAACATGAAGTAATCACTTCTCAACGACGAACCGAGTTTACCTATGCGAAGGTATAAAACGATTTTTAGGACCACGACAATGCAATGCGTGTACTACGGTTGTGATCTAGGTCGATTAGCAATGCAACATGCAATGCTCGAACAAACTCTTGCAAAGCGGTAAACAAAACACGAATTTACTAGGTGTGACATTCTACCCTCCTTAAAAAGGGTTTCGTCCCGAAACTCAAACGGAATTAGTACCTTCGATAAAGAGTTCTGGGTACTTCTCGCGCATCATGGATTCAGCTTCCCATGTTGCCTCTTCTTGACCATGACGGGACTAAATAACTTTCACAATCGGAACGGTCTTCGTACGAGTCGAGCACTCTTTGCGGTCGGTGATCTTGATTGGACGTTCTTCATACGTCAAACTCTCATCAAGTTCGATCGTTTCAGGTTGAACGACATGAGTTGGATCATGTACGTAACGCTTTATTTGAGAGACATGAAACACATTGTGGACTTGTTCAAGTTCCACAGGCAAAGCTAAACGATAAGCAACCTCGCCAATCCTTTCTAGGATCTCGTAAGGTCCAATGTAACGAGGACTCAATTTCCCCTTACGAGCAAAACGCATAATGCCCTTGGTAGGAGATACTCGCAAAAGTATCTTGCTTCCCACCTCAAATTCTTCAGGGCTATGACCTCTATCTACATATGATTTCTGGCAATCTTCTGCACTTCGCATCTTCATTTGAATCACTTTCACAATGTCGACAATCTGCTGGATCATGTCAGGACCCAAAACTGCAGTCTCGCTAATGTCGTTCCAACATACAGGCGATCTACACTTCCTACCATACAAGGCTTTATATGGTGCTCGAATGATAGCTGTTGTTGTAAGAAAATTCGATCAATGGAATGTGTTTATCCCACGAACCTTGGTATTCGAGGGCACACGCTCGTAGCATATCCTCCAGAGTCTGTATCGTTCTTTCCGTCTGGCCATCTGTTGCAGGATGAAAAGCGGTACTAAACTTCAATTTGCTTCCGAAAGCTCCTTTTAATTTCTGCCAGAAGTGAGAGAGAAATCTCGAATCTCTATCAGAAACAATATCTTCAGGTACACCATGAAGTCTCATGACCTCCTTGACGTACGCGTCAGCCAACTTCTCCATTTCCCACGTGTCATGCATAGGGATAAATCTCGCGACCTTCGTCAAACAATCCACAACCACCCAAATGGCGCTGTTCTTCTTCTGTGTCAAAGGTAAACCCATGACAAAATCCATAGAAATCGAATTCCATTTCCAAGTAGGAACTTCCAATGATTGTACCATTCCACCTGGTCTTTTGTGCTCGATCTTGACTTTCTGACATGTCAAACACTTTGCTACAAACTCAGCGACTTCTTGTTTCATTCCCTTCCACCAGAACACTTGGCGAAGATCTTTGTAAAGCTTGTCTCCACCAGGATGTACAGAATACGGCGTATTATGAGCTTCACCCAGAATCTGACTTTTGATAGCTGGGTCATTAGGTACGCAAACATGTTCACAGAACCTCAAAATTCCATCTTGGCCCAAAGTGAAGTCCTCAGACCTACCCTCGTCTTTGTAGTTTAGAATCCGCTGAAGATCCTCATCACCACTCTGTCTATCTTTAATCTCTTCTAGCAATGTTGGTCGAACAGTTATATGTGCTAAGGTACACTGAACGTCACCTTGAAATACAATTTCCACCTTGAGACTTTGCAAGTCACGTATGATCTCCTTAGGAAGCACTAAAGCAGTGTTTAAAGTATGTCGAGTCTTCCTACTCAAAGCGTCAGCGACTACATTCGCTTTACCCTCATGGTACTGAATATCAATGTCGTACGTCGTCAAAAGTTCTAGCCATCTCCTCTGGCGCATGTTCAACTCTTTCTGCGTAAAGATGTACTTGAGACTCTTGTGATCGGTGAACATCTTGACTGCAGAACCATATATGTAGTGTTGCCAAATCTTCAATGCTTATACGACTGCAGCAAGCTCTAGATCGTGCGTAGGATAGGTATCCTCATGCTTCTTTTCGTGAGGCGTAAGCCATGACCTTTCCGTGTTGCCTCAAAACACACCCCAAGCCATGCTTAGACGCGTCACTGTAGACCTCATAACCTTCCGTTCCTGACGGCAATGTCAAAATAGGTGCACTCGTAAGACGTTTCTTCAACTCTTGGAAAGCAATCTCACACTTGTCAGACCATACAAACTTTTTCGTTTTCTTCATCAAGTTCGTGATTGGCTGCGCAATCTTTGAAAAACCTTCTACAAATCGTCTATAGTAGCCAGCAAGTCCAAGAAAACTCCGAACTTCGGTCACGGTCGTCGGTCTTGGCCAATCTGTAACAGCTCAAATCTTCTCTGGATCTACGGCTACACCATCCTTAGACACCACGTGTCCTAAGAAAGATACCGTGTCTAACCAAAACTCACACTTGGATAACTTGGCGTAAAGTTGATGTTTTCGCAGAATCTCCAAAACAGTACGTAAATGTTGCTCATGCTCCTCGGCGTTCTTCGAGTAAACCAGAATGTCATCGATAAAGACTACAACGAACTGGTCTAGGTAAGGCTGGAACGTACGGTTCATCAAGTCCATAAACTTTGCAGGCGCATTCGTCAACCCAAAAGGCATCACAGTGAACTCGCAGTGCCCATACCTCATCCTAAACGCTGCCTTCGCAATATCAGGCTCAGAAATCCTCAACTGATGGTATCCTGATCGTAAGTCTATCTTTGAGAAAATAGACGCACCACGCAGTTGGTCAGACAGATCGTCAATTCTAAAAAGTGGGTACCGATTCTTGATCGTGATCTTGTTCAACTCGCGGTAGTCAATGCACAACCTCATACTACCATCCTTTTTTCGTACAAATAAAATAGGAGCACCCCAAGGCGATACACTCGGACGTATGTATCCCTTTTGTAACAAATCCTCTAGCTGTGTTTTCAGTTCCTTCATCTCAGCAGGTGCCATACGATACAGTGCTTTTGAAATTGGTGCAGAACCTGGAGCAAGGTCGATCGTAAAGTCGATAATGCGTTGTGGAGGCATTCCAGGAATCTCTTCGGGAAAAACGTCAGCGTACTCAGAAACTACAGGAATAGGCTGCAGAGCTTCCGTTTCGCGACTCGTATCCACCACATGACAAAGGTAAATCGCTTTACCCTTAGTCACACACTCTTTGACTTTCATAGTCGCCATCACCTTGAGCTTAGGCTTGACCACAACTCCACGGTAAGTGATCCTCTTACCTTTAGGTCATCGCAAAGAAACGCGTTGTTCGAAGCACTCTATCTTAGCCCTATACTTGTACAACCAATTCATTCCCAAAATAACGTCAAAATCACCCAATTCGAACTGAATCAAGTCTGAAGGTAGCTCGGAACCAGCGATCTTATTCGAACACTTCTCGTACAACGAATTACAATTAACATTCACCCCATTTGGCATCGTAATGTTCGCCCTATACACTGAACTAGGTTCTAGGCCTATCTTAGATGCAAAGCTCTTAGAAAGAAAAGAATGGGATGCACCACTATCAAACAAATCAAAAGCGGGAAAAGAATTAACAAGAAAAGTACCAGGAAAGACGTTCGGGTTTGCTTCTGCTTCATTGCGATTCATCACAAAAATTCTACCATTAACCCCTCTATTGTTGTAGCGTTTGTTCGGCGCGGGATTAGCAGTAGCAGGAGCTTGAACCTGGTTGTTCACAGCAGGAGCAACATTGTTGCGGTTGTTGTTGTTGTTGTAACCCCCATTTCCACTGTAGTTACCACCATTACCACGATAGCCATTGTTATTCCCCCCACGATTGTAGTTGTTATCGCGCTTCTGCCCATTACCATTCCTACATTGGCTCCAACATTCAGAAGCTTTGTGACCCGGCTTGTTGCATTCATAGCAGTGCAACACGTCACCTCGACAGTTTTTACCAGCATGCGTCTTGTTACAGCGAGTACAAGGCGTATTCCTTCTAGCCATTATCGTAGCTCGATGACTATTCGAGTCACGATTTCTATTCGCATTGTGGTTCTGGCCACCTTGGTAATTGTTGTTGCCATTAGGCCTTGGCCTCTTGTCACCATTGTTCGACTGCGATGGATTGCCTTCGCCACGCTTGTTCTTTCCCAAATGCGTGTCACGACGTCCAACAATCCTCTCCTGGTTCAGGGCCTTGTCATAAGATTCCTGAAAAGTAACGGATTGTCCAGCGACAAAACATTTATTGGTTCCATTTCAGTCCATCCTCGAACCTTTCGACTCGCTCAACTTCAGTTGTCAGCAGGTTGGGAGCAAAATAGCAAGCTCGTTGAACTTGGCAGCATACTCGGCCACAGACAGCTTGTCTTGGCTTAGCCCTTCAAACTCACGCTGTTTAAGGCGTCATAGAGCACTAGGATAAAATCTAGCACGAATGGATTCCTTAAAACGATCCCAATTATAGTTCGGCATTGCAAGCAAGTCCGTTCGCACATCGTTCCATCACTTGTTGGCTTCACCTTTCAGATAGTACGTTGCGGAGCTAACCTTCATGTTGTTAGGCCGACTCATAGCCAGGAACAACTTTTCGAACTCAATGATCCAAGTCTCCAGCTTAGTTGGATCAGCACCACCTTCGAACGTAGGAGGTTTAAGAGCGTCAAAATCTCGGAAACTACGAGCTGCAGAGGCTTGTGCGGTTTTCATCTTTTCTTTACGTGCCATTTGTCGTGCCATGATCTCGACCACATCGGTCAGACCATCCTTGAGTCGTGCAATTCTATCGGCGTTGGTTGTCATTTCGCGATCTGAGAATATAAAAGTAATGGTATGAACACCATTCACACAACTTGCACATCTCGACCCATTAAGATCTAATTGAGAGAAGTAGGTTGTAATTAAAACCTTTCTCTTGACATTTAGCATATAGCATATAAGTTTCGAAGATCGACCTTACATTGTAGGTCTAAGCAACATACTTGCTTTATTGTTCTCAGTTCTCATGCATAATAGTTCGATAGGCATATAATACACATTAGACACATTGGTCTCACAAGAATAGACTAAGATGTTCATAATGCACATAAGAGGCTCCATACTATTTTAGTAGGGCAATAGACAATCACACTTAATCATATTGATATGCCTTAGCACTTGGCTCACAAGAGAATTGATAATGCTCAACAACGATTTTGCCATAAATTCGACATGGATTTCCCATCATGTCACGACGATAAGAGATAGCATTCATGCTTTTGGTCAGCCATGCAAATATGTGACAATGACAGTGATATAAACAAATCACAACGACTTTCATATAATCAAATGAAATAGATTTGCAATAAGATAGATTGCAAAATAAATAAGAGTCATAAATATTTGTTGCTTAGGCAACTACATACCACACCAATCTTGACTACGCAGGGCCATCACAAAAGTGGAATAATGTTTCTAAACAGAACAACCAACTCTAGTCAATAAAATAGCTAAACAGCAACTGGATTCTGCTTCGATCCGGGAGGCGTGTCATCATCATCGTCCCTCCTTGGCTTCACTTTCCTACAAGGCGTGTAAGGATGCTCGTCACCTCTGAACTTCTGAGGCATGAAGCACCTTCTGAAGTTGTCCACAAGCTTGCGCTTCTTGGACCAGCAGCTCTCACATAAGTCATTCGGAGCAGGCACCAAGACGTGATTAACCTTTCATTCGAACTCGGACAAGCATAACTCATTGCCAACACCCAGAAAAGTTAGCGCCCAACGATTGCCTTTGCCATACTTCTCGTCGTTGACGTAGCCACTCTTCAGTACCACATCGTCGTACTTCTCCTTGAGACCTCTCCAAGGATGCAGGTTGGGTAAGCCATGTAGTAGGAGTTCTACCCAGAAACCTTGGTGTATCCTCTTACGGTTCTCATATTCGTATCGCTCGATCGTAGTGAATGCGCGATCGATGTAGGCACGGATGTCATCTAACTCGGCATCAGTGACAAAGAAAGGCTCTACAGGAGGAGACACATCAGCAGGAGGCAATGGAGGTACAGAGTTGTTGTCGCTTGCATCACCGATATCCTCTAAGTCTGGCATGCTAGGTGAATCAGGGACACCATCTCCATACTCAAAACATATCTCTAGATCCACAGAGTTAGGCTCAACGCTTGGCTCATCAGCAGGAGCATCGTCAACCTCAGGTTCGGACTCCGTAGGTTCCTCTTCAGAATCAGGATCCTCGTTAGCTTCCAAGTCATGGTTAGGTTCAAGCGGTACGTCATCATCGTGAGCATCATGCGCGGGTTGATCCACCTCGAGCTCGTGCACGCCATTGTCGTGCGCCTCGGGCTGGGGTACGGCCTCGTCATGCGTTGGCTCGCTATCGGAAATGCCTACGTATTCCACCTCATTCTCGGGTGCAATGATCATCGCTCGCGGTTTTCTACCTCTGATCGACTTCATCGCGGTTAATCGAGTAATTGCCATCTACAAAAGGGCAATCAAACAATAAGAACATTTAAATCACAATTAAGGTGATTTCAAGTAATTCCTAGCTTCTAGGACTACTACGCTCAACGGCTTTAATTACATTTTATTTTTCCCAAAAATGAAACTAATCTTTATTAATTCATTTATTAAACCTATGCAACCTTTTAAACCTAGGGCTCTGATACCATTTGTAACACCCCCGAATTCGCAACGATTTTCAGGGAACTATCGACATCGCTATCCACGACTCGACACTGCCGAATCGTCACGAACCCAAGGGAATGCTACTGCAACATTCATCGCTAAGGAATAAATGCTAAGCAGAAAGGAAAAACTAGGTATCAAAGGAAACATCTAAACAACTAAACATTAATATCAGAGTTATCTATCGAGTGAACTTAAGTCCATTAAAGTATTATTACAGCTTTGCCTTCAAGGGCACAAACCAAAATAAATCCCAACAAACCAAAGTAACCAAAAGAAATAATAAGTCCAGAGAACAAGCCCACAATTAAACTTCAAGCTATCCGTCCTCACTCAGCTACACCTGCACTTTGGTTTTCGTGACGGAAACAAGGTACAGAAGAAAAGAGAAGAAACAAAAGAAAACAAAAATTAGATAAACTGAATAAATTAGGTAAAAACACTTTCGCAAATCTTACCTGGGTTTTAGAAGAATCATTGAAATTCATTTGCATGCACAAGTAGTCATACAATCAAGCACACGCAAACTCGATATTCAATTACATGCAGTTCTTGCTTTAGTGATCATTCAAACACAAACAGATAAGCCATCTTGATTAGAGAAATAAGAGAGCGAATAGAATAGCGATTACCCATACTGCTCATAGATAGATATAGACATGCCATGGACTTACTCTAGCGTATACTCACACTGCCTCTAACATAATAATCGATATGTAGAGAATTAAACGATGGGAAATGATCCATCCCGAACACACTACGAGGTGTCCATAAAAAGTAACTTGGGAATCATGCATCCCTAGACTATATCAATTAGATAAGTCTCGATTGCTCGACTACTCCTAGGGATCCATTAGGAGTCTTATTCTCATTTAATTCAATTCACATACTTGCATTGATTGACCTAGTGGTACAACGAGACCATGACATACTACTTCATTTCATGCTCATGAGAATGAATAATAATAACGACGATAACGACATAAATGCATATTATCACAATCATGCTTCACATATGTATAACGAAATTTCGGCAGCACTTCGGCAGAAAATCATGATATCCAAAAAATACACTTTCAACAAATAATCCATCCAAGTATAATAGGTGCTCATTAGCACTCAATAATAACTCATTCCAAATAGCACATATATTATATCAAATTCACATCGCCATACATGCTCGATAATTAGCACATGAACTAATTAATTAACGAAACTTCATAAACTTGTCATACTCAATATAATTCAGATTTACGGCGAAGAATATATTTCTAATTCTCATAATTAACGACGATATAATTTAATCATACTTCGCATATTAAATTCACAATAATAATCAATTAGCACATAACACATCAAAATAGTTTTGATGGGGCTTTGGAAAGAAGTAGGCACAAACGCTCACTACGCAGAAGGCAACCTTGCTAATCACAACCCGATCACGCTTGTCCGTTTGGTCCTAATTAAAAACAATTACCGAGACATAATCAGTAAATACGAAAATCCAAACAGTACTGAAACTATAAAATAATATTTTTATTGATTTCCTTGATTTATTCCAACCAATCTAGGCTTTTGAAAATCCAGATTCGGGTTCCAAATGAGTACAGAAAATAAAAACAATTATTGAAAAATACTGAAAATACGAAATTAATTAAAACGAAAAATACAAATTCGAAACCCTAACTTATTGTGCAGTCTTGACCACGGTCACCCACAAGGGGACCCATGGTCGGACCCATCAGCATCATCACCACCCCCTGACCACCATGGTCGGTGGTGGTGGCTCGCCGGCGACAGCCGGCCAGGAGAGAGAAAGAGAGAGGGTTCGCGAGGGAGGGAGAGAACGAAAGGGAGAGAAAGAGAGAGAGAGAGAGTGACTGAGCGGAAAGGGGGACACCGGGAAGGACCCCAACGGCGTCGATCGCCTGCCGGAGACCACCCAGGTGCGGCAGCAGCCCGATAGCCGTGGCCCGCGAAACAGAGGGGAAGAGAGAGCAGGGTACAGGGAGAGAGAGAAAGGGAAAGAGAGATAGAAAGAAAGAGGGGGAAAGGGGAGCGGCTCACCTGTGGTGGCCTGGTGTTCTCCGACGAAGGGCGGCAGCAGTGAGGCCGAGAGAGAGAGAGAGAGAGAGAGAGAGAGAGAGAGAGAGAGAGAGAGAGAGAGAGAGAGAGAGAGAGAGAGAGAGAGAGAGAAATTGTGAGGTTTTGGCTCAGTTTTTGCAACTGATCAACTGGCCCATCTCTTAGCTTAAATAGGTGCCTAGTCAATGAAAGTCAAAACCTACTAGACCTATGATTAATTTTCTGATTTAATTGCTAATTAAAACAATTAAAACTAATTAAAAGCTAATTAAAACCAATTAAAACAATATGAATAAACCTTATTCATATACAAAACCAATTTAATTAAATCCCTCAATTTGATAATTATAAATCCCGAAATTCCCATAATAATAATTAATATTATTATGGCTTAATTTGAGTAAATCGAATTGTTAAATAAATATACGATTTAAATCTCCAAAACTATTTATAAATGAATTATAAATCGATATTATAATTATAGAAAATTTCGGGGTATCACATGGGGTTCCTTGTATTACCCTTCTCGAATGAACATATCGTCTATTGAAGCATATAATCTTTCTTATCAGAAAGAGCTGGCCACTCGTGAGGGAAAGTTTCACTCCTGTAATTTTTCGCCTTTTGCTGAGTGGTCTTCTGTGGCAGAAGCATGTTTCAATTTACTTCAACCTTCTCGAGTTGAAGACCTTCCTTTAGTACTTTTTGAGGTTTTCTCTTCGAAACCTCATTTTAACTGGCATCCTCATCATTGTTTGGGGATCCCTGGCTTTAGTGTAGCGGATACTCGAATGGTGCTTCCTTGGTGGCTTCGAGAGCTGAACCCTTTTTTCATGACCACTTCTCTTCAACCTTACTGGAGATCGGTTCTTGCCTGTAGGGATCTTTTGTATTTTGAGATCCCTTGGTTGAGTACCGAGGTTTATAATCCTCAATTGGTTACTCGCCAATTTGGTATTCGCTAGGCTTTCCCTGCTCCTTTAATTGAGACTTTGAATCGTCCTTGGAATATGAGACAAAGCCAGGCCTCTAACGATGTGGGTTTGGAAAACCAATCTTCAGAGGTGAATCTCCGGAGTCAAGTTCTCCTTCGAAATCGTCTGGAGGCTGTGGATATTCCTCCTTGGTTTCGAACTTATTCCTGCGAACCGGAGTATTTGCTTTGGTGGACTCAATTTTTCAACTCCTCCTTTGGTACTACTACTTTGCATTCGTCTTGAGAAGGTCATTCATAAGCTGTTTCCTAAGGATGTTAGCCCTTTTCTGCAGACTCTAAGTGCCATTGAAGCATTTACTCCTACTTTATTGGTATTTTCTCTTTAAAGATCTTTTTGAAATTGATTTGTTTTCTTTCGATCAATTTGACATAAATTTTTGTGTATGTAGGTTCGACTTCCTCTGTTGCATACTGAAGGAACGACCCTTTGAGCTAAGCCTATTGATCAGACATCAGACATTGATAAAGGTTTTTTTTTATGTATTTACCTTTTCGTTTTTATACATATGTAGGCCTTTGTATGTTTTATCTATTTTATAAACGGATATTTCGTATAGGGCCGGGACCTTTTTCTAATCTTACAGTCCCCTCAGATCCTGTCTTTTCGTCCTCCCAACCACCTATTATGCCTGATGAAGACTCGGTTGTCGTTTTCTCTTCTTCTTCTGACTTGGCATCTGGTGAGTAGAACTTGTTATTATCTTTATATAAGAGTTCTGTAGCCATTTCTCCTTTTCTTTATAATATTTTTCTATATTTTCGTACTAGTTCAAGATATGGATACCACTTCTTCTCCCGTGGTTGAGGGTCAAGTCGTTATTCCCTCCACCTCTTCTGCTCATCCTTCCACCAGTCGCCCTGACGAAGATTACTATCTCGAGGAGCAGTTTTCTCCATTGTCTGGCAGCACTTCTCAAACCATGGCGGTTACCCTCTCGAGTATGGTTTGACACCTTAATAGCTATGCTCTTCTTTGATGATTTGGTTTTCTCATCTTGAATTCTTCTTGTAGATTCTCTGATGACTTTACTTGATGACCTTTTGACTTCCAACCTTGAAGCTTTGGATGTCGTCAAGCAAGAAGGGATTCGTTTGTTGAATGATCTTAAGGCAGATTGGTCAGATGTATCTGTTGCGTTGGCTTTGGAAGAATTTGTTAGATCCAATCAACAGCATTTCCCTGCAAATCTTCGAGATTTAGTGCTTCGAGATAACAGCCCTTTGGTCTCATCTGTACAAGATCTAAAGAATGCCCATTTTGAAGGGATTCCTGAGACTGATTTGGACAGTTAGGCTCGTTCTGCTGATCTTTTGGCTGACCATACAACTGGTAGGTCATCCCTTCAGCAAAAACAACAGCTTTATGATGCGGCCCAGATGGAGCTTGTTGCTATTGATGACAAGATCAATTCTTTATCTCGTCGTAGGATAGAGGTTGTTGATTTAATGGCCGCTCATGAGAAGACAAAACAAGATATTGAGTCCCTTTTTTCTGACCTTACTGATTCTAGGGATGTTCGAGTCGCTCAGTTAGCTGGCTATCAAGATTTGAAGACCTCTATATCATTACTCCTTGATGTTATCAGGCAATTCCTTAGTTCTTCTTCCTGATTTTTGTTAAAATATTCGTGTTTTGTTTCTTATTTTCGAAGAAGTTAGGACCTTCTTCTAATTTTGGTTTATTCCCCGTTTATCTCCTCCCAGAGTTGAGGGAATCTGTTGTAAGTGTTATCTTTATATATATATCCCAAGTCGAAGAAAAATATTTCTTTAGATATTTGCCATTTATTGCTCGTCCAAATTATTTGCCATTTGTATATAGCAATTTATATGCGTTTCCTGGTTCTATGCTTTCGATAATGAATGGTCCTTCCCAATTTGGAGACCACTTTCCATAAAATTTGTCTTTCTGTCCTTCAGGCACTATTGTTTTCCATACCAACTCGTCTTTGGAAAATTGCCTCTTTTTTACTTTTCGATTATAGTATTTCTCTGTTTGTTTCTTTAACTTATGAATATTCTGTAACGCTTCGATTTGCAGGATCTCTTAATCCAACTGTTCAATATTCATAGCCTCTTCATATTCTTGTGAAGATAGATTAATTTGTTTAAGTATTCTTTCAGACTTAATATTCATTTCGACAGGTATGACTGCCTCATGTCCAAATACTAATTGAAATGGAGTTATTTGTATGCTTTCCCTAGGACTAGTTCGATAAGCCCATAAAGTCTCTAAAAGTAAATCATGCCACTTTCAAGGATTGTCTTTTATCATTTTAGCAATTTCTCTTTTTATGGTTTTATTAGTTGACTCTGCCTGTCCATTCGCTTGGGCATAATAAGGAGTAGAGTTTGTTAATTTAATAGATAATCTTCCTAGAAAAGATTTTATTTCATCACTGTTAAAAAATGGAGCTTGTTGCTATTGATGACAAGATCAATTTTTTATCTCGTCGTAGGATAGAGGTTGTTGATTCAATGGCCGCTCATGAGAAGACAAAACAAGATATTGAGTCCCTTTTTTCTGACCTTACTGATTGTAGGGACGTTCGAGTCGCTCAGTTAGCTGGCTATCAAGATTTGAAGGCCTCTATATCATTACTCCTTGATGTTATCAGACAATTCCTTAGTTCTTCTTCCTGATTTTTGTTAAAATATCCGTGTTTTGTTTCTTATTTTCGAAGAAGTTAGGACCTTCTTCTAATTTTGGTTTATTCCCCGTTTATCTCCTCCCAGAGTTGAGGGAATCTGTTGTAAGTGTTATCTTTATATATATATCCCAAGTCGAAGAAAAATATTTCTTTAGATATTTGCCATTTATTGCTCGTCCAAATTATTTGCCATTTGTATATAGCAATATATATGCGTTTCCTGGTTCTATGCTTTCGATAATGAATGGTCCTTCCCAATTTGGAGACCACTTTCCATAAAATTTGTCTTTTTGTCCTTCAGGCACTATTGTTTTCCATACCAACTCGTCTTTGGAAAATTGCCTCTTTTTTACTTTTCGATTATAGTATTTCTCGGTTTGTTTCTTTAACTTATGAATATTCTGTAACGCTTCGATTTGCAGGATCTCTTAATCCAACTGTTCAATATTCATAGCCTCTTCATATTCTTGTGAAGATAAATTAATTTGTTTAAGTATTCTTTCAGACTTAATATTCATTTCGACAGGTATGACTGCCTCATGTCCAAATACTAATTGAAATGGAGTTATTTGTATGCTTTCCCTAGGACTAGTTCGATAAGCCCATAAAGTCTCTAAAAGTAAATCATGCCACTTTCGAGGATTGTCTTTCATCATTTTAGCATTTCTCTTTTTATGGTTTTATTAGTTGACTCTGCCTATCCATTCGCTTGGGCATAATAAGGAGTAGAGTTTGTTAATTTAATAGATAATCTTCCTAGAAAAGATTTTATTTCGTCACTGTTAAAAATGGAGCTTGTTGCTATTGATGACAAGATCAATTCTTTATCTCGTCGTAGGATAGAGGTTGTTGATTCAATGGCCGCTCATGAGAAGACAAAACAAGATATTGAGTCCCTTTTTTCTGACCTTACTGATTCTAGGGACGTTCGAGTCGCTCAGTTAGCTGGCTATCAAGATTTGAAGGCCTCTATATCATTACTCCTTGATGTTATCAGGCAATTCCTTAGTTCTTCTTCCTGATTTTTGTTAAAATATCCCGTGTTTTGTTTCTTATTTTCGAAGAAGTTAGGACCTTCTTCTAATTTTGGTTTATTCCCCGTTTATCTCCTCCCAGAGTTGAGGGAATCTGTTGTAAGTGTTATCTTTATATATATATCCCAAGTCGAAGAAAAATATTTCTTTAGATATTTGCCATTTATTGCTCGTCCAAATTATTTGCCATTTGTATATAGCAATTTATATGCGTTTCCTGGTTCTATGCTTTCGATAATGAATGGTCCTTCCCAATTTGGAGACCACTTTCCATAAAATTTGTCTTTTTGTCCTTCAGGCACTATTGTTTTCCATACCAACTCGTCTTTGAAAAATTGCCTCTTTTTTACTTTTCGATTATAGTATTTCTCTGTTTGTTTCTTTAACTTATGAATATTCTGTAACGCTTCGATTTGCAGGATCTCTTAATCCAACTGTTCAATATTCATAGCATCTTCATATTCTTGTGAAGATAGATTAATTTGTTTAAGTATTCTTTCAGACTTAATATTCATTTCGACAGGTATGACTGCCTCATGTCCAAATACTAATTGAAATGGAGTTATTTGTATGCTTTCCCTAGGACTAGTTCGATAAGCCCATAAAGTCTCTAAAAGTAAATCATGCCACTTTCAAGGATTGTCTTTTATCATTTTAGCAATTTCTCTTTTTATTGTTTTATTAGTTGACTCTGCCTGTCCATTCGCTTGGGCATAATAAGGAGTAGAGTTTGTTAATTTAATAGATAATCTTCCTAGAAAAGATTTTATTTCGTCACTGTTAAAAATCTTGGCCTGATCTACTGTGATAGTTTCAGGGATTCTAAATCTGGTGAAGATATTTTCGTTAATAAAATCCATTGTATCACCAGATGTTATGTTTATAAAAGGTTTCGCTTCGACCCATTTTGTAAAGTAGTCAGTGGCTACTAAAACATATTTGTGTTGTTTAGATGAAGCAGGCCTAATTTCCCCAATAATATCCATTGTCCATCCTCGAAATGGCCAAGGCTTAATTATACTATGGAGCTTAGCTGTTGGAACTCGTTGAATGCCACCATGTTTTTGGCAAGGTCTACACCCTTTTGCATATTGAATGCAATCTCGAGTGGCTGTTGGCCAATAATATCCATATTGGTGTACCAATTGTCTCATTTTCTGCCCTATTTGATGGGCTCCACATATGCTTTCATGTATTTCTCCCATGACTAGCAAAGCATCATCTAGATCTAAGCATTTTAGTAATAGACCGCTAACATCTTTTCGAAATAGTTGTTCCCTATCGTATATATATCGATGTGCTACGAGTTTTAACTTATTGGAGTATTTCCTTTTCGATGGTTCTTGGAGATATTCGATTATTTCTTCTCTCCAATCACTCTCTTTTGTCATAATATCATCTTTATTAATTTCCATTGTTATTCTCTCTTCGAATGGAATAAGCTCTTTAGATTTTATTGTAATATTTTCGCGAAAATAACTACAAGGAATTTTATATCCTGATGCTAATTGAGCGAGCTCGTTATCTATTTCGTTTTCTGTTCGAGGGATATAGTATATTCTTACTTCATAAAAATATTCCAGTAACTTCTCAATTCTGGCATTGCCCAAAATTGCTGTCGAGCTAAAGCATTTGAAGATTCCCATAGTTTGATTTACTATCAGTTGGGAATCTCCTTTTATGATTACGTTTTTAGCCCCTACTTCGAGAAGGCTTTCTAATCCTAAAATTAAGGCTTCATATTCTGCCCTATTATTTGTACATGGTCCATCTAATTGTATTGCAATTTTCATAGGGACACCTGTTGGTGATATTAAATATATCCCAACTCCTGCTCCTCTTTTAGTGGAAGAGCCATCAAAATATAATTTCCATGGGACTAATTCAATATAGTCCTCTTCGAATTGATTTTCTGAATCAACTTCAATTGATGGATGATCTGCTAAGAAATCAGCCAACGCTTGCCCTTTTATCGCCTTTTGTGGTGCATATCTTATATCGAATTGAAGAAGGTGAAGGCTCCATTTGTTTATTCTTCGCTTTAGCAATGGTTGTGACAACATATATTTTAATATATCTGTTGGGGATACCACTTCAACGGTAAAGGAAATAAAACAATGTCTTAACTTTAGTAAGGCAAAGTACAAACTATAACACCACATTTCGATAGGTGTATATCTAATTTCTGTATCTGCCAAAGTCTTTGATAAGTACAACACTGCTTGCTCTTTTCCATTATCATTCTCTTGTACCTGTAAACATCCCATTGATGTGTCTCATGTCGAAAGATACAATCTTAATGGTTTTCCCATTCGTGGGGGAATTAATACTGGTGGTTCAGATAAGTACTACTTTATCCTATCGAAGGTTTCATAGTGCATTGGTTTCCATTGGAATTCTTCTCCTTCCTTGGACTTTAGAAGCGATGAGAAATTCTTAGTTTTATCTGCTAGATTAGATATAAACCTTCGAATGAAATTGATTTGCCCCAAGAATCTTTGAAGCTCTTTCTTATTCGTAGGGGGCTTTGCTTCTAAAATTGCTTTTGCTTTATTCTTATCAATTTCAATCCCTCGTTGGTGGATAAGAAATCCCAGAAAGTTACCTGCTTGAACTCCAAAAGCACATTTGAGTGGGTTCATCTTTAATTTATATTTTCGCATTCTTTTGAATGAACTTTCTAAATGATCTAGATGATCTTTATGTGACTGTGATTTTATTACCACATCATCTATATATACTTCCATGAATTTTCCTATCATATAGTGGAATAGGTAATTCATAGTCCTTTGATATGTTGCCCTTGCATTCTTAACGCCAAAAGGCATCACTACCCATTCGAATGTCCCTAAGGATCATGGGCATCTGAATGTTGTTTTATGTCTATCTTCCTTAGCTATTCGTAATTGATAATACCCTGAATATTCGTCCATAAAAGATAGAACTTTATGCCGAGAATGCTGCATCGATTAGAGTATCAGCTACTGGCATGGGATATTCGTCTTTTGGGCTGGCTCTATTCAAATCCCTAAAATCTATTCATACTCTAGTTTTTCCATTCTTTTTAATTACCGGAACTACATTTGCTAACCATTCTACGTATTTGGCTGGCCTTATGAATTTCGCTTTCAGTAAATTCTCTATCTCTTTTTTAACTCCCAAAACTACTTCTGGGGCTATCCTTCGTGGAGATTGCATAATTGGCCTACAATCCTTTTTGATAGGTAGCTCATGTTGAGCTATTCGAGTATCAATCCCAAGCATTTCATGATGAGCCCATGCAAAGCAATCCTTGTATTCGTTAAGGATCTTAATGAAGTTTTCCTTCTCTTCTATGGGTAACTTCGCACTGATATAGGTTATTCTGGGATTTTCTTTAGTTCCCAAATTAACTTCTTCTAATGGATCTTGTATTATCATTTTTATATCTTCATTCTTTTCCCAGATTCGTTCTGGTACTTCATATATGATATTCTCTTCTTGCATCTCTCTTAATTCATTAGTCATTGCATGAATCAATTTTTGTTCACTGTTTAACCCTGCCATAATTCTTAGAGTTTTATCTAAGGCATTCTTTAATTCAACTACAAAACCATTTTCTTCGTAAAAAACATCTGTATTAATTCGAATAGGATTTTTACAAGCTATTGTTCTAAACATAATAATTATTTAGAAAAGAAAATAATAATTACAACTATTTCTAGTCCTATCTCTAGGAAGCTGTAATTTTCAAAGGTCCTTCCTTTAGCTTGTTGCTAAAGTCCTTGGCCTTTGCTTCGGTGTCTTCTTCTGGCCTTCAACTGGCTCCTTTCTGTCGTTTTTCTTCAAGCACCTCTATTCGAATTGGTTCGCACTCTCCTGTGTAGAACCTGGCTTCCACAAAATTAGCAGTGGTTAGATGAGGCTTTTCTTCTGCCTTTACAGTTTCAAACTTTTTGCCATTCCAAATTATTAGTATTTGGTGTAAAGTAGATGGTATGCAACAATTGTTATGAATCCAATCTCTTCCTAGTAATGCTTGATAACTAGAGCTAGTGTCAAATACAAAAAATGCAGTATAAGAGATCGTACTTCCTACTTTGATTTTAACTGGTAACAGTCCATTCGATTTAGTGGCTTGTCCAGAGAAGCCGTATACTGCTACGTCTGCAATTATTAAATCCTTCGTGTATTTTCCTAAAAATGGAAGGGTAGATAATGGTAACACATTCACGACTGCTCCATTATCAATTAAAACTCTATTTATCCCTACATTATCAATTTCTGCTTTGATATATAGAGGTTTAATATGATTATTATTTATGGCTTTTCTATCCAATAAATCCTTAAAAACTTGGTCTATGTCATGTTCACAAGTACAAGCCTCAGTTTCTTCGATATCTTAAATATTTAAATATTCATAACACCTTAAATCTAGAAGTGTATCTTCGATAAATTCATATGGTGAATCATCTAAAGTAGAAGTTAAGTTTCGTTCTAACTCTAATGGAGATGGAGAGGACATACCTAGTTGGGCCACAAATTCGTAAGCTTCATCTTCCTCCTCGATCTCGTGTCATCGAGGTTGATCCCTGCTTTGTCCTTCTTGCTGGATCTCTGGGTGCATGACTTCTACCATGCTGACTTCAGCTTTGTCCTCGAAATTAAGACCCCGTTGTATTGCTTGCGTTCGCTCAAACTCCTCATCATTGACGTAAATTTCGATTCCGTCATCAAAGGTATAGTCGTCTTCCTCTCTGTCTCTCCTTTCGAACTTGCTGGAGTGGACTTTCACGTCTTTCATCTGATCGCTGAGGGTATCTATATCTACCCCGTTGCTTCCCCTTGTTGGACATTCGATTTGTCTAAGTTGGATTTGCAATGTTCCTTTCGACATTGCATCCACATCAATCTTCAGTTGGTTGATGAGTGCTTTCTGTTGCATTTTCATTGCAACTCGAGCCCTTGCATGACTCAATCTCTCAGCCACTTGTCTTCGTTCTTGGGCTTTTGAAGGGATGTTCCCTAATTGAGTCATATTAGAGGATCAGGTATCTTTGAAATATCCTGAAGTCCTCATGCTCTGCTGAGGTAATCCTCCTCTTAGGGCATATCTGCCCCCCAACCTGCCATCTTTTCCTCCTCAATACCCTCTTCATGTAGGAAATACATCCTTTCGTGGATGTTTGGGTATTTCATACCGTCATTGATAGGCAGGTGCCCAATTTGGATCATTGGGTATAATCTGTAACCGCACTAATTCGAAGTGCAAAATATCAGAACAATCAGGGCATAATACCTTCTGTAGCCCCTTTAGATTGGTAGCAATTTTCGGAGATACTACCCCTTCTGTTTCGAGGGCTTCCTTATAAGTCTTATCCCTGGCAGTGGCTGTCTGTTCCTTACTGACAGACCTCACCTCCTACTGATGCACTTCGATGTTGCAGCAGATTCCATTCCTAAAGTGACCCTTCCGATATAGGTCAACTCAACTGTTCCTAGTTCCATTTGCTTGGCAACGAACCTTCGGAATATCTGACATTGGTTAGTAGGGTGTAGTGTATTCATGTGCCACCTACACATTCCTTCCAACCCTTCGTCCTTGACTTTTGGGAAGGTCAAAATACCCTAGTCAATGTATCTGTTAAACATGACGTTTGCCATCTTCGTGTAGTTCGATACCTGTAAACACGAAATAGTAGATGTATCAATATCTACCATATTTATTTCTAAGGTTTGTTGAAAAGGGTCTTTTTCAATCTTTGTTTTATTTTCTTTGGGAAAAAACAGTTCCTTATCGTCTATCTTCTTCTGTATAATATTTCGAAAATTTGTATAGTCATTAGTTCTATGTGTCGTGGTGTTATGCAATTTACAATATGGCTTTTTCTCCAATTCTGAATTCGAAGGTATCCTAACATTCCTGGTCCTTCTAATTTTCTTATTAGCAAGTAACCAATCGAATATTTTATCAGTTTTCGTTGTATCAAATGAATACTTTTTAGGTTTCCCTCCTATTTCGACTAAAATGTCTTTGTTTTCGAGTTTAGGACAAGAAAAAGGTGGTCCCTTCTTAAATTCTGTATAGTCTATTTCAAATGAATCCTCAAATACCCATGGTGCTTCTACTTCGAATGCATTAAAACCTTGGTGTTTTCTTTGACTTTCTTCCTTAGCATATTTTCATATCGTATTGCACTTTCTGCTAATTCCCTAAAATCGTGGAAAAGAAGACCATAAAATTTCATTCTATATTCTATAGCCATATTTTCTTTGGCTAAATGTACAAATTCTTTTTCAGGTAAATTTGTATGACAACGTATCCTAGCCCTTTTAAATCTAGATAAATATTCTTCTACTGATTCTCCAGTATGCTGTCGTATTCTGACTAAATCACTCATCGAAATGCCCGGGTCGGTCCCGACAAAGTGATTTTGGAAGTGAAATTGCATTTCTTCCCAACCATGTATTGAATTTGGGGCTAGGCTTAAATACCAATTAAAGGCAGTTCCAGTTAAGGAACTAGGGAACATTCGAAGTTTTAAATATTCGTTATTTGTTGCTTCCCTACATTGACATGAGAATCTAGCTACATGATCTAAAGCAGAGACATTATCTTCTCCTGAGAATAGAGTAAAATCAGGGACTCTAAATCCTCGAGGAAACGAGTGTGCTCTATCTACCCAATCAGGATAAGGCTTACTCGTTAAAGGACTGTGTACTTTTCTTAGGGTTGATCCAAATAGCCTTTCCACAATTTGTTCAATTTGTGATTGAATAGGCTCCTCTCCCATCATTCCTAGCATCGAATGAAGATATGCAATGGGTTGTGCAGGGTATGGGTGATTATTAATATCATTCTTTCCATACCTTGGGTTATTATATTGTGAACTTTGTCCGAAATTCGTTGGCCTTCTCCCCTGATAATTTCCTTCGAAGGGCTGGTAGGGATTTCCCTGTCCTACCGGAATATATACGTGTGGATTAGCTTCAGGATACGTAGGCTGTGAAGATATATTAGATGTCCTGGGATATTCGAAAGGAATCCCAGGGGTTTTATCTTTTCCTATGTTATTTCTATCTCCTGTAGGTCCTAGGCCTAAATTCGTATTAATTCCAGGAGATGATGTCAAATTAATAGGATTCGATGGTTGTCCTGTTTCAAAATTCCTAAATGTTCGTTGAGGCTCCCTAGGGAAGCCTGGTGGTGGATATCCTATTATGACTCGATATTATCTCCTATAGGTGTTTTATCTTTTAAAGTTCCTCCGCCCAACTGTATGACCTTTTCGATGAGTTGGTTATGCTTTTCAATATGTGGCTCTAGATTAACTGTCACGTTGGTGGCCATGCTTTTCGACAAGGCTGAAAATGTAGAATTAAAGGTCTCGTTTATATCTAGTATAATTTTATTTACTTCCCTAGCCAGACTATCTTTCAAATTTGCAGCTACGCTTTCTATAATTTGGTGACAAACCCATGAAGTTTCGTGTGCTAAGGCTCTATATTGGTCATTATACTCTTTTCGTTGGCTTTCTCGAGCAGCCAATAGAGTTTCTTTCATACATTCCACAAACTTCTCATGAATTTCTTGTATATCAAATTTTGATTTTCGTAGAGTTTCTTCATGAGAAGATGAGTCTTGACGTTGGGATGCTGCATTCGAAGCATTATCCTCTCTTTGGGCACTCATATCACCAGTTATATTTCTTACCTGAGACCTAGTTTGAGGCATTAAAAAAGGTTTATTTGTGGAGTGTATTTCGTTACTCCCACTGTGGTTGCCAAATTTGTTGATGTGCTTGGTACTTAGGGGCCACAAGCAACCTATAAGGACAGCCCTACGCACCCTAAAAGGTCCTAAAAAGGGTCGAGGACTATCTTGGAGCAGACCGCTCCCTATTCGAACTCACTCCTCCACTCCCCAACACTACTCGGTCGAGAGGTGAACACTTATCAAAAACGACAGTTATTATATTCGAATACTTCAACAGAAAGCCACACAAGCAAGCATAAATTGAAACTTTAAAATAGCAGGATTTAGGAAGGAATATTAAACATACTTCATTCGATCAGAGTAAGGCATACATTCAATTCAAAGCACAAAATAAAAGATAAAGAAATTATACCTCAAAAGAAGGCGTCATTGCTGAATGACTTGGTTACACTTGCTTGAAGAGCCTAAACTGATAATCTATTCCTAAGATACACTAACACTACTCTAATGTCTACTTTTTGACGTCTTGTCAATATGAGCTCTGCTGCCTTGTTCTGTTCCTTCTTGTATTTATAGGGGTCTGAGATAACTGCCCATGATCTAGCAGTTCTTCTTCTTGTCCACTTCCTTCATGCTGGTGTCCAACTTCCTCCACGTTTTCCACTTCTCTTGGCTTTTTTCGTATTCTCCCTTTTTAACTGATATTCGTATTATCCCTTCGTACAACTGTTTTCGTATATATATATATATATATATATATATATATATATATATATATATATATATATATATATATATATATATATATATAAAAAGTATTCTATTTTACAAAGACTTCTCAATATCTTCTAATTCGTTTTGACTTTGACTTCTATTGACCAGTTTATCTACTGTATTATAAGTCCAATTTTATTTCGTGTGTAACACATTTAAGCCCCTCAGCTTTGCCAAAATAATCCAATAAGGGAGAAATTATTAGGGGTCAGCAGGAAATTCGTGTATCTAGTTCGGACTCGGAATTGGTGGTTCCGAAACCGGTACCAATTGGGTACCCGCCAGTGTAAAAAAAATTTAAAGACTTTTTCCTTTTTGAAATTTAAAATTATGATTTTCTAATAAGTTATTTGGTGGTTTACAAATGTAATTTTAGTGTTTAATTGAATGGATGAATAAATGATTGTATACGTTATTTAAATTTTGTAATATAAATGAATAAATGATTGTATACGTTATTTAAATTTTGGTTTACAATTTCAAGTATTTTTTTTTTTTTTTGGTGTAAGCAATGTTCAGTATTTTGATTATAATATTTGATTTGATGTTTGTTGTATTTTTGAAAACTATTATTTGTTACTCTAATATTATAATTGATTTTTTTACTATTAAATTTAAAATTATTTTATTTAAAAAAAAAAAAAATAATTTGGATGTAATGTGGACTTGGGTACCCCGGAACCGTTGTGTACCCGGTGGATCCAATTTCTATTCCTAAGAATTAGTAACCGATGCAACCAATACCAATTCAAATTCTTAAGAATAGAAATCGGTGGATCCAATTTTAATTTTGGGTAGTGCAATACCCGGTGGTACTCGGTTGCACTCACCCCTTAGAAATTATGATAGAGACCATTCCTCCACCTTCTCAAAAAATAAGGTGGTTACTTTGTTGAAATAAATTCAACCAAAAGTTTAAGTGAATGGTTAGAGCCTTAGAGACCCAAGTAATGTTGTTATATTCCTCAATATGTCCCCTCACACGAATGTCCATTGGGCTTGAATTGTGGATAATGCACAAACCTCCTCATACCATATGCTGAAATATTTCACTTAGGAAATGAGGGCTCTTAGGATTCGAAAACATGTGTTGGAACCAACTTAACCAAAGGTATACATTGCTGGTTGGAGGTAAAGATGGATTCGTGTCGTGCCTTCGTCCTTTGCAACCGTATCGTACTGTGTCGTGCTTATAGTTTTCGTGTTTCGAGCCTTGCCGGCTCATCCAAAAGGTAGGACTAGGTCGTGCCTATTCCCATGCATGTGTCATGCCGTGCCTAGGCTTTTCGCTAATTTTTTTTGCCCTGTCGTGCTCAACCGTGCCGTTCTTCAAAATCTAGGCTCAGGCCCGTTCATTCGTGCCCTTGGTCGTGCCCGTACTTGCTCTGTGCACGTGTTGTGTCGTACAAAAGGCGAGTCAGGTCATGCCGTACCTCGTGCTAACTATGCCCAGAGCCATCTCTAGTTGGAGGCCCAACTAATGTTATATTTCTCAATAGTTACAATTTGTTTTTTTTGGGGGGGGGGCGGGGGGGAGGGATTTGATTGAAGAAGGTGTTGGATAATTTCCAACAAGTATTTGACTTGGTGATCAAATTAATTGGTAACAAACATGTATGTGTTTGTAACAATTATGAGATCATGGTAAAAGCAAATATGAAAAGAGCATAAGAGAATTAGTTGCACAATTAATTAGTAACAACTAACTCACAAACGGGTTTGTGCAGTTTTCTCAAGCGGTATGCTTGCGGTTAATTAACTACCATCTTATCTGAAAGATAAGATATGCATTTGTGTAATTGTAACCACTATTAACTACCACCTTATCTTATCCAGATGCTCATGTGAGACACCCAAAACTCTATAAATAGAGGGCATGGGAAAAGCGTTGGATATCATCGAAAAAGGGCTATCTTAGCCTGTAACTTCTATCCTATCTTTCTCCTTCTAAGTGTTCTATCTATAGGTTGTGCATTACCGCTAGTTAGAGGAATACCGTTGTATCTCAGAGAACTATTCAAGTTAGTCCCGGTTGCACCATAGGGGACGAATAAGTTCTTTAAGACAGTGCAACTGCGTGCCTCAGTATTAGCCATTGTTAACCCCTATCTACAGAATATATCCAACAATCTAAAGAACTTATTTTCGTAGTAATGGTTGCCCAAAACAGTACTTTGAAGGAGATGGCCACTAGTATTGTCAAACTTGAACGTTTTGATGGTGGAAACTTTCGTAGGTGGCAAAGGAAAATGCATTTCCTACTTACTACTCTCAATGTTGTTTACTTCTCCTCAACCCAAAGAATCTGAAAATGAAACTTTCAACCAACAAAGAGCCCGCCAAAAATGGGAAAATGATGATTACATATGTCGAGGACATATCCTTAATGCTATGGCAGATCCTTTGTTTGACACTTACCAAACGGTGGCTACAGCAAAAGAACTTTGGGAACTCTTGGAGGACGCTACTTGAGGGAGGATGCCACAAGTAAGAAATTTATGGTAAGTCAATTTAATTCTTATACCATGAATGAATCTAGACCGGTCATGGATCAATTCTATGAAATTGAGCATATTGTAGTCCATTATAAACAACATCAAGTGCATATGGATGAACATTATCTTATTACTACTATAATTGATAAACTGCTTGATAGTTGGACTGAGTTCAAAACACAAAACAAAGGATATTTCTCTTGAAACACTTGCAAACCACTTGTTCATTGAAGAGGAGTTTCGCAAACAGTCGAACTCCAAGGGCAAGGAACATGTGTCTAGTGCACATGTTGTTGAAGATGGTAAGGCAAGTACGTCCAAGAAGGGACGGTTCAAGAAGAAGAACTACCCCAACAAGCAAGGTGACAACAAACATAAAGCACTTTGTTGGATCTGCAATAGTCCCAATCATTTGAAGAAGGACTGTCCCAACCCTAACAAGAAGAGGAAGAAGGGCTCACACCCCGATTTCGGACAATCTTCTAAAGAGGGAAAGGAGGAATTTGCAGGCATGCTCTCGGAAGTGAACATGGTGCAAGAATGCAGTGCTTGGTGGATTGATTCCGGAGCTACACGACATGTGTGTAGGGACAAGGCACTTTTCAAAACCTATGAACCCTTGGATGACGAGAAGACTCTCTATATGGGCAACTCATTAACTGCTCAAGTCCTTGGGAAGGGTAGGGTAGTGCTAGAATTTACTTCCGGAAAAATTCTGAATTTAAATGATGTATTACATGTTCCGTACATTAGGAAAAATCTAGTGTCGGGTAGTTTATTGAACCGCTATGGGTTCAAGTTAGTGTTTGAGTCGGAAAAAGTTGTACTCTCCAAAGGTGGTGTCTTTGTAGGCAAGGACTATATATGTGATGGGATGTTCAAGTTGAACGTTGTTACTAATAAAATAAATAATGATACTGTTTATTTGCTTGATTCATGTACTTTATGGCACAATAGGTTAGTTCATGTGAATTTTAAACGCATGGATGATATGGTTAATCATGACTTAATTCCTTCATTAGATAAGAATGAGCATATATGTAAAATTTGCATGGTCACTAAAATCACTAGGCAATCATTTCCATCCATAGAACGTTCTTCTAAGGTTTTGGATTTGATTATAGTGATCTTTGTGAATTAAATGGTCAATTCACTATGAGTGGCAAGCGTTATTTCATAACATTTATAGATGATTATTCTAGATATTGTTATGTGTTTTTGTTGCGCACCAAAGATGAAACCATTGAGATGTTTCAAGTATTTAAAAGTGAGGTTGAATTACATTGTGAATCGTTTATAAAACGATTGAGGTCCGATAGGGGAGGAGAGTATTATAATCCCTCCTATTTTAATTCAATCGGAATTGTCCATGAACTGACAACACCCTATACACCACAACAAAATGGTGTAGCGGAAAGGAAAAATAGAGTCCTTACCGAGATGGTAAATGCCATGTTATCAAACTCGGGGTTAAGGGACGGTTTTTGGGGTGAAGCATTATTAACTGCTTGTCATATTTTAAATAGAGTTCCAAATAAGAGGAGTATGACTACTCCATATGAATTTTGGAACAAAAGAAAACCAAACCTAAGATATCTTAGAGTTTGGGGATGTAGGGCAATTGTAAGAGTGCCTGAACCCAAAAGAAAGAAATTGGGTGAAAGAGGAATAGAATGTATATTCATTGGTTATGCAATGCATAGTAAGGCATATAGGTTCATGGTTATTGAACCAAATGATTTAATAACAATTAACACTATTATTGAATCAAGGGATGCCATTTTTGATGAAGAACGTTTTGCATCTATTCCTAGACCAAAGGATAAATTGGTTGTAAATGATCAAGAACCTACTCAAAATCTTAAGGAGGTTGTAGAGCTTCACAGAAGCAAGAGATTTAAGAAAGCAAAAGATGTCGGTCCAGATTTCTTTGTATTTCTTGTTGAAGAGTCTAGGCGATCGGTTTTGGATCAAGTACCTTATTGCTTCAATTTAGAAGTCGATCCAACGACCTTTGAGGAGGCTATAAAGTCTCTGGATTCGGCATTTTGGAAGGAAGCCATTGATGAGGAAATGAGTTCCATAATGAGCAATGGCACATGGAAGTTGGTTGATCTTTCGGGGGGGTTGTAAACCCATTGGGTGTAAATAAATCTTCAAGAAGAAGATGAAAGTTGATGGAACTATTGAAAAATTCAAGGCTAGGTTAGTAGCCAAGGGATACACCCAAAAGGAAGGTATTGATTATTTCGATACCTATGCCCCGGTGGCAAGAACTACAACTATTCGGATTTTGTTAGCCTTGGCATCCATACACAACTTAGTGATTCATCAAATGGATGTGAAAGCGGCTTTCTTTAATGGGGAATTGGATGAGGAGGTGTACATGGAACAACCCGAAGGTTTCATAGTACCTGGGCAAGAAAGGAAAGTTTGTAAGTTGGTTAGGTCCTTGTATGGTCTCAAACAAGCACCTAAGCAATGGCATCAAAAATTTGACCAAGTTGTGCTTTCAAACAGTTTTCATATGAATGATGCAGATAAGTGTGTATATAGCAAATTTGAAAACAATGAAGGAGTTGTAATTTGCTTGTACGTGGATGACATGTTAATATTTGGTACTTCTCTAGAAATTGTAGAGAAAACCAAGTTATTTTTGTCTAGTAGTTTCGCCATGAAAGACATGGGCGAAGCGGATGTGATTTTGGGAATCAAAATTACTAAGAATGTTAATGGATTGACTTTATCTCAATCTAATTACATTGAAAAGGTGTTAAAGAAATTCGATAACTTCGAATGTAAATCAGTTTCTACACCTTTTGACCCAGATTTAAAATTGGTTAAGAACGCCGGAAATCCGGTTATTCAATTGGAGTATGCTAAAGTCATTGGTTGTCTTATGTATTCCATGACTTGCACTAGACCTGATATTGCTTATGCGGTTAGACGACTTAGTAGATATACTAATTGTCCAAGTAAGATGCATTGGCATGCGGTTAGAAGAATCTTAAAATACGTAAAGTACACCATGGATTATGGGATTTACTTTAGTGGATATCTTTCGGTTCTTGAAGGATTCACCGATGCAAGTTGGATCACCAATAGTGAGGATCACTCTTCCACAAGTGGTTGGGTATTCACTCTTGGTGGGGGTGCGACATCTTGGGGATCCAAGAAACAAACTTGCATAGCTGACTCTACCATAGCAGCAGAATTCATTGCCTTAGCGTCTTCTAGCAAAGAAGCGGAATGGTTGAGGAACTTGTTATATGAGTTACCTATTTGGCCTAAGCCAATGGCACCAATATCTATCTATTGTGATAGTGCAACGACTTTGGCTCGTGCTTATAGCCAAGTGTACAATGGTAAATCAAGGCATATTGGTTTACGTCATAGTTATGTGAAACAACTCATTCAAGATGGGGTTATAACTGTGGATTTTGTACGGTCAAGTCAAAATTTGGCGGATCCCTTGACAAAAGGCCTATCAAGGGATTTGATAGTCAAGACATCATTAGGGATAGGTCTAAAGCCTGTCGTTTAAATTACCAATGGTGAAAACTCTACTCAACACACATAGAGTACCTATGGGTCTTGAGTTCAAAGAGACAAAGTACATTATTGTGTAATTTGGAGCACCTATATATAATAATAGTCTTATTATTCCATCCCAAAGGAGGTGCTTGTTTCCCACTGTTTAAAGGTTAAGTGTTGAACTCTTAATAAATCCCAATGGAAATGATATAGATAGTAACATAAGTATTCTGTGTGTTATCCCTGGGTATGTCAGGTGTACATGTGTAAATTGATGATATCAATAAAAGTGCTTATTTCTATCTATATATTTCCATTTTGATATTCGTGGGATATTGATGGGATTTACCTATATGAGTGTGAAGTGGTGCCGCTTCTACGAACCTAGGGCTTGGGTTCTTATGCAATCATGAATAGATACGGACACAAGGCCAGTTCACGTGTCGGTTTGCTAAGAAGTGAAGGACGTGGTTTGAAGTACCATGTGTGATTGAGCTTTCGTTAATCAAAGAGGATAGATGGTTGAAAGCATAGCCTACCACTCTATTCTGATTAATTACAAGCTAAGTTCGCTAACTAAAGGTTCAATCGCGAGACACCTTTACTATGCATGGACTTCTAAAAGTTAATTGATACTTGGTGATCAAATTAATTGGTAACAAACATGTATGTGTTTGTAACAATTATGAGATCATGGTAGAAGCAAATATGAAAAGAGCATAAGCGAAGTAGTTGCACAATTAATTAGTAACAACTAACTCACAACCGGGTTTGTGCAGTTTTCTCAAGCTATGCTTGTGGTTAATTAACTACCATCTTATCCGAAAGATAAAATATGCTTATGTGTAATTGTAATCGTTATTAACTACCACCTTATCTTATCCAGATGCTCATGCGAGACACCCAAAACTCTATAAATAGAGGGCATGGGCAAAGCGTTGGATATCATCGAAAAAGGGCTATCTTAGCCTGTAACTTCTATCCTATCTTTCTCCTTCTTAGTGTTCTATCTATCGGTTGTGCATTACCGCTAGTTAGAGAAATACCGTTGTATCTCAGAGAACTATTCAAGTTAGTCCCGGTTGCACCATAGGGGACGAATAAGTTCTTTAAGACAGCGCAACTACGTGCCTTGGTATTAGCCATTGTTAATCCCTATCTACAGAATATATCCAACAGTAGGCTCTATTTGTTTTGTGAAGGAAGAAAAACAATGGTTTTGAATCATACACTAATCTATCCCAAGAAGGATCCCAACTTTCAAAAGGGTAATAAGGACTATGACCTGCTTTAGATTTCATAGATACATAGATTCCCCTAAGCGATTTTCAAGATTATCACTTGTAGTCGCAGTCACCGAGCTTGCTCTGATCTCTCTTTAATACGAGCTATTTGAACTTGCCTTTTAATTTATACACGGGTTTATATATGATAGGGTTAACTTTTGTATATGACAGGGTTAACTTTTATTAATGATAGAGTTAACTTTCATAAATGACAGGGTTAACTTTTATACGTGACAGGGTTAACTTTTATAAATGATAGGGTTAACTTTCTATACATGACAAGGTTAACTTTTATACGTAACAGCTTTAGGTTTTCAATTTCAAGGGTGAAAATCACGCTTATCTCATCAAGAATTAAATCATTTGATTAGCAAAAAAACAAATTAAAATCATTAAAGCTTCCTCTTGAATTCTTAATTTCATGGAGGGTGGTCGGGCAGCGGTGGTCTATTCGGAAACCCACCCCGCCTACTTTCTCTCTCTCTCCTCTATTTTCTAACTTTGAGCACCACCCCACCAGTGTCAGGTAGCCGGCGGGCGTCCTCCGACCGGTGAGCAAGCTGGTGGTCCACCTACCACGGTGATTAAGCTCCACGTCGCCATTAATGGCGGAATTCGAAGCTGCAGGTCAAGGTGGGCAAACATGCCAGAGGTAGGGGTAAGCATGGGTAAGAGAGAGAAAGTGAACAAGCATAAAAAAACCAATAAAAAAAACTAATGGAACCAACACCATAGATTCTGGTGGGTATAGAATGATGGCGAGAAATGAGTGAGAGCTTCACTGATGTCAGGTTCTTTCTGGGGAGGGATGGGTGAGGTGGGAGTGTTTCATTGGTCCAGTTAGTTTTAGGTGCTAAAGTCACGCATTAGCTAGGTTGCCGCGATATCTGACCCAACAGCAGTATCCGGTATCTGATACGTTTTGGATACCGATACTTATAGGATACACACCCGATACTTGGAAATATGCACCCTATACGTATCGGAGAAGTATCCTATTTTTTCGTATTAGTTTTTTCCCAAAATAATTACGGATACTCCTCGGATACACGGTGGATACTTTAAAGATACGCCAAATCAGCAAACACTTCAATTAATTATATTTTTTTGCAACAAAGATTAAGTATTTCTTTAAATATATCTTTATGTAACCCAAAAGAACTGACATCTATTTCTTATCATTGTCTCCATCTTGTCTGATATGAGGGCTTACGTCTACCGGAGCAGCTGGTCGGTTCGTCAACTCTCTCTATCTTCCACACATACATACCAGCAATTAATTAGTCATCAACTTACTCACGCGTTTTTTATCTCTGATCTTGTATTCTTAATGGAGAATGGTATATAGATGTTAACAATGCCAGTAAAGGTCATAAATTGAATTGTACTTAACCTTCTTTTTTATATTTTTTATTAAGTTGTTATATCATATATTTTATATTATATTTTTGCCGTACCCGTATCCTAGAAAATTTAGAATTGCAGTATCTCACACCCGTATCCGTACCCGTATTCGTATCCGTATCGGTATTTGTGCAACCTAGCGCATTAGACGTCAACTAGAGCTGGAAAAATTTGACCCGATCCGAGAACCCGACCCATACCGACCTGAAAAGTTTGGGTCTTGAACAAAGAATTCCAACCCGAAATCCGATACTTACCGAACCTGGAAAACCGACATGTATTGGATCAAACCCGAACCCGCTCTGGGTCGACCCGTTGGGTTGAGGCTTTCAAAACAAGACATATCAGCATGAGAAAAGTGAATGACAAAAAGCTTAATCATATCAGAATCTTTTACATATCAACCAATTTTGACATATGTAGTTTCAGATTTCTCTTTAATAAGGGTTTTTCTAATCCTTATGAAACGATCTTAACTAATTGTTACATAGTAGCGGTTTGATACTTCGTATGTATTAGTAAAAACATAATAACTTGTAAAAACTTTACCAAATAGTTTTCAAGTAGATTAAAACCATATATATTATGTCTAATAACATTATAGTGTGCAACTTTTTTATTTTAAAATTGAAAATAGAATTAATTATGCAATTATAACCTAATTAAAAAATAAATGCACAACCTGTTGGGTCGACCCGAACCCGAACGCTCTGGGTCATGAACAAGCATTTTCCAATCCGAAACCGAAACAACCCGGCCTGTAAATGACCCGACCGAAACTGACCCGACCTAACCGACCCGTTTGCCACCTCTAACATCAACCATTCGATCTTATAAATTAAGGGTTAAGATGTGGTCTCATAGTTATATATATATATATATATATATATATATATATATATATATATATATATATATATATATATATATATATATATATATATATATATATATATATATATATATATATATATATATATATATATATATATATATAATTGGGTCCTTTTTCGTGTGGTGCAGACAAGTGGGACGCCACAAAGGCGTGCCACATCGTGTGGGTATGACACGTAAGCTGCCACATATGCATTGCATCCACCGCGTCATCTGTATATTAATTTATTTTTTTTTTTTTTTGAGAAGGGAATAGGAAATTTTCATTAATAGAAAAGTCATACGACATCTACAATCAAAATAACCCTAGAATATACTAAATCAATAATAACAACACAATTTTTGCTAACAAGACAATTGACAAGGACATCTCGGTGCGACTCCCAACATGCATAGTAACCATGTGCTTCCTTTGATGTATCTTCATCTTTGACGGAAGTGGAGATCTTCACCGCGAGCAAAGAAATCACTTGCCTACAAAACTCAGTTTGATACCATCGGTTGTATGTATATCCGGTCCCCAAATTCATATTGAATCTATAAAATAGATATCGCACCATAGGCGAAAAGAGAATCCTACGAAAAGGAAGAAATGAAAATACCAATAGACTCCACAAAGGAAGAGAAATTTATTCCACCTAAAGCGAAAAAGAGTAGAAATCAGAGTCAAACTAGATGAAGAACATCAAATACAGGCTGAGAATGACCTAAATCGGTCCTCTCGGCCTGAAACTATAATGAAAGATGAGAAGAGGCAAAAGAGAAAAGGTAGGGTTTTGAGAGGAGATAAAAAGGAGACTAAACACCCTCTCTAAGGTAAGACGATTGTCATCTGTATATTAATGCATCATCATTGTTGAATTTAATACAATCATTATTTAATGAAATTTATAATTATTAGTATATTATTTTAATTTATAAAATAAAATAGCTTTCGTTACGCAAATTAAATAAAAAAAATCTAAATTCAATGTCATTGCACCGGAAATGAAATGTTTTTCAAATTTTTGAGATGTATATGTGGTATATTTGGTCAATATATAGGATCCTTATGTGTGTGATGATGACACGTGAGTTGCCACGTAAGCGAGCCACATACGCGAGTCTTTGACATGTAAGTTGACACGTATGCAAATCATTCAACTAATGCGTCATCATGCATGATTGACTTTAACATATAGTAATGAAACATGAAATTTATAATCATTAACATGTTGTTTTCAACTACTACAACATAACTAAAAAATTCCTTACACAACTCTATGAATTAAATCGAAAATGAAAAATGCTTTCAAGTGAGATTTATAGATGTGCTATTTTGTCAAATAAAGTCTTGCATTTTCTGGGAAGAAGTTAGAAGTGATAAAATATGATACGCAGTACCATGCATATTTTAATAGTAAGTAAAATGAAGTCTAAAATCATGAATATGTTATTGAATCTAGGTAATTTTCATGTGAAATGGATAAATGTAAAAATTTTATTAGTACTTTTTTTTTGAGAGGAAATTTTTTATTAGTACTTAATAGATGAAAATACGAGAATATGATATGCAATGTACACATTTTTGCCATAATTTGCAAAAATACATTAACAATTAACTTAATTAACTTAATAAAACGAGCCCATGCGAAGCACAGGGATAAAACCTAGTACAAATAGAAAAATGGGTGTTCTTTGCATAATGGTATGACAACTTGACGAGGTTGGTTTAAAAATGTTGTTACGTACATTTTGGTGGTTCGAGAAAGTTGTTAGTCTTGCTATCTCCATATTTCAAGGTTTGTAGTACATTATGTATTCAATTTTCTGCATAATTTTGTTCCAGTCCTAAATCTTATAGGAACATTTATCCCATGAGATATTGAGGGGAGAGAGAGGGGGACGGGAGAAAGAGAGAGAACGGGAGAGCAATTGTTCTTGGCTAAACCTACGAGTATTGGTCGGATGCACCCACTGAATAAATTTTCATGCTGAGGCTTGGGGCTCGCATTCGTAAAGACACGTCTTTTTCCTTTAATTTGAGGGCTATATTGGAAGATTTTGGTGGTTCGAGAAAGTTGTTAGTCTTGCTATCTCCATATTTCAAGGTTTGTAGTACATTATGTATTCAATTTTCTGCATAATTTTGTTCCAGTCCTAAATCTTATAGGAACATTTATCCCATGAGATATTGAGGGGAGAGAGAGGGGGACGGGAGAAAGAGAGAGAACGGGAGAGCAATTGTTCTTGGCTAAACCTACGAGTATTGGTCGGATGTACCCACTGAATAAATTTTCATGCTGAGGCTTGGGGCTCGCATTCGTAAAGACATGTCTTTTTCCTTTAATTTGAGGGCTATATTGGAAGTTTAGGAGTATCCGACTACGTGTAGCCAAAAGCCCAAAGCACTACGACAAGAAGAGAAAGGGAATGTGAGAAAGAGACGATGGTGGTCCACTAATCTAACTATGTGGTCCGATGTTTTAGACGATAAAAATTGATCCTACATCAGTACAACGCTATTTGCACCAAATAGGATCTAGAGTCTCTCTTAGCCCTTCCTTCATGTGAGTAGGCTCGCTTGAGCTCCCATCTTGTTCAGATCCAAGTCCAAATATGACAAAACTAAAAACATATCCTAGTATTTTTAACTTTTGCAATGGTGAATTTAAATTCGAGTCGAGCCCTAAATAGAGTCGAGCCAAGCTTGAACCTTATCATTTCCAACTTGGCGAGCTTTGAGCCAAGCCAAAAGTTTTGAGCCAACCTGACTCGAACTCTACTCAACTCAACTCAACTCAACTTAGTTACACTTCCACTTAGGGATGACAATGGGGCGGGGCGGTAGTGGATATAGGTAGATCCATCCCCATACCCACCTGGATATTTTGATTCCGCCACCCGCCCCATCCCCACCACGGGTTGGAGATCTCAAATCCACCCCCGTCCCACTTACCCGGCGGGTATCCACCTCCACTCCATTTATTGGGTGGGTATCCTTATTCGCTTTATACCCGCCCGAAAAGAAACGAAACCCACATTTGGATCTACCTCAAATTCACCCTAAGATAATTTGCAAGGAAAAATTTAAGCCTTTTGATAAACAATAGCATTAAACAATTTTATATATTTGGTAAAATAAGATTTTATATATTTATATTTTACATTTTTTATTTTTATGTGGGTATGGGGCGGGACAGATAGGTATGAGGCGGGGCGGATAAGCGGGTATAAGGTGGGGCGGGACTCCGACGGGTATCCACTGGGGGGAAGAAGGCAAACCACCTCCGCCCCATTTCCGTGGCGGTTTTGCTTTATCAAAACCATCCCCACCCCAACCCCACCTAGCACTCCCCAATCCCCGCCCCAACTGAGACGGATGCGGAGCAGTATCCACCTGTACCCGCCCCACTGCCATCCCTACTCCCACTCCTACCTCTTCCTCCAATTGAGCGGGCTTGCTTGAGCCTCATATCGTCCAAATCCAAGCCCAAAATAAATAGATAAAGAAAAAAACAGCATATCCTAATGTTGCGTACAAGGCCACAATCTCATATACCACACGGTTCCACAGCCCCACACTCCACACACCAAGTAGGCCACCAAGCCAGCCTTGAAATTCGGAACAACAAAAACGAACCACAACTAGCATATTCTAATTCTATACATGGTCCCACCATATAAAAATTCCCCAAAATTGCTATGAACCACTAATACTTCTCCACGTGTAAAAGGTCAAAATGTGAAAGCGTCATTTTTCAGCGCACACATGTTTGAAGTAGTAATCGTATTAATATAACGAAACGATCTTGGAGGATTCGCCACATCTTGCTCCATTTGCATCTTCACCTCTGCCTTCACAACTCCCCTTCCCAGGTTAGTGATCTCTTCATTTTCTCTCTCCTCCATTGTTAATATTTTATCTTCCGTTTATGTTATCTTGTTTGTTCTTGTTTCTGGGTTATGTTGTGATGATTAGAAGTTGCAATTTTGTCTGGAATTATAGAAATGAAAATAGTTTTGTGGGTTTGTTTTGATATTTGTTGTTGTGTTTGATTTTGAGATCTGTTTGAATTGAGGGTTAGTAATGAGGAAAATCGTTAATTTTGGTGAATTATGAGTTGGGTTTTTATTAGAGTGAGATAAACTGTAATGTGGGGCCTTGGATCTGTTTTATTTATTATTCCTGTAATTATTGATTATATGGAATTTTTCCCATGAAATGTTCTGCTTTGGTTGTCTATTTTATCTTATTTGGTTTGGAATATTTCTGTTTGTTTAATTGGGGGTGATTTTTGAGCCCCAAAAAAGGGGTTTTATCAGTAAAGAAAAGAGGAAACAATGATTGAAGCATTAGAGTTAATTAGGAGTTTAACCGGGGAATCAATAGAGTTGGCACAGAGGTTGTTGAGGCTAAAGATTGCAAAGAGAGCTTGATGAATTATGGCAAAGTATTCTTGTAAACCAAGGAAGCTTTAACTACTGCAACTCTTGCCTTTTACATTTTATATTTTGTCTTAGGAATGGTATGGGGGTTGGAGACAGGAACTGGTTAAACTTTATTTTGTGCATAGAACATTAGAACTGGATCATCTGTTTAAAACTTTAAATTATCATTGGGATCACTTGAATATTTACTTTTATCTCTATCACTGTCAACCATTTTTATTCCGATGCGGTTTGTGGCATTTGGGAGTAGAAAGGAGAAGTGGTTACTGTGGCATAATGGAGTTTTTGTGGTCATTTGGTGTCTTTGGCTGGAAAGGAATGCTGGGTTTTTCAGTGAGGTGGCCACTTCGGTTGATTTTCTGTGGGATTGGGCCACTTATCTAGCGTCTTCATGGGCTAAAGCTGCGGGGGGCCATTTAGGGATTTTTCTGTTACTGATGTCCTATGGTGCGCTAATCTGTAAGTAGTTAGTTTTGAGAGGACTTCTTGCCTGTATTTTTCAACATTTCATTAATACATACATTCTCTTTCAACCATCTTAATGAAAATGTGAACCTTATACTATGACATAAGACATTATATTTTCTTCTATCCTTATAATTGATATGAACGATCTTGGTTTTTAGTATTGTTTCATGTTTCTTTTTTCTTTTTTTTAAATACTTCATATCCTTGTGCTGGGGTCATTGTTTGTATTTGATAATATGCATTATATTAGCTCTTGTATGTTTTGGCTATGCTTTTGTTGATAGTTTGTTGTAGGATTAGACATGTCTGGTTAAATTTTTAAGATTACATTTCCAAAGTATTTATGTCTTTCTGTGAGATTTGATGATCTTTACTGTTCCCGAGAGGCAACTGCATCTATGATGAGCAAAAATCTACCTTCTCTGTTTGCAATATCTGATGCCTCTCTGTTGTATACTGTGTAGTACTGTAGTTCCTATTATGAACATACTGTGTAGCTGTCTTTTTTCTTTTTAAATCTCTTCCATCTTCGCAATTAATCTTACACTCTCATTCTCTCATTACAGACTTGTACCTGCTCTTCATGAATTCAAACACCTCAGTGACATCTGTGGTTTCCTGCATTCCGGGAAACAAGAACAAGTTCTTCCTCTGGATTTTGGTTTGCTTACTGCCAAAGTTTTTGGGGACTGCCATTGTATACGTGAACTTCCTTTTGGTCAAGGCTATTGATAGGAGTCCTTCAGCTTTACGTGTATTGTCGTTTGATCCTTAGCTGTGAGTGAACTGGACCATCTGCATCATTGATCTCTGTAGCATAATTTGACAGCATGGTTTCTTCTCAGTTGTCCGTGTTGTCCAAGAGTTGCAAATCCTTTCAGAGCCAGTTGCCTTTCCCTGATAACCTACCAAAGACTATTCCTTCAGATGATGAAGAGTTTGACTTTTCTGATGTTTTTGGTCCCGCACCATTGCAATTCCCTCTTGAACTGAATGAAGGGAACCTGGAAACTACGACTGCAGATGTGAATGACCTTGTTTATGATGACCCAGTTGTCGTATCGAGGCGATCACATTCTCTGGTTGGTCCTTCTGTTTGTGTTAGTCAGTCGCTGAAGCTCAGCAAGCTCTGTCTATGCAAGACGGAGGACGCTGATGTATTATTGGAGTGTATGACTGGAGTGACTATTGAGGAACTCTCAGATACTTCTGCAGATGATGATGCAAAGCGTGTGGAATTGGTGCAAGATGATCTGTGTATGAAGGAACAAAAGATAGGCCTTGAAGATTTTGAGATAATGAAAGTAGTCGGGCAAGGTGCATTTGCTAAGGTATACCAGGTGCGGAAGAAGGGCACATCTGAAATATATGCGATGAAGGTCATGCGGAAAGACAAAATAATGGAGAAGAACCATGCTGAGTACATGAAAGAGGAGAGAGATATTTTGACAAAGATAGATCATCCTTATATTGTCCAGCTCAGATACTCATTTCAAGTAACTTCTAATTCCTTTTTCCTGTGTTATTTTTATGATGCTTTCTAGTCGTTACATACTCTGCTTCCACCGACCCATTGAGGTGTTGGACGAGTTCTTTCTTTCAGGAGGTATTCATGCTAAAATGGTGGTTGATGCAGTAGTGTGGATTCAGTTTATCTTTTTGTCCTGTGTTATCAGCTTCTGCTTAGCATCTTTATTTTGACCTGCAGACCAAATATAGATTGTACCTCGTGCTGGATTTTATCAATGGGGGTCACCTTTTCTTTCAGCTTTACAATCAAGGTCTTTTCAGGTACACTTAGTTTATATGTCATGACATCTCACTATCTCAGATGTTACTTTGAAAGTCAACTGATCAATACTTGTGATTTCAGGGAAGATCTGGGTCGCATATACGCTGCGGAAATTGTTTCTGCTGTATCTCACCTCCATGCTAATGGTATTATGCACAGGGATCTTAAGCCTGAAAATATCCTCCTAGATGCTGATGGACATGTATATTTCCTCCTTCAGCTATTTCTCTATCCTTTTCTAAGCTTTTCAAGCCATCTTGATCTTCTGCATTATGTTTGACATTGTATACTCCCTTTGTAATAGGTTATGTTAACTGATTTTGGTCTTGCCAAGCAATTGGAAGAGAATGAGAGGTCGAATTCTATGTGTGGGACAGTGGAATACATGGCGCCTGAAATTATTCTTGGGAAGGGCCATGATAAGGCCGCAGATTGGTGGAGTGTAGGAATCTTAATCTTTGAGATGCTTACTGGACAGGTGAACAGTTATGAATTTCATTGATAGATTATTCGACATTTTGATCTTCCAGATAGTTGAATGTGCATGGTTATACAACATTCTAAGAAAAAAAAAAATGTTCACTACTCATCCCTTAATGACTCAAGTGTATGCTGCTGCTGCTGGAGACTATTATGCAAATGACATAAGTTAACTACTCACTGGAACTCAAATGAGATAACAGTGTCTTATTGGCTGGGACACTAGCTATGTATATCTGCCGCTGTTGTCATCTCTGTTCCAACTGAGAAACTCTATAATGACATGGTTAAATCTGAGTGGGTTGTCATGGACTTGTGGTGTTATATATTTCAGCTAAGAATGATTTGTTGCTTTTCTGGTGTCCATGTAGTATCTGGGGTTATTTGGTGTTAAGGCATTATGAATCTAAGGTAGAAAATAACACATACCTGTCTCACACATCTCCTGCCTTCTACTTGTGCAGCCTCCTTTTTGCAGTGGTAACAGGGAGAAAATCCAGAAGAAGATTATAAAAGATAAGATCAAGCTGCCAGCTTTTTTATCAAGTGAAGCGCATGCCTTGTTGAAAGGGGTAAAGATATATGTTTATCGTTGGTTTATGAATTAGGCATAGGTTCAGTAAGGTGATTAGTATGCAAACAATAAATAGTCTGGGGTAAGGCTGTACATTTTGGGGTGCCGCCCTTGTCAGAATCCCACTGGCACTGAGGAGTGGTGGGGTGGTTGTTTTTTTTAAGGCTTGGAAATTCAAAGCCATGCCATTTGTATACTCTGTTAAAGAGCTGAAGTGAGGTCCTTTTGTTTTACAGCTGCTGCAAAAAGATCCAAGCAAGCGCCTAGGCAGTGGAGCAACTGGAAGCGAGGAGCTGAAGCGCCACAAGTGGTTTAAGCCCATTAACTGGAGGAAACTTGAAGTTCGGGAAGTTCAGCCAAGTTTTCGCCCAGACGTTGCTGGAAAACTCTGCACCGCCAACTTTGAAACACGCTGGACCGACATGCCACTGGTGGATTCTCCAGCTGCCAGCCCCAATGGCAATGGAAATCTCATCTTCAAGGACTTCACATATGTGAAGCCTGCAGCAAGCTTCCTCCAGAAGATGAGTCCTGTGAATGAGCATGCTTAACGCCTTGGCCTTTGGCTTTGCAACCCTTTTGTCTGGTGAAGATGTTAGATGCGTGAACCAAATTAAATCTTTTTTGTTGCTTAAAATTTGGACATGAGTTTTGTAACACTCACCTTATATTGTATCCGTATGATGGAGACTAAATCTGGGTTTGAATTCAATTCAAATGTGAAACATGGAAGTTTTGCTAATCATATTTTCCGACCCTCATCCCCTCCCCATATCTACTGCTCGGCGAGGCAGTGACTGGTGATGAGGATCCGTAAACAACATTGTGCCATTTCAGAAGTTTCAAGTGGTGTCATAACATCTTTATACTTTGGTTGCTTAACCTGTCAAATGGAATTCAAGAAAGTATGGTAGAAGCTGAAGGTGTAGTAAGCTACTAAGCTGCTACTGTATTACTATTGTCTTCCATTCTAATTGATGGGTAATTCTACAAAACCATCACTCTAGTTTTCGTCCCAGATGCTGTGCGTATGTGGTGTGCTCCTAGGCTATAATTGTCCTTTGCACTTGACACTTTTCTTCTGTTAAATCTTTTTCCTTTTTGTTCTTTTGTTTTTTCTGTTGGAATATAAATGGGTTGGTCGTTTTGCTAAATCCTGAGACTTGTGAATGGTCGTGTTATCTTTCTCCACATATAATCCTTCTGAATGGATAAACGTAGGACTAGCACGTGGCAGAAAACCATCCACTGCTGACAGTTCTTTTGTGTGCCTTATTTTCCCCCTCACTTACCCCCATCAAGCTCTTGCCGTGGAGAATCCATGGCTTCTGCTCTACTATCTCCAGCTGCAACTCCACATTCCACGTCCATTTCTCTCTCCTCGACCAAACCCATCAACCCCAATCATTTTCTGTCATTCATTAATCGCTCTAAGAGCAACCATGTAAGGTGTAATGCATTTTCAGAAACCATAGTACAAAACTTGGTTGGCAATGTCGATTCTCATTCTTTGCCTATTATACGTTCTGGTTTTGCAGAACTTGAAAAAGTTACTGATGGATTACCTGACATGGAGAAATGGGGAATCGCGGTCGTTGTCGGGTTGGCCTGGCTATACTTGACTGCAAGGCCTGGGGTGCTTATTGGAGCCATTGATGCATACATTCTAGCTCCCTTGCAAGTTGGTCTTGACAGCTTGACAGGAAAAAGGAGACTGAAAAGGTCTGATTTTCTTATCACAGGCAAATTAGGAGAGGGGTCCTTTGGGGTGGTTTATTCTGGCGTTGTTGTGCCCAAGAATGTGAATGTGGATGAAATAAGCACCAAGAGGATCACTGCAAAAAATCTTGGCTCTGACAACAGGTTCAAGGAAAAGGTCATATTGAAACAGGTAAATTATCATACTTTCTGTTAACACTTCTCAAATATGGGGCTGTTGTTTAGGGTGTTAATACTAGTAATAGTATAGGATTGCAAGCTTTTGTGTTCAAGTTTCATGTCCTTGGAAGGAAAAGGTTATATTGAAACAGGTAATTATCTTACCTTCTGTCAGCATTTTAGATATATGTTTGTTATTTAGGGTTTTGCAATACTAGTAAGAGTATATGATTGCGAGCTTTAATCCTCAAGTTTCATATCCACGGAAAGTTACCACTTACAAATCCATACCATTAAAAAGAACCCAAAATATAAGTGATAATAACTTCCGACTTCATAGGAGATCATCTATCCTAGTACTGTTATTGCCTAAGCGTGTTTTATGTCGGAGCATGGGTTGGGGCTGGTATTTCAGTGCTAGCAAGTTGAACCTTTTTCCCTCAAGAAAGGGCCGCTACCTACACTTGGCCATACTGCTTTGGATGAGGATGATTGTTGAAGTATATAGCACAAATGGAAGTGATAGTTTCTTCTCATCCTGAATGTTATGCTCTAGATTGTAACAGTATATCCTTTACATTTGTGATCTAGTAGGTAAAGCTTGGAGTTCAAGGGGCCAAAGAGTGTGGTGAATTCGAGGAGTGGTTTAATTACAGGCTAGCGAGAGCTGCCCCAGATACGTGTGCTGAATTTCTTGGAAGCTTTGTGTCTGACAAAACAAATTCACAGTTTACAAAAGGTGGAAAATGTCTAGTTTGGAAATTTGAGGTACCATAACTGTGTTTTGTTTTATGTTCTAGATAAAGCTAGAGGTTCAAATAGTAGCTTTTCCAAAATGTTAACCTTTTAATCATTACCAGGGAGATCAAGACCTTGCTGATTATATGAAGGACCGCAACTTCCCCCTAAATTTAGAGGCTATCATGTTCGGTCGTGTGTTGGAAGGACTAGACTCTCTCGAGCGTGATGCATTGATCATCAAGCAAATAATGAGGCAAATTATAACATCACTTAGGAAAATACATGACACTGGCATCGTTCATCGAGATGTAAAGCCCGCAAACTTAGTAGTGACAAAGAAAGGGCAGATCAAGCTCATAGATTTTGGCGCAGCAGCTGATCTTCGAATAGGCAAGAACTATGTTCCAGATCGTGGCTTGCTGGACCCTGACTACTGTCCTCCCGAACTGTATGTTCTCCCTGAGGAAACCCCAACGCCTCCTCCAGAGCCTATTGCTGCATTACTATCTCCTATTCTTTGGCAGGTAATTCAAGTTTTATCTGTTTCTTTCTGAAGGATATATGTTGAATTGCAATATACATATATATGGAAAGTTTAGTCTAGACTTTGGAACCATTGAGGAACTGAATCTCAAAGGCTTTTTGTTCTTGTGAACACTTAAATATCTTGTCTGACATGACATGGGAAAGGTTTTGTTTATCTTATTCAAACTTGCACAGTTTAGATACTGTGATAGTGCTGAATAACAATTCAAATGAGATGGACTAAAAGATATTTTGGGCTCTTTTAGCACCTATGACTGGGATAATTTCATTTTAACACAAAGTATCACGCCTGACCCTAGGATAAGAGGACAATACATGAGATTGGGACACTTCACATTAGGTCACAAATAGGAGAATGTCCCTGAAAAGTGAAAATGGTCTTATCTCCTCCTTGGATCTGCACTTGCTTATGGTCCTTGTCTGAGTAAAACAGGGCAACAGGTAAGGTCAGCTTCTATAGTGTCAGAATTTTAGTTAAGAAAACGGCACCCTTTCCAACAACGGAATTTTAAGCTGTAATTTATGGTATTTGCTTCTGTCTGATGAGAATGTCCATGACTCTGAAAGGGTCCTAGAAATGTCCTTTCTTCATTAATAAAAAAAAAAAGAAGAAGAGAAGATTCCTGATAATATGTGCTTCATGGCTTTTGCAGCTGAATAGTCCTGATTTGTTTGACATGTATTCTGCTGGGATAGTGCTCTTGCAAATGGCCATACCCACTCTGAGGTCCACAGCTGGCTTGAGAAACTTCAATATGGAAATAAAGGCTCTTGGATATGACTTGATTAGTTGGAGGGAACGCACTCGGTCAAGGCCTGACTTTCGGATTCTTGATCTTGATAAAGGCAGAGGGTGGGACCTTGTAACGAAACTCATCTCAGAGAGGGGTTCTCTCAGACGGGGGCGTTTATCAGCTGCGGCTGCTCTAAGACATCCTTATTTTTTGCTTGGCGGTGACCAGGCAGCTGCAGTCCTCTCAAAACTGAGCTTGAGCAGATAATAACCCTTGAGATATTGCATCTGCTTTTCAAGCTTATATTATTTATGTAAGTATCACTATCATCATCAGTATGATCTACTACATAAATCTTAATGGAGCTTTGGTTAAGAACACGCTCTTTAGAAGCAAATTTACCTCTGGTTTACTCTTAAGATTGGTTTTTATGAACACCTATTTAAAACTGATACTTAGGCAAATCTTAAAATGGAAAATAGTCATTGATAGCATGATTTGTGTTCCTAATTTTTTGGCGCTACAATGGAAATGCAGGTGCAAAGTGGTCGGGGATGTCATTTAGCTGTGTGTTGTGTTCTCAGACCATCTGGCCTTGGAGTTAGTCAGCAAGTTTCCCGTCTTCAAAGAATTTTGATGATGCACTGCTGATAGTAAACCACATAAGTATACTGCCATCATATTCATGCATGTCTTGAGCCTGAACTGTTTATAGTATAGTTCCTCAAAAGCCTTTTTTCAATCATTAACTGAATTTTTCTTACTTTTCTCGAACAACACATTCATACCACTCTGTCAGTTCTCCTGGAAAATCATATGAGCTACCTCAGGATGTACTTGAGCCACCTTTTTAATTGATAGTGTTTCAACAATGGTGACCATGCAATGTGAAGATCAAGAGAATGAAGTGCACTACTGTCTTATGTATGTATATAAGGAATACAGAGTTTTCGCTTGCACTTTAAGCCTGTGGCTGTATCTGTATGTGTACAGTTGGTTCCAATTTGCTTTTCAATTAGAGTCTTTGAGATTCAGAATGTATGTTCATCCATTGAGACCCTTCTTCAAAAACAGCAAGGCAAAAGTGATCAGCAGAAGAAATTGGTTCAAGGAGCACTTCTGTATCTCAGTTTTTCCGAGTTAAATGATATGAGGCCATCTGTTTCTTTACCTTCTGTGCTAACTTTTTGTTTCTACACCACGCCTCTATTCTTTGTTAGTGTTATCCCTTCTCTTACACCTCATCTAGCGTGACAACTTACGAGTAAATATAACCACCTTATGGATGAAATTTGATCCTAGTAACAAGAAGAGCCTAATTGGCACCCGGTCCTGGTCTGACATATTGATGAGATGTCTTGAAATACAAATTCTTCTACCAGTTAGTAAATATTACATTGTGAAGTTAAGGTATTCTCTTGCAGATTTGGGGTCATAATTTCAGAATCCTCTGCTAATAAGTCTAAAGGGAGAAAGTGCACCGGCGGAACTTGCAGACTTCCAGTGTTGATTATGAAATTAACTTCTTATAGTAGCATCTTCATCTTCATCTTCATCCTAACAGTTCAATTAGGCTAATAGAATTTCTGGGTGGATCCGTACACTTATACTGTAAAATTGTTGATAAAAAAATTTCTGAACCAAATACTTGAAATTACATTGTTTTATAATTAAGAACTAGTCTGAAGTGCATTGTTTTATAATAATACGGCTATACCAACAATTTCATCAAACCAACCGTGGTTAATTACATTCTGTTAATTAAAAATTGATCAGAGTTCTGACTGATCTAGAGCATGCAGCCTCTTCTTGCAACCCCAACGACAATGCCAACCACACGCCATGTTAATGAGCTGAAGCCTATCAGAGCTAAGAGAGATTATATTTGCCATCGATGGAGATTTGGACAGAATCACTTCATATCCGTCACCCATGTAGTCTGTGCCTTCAGGGAAGAACTGCCACATTAGGCTTCCAGCACCACTTCCACCTTTTTTGGCAGAATCGACGATAGTTTTGTACACCAACTTATATATTGTCTCCCTAAAGGATGAGTTATACCCTATATCCTTTGTTGATACACCAAACTCAGCAAAAACAACAGGCATCCGAAGCGTCTTCTCTGCATCTTCTATGTGAGCTTGCATCCATGACTTGTAGAACTGGATATGGGTATCGGAGATTGTTTGCGATATCCTTGATCAAAATATTTGTTTCCATCGGCAATGTAAGTAAAAATATATAATAACAGTAACCAAAATCAAATGAGAAAGTTCAATTAGACATATAAGTATATTAGTTTCTATTATTGCTTACCAAGAATCTGGATAACTATGAACAGAAGCAAAATCAACACCTAAGACTTGATGGTGTCTAACAAAATCAGTTCCCACTTGGGTGGCGTATGTATTTGGGTTAAACTGATCCCTATCAGGGGTTGAGGGGCCATAGAATCCTTCCGAACCGATTCCAAGCAAGTGTTTTGGATCAATGCTCTTCACATAGGCAGCCATTTCTTGTATCCAAGCCTATAAACATAGAATTCATCACCATACAGATAATGGTTTTAAAAGAGAAAATCTTCATTACTGAAAGTGTAAACCCAAATAAGAAACACAGGTGAGGCTTATAGTTTTGTTCTAAGTTCATTGAAAGGAAACTTCCCACTTTTCTCCTAATAGAAGGGAATAAAGTGTCTTAAGTAAACGAACCTGCAGTTTATCTCCAGAGGGATCAGAGGTGCAGCGAGGCTCATTCATCAGCTCCCAAGCGAAAATGGTTGGATCATCCTTGTAAGTAACATTGGTAAATGTATTGACTCTGTTGAGCACCGTCTACATGTGGTAACACAATAGAGGTAAAATGACATTAGACACTGTCAGTCTGAAAGCATGCACAGTGATTATAGGGCTTCCAAACTTGGAAATCGAGAACCTGCCTTGACATGATTCTTATAGTAGGTCTTGAGAGTTGAATCAGAGAAGAAATCATCTTCAGAGCTCACATTCAAGCCAGCATTTTTACCCCATTCTACATACTTTGGTTTGCCACCATAGGCACTCCAGTTGTTAACCAAGCCTAGTATCAGCCTGATATTGTACTTCTTTGCTTCACTCACAACAAAATCCAAGCCCTGTGGGTCAAGCAAAATGGAAACATACATCACGTTTTATACAACATACTATACGCTTGAAAATCAACCGCGTCATATAACCTACTATACAAATAACAGCTACCTTGAAAACTTCTTCGTCGTAGACAGATGGTGATATCTGCAGAGCTTGATACTGGCCATCGTTATAAGCCCATGTCCTACAGACTGATAAGCCAACAGAGGATGCTTGCTGGAAGACCTCACTGACTTTTCCTCGGGTAGATTGATCTGCAGCAAATACCATAAGCCAGTAGGTGTTGAATCCATTGAAGTAGAAAGGCATACCATTCACCATGAATTGATTTCCTTTCTTCTCCACCATTGTCCATGCATCATTTTCCAACTCACACATTCTAATCACAGTAAAAACTAAAACAAAGTCAGAAAATGTTGAGAGATACAGGAGAACCACACGAGACTTTTAACGCGGAAAAAATGACATAAAAACATCATAGGTTTTAGAGAATGTTTACCTTTGCTTACTTCCATTAGCTTGATCAAGTTCACAATGACCATCTGCACTTACTCCAAGTAGAACAAGACATGTCATTAACATGAAAATTTTGAAGCCTGAGAGTTTTCCTTGGACAGCCATGTTGTCAACACTCAGCAGGCCACATCAGATGATTCATGTCAGCTACCTAATATATATACAGTAAATATATTTTCTTTTTCCTTTTTATTAGTGTCTTTTAAACAGAACAACAGAGTCTGTTTGCATCATTTTCTCTTTGAAGCAAAGTTTAGAGGGGTGCCTGTCATTTTCGATCTCTTAAACCCTTTTCGGTGTGCTAGTTTGTTCATAGATTGTAAACACAAACATTTACTTTTTAATAACTGGTGAACTCAATAAGTTTTAGTTCCATTCTTTCTATGTTGATTATGGAAACCTTACCAAATAGCTACATTTCGTGTACACAAGTGAGATGTGATATTATGGCCCTGTCCATCAATATAAACCATTTTCCCTTTGTGACAAGTTTCCCATATTCAGCTCTTTAGTCTTTAGGACATTTCTGTCAAATGCTCTTAGGCAGTTCTAAGCCGAGTAGCAACATTGTAGTAATTTTCTGACAGTCGGTATTGTCTAAGACCGTTTCATGGTACAACGATCCAAAATAATAATGTTTGTTCAAAACGTAACATTTTTGTTCGAAAAGTAACATTTTTTTTTTCCTGAGGCCGAAAGTGTTATTCGACACACTTTTTTGTCTAAAAGCAAAATTTTATGTTCAAAATGTAATATTGGTCACACAGTAAGACCGTCTTATGTGAGTTTTTGCGGAGTGCGTACATCAGTATACAACAATGTGTGTAAATAACTCTGCCCTAATTCTGCCCATGGTAATTAACTTATCAGGGAATTCTATATGTTTCGAAAATATAAATTACCAGATGTAGTCATGTAGAAGATCAGTGAGCTTGTAAGTACGAGAAACACCTAAATGTATTTTTACACACAAGAGGTGTATGTCATTTTAGTAAATAGACTGTGCGCAAGAGTCAACACATCTTTGCACATTCTTTTAAAGGAAAGCATAACCAACTAAAACAAATAATGCACATGGTTTAATTAGGAATGACTTGATTCAGGAGCCATAAAAGCAATTGGCTCGTTCGTTTACATACGTGTTTCTGGTTTTGATTTTGACATGTTAAAAAGTTGCACATTATAATCTAATCTAATATATATAAAGTTGGATCATGACAGCCACTGCATCGACACGTGTCATGCCATGTCACTATTTCAGTCATCATCATATCTAAAAGGCAATGCCATGTCATCCAAATAATTAATGACAATACATGAACCATGTTATCTAATTAATTACGATACATGAACATTATTAATTTCATAGATATGATACATTAACTTAAAATAAATTTTGCTAAAAACTAGGTACAACGAATCTATTTTATAAGAGAAAATATTCCTAATATATATAATCCATTTTTTGGTAGAATATACATATGAAATTTTTAATGATTCTCCAAGAAGTTGGAGAAATATATAGATTAGTAGAATAGTTAAGTAACATAATTATTTTTTTTAGTATTTTTTTAATTAGAAAAATAAAAGATTAATTTGTCTACATGGACCCAAATAAACAACCGTTGCATAATACATGACATTAAATAAAATTATAAGTGATTCTCCATGATGATGGATAAATGTAGTAAATTAGTACAATATTTAAGTAAAATTGGTGTAAATATAACTATTATTTTTTTAACCAATTTCTTTTAATTAGAAAAATAGAAAATTAGTTTGGCCATGTGGATCCAAACAATTGTTGTGTAATACATGACATTTAAGTAAAATTGGTGTAAATATAACTATTATTTTTTTAACCAATTTCTTTTAATTAGAAAAATAGGAAATTAATTAGTTTGGCCATGTGGATCCAAACAACTGCTGTATAATACATGACATTAAACATAAATTATTTTTAGATGAAAAAATATTATTAATAATTTTAATACAATGTAGACCAAAGAGAAACAAAAACGTTAGTAATGGGTTTTGTCATGGTAGAAAGTTATAGAGTTATACAAGCACGTAGAGGTATTAATATTTCGATTGATTGAGCACGTGAAAATGGTATTTAATTGTAAACCTATCACTTAAACTATTTTCTTGAACAAATTTTTTGGCCTATGAATTTTCGAAAAAAAGAACATACTATAAAATGATCCTATATAAAAGTTGATCATAGCGTTGTTGTATTCACACGTGTTTTGCATGTTGCCATGTCCAATCATCATTATATTCAAAAGCTAATGCCAAGGTAACCAATTAATGTGGATATGAACCATATTATATAGTAGTAATTAATAAATAGGATACATAAATATTTATTTATTTATTTGAGTGAATGATACATGCACATAATTAAACCTTAAACTAAACTATACCAAAAACTAGATATATGAATTTAATAAGGTAAAGTAGTCAAAGTAATAAATGCATAAAGACTTTAAAACTAACTAATAAATTAACGTATTATATATGCATCTAATCTTTATAGTGATTCTATACCCCAACAAAAGTACATGGTTCATGGAGATGGAGCAATAAGCTAATTTGGTAAAATAATGTGAATAAAGTAGGTTTAAACACTGTTTTCTTCAATAAATTCTTTTAAGTATAAAAAAAGAAAGAAATTATTTTATCTACATGGATCAAACCGTTGTCATAACACATTACATGACACATAAATAATTTTATATAAAAAAATATAAATCAAAGAGAGATAAGAACCAATAGTAGTATATTGGCTATTAATAAGCTCGGTAGATAAATTTATGGACTAAATAAGCACATGAATGTATAAATTCCATAAGGACATTATATCACGATGGTGCACGGTTGTGAATCTGTCATTTAACTATTTATTTGAATTCTATTTTAAAGTATGAAAATATATAAATTTAACTTATCATTTACATCTAAACAATTATTATTGTATGTCACATGAGCAATTTTATACTCACATAGCACAACTTTGGTTTTGTACGTGTAACTTCCATATTAGTTATTATAGACGGTATTGATAAATCATTAACCTATTTTCTTGATATCATTCAAAATATACTTTCTAATGTAAACTACAAGCCCATGCATCGCACAGGGCATACACCTAGTTAGCCTAGTGTTTGGATAATCATGATCAGTTTAAACTTCTTCACTTTCATTAGTCAACTTAAATATTGAAAAGTACGAGTACCAACTATTATTTACTAATAACAATCTTCAACTTTATCCAAGTGATGAATCTCAATAGGCTCCCGCCCAAACAAGATAAAGAGCGAGTATCTGTTATACGCAACCTTACAACTTTGATTTGATACACATTGACTATCTGCAATAACACCAAATTAATCATTGAATACATATATAACTGTATTAAAAAAAATTTGAACATCATTAGGCTTTCAAAAAAATTGGGTTTATTCTATCGCGATCTGGTTCTAAACTCAATTACATCGACTTCTAATGTGTCCTTATAACCCAAAGGGGAAAAAAAAAATCTAAACCGCACAAAATACAACTAATAGAGGTAACACAACAAAGTGGTAGTAAAGAAATCGAAGGAGTACTTTGAAGTGATGTACAAAACTAAAGTTGTAATGTCTCAGTCACTTTGCACCAAAGGTCAGAAGCCCCTAAGACTAAACTAAGATCAATCCTTTTGCAAACGGTTAAATTGTTAATGCTAGTTGGATAGGCTTAACGAAAGGGGAAAAAAGTACGAGTGGGGCATGCAGTGCCTTGTTGAAGAACAAATCCTTTGCTTCAAAGGAAGACAGCAAGTCACAGAGAAACTAAGGGAGAGAGGTACCATACATTAGGAACTTAACTTCCCTGCAGGATCGTGCAATCTACTCTTTGCAAAACAAAGTAATGCTTGCGAAATCGAAAACGCCTACATATAGAGCAAGCTTAAGCAATAGTAATGTTCATATGGGAACATTCCTGAAACATTTATATACAGTACAGTGTCACGCAAAGAAATAAAACTGAATAGCAAAAACAAACAGGAGGATAATTTACCAGAAGAGATTGTAGTGGATACTAATTCGAACGTACCTGACATCATTGCAACCGCGAAATGTAGCGAGTTAAGATTACCATAATTCAGGAAAAAGCTCTATGCTCAAGTAACTACAGGAATTTTCTTCTTTCTGGAAAGATTTGAAAGCAGTATATGTAGTTGTTACCACTTTATAATCAAAGTAAAAGTTTGGCAGTTGGCATTTGCACCTGCTGATGAACTGTGCTCTGCTTGGCCTTGAAAAGTTTGCATCAGAGAGAATGAGGAATATACCACTTTCGACAGTAAAACAAGAGTGTAAGTCATAAGAAAGCATTGCTAAATGAAGTTTGGTATTCACATTCTGTATATACAACTACAAAACCATTATGATTGAGCCAGCTAACACCGTTTTTTCAAATATGTATTCACTTCAATGACTGAGTCTGAATTTTCATAACAGAAATAGTGGCTTTAATAGAAGAGCAGAAATTATTTGAGAGCATGAGGCTAAGAATATGTACGGTTGACAAAGAAAACGTAGTATCCGCTACTGCATTTGCACTTCTTGATCTGTAAGCAATAACTAACTCAGGCCTGTTCGCCTTTGTCAATCGTACGTAAGTGAGAAGAAAACGTACGAGCAATGCAGGAAATCGAAGCATTGTCCACTGATAATTAAAGAGCAAAAACATGAGACAATCTGAGCAATCCATCGTCAGTTCATTTAACTCATGTATGATAGCAATGTGAATTCCTGCACCCTCTGATAATGTAGAGAATATCATAGAAACTACAATATACTCGCGTGAAGGAGCAGAGAGAGAAAGAGAAGGGGAGAGAAAAGACAGAAGGAACGTCAATAGGAAGCCAATAACAATTTCATTACAATCAATAATCTTTTAGGAGTAACAGCATTGTGGCCACAGAGCACTGAAACAGCAAATCCCTCATAACAGCAATTAAGCCATTGAGGTTCCTACCAGTATCTCAATTGCTTCACTTTGTCATGAATCCATAAATAAAATGGCATCAAGTCATGTCCCGGTCTTCCTATGCTCTACACGAGCAATATAACCAGCTTCAGTGGGAGCAACAGATCTTTCAGAGCCGCACTACAAACAGGTAACATAGTATAATCAAAAGAACAACAACAAAAAAAACTTCTGCTTGAATGAGTAAAGACTGTGCAAACCATCAGAATAAAGAAAAAAGCATGTTAGACAAAACAACTATAAACCACCACCCAGTCAAGATCTTGAAATATATCAAACTCTGAGCTTAAATATCTAAATTGTTCGAGTCCTGGCTGGGCAATTTCAGCTGGATCCACTTTAGTAAAAGAAAAGAGTTCATGAAGTCTTACGACTTAAGAGAATAAACTCAATTTTGTTTGCTTAGATATGAGAATAAAACGCCGAAAGATTGTTCTGTACCACAGTATGTGACAGAAACAAGAAAGATTACCAGCTCACACTGTAGAAAGAGGATTCAATTTTCATTTGAAAGAACTGTGTCTGCACTTCTACAACAATGACAAGAACATATTCATCTATAAACAAGGACCAAACTCATTCAGAGTTCATTTACAGGAAAGCCAAGTTCCTGGAGCAAAATTAAGGTCATTCATCAGTTGTCACTTAGTATTTCAAATTCAAAGTACTCACTAATACATCTTCGTAATAAACCTTCAAAACTTTTATGAGAAAATCATCCCTTAACCATCAATCTGTTCTCTCCGTATATCTAGTGACCCACTTGTTGCCGAATCTGTCAAAATGAAGACAATAACATGCTCTGGCTGCCTATGCATCCTGATTATATCAGAGGATCAGAAATGCAAAGAACTTCATATCTCTATAAAGGAACTAGCACCTAGCCAACAGATTACTTTCTCGCCAAATCAAGCATATTATCATAACGTAAGTGCTTTCTTTTTTCTAAATGACACTGAAAGTGCTACTTAACACAATAAGTCGCAGAACTCCAAATTCACAGATGGAGCCAGGGGTCTGCATATGAACACACTACACACAAAGCACAAGAAATAGGAAGTCATCAACAGAGCACACATAAATGGAAGACAGTGGGTGTGAAAATGTATCATATACAAGACAACATGGTCCCCAATCGCAATAGTACACACATATTTGCAGCATCATGATAATGAAGTCTTGGGGCGCGGGATGCAGGAGTCAAGAATCTATAACAGTGATACCACATGCGACTATGAACTCAAACATGAAATGAGATTTATGGCCCAAATGGTACAACTGTTTAAGAGAAGCGACCTCAGCAGGATACCCATACGGTTTGCAAAGTTCCACGACATTGACAAAGATCATCTTTGATGAGCCGTCTGTGTGGCGGCCTCAAAACTGTTCCTCGTTTATCATTAGTGAGCCCAGGATTATGTTCATGCAAGAAGCCAAATATCCTCTGCAGGAGCTGTACATTGACTAAACCAATTATACTCCTCCACAACTTTAAAATTAAACAAAGGCGTATATGCAAGAAAGCAAAAGGCAAACTGAAACACATAGTCAACCATAATGAAGCTGAAAGCAATTGCCTTTCTCATTATCAAAGCATGCCAGCTTGCTCAATGGAACATTTCTACTGGAAGATCAGCTTGTTTGATAACAGATTTTGCCATCCTATAAACAATGTTCTTTGCGCACGATGGAGCACCCCTCACACACTGCTTGACAATCACGATGGTCTGACAGAGGGAAGGTTTTTTTGGGGAAGGGGGAAAGAAACAACTGATAATAAATATATGCATAATAGTTAATACATTCATAAATTTGCAGCTGCTTGCTATCTCATTTGCAAAACTTGCAAGGAATAATGCCATCCCCACTCCCTCAAAACCCAACTGAAACTTTCTGTGAGTCCTGATACCAAGCTAAACACAACAACATCAAAAGTAATTCTCTTAATTGTCCTATGGTCAAGAAGACAAAATCAGATACCTGCTTGTTCAAATATTTGATAACGCTTACTTGTGTGAGAGACTCCCCAAGATCGTTCCAGGCACAATATGCGCAAAAGCTCATCTAACAAACTTTAGGAAACTTTAACAATGTCACGCTATCAAATTAGTAGAAATGCACCAACCCAACAAGGTACCTCTTTGTACGTGTAATTGGGTTCACTTCCTTCACATAAGTACCTAGATTGTTGAGCAGTTCTGTCTTATTTCCCATCCTCATCATCATTATCTACAAAAAAGGCAAACTATATATGTATTTCAATTCTAGAGATCTGAAAAAGCCCTTATTAGCAGAGGCAACTGACACCGAGGATAGAAATAAATATCAGATAAGCACACGCCAAATTTATAAGAAGCTCATACATACATACACACCTTGAATAAAGAAACACTAATATGGCCACCCTCTACCCACAATAATATATTCTAGCACATGAAAAGACACTGTCGTTACTCCCACAAAGTTGAAAGAGGAAGCTATGAAGCGATCTGGCAATTTAAAAGCTTCACAAAGCTGAGATCCTCTAAGGCAATTTATAGAAAATAATTGGAACTGATTGTTCAAATTTGTTCCATCCAGGTCTTCTGCAGTATCGACATCATAGTCACTGAATCTATCGGTTCCCACCTGCAACAACTGAAAACGTTTCATTCTCCATGTAGCTTAACTACAGCAAGAGTATCTGAATAGAATTGTTCAACTTACAGGTCTCTTTTTCTTCATTAAACCAGGCAAAATATCACCTGTGCCTTCAGATACTGCAAGAAAGAAACAGATAACATCCAAATAGCATTAACAAACAGGAAATCCTTCCATATCCTATCTAGACAAGCAAATTCTAAGGGCAGGCCAAATTTATCTGGCACAGTCCAAGCAATATCATGTATGTCTGCACGTACATAGTAACTTATCTGCTATCACTATAAAGTTATGCCGGGAATCATCCACATGGTGATGGACAAACAACAGCCTTCTTTTTCTTCTTCTTCTCGGTTGGATAAAAAAAAAAAAAAAAGCAATCTAAACCCCTCCCTCCAAACCCCAAAGTACAGCAAAGATATAGTGGCTTTGAATAGTATTGTCATATGTATCCTGGAATTACAACACACTACTAAGTACTAACTAAGAAAACCAAGAATTACCTTCTGCTGCATACATAATATATAGCATCCATATCAACTAGAGCAAGATACTGGTTTGTCATTCTGGCCCATGTCATACTGGTTTGTCAAAAATTTGGGCCTTAATCAAGTGACCACAAATAAGTCAAGTGTTCCAATCCAAAATTAATTGGCAATGGGTGGAGTAACCCACTTGTTTATATGCATACCAAAGGCCACTAAATCTTTCCATGTGCGACACAAACTCACTTCAACAACATGTTCTTCTCAATGTAGCCCCAAATAATAATGATCAAGACCACCACAGCATGATTATCAAAACAAATGTCCTTGAAGACATAAATGCCCTGTCTAAGGATATCCAAACATTTAAAACATGACCCTAATAAAAAATAAAATAAAAAAGAAATCCTATTTAAAATTAGATCAGTTAGTAACAAAACTCAATCATTTCCCTCTAGTTACTTCACTTTCATGATACAATACTGACCATATAGAATAAATTAACAATAACAAAAAGTACTGCAATTATAATAGCAAGCTAAAATTTTTGGTGATAGCAACAAGAACTTACTTCAAAGCATATCTGCCATAGGTTCTTCTGGGGTTGCATTAACCATGACTACCAAACCCTGCAAGGCATAATTCCCATTATTTTAGTGAAATAATGAGATCTAATTGAAGAAATAATTCCATTTTGTAGTGTTTTATAGAAATTGAATGGGATGATTTGAAAAAGACCATAAGGCTAACAAATCAATCAAGACAATCAAGCTAATTCACAATTCAGTTGATAATGATGAATACCCACGACAATAGTTAGACCTGTCAATTCCCGACCCGACCCGTTTTTTCAGGGTCCTGACACTGATTTTCCGACCCGGAATCCGGTTTGACCCGAACCCGATTATCCCGGTGTTTTTGGGTCAAACCCGACCCGTTAGTGGGTCGACCCGTTTGACCCGCAAAATAGAACAATTTGTAATTATAAATAAAAAGTTTAACTAAGTTATCTTAAAAAACCATCTAAAATTTTTTTTTTGTGTTTCATTAACTTTTTCTCTACATATTTGTTCTCTGAAAATGAGAAATTTTGCTCTTAACTACCCTCAAATGGACGGAATTATATTGTACAACTTATCGAATAATTAATCAAAATATAAAAAATATCATATAGGTGTATATACATTCCAAAACGTGAATAAAATACGTATGTAGTTAATACAAGTTATAAATTAGAGTATATGTGTACAAATATAACATTTAAAAACATAAATTGACTATATAATTGACGAATAAAATAAAATAAAAATTGGGTCACCCGACCCGGTGGGTCGACCCGAACCCGACAACACTGGGTCAGGGTCAAGTATTTCTCAACCCGAATCCGAAACGACCTGACCCACTAGTGACCCTAACCCGACATGACCCGATCCGAACCCGACCCGCCCGACCCAATTGATAGGACGTAGTAATTTGATCGAAATATTGACAATGATAACAAAGATGATTGTTGAGTCCTACGTTTTGATGTTTAACAAACAATTGAACTTATCTTATGGTGGCTAACAAGAATGCAAGTTGTGTTTGGTTGCTTGGTTTTGTAGGTAACCAAATTACAAAGTTGATTAATCATTAGATTGATCTTTGGAGTTTGAGTGGATTATCAAGATAGTGCAAGAAGTTGTGGGTGTTGATCTTCATGTATTTACTTTATAGACTTCTTCTAAGTGTCTTGCATGTTTAGATTATGTAGCAATTGAATTGACAATGCATTGGAACAATGGCTAAGTGTGGTGTGTGCAAAGCTGAGTGGAACGAGTAACTGAAACAGTTCCTGTAAACTGTGAACCTGTTCCACCCAGCTGACAGAATGGACGAAATCTGGATAAGTTTTTCTCTGAACGTTTTTGTATTTTCGACTTCTAAGTTGGAGATATTTTCTTGGAAGAAAAGTTCGGTTTTCATAAAGGATTTTATTTGGGAAAATTAGTTTTGAAGAGATAAGGAAACGATCTTTTATAAAGAGTTTTATTTTCCTTAAAGTGTATTGCCTTATTGCCCAAGTATAGAGAAGATAAGTTGTTATCTTTTTAGATAATAAAGGATCTTTTCTTTGGGTATATTTCCAGAATATATTAGCTGGATATCTTCAGTATAAACGTGATTTTATTTAAGGGAAATTTATTTTTCATCTTAAACTAAAATATCTCATAATTTTCACATTTTATTATTGTGTTTATCTTTTGGAAATTAGGGTTTTGGTGAGATATCCTTTTGGAAAATATCTAGAACTCGTCTAGGTTAAATAGACTGAGTTAGGATCAGGTTTGTGTGTGTTTTTGGTGAGGAAAAAGTCCATACATCTAGAGAGAACACAAAACCTTCAATAGCCATTGTTGTTCAGCTTGTTCTTAAGGTGAAACTGTTCCGCTAAACCTGTTCCATGCATAGTCAATTTATGTGCTTCTAATCCATACATGCTTGGCACGTTAGGTTACTTTTGTAATCTATTTTGAATTACTTCATTCTACATTCTTAATTTCTTATACCTCAGGTTAGAGTTAGCTTGGAGGGTCACAACGATCTAGAGTTAGGTTGTTGATTGGTAGATCTTGAGTAAGGTCTACTTGAAGGGCTTGTGTGTACTACTTTGGTTTGGCTCCACGTAATAACATAAGTAGCTGTCAAAAATCCCTAAGAGGGTCGTGGTTTTTACTCCTATTGAGCCTAGGAGGTTTTCCACGTTAAAAAATTCTCGTGTCTCTTTCGCTTGTGCTTGTATTGTTTGCTTGCTTCTCATATAGGAATTGTTCAGGTGGATCTGTTCCACCTTGTTGTTCCCTTGGCATTAATTCAGCAAAAATAGGTTAATTTAGTGCGAAAAACGCTTGACTCAATTCACCCCCCCTTCTTGAGTCTATCACGTGCATAACAATGATGATTTACGAAGCAAAGCTGAAAGCCCCACATTTTAAAGTTTTGCTCAAAACCAACAGTTGAACCCTAAAAACAATTGAACTGTGAAGTTATTGTGTACAGTTAAGCTAGGGGAGAAAAATTCAAAGAGCGCGGTAAAAGGTTTCACCTAAAGCCAACGGTGGTCGTTTTGGTAGCGCAAAATTTATTTATTTGTTTCTGAATAGGAAACAAAACTAGACTCTCAAAGCTCATTATATGAGGGAGGGGTGACCCTAAAACGATAAACGTAAATCTTTTTTTCCACAATACCCCTAGCAAATTTTAGCCCACTGCGGTAATGCCATCAACAACAACTTTCATCACGCATCGCCATCGTCAAGCACCCACCACCCCACGACGCCTGTTGATTGAACCACCCCCCACTCACCCACGTCATCGGTCGAACCACCCACCCTAGCGCATCGAACTCTCTGCCTTCTTTCTCGCCGTCAACTTCCTCCTCCCACAACCTGCACCCCACAACCAATCTCTACTAGACCACCACGTTACCCAACCCAACTAACATTTATGAACCCTAAACAAAGAACAAGTTAAACCATTTCAATTTCAAGTTATAATGATTACCCAAATAAGTAGGAGTATCTATCACTAATTTTGTCAAAAATGTCATCTAATCATATCTGTAGTTTTGATTTATTTTAGGTCACTTTACAATCAATAGGCAACGATAATTTGAAGAATTATAGAGAGGAAAAAGAATTTGGAGAAGGAAGCCTCTTTACAATTAAGAAGGGTACTTTGGAAAATGTTGTGAAAAAAATATTTACGTTAAGTAATTTGAGCTAACTACCACATAAGGACCTGAACTATCACAAAAAATTAAAATAAGGATCTCAACTATGAAAGTGATGGAATGAGGACCTCAAGTTAACTCTGTCAACTTCCGTTAGTGGTATTTGAGTTTTTTATACTCTATTTATTATTACTCTAATTTTCTGCCTTTTAGATTTGATTTCTTTTCTTTTCTTTTCTTTAATTATTATTTTCAACTCCCCAGCCCCTCTCTCTCCTCAATCCCCACCACCCATCCAATCGCCAACTCCCCCTCTCTTTACCCCACCAGCCCCACCTCCTCTATGGATACGACCACCCACCACCCCGGCCCCACAACCACATGTCCTCCTCCTGACCCCTCAACCACCACCAGAAGCCACCACCATCACCATTAACATCACCACCTAATTTGAGGAAAGAAATAAGACCACTACTTTAGCCTACTGGGTAACAATGAACGCCCGCTTTAGGCTACTAGGTTTTTTTTTTTAATAATTAGGATTGTATTTCATTAATAACGAGTCTTCAAACTTGAAGACTGCATATACAACTACACAACAAAACAATAGCACCAATATTGACAGTAAAGACAATACTACAGCACCAGTACAAAACTCCTGAATTAGACCTCAAAACCAAGCAACAAAAAAACATTACTCTACGAATCCCCTGCTTCACCAAAAACAGCAACTGAGTTTGCGCTTTGATCATGGAAACAATGAAAAATTTAGACCAAACTCCTTTGATCGTGTATATTCCAACCGCACAGGTACTCACTCCCTCCCTTGACCCTTCCATCTTGATTGTATAGCTGATTTAGGCTACTGGCTTCTTCCATTTCCTCCCAAAACTCTTGCTCAGATTACACTAAACACCTGTAAAACATCCAAATTCCAAATGCAGCATACCTCAACTAGAAAAACTTTCAAGACAATAAATTAAGACACAACAAACACCCAACACCGACAATCACGTCTTTCGACCACGAAATCACAAACACAAGGATTCAATGCACTAGGCAACAAGAAATCAATACATCAAAGAAGGAAAAAGGGCAAATCATGAAAATCCCAATTGCTCTGAACAACTAGGGTTGTTTTTGTCCCCATAAAACCCTTTTTCAGATACCTGGGCAGTTCTAAGGACTTGAGAATTTGAAAAAACAAGCAACCAATCAAAAACCCAACTTTCTAATTAACAAAAAAAAAAGGAAAACAAGGATTGAGGGAAGTGAGATGAAGAGTGAGGAGAGAGAAAATAACCGCTATAGATTAATTCAGAGAGAAGGGTGGTCAGGTGGTGGTGAGGGGAGAGAAAGGGAGGGTGGTGACTATCTCATGGGGATTGAGGAGAGAGAAAGGGGGATGGGTGGAAGACGGAGAAACGAAAGAAAAAAAAATCAGAGAAAAAGAAAGAAAAATGAGAAATAACAAAAGAAATATTAAAAAAAGCACTATTCTAAACGGAAGTTGACGGAGTTAGAATGAGGTCCTCATTCCATCACTTTCATAGTTGAGGTCCTTATTCTAATTTTATGTGATAGTTCAGGTCCTTATTTATTAGTTAACTCTAAGTAATTTATGATTTACGTTAAGCAGTTTCGCAATAAAAAATATCACCCTCAATGTAATCAAGGACAGCGAATAAAAGATCGAAGGTGTGAGAGTTTTACTACTTGAACTCTTACTTTTTACTCGATTTTAGTAATGTTGATGATAAACATCTATCATCTATGGGTATTCGGTAAATATTTTGAAATTATAGTCAAAACTTCATTTTGTAGTAAAAACTCTTCTTTTTAGAAGACGTGCATCATCTGTGCTGAAAATCCGAGTACTCGCTATTAGAATTGGAATTGGTTTGAAATCAGTCCAATCAATTCCATTTTTAGTGCCAAAAAATAGGAACTGGTACCAACCAATTCCAATTAACTTCATAACTTTTGGTAACTGGAACCGATTAGGTAACCCGCGGAAATCATTCCAGTTCTAGGTACCCGAAATCATTGGATATTTGGAACCATAGATGGAACTGGAACCATACATTTCATTTCAAAATGCAAAACATTCAGAATTCCCACTACATTATCGTCAATCAAACGCATTGTAGCAAGCAATAGGTACATTCTAAGTTACTAATATTTATTGGTTTTACATTTAGTTATTAAATACGAGTATAACTTATTTGATGTTTAAAAATACTAAAAGAAACTTGTGGGTACTCATTGGATTCAATTCTGATTCCTAAGAATTATGAACCACTAGTACAGTATTTGGTGGGTACGCGGTTACACTCACTCCTAACCGTCCCTCGATGAGTTAATTTTTGCATTTTTTTATTTCTTTTGGAAAATTAAGATCAAGATTTAGGGTTCTCATCTTAATGAAGAGCCTAATTTGAGTACAATGCAGTAGGCTTGCAAATGAATAATAGTTAAGTACTATCCCAATTTTAAGTTTTTAACGACCATTAGTCCATCAGAATTCAATGTGCTTACAACGCTGCTTTGATCACCGGTTCACCGCTATAGAGTACAGACTACAGTTGGTTGAGCATATAATATAGCCACTGATTAAGGAAGTCGTATAAGTCAATAAATGAAGCAATTAGGACGCTGGGTCCATAACTTCATATGATATGTCCTACCAGCTAAGGGACACAGGCCCACAATCGGTGCAAAAATAAGGCTCGGTCCGTTTCGTCGTCAACATGCTGCATTCCGTTCCGTTTCGTTTTATTCCATGCGGTTCCGTATCATAATTTGTACTCATTTTGCATTGTCTCACATTTTGTTTTATTATCCGCGTCGTTCCATTCCTTTTCAATCCGTCTGTTCCTCACCGTATTGTACCATTCCGTTCAGGAGAAAATGACCTAAATGGCCTCTAATCCATATGCTAAACTTGGATTCCTTATTTCCATCAAAAAAAAGAAAAAAGAAAAAGAAAAACAAGGATTCCTTTTTCTCTCCTAGTTCAAAGAAGTAATTCTATGAAAAATAATAAAATAAAAGAGTAAAATCTGAGTATTAATGTATGAATTTTATGGTGGATATAATTAAAGAGTTTTATTTTTATAATTAGTTAGTGTTTTAGTTCTTGTGCCTATCGCCAAAACTTGTTTCCTTATAGTTGAATTTCATTTAAAAAATATATATAAAAAAACATTGGCTCAAAGTTCGTGGTCGTTGGAATGCTAATATATAGAAGCGACTATTCAAGTACGTGAAAATGGAATAGCATTAGCACAAGAGATTTACAATGTCTTATGGCCATTATGGATATTCCGATCCCATTTGTACCCAAATGGGTACACCAACCTTTTAAAAATTAGGGGTGGGGTTTAAAGAAAGTGAGCCCTATCTAGAAAATTCAGAGGGCGTGATTTCTGAATCGAGTGGATGTACCTAGGTAAAAAATGTGAGATATTTTTCATTTAACTCATGGTTATTTGTTTGAGCATTAAGAGGGGTAATAGCATTAGGTGTGTATTGTCTTAAGGAGTTAGTAGGGATCCTCTAGAAATGAGAAAACAGTACCTTGAAAATAAGGAATGTTCTTGGAAATTTAAACCATCTTGAGGAGAGAGAAGATGAATGTTCTCTACCGTTACAATGAGGATTTAACTTCTTATGGAGTATATATTATTTTAGCAGATAAAGTGTTGGAGATTTCTCGCCCTATTACTATACTATTATGACCACAGCGGAAGCACAATAAATAAAATACACATGATAAATAAACACACATATGATAAATAAACACACACAATATTTAACGTGGAAAACCCCTCTTAACTAGGGGAAAAACCACGAACCACAAATTGACTACTAATCATCATCAAAGATAGAATTACATCGATAGACACTCAAATACTAATATCTCAATCTCCTCTAGCCAGTAAGTGACCCTATCCCCTCACACACTCATATCTTTGATGGTCTCACAACCCTTCCACTACTACTACCCCACATATGACTTAATGCACGCGAAAGCCACAAAACTATCTCCTCCTCATAACCTAACTTTTGAGGTCAAAGTTAGAAACCCTCCACATAACTTTTGAGATCAAAGTTAGAAACCATTCACTTCAATGGCTTGGCTTTCTACACACCCGCACACTCACACCTCGCATAGCTTTTGGGAAAAGCTACAAACCCTTCAACTCTCCAACTGCAACCAGGGAGCTCTCTCTCTCTCTACCTTGGAGCTTAGTCAATTTCTTCAATCTACCACCACTCATATTTATGGCCTCCAAAAAGACTCCTCCTTCCATATGACTACTACTCCCTACAAAATTAGCAAATTACTTTCCACACAATTACTTCCAAATAACAAACCAGTGTTTCCACACAATTACGACCCAGAGTCTGAAGACAAATCAGTGTGCCGCCTTGACAAGAGAGGTGTATTTTTAGTCATTTACTTCCAAAGGCACTTGAAGCAATCCTAAATATAATGAACAACAACAAAAAAAAAAAAAAAAAAAAAAAAAACAAAAAAAAACCCAACAAGACTTTACTTTATTTATTTGTTAAAATGATTTTTTATTTTGCTTAAGGAAAATAAAACTTTTACTGTACTGTATTAATTTTGGTTGTTAAAATTGATTAAAAATACTTTTTTTGAATATAAATTTTCAATGGTCAAGATCACTTTTGCGTAGATCAATGGCTATTATTAATCTCTTATGGTAACTTGCGGTGATTGGCTATTATTGAAAACTAACACCCAAACCTTCAACTTTTTACTAGCAATATATATATATATATATATATATATATATATATATATATATATATATATATATATATATATATATATATATATATGGGTATAAGCGCTGATAAGGTGACAAGTGTCACTCTCCGGTTGGCTCATACCCAAGATATTTAATTAAAAGTTTTTAATTTTATTTTTATTTTTTTAAAGCTGAGTTATGGTTTGAATACTTATTAAACATAAATATGGGGTATTAATAACTTTGATTAAATCATTGTCATTATTAAAGTAGTTAATGATATACATAATGAAAAAATAATAATAACCAAACACTTATATAAAGGCGGTAGATTTTTTGTTAAATATATAATAAAAGTATTAATTGGAACAAGTAGAATAAAAATTATTAAATTTTTATTTTTAAAAAAATTATATTTTAATTTTTATGGTAAAATGAAATAGATTTTAAAATTTTTGTATTGAATTTTGGATAATATCTCAGATAACGTGACAAATGTCAAGTAATGATTGATTTTTGTTTTTTTGTTTTTTTTATATACAGTAATGAGTTATGATTAATAAATATCATATAATAATCATTATAGTCTGTTCATATATCTTATTTAATGCAATCTAAAATGGAATTCATGTATAACTTAACATCATCAACTGTTAACTAAAAAGGTAATGTAAGGATGGTAGATTTGACTATTAATTGATTATAATAAATCCTATTTGCATTCAAAAAAAAAATCTAATTAGGTATAGATGATGAATTTTTGTGGGAATAGATGCACATAATATAATAAAGGCTACATAGTTGTGGGTATAAGCGCATGTAACTACAAGTATCACATCTTGATAAACTATTTTTTATTTTATTTTATTTTTTGAGATTGTGACTGGTGAGTCCTCCCAATTTTTTATATCCATTTGAAAGAAAGTTAGACTTTCAACTTTTAAATTTTAATTAGCGAAATACAAATTAAGGGACAATTAGAACGGATCAAACCGGTTAAGGGTATAATCACCCGTTTGACATGTGACCAAAAATTTTCAAGAATATGACGAATAAATAAAGTGACAAACAGGGTCACATTTAGAGTGACAGATTATTAAGTTAAGTATATTTGAGGTACAACGTACAATGGCAGGTTAGGTGCGTGATTAGTAATAGATATTATGATTTTATTTTTATGGGAGTGAGATATAGATATTTTTGAAGATAAGCTAACTAATTATGACACCTATAACATTTTAATTCATCACCATTTTCATTCATAAATATATTTACATTATTTAAAAAACATAAAAAATTATCTCAGCATATTAAAAGTATAGTAATAAAAGGATAGTCCGTACGTAGCACGGGTAACCTTCTAGTATATTAGAATCCCTAACATAAAGCTCATCCTTTTATTATCATGTTTGAATAGATAGCTAGCTAAATTGCCATAAATATCACAAGACACTGAACAAATTGAATATTGTTAATTGTGTTAGAAAGATTTGTTGAGACTGGTAGCAATCCCTGATATGCAACTATGCATGAGTGGTGAAGCTGTCCCTGAGTCCCTCCACTAAAATTCATAAATAACATGAATTATTATATTTAATAACATCGTTTTAGATGTAAAATATAATAAAATATAATAAATTGGTCTATAAGGCTGTACCTGGGTATGAGAAAATCAATAAATAATCACATCAGAGACAGGCTATCACCACTAAATCATCAATCAAAAGAGAAAAAGAGAACAAAATAAAATGAGACGCGGTATACATTTTGTCACAAAACGCGGTTCTGCCGCTCTGGCTAATAACCCCATCATCAATCATCTAATCTCTCTCTTTCTCTCTCTCACCAATCACAACCTTTTATTTTAATGGCAAATTTGCATTTAAGCAGCTAATGGGAGGTTCTTCTAGTCATTTATGTCCAACTGCTCCTTAGTCCTTATGCAATAACCTGTAAATAAGCGGGAAATAACAGGGGCATAAAAGCAAAATAACCTTGCTGTAGCCTGTATCAGGGTATGACACAACTGTTTTAACTACTACTGCTAGTCTGATTTGTTCACGTTTGAACACCAGAGTCCGAACATAATGTAATAAAGTGTCTCAATCGTTATTCACTCGCACCTTTATTTTACCGAGTAAAAAATTACTCACTCCTTGAATGTTGGTCAAATGGTTCTAAACTTATTTCCAAATGATTTTATAAGGAAACGTTATGGATTAGATTATTCATCTTTCATATTGTATAGTTACCGGCTTGTAGAAACTATACTTTGCATATTAATTGATGGTGCTTCATTAACAAGCTCAATATTTACGTTGATTGTTTTGTTAGTTGGATATATATATATATATATATATATATATATATATATATATCCGTAATTAAACACGGGAATCGGAAGATGACATAACGAGACTTCCTTATTGCGTAGCAAGTCAACAAACACTACTCCCTCCTATGACCCTCTCAGTGGGAAAAACTTGCAGCTGTTAAAGTGTTTAGTGGTAGTTATGTTAATTAACTACTCGTTGGAAAAGAAACAAAAAAAAAAAAAAGAAAGATATATAATATAAAACAGCAGCCAACCCCTTATTTCAGGTTCTTGATCCTCCCATTTTTACTTCTTCCTCCATTGTCAATTCCTTTCTTCAAACCCTAAATCTCTCTCTCTCTCTCTCTTCAGGATCAGCTCACAGCAATTTCACTCAAAGAAATCATTGTCTCCTTTGATTGTGCTTCCAAGCTTCTTGTTCACACTAAAACACAAAGATGACTTGAAGAGCTAGCTCCCATCTTCCTTAGTTTCTCTCTCCTCTTTTCTTGGGAGCTGAAACTTACATCTGGGTTTTGCTCATATTGAGCTGATAGATCAGAAAAAGTGGTTGATCCTGAGGTCAAATCTCAGCTTATTTGGTAAGCTAGCTAGCTCTTGAGCTGAAATTTTGCTTATTGTCAAGCCCTCCGATCTTTGCTGCTTTTTGACAAATCTGGTCAATTGTTAGTTTTTCTTTGACCCTTTACCTTGCTGTGTTTTCATTGCCTTTTTTTTTTTTTTGTTCAATTTTGTCATCTCAATAATAAAGCTTCTATATTTCCCAATCTTGTTAGAACCCAAAAAAAGGAAGGAAATTTAGGCTTTGATGAGATGAAGAACATAGAGAGGCATCATTTATTGTCCAAAATTCCTGTTGTTGTATGCTTTTCCCTTTTGGTTAATGTAATCCTAGCTGCAAATTATGTCCCAACTGATAATATATTGTTGAATTGTGGTGCTTCACCACCTCAAACCACCGATACTGATGGCCGGAAATGGACCTCCGACATCCGTTCGAAGTTCTCGTTATCGACCTCCGGGTCATCCACAGCCACAGCTGCAACCCAAGCCCCTGATGTCGATGAGGTCCCTTATATGACTGGTAGGATTTTCAAGTCCCAATTCACTTATAGTATCCCTGTGGCTCCTGGCCGAAAATTCGTGCGTCTTTACTTTTATCCCAATGTATATGCTGGTTTGAATGCTACCAATGGTATATTTTCTGTCACTGCTGGTCCATATACCTTGCTTAGCAACTTTAGTGCTTCCCAAACCACACAAGCCCTCAATTTTGATTACCTTATCAAGGAGTATGCTATCAATGTGGAGAGTGGGAATTTGAACCTAACCTTTAAGCCCTCCACCAATTACTCGAACTCGTTTGCTTTTGTGAACGGGATTGAGATTGTGTCTATGCCTTACATCTATGACACACCAGCCGATGGTCAAGCCCCTCCGATTGTGGGTGGAGGTACTGGATTTAACATCGATAATTCCACTGCTCTTGAGGGCTTGTTCCGACTGAATGTTGGGGGTCAGTACATTCCACCCACCAAGGATACGGGTCTGTTTAGGTCCTGGTCTGATGATACACCTTACATATTTGGGGCGGCTACTGGAGTCACCGCTAGCAATGATCCAAATGTAACGATCACATATCCTAAGAGCATGCCCTCGTACACTGCACCAGTGGATATGTACTCAACAGCGAGGTTTATGACGCCAAATAATCATGTGAACTTGAATTTCAACTTGACATGGTTGTTCACAATCGACACTGGTTTTACTTATTTGATGAGGCTGCACTTCTGTGAGCTTTTCTTCAACATTGACAAGGAAAACCAGGTTAAATTTAATATCTTCATCAACAATCAAACTGCCGATAATGGGATTGATATTGTTGGCTTGGTTGGCGGTAACGGGATTCCCTACTATAGGGACTATGTGGTCATTGTTCCACAAGGGAAAGATCCTCAGCAAGATCTGTGGCTTGCATTGTATCCAGATACTGTCGATAGTCCCCAGTATTATGATGCATTCTTGAACGGGGTGGAGATATATAAGCTAAACAACAGTGATGGTAATCTTGCTGGGCAGAATCCCATCCCAGCTCCAAGGCAAGACTTCATTTTACCCTCTTCAGGGTCTTCATCCGGCTCAAGTAGTCACAAGGCAATCATTGGCGGGGGTGTGGCTGGAGGAGTGATGCTCGTTTTCCTTGTTGGTTTTCTCTTCTGTTTCGTCTCTCGTCGCAAAAGGTATGGTAAGGTCTCCAATCCAAGTGACGGTCCGTCAGGATGGCTTCCCCTTTCTTTATATGGAAATTCTCATTCTTCTGGCTCTGCAAAGACAACTACAACTGGAAGCTATGCTTCTTCTCTCCCAGCCAATCTGTGCCGACATTTCTCTTTTGCTGAGATTAAATCTGCCACCAAAAACTTTGACGAGTCTCGGGTCCTTGGAGTTGGAGGTTTCGGTAAAGTCTACAGAGGAGAAGTCGATGGGGGCTCACTCAAAGTTGCTATCAAGCGGGCGAACCCGCTCTCTGAACAAGGTGTGCACGAGTTCCAAACAGAAATCGAAATGCTTTCCAAGCTTCGTCATCGTCACCTGGTGTCTCTTCTTGGTTACTGTGAGGAGAATGGGGAAATGATCCTAGTGTATGATTACATGGCTTTTGGAACTCTTCGTGAGCATCTGTACAAAACCCAAAAGCCTCCTCTACCATGGAAACAGAGACTTGAGATAGCCATTGGAGCTGCTCGTGGTCTGCACTACCTCCACACCGGTGCCAAATACACTATCATTCACCGAGATGTCAAGACTACCAACATTCTGCTGGACGAGAAGTGGGTGGCCAAGGTTTCTGATTTCGGTTTATCCAAGACTGGGCCTTCTCTGGATCATACTCACGTCAGTACCGTCGTCAAGGGTAGTTTTGGATATCTAGATCCTGAGTACTTCAGGAGGCAGCAGCTGACTGATAAGTCAGATGTTTACTCTTATGGAGTTGTTCTATTCGAGCTATTGTGTGCTCGGCCTGCCTTGAACCCTTCGCTTCCTAAGGAGCAAGTAAGCTTGGCAGAGTGGGCAGTATATTGCTATAAGAAAGGCATGCTTGATCAGATTACAGACCCTTATCTGAAAGGAAAGATTGCTCCTGAATGCTTCAAGAAGTTTGCTGAGACTGCAATGAAGTGTGTGGCTGATCAGGGTATTGACCGACCATCAATGGGTGATGTGCTGTGGAACCTCGAGTTTGCTCTACAGCTCCAGGAGAGTGCAGAGGAGAGCGGAAAGGGTCTCGGAGGAATGGAGTTTGGTGATGGGAAGTATGATGTTGAGTGCGGAAAGAAGGATCCAGACGCATCACAAGGATTTGATGGCATTGTGACAGACTCAAGGAGCACCATGAGCATTGGTGGTCGCAGTCTTGCCAGTGAAGACTCAGACGGCCTTACGCCAAGTGCTGTGTTCTCACAGATAATGAATCCAAAGGGGCGTTAATACATCATGTCAAATGCTCAGATCAGAAGTCGCCACCGGAATCTGGGTTTCAGCGTTCAATTAGCTTGCCATGCTGAGGATTGGCTAAATCTGTTGATCATTGACAGTGTAAGGAAGAACTCCGGCTTTTTTCATTTGTAATACTAATAATATTCAAATTCGTCTACTTACTATTATTTTATTTTTTTTTTCTTTTCACTTGTGGGATAATCCAATCTTCATATTTGATGTAGCTCAAAGTTGTATCTATAGTTCCATTGGGAGAGTGAAAATTACACTTTATGTTGTCCAACTGTAATGCTTGGTTCTTTTGTATCTTGCTATGCTTCTTTTAGCGCTATTAATTTATTCTTGTTACTTCATGTTTCATGCCAATTCTCTGTTTGGTGCTAACTTTATTATTTTTTGCAGTCTATTTGCAAGATGTAACTTTGAGAATACCAGAATTTTTGTTCTCAAAACACCCATTCGCCTCTCTGTAAACCTTTTTTTTCCATTAATAAACGGTAAGTCGATAGGATCTCTTATCGCGAGGGTAACACTGTATAGCTGAAAATGTCTTCTCTGTAAAGCTTATCCGTGTGAATGCTAGGATTTTTTTCTGAAATTCATAAAAATGTCAAAAGTGATGCTGACCATTAGGATAATATGCCGTATATGCGCCACCACTAATGTGGCTGTCACACATGGGGTGTGACGTGTGGGGTCCACGTTGGGGTGTACCAATAAAATGTCATAGGACGGCTGTATAACAAACTCTTTTTTGTATGGGGCAAGTGGAAATACAACAAATTGAGTAATGTTGTTTTTTAGAGTATGATAATGAATGATAGAGAAAGGGCAATGAATAAATTTTTGTGCATGAATCTGATAATTGCTGGATTTGGGCTGGACCAAATATATGCTGTGACATGGACACCCTAACAGAGCTGGCCTTCTATGGCAAACCATTCGTGATTACCAGTATCTTTTTTTCGTTACAAGAACGGATTTAATAACCTACAAACCACACACGTTATACAAGTCCATCTATTTTTGATGGACTGGTGGACTCAAGCACAGGAAAAGACCACTAGGTTGTGATAGTGGGACATTTACCACTTGTACTCCCACCTCATTCTCATTCAGAACTACCAGTCAGGGGAACGGGTTCTCTAGAGTCCCTCTTTCTCTCACCATTGGATTAGAGGGGGGTTTTTGAAACCATTGGATTAGAGGGGTAACTTTTAGGAAATAGGTAGTTAGAAGAGAGAGATAGATACAAAATCAAACTCCATAGGAACTCTAAAGAAGTGAACTCTAGAGAATCCAAACACACCGGTAAGACAACAATATTAGGCATGCATTGACGAAGGTCTCTCCGCTAACAGAAGTGGAATAATATGATAATTATCGTACATTTCACGCTGAGGGTGCAATTATGGTAACGCGCAACTAGGCCAAACTAAGAGCCGCGTATTTTAACTTCTTCAAACACAAGAGAATCACATGCAAAGTTTATATTATCAGATGTATTTTGTTGTTGCTTGTGAAGCATGTATGAGAATTTATCAGATTTTACTGCTGTAATGTTGACATTTGATTTGGCAAATTGGGAACAAGGTTTGTGGTTTGGCATGAATTTGAGGGCGACAGATTTCGAAGCTAAATTCATTTTAGCTTGGTACAGGCTTGAACTGGCCATGTGCCAAAATGAAAACAAAGCAAGGGAACGAGTCTCATGTATATGTTGACAAAGCTTAATTTGCTATGTAATGCATACATTGTGTGTACGTCATGAACTCTTAGGTCTACAATGCTACACATTTTATTTTTGTTAACTTTATTTATTATTCTCTGATACATTCTTTTCCTAGACTTTGTCTTCAATAGTATTATTCTACTACGGTGATTTCCATACACTAGGTGTATGTTACACTCCAATTTTTATGTGAAAGGAGGAACAAATTTGCCCATACTCCTTGGGATTTCAGGGGATAGTTGTGGTAGAGTAAAAAAGAGAAAATAAGAGAGAAAGATTCATTTAAAGCGGTGTAAGGTACACCTAGTGTACTAGATTCATTTTCCTTCTACTATGCCCATTAAGTTCGTTGTCTGCACGTCAGCTCATCAAGTATGAAGGCAACCTAAGGTTTTGAGGTCGCTTATTATTTTACCATAGAGAAGGGGTATGTTCTTTTTCACTTATTTTAGAATTGGTTCAGATATTGAAATTTAGTTTAGTAGAGTTTAGTTCGATGGAGTTTAGTTTGATACAGTACAGTGATCTTTTTTTTCTCTCTCCCATATTACTATTCAGTTTAGTGCAATTCCGTTCGATGGAGTTAAATTCTGTTCATTGGGAAAAAAACACACTCATTTCTCAAATACTCCGTACCAAATAACTAGTTATATGCCTGAAGCACGAGCTAGAAGTATACTCCATATTACGGAGTACTCATCAATCCATAATTGACCTAATTTGATATTTTGTGGTTTTAAAAATGAACTTAGAAAAGTTGAATTTGTTCTTCATATGGTATCCATTAGTATCGTATTTATGTCATTATTACATGTTTTTGACTTCTTTCTTTTGGTATGTGTATTGATGTCGAGTTTCAGTTTTGTTAAGACATCTTCACTAGCTATTTAGTATGGGTAATTCAGTGAGGTAACTGCTATGTCCCAGTCCAGACAAGGGGATTAATATTAGAAATTTTTATCGAAAGTCCTTTAACTTTCAAAAATTTTGTCAGATACAACCTAATTAAATTTTATTAGTGAAAAAGTATCTTAACCTTGTGTTCCGTAAGTTGACCATGGCCATTAAACATTTTTGACTTAAATCTGTCTAATTTTTAATTGAACACCCCATTATACCTCCCACTTAAGTTGCAGAATATTTTGCACGTGAGTTATAACAAAACCCCCCACCCCCTTTTTAAATTATCGTTCTCTCTCTCTCTTCCCTCATTTCTTCTGTTTTCAAGCTCCTCCTCCATTTTTTTTTCTCTTCTCCTCTTTGTCTGAAGCTCTATTCTTCTTCCTTGAAGGTGAAATCAAAGGCGCAATCAAAGGCTAAGTCTTCCTTGTTGACTGAACTGCAAAGTAATAGTGTAAAATTTTCAAAATTCTGTATAAGTTCCCAAAAATTAGGGTTTCGGTTTATAATTGGGGTTTTTATTGTTTAGAGTTTGAAACTTAAATTCTTGGTTTCTTTGTCATAAATTGTGCATTTTTTGATCAGGAATCATGTCTAACTCAAGCAACTCATCACCTATTCCTCGTTTCTGTGAGTGTTCGAACTCAAGGCCCGTTGCCATTGTTCAACCATAGACCGACGATAATCTGGGTCAAAGGTTCGTCGCTTGTGCTGATTATGTATTGGTGATGACTTGGGATTTAGGTGTTCATGTCTTATTTTGGGATTGTACAAGCTAAAAGGGAAGAGAGAGAGAGAGAGAGAGAGAGAGAAGAGAGAGAAAGAGAAGCCAGCTGAAAGGGGAAGAAAGGGGAAATGAATGGGGGTGGGGGGTTTTGTTTCAAGTCACGTGCAACGCATGTTTCATTTTAATTTGGGGTGTAACGGGATGTTTATCTATAAATTAGATAAAAGTTAGTCAAAACCGTCTAATAGCCGTGGTCAACTTATAAAACGCGGGGTTAAGCTACTTTTTCACTAATAAAATTTAATTAGGTTATATCTGACAAAGATTTTGAAAGTTAAGGGACTTTTCGACAAAAAATTCTTAATATTATTATATAGTTGTCACACCTCGATGGAACGAGTTAAATCCCATCATCGAGTATTGTCACACTTCCAAGATAACTTGTATATGCTGCATCATGCATGGAACTGAAATTGGAAAGCCAATTGGTTAACTCTACCTGTAATCACTAAGATTTCCATTTCCAAATTTTTACGAAGGACATTGATTTTTTACCAAGTGCAAGTCTCTTCAAGAGACTCTGGAGCAGCTTTAAATTCCTTGGTCAGTTGTCCCACCTTTTAAGGTGCCTATAAATCAGCGCGAAAAAATACTCACTGTGGTCGACGGTAGATACCCTTGGTTGTAAATAATAAAAAGTCACACCAAGAGCATAAAAAGCTTCTTGGAAATTATCACCTCTAAGATTCGGAAACCTTGCCAATAAAAATGTGGTACAACCAGCATCCTAACCAAAAGTTCTTGAAAGCTATGGATGATGGGCACACAAATCTAAGTACAGTAGACATCACCGGGATTTAATGAGATCTAAATGTACACAATCTTATCCCTAAACCTAAAGTTTATGGTTCCCCATAATCATAGCCGATAAATGGCATAGAAGCATAGATAGCGCGTGAATATGATTTTATTCCAAGGGAGAAGCACCCTTTTGATGGCTCAATGAACAAATTAGGAGTACATTTACCAGCTGTTGCCGTCTTAATTGTGGCTGTAATCAAACTTCTATGAAGAAAGACAAAAACAGTATACCAAGAAAGGAATAACTAATTGAAACGCTGAAGTCCAAAGTTGGCTGGCGAAGAAAGAGGGGCTCGCAAAGCAGTCACACATTTTCAGTACACGCAAGATCATGAAACGTATACAGTATACTCGAGACATATCTCTTACAATGATTACTTTGATATAATCGAACAAGTTGCAATATTGCACAACTCTTTCACTACTTTAAAGCAAACTTTCAGTGACGAAGCAGCATGCTGAATATGTGTCTCCTAAAAGTTATATGATTCAGCTAATATACAAGAAAGAGTTGGGCATTTCAAATCTAAACAAGGTTGCAGTACAGCATAGGAAAAAAAAACAAACCTAAAAAACATCCCAAGCCAGCGAACCATGTCAATAGGTTGTATTGCCAAGCAACATCTAAGCTCCATCTGGCTGAAGGAAAGGGTTTGTAATCTCATCAGTGCCATCAGTTGGGGAAACAAGCATCACAGCAGTTCCTCTACAAACCTGCAGGGACAACACACGGCTTTACATCAAGGCGAAATTCCTTTCCTACGTAGTTTAATCAATGGATATGAATACAACTTAACGTGCTGCTTCTATAGAGGTCATTAAGAAACTAAAGAGGGGCTAAATTATGGCCTAGTGTGAGGCGTCAGCAGCGAGTGAGCACTTAATCTGTAGATGAATGACAAATAGAGAGACCTCAAGACATAGGCATTAGATTATATTTTCAATAAGTAGGACATGGGTAATAGTCATAGTCCATAAAGCTCTCATCATTTTTGCAGTTATATATACCATAAGTGTGAGGACTAGTCTGCTGAAACAACTTGCCAAGTTAATTTTACAGAGGCAACACAATTCTCCCCCTCTAAATACTTCGAAAGTGATGCACATTTCAGTTATCAGATTAACTTCAGGTTTGTTCATCCTCCAGGGCCATTTTTGTACATTCTGTACAATTTGTACGGTAATCTCTTCGAAAAAGGTGATTCCATCATGAAAACCCAAATTTTCAAGATACATATGGGCATGAAAATACATAAGCACACAACGAACTTACAATTAAGCCAAGACGTCTGGTCTGGTCAGTAGTCTTCAGTGGGTCATCAGCATCTGCAATCAGACTCATAGTTATGCATCTACATACAGTTCATAAAATCAGATAATAGAGCGAGAAGCCGAGAAGCATTAAGTGAGTATGATAAATGCTTTTATGCAACCAACAGACACCACAACCCCACCACACTCCACCCCCCTGCCCAAGAAATAATCAAGAGAAAAAGGGAAAGGACATCAGAAACGACAGCGTAGAACACTTTGTCTACAATGGATATGCTGCAAGTCATGACCAACAAAAATGAAAAGGGGCAAACATATATGTCTGGCAGCACTTGCAAGTCTATCCTACACAGCTAAGACGCAAAAACACTGAGGCAAAAGGAGGAAAAGGGGGGGGGGGGGTATAACTGTATGAGGGGCTGCTACAGAAAAAAGAAAAAGAAAACTTTAAGTATTCGCTAATTTCCTGGCTCCAAGCACCCCCCCCCCCCCAAAAAAAAAAAATTAAAGAAAAAAAAAAACTCTCTCCTGTAGGTAGTTAATTTCCCACCTGATGCTTTATATATCAGTGACTAGTTAATTTTCTAGTTCAAATTACAAAACCATAGCATTTAGATAGCTAATGATGACACTCCTGCAAAATAATGTATTATACTCCTTAAATTTCCAAGTCCCTAATGTGTCCTTGACCTAAGTCTTCAGGGATTTTCCGTTATCAAAATCAACTGGGTGCATCATTCACCATAGTGTTGCCAAGCATCAAGGACAATGGCAATGACTGTATTTTGAAGGAAATAGCAGCCACTGGGGTATGATTCCCAAGGAAGCACGGACACTCCATATAGGTGTCGTGTCCCATGTCCAAACGTATTGGATACTTTGACACGCCTTGGACACTTGGGACACTTCGTTTGGTTCTCTCTCTAAAAATTTTTCTAAACCCTGAAATTCCTCCATTCTGCCGATGCTTCTTCTTGTTCTCTCTCTCTATCTTCACTGTTCACTCTTTTTCAAGGCACAATTACATGTGGGAATATCATTTTCTGTTTCCTTTAATATTTTTTTTATTTATTTAGTGTTTTCTTAGACGTGTCCGCGTATTCGGGATTTTGAGAATTGCCGTGTCCCATGTCCGCATGTCCCGTGTCCTCGTACCCGTACTCATGCTACCTTGATGATACCCAACAACTGTGTTTATAAAGCAGAACTGTGTATCCCCAACAACTGTGTTTATAAAGCAGAACTTTGCGTTATGTTCAATCTAACAGCAGTACAGCACATTAGCTTCATTGATCAAGTGGTGAAAGGAATTAGCCTCATATGAAGATTGCATAAAACACAGTGACATGCACAATGAATGGGGACATAACAAGCATAGCTTAAAAGCAGATTAATGATAAACGTAGAGTAAATTCCAATTTCGGTAAGTCCGTCTAGTTGTAAAATCCACCAAAAGAACTGAATTCGTGAGCATTGACATATAACCCATCAATAAAAAAAAAGTAAGCAACAGTTTGAGCTACAAAGAATCAAATAGAAGAATTTATCTTGGTTGTTACAATAACTATCACTGAAAATAGAATTAGCAAGCTGGAAAATAGAATTAAAGTTTCTAAAAAAAGAACAGAAAAGAGGCTGCTGTACAGTATCCTAACAAGACATTACTCCCTCTGTCCCATAATCCTAGTCATAAGGGAACATCTTATGCTTCTCACTAGTTCTTTACTTTCAATGCATCGCCATTGAGATTAGTTACCCTTAAAGAAACTTACCACTCTAATATATGACATCGTTATCGACACAGGGGGTAAAGTAATCCCAGGTCCCAATGATGGATACAACCAGTGATAAAAGAAATCAAAGATATAGCCTCCAGATCCTCCACACACCATATCCCTCACGGCCTCACCCCCCCCCCCAACCTATGAACAGTAATTCTTCGTGCACTGTTGAGTGTTGCCAGTGAACTGCCACTAAGCACACAGTACCTATTGTATTTTGAAGCACCAAGTAATGACAGAGATAGCTCATAATCGTTCTCAAAGAAAAAGAGATTCCTTCATATGCGTTTCAACTTTTGACACACACACACAAAAAAAAAAAAAAGAAAAGGGTTTTACAAGGCAGAGGACTAAATCCAGGATCAACTATGAAAGGGGGCGCAGCAACACAAGTGAATTGCACAATACAATAAAAGTTTATGAAAATGCCATTCCAAATCCGAAGTTTGACTGACAATATGTTTTGGATACATGCCACACCATTATATTTAACACAAGATTTCTTCGAGTTCTGACACTATATAAAATTATTTTTTAGGTACGAAATCTGGAAAACTCTGTTTAAATACCACCCTGAGTTAAGTTTTCTTCTAAGTCCACACTCCACAAGTGATACATATTGTAGACAACTTGTGAAGATCAGAATTTAAATAAAAGTGAGCAGAGAAGTGCATACCTCTCATATATTCGACGGCTTCATCCAAGACAAGGTTCAGCAACTGGTCATATCCCTTTAGTGTCCCAGTGACTGTAAAAGGAAATTTCCAATAAATAAGGTCACTAAGCAAGATTCAAGATAAGTTGAAATCCAGGTAATCAGGCATAAAATAAAGGTTAGAGAAACACACAAGTAAAATAAAGTGAGCAAAATGAAGCTTGAAATGGTACTAAAACTAGATGAATCAGAACACAATGCAATAGCACTAGACTCAGTCAAAGGAAGTCTTACAATATCCATACTAGGTAGCTACTAGGAACAAAGTCTTACAGCATGACATATTCTAGATCAAACAAAAGACTCTTAAGATCATGCACCTTTAGGCTTTAGCGCATCAAGAGAGAATCTCACACAATACTTTATTAAATGTAAAAGTATAAGAGTTGTTGAATAGCGCTTTAGAAATGTGGCCAAAATGACCAGATATCTTCCTAATGACTTGAAATTGGAGGCTTTCTTCCGGGGAACTAGTTTCTCTTCTGTCTCAATAACTAAATGGTTTCATGTGCCACTCATCATTTCTACCACCTAAAATTTCGATTATCCTCTAAATTCAGGCTCCAAGCTACGCAATCATCAATAAGTGAAAAATTCATTCACTTATTCCTATTCAAGCGGCAAGATAAACTCGTGACAGATTTCATTACTTATACCAATTGTCCTCAGCCCTACTAGACATGTATAGAACAGGCTAGCCACATACAAATGAAAAATAAAATTAGAATGATTACCATAAAACAAAAACCCTATGTATTAGAGCATTCCCAATGATAATGAAACTGAACCTCCAACTGGCCTTCAACAGAATTTAAACTATGGTGTATGATGATACAGAAATGGAAGCACAAATAAATGTACCAAATGTGCTAAGAACAGGAAAGGCTTGTCCTTTTATTTGAGTCTAATGCACCCTTACCCCTAACATATATAAAACGAGCTTTTATAGGACAAATAGTACTTTTCATGTAAATAACACAACGCACACAGGGAGCAGCTAGTTATCAGTTTTGTTACGTTTTTGTGTGAAATAGGACTCATGAGGGAATCGTATTGGATCACCGATTAGCCCTAATTTCTGTGTTAATTTCTTATCAACTCCTTCAAGGCGTCCCATGATAAGCAAAAGTTGTAACTTCATCCGGCACCAGCAAGATAAGCAATAATAACATTACATCCACAGGCAAAAAAAAACAAGATGGGAAGACTTCACTACACAGACAAACAAGATGTGTTTAATCATAAAATGGAGAGCACCACTAACTAGTAACTAGTTTGGAGATATAGTTACACGAACGAAGCTGAATATTCGTGAAAGACTATTAAACCTAACAAAAAAGGTAGCCTACACATGAATTGACAACAAAAAACACAAAACAAACAAACCTTGTCTTCCACCAGTAAGCTTGACTTGGACCCCCTTGTCAACGAACTTGGCAAGATCCAAAACTGTTTCTTTACGGCTCGACTGAAAGAGATTACAGCATATCATATCATTAGAAACCATTCATAGGCACAGAAAACAAGTGACCGACACAAGACTCGAAGCCTAAGCCTAGCAGTGCACTAAATTGTTCTCCCAAATTCAAATTCAACAAGATCATAGCTCAGCTCAAATCATCTATTTACTACAGTGGTAATTTTTCTACTTTTATTCTCAACTCCACTTATCTTACCCCATATATATATAACAAAACCTCAAATTGTTAAACAAAATCAACCCACTCAAAGAACTTGCATTGAGGACTTACCATGATACTTTGATTTCGAAGTGAAAAGACAGCTGTGTATTTACTTGAGGGTCAGACCTGAAAAATGAAAAAGTTCAGAAATATAGACTACACAAATGCTAAGTATGTCTAGACTTCAAAAGGAAATAAATTAACAGGACTACCCTAAATTCAAATGTAAAAAAGAGCCCTAAATTGTCTAAATGGGGAAAACAACATGAATGCCCTTAATTCTAAAAATAAATTAGTTTAAAGAAATTTCCCACTTCATCAAAAAGAAACATCATCAATTGTGATTTGTGAGCACAATGCTAGTTACCTTCTGAAAAAATTAAACTAAACTAATTATCTCCAAAGGTGCTCCACTCGGAGTCGGAGAGTGACTCTTCTTGACCCTTTAACCTACTTGAGAAGAGAGAAACTGAAAAAGAGAAACGAGTTTTAAGCTCCCATGGCCGTGATTTGCAATCTGCTCTGTTGCTTGAGAGAGAGAGAGAGAGAGAGAGAGAGTATAGGGTTGAAGTGAGAACTCCTTGAGCTTAGACGGCTTGGGCTTACAAGGGCTTACAAAGGCTTATGGGCTATCGGCAGTTTTAGAGAAGATAAATCGGAGTATTCTCTAGCTTTGTTTTTGTTTTTTTTTTTTTTTTTTTTTTTTTTTTTGTGTGTGTGTGTAAGGTAATGAGGGTCGGATTGGGCCATTTCGGGATGAGCTCCAGGAGTAACTAGCCTGATAGGGATGAGTGTAACTGGATACCTACAGGGTATTGCACATTTTGCTCTACTCGTAATTGGAATTGGATCCACTTATTTCTAATTTTTAGGAATGGTGGATACCTACAGTGTATTGCACGACTCGGAATTGGAATTGGAATTGGATCTACCTATTCTTAATTCTAAGGAATTGGAATTGGATTTGCCTATTCTTAATTCTAAGGAATGGAATTGAAATTCGTTGCACCGATTCCTAATTCTTAGAAATTGAAATTAGTTCAACGGGTATCCACAATTTCCTGGGGTTCATTATAACATCCAAATTTAGTATTTTTTCAAATTAATAGTGAGTCTATTTAGAACACTCTACTACACATGTAAATTCACCAAGCATAATCAACTTAGTTTGATCCCTGTATCTTGTCCTGTTTATATTGTATCACTTCATGATACATTCATAATTTTTATATATATAAAAAACCACGACTTGAAAAAAGAGTAAAGACTAGGCAACTTTTTTCTCATGACCTATGAAATTGCTCATCTTCTTAACTTCTTAAGCCTGCTTTGTTGTTACTTCTTTAGGAGAACATATAGGCTGGCTGAATCACGGATGATAGTTCCTGATTGTCGCAAGCGCTTGGAGTCTGCACTGGCTAATCTAAAGGGAACACTGGTAAGGTGTAATTGATACTCCACAGTGATGAAGCAAGAAGCCAAGAAGCGTCATTGTGAATGTTGAGAAGTTTTAAACTAGAGATGCATAGTGTTAAGTAGCATATATGAGTTTAATTGACATAAGAGCGCTATAACCTCTTTGACACAAAGTCCTTTTTTAAAGTTATTGTGGTGACTGAGTAGGAGTTTCGAGTACATAAATATATATTTGTCTTAAACACTATATCTTGTGAATGTACCTATTTTGTTTCCCTTTATTGAGATGGTAAGGATTTCCTCCTGTGAGAGGTGGAAGAATAAGGGGAAGTCTTCTCCTAGAGACTATGGAGGGTCGAGCTTCATTGCAAACTAGTGTGGATGCACCAATACGCTATGCTATTCCCTTCAGGCTTCAACCTCATCCTCTAGTGTTTTATTGAAAGCTATCACTCCACGTGCCAACTAATGGCATAAATTCAGCTAATTGAGTCCATTTCCAAAGAATGCCCAAGTATGGAAGTGAGCCATTCTAGCAAACCCATGCATTCTAAACACGACAGTTTCCGACAAATCTTCTACTAAATCTGTGTTGACTGTCGAGGATGAGGTGGGAACACAAAGGTAAGTATCACACTCTTACAACCCTATGGTTGGGGGTTCAATTTCTTATCCATGTGGGGAGAACAAAATCCACCTCTGCTAAGAGACTTTTGGGATAGCGGTGACAGGTGGTTGAGAAAACTAAATGATAATATTTGAATAGTTTTTTTTTTTTCTTTTCTTTTTCTAACGCTAAGAAGACATCATAACAAAGACCATTCATTGCCCAGTGATAAGATGCCTAAATAGAGAGAGTTTTCTAGAGAGAGAGGGTCTGACCTCTCTCTAGAAAACCCTAGAAATTTTTTCAGCCAATATTGCTAAGTTTTCTGCTGCCACCAGCCTTTGCTTTTTCCATCTAGTTTCTCACTTTCTCTTGTATTAGCCACACTCTTTGTCTAATCTAATGCTACTCTCAATTCTGTCTTTGAATCTGAGATATAGTAACAGTACCTTAAGATCGAGTTTATTCGGTTTCTTGCCGTCGACGATGTAGCTCTGCCGCCTACGGCAACCATGGCCACTTGTTTCTCTCTCTTGCGGCTGGTTTGCTAGTTTGGGTTTGGATTAAGAAGATGTCAAGGGGAATTTTAAGTTCTGGTGGTTTTCTCTCTTCTTTGAAAGGAGAGAGAATTTCAAAAACTTTTCTCCCAATTCGATCCTGATTTGGGTTTGTGCTTTCACTAATTTTGGGATTTTGTTGTTAACCCTAGAATCTACTTCAGCAAATTTGCTATTAGTTTAGCATTTTAAGCTTCCAATTTGAAAGGGGATTTGAAGAAAATGGTCCTCTTTGTGGTTTTGTTTTGAGCTTGCTTCATTTCTGAGCTAGATCTGTTGTTCGAAAATTGTTAGTTGGCTGACTTGTTTCATGTGTTTCAGCCGCCTCCCTCTTTAGTTCTTTGTGTCTATGGATGTTGATGAGGCGTATACTGCCGATGGTGACGCTGGTGGTGGTCCTGGCGGTAGAAAACCGGAGTATTTGCGTCTGGTTGCCACCGTGACTGGTTCTTCAACAGGATTTGAAGAAGTAGCATTTGATGAAGCATCCGTCGTCTATTTATTTGGTTTTTAGTTGTTCTTAGTAGTTTATTTTATGTTTATGTTTTGTAATCTGTACTGAGTCTTAAGACTCTTGACCATTATTGGTCGGCTTTCTTGCATTTTCAAAAAAAAAAAAAAAAAAATCATTGCCCAGTGATCAAATGGAATCATAACTGAGTATGCTACGATTACGAAAAGCAACATAAAAATATGTACAAAGTTGGCCCAACCATGTCCTGTTGATACCAAGCATTTGAGCTTGACTCGCTAAGTTTTGTATCTCCTACGAAAGCAAAATGTATCGTTCAAATAATGTCATTATGCTATATTAGCATGCTTCAAACTAGGCTGATCCAAGTTGACATCGATAACTTGGGTGCGGTCCCCTTTTGTGGATTCTTCAACCTCCTCAAAGTAATCTTCTCGAGCATTACTGGCTAACATGAGGCAAATCAACCAGAAGAGGCATGAGTCAAGAGACACAAAAGCACCACCTCCAATGAGCCCAGTCTTGGCAGTGGGACAAGTGTAATCCTTAGTGTGATGAACATTGCGACTCAGATGAAGTTGCTCAGTGATTGTTGGCCATATAAGCAATGAAGCAGCCAGCCCAGCAGTTAACCTACAAAAATCACCATATTACAAGTTAGCTTGTTGGTCCTTGTAAAAATTCTATGTAGCAGCAATCAATGTACAGCATAAATTTAATAGATAATTGACATGAATACAGAAGCTTCCAAGAGCAAAGTGATATCAACAAATAGACAGACCACATACTTGTTTTTTTTCTGTTTTCCCTTCTTATGGTTTGGTCCTAATACAAACCCTACACGAGCTGAGCTAGGTGACATCTTCTCAGTGGTGGACCTACGTACAAGAGTAGGTGGTCGGCCGCAACTATATTTTCTTGAAATTTCCTTATTACTGTATGGTTTTCCTAATTTCAGTATAATTGCTTTGTGTTTTTTTTTTTTTTAATTTCACCCAAAATTTAAAATATCTGGGTCCCCACCACTTGATCTACCTAAATCCTAGTACATCAGCTACATATGAACTGATGCTCAAATTGTCAAAAACAATCAAAAACCAAAAAAAAAAAAAAAAAAGGAAGGAAAAAGGAAGGAGAAGAATGAAAGAGAAGGAGCATTCCTACAACAGATTCATTTATACATATCTGCTAACAAGTCAAATGCTAATGCTTCAAGTCAAATGCTAATGCTTCAATTTGCTGCAGGTATCCTTTCATATCTTTCTATTTCGTTGCCCAACATTGTCTATAGACCAGAAATATAATAGAATCCATATATTCTACTCGAGCAATCAAATCAAGTTCAAGATATAGTTATAGTTCATAAAACGAATGCCAAATCCCCATATCGTGTCTTTGCTTTCAAAAATCCATGCAAATGAAACCATTATGAGCTACCCCCACATCAGGAGTGTATAGGAATATTCAAATGATCAAACAAGAGGCAATCATCAGTTCAAAGTTATCTTCATCTTAACCATCAAATAATAGTAATAAGGACTAAGAAGTACGAGATAACAAAAGAAAGAGATGAAGGCCTACCAAGCAACGCTAAAGAACACCATCATGGTTTTGCTACGGAACAGAGCAGAATACGGAACAGACTTCTTGTTGTATGGGTAAGATATTGACATGTACCCAAGAACAGTAGAAACTATCAAAGCCGCCACAGATATGAACCCCAAAGCAACGGTTGGATCATATGGGTACTTGCAAATGACAACATCCTTCCCTTGAATAGGTGTTCCAGCTGCAGGCTGTACAGCAAGAGGAAAGGCAGAGACTTATTAGAAGCAGTGCTATGAAACCCCGACCCTGACTAGGAAAGGAAAAAAGCTGGGGAAACTTTAGGCAGACATACTTGACGGGAAAAAGTGGGTTTGGGAAAACAAACAATACTATTTTAGGGATTCAGCTACAGAACATGCAAAAGAAGAGTTGATGGCAAACTGATAGAATGACAAGATATTTCAGCAAGAATAGCTCATAACTATAACTGAATGACATAAGTGGACAGCGGATGAGGGAGGTGATTCCAGAGCACAGTAAATGAAGGCCAGAATATACAAACGGTAAGCGTATCTGACAACATGTTCCGCTTGAATTAGATTCAGTTATTAAACCTCTATAACTTTCTGCATCAATCATAATATACAAATATGATATACCACCTCATACTTCCACTATATTTTCTTGCTCATAAATTTGTCCCTTTTTGAAATTGGTATGGCAAAACTTGAAGTGAATTTGCAGTTTTTGTTTTGTTGACATTCACAATATCAGACATGAGGCAGGAAACTTTGCAAATAGAAAATGAAAGACTGGAGAATTAGCACGGAAGAAGTTTTAGATTATCCTAACACCAACACATAGAAACTTAGCATATCTTAAAAAAGAAGGCATTGTAGCTAGACATCAGAGTAACATAAGGATAAGGATACCTTCTTATTTTCAGCAATAACACCACAGATAAAGGACACAACACCGAAAAAGGAAGTAAGCAGAGCCATCTGTTTCATACTCAACGCCATCTTTGCACCCAAAGATACTCCTGTCCTGGCTATAGCCTGCAAACCAGCAGTATTTAAAGGTTAGTCCAAAAATAAAATTTTGGTACACTTCAAAATTAGTATTAATCACAAATAGTCACAAGCCTGCCGAAGAACATATAAAATAGAAAACTCACTTCACAGAATTTACAAAATTTTATGGGATTTTGATAACAATATGCTCACATGTATGAAATCTAGATTATGCAAATCAGAATTAACCTTTCCAGAAAGAACATGACAGTCATGAGTCATCCACTTCTCTTAGGGGAGAGAGAATAGTTATCAGAAACGTTTGCAAACTCATTCTATCAAGTATTGCCTCTTTAATTGATTAATATGCACACTCTATTAAACAACCCACACCAAAATCATCAGAATTCAATTCCTCACCATATTTCAATTCATCTCCCCACTGCCACACCCAAAGGAAAAACAATAGCACATACCCAGAAGTTAAAAGGTCCCAACAGCCAACAATATAAGAAAACATAAAAAATAGTGTCACTTCAATAGCAAATTCAATACCCACAATTGAACCCAGAAACAGTATTCCACTGAATCATACAAGCAAGATCAAAACTTGAAGACCCATTTTGATCAAAAACAACAACAACAACAAACACCACAATTGCTGCAATAAGATCTCATGAAAAGAACAGGGTTTGAGCAATTATCAATTGAAAATAACAATTCAGAAATACCCATTACAGTACTAAGATTTGCAATGTATGTTTTGATGTTTACCTTGTGTATCCTTCTCTTTCTTTTTCTCTCTCCAACGGTGAGACTTCGTGTTACGAAGTAGTTGACCTAAGAAAGGGGATAATTATAAGAGAGACCGGATATGAGTTGGAATCATAACAATAATAATTGGGAGTGAATCAGGATTGTAAAAAGAAAAGATGAATCTTGGATAAAATAATGGAATTATACAGAATCATGAACAGATGATGACAGTTATTTTATGGATCTTAGTGATGTGGGCTAAAAAAAACTGAACCTTAAAATAGGATGTTTTGTTGGCTGTTACTAGCCCAGTGCACCACCACTCCAGCTATTGTGATTTGTGAGCCTTACACTTCGGATTCGGTTTGCCTTGACTTTCCTTATTTGGGAATTTTCGGTTTTCTTGTTCTTTTCGTTCGAGGCTTCGAGCCCATATACTACTAGCGAAATTTGACCTGACCCTACCTGATAAAAAAATAACGACAAAAACTAACTTGATAGTTAGAAAGCTCATTAAAATAAAATTTAAAATTTTTCTTTAAATATATCTTTGAGAGTCTCCGTCTAATTAAATTAGTTTAACCCGACTAGCTGTTATCAAACACATAAAAGACTTAATCCGATAAACCAAACCCTTATTGACCAAAATAAATTAAAAAAATAACAAAAAAGAACCCGACTTGATTTTAAGAAAACCGAACAAAAACTAATTTGACGATTCAAAGGTCACTTAAAGTTTATACAGAAATTTATTTCAACTTGATTATCAAAAAAAAAGAAATTTATTTCAACCCGCTAAAATAAATTGACCTGACCGACTCGTTTGTCAAGTCTACTTCCATGCATTATCGATTTCCAAGTTTTTTTCTTTTATTTTCTTGAACTTTGATTCCACATTCAACTTCATAAACCTTCAACACCTTCAGAGTAGTTTTTGTTTAGGCGTTACAAGAGAAAGTGTCAAATTTATTTAAGCCAAAGAATTGTGATTTTTATTTATTTTTCTTTTTTTTTTTTTTTGCTCTTCATTGACAAAGGGTTAGTAGAACTAGTTTGATCATCAGTAGGATAACCTTGTGGCCAGGGGTTCGATTATTAATAGTCAAAGTTGCACTGTTGACATTACACAGTTTAATTTATTATTCTGTTATAACATTTTCATGCCAGCTAAAGTTGTACAAAGTTTTTTTTTTTTTTTATTTATAGAAAGACTGACGGTACGGTCACCGATCTTCCATTAATTTCTCAAAATCTGAGCATAGAGCTACATCAACATTCGACGGAAACAAAGACACCCAAAAACGACACCCTACCTGCAGCAACGGTTACACATGCGCAAGCTCGTGGACTACCCTATTACCTTCACGGTTAACAAAAGACCAAGACACCCTATCAAATTGATCAACTAAATCCAAAGCATCCTCAACAATTGAAAACAATGAACTAGACCCTCTAGACATTTTATTTAAAGCATTATAGACTACCAAACTCTCCATTTCAATAACCATATTTTTGAAGCCATGAGTAAGGCCAAGCTGCAGTCCTGCCACCACTGCTTTGGCTTCCCCTATCTCAGCCGCCCATTGATCACTGAAACCCATCCAAACACCCCGGAGGGGCCGCCCATCCGACCCCCTACAGATCATTCCAACCGACGAGCCCAGCTCCCCATAAGTGCCTACATCAACATAAATTTTCACAACATCACCACTTGGAGGTACCCACTTACTACATCTTTGAGAACGTTGCCCACGGTCAGCCATGCTCCCTGCCTTCACTTCATCACGATCAAGCTCCGCTAGAAATTTATCTGCATACTCACAGACCTCGGCCAGAGAACGAACCGTCCCTTCAAAGATCCTTTTGTTACGAGCTTCCCAGATGGCCCAAACAAAAACACAAAACCTGCGAAAATCCTCGCCACTAAGGACCTCTTTAAGATTCTCGATCCAATCCTTGAAGCAACGAACCCCAATGCCACATCCCAGCTGCAAATCACTCAATTCCCATACTGATTGTGCCAAAGGACAGTCACGGAGTGCATGAAGACCAGTCTCGAGATAAGCAGGACACCAATTACACCCCTCGCCAATCGCTTCCACCCTACGATGTAAACGTGCTCTTGTAGGAAGAGCCTCATTACTCGCTTGCCATATGAACATCTTTGTTCTGGGTAAAATATTACACGCCCATATTTTATTCCACAATGATAAGTCACAAGATGAAGAAGAGGTTTGTTGGTTTTACAGAGCTACAACATCCCGTCAATTCTTTGACCTAAGCATTCATCTCAGGGTAAAACAATAAATCCCTTGTATACATTTCAAACTTTACACTACAAGTTACAGGAGATTGGGAGGAATGTCATTGTTGATTGTAACAAAAACAAGATGAACTACTATACCAAGTGACCACAGATCCTGGCACCATATTCACGAATGATAATAATATGGTCTCATTGATCAGGACATTTACCCTGTGAGTCTAATATGGAAACTATCTTCTTCTGTAACTCTGGCTTGTTGGAGCCTACAAGCTTGTCTATTTGTTGTCCATCCTTGAGGAAAAAGAACGTTGGAGTGGCTTTGATATCATATGAAGTGCTCAGATCCTGCACCAGAAAAAATTTCACTTCAGTCTCTAGGAGCTTACACTATACTCGGTGCAAAAGAATTCATCTCAAAAGTTCTCCTTCGTAATTGAGGAGGCTAGAAGCAGAAATTAAAATCATGGAGCTCTATAGCGTTATGTATAAAGACAGTGCATCTTGGTACAGAAGATTGCTATACTTAACAGTATATTCCCGTCCCAAACTTGGGTGAAAAAATTTGTTCCCAGTTCCTACTTTAAAACAACATGTATTAAACGCAGCCATTCCACCACCCCTTTTTTTGTCGAGTTACAACTCCAACCTCACCATACCCAAGCAACATGACACAGCAAATTTGGCCCAACATCTCCTAGCAGATGCATGAGAAGCAGTATAAAATGTCTATTACGTCATTGCAAATAATAGGGATTGACAACTTACAGTAAGTTCATCAACATCTACGGTAAGAAAAACAAAGGATGGATATTTTTCAGACAACTCAGAATAATATGGTGCGATCATCTTGCATGGTCCACACCACGCCGCGCTAAAATTTGCAACCACCTGTCAAAAGACTGCTCTGGTCAAACTGCCACAATATCAAGCAAAACTCGAATGTTGACTGCTAAGCAAATGGGACATCAAAGAGACGCACAAAAACACAGGAGACAATAATTCAATAGAACAAGCACAATAGATAGGTTTCATCAACTTTGGTACTAATTCCCAGCAAAACATCACAATCTTCCATATACAAAGTAATACTTACTACTTAGTAGCACACCAAAACAACGGAGAATAAAAGGTCATTCACTTATTGGTACCAAAGGTCAGTGCTGTAGTTTTAACACCCATAATTTAGGCAAACAATATATACAAGCATTTTGGCTTTTGAATCTGTTGCATTTTTTTTTATCATTGCCTTACATACATGGTAGAAGGGAAAAATGTTTTTGAGGGTCAAAATTTACAACGGGGGAGGGAGGACGGTGATTGCATATAGGGGGAGTGAGGCGGTGAGACACAAATTGAGGAACCGAAATACAGAACAGAAAAGGTTGATGAGAGAGAACATAAGCGGGCCTAGAACCTCAAACGAGTCAAACCTCCATTTTGAGACTTCTCCTTTTTCACATTTTTTCCCAGTAGTTTTCTGATTTAGTAGGTTGGAATTTGGATTAACTGTCTTATTTGGGAAAGATTTCACTTTTTCTAATCCAGATCCAATATAAGACCCCGCCAAAAAAGTACCAAAGTTATATGCAACATCAAGTCATCAACACACCCAAAGGTACATAAAATTTGTTTTCCGAGTCTCACACTGAAATTTTAACGTAAAAACTGAAGCAAAAAAGAGCAATATAAGCTGATCAAGCAGGTCATTCCTCCTAAGAAAATAGGACATGAAACTTACAATCTTGCCTTCTCGACTTGTTTCCGACAACTTCTCTTCCCAGGCTTCTGTGGTGGTAACAAGGTGCACATTTCCACCAGCCAACTCAAAGTGATTGGAATCATCTCCATCAGTAGTTGGCTACAAAAACAAGCACATTCAAATTACTCAGTCAAGTGATTTCCCAACGTCAAACTCAAGTGACCTGACAAGCCAATTTTATTGCACATAATCAACTTGGAGCAAAGAGGTAACATCAACATCACCCCAATGCCTCCAAAGAGCTCCCGCCTACGGGGTAAGGGGGGGGGGGTCGGTTGTACGCAGCCTTACCCCTGTGGAAGAGAGACTGTTATCGTTTGACCCCCCCCTGCTTATGCCATTATGGTAGAAAAAGTACTTGCGTTCACATCTATGACATGACAGATCTGTCAATGAATATGAAGGAAACAGACGAAGAATAAGATTGATACCTATGGATACATAATCACTTAATCAGGATATACTAATACCAAGCAAGGATCTAGAGGACCCCTTCCCCTCGCTACTAAAGTTACATTTTAAACACTGCAGAATAATCTTACAGCAAAGGAATGAGATGTCAAATCATCTTAATCTGCCCAGAGCTGCCAGTGCAGTTCCGGTATGCTGGATGCAAATGTGGCACACTTATGCAATGCCTGGCCCGACTATCTAAGGCAATATTAATAACATGGCTACACTTTTTACATGGTCTGTGAGATCGTAATACACTATTACCACAAGCTGCGTTGCCCTATAATGATTTGGTAACGCATATATGAATTACCAAAACCTCTAACCTATCCTTGAGGAAGGGAGATGATAAAAGATGCTGATTCGACAGACAATTAGGCACTAGACTTAATTAGAACAAAATCACAAGAAAGCCATGCAAAAATAATACTGTGTCAGAGCAGCTTATAATTCATATCAACTTACTTTTGACAGACACGGTCCCATCTGAAAAGCCTAGAGAGCTGAATTTATAATAACAGATAACTAACTATGACACTGCAAAATTACCTGAAAGAGGAGAAGCGCATAAATTAGCATTACTTCAAAGAAAAACCATCAAAGAGAAAAGCACTTGGAATAAAGGCCTTGTACAAATACATTACCAAGTGCGTCTTAAGAGGGTACCTATGATAGGGGTAGGGGAATCAAATATACAATGTCTTAGTCCTGTAGATCAGTTATACAGAGGCTACTTTGATTAAATCATGAGATCCTTGACTGGGAAGGCATTAATTGTCTACTACTTCTCAACAAGTAAGAAGCACATATCAGTTTAATGAGCTTATTTGATTCAGTTCATCATAGTAAAAGCCGAAAAGTTGTCACTAATGACTCTTTCATCCATATTGGAAATGAACAGCTACTTAAGAAGAGGGATCCAGCTAAAGTAACAGATATGAAGAAAAAGTCAGTCTGGCAATCAGAACAAAGAAAAGTCACTCAAGGCCAGGTAAGTTAATGTTGGAAATTGGAATCTCGTTCTAAAGATCCTTTCACAAGATTCAGTAGTGATACACAGAACTCTGTCCACTAGCTATATTCATGTAGTGCAGGCTAAGATTGAAAAACAGTCAAAATGACAGTCGAGAGGGCTTTTATAATGAAAGGATAAATAGATAAGCTTGACTAAACTATCATATTGCCCTGGTTGTGGTTGTTGCTGTAAAAATCATGTGTAGAACACATTGTCGAGAACAGAATAATTAGTCAAACCATCAAAGGATACACACAAGTTCATACCTTTTACATTCTAGATGTTGTAAAATCTACATTTTCACCAATCTACTAATTTTATTTTAGATAACATGGGTATCCAAATTTTTTTTGCCCTCCAGTGGCCATGAGGGGACTCGAACTTGGGACCTTTGTAATAGATCTCAGAGGTCTTACCAACTCAGATACCAATCTAGTAAATAATAATGATCATTACTGAATGTAATCCAAGCAGGGTCATCACAGGCTAGTTTACCATTACAAGGAATTAAAAACGTTGTAGATAATGCAAGCAAACTAATGGAAGTTCACATGAAGCACTCAATGGAATCAAAGTGTACCTCAATCATGAGTTACTACTATATAAAAGTAAAGGCTTTTTGGGTCTCCACCCATCTCTCATGCCAATTCAACAGTGCCCATATCAATGTAAGACATAATATTTACATGGGATCCAATCCCTAGAACACTCTTAAAGCTTGAAATACAACCAAACCCAGAAACCCATAAACAAATATCAAATCAAATTTCAGCACAAAACAGGTAAGAATTTTGAGCATGGAAATATCAAAGAAAACAATCACACAACATAAGGGTTAAAAGAAACAGAAGAGAAGATTAATCAAATAAAAAAAAAAAAAAGCAACCAATAATAGATAGAGCTAAAAACCCTAAACTTTCAAAAACAGAAAGGAATTCAGAGGTGAAAACCCACCTTAACAAAAGCCTTAGACAATTCTGCCAACGACTGGTTATGGAAAGAGATTAATTATGAAGCAAAACCAAATAGCTGATCGAAAGAGGGAGCAGGTGAAATTGGAAGATGAGAGGCTTTCAATGTTTTTGTTTTGTTTTTCTTGCCATATATGTGTGGAAATACACATGGACATTTTGTTTGATAACATTGGCCGAAGGGAGAGGGGAAAGGGGCCCACTTGCCATTAGTCTTGCTTGCCAACTTGACTTTCATTATTTGGCCAACCTAAGATGGATGTTTTAGTGTCCAAGGAAAGTTGATTTTGGAGTAAACTTGTCCATCATTAGGTCCCTTACTAGATAATTTCCTTGGTGTTATGATGGAAGTTCCTGATAGAGTTTACTAGTCTTTCTCTAATTAGGTTTTAGACCATCAAATTCTAAAGTTATGAGGTGTGAGGACTCCGTAATTTCTAACTTTTGAGTGTACATTTGATTGATAAAAAAACAAAACTTCACACTCAAGTTCGTATATTTTTTTGGTAATTAGAATATAAATAATCAATAAATGCACTATCTTAAAAAAATATTCAAAAAGTAATGTCTTTCTTAAATTGAGTTACGACTTGGCTACGAGTCTACTCAATCTACCACCGTCTTTCTCTATACAGTATAACCTCTTTAAATTGATACTCGATAAATTAATAACCTCTTTAAAATAATACTTTTCTGCAATCACAACATTGAGATTGGTTTGCTGAATTATTACTCGATAAATTAATAATCTCTCTAAATTAATAAAAATTCATAGTCGCGACAGTATAAATTTATAGAGGTTTTACTATTGTATATCATTTAAGACTTAATTACATAAGTATGGTCAAAAGAGATAAATTAATAAAAATAATAATAAAAGTAGCAACAATCAGGAAACCCAATGAAAATTATGACATCAAGTTCAAATGTATGAGTTCACTAATTTGAATAGGTAGAAATCTTGAGTTATTCGTGTGCCAATTTTTCTTTTTGTTATAAAAATAAAAATAAATATATAAACGGTCATCAAGAGTTAATCCATCCATCCAATGCATATGAGAGTTAAGGTCTTTTAACCTCACCTAAATATGTAAAGAGAGAACACGATCCATGCATAAGTAATAAAAAAAAATCAAATTGTTTGAATATATATGTAAAATGTGTATAAATGTAATAAAAAAAGTATTCCATTTGATCTCCAAAAATTTCTAGAGTACTTAACACCCATAGAAATATCTACCCGATTTCTACTTTTGGCCTTTGCATCTGGTTCTCAGTCTTCTTCTCACTTGCTCCCCACCCAAATGGAACAAAATATATATAGACACATAGACATAGTCATGGCAAATTAGATAGTTATTCCTAAAATAAAATTTTAAATTCTTTCAAAAAAAAATTAAAATAAAATATAAAAAAAATACAAAATAAAAAGCTAGTTATTATTCCGAAGAACTTCAGTTGACGAACAAGCAACTCAAAACCCAAAACCTCTCTTGTGTCTGTCTTCCTTTCTTTTCCATAGTGCAAAGTGGCGATTCTTCATTATCAGTGGAGCAAGGTCTTATCAGCAATTTATGGTCTTACTCTAGGAATAAGCGTCCACAGTTGAGCAAGGTATTATCCATGTTAACTTTTAAGCATTAGAGGTTATTATATTTACAATTTCTTAATTGATTGCTATCAATTTATGTTCACGTTTATGAATTTGGTTTTGGGTTTGTCAAATTTTTAGCTGTTGATTTGTCTCAGATTAATTCATTTGGGTTTAGGATTTATTTGCTTGTTATCTGATTATATTTTTTAAGGATGCTTCAAAATTTTGCTAGGGTTTTGTATGAAATCAAACTTGTGTGTGGTTATGAGTTGATTTATGTTTTTGTGAAGTGATGTTTGTTTGAATTGGTTTGTCAGGGTTGTTGTTGTGATGGTACTTTCTGGGTGTGGGTTTATCATAAATTTTGTTTTTGGAGAACATCACATTTCTTTCCATTGTGAAAAAACCCACGTCATCATCCTGGGACATACCCTTATTTCCTTCAATCCATATCTCATAAATTCGGGCTGCAACGGAAGCTCTCCTTATGTTATGCAGTAAGCATTGACCCTTTGCGCCTCTGAATTTCAATCCAGCACAAAATCTCTCCCCAAACTCCTGCTGATACTACACAGACAAAGTACAATTGGCAACAATCCTCCATAGTTTGACTGCAAAGGTAGCAAAAACCTACAATCTGCATACCATACCTTTAAGAGATTCCTGAGTCAACAGTTTGTACTTTTGGACTGCCGGCCAAGCTGTTACATTGTGCCTAGGTCTAGCCACTGGTTCCGTAACTAGCTTCCTCCAGTTCATCTTGCTCCCATATTTTATGAAATAGTCATAATTTTTCTTAAGGTTGATCTGCCTTGCTGCCCTAACGCATTTGAAATTTCTTTGCTGCATCATTAGAGCCAGCCCTCTCAATGAGCTTATCTCAAGCATGAAGAACTGTCCTACAAACCCAAGAATGAATGCTTTCCTTGCAAGCTCTAGAGATCAGTAACTGCTCCAGTGTATCTGTTAACCCAACATGTCCAGCAATTCTATCAACCTTTAGTAGTTACCCAGAAAAACAAATATCTAATTTCCAAGCTTCCATGTGTGTTAGTAGCTTCAGCCAACCTACAGGTGTCAAAAGCTTCCATGGAGGGATACTCTAGCTCCCATTGATATTGACAGAAAAGGAAGAAGAGGTCACAATTATCAGCCCAACCAATCAGGAAAGCCCAAAACATTCAGCAGATTTTCAGGAAGCTCTGCGTCTTGATATTAATCTTCCTTCCCTATTAAATCTAAGTCCTTCCGTACCATGTTAAATAATTCATTCACTTATTGCGATTGACGAATCATACCTGATATCAAATAATTGGTATCTTTTACCCCCCCAAAAAAATTAACATCTTTTTTGAAAAAAAGTTCTAACTAGTCTTACATTATTTCATTTTAAAGAAGATGATGACCAATCCAAAAATAAGTTGGGTGATGGTAGCCTAAAATGTTATGGAACATAACATAAGTAAAGTGTCAATCAATCTTTTCTAAAATTGAAAGACTCGTCGAGGGCAATTGTAATTTTAATAGGGATTTTAATACTTTCAGAGGCCATGCATGCATACTTGCATAGCATGGGTAAGTAAACTAGTCTAAGATTTAACAGTTAGTACCAAAGGCATTCCAATCAATGGTTTTGGTGCCTTTATGAATTTGCAACCAAAATTTCAGATGGTTCTGCAGCTTCTGCTTATGTGTGTTGAAATTGTATTAGAGATCTGTTATCTTATTGTAATAAAATGCACCCTTTCTCCTTTCAGATGCTAGTTTAGGTGTCGTGTTGCCTGATTCTTGTAACTGACACTTCCATTATAAGTCTACACCCAGTAGCATAAGTGACAGTAACATAAGTGCATTATGCTGAAAGAATGGAGTGCACAGTATGCAATCTGCATTTTGGCAATAGGATGAGAAATCCACCCATCACTTCTATAAATTTACAGAGTTTTACAGAGTCTCCCGCCATTTTGAAATTGTTTTTTAATTATTGAGTGGGGCCTGGGCATCGGAGGGAGGGACTTGTGTGTGGCCACATGGACTCAGAGCCTGCAATCTGCAGCATAGGGTAAAGCATTAGCACAGATCAAATCAAAATTTCAACACAAGGGGGTAAGAGTTCTGGCAATTGGCAATATTAGAAAGAAAATCACATAACATTGGAGTCATAAGAATAAGAAGAGGAGATTAATCGAAATAAAAATGCAACTTTTAAAGCGAGAGCTAAAAACCCTATACTTCATAAACAGAAAGGAATTCAACGGGGGTAAACCCACCTCGTCAAAAGCCTTGAACGATTTTGCAAATGACTGGAAATGGAAAGAGATTAATTATGAAGCAAAACCAAATTCATCTTAGTCCATCTTGCATTATTAAACAAAACAAAAACAATGGGTTTGCTTCAATTTTCTTTGCCAACTTGAATGGAGTCATGATATTCATAGATATACTTTCTATATTAATAAATAAATGGTTATTGCTTGACTAGTGAACAATAAATGGGACGGGTGGGTCTAATATCAGAATGCCAAGTGATTTGTTATTGAAAATCGAACGACAAGCTTCCATAAATAAAAGATAATAAATAACTTGAAGTCATTATGGAATATCGTATGAGTTTTTGTATAGAAAGCTTTTCTTCAAAATCCTTATAAGAAGTCCGTGCATAATATATTTGCAACTATATTATACTCCCTTCATCCCAAAATTTTAGTCATGTTTACATTTTTTGGGTTTTTGAGACCAAAGTTTGACCATAAAAGTTATCTGAATATGTAATTTATAACATTATTTAAAAAATAACCCTGAGTGGGTAGCTCAGCTCGTAAGAACTCTGAAATTGGTTCCAAAGGCCCCAGGTTTGAGTCTAAGTTCATCTTAGTCCATCTTGCATTATTTACTTTCTCTACCTAAGTTGACTCAAAGCATCAAAAATTTCAACAAAATATTCTGAATTTTTAGTGTTCTTTCAAAAATAATCTTAAATAGCAATTTATTTTGATATCAATTATTAAAATTCCATAGTTAGTCAACCTGTGTGTTTGTACTTTCTTGTAAAAAAAAAAAAAACCTTCTGTATATGAGTGTTCAAATTTCTTATTTATTTTTAGATAAAGAAAAATTATATTAATCGGTTCGGATCTGGGAAGGAGGTTTTGTTAAGATCTGGGAGAAAGGCCGCAAGAAATGTCGTCGGGTCCACATGACGGCAACGGTGACGCGGTGGTTGGAAGGCTTCATCGGTTCGGATCTGCTAGCCAAGGGTGGATTCGAAGAAAAGAGGCGGTTTGGGAGAACCCTAGGATGGGTTAAGGCCAAATCGAATTCAAAGGGTTCTTTTCTGGAGATCGGTTTGAGCCGACATGGGAAGTGGACTGCGGTGTTTGTGCCTAGCGGCAAGGATGGCCAGAGATGGGACGATTTCAAGAAAGCTCTGCCAAGGTGGTCGGGTGCTTTCCCCAGATCTTCTCTGGAAGTCGATTTCCAAGGTCGAATTCCAGATCTGAGACCAACGGTGAGCGTAGCTATCGGGGTGGGGTCCCCGGGGCCACGCATCACCGGAGTGCGGTCAGGTTAGGTCATCTAACTCCTGTCAAGCATCTAGGCCTCGGGATTTTGAGTTTGCAGTGAGTTTGCAGTGCCAGGAGCCCATTCTGGCACAGTGGAGGCGCGTGAGCCCACGCGCTCTGTGCCCATTGAGGCGCGTGAGCCCACGCGCCCTGAGCCCATTGAGGTGCGTGAACCCACGCGTCCTGAGCCTGTTGAGGAGCGTGAGACACTACTTTCTGGCTTTGATGAGGCCTCCAGAATGTGTACGGCGCATGTTGATGATGGGGCTCATAGTTATGGCGTGAGCACTACAATAACATCATTTAGAAGCCCAGCAGATCCCAAATCCAGGTGAATATCGCTTTGGGGCTTGTTCTTGCTTCTCTTCCTCATTGCCCTTCCTTTACTTTAGTCTTAGATGTGGGGGATTAAAGGTGAGGTTATCTCTTGAGGGTGTCCAGAGTGGGGAATTAGCCAGCTCTCCTCTTACTAATGGTAGACCGGTGCAAGCGTTGGCTGGGGTCCCTGCAGGTCAGCAAGAGGGAGATGCTACACAAATGCTAGAGCAAGGGGCTGCTCCTATGGTATTGAATCAGGATCAAACGAGTTTGCCAATAAGGTAGGTTAATGTTAGTGCACCAGTTTTGGATACCTCAAATAGGTTCACCCCGATTCTTTTTGCTGACAATGGGGTTAGGAATTGGGCGGATGAGGTTAGCACAGAGGTTGAGGATGACTTTGACTATGAAGATGATTCGTTCTTCGTTGGTAATGACTTGTTATTGGACAAGCTCAGAAGCAACGAGGATGTGGACTTTGTTCCACAAACACCAGGAGTTTATCTAGACGACACCCAATTATTCAATGAGGGTGGGGTTATTGGCTAGCAAAGGGATGCAGACACTTCTCTTGTCAACAATGAATGTGTGAAAAACAACACCTCACAGGGTCGGAGGGAAATAAAGCCCTCTAAGGGTTTAGAGATGCTTTTTGGTTCCAGCCAAGGTGCAACACCTCGGGAAGGGGAACCTGAGGGTGACGGGATTTTGCCAACACCAAAATCTAGCATTCTGAATTGCTATACTCTAGGCAGCAAGGAGGCAGATGACAATGGCAATGCGGTATTGGCTTTGGGGGGGCATGTTCCTCACTGATGTCCGAGGCCAGAAGACTACTCTCGGTGCCAAGGAAGGTAATGACATAGGAATTGAGGCCACTCTCGACTTTAGGGAAGCGGGCGATGTAGGAACAAAGGCAACTCTCAATTCTAAGGCTAGGAGAAAGAATCGGGAGTTGGAAAATTTAAAATCCGGTGTCAGTTATGACGAGCAAGGATCGAAGAGGGGTTTCTTACCTAGGAAGTAGTCTCTCGCTTTTGGTTATTTCTTCATTTTGTTTTAGACATTTGGGCTCGATTATTTTTTTGGAGGATACCTTATCCTATCCCTATGTACTCTCTCTTCCATTCGTAATAAAATCTTTTTTCTCATCTAAAAAAAGAAAAATTATATTAATAAGAAATCAAAAAGTATGTTAATGAGTGTTCAATTTTTCCTTTTCCATTAAAGAAGTATACCCTGTATTCTCCCTTAGTTTTGGCTGTCGCATCTTTTGCCTCCCCACCCAAAACTAAAGGAACAAACAAATATACTTTAGGCTAGTTATCTTCCAAATTTCACTTTTCCCTTCATTCATACGCAGGCTTCAGTTGAATATTCAAAAAGAAATAGACCATCTCTCAGCGTCAATCTTCTCCACTGTCCGTTGCTGAGCTCAAGACTGTCCGGCTGAGTTTGGTGAGCAAGCCAGCAAGGTATATTTCATCGTTTTTTTTAAGCATTACAGTTTTATAATTGATTAGTTTGTTTTTGTCAGGTTGAGTAATTAGGGTATGGGATTTAAGCTGTTATGAATTGAGTTGTTGGTTATCTGAATAGAGTTGTTAGGATTGTGTACTAGAATAACTAGATTAACTTGGTGTGTGGGTCAGGAATTGATTTAAATTGTTGTGAAGTGAGGATATGAATTGATGTGTTAGGGCCTTAGGGTTGCTGTTGTTATTGACTTATTGTTGGGCTTCGGAATAAAATAACTCCTGTTTCTCAAAGTATTATATTTCTTTGGTTAATTTTAGAAAAGTGTAAGCTTATTTTGAAAAATGTAAGCTTATTTGTGAAAGAACCCTTGAAATGACTTTTGAAGTTCATGACCTTTTTTTTTTACTAGTATTGAATGTTCTATCCTGTGCTTTGATGGTTGTGTATTTTTGTGTTCAAAATCTCAAATCAATAGTCACACTACTGATTATTGTGCGAACTCGTTCGTCCTCTCTTCTTTTCCTTTTGTGCCACCGTATTTCGGATATCCAAAGTTAAGCAGAGTTGGCATCTGAAATTATGGATATCCGGTTTTCAACACCCCTAGCACTTGCATTAGCTTTGTTTGCCTTATTGAAATTGCATCAAAGTTTTGAGATGTATCTGGTTATGTGTGGTGTGGTAAATTATGACTTTCTGAGAGCTCTGTTATCTTCATGAAAAGAATTGCAACCTCTCTTTTTTATTTCCAGTTGCTATTTGAGGTGTCTGGTTGGATGATCTATTCAACTGTAACTTGACTGTAAGTTTATAAACTCTATACCCAGTGGCCAGTAGCATAAGTGCTTATGGATAAAAGGACGGAGTAGACAGTTGCATCTTGTTGATAGGGTGGGATTTTCACCCATCATTTTTATCAATTTTAGAGTTTGCCAGCCTTTCACCTTTGTCAAATGTATTTGGGGTGGGGTGGGGGGGGGGTGGAGGGAGGGTTGTGTGCTGCCCTAGACATTGGGCCTGCCCAGCATATGGCAAGCGAAATTGTGCTGTCATCACCATAAGCGGTTTGGTGCCTTGTAGTACAACAATCACAACAAAGTTTCCCATCTTCTTTCTGAATGATGGGAAGGGTGGATCTTTCCTTCAACTTAAGAACATGGTTCAGTCACCTGTTTTATTGAGTAGCATTGTTAAGTTTCAACTAGGTAAGGTACGAGGATTGACGAGCAAAAAGATTTCTGTCAATACTATTAGACTTTTGAGAATCCTCTCACTGATCTTTCTTCTTTTTATTTCAGCAAGAAACCTTGATTGTATGATCGCCTTCACTTCAGTGGTTGATAACTGAAATACGTATATATTCTTTTTGCTCACAAATGGCATTGGTGGTGATCTGCGGGCAGCCATGCAGTGGAAAGTCCACTGCTGCAACATGCCTATCCGAAGCTCTTGGAGACTCGGAATATAAGCCAAATGTAAGGATTATTAATGAAACTTGTTTCCATCTTGATCGCAACAAAAGCTATGCCAATATGCCTGCTGAGAAGAATGTGCGAGGGGTGCTGAGGTCTGAGGTTGATAGGTCTGTTTCAAAAGACAATATAATTATAGTGGATTCTTTGAATAGCATCAAAGGGTACAGATACGAGTTATGGTGTTTGGCACGTGCAGCAGGAGTTAGATACTGTGTACTATACTGTGATGTGGAAGAAACTGATTGTCGAAAATGGAATGACCACCGCAGAGACAAGGGTGAGGCTGCATATGATGAGAATATCTTTGAAGATCTAGTTAGAAGGTTTGAGAAACCAGATAGTAGAAATAGATGGGATTCTCCGCTGTTCGAGTTGTGGCCTTCCAGAGATGGCATAGACAAATCCTCTGCTGCCATTTCGGACGCTGTCTTGTACTTGACCAAAAAGGTCGACTCCAAGACAAAGGATGTCAAAGTTTTACAGCCTACTATTGCAACACAAAGTGTACGGCCTTCAGAGGCAAATTCCCTTTATGAGTTGGATAGGGCAACGCAAGAGGTAATGACTGCGATAGTGGAGGCTCAATCCCAGGCACTTGGAGGACCTTTGAATGGAATTTCCATCAGCCAGGGGTTGCCAACAATTAGTTTACAAAGGTCAGTTGGATTGCCAGAACTAAGAAGACTCCGCAGGACTTTTTTAAAATTGACAGGGCAGACAAGCTTAAGTGGTCGACCGCCTCCTGCAGATGCTGAAAGTGCAAAGCGGATGTTTGTGGATTACTTGAACAGAGAACTGGGAGCATAGGAACCGAAAAATGTTCCTGAAGATATGGAGTTGCATATTGGAAATTACTTGCAACAGGCATAATACTAATTAATTTACGTCACTTTGTCTTTGTTTTTAGTTCCTTGATGCTCTGGAGAAGTCGAAATTTTGTAAAAGATCGACTCTCTATGCTGTTCTAACATTACAACATCCTATTTTGTCCGAGTTTGTGGATTACATATATTATTGTCATCTCAATAAGCATTATGGTGCTTTCGTGATTCGTGAAGCAGCGAAATCTAGTAGTAGTCTGATTTGTTAATCCTGTAACAAAAGTTTCAACCTTGGTATTGTCAGTTTGGGTGCTAGAGCACTTTCAAATGAAACGGAGATGCCCCAAAAGTTATGATTTCTGGGTCCTTATATTGAGATACTTGAAGTATTGTACTCACTAAGGAAGAGCTGGTTAAGAAGTATTTTCTTCAGGAAAGTTAGATTACAGCTTCAGCGCACAACGAATGCCATGTAACAAACAACACTTGCTTCTGGAAATTAGGCTCATAATCCAAAGACAACTTTTTTTTTTTTTTTTTTTTGGAAAAGGCAAAGAGACCCGATTACCCAAGGGTTAACCTAAATTGTCCACTACTAAAAGATTAGCAATGGACTGGTCAAAACAAGTTGACCAAAGACGGAGCGAGGAAAAGGAGTGACCTAAATGAGCTAGATAATCAGCCACAGAATTTGCCTCCCGGAAGCAATGGATGACTTCCACATGATCAAAGAAGTGAAGATCCTTTTTCGTGTCGATGATGATATTCTCAATTTCCCATGGGATATGCCACTCCGCACTGATTGCTTTTATAACAGCAAGATTATCCCCTTCAATGGTTATGTTATTGAAACCCAATTCTCTTGCTTTTCGGACCCCTTCTCATAGTGTCGTAGCTTCCGCCATTAAAATGGAACTGGTACCGCAGGATCGAGCACCCATCAACAGAGCCTCGCCCTTGTTGTCGCGTATGACAAAACCTGCAGCTGCATCAAGATTATTGATTTTAGAACCATCAAAATTGAGTTTAACATAATCCTGTCGGGGCGCCGATCATTTGACATTTTGTCTCGGACTTTTTTTAGTGGGCTTCCTATGAAAAGCTCCACTAATGTCAAATTCAAAACTTTTGGAGGAGAGAGCTTTCCATTCATTGAAAGTCACCATAATAGATATAGCAAGTTGTCTCGGAGAGGTGGAGAGATTATCAAATTGAATCTTATTTCTAGCGAACTAAAACATTCACCACGTCATGATGAGGAGAACAAAATCCCACTCCTGCAGCTTGGCTTTGATTGAATTGAGACTATCTATAAAAGAAGCCTCCAGGCTTAACACCAAACTGAGATGTGTTCCAAAAAGATGATCAACCTCTTGAATCGTTTGAATAAAGGCAGGACAAGTGAAAAAAAGGTGGCACTTATTTTCACTGTGGAAATTACAGAAGACACATTCTTGTGTAATAAAAATTTTACTTAGTTGTAATCGAAATTTTGTGGGAAGGCCATCTAGACACAACTTCCATAAAAAAATCTTAATTTTAGGGGGAACATTAGTAGACCATATCCAACTATAGTCACACGAAGTATTATACTTGTCTTGTAAATTCCGTGCTAGCCATGTAGCAGATTTGCAAGAGAAATTGCCAGAACTAGACACGCCCCAGTAGCATTTATTCGGAACTGCATTATAAGGGATTGGAATGCCCAAAATAGCTTTAATCGTATCTGATGGAACAACTCGAGCTAACATCGCAGTGTCCCAACCTCCCTGATCAGTAAAGAAACACTTAATGGGGATAAAAGTGTCATACAGGGGATCATCAGATTGGTCGTCATAAAACATTTCTGGAAGAGGGACTTGAGATACCCAAGTATCTGTCCAAAAGCGAATGGATTCTCCATTACCAACTTGCCACTGGAGTCCTTTTGTAAAGGTCTCCCGGATGTCCAAAAGGTGCGACCATTGCCAAGAGCTGTTAACCCCTTTTTTGAAATGTAAAATATGACAACCCTTGAGGTATTTACTATTAATAAGTGTTACCCATTTGCTATCGGGTTCCTTAAAATTTTCCATATCAATTTCATTTGCATTGCTTTATTCACCGCCTCGGCTTTACGAAGTCCAAGGCCTCCTAATTTTCTTGGCATACAAACTTTATCCCAACCAATTAAGTTAGCTGATTTACTATCCGGGCTTTTATTCCATAAAAAATTTCTATTTATTTTATCAAGTTCCTGTAAAGTTGAGGTTAGAAGAGAAAAACTTTGCATGGTATAAATGGGAATTGCTGCCAAATTTGCTTGTATAAGAGTTGCTCTGCCCGCATGTGATAAGGAATTCGCTTTCCACTTGGTTAAATTATTTCTCGTGCGCTCAATTATTGAGCTGAAGGTTTGCTTATTTACCCTCTCATTTATAATAGGGCATCCTAGATATTTATCCAGGCAAGAAGAGTGACTCATGAGAAGAATACCTTTAAAGGTGTCAATCATGTTACGAGGAATAATTTTAGTACATTGGAAAGCGGACTTGTCAAAATTAATTTTTTGGCCAGACATACTACAATAGTGATCTAAGATAGTCTTTATTTTATGACAACTTTTGTTTGTTGCTTCAGCAAAAATCATGGTATCGTCAGCAAAAGTAAGAAAAGGCAGTTTATCAGCCCCATGACAGATTTTAATACCAATGCTCTCAGAAGACGTATCGCTTTCACGTTGAAGTCTCCGAGCTAGGACTTCCGCACAAAGTATGAAAATGTAGGGGGATAAAGGATCGCCTTGACGAATACCCCTAGAAGGAATAAAAGTTGATCCTGGTGAATTGTTAACGAGCACAGAGAAAGAAACCGTCGTAATACATTCTTTGATCCAACCAATCCACTTGGCACTAAAGCCGAATTTCTCAAAGACTCTAAAAATGAAATTCCAGTCAAGCCTGTCATAAGCTTTTTCCATATCTAATTTAATACCTAGCCAGCCACTCTTCCCTTTTTTTGATCGGAAAGAATGAAAAACCTCATGTGCAATGAGGATATTATCTTGGAAACATCTGTTAGCCACAAAGGCCCCTTGCAAGGGATGAATAAGTTTACCTAGAACTGTCTTCAATCTTTCCGTTAAAATTTTTGAAATTATTTTATAAATGGTTGTACATAGACTAAATTGGTCTAAAATAATTTGCTGCCATAGGATTATCAATTTTTGGAATAAGTGCAAAAAAAGTGTGGTTTATTTCTTTTAACATATTTCCAGAAAAAAAAAAGAAAAAAGAAAGCTTTAATCGCTCGGATAACAGCAGGACCAACAATGTGCCAATAAGTTTGGAAAAAAGCCGTCGGGAAACCGTCAGGCCCCACTGACTTATTGGGAGCCATTAAAAAAATAGCTTCCTTAACTTCATCAGCAGAGACCTCCCGAGTTAGATTATCATTATCAGCATCTGAAATTTCTTTCTTAATATCCTGTAAATCCGAATCAGTTGGCATTAAGCAGCTGTTATCTTTTACAAAACGGGCTTTGAATTCCTGACTTATTTCATTAAGAATACTAGTAGGTTCTGTGAAATGAAGACCATTTTTATTTTGGAAATCCGTAATCTTTTTCCTATGTTTCCGGATAGTTGCTTTAGTTTGGAAGTAAGCAGTGTTACAGTCCCCTAGCAGGATTTTTTTTCACGAGAGCGTTGCTACCAGTAAGTCCTATTGAAATTCACTATACTTGTTTTTTCCGTAAAAGATTTGTTTGTAAACAATTTAGACGTTGATCTTGAGGATTAGTGCAAAGCTTGCTTTGAACAGTTATAATCTTTCCTTCGACTTCTTTAAGTTGACGAGTTATGTTGCCAAACTTGAGTTTAGCCCAATTCTTTGAGAGCTTTTTCAAGTGTTTGGTCTTTCTAGTTAACTGAAACATGTTAGAACCATCAGAAGAAATTCCAAGCTTTTCTGACCAAAGATTCAAAGTCAGTACTTTTAATCCATGCTAGTTCAAATCTGAAGGGAGGGGGGCAAAAGAGATCTGAGAGTGTAAATGCAAAATTATTGGGCAATGATCAGAAGAACTAAAATCATGGTTTGATACATGTAGTGAAGGAAAATTTGATAGAACAGAAGGAGGAACGAGGGTTCTATCCAATCTCTCCAAAACATTGTTTGGTCCAGATCTTTTTTTTCTCCAAGTAAAAGAGCCCCCCACAAAGGGTGTATCCAGAACATTTGCTTTATATTTAAAATCTAATAATCTATCAAACCTTGCTTGGGAGGGAAAAGATCCTCCGAGTTTTTCAGTAGCAGAGGCAATATCATTAAAGTCTCCAAGGAGAAAAAATGGCAGAGAAAGAGTATTACAGTAAGTTAATAAATCAGCCCAGAATTGCATTTTATGAGACACTTGAGGAGGAGCATAGCTGAAAATAATAATACAGGGAGGGGAATTAACATAGTCTTTGACAAGTAAAGAAATAAACCTCACTTCTTTATATATTACAGTGCTATCAAGAACTTGAGATTGCCATAAAACTCAGATGCCACCTGAGAATCCCATGCAAGGGATAAAATCAGAGGAATTAAAGCCAAACTGATGCACAAAAGTAGCACTAGGGTCATACTGAACTTTAGTTTCAGCCAAGGCCATCAGATGCACCTGATGAATTTTACAAAATAACTTGACTTCCTCACTAGCATTTTTCCTCCCTACACCCCTAATATTCCTAAAGGCTACTTTATCCATAAAGACACATATAAACAGACATCAGAAGGCTAGCAAACATACTGAGAGACTAATTCTTTGCTCTCTTCAGAGAGCTAGAAGCTGAATCCTTATGAGCATCACCATCATTCCTCCTCTTGGGAGCCTCAGACTGAGTAGAACCAGCTGAGTTATCCTCCACAGTCACATCAAGATGAGAAATATGCTGGATAAGAGAGGTGTTGGACTGAAGAGAATGGAATGAATCCTCAGGAGTAATATCCTCATAACCATCACCACAGGGATCATCATTAGCCACAACATTATGCATGAGCAACAATGGTTGAGCATTAGCCTCTGCAGAAGAGAGGGCTAAGCCTTGATCCAGCTGCTCAAATGCATTAGATATGGCCAAGTCAGAAGGAAAGATAGCCTGCAGAGGCTGCACATCCAAACCAGAAGAGCTAGGTAGGCAGAGCTGATCCCCAAAGGTATAATTAAAGCTACCAATCTGAGGGCAAGAGGGGCTAATGGTTTTAGTGATCAGCTTAGGTCTCTAATCACTAAAGAGGGGGTAGGGGAGATCAATATTAGGGACAACAACATCATCATTAATCTGACTATCATAACTAGGAGGTTTAATCATCAAACCTTTGCCCTTGCCAACAACCTTACCATGAGCATTTACTTTAAAACCAGCAGAATCAACAGGAGTTCTGAAAACAATAGTACTGATATTAGGAGTAGAAACAGAATTAGGAGCAACAACAGAAATAGGAGCAGCAACAGAACAGGGAGCAGCCACAGAACTAGGAGCAGCAATATTAGTATCAAGGGAAGCCTTACCCATGTAGGAGTTAATGTTCCTCAAATCATGATCAAAATGCTGGAATTTAGGGACAAACCTCTTAGAGGGGCCTTTAGGCTTGTAATTAGGAGCCCTTGCAGGGACCTTAGTCCAAACAGTAGCTTGAGCCAAAGCCTCAGCTGCCCTGGCTTCAGAAAGGGACTGCTGAATAATAGCTTGATGCACTGAGCTATGGGACAGAGTGACCTCAGTCACTCTATTAGCATCAGAATTGAGAGGGCACACAACCAGGCCATGATCACCAGACCCACAGCAGATACAACCCTCAGAAAATCTTTCATACCAAACTGAATACCACTGAATCCCCCCCCCCCTCCTAGGGATCTTAGCATAAGATTTCAATTCTCTAGTAATGTTAGCATTCACACATATTCTAGCAAATCTTAATCCCCTCTTTGCAGCAGTGAAATCTTCAAACTTAACAAATTTACCCAAATCATTGAGCTGAAGAATGGCCATCACAGCCTCAATACTAAAAAGCTCAGCAGGAAAACAAGGTATTCTAATCCAAAAATCAGCACGAGTAAGCTTTTTAGAAATGGGGTTAAAATTATCCTCCCAGGGGATGAGAACAAGGAGCTGAGTGGCCACATGGTATGGCCTCTCTCTCCAAACAGCAAGCCTATCATTTGAACTAGCAAAAGTAAACATAAACCAGCCAAAACCCAGATCACGATACTTAATATCATCCTTCACAAAATTCCAGTTTTGTTGAGTCTTGAGCATTAAAGCTCTGAACTCAACATCCTTCCCAAGCATCTTACCTAGTAAACTGTTACTAGCAAAAGCATTACTATTGGCAGCTACTTGAGGAAGATCATCAACAACAAAATTATCAGGCAATCCTTCAGAAAGGAAACTGAAGTGAGATAAACTAGCACTAGACTGAGCATCACCAAATGGTAAAGAAGCATATGACAGATTAATAGTTTCAGTGGGAATAATCACAGGGGATTCACGAGTAGAATCCTCCTCCATCACAACAGATTTGAAACTACGAGAATTCATAATAAATAAGCAGAGAAACCAGCAAAGGAAGTAATATAAGCAATAGAGGATAATAAGAGAGAAAGAGGGATAAATAGCAAGGATGAAAGCATAAGGGCAAAGCCTTATATAGCCGTCAATGGGGCCAGCCAAACTAGCAAACGTGGTAAATAACACACCATAATACTGAGAAGATTGATAGAAGCATACCTGAGTGAAGAAAATATGGGCTGTGAATAGTAAGCTATTACCTCCTATGGGGAGAGGATGGTGGCTCAACCCGTCTCTCAGCCCCAGAAATGGAGAGAGAACAGTATATGCATTTAATGAAAAGTGGTAGAGAGTACCACCTCCGGTAAAAAACAATAGTGAGAGAGAGAAGAGAAACCAAGGTGAAGTGTAGATAGCAGACCAATCTCCCCAAAAAAGAGGAAAAATTACGACTTGAGAGAGGAAACCCAAAAACCTAGGCACAAAAGGGTTGGTAAACCAGTGAGAGATAACTAACACCAAGCTCACAAGAAGCCACGCAGTCCAAAGATTATCCACATAATAATCACTCAAATCAGTATGTGAGTGTAGGAGAGCAAAAGATTTGTCTAAAAGTGACGTCAAATGATCGGGGAAAAATAATTGGGGCTTATTAGAAAATCTAGGGTTTATAAAAAAATCCCCAAATCTGGTAAAAGGAAGGGGCCACTGGAAATTGTGATAATAAGTAAGCTTATAACCGAGAGTAGGTAACATAACTTGCAAAAATGTCCTAGAAAAATGCTTGAGATAGCTGTATGATTTGAGTAAAGATTGCCCATTTGAGCAGAAATTAGGGTTTGTACTTGCGTTTGAGGGGGAGTTTTTAATAGAGTGAGAAAATGACTGAGAGAGCTGAGATAGAGTATCAAGTAGGTGAGATCTGCAAAATAGTGGTTGATTTGCTTGAGTTTGATTAAGAATTGTGGACGAATTGGAGATCTTGCTGAACTGTAGCTGGGGTCGGGGAAGAGGGATGGGTTTCTTGGGGGGCCTGGGTTTTTCTCTCAGTTTCTCTCTCATTTTTTTTATCTCCATATAGACAATTTTTTTTATAGTCACTATGTTTACATGATACTTAACAAATTTTAAACATTGCTTTCCAAAAAGGAAAATTGGAAAAAAAAAATGATTGCATGCCTCAAAGGTTGCCCTAGAAAGAGGTCAGATATCATAAAGATTCTAAGTTTCATCCTTTACTGAGTGTGTGGGATAGTTATATACTCCCAACTTTTTTTGGTTTCAAATTTTTTTTTGGGTGAAGAGGAAGGCATGCAAGCCCAAAACGAAAACAAACTAGAGAATAATTATTGTAGGTGTTGCAAAACAAATAAGGTTTACAAACAAACACTCATCATACTAAGGATAGGAGTCTAAAACTCTCGAAACAGCTCATGACCTTCGAAGTTATGATTAGCAAGCCAGTGTCCGCCGCTATATTCGCCTCACGGTAAACATGTTGAACTTTAATTTACCAACTTATGTCGTGAATGAATTCATTGCACCGCTTTGATTGGTTTAATCAGTTTTTAGTGTACACATGCTTAAAAAGCATATGAATATCTACCAACTTGGTGACAAACATTACCTTTTAGTTTTAGAACATCAAATGCTAAAATCTAATTATTTTAATCTAGGGTTAAAATGAGGTAGTATGCAATTTAAATATTTAGATTATATGCCGGATACTCAATTACAAACTTATCTAAAATGTGATTTGTGACAAATAATCCTATAGCACACGTTGAGTGATTTCCACTTTGAATCACACTCCATAAATCAAACAAGCATGAATTAACAACAACCTCAAAACCCAATAACTAACACATGGTTAAAAGGGAAAGGAGCTTGTAAACTTGCCCAATAACTTGTGGCTCAGGTGGGAAGGAGTTTGTAAACTAGCCACCCCCTTAAATTACTTATGTCCTAGGTTTGAGCCTTCTACCTCAGTATGAAATCCAACATGGCTTAAAAATAATTAGCATTAGTCAAGTAACCAATATAACGCGAGCGTAGATGCTCTTCATTCATTTATTTATTATTCTATCATCGAAACTACCATTTCCAAAATACCATCGAATAAGAGTCACCCGCGACCTCGAGAGACAACGCCTAAATCTTTTTTTTTTTTTTGCTTGTCAACGCCTAAATCATTTACTCAAGAACACAATGCTCCATATACCCACACTCTTTCTCCCCTCACCTTCTCTCTCCACCACCAGCCCCCACCAACACCACCACCGCTTCACCCCCACCGCTCTGGCCCCCACCCTCCCCTCCCCTCACCTCACCCCCAAACCCTTACCCTAATTTTCTCTCTTTTCCTTCCCCCCACCGCCCCTCCACCCCACGCCCTCCCCACGACGGAATCCGCCAGCCACCACCTCCCCACCCCAGGCCCCACCCCCAGCAAAAAATTTATCCAAAACTCCCAAAAAAATTCGAAAATCTCAAGAAACAAAAACTCTAGGTCGATATTAGTTCAGACAGGGGTTTGATTAACCTTATAAGGATTTGATTTGTCCCTGAAATCGAAGGTACAATTGCCCCAAAAAAAAAAAGAAAATTTAGAGTTTATACTCGCGCCCGTCTTGATACACGCTGCTCTATGCATATGAGTGCATAGGCTCGAGAGAAAGGATTTCGGTAACTATTCCTCCTTGAAAAGGGGGGAAAATCTAGAAGTGGAAAGGAAAGAAAAAAAAACAAAAATGAGCCCAAGGCCCTCAAAGGCCTCAACACTTGAGACTTTAAGAGTCACGAGTCAACCCAACATATTTCCATTTTGAAGTTAGAAGAAGCGAACGTCATTCGAAGTTTGAACAATTTTCAAATCTGTCGTTGGCAAAGATTCGTACAACATACACAAAGGAAGTGGACTTCCTGGATTCTCGACATTTCCCATTTCCCCCTTTCTCTCTCTCTCTCTCTCTCTCTCCTGTCTGACTGTCTCCATTGCTGATCATAGCCATTGTTTGATTTCTGTTACATACCATTTTTATCTGCGAAAAGGTATCAATTTCAAACTCTAATCTCTCATGTGCAATTTCAATTAATCACAATTTCTATTTCTCTGCCTTAGGGTTTCATATAATCGTTAACTCAATCCGATTGAAGACGTGTTTCCGTTCAGTTTTGCTTTGGTTCGCTTTTATTCCTAAATTTATTGCATAATAAAATCATTTTTGCTTTTCGATTCCATTGAACCTATTTGTGTATGTATTCACGTCTCATTTTCATATCTCGATTATTGAATTCGGCTGTATTTGATCGACCTCTTCAGGTAGTTTTTTTAGGTTTGGTTGTGCCTGAGATTTAGGATTTGTATTAATCTCAATCAAAAAAGCAACATGGAGGATGATAAAAAGAAAAGGAAAAACAAGAAGAAGAAGAATAGGCAGCAGGCAAAGGTAGCAAGTGAAGATACTGCATCGAATGCTGGAGAGACGAGTTCGGTTGAGCATAATCATGCTTCGGAGCAGCAGAATCATATAAATGGGTCTGTTGAATCGAATGGTGGTGTTAAAGATAATGGCTTAACGAACAAGATTGTTGAGAACAAAGACGGTGGTCATAATGCTGATGGTGCCAATGGCGTAAGTTGTCTTGCAGGCTGAATAAATCTGTGCTATTGTAATTATCTTTGCAGTTTCTTATCTCATAATATTATATCTTTGAAGTGATTGCATTTGTTTGTGAGATTTATGTATGCGAATCATGGCTTTGTTGCTCGATGGCTATGATCAGCTAGGTATAGGGTGAAACTTCATGAGAATAAAAATGTTACAGCTTTCTTTTGGGTTGCTTCTTTAAGGGTTTGTTCAAATAGTTGTCATTCATGAGAAATTTTATTTGCACTCTCAACTTGGGAGTGCAATTGCACCCCCTAATAGAAATGACACACATGTGTACCATTTCTAATTTTCTTTGTTGCAGGACATGTGTCCTATTTCTACTGTAGGTATATGTGTCCTATTTCTATCGGGGGGATGGGGGGTGGGGTGCAATTTGCACTCTCATAGCGAGAGTGCACATGGCACCCCCTCGTCATTCATATATTAACTACCTTTCTGAAGCGTAATGCTACATCTTCCAATTTTTCATGTCCAAAACATCTTCAACTGAGGCAATATAATGTGCCATGCTCTTCATTTGCTGGTCATAGGTCAGTGGATCTTACTAGACACTGTCACATATTTTTTTGTGATGTGTAGCTAGATTCAAAATATTTGTACATTACAAAACTGCAATAAAACGAGTTATCTTTCATGGAGTTTTCATGTTAAATGAAAGAACATTATCATCGTGATTGTACCATGAGGATGGAGTCTTACGCATAATTTCATGCAAGCCATGGTTAATACTATGTTACTCTTCGGAATTAGAAGTTTTATCTATCATTGATCATTAGTTATTTGTTTGAGTAGATTTATGTCATCATAAAGTTATATACCAGCATCAGGGCATCTGAATTTGTCTTTACTTGACTTAGTCAATTAATGCTGTAGTAGAAGTTCATATCATCTGGCACATAAAATGACATTATGTAGGTAAAAGTGAAACTTATCTTAGTTACATTTGTGAGCATTAAAAAGAGATGAAGATTATGCTTTTCTCTATACATACTGAAATCTGGTCTTTTGTATATGACATTCCTTGATTTTTGTAATTTTCTGTTGGCAGTCTGTTTCAGCTGACACCGGAAAGAAAAACTGGTCGCAAGAAGAGGTGAGATTAGTTAGAGGAGTATGCAAATTTGAAGGTTTTTGATTTTGTGTCATTTTGCCTTACATCTTTATGACATATTCTTTTGGATGTTACTAGGCCAGGCTAAAAGAGATGGTCAAACAATTACTCTACGAAAAGGATTCGTACGTACAAAGACAGGTAGTGAATCTTGTTACAACTTACGTGTGATGAACCGTAAGGTGGACAACTAAGTTCTTAATGGGAAAGTCTACTGTCTTATGAACTGTATCTCGTGGTTCTTCTGTTCTGCTCTCTTATTAGTTTTATTGGATCTTGCAGGGGGACCTGGAAATGAAAAGTAAACAATTACAGTCCGACAATGACTCGTGGCATGAGAAAGAGGTATTTTTTTATTAGAAATTTCTACTTACAGATTTCATCACCTTTGTAACGCTAGTGGAAGTAACTTCTGTAGTTATTTTTTCCCCTGGAGCATGTCGAAATCTAAATTTTCTCATCCCTTAAGAAGCTAGAACTCAATTAAAGTGTTAATGGCAGGTGAGCATGAAACAGAGAATCAGTCAGTTGTTGCAGGAGAAGTCCTCTCTGAGTTTGGAAGAGGTGAGAATTCTATACTTCATATCGTGAAGGAATTCTGCTTGTTTCATTTACTTGGGCAATGAACATAAGTTTTCTTGTCACATTATGCTGGTCACTGTGTCATGAGTAAACTTTTGAACGTATAAACTAAATTGGTTATCATCTTTATCAGAGGAATTTGCAGGAAAAATTTAGAGATGTTGAAAAAGAGAGAGCTCTAATGATTGAAAAAGAGGTAACCAACTTTTCTTGACTAGAAATAGCTTGTCTGCAATTGATCTTCACTGTTAGTTCAAGGTAGCATGATGTACTTACATCTGCTACTTGTTTCCAAGCTGTTTGACCACTTCTTTAAATGCCTTCCCACGATATTTAGTTTCCATCTTTTATCTTTATACTCAACCTCAGTTCACTTCTTCCTGCTTATTATATGGTATGAGAAGCTAACTTCACTCTTGTGCTTGATTTGCAGAACTCAAGCCAGGAAGTGATTGATACGCTCAATAATGAAAAAACAAGGTTGCAGATGCAGGTATATTTGATGTTTGTCATACCTCAGTTTATGGAATAGTTTATTACGTTAGTAGCTGAAATTGATCAATTGAGGTCTGTTAGATGTCCAAACTCTAGACATTGTTTCGCTTTTTACCAATTTGTGAATGGCAGAACATGCATGTATATCTTAAATGCCACTGTATGTACTAAGTCAAAATGTATTTTGATTTTCACCCTGAAGGCCTGAATACATAGCAGTCGAAGAAGATAGGAATAGAATATTTGAGGGAAGAAGTTACATCTTCTTTGCTGAAGCACATTCCCTGATTCCAGAGCTTATTTCTTCAGATTAAATGAAATTTTGTCAGATAATTTTTCTATTTTGATTATGATTTCTATCCATATGAAAGATCTTTGTGTCGATTGAATATCTTCTAAGTAATTATGCTTGGCTGCTACATCTTTTTGACTCGTTTCTATTACTTTTCACCAGAAGTGGAAAATCCTTCTTGATGTGCTGCCTGTAGATTGTGCTTTGTTCATTTGGTCTGCCAACAAAATTGAGAATTTTGGATCAATTGGCACACATGATTCTGTTTATATCCATATCCATCTTGACAAATGACTAGGGTTGAGAATTGTATTGCATGCACTCCCAAAAATATTTAGTTGCTCTGATGCTGAAATTGAAAACAAAGTCCGGCAGGTGGTGGAGTTGGAAGGAGCTAAAAACAATCTGTTACAAGAGAATAAACAGTTGATAGACAACATATCCAAGTTACAGTCGCAACTTCAGGATCTTGAGAGGAGTTTGGCTAACTCATCAGTGGATGCACAGAAGGTTTGTAGTACTAGTTTCTGTGTTCTGGCTGTATTGTTTTCGTATCCATTATGGCATTTCCTTATTCTCTGTGGTTTGAAATGCTGAGCTTTATGGCTTTGCCCCATAGGTTTTTCTTAATCTAATAAAAACAGGCTTCTTTTTTAAACCTCCCCCTCCCCCTCCCCCCAGAGCCAATTTTCACAGCAAACAATTACAGGCCGTTTGGGGTTTGACTAATATTTTGTTAAACAAGTCTTTCAATATTTTGACTTGTGATTATGATATTGAAAGTTTCCTTGATGCATAAATGGAAATGATATGTTTGTGGAACTAACATATTCACATAATGACAAAAAATTCCATAGGAATACCCTTTTTAAATTTTTTTTGTTTTTTTGTTTTTGTTTTGAAGTCATTGGAACAAGTATTTTCTGTTTCAAAATTTTTAATGTATCTGATGAGTTTTGAATTTCTGCAGGATAACTCTGAAAAGGATGAGCTGAATGCTCAGATAGAAGCAGCTTGTGCATTGGTTGAGAAATTGGTCACAGAAAATGCAGAGCTGGTTGAAAAGGTAATAACTAATAACTACAGAGATGTGATAGCATGCACATGCATCAGGTGATGATTCTGGGGAGTTGCCAGTTTCCACATGCAGAGTTTAACCTGACAATTGCTTGTTTTTTTTTTTTTTCCTCCTTTTTCTTTCATATTTTCCATTTTGCTTTGTTTTTCTCACTGCTTTGAAATCATTGCAAGGATTTATGGATCTCTTCATCACCCCTTTCCCCCTTTGGGCGGTTTCTGTAATCTGAAGCCATATCACCCATCACCATTGATTATTTTTTTGTCCCAGATAAATGAATTGTACACAGAGCTTGGTCCCCGGAGTGTAGAGCCTGAAAGTACTTCGGTGACGATACCTGATTATGACACTGTTCGTGATCCTGTATCCAGTGAGGATATTTCCTCATCAGCAAAGAGCGTCAAGATCTTTGAATCAGTGCCAATTGAGGGTGAGCGTGTGGTGAGTGATGATATGGACTCAGATTATGCTAATATAGCTCGGCATTCCTCAGAGACTGCTGTGTCTGGGGAGATAGTGCAAATTCCACTAGATGAAAATGAAGTGCAGGATCTGGAAGCGCACACTTGGAATTCGATCAATGAAGGGAATGAGAGTGTGCCGCTTGTAGATGCTCCTCTGATTGGTGCTCCATTTAGGCTTATTTCTTTTGTCGCCAAGTATGTAAGTGGAGCTGATTTAGTCAACAGTAGTGCTACGGAATCGCTGCAGTAACACTGAAAGTATGTTGCAGCTTGTAGAAGGTCGATTGACATAGAACTTAGGTTGTCAAACTGCTTATCTCATAGGCGATCCACCTCCCCCTCTGTGGGAGGACACTGCAGATTACACAAATTAAAATCTTGCAACAAGTTGATTGTTATTTTTATTCCTATAGTGGCCATATCTTGAGTTTTTGTTACATTATGGCCAGTTTGTTATCTGGTAATACAATTACATTCATTTAATTACATCATTTGATAGCTGTTATCTCATTGCTCAAGTTGGACACAAGATTCGATTGTTTTCCTATGTGATAACACTTTGCTTTAAATCTGATCATGAGGTATGCCGCCGTTACCAGTAAGCTCAGGTCATGGCACGCAAACTTGAGAATGCACATACATGAAGCGAACAAATTTCCTTTTTCACAACTAGTTCTCCAACCCTGAATGTACTACTTTGGCTTGGCCAGTTTCAAAAGACAGATGACATCAACACCACGAAAACAATCGACAATGGTTTCGAAGCAAATGTAGCTACATTGCCTACAGGCTACAGCAACAACGCTCCTATTCTATTATCAAAGACAAATTTGGCAAGAAAAAAATGAGCGTTTTGAGTTTCTAAACCTATAATCCTAAAAGAATCACTGAACAGCTGGAGACCTCACGGCTCACCAGCAGGAGGAACTTGCAAGATTTGAGCTATGTACAGTCCTTTCTGTTAGTAACCTCCTCTTTAACTGAGTCACAAAATCAAGAAGCACAAAAGAATCTCTATGTTCCGTTATGGTGTCGGGGTCTCTGAGGTCTTTGACTTGGACCCCTCTGCCTCCGGTGATGGCCTGCTTGAAGAATTATCGGACTGCCTGATTTCCTCAATCATCCTCACCACTTCTTCCATGTCAGGTCTCATGTCAGGCACCTTTGAAACACAGGCCATGGCAATTTGGAGCATCTGCACCAACTCTTCTTCAATATTATGATGCCTCATTAGCTCCACATCAAATACTTCTGCTGTCCACTCCTCTCGAACAACTGACTGGACCCACCTTGGGAGATCAACCACCTCATCACGTCCTGGTGATTGCCCCGGAGTCTTCCCAGTAAGCAACTCAAGGAGGAGAACACCGAAACTATAAACGTCAGATTTTTGGGTAACTTTCCTCGTTTCAATGGTTTCCGGTGCTCGGTATCCTGCAGTTCTCGGTGGGACAGCAGGAAAACTCATCAGGGAAGCTAGACCAAAATCTGATATGCAGCCACTGAGATCTTCAGATAGAAGAACATTAGATGACTTGACATTGCCATGCGTAAACCTGCTACCACCGGCTGAATGGATGTGGGCAATTCCCTTGGCAGCTCCCAGCAAAATCTTAACCCTCGATTCCCAGTCTAGGGGTGGTTTTTCACCATCCTTACTTCCTGAATATTTATACTTGAAGGTAAGTCAAAGAGCACAGACTTCTTCTTATATGACTGAACATTTAGAGTATATACATGTAAGCAGTCTAAGCACTAGACATGGATAAAAATGGAATAGAAGGTTCAATCTAGAATTTTGAATCCTAACAGATGCCGATAACAAACAGGCCATGGTGAAACCTAAGTACCTAACTGATAGTTTACATTTTGTAACTAAAATTGTGAACAAAAAGTAACAGCAAGTAGACAAATCCATAACTTGACTAGACCCATAGAAACATATTGGCGAAATTGTGGCTTCTTGCAGTGAGGCGGCTTCCTGCAGTACACTACCTACCAGGATTAGAGACAAGATCTAATGTTTGTTGTCTCAAAAATATCCTAGTGAACATGTGTGAATGATGTAACAAAGCACAAAATGGGTATTATGAAGCCGACAATCTAGACAAGCCCCAGTTGGAAAAGGGGCAAAGAACTATTCCAAGCTTTGATTCTGAGGACTAAAATTTTACAGATGGTACGTGTATTTGGTGAAGTGCATTCAATTAGTTTGCTTAATTAAGTTGTGATGGACAGCTCATTACATTTTGAACATGAGAAGGCTAATACTTGTCACCACAGCAGTGAGCCAAGTTTATGAAGGACATAACTGCAATGAAGGAAAAAACAAAGAATAATGAAAGCATACCGTGCAAACGTGCAGACAGGCTTCCAGCTGTTACATGGTCATAGACGAGAAGTTTTTCATCCTTAGAGTAGTAATAAGCTCGCAGGGGAATAACATTAAGGTGCTGACCAACCCTCCCAATCATCTCCATCTGCTGATCAAACTCTTTCTTCCCCACCACCACTTCTTTCAATCTCTTGACGACCACTGTTGTTCCGTCCTCCAAGATGGCCTTATAGGTTGTCCCATAGCTTCCTTTTCCCAGCACTTCAGCAGAAGCCCTCAATAGATCTTCCAGATCAAAATTAAAGGAGCAACCTTCAAAGAAAACCAATTTGTTCTTCTCAGCCTCTTGGATTCCACTACCAAATTCTTCCCCTGGCTTTTCTGTCCTTCCAGCAGCAAAAGCCTTGCCTTTACGTACCCCAGTTCCTCCATTATTCCTTTTTCTCAAACAACAAAATAGGAGCATCAGAAGCAAAAGAATCAGAAGCACACCTCCTCCTACTGCAATGGCAATGATAGCCCTAGTGCTTAATCTCTTCTTAGAGCCTTTTTCATGATGAGCAACATGGGGCGGGGGAGCGGCAAGCACAGGGGAAGGAAAAGGAGCGGGTGCAGGAGAAACTCCAGAGCACTGACTGAGTGGTGGCCCGCACAAGCCAACGTTTCCTTCAAATGATGAATTGGGAAAGCCTCTAAGCGCCACTGGAATTGAGCCATTAAGGTGGTTGTTGCTTAAATTCAAGTGTTTAAGGTTGGGAAGATTCAGTATGGGGACTGATCCAGTTAGAGAGTTATTCTGAAGGTACAATTTGTTTAAATTTGTTAAATTTTGAACTGATGACGGAATATTGCCCTTAAAGGAGTTGAAAGAGACATCTATTGCAATGAGCTGAGGAGATAAAGAAGAAGGAATGTTGCCTGATAAGTTATTTCGTTGGAGGTATACATGCTGCAGGGAAGGAAGGGATAACAAGTCAGATGGAAGACTCCCAGTAAGGCTGTTGGATCGGAGGCTGAGGATCACTAGCCTATCCAACTTTCCGAGGGTATTATTTGGGATTGGACCATTAAGTCCAACCCCAGGTAGTCTTACAGCAGTTACACTATTGTTATCCGAACTGCAGGTGATTCCCACCCAAGAGGTGCAGACTGGGGTAGAATCTGTCCAGTTTACTTTTCGGCCATGAGGGACAAGAGCAGCAAACTGAAGCAAAGCTTGCTTGTCATTGCTTAGATCAGCATGACTTGGTGGCGGAGAAAGGAGTATTAAGAGAGCCAATAATGTCAAAAGAAAAAAGAGCTTCATAGTGAATCGTCCAGTTTGAGCCCACCAGTATAATTGCTCGTCTGGCGACTCTGGTCACAGTAATCCTTTAGTATGCCTGACACAGGGAAAGAAGAGATGGTAAATGGTCTTGATCATATTTTTCTTTCCAATGGAAGGGAAACCTAGCACCTCATCTTACGAAAATTTAAAGGTAGCAGCAGTTGATGCACAATAAAAGTACACTAATGAGAAGTAGTTGAAAAGTTCATCAAAACTAGCCAATGATGTCTTGGCCTAGTGGTTAAGACAAAACTAGCCAATGATGTCTTGGCCTAGTGGTTAAGATTGAGGCCCTGGGTACATTAGGTCTCAGGTTAGAATCCCCGCCCCCCCGGTTGTATGTAAAATTAGTGTACTGGCCTTTGTGCCTCCCTTGAACCAAAAAAAAGTTCATCAAAACTAAATTTCCCAGTTCAAAAATCAAACACAAATTACCATAAAACTGGACCATAAAGCGAAAACAACAATTACAAGCTCTTCCATCCCTCTACCAAACAGATAGAGCAAAATATTAACACTGACATCATCCATTAACGATACTCGATACACCTACATTTTACCATGGCCAATATTTACAGTGCACTATTCATGTACTGACTGAACTAAAATATCAGCATGTCTTCACACTGAAGTACTGAATCTATGCAAATCAACAAAAAGGAATGGACGTAGGAGGCGGAATCTCATCTTGTTCATCGTTAAGGTATCTATGCTTACCATCATCCTCTTCTTATTTCAAAGTCATTAAGGGTCATCTTAAGGAGTAAGTGCACAATGAACAGGAAATGCATGATTGATAAAAGAAGCTCCTTCTGATAGAAACACTAACTTATGGACCACATGAAGAATTGCCAGATTTGGTGTCTTCAACTTTATAGAAGGAACACAATTTTGTTGCTAACTTCTAAAACTGTGAAATCATAGGAGGGCTTTGTGCTTCCAAGATCATATTTCATTCGTTGGTCCAGACACCACCCCACCCTCAGAGAAAAAAAAATGGAATAAAATAAAGAAAGTGGGAAAGAGATTTGGGAAATTTTCATGTCAGAGTGAAATTTAAATAATTATGAAAACAAAGAACACCTGATTCATTTCTCAGACTCTCTTGACGGAATCTTTAGTATCACAAAATTAAGAAAAAGAACAATATCTACAAGTAAAGTTACATCTAAAGTGACTAAGGAAAGCAAAAAAGGCTAGTTTTTCTTTCAAATAAAGAAAAGGGGAAGCTATTACAGTATACAAGGTTAGTTGCTAAAAAAGGAGCACTTTTTTCTGTTTGCAGCAACAATTATTCCTCATGATGAATCTCACCGTACTGTCTTCTCATGCGTTTACTAAGTGCAGGAACCTTCTAAGTTCTCATGGAAACTCCACTATGAAATTAAAGAGAATAATTCATAATTTCCCCCCAATTTGTTTAAAACAAATATATTTTCAATAATTAAGGAAAACCCTTTTCAGAAAATTGTTAAGGATCCATTATGAATGAGTTGAAGAGATGACTAAAATAATTAATGGGAAGTGATTCACAGTTGCCATTCTTTCTTTGTTTTCTTTTTTCTTTTTTTTCTTTTCCCTCCACCAAATCTGAGAAGTATGAGAATTTTCCTGATTTTCACTAATGAAGGCCATTTAATAACTAAACTGTAGTAACAGAAAAGGGAAGAATTTAGTAGGATATAACAAATCAAATCAAACAGTAAAAAAGGATATTCAACAGCAGAAAAATTACCTGGAAAAAATTGAAATGGAGCTCAAACAAGATTACCCATGATTGATCCATTTCCCTGCAAATGTATCATATCCATTTAACAACTTAAAAATCAAAACTTTAATTTAGCTCACCAGAGACTCTATCACAGTACAGATCCATGAAAATGATGTAGAGCCCACTTCAGAGTTTTGAAAAAGAATGACAACCAATTCAGCAAACACACAAACAACTAAACAAGCAGAAATTCAGACACCCAATCTCCCACATTTAATTTTTTTGTCAGTGGAGTTGAAGAATTATGAAATTAAATGAAACCCATTTTTCTATCAATCAAGCTAGAGCTAGAGCTAGAGACACACACAGAGAGAGAGAGAGAGAGAGAGAGAGAATATACCTGTAGCCACATTTGCAAAAGAGGAGAGAGAGAGAATTGAAAGAGCAGAGGTGAAGATGAAGGGTGAGCTAAAAGGGAAAAATGAAGACCAGCATTTGACTTTTTGAGAAGAGTTGTAATTTAATTTCAGAGATTCTTCCCAACGGCAAATCTTGATGAATACGTACTTGGAAATGTTCTTCTATTTCTCTCTCTAACAACAACAACAACAACAACAACAACAACAACATCAAAGCAAAGGCCTTTCCTTTTCCCCATTTCTCTCTTTCTCTCTTTCTTTGTTTCTCTCTCTACAATTACTTTAACCAAAGTACAGTTAAGGCTTCACCGTGAAGCTAACGGCAACGAATGAATGAGTAAATGGGTAGTAGGTTCACAATAAACACACGCAGATCTCGATATCTCTCTTTCTCTTTCTCTCTCTCTTATCTATCTATCTTTGATCTTACCTACTCTCTAATGGCATACATTTCTCTCTCTCTCTCTCTCTCTCTCTCTCTCTCTCTCTCTCTCTAGACTGAGGTCTTAGAGCTGCAAAAAAAAATCAATTCTTTTGGGCAAGTTTGTTGTTATGGCTTCGTTGGATTGCTCTCCAGGCAGGTGCAGACTGTAGATCAGAGCAGTGTATTGAGCACAGGCTGTAAAATTTGATGGGGTTGAAATGGGTAATGGAAAAATGGAAATGGAAGAAAAGTGTGACTTGGACTGCCTTAAGGACAAAGGAGTAGTTGACCCTTCACATTTCTCTTCCTTACCTTGTTTTACCACTTTACCTGCATGTTTCTTTTAATAACTTTTGCACTAACTAAGGGTCACTAATTGTAATTAGTTCAATTGAATTCGGTTCTGTTCAATCCAGTTATTTGCGTTTTTCTTACATATTACTATCTATTTCAGTTCACTCAAGTTTAGTTCATAAGAATTCAGTTCAATTCAATCTATTAAAAAAGAACACACTTTAAGTAAATATTGCTTCCATAGGCCTTAATTTTATGTTTTTATTATGTTGACTTCATTATTATTATTTTGCCGAAAGGATAGTCCATTTTTTTTTACATTATACAACCTTCTCACAATTAATGTTCAAAAGTTTAAAGGAGAGCTATTTCAATTGAAATCGCTAAATCGAAATGAATTGAACTAAACTCACGAGTATTGAATACGTAATAATATCTTAGACAAATAAATATGTTGCATAACCTGTGTGTTCTTACATATCAGACTAATTGTACAAGAGGTCAGACACAAGGCATGGGGGGATGAGGATTCGAACCCATAACCTTGCATTACCAAACCACTTGAGAGTAAGCTTAGAACCACTAGACCATCACCTTTATTTAGTGAAAAAAAAAGCACACACTAAGACTAAATGTAAAGTCGGAAAGAACATATATCCATATAACAAAATAATGTCAATGTATATACGGAATATACACTAGTAATGGTACTGTAGTACTAGTGCTTTTATAATGTGTATAAATGGAAGTGAAGATAAACGGAGTTGGCGGGGACAAAGCAAGTGAGTTTGGGGGTTGTACTTGAAATTAAGAATTGAGTTGATCCACTAATGACTCATCCCACTGAATAGTACATATGAAGGTTTTGTGGGGTTTACGTTTTAATTACCACCTAACGGCTTTTTCAGTTTCTCTTTTTAATTTTTTTTTCCATCTTTTTTTGTTTTGTTTTGGTTTATCTTTTTTTCCCTAATTCTTCTCTCCAACAAACCATTGCGGTTGTCTGACATGTCTGTCCTTCTTGGATTCTTTCGCCTGTCTTTGATTATTCCCTTTTTCTTCTTCCTTTCGTTTTTTGTTTTTTTTTTTGTTTTCTCCCTCTCTTTTTGGATCTCTTCTCCTTCTAAGGCCATGTTCTCTTCAACGAAATGGTGCGGGACGGTGAGGAACGGAAGGGAACCGAACGGATTGGAACGGAACGACGCGGCGCGAATAATTCAATAAAATATGAGACAAAATGAATTACAGAATGCAGAATGGAACGACGCGAAACAGAACAAATTGGAACGAAACGAAATGTATCATAAAAACGACGAAAAAAACAGAGCCTTAAGTCATCTCGTTCTTCTTCTGTTTATTGTTTTTGGTTAATTACACATGATGAAAGAGAAAAAACATCAAACTTTGCTAAACATTACATGTACTGTATATTCTGTTCTACTTATTAGTCCTTACCGAATTAGTGAAAATCAGTATCAGGATCTTACTGAATTAGTGAGAATTAATGGCAGGACCCTACCCAAACAATGGAAATCAGTTGCTTACCCAAATCGTTGGAAAATGACAAATCTCTTCTCACAGAATCAGTGGCAGAACCTTATCGAATCAGTTGAATTCAGTGGCAATACATTACCCATCAATGGCAGGACATACTCAATAAGTGAGAATTAGTGAAAATCACTGGAAAAAACGCACTCGAACTATTTGAATGTTGATCCAATTCTAGATTCATGACTTTGAAACACAACAAAGATGTGTTTTAAGGTGAATTAAAAGAACATTCTATATATTAGTTTTATTATGTGTCCTTTTCTACTTACTAGTTCTATTTTGTGATTAAAAAAAAAGGTAATGAGGTTGATTCTGTTCAGTGACATACTTAATCTCTCACATATTATTATTTCAGTTTTGTTCAGTCCAACTCAATTCCTTCTCCTTCTGTTCAATTAGTGGAAAAGAACACACCCTATAATCTATGAATATTTATACCATATAGTAGTATCATATTAACAAAATCATGCATGAAATTGTTGGGGTTTAAGTGCCAAAGTTAGGATCTCACATGATAAGCACAATTTTTAACGTGAAAAATTCAATTGAAAAAAATAACGACGGAATTATATTTAAGTAGCAATAAATTAAATACAGCTCTTAATCTAAACAACTAAGGTTGTGTATACAAGACCCACACAAACAAGAAACTCCTTTGTAGGAAAAAAGGATCCCCCAAATGATCTAGAAGATCACATAGAACTAGTAATCTTAAAAAGATTACAACTCCATTCATATGGAATAACTACTACTAATTCGGAATCCTAAATTAATAGCTTGATTAGGAATAAAGGATGAAATGTATAACTCATTGCAACCCCCAAAAGACAAGAAACGTTCATCCGCACAGCTTGCATAGTCGTGTAAAACACAAGCTCGAATCAACTCGATCGAGTAGCCTCAGTAGTACCCGAGCCGCGAACCGTTGCAAGTAGCCTAAAATCTATTTCACCATTTGCAAGTTACAACTATATGTTGCTCCACACGTCACCGTATCTGTCTTGTGTGGACCTAGTTCACAGTGGATCAAAGAGTGAATTAAGGATATAGTCCAAATCTTTTAGGAACGTAGAAGGTATTTTTTAAAAAGATTTAATTTTTGGTCCACCGTAAACTAAGTTGACACAAAATATATTGTCTAGCTATAAGTGAGTAGTCCGGTAAATTAGCAGCTGTAGACTCGATAAATACAATGGTATCACAAATCACAACCCAAAAATAAAAACAAATAAGTAAAATGCTATCATTGACCATTTGACTCTCATAAAAGTCCCACCAAACATAATTAAAAAGTTGGTTGCTTTCTTTGGCTTTGCAAGGAGTAGTGGGATACAGTAGGACAATGTCTGGTTTAATCTACCGATTCAGTTACGGTGTATGGTTCCGTGGACCACTGCCTCCTCAACCTTGTTTCCAACCATTCCCTTTCTTCAGTTTCTCTCATCAATCATCATCAATCATCGCTAACATCAATTTTTACTGATGCAAAAAAGAGTAAAAAAAAATTGAGATGCCTCGCGTTGAGACCGACTCATATGAATTTTTGTGCTTTTCTTTTTTTTGATGAGATATCAACTTCAATTTAGATTTAGGTCCTGTCTTTAATTTTCGTCGTCTCCATGCTACATTCCGTTCAATTCTTTTTCGTCTGCATTCCGTACTTTATTTTGTCTCACAATTTCTTCCATTATCCGCACTGCACCGCACCGCACCGTTTCCTTCTATTCTATTCCTTACAAGCTCTGTATCTATCGTTGTCCACCGGTGCTTATTTGGATAAGCTGAAAAATCAACGACTGGATGCTGAATCAATGTCTTAAACTACTGCTTCTTCCTTCACCAAAAAAAAAATCTACTGCTTCTTCAACCCCTCTCCTGCTCCTGATCTAGTAGTGGTTCTTCCCTCGATTGACGAAAAGATGAAGTAATGAAAAGGGAAGTCATTGCGTCCCTAACCATTCCATTGAAGAGAATAGGGCATTAATAAACCATGCCGTTATGACATCAATGGATTAATATTTAATAGAGTACATATGGATTTCAATCTTCCACTTTCTATTTATTTTTGGCTAAAACACCACATTGATATTGAATAATCACCCCACTTGGAACATTCAATCCAAAATAACAAAAAAACCCAGATGACAATAAGGTTTAAAAAGTTAAAATCGTACACATAGGTCTAAAACATGGTTTTTTTCGGAAAAAATTCCTGATTTTTTTTTTCAACTTTTTTGGGCAACTTTTTCATTTTGAGCAATTTGTTACATTCTAACTTTGGTCATTTTATAATATTTCAAAATTTAAATAATAAATATCATAATGAAAATATTTTTAAAATAAAATTTATCGAAAACTTTGGCTTTTTGGATGTATGTACGCAAGTTGACATTTATTAATATCGTATTATCGCTGATATAATCAGAGAAACTCATTAAATTCCTCTCTTATCTGAAAAGTTCAACACAACATACGTACATGGGAATGTTTATAAATATTCTCCTCGATTTATATGTATGGGCACAACACAACTTACTTTTCAAATAAGTTGCAACTTGTACACCAAGTCATGTGTTCGAACTTCATGGGGAGCACCTACAGGAATTAATTCGTGGAATACCCGAGACTATGCGTTAGGATTTAGGAGGTGCCCTTTAGCCACGCCCAAAAAGCAAGTTCGTTCCTCTTTGCCAAACAAAAAAAAAAAACTTACTTTTCAAACAATCCCTCTCCCAATGCAAGGCGTTTGGAGTATTTGTTTAGATCTTTATACAATCAATAGGATGCTCAATTAGCCTGTCATTATTTTATACAATATGATTAAGATCTTTGTATTAGCCTTTAGCCCAATTTGAACCCAGCAGGATTGTTGTACTTATGTCTCTCGTATTCTTCTCTTCTGTTTTCCTCCTCTCTCTTTTTTGGCCGTGTGTGTGAGTAGGGCCGTTTCTCAGGTTTTTGAGGCCCTGAGGCGGGATAAAAATGAGGGTCCCTAAGTATGAATAACTTGTTTTATCGGCAAAAAATAAAATAAAATAAAATTTGGGCCTCGTATTAGGAAATGAGGATATAAAGAATGAAAAATTATTTTAAATTATAGAAAAATGGGGGCCAAAGAGATTTGATCTCAAAATCTAATGTAGGTAAGGAGCAACACAACTCATTTCCAACCAAGGAACTAAGTCATTTTTCATGTTTAGTATTTGCAAGTTTTTTTATTTATCTTAATTTTGCATTGTTGTTTGGGCCCTCTACAAGCTGGGTTCTAGGCGGTCGCCCCTCTAACCACCCCCTTGGGCCGGCTCTGTGTGTGAGAGGAAATGTGCAACATTAATAGGAACTTTGTTTGCAGTCGGGACACCAGAGCACAACCACTGCCTACTGGTGTAAATTAGTCCACATTTCAAATTGTTATAGCACTTGTCAAAACTCAAAACCATATACTTACTCTTGTTTATGTGTACCATAGTCCAGATAATCCAAAAAAAAGAAAAAGGATTACCATAGTCCATAGTAAGTGTACAATACCCCAAGGCCCAATGCAAATATGTAATATGACTAAGAATGTCTTGGCCTAATGGTTAATAATAAGGTGTTGTGTATTTGGGTCGGTTAGATCCAAAATCGAATTTACCCTCCCCATATATTATATATATATGATATAATGTATTGATTTTGTGCCTTTCATCGTAACCAGAAATAAAAAAACGTAGAAGTAATATGTTCATTGTTTATATACGGAACTGCTTAACGTAAATTCAAAATTACTAAACGCAAATCTTTTTCTCGCGATACTTACCAAAATACCCTTTTTGTTTATAGCCCAACTTCCTCTTACATCTATTTTTCCTCTCAAATCTCTATACTATCTTTCATTGCAAAGATCTAAAGTAACTCAGTCAGTATAGATAAATGATGATACCTTTGTAAAATTACAATAATTTTGACTCAATAATTAATGATATTCATGTAAAAATTAGAACTACAATTTAAATTTTTCATAAATATTCACTATTTAGGGTTTGTGGGTGGTGCTGAGTGGCAGCGGGTGGGTGGAGTTGGATGGCGGGTGGTTGCACATCTGATGGGTTTGGGTCCAAGATCATCTTCATTCTTCGGCAATCTTCTCACATTTGATGAGAACCAATTAGTAAATTAGAAGTCCACCTTGCCCATCTTCGGCACATCTCCATCAAATTAAAATCTTGGGATGTCATATAAGCAAATGCCTCCTAATTCAAAGCCTCGAAAAAGTGGTGGGTGTTGTGTTGTGGTGCGTCGGTCGGTGGTAGTGACGGTGTGTGACGCCAGTAACTGGGGTACTTTTCCTTCAATGGCTATGCTTTTTTTGCCTTGAACCAATGTTTTTATATTTACTGTGTTATTGAATCCATTGAATTAATTAATTGAATCAAGACACTGACTCCATTGTTTAGCTGTGAGAGAGAGGAGGGAGGGGTTGGGACTTGGGACAGAGAGTGACGATGAGTTTATGTGAAGGGTATTTTGGGAAAAAGTGATTTATGTTTAGTAATTAGGGATTTACGTTTAGCAATCCCCTTTATATATAAATCGCCAGTCACGGAGACATTTGGTGCAGTGGCCAACGGTAATCCACAAGAGTATCTTGAGGGACATGAGGCTTGAGGGACGCTTAAAATAGTTTCGGATTCTATTTCTGAGTAATATTGTCACACATCTAACATTTTCACAAGGGCCCAACCGCCCAACGCAGTTCATAATAGGGGCTCCTAGTGCGCTATGCAATCTAATTTTTGTTGTTGTCATTTTAGTAATTAAATTTTTTGAAGTTTGTGTAACTTTTGAAGTTTGTATATTAATGAAGAAATGGTCATTCACCACTTGTAAGACACCATTTTATTGGCAAAACGTCCAAGGATGTGTAATTTTACCACCCATTGTTAAGTCTAACCAAACAAAACACAAAGAATCTATTCTAACGTTTGTTTGTTACGTTTTCGGTAGAAGTTGATGCTGAAAGTATAGGCTTTTTGTATTTTTTTGCTAGTCAAAAAGTGAACGGCGACCGATGCACTCTCACTAGGTCATGTTTGGACTCTCGTGTTCAGTAGCAAACATATCAGATTAGCTGAACAACCAGCGCAAGCACTGGCCCTGTCAACGAGCACCAACAAGAAGCTAGTATAGTTCCTAAAAGCCAGCAGACACAAGGCATAGGGGGAATGGTGCTTCGAACCCATAACCTTGCCTTACCAAACCACTTGGAAGTAAGCTTTGAACTACTAGACTACCACCCTTATTGGTATGGGCTTTTTGTAAGAATGAGGTAATGAACCAAAATGATAGCTCAACTCAGGGGTTAAACTAATCCAAGGATGTGAAAGACACCCTGGAACTACACTAGTTGACACGTTTGCGCAATTTGCAACTGGGACTCTGGGAGCTGTGATTTTCGGGTGCTTCCATTAGCAACCAAATAGGCACACCCACTTGGTTTTAAAAGCCTATTCCACTTAGTTTTGTAAATAAGATCCATTTTACTTAAGGTCGATACCTAATCTTAAAAGGTTGCGTATTCATGTGGGTACACATGGGAGTACTCATAAGGTCTTGATGACCTTGAGCTGGTAACGTTGTAGCCTTGTAACCGGACAACCAATAGCAAACGAAGAAATCTCTTTTTGGAAAGGCGAATGAAGTCTAAACTTTGGAAGGGGGAGTGAGGGGCAATAGATATTTTTAGGGAAAATAGAGGCAAATTAAAGGAAAAAACTCCGAGCCGCGGGGGAGGAGGCGTTGCTAGCCCTCTCTACGCCCGCTAGTCGGGACAACATTGCAATGGTGGATCGAGTAGAAATAAATTTAAGTAGATGTACTTGTTGTGAACTATTTGAGAGATAAAGAGTAGAGAGCAAAAAGGGGTGACTTTATTATTCTTATATATATATATATATATATATATATATATATATATATATATATATATATATATATATATATATATATATATATATATATATATATATATATATAGTACAAGGGGAGTAAGGGTATTGCTAACCCTAATACAGAATACGGTAAATATCTCAGTAGAGTATCTCTATAATATATTGTACATCCATATAATATCTTTTATAACACTCCCCCTTGGATGTACATTGCTAAAGAATATGCCTCGTTAAAACCTTACTAGGAAAAACCCAGTGGGATAAAAACCTAGTGAAGGAAAAAGAGTACATTATTCTTAATACGCTAAAGATACTGCCTCATTAAAAACCTTGTCAGGAAAACCCAGTGGGATAAAACCATGACTAAGGGAAAAAGAGTGCAACGCGTACTTACTCCCCCTGAAAATTGCATCAATTGAGATCTTTGAGTCGGCGCAAATCGATTTTCTGAATCAGCTTCTTGAATGTTGCAGTAGGTACAGCTTTGGTAAACAAATCTGCCAAATTGTCACTTGAACGAACTTGCTGAACACGAATATCACCATTCTTCTGAAGATCATGAATGAAAAAGAATTTTGGTGAAATGTGTTTTGTTCTATCACCTTTAATGTACCCTTCCTTAAGTTGAGCGATGCACGCAGCATTATCTTCATGTAGGATCGTTGGTGTCTCCTTTGTTGATGACAGTCCGCAAGCACCACGTATGTGCTGAATCACAGATCTTAACCATACACACTCTCGACTAGCTTCATGGATAGCTAAAAGTTCTGCATGGTTAGAAGAGGTGGCTGCAATAGTTTGTTTCATGAAGCGCCATGATATGGCAGTGCCACCGCATGTAAACACATATCCTGTTTGTGATCGTCTATTATGGGGATCATATAAATAACCTGTATCTGCAAAACCAACCAATTCTTCTATGGGTAGGTTAGGAAAATAAAAACCGATATCCTTTGTACCTTGGAGATAACGAAGTATTTGCTTAACTCCATTCCAATGTCTTCGTGTTGGACACAAACTATATCTTGCCAATAGATTAACTGAAAATGATATATCAGGTAGTGTATGACTAGCAAGATACATGAGTGCTCCTATTGCACTTAGATATGGCACTTCAGGGCCAAGAATCTCATCATCATTTTCTGCGGGTCGAAATGTGTCTTTATCTACATCAAGTGACCTTACAACCATTGGAGTGCTCAAATTATGTGCTTTATCCATCATAAAGCATTTTAACACCTTTTCTGTATAAGTTGTTTGATGCACAAGGATTCTATTGTTTAAATGCTCAATTTGTAATCCTAGACAAAATTTTGTCTTTTCAAGATCTTTCATCTCGAATTCTTTCTTTAAGCACTCAACAGCTTTTGGAAGCTCTTCGGGAGTACCAATAATATTCAAGTCATTAACATATACTGCAATTATGACAAACTCAACTCCAGATCTCTTTATAAAAATACATGGGCAAATCTCATCATTTTTATAGCCTTGTTTCAATAAGTACTCACTAAGGCGATTATACCACATGCGCCCAGATTGCTTCAATCCATATAGAGATCTGTTTAACTTGATTGAGTAATCTTCTCGAGAATTAGAATTACATACTTGTGGTAGTTTAAAGCCCTCGGGAGTTTCATATAAATGTCATTATCGAGTGAGCCATATAGATAGGCTGTAACGACATCCATCAAATGCAAATCAAGTCCCTCTTGTATTGCCAGACTAATTAGATAGCGAAAAGTAGTTGCATCCACCACGGGAGAGTATGTCTCCTCAAAATCGATACCAGGTCTTTGAGAAAAATCTTGTGCAACTAAACGAGCTTTATATCTCACAATTTCACCTTTCTTGTTTCGTTTTCTCACAAAAACCCATTTGTACCCGACTGGTTTTACACCATTAGGTGTACGGACTATTTGTCCAAAAAATTCTCGCTTTGCTAGGGATTTCAGCTCCGCCTCAATTGCGTCTTTTCATTTTGGCCAATCATTCCTACGTCTACATTCCTCAATAGACTTTGGTTCATGATCCTCATTATTATCCATAACATATAGCGCTACATTATATGCAAAAACATCATCGACGTCGACATTATTTCGATTCCAAACTCTTCCTGACACGACATAATTTATCGAGATCTCTTCATTTTCACAAGTTTCAGGTACCTGAGTCTCTTCTGAGATAATATTAGTCATGTCGATAGGCTCCTCATGAGTTGTTATTTCCTCGATTTGGCCATCCAGTATCCTTGCTCCTTTTCTTTGTCGAGGATTTTTATCTTTGGAACCATGTGGTCTACCACGCTTCAAGCGCGCCACAGATTCATTGGCAATAAGCTTTTGTCCTTCAGAGACATCCATTCTAATAGGAGCATTAACAGCTGGTATATGTGACCTAGTCACTCACTTTAGGTCAGTAAATGCGTCTGGCATTTGATTTGCTATTCTCTGTAAATGAATTATCTTTTGAACTTCCAGTTCACATTGCTTTGTACTAGGATCAAGATACGATAATGATAATTCATTCCAACTTATCTCTTTTTCAAGCTGTTTAGTTTCTCCCCCTAATGTTGGGAAAACTGATTCATCAAAATGACAATCAGCAAATAGAGTCGTAAATAAATCTCCTGTTGATGGCTCAAGATATTTGATTATAGACGGAGATTCATACCCAACATATATTCCCAACCTCCTTTAAGGTCCCATCTTAGTGCGTTGTGGTGGAGAAATTGGTACATATACAGCACATCCAAAAGTTCTTAGATGGGAAATATTTGGTTCCTGACCAAAAACCATTTGTAAGGGGGATGATTCATGATAACTTGTTGGCCTAATGCGAATTAGTGTTTCCGCATGCAATATAGCATGTCCCCAAGCATTAATTGGAGCTTTTGATTTTAGGAGTATTGGTCTTGCAATTAATTGCAGACGCTTGATTAGTGACTCCGCAAGACCTTTCTGTGTATGAACATGTGCAACAGGATGCTCAACACTTATCCCAATTGACATGCAATAATCATTAAAAGTTTGGGATGTGAATTCATTAGTATTGTCAAGACGAATTGTCTTTATTGGGTAATCTGGAAAATGTGCTCATAACCTTATAAGTTGAGCAAGTAATCTCGCAAACGCCAGGTTGCGAGTTGACAACAAGGATACATGTGACCATCTGATTGATGCATCAATCAAAACCATAAAATATCTAAATGGTCCAGATAGTGGATGTATAGGTCCACATATATCTTCTTGTATACGTTCCAGAAAAGTAAGGGACTCAAACCCTACTGTAGTTGGTGATGGTCTAATTATAAACTTCCCTTGTGAACAAGCAGCACACGAAAATTTATTTGTTTGAAGAATCTTCTGGCTCTTCAATGTGTGCCCACAAGAATTATCAATGATTTTTCGCATCATCAATGACCCGGGATGGCCCAACCGGTCATGCCAAACAATAAATTGCTCATGGCCTGTAAACTTCTGGTTTACAATTACATGCGTCTCAATTGTACTGATTTTGGTATAGTACAATCCCGAAGAAAATGCGGGTAATCTTTCCAACACACATTTGTTACCCGCAATCATGCATGTAATGTGAAGGTACTCATCACTTCCTTCACTTTTTGTCTCAATATGATATCCATTTCGGCGAATATCTTTAAAACTCAATAAATTTCTTTGAGACATGGGAGAGAACAATGCATTATCAATTTCAAATTTTGTTCCTCCGGGCAATGATATATTAGCTCTTCCGGAGCCATCTATTAAATTTGTACTACCAGATATAGTACTAACACTTGCATTTTGCATCACCAAATAAGAAAAATATTTCTTATTTTTCAATATAGTGTGGGTTGCACTATCCGCGAGACAAACTTCTTCTCCATTGATCACTTGTGGAGCCTCCATATTCTTCATTTGAAATAATAAACATGTTTAATAAAAATATCCAAACTTTATGAATAGCAATAATAATTATAATGTTTATCAATAACAAAATCACGGTCCAAACATGATCAAAATTAAGTAACTAAAGTCCATAATAAATTAAAACACACTCAAAATAACTCCAACATGATATGAAAGCAATGTCTAATAAGTCTAATAAACCAAAATTCATTCTTCGAGAACTCCACCGCCAATTAGGTGATCAATCTTTCCTTCAGGATAAGAGAAGAAGTCAGAGATATCATAATGGGTGACATCAACATGGCCATGAGGTCCAAACTCTACAAAGTTTCCTTCCACTTGTCCATCTTCTTTCACATAATTAGTCTCTATCATTTTTCCTTTTCCCTTTAGTGATTGTTGATAGAGATCAACAAGATGTTTGGGCGTACGACAGGTACGTTGCCAATGGCCTTTGCCTCCACAACGATGGCACAAGTTTTCCACTGTAATACCCCGTATTATTATTCATTTTAGAATAATAATTACTTAAAAAGAAAATGCAATTTCGTAGTTAAATAATTAATTGGGCTCATAAATGTTTAAAGTGCCTAATTAATATTGGGTTTTGATTTTGGACCTAATTAAATTATAATTGGGTCAAATAAATAAAAAGGAATTTAATTGGCTGTAATTTCGGTAATGGCCGAAATTGTGAGCAAGGATTGTGCCATTATTTTCGGCTATATGGCCGAAAATAAGGCACCAATTTTTCTGAATTTTTATTCAAGATTTTGTTTCCTAAAATTTTGGTTAGTGGAGTGAAATTAGAAGAGTTTTTAGGAAAGAATAAGTTGAGTTAAGGAAGGAGTGTATTTGGGCTCCTAAATACACTCAGCTTCCAAACTTAACTGACTCTTTACCAAATCAAAAAAAAAAAGACGCTCTCTCTCTCACTCTCACACGGCCGAAAGCAAGAGCAAAAAGAAGGAGAAAGTTCATCACTTTTCTTTCACAATTCTTCCTTGCTCAATTTTTAATCCTTGATTTCAAGTAAGTGTTCTAAATTTGCTTCCTTTGATTATTAAAAGTTTTTAGATTCAATTCAAGTATGAGTTTATGAACCCTAATTTTTGGTATGAGTAAACCCTAATTTAGTTTTGCCTAGAGTTTGCTAGATTCTATTAATTTTGCATGATAGGATCATGATTAGGGTTTGGTTTGTGGTTTATTGAACTTGAATCAAGTTTGAGTTCAAAATATTAGATATTTGTAATTTAATTAAATCTGAAAATTTATTTATTGTGGATTTAATTAGATTAGGATTTGTTAAATTTGATTAACAAAAAAAAAAGAGGGTGAAATCGTGTGGTGCATGGCTGAGCCGTGCGCAGCCGCTGTGCGTCTGTCACACCCGCCTGCCGTGGCTGTCGCCGGCGGCCAGCCACCAGCGGGCCTGCTGGTGGTTGGGGCCCGCTGGTGGTGGTGATGGTGATGTTGTTTTGGGTGTTGACTTGTTTTGACTTGTTGACTTGTTTAGGGGTTTTGGAAAGTTTCCTAAATCGGTTTATGTAAATTGTATTTTGGAAACCTTGAGCATGCATGAGTACTGAAAATTTCAGCAACTTAATTAATTAAATTAAGGGTACTAAATCATCTTTAAAGTTTAATAAAGTGGTTTAAAAGTCGAGGTATTGACTATTGTTGTATTGTGGATTTGTTAGGGCCCGTTGACCGCGCTTGAAATGTAAGGAGCTTACGTTATTAATTGTCGTGATTGCCTATTATTAAAGGTAATTCATGTCTAGATGAATTATGTAATCTCTTTGTCATAATTCATATCTATTGGGATTTGTATTCATTGTCTAGTATTGGATTGAGATGTGAATTCATATTTGGACTTGTGAGTATTTTGGGAAGGGATAATTGATATTTATTTCCTTGTGATAATTCGTATAGAATTATATGATAGTGAATGCATGTATAATGTTGGAAATTCACTTTGTGTAGCAATGTCCACTTATTAATATTCATGTGAGGAGATGCATGTTTATTTATTGGTTATTGAACGAAAATTATGTTAATAATTGTTCAATTGGAATATAGCTTGTATTGCTATTTTTGGTATCATGTTAGTAAGCATGTGAATCATGTTAGAAGCATGTTACTTCAACCTATTGAGTTAGGTGATTTTGAATTAAGGCCTAGATGCCCTTCATGTAAAATGCCATCGGAAATTGTAACCATATTGTGTTACTTGAGAATTTGCCAAGATTATGTGATTTACTTGATTATGTGATCACCTTATTAAATGAATTGAGAGTTAAGACTTCTTTGCGTGAGAGATCCACCAAAGGACGCGAATGGGAATTGTCAATTATGCGTTGAGTGGGTTCATATTCTGCGGGGTATGGCCCCAACGTACTGAAATCTTGTATCCATATATGATGATTGGGCTAGTAAGTTTTATTGCAAAACTGTTCTTCTTGTAAACCTAAGGGTTGAGAGAGGGTATGCATACTTAGGAACATCTAGAAGTACTTCGGGAGTCATCTATACTCCGGGACGGTTGATCCCTCTTTTGCCACTGTGCACGGGACTAAGATCCTATTGGGCCTTCTGTGGTTGGTCTGACGTTGTTACGATTCTCTTCTCTCTAATGAACTTGGCTAATGGATAATAATAAATAATGAGATTTATTATTTGGTGATTTGTGCGTGTCCTTACCTTTAAGAATACAATTTCTTAAATATTAATTAAAAATAGTTTTTATAAAGGATCCATTTATGTAGATTTCATGGATCTGGCAGTGGACAGCAGTCACAGCTACTCGCAGCACTGGCACAGGAATAAACCGAAGGAGAAGAATAGGAAGAAAACAGAGAAGTTATTCCCTTAAAATTTGGGTGAAAGTGCTATTCTTAATTTAACATTACCAGTTCACTCGGCATGTGCATCTCCAATTCTCCACTCTCCAGTCCCCAGCCATAGAGAGGGTAACCCCCGCATCATGAATGTTCATGTGGGTGCAAATAAAGTGCAAACTGCTCAAAGAATTCAACGCCCAACACCAACCGATATGTATGTGTTACATTACATGTGTGACCCAGCTCATCTTGGGATTTACAAACATTCAGTTGCCAGTTAGGTTGTTGTAGACTTCTATTCTAGTTGTACGCGCATTATTAGGCCTCTTTGGCTATTACATACACTATGCATACATTCAGAATTCATCCATTGCACACTCTTTAATTCCTTGTATCCCAAAAAAGAAAAAAGAAGGAATGCCTTTAGGCTTTAAATTGCAATGTCTTGTGATACCCATTTTTTTTAAGGCAAAGAAACCAAGATAATCATGTAAGAAAATTATCTTAAGGCGTAATTATCTATTAATTTGATTAAGGACGGTCAAATGAGGCCAACTAAAGAAAGTTTGAATAAAATTTGTTAAATAATTCGTAATAGAATTAGTTTATCTAAAGCAGTGAAGACCGAAGAACCTTGACTTTTCTAAAAAAAATGTCAATAATTTTTTTTACTATAGATTAAGATATTCGTAATTTTCTAAGGGATAAGTCAGATCTCGGGTCAAACGGAAACAGCCTCTCTGTGAGACTTTTAAGGGAAGGCTGCGTACATTCGACCCCCCTTACTCTGCCTAGGCGGAAACCTCTTTGGAGGCATTGGGGTAATATTAATGAATGTTAATGAATTGTGTACACCATTTCCAGTGGAGCCAAAAGCTTCACTACTTTGGCTTCGGGATATAATGGATTAAAGCAAAATGGCTCATAAAACTATCGGCACTTCTTATTTATTGTGAAGTTGCCGATAGTTGTCGCACTTCAGATCTCGGGTCAAACGGAAACAACCTCTCTGTGAGACTCTTACAGGGGTAAGGCTGCGTACATCCGAACCTCCCCTTACCCTACCTAAGTAGGAGCCTCTTTGAAAGCATTGGGGTAATGTTAATGAATGAATAAGTCACTCCCCTTGAGATTTAAGAAGTTATAAAGACTGTTAAGTTATCGCCTTGAATAGTTATCTTTCTAATAACTTTAATGCTAGCCTTTCGAACTGCTTCAGGTAATGCTATTGCTAGAAGTACCAAAGAATTCCCACAAGATCTTTGACTCTGTGACCGATGGTGTCTCATTTATTTCTATTACAAAAAGCAGCTGCTGCTCGAGGGTTAAGACCCCTTTGAGCCATCAAACAATACTTGTACCATTGATAAGTCCTTCTTTCTTCTTGAATTTTCCTCATCTTAATTGTTACGTTATTTGATTTTTAGTTAAGTAGGTAAATAAATTTCACTCCTTTCTGAGGATTCAATCGCTTTCGTTAGTGATATTTTAACTGCTCTAATTGTGAGGTACATTTGACTCCTTAGTTTTGAGCAGTTTAGATCACACTTTTTGTAAAAATTCATTTGACTCGTGCTTGTGAAGATTATCTCTTATCACAAATTTTTGGTAGTTTTCAGTTTACAAAGTTCGTTGAGGATTTTATATCAGTTTCTTTGTATGGTGATACTGTGGATTATGTTCTTCAAGAAGCAATCTACAATGCCAACATATGCATTCACCAAGGCTATGGCTGAGTCTTATTGAGAGTGTGTAATATAGTGTTAAAACTTTGGACAAAATAGAAAGTTATAAACTTAATCTCCTCTAGTGCTATTTCTCTGACTCACTTATTCAAGCTTTTCAATTATTGATCTTTCATGGTAGTTGGTTGGATAGGTCCTAGCAGTGAGCACAGCCCTCAAGTCCTAGCATTGCCAAACAAAAAAACGCCACTCAGTTTGTCAGATACAACACATGAATATCCAACTTCTCATGAAACTGTATTGAGCTTTTGTTCTTCGGCTTAATTCGACAATAAAACATGTACATATGCAAACATGTAAACAAGAAAAGAAAGCAATGTGGCGTATCCATCAATAAATATCAAAACTGAAAGAATCAAATATACATGTATCATATGACTTTTTTTTCCTCCCATTGGGAGCATTCTCGGTATGAATTACATCACCCACACGCTTGGGAGGAGCACAGATCTCAGGGGCTCTTTACTCAACTTCGCAACACAATCGACCAACAGCGATATGCCAGCTCTTTCCTTTTTCAGGGAAAGAAATGGAGACATCCAGATATGAAACAACCAAATAACATGGGGTATAATTAATCAAAAGATTAGATAACTGCAAAAAAGAGAGGCAGTAAGGTATGCATCACAACAGGCCAAATGGTTCAGGCAGAGGCTCAAACCCATTGTCGAAAATGGAAAACTGATCAGACTTATCGTCCATGCTATGCAGCCAAGTTGTGTTCTTCAAGTCCTCTTTCAGCAAAATTGCATCATACCGGGTGCTTTCGTACATGTCTACCTCAGTCAATCTTCCGAACAATCTGCCATTCTCTTCTCTCCTTCCATTTTCAATAGACCCATTAGCATATGTTCCATTCTCTAGGATGGAGCCATTATTGCTAATTGACGGGCTTCCATTGCTGTTGATTGATTTGGGGCTGTTAGACCCATGAGCAGTCTGAATTTTTGAAGGAGCTGATCGGATGCTCTGAGGGAACAGGGAGGTGCTTGGAAGTGGACGAGCGCTCCCTGAATTACTTCTTATATCCTAAATATCCAGTGAAAAGAAGAGAATCAGGTGTTCAGAGTTTCAGTCATTAGTCTCTTCCAAAGTGAAAGAGTGATAAAAATCAAGATTTTGCAAAGAGATTTGACAAATTCCCAAACCAATATCAATATTGCAACTTGTTAAGGCAAGCTCCAAAGAGCAGGTACTAAGGAAGGAAATAATATACATACCATATGTCTGACAGCCATGTCAATTGACTTCTTTGAGATGGTCCTTCCAAAACCACCATTCTCAGAGTTTGTGGATGCCTTGACAGGTTTCCTCGTAGATTCAGAAGCATAAGCTGATTTACGGGGTTCAGATATATCGGCATTGTGCCCATTACCATGCAGGTGGCCCCTTCCATGGGGTGGTTCTACAGACCTACCCCTAGTCACAACAGGGGAAGATGGTCTTCTTGGTAAACTGACAGAGCTTGTGCTCTCCGTGTTCACCTTTGATGTTAGAGAAGCACCTGGTCTTGACCTCCCAGCAGAAATAGCTCTATCAGACAGCGTCGTCCTTAAATTGGGTGGTGTATCAAGAGGAAAATCAGGGGGAATAACAGGCTGCTGTGGTCGAATCCTAGGACTGGGAGAGCTAGGACGGGAAGTTGATGTCTGACTGCGTCCATTGAATGAAGCACGCTCAGTTGAAACAGAAAGGCTGGGTGCTGGTGAGATGCTAGATACTGGATTTCGCCGAGTGGGTGTTGATGGACGAGAATTTGATCGGGTTGTAGGGTAACTTAAGTTACAAGGGTTCTGCGGCCTAGAACTAGGGGTAGAGGGTCTTGAGCTTTGCGAAGGTCGAGTTTTGTCACTTGAAGAGATGGAAGGAGCTGAACGAGCTTTCAAGGGAGTACCGGATCGTGAGGGAGTTGTTCGTGAAGAAGGGGTTGAAGGTCTTGAAGCAGATGATGAACGGGAGATGGGCGATGATGGTCTTATATAAGATGACACTGAGGCCGAACTTGTATTGAGAATTGACGTGGATCTATTGGAAGAATAATTGTTGCTCACCATAGAAGATATAGAAGAGCGTGTCACTGAGCTGCTTCTTGCTGGTCTTGAAGAATGACTGCTATCCAACTGTGTAGTTGACAGCTGACAAACCATAAGATTGAATTAGGCAAATTTGTCCGATAACTTTCAAGCTTAGCACAATAATCTGCTTAAGAGCATGAAGTGATCCTGATGAATATAGTTCAATACTATACAATAGGATAAGAGTAACATTAACACAGGCATTGCCTTTGGATTTTTTGTTTCCAGATCAACTCTTTCAAGTTTCTGTTAGTTTTTATCTAAGCTTCTATTTGCACATATCTGGCATTCAGCAATGCTCGTTTCCTGCAAAGTCATAACTCATAAGCCAAATAAACAACAACCTAGAGCCAGCAGTCCGAAGTGCACTAATATCTACATGCAGCCTATTGAGGCAGGCATATTACACAGACAAAAAGTTCCACTTTGACCTGTGCATATGAATTCTACTTGGGTCTGAACAATGGCGAAGTACAGCCAAGGTTAAGTGCAAGTATTTGCACAGTTAGTTAGGGATTTATCAGCAGCAGTAGGAACCAGGTAGCAGTCCAATGCCTGTATTTGCATTTCACCATAAATCTGACTATTTGGGTGATCAATCGAGGCAGAATGCTTCATCACAGCATAAAGAATTGATAAGGTGACAATGGGAATACATACATCATCTCAAAAGCACTTAAGTTTCTGTGACATGGAGATATTACACAAGTTGAACAAGCCAGGCTCTATTCATCAGATTTAGTTCATCCCACAAGAGGATAGAGTCTATGTCGAGAACAGGTTTCAACTTTCCTTGATCACGCCTTTGCTCGACATCAAACAAGCAAAGTTAGGGCTTTGAAGACGCATGCAGGGATCAGTTCGGATATTTCACAATTAACCACAAATTTGTAGTGGCAATGATTGGATGCAATAAAATGCTATATTGACGGTGTGTGTCAGAATGCAAATCAGTAAAGCAAATCAACACCATGTAGCTCAAAACATAGACTGACATTGAACAGATCTTAAAACCCACATACCCTGGAAGGTTTAGTCGTTGACCCTGATCGAGAAACAGAACTGTTTCTTCGAGTCCCTAAGTTTGGTTGAAATTCGCTCCTCTCAGAAGAAGCACAAAGAGGAGTTTCTGGCGGCGTCAAAAGCCTATAATTGTTAAAAGTATTGTCAATGTAAAGTACGCAAGCCAAAGCTAAGCAATGTAGCAGAAGCCAAACTTGGCAGTTAACACACACTAATCATTAGTTACAACTAACTAACTAACTAACAATCAAGCTTCTTAAGTTAACCAGGTCTAGTACCCAGAGATGCCAAAAGATCCACATTTTACATTAGCATCAGATAGTAACTCAGCAACTACCACAAACTCGAATTTGTCAATACCCATATGCTATAGCTATATATCACAGTAATCACACCATTAATCATTAAATGAAAAATCAGGCAACAATTAAAGTACTTGGTAAGATGCCAAATTAAGTTGAATTTAATTTAATTACTATTAAGAGGGAAACTCGAGTTAAAGGAAATAAAATGGCAAGGTGATTAAAAAGGAAAGATGTTAAATTACCAATCATAATCATTCTTCCCGCCATCACCAGATCCCAACAGATCATCCAACCCATGCCTAGCAGCTAGCTTTGCAGATCCAACTGATATCTTCCCCAATTTTAATGACACTGTATCATTAAAGTTACACATAAACAAGCCAAAATCATCAATCAATTTCAAATTCAATCAAAAGTTCAAACCACCTAACCAATCCAAATTTAACCAATTAACCATATTCCTAAATACCGCCAATTTCAATTTCCCAACCCCCCAGCCCCTAAAAAAGAGTATTAAAACTCAATGAGGTCTTGGGTGGTTAAAACTGACGTTCTGGGTATATTAGGTTCCGTGTTATATGTAAATTTATTGTACGGGTCTTACCTAGGGATTCATCCGACGGAGTGAGAGACGAAGTGCGGCGAGTACGGGAAAAGAGATCAAGATTCTCATCGGAATCTCTAGAGAATCCGTTTCCGTTAAGACTATTGCCTCTCCGGTGATGATTAAGGTTCTCATCGGAGTTTCGAGAGATTCCAATTAGACTATTACCCCTCCGGTGATGTTGAGAGGCAACCACCGGAAAGTTCCTGGTGGTGCCGGTAGCCGGTGAATTATTATAATCCCTGAAACTCCAATTCATTATTTGCCAATTTTTGGATGGACCGACCTTCTCAGAGGAGAGAGAGAGAGAGAGAGAGGTTATTCTAAGAGTGAAGAAGAAGCATTTTAAATTTTTGGTGGGTTAGGATAAGGTGAGTAATAGTAAGTGTGAGTATCTCGGGGTTCGAGAGATCTGGAGTGAGTTCGTTGCAGTAGATGCAAAGGGAGACAGGAGGAGAGAGAGAGAGTGGCTCTCTCTTTTTGCTACTTTACGTCATATGATGAGAAAGAGAGAGAGAGAGAGAGAGAGAGAGAGAAATGAGGAGAGAGAGTGGATCTGGGGATTACGAGGGGATTGAATTGAAGTGAGTGATGAGTGTTTTGAAGTCTGTAATTTTCGAGGGAAAAAAATACTAAAACCGACGAACATGTCGAGGGAAGAAGAGAAGAGGATGGTGCAAAATTGGTTTGCTTTTTCTTCTATTCTGCGTGCCCCATCTTGTAACTAGTCATTCCGTATGATTTGTATTTTTTGGGGGTTTCCACCTTCTACCATAATGATTATCTCCCTATATAGGTTTGTAGGTATTTTAAAGAGTGGAACGGCTGGCCAATAAATTTAAATCTGCTCCATACTCATGACGAGATTTCAACTCTCGACCTTGGTTAAAGATCGATGAGTCTTACCTTTCAACCACACTTCCTTGATTTTCCGTATGATTTGTATTGATATGGACCATATGGTGGCTTAATTAGCTTTGCTTATATTGCTCTCTTTCTTACCTTTTACTAGAAATGGCACTGGCCACGGTTAGCACGAGGCACGACACGACCCAACATGCTTTTTACATGGTACGACACGGGCACAGAGGAAGCACAAGCACGGACACGAATGACTGTACCTGGGCCCCGGCCTAGATTTTGAAAAAAAGCACAATGGGGTACGGTCAGGCACGGCACGACATAACTTCGCAAAAATTTAAATATTATTTGAAAAAAGCTTTGGCATGGGCAGGGGCACGGGCACGACCTGCCTACCTTTTGAAAGAGCTGGCACGAAGCATGACAACTATAATAAGCACGGCACGGCACGACATTGTTACAAAGAACGAAGACACGACTCGAATACGGCACAAAGTCATCTTTACCTTTTATACTCTGCTTAATTTGAGTGGACTTCTTATCTCATGAGATGAGATTAATTGGAGGGAATGATTGGAGAGGATCTCATCTCTTCTTTCATGGCCTAGATTGCCATATTGGTAACAAGGTTAGGTATTTTGTTTTCCAATCATGGGAATATTTTTTTCAATAAGTCTCTTATAAACCCACTTCAACATGAGTCTATCTCTATATATAGCTAAGCATGACATCATGCTTGTTTGAGACGGCTTCATTTAAATATTTGTGTTTTTTTCTTTAAAAAAATAGGCATATTGGGTTTCTAACTCTTCGAGTTGAGTTCGAATCGAGTAGCTCAAATTCGATGAGTTACAAATTGTGAGGTCACTGGCTCGACTCTTGAAATTGAAACGGTTTCAGTTCACCATTTCAAATGTTTAATAAAACTTTTAATTGTCCGCTTATATATTGATTTCAATTGTCTAGTTGTTTTTTTTGGATAACTAATGTAACTAAATTAAAATTCTTCGGAATTGTTTTGACAATTTCTTACCGAAAAGAAAGGGAAAATGCAATGTCATTTGAAATTTAGAGTCTGGTTTTTTGCACTTACTCGGTCAATTATTTAATTTTGTTTTTGGGACAAATGTTTTCTCTCACATACATTATTGAAATAAGTTCGTATCTTGCAATCCAATTCAATGAAAAAGCATACCATTACATATGATTTAGAAAATCTAACATATATCATATATATCAAGTATCAACTATGAGGGCATAGTGTAAAATGAATAGTTTCATAATTTTAGATAATAAATAAATAGAATCAACTAATAAACAGAAGTGCAATAGACTTATGGCTCAAGCTTATTTCTGTCAAATCGAGCTTGACTTGATTAACTTCTATTAACTTCTTCTTCTCCTCTCAAATTTGTTCTTGCTCACCCTCTTTTTATCCACTCCCTCCTCTATTTTCAACTTTTAAGAAGTTGAAATAAAGCTACAATTGGACTAGAAGGAGAAGCTAAGTTGAATTTGTGAGAGGTATGCCAAACATGCCCTATATCCCTAGCGTCTTGATTGTTCTTCCGTTTTCAAACTATATTACTAGAAAAATTATTTATAATAAAACTAAATAAGTAAATATATTGACATTTCCTTATATACTACCAAACTACTCTAATACTTTCTAATTACTTTTCAAAGTTATACTACGTGTGTTTTTTAGGGTTGAACTGAATTGAACTGAACTTAATACCGATGAATAGAAATGAATACCACTGAAAAGAACTGAACACCACTTTATATGTGAGACAAAATGTTTGAATATAAACTGAACACCATTGAAATAAACTGAAAATTAGTAAACTGACACGAGATCATCATTGAACTGAATTGAATAGAATTAAATTGAATTGAACTAAATTGTCCAAATTAAAAGAACACATCGGTAGTTGTAGACTTGTAGTTGTAAAATAAAAAAAGGCGCATGAGTCGGCATGACTCAAGTCCATTTGGATGGTGAATATATTAAGAAACATGAGTATAAAGTGTAGGGCCATTAATTTGCGAAAATGTTACTCCCTCCATCCCATTATATAAGTTGTTCTAGAAAATTAGATTTTTTTCATAATATAAGTCATTTTAGAGTTTCAATAAAATATTTATTATTTTTTATCTAATCTACCATTCTTTCACATTACTTTATTAATTGTTCACCTACTTTATCAAATCTAAAGTCAAAGGGTAATCTAGTAAAATAAAACTATTTTTTTGTTAGAATTTGAGACTATTTAATAATTTTCTTAATTCTTGTGCAAAAACCTTAAACACCTATGTATATTATGGGACGGAGGGAGTACTTACTCTATAAAAAGTAGGGATGAGCGCAACTGGGTACCCATCGCTTATTGTACTACCCGGATTTGGAATTGGATCTACCGGTTCCTAATTCCTAGGAATTGGAATTGGAATTGGTTGCACTGGTTCCTAAATCTTAGAAATTGGAATCGGATCCACCGAGTACCCACCGGTTCCTGGGTACCCAAGTCCACATTAAATCCAAAATTTATTATTTTTTAAATCAAATAAATGTATATTTTAATAATAAAAAATATCAAAAATATTATATTACACTAACAAATATTAGTTTCTTAACATACCGCAAACATAAAATCAAATACTACAATTAAAATAAGTACTTAACATTGTAAATCAAAATTTAGATAAGGTATACAAATATTTAATTACTAATATTACAAATACAATCATTAAAACATTAAAATTACAAATACAATTTTTTAAACCACTAATCTTACCAGAAAATCACCATCTTTTTATTTTATCATAGAAAAAAGTCTTATATTTTTTTTGCACTGGGTACCCAACCGGTTCCGGTTCCCAAAAGTCAGGAACTGGAATTGGAATTGGTTGGTACCGGTTCCTATTTTTGGGAATTGGAATTGGTTAGACCAATTGGTTCTAAACCAATTCCGATTCCGGTACTGGGTGCCCGAATTTTCTGCTCACTAAAGATTGAAATAATAATATCCAATTCTAGTTGGAATTAGGACACACAAGTGCCGATTTTGTATGGGATGTTACGTTGAATTTAGAAAACACTAAAATTGATAATTGATTAAGTTGGGGGCCACGTGATTAAGACATAGGGATCTCCTATCTTTCTTGGTAATCTTACGTTGACGTAGATTAATTAACCAACCCTCGAATCATCAGCAAATAAATTCGATTGGAAGGATAAATAAGTAAGAGCATATATATAGATGGGGTAGAAACCAGGAAGATGGGAAATAATGTCCACCTCCATGCATTGCAAGTGCTCCATGTTGTCATACCAACTATATAGTACCACCATTATTTTTATTTGTAATGAGTACGATTTTGATTTTGATTTTGAGCTTCACAAATAACAATGTAGTTACCTTGTATTGTTGGCCATGCCCATTAACCCCCGCAGGGCATTATTAAGATTGTTTAAAAATATCTGAGCCAAAACATTCGATCCGAAAACCTGCAATGAAAGATATCCGAAATTTTGAATACGGATTTGGATGCCATTTTTCTAAAAAAACGGATGTTCAGATATCCGAAAACATCAATAGAAACCAATATTCTACGTATTTTATTCACATTTTCGAAATGTTAGGCACAAAATAGAATTAAAAAGGTACAAATTAAAATATAATATATTTCGGATAGTGGATATTCGACTATTCGATCAGATACCCGAAATTTCGGATACAGGTTCGGATATCAAAAGTTGGAGTCCAGAATTTCGAATATCCGATTATCAAATACCTGAAATTTTGGATATTAACAAATGAACACCGCTAAGTATATCATATAGCACATGTTTTATCCTCTTAGTGTTCCTCAAGTGCCACACTACATCTGACTGTACTTTTCTCCACTTACCTGATCAGTACGTATGTAGTTCAGTTCAAATGCATACTTTCTCGATCTTAGTTCAATTCGGATACATACTTTCTCTACTATCACATGTTACTATTCAATTCAATTTAGACTTTAGTGAAGAAGAACACACCCTATACTTTTCTTTTTGAAAGGAAACAGAATTCCATTAAATAGAAGACATATGGCAATGATCGAATTCAACAAGATAGAGATGTAAAATAACAAATTACATGTATTCGAATGAAAAAGATATGTTGCACTAGAGATTCAACGATTTCCGCCGGCTTCTTAATCGTTGCTTTCCATTTTACAACATTTCACGCGGAAGACCCTGCTGTATTAGCTTTGAATGCTCGAATAATCCGATATTGTACTATAGACCGTCTTTTGAATGAATAGATCTGGCATAATACCACACAAACCCGATTTCCAACAGGAAATAAACAGTACTCTCAAAAAGCATGAGACAAACAAACCCCATGTATGAGACAAACCAACTCACACAAATAGAGAGATTGATGAATTAATGTTATTCGAGATGATAAAACTAACAAACTAAACCTAAGAAATAAACTGAAAGAATCGAAGTAGTTACCATCAACGAAAAGTCGTTGTCCCTAAACACTATAATGAATTTTTGGAGGATGAGGAGGTAGAGAGAAAAAAGGAGGAGGCAGCTACACTAATTAATTAACACATAGACCTAATTATACTTACCTTGCTTTATCACCGGCGCTCAAATCCACGAGATAGTGGTTTTCTTATGTGGCAGACTCATGTCTGGCACATAAAAGTACCACTTTTTGGTTCGAAGATATGTAGCAGCTTTTATTTAATAATATTACTTTTTACTTACAGGTATATTAGAATCGCCTCATATAAATTTTTATGTTATTATTATTTCCTAATCGGCGGCCAGCCGGAAGCCACCCCCACTTTCATCGCTTTACTGACTAATACAAATTATCCTTTTTTTCCACCCCACAAAGCCATAGCACATTACCACCCACGTAAAATAATAGATCACCTTAGCTCAACATTGGGTCAAGGTGCATGGCGGTCATATATATGCATCCACTGCATTTAATTTAAGTAAATGCTTAAAAATTACCTTTCCATTATATTGCTTCTCAGTTCTCCATTATGGTTGAACATTTTAGTACTTAATTTATTGTAGACCATCCACCAATCGGATATGGATTCCCTTAATAAATTGAATTGGTTTGACTTATTTCTCGTCATACTTCCATTTTATTAGTATGCTCTATGTACTAGCCCTACTATATGGATGCTTTCTAAGCTTAGAAAGCACAGTGTGGTCCGTGGATCATAACTCCATAAAGTTCAAATCATTTAGACATTTATCCATATTCATATCTATATCTGGTGGAATGGATAGTCGAATATCTATTGGAATTGAATGAGTCTTACTAAATTTTTATTAATACGTATGCGGATAAATTATTTCGTCTTTTGTTTGATGGTAAAGATTTTAAATTAAATAATCAAGTAAGAAAGTAGATAGAACAAAAAAATATTTGATTTTATCTAATTAGAATAAGTTGGAGCGCCTAAATTATTTTCATTTATTTCATCTCTATTAGAGATGATACTAGACACGGTTAGTACGAGGCACGTACGATGGCACACTTTTGACACGGCAAGACATGGGCACGGAGGAAGCACGGACACAAGCACGAACACGAATAATCGGGTATGGGGCCGGTTTTCAAAAAGAAAGCACAGTAAGGCACAGTTCAGGCACGACACGGTATAATATGGCACCGCAAAACTTTCAATATTATTTGAAAAAAGCTTGGGCACGGCACGAGTACCGGCACGACCCGTGTCTACCTTTTGGAAGAGCAGACATGACACAACACGCCACGAAACACGACAAGTATAAGCACAACACGACACAACACTGTTACAAAGCATGAAGGCAATGTACGAAGCCATCTTTAATCTCTATCACCTAAAATAAATGACGATTTAATTTGTGAGTCAACAATTATATTGATAAAAAATAAAAAGTATAATAGCAAGTGTTTTTATCCGTGCGAATTGCAATACACGTGATTATAATTAAATGAATTGTGCAAACAACACCATATTAACAAAGGAGGTTACAGATGATGAAATTAAATAAGTTGTTTTCCTTTTAGCACCTAACAAATCTCCGGGACCAGACGGTTTTTCGACCATCTTTTTTCAAACCTATTGGCCAATCATTGGGCCTTCCCTTATAAGAGCTGTGAAGAGTTTTTTCTTTTCTGGAAAATTTTTAAAAGAAATTAACCAAACGTTTATAGCTCTTATTCCTAAGATAGATAACCCTCAGGCTGCTAATCATTTTAGACCAATTAGTCTGTGTACGACAATTTACAAAGTCATTTCTAAACTTTTAACGGAACGTCTAAAGCTTGTCTTGACAAAGTTAATTCATCCACTCCAAGGAGCTTTTGTGGAAAGTAGATGTATTCAGGATAACGTCCTAATAGCTCACGAGATGTTTCATTCTTTTCGTTCAAGAAAGGTAAAAGTGGGTGGTTAGGGATTAAATTAGATATGGAGAAAGCCTATGACAGATTAGACTGGAATTTTATTTTTCAGGTTTTTAGAAAGTTTGGATTCAGTGAAAAGTGGATTGGTTGGATAAAGGAATGTATTTCAACAGTAACTTTTTCAGTTCTTGTCAACAATGCCCCTGGCCCAACCTTTATTCCTTCCCGGGGAATTCGTCAAGGGGACCCTTTATCCCCCTATATTTTTATTCTTTATGCGGAAGTTCTAGCCCGCCTTCTACAACGTGAAAGTGACTTATCAACTAAAAGTATTGGAATCAAAATCTGTCATAGAGAAGAAAAGATTCCCTTTCTTACTTTTGCAGATGATAAGATGATTTTTGCTGAAGCATCTAATCAAAGCTGCCATACAATCAAAAATATTCTACACCATTACTGTGATATGTCAGGTCAAAAAAATCAATTTTGATAAATCAGCTTTCCAATGTACTAAAAATATTACGAGAAATTTGATAGATTCTTTTAAAAGAATTCTTCTAATGAGCCACTCTTCCAGCCTAGATAAATATTTAGGATGCCCGATCATAAACGAACGGGTCACTGATCAGACTTTTTGTAATGTCATTGAACGCACACAGACCCATTTAGCTAAATGGAAGGCCAATTCCTTATCCCAAGCTGGTCGGGCTACACTTATTCTGGCAAACCTTGCAGCTACGCCAATCTATACTATGCAAAGTTTTTACCTTCCAACAACTACTCTAGCCAGTTTAGACAAAATTAATAGAAACTTCATTTGGAATAAAAGTCCAGATTGTAGATCAGCAAACGTAATTGGTTGGGATAAAGTTTGTCGTCCAAAAAAATTAGGTGGTCTAGGACTCTGGAAAGCAGAAGCGGTCAATCAAGCAATGCAAATGAAATTAATATGGAAAATAATAAAGGAGCTAGATAGCAAATGGGTAAGACTCATAAAGAGTAAGTACTTAAACGATAACCACATTCTCAACGTAAATAAAGGAAAGAAAGTTTCATGGCAATGGTCGCATCTTCTTAACATCCGCCATCTATTCAAAAAAGGTCTTCGGTGGCAAGTTGGTGATGGAGAAAGTATTCAATTTTGGACAGATATCTGGGTCTCTCAGATTCCGCTAAAAAAAAATATTTCATGATGAATACTCAGATGATCCTCTCTTTGACTTAACAATTCCTGTAAAATGCTTTTTCTCGGAAACGGGTGGATGGGATATAAATCTCTTAGCTCGGGTGGTTCCCTCTGACACGATTAAAGCAATTCTAGGAATCCCTATTCCTTATAATGAAGTCCCAGATAAATTTTACTGGGGCTCTTCTAGGTAACGGAGATTTTTCCTGTAAATCGGCTACTTGGATAGCACAAGGTCTCTTCGATGGTAACCAAAACCTTGTGAGTTCAGTTGGATTTGGGACATTAATATCCCTCCAAAATTAAAGTCTTTATCTGGAAATTATATCTTGATGGATTACCTACAAAGCAGAGGTTACAACAGAGTAAAGTATTCATACCTCAAGAATGTATCTTTTGCAATTATCATAGGGAAGACAAGTACCATTTATTTTTTCATTGCCCTATTTTCCTCCAAACTCTACAAGAGATTAACGTTCTCTGTGGAGTTAATAAGATTAGTGTGGATATTGATAACGACCTCTCCTTTATACAAAGCCTTAACCTCTTAAGAAACAAACTTTCTGAATGGGATCTAATCCTTCTTATTATGACCTGGTGGTTATTCTGATTTGCCCGTAACAAAGTGCAATTTAATAATCTAATGACTAATCCTCGTCAGATAGCGGTGTCAGTTCAGTTCAGTTTCAATGAACGAAAAGCCATGTTACAAAAAGATATTGATTTCGATACAAAAGGGGCATTTCATAAGAAAGCCAAAAAGTCAGGACCACGACCCAATGTGTCATGGGCTCCCCCAAGATATGAATATGTCAAACTCAATTTTGACGGTTCTAAACTAAATAATCTGGATGCAGTTGCAGGCTTTATTCTCCGCAACGATAAATGTGAGCCGATCATAATGGGGGCGCGATCCTGTGGGTCAGGATCTATATTGATGGCGGAAGCAATAGGACTACGAAGGAGTCAAGGCGGCAAGAGACCGAGGATATCGGAAGATCACCATAGAAGGAGATAACCTTGCGGTGATTAAAGCAATTCGAGCAGAATGGCATATCCCTTGGGAGATCGAAAATATTATCATCGATACCAAGATCAAAAAAATTAACTTTTTCGGATATCGGATATCCGAGTATCCGAATCCGAAAATCAGATATCCGAAATTCCCCATACGAATTCGGATATCAAAATTCACTATCCAAATTGGATATCCGAAATTTTGGATATCCAGTTATGAACAGCCCTAATTGTATGTGGCTCTGACCCTTTTTCCACCTTTTGGTGTCCCCTCGGAGTACCATTTAGCAATTCCAAACGAGCCTTTTCTTCTCTTAAACGACATTTGGGGTTATAAAAAAAAGGGCAGTCACTTGCTCGATCGGACGTGTAATAAGTTATTGTTGGCTACCCTTTTGGGGTCTTTCGTCTTTGCTTACCAAATCCAACCGACACTAATATAACCACCGTGGATGTTGTATAGGCTTTGGCTTTATGCCTTTATTTGCTCTCTGACTACCCAACCACTACTAGAGCCGGTAAAAGCTGACACGATACGATAATACGACACGAACCGGATACGAAATAAACGGGTTAGTATTGAGATTTTCGACACGATTAAGTTAAGCGGGTCGACACGAGTAACCCGTTTAGTTAAATAGGTTGGGTTAATGTTGAGATTTTCAACACGAAACTGACACGCTCTGACACGATTATTCAAACATGTCGAGAAAAAAGTCACTTAACTAATGATAATATCAAAAAATGAAGTTTAAACATATGATATTCATTAGTTCAATTGAGTAATTACATCCATAGAAGCTTAAAAGTGATGTTTCGAAATTTCTTTACTACCTTTTGTTAGTTTTTTATGTTATATTTTTAAATTTTCTGAAGAGAAATTAGATTTAAAAAGTTAAGCGGGTCAACACGAATAACACGATTATTAAGCGGGTTGAGTTAGTGTTGAAGGTTTCCGACACGATTAATAAATGGGTCAGGTTAGTATCGGGAGATTTCTGACACGATTATATTTGACACGAACACGAACATGACACGACACAACCTATTTACCAGCTCTAACCACTACTATCACGCTACAGTACTCACTAGTGCCGTCACTAATACTTTGAGGTTTGAGTTTGAGCAAATTTATTGAGCGAATTCTAGTCCTTTTTTAGTACGTATTTCCACAACTGTCTACCATTTTGAATGACTCCAGAATATAATGGACTAAATTAAAATGACTCATTAAACGGTCGATATTTTTTTTGTTGCCGATGATTATCGCACTTCGGAACAAAAGTCAAAAGGAAACAATCTTTTTGTAATGAGACTCTGTTCTCACAGAAATAAGATTGTGTACAACCGACTCCCTTACCCGGCCTATTTGGACAAGAGTCTCTTTCAGGACACTGGAATAATGTTAATGTTAATATGTTAACGTATTTCCACAACTCTTTTTGAATCAGCTTCTTCCTAGCTTCCATTTCCTCAAAAATGCCATTCTCATCTGTTTTTTTCTGCATCTTACATCATTACTATGTTCAGTAGTACGTGTTGGTACCTTTTTATTGTGTATATATACAATGAACGACACACAATGTGCTTGATAGCAACCTTTAGACTCGATCGTCAACAACCCACAAGTAAGAACTAATAATGTTGTAAGCTCATTTTATGATTTAGAGGATGTGAATGTGAAATTGAAAAATAGGCCAAACATATATATATATATATATATATATATATATATATATATATATATATATGGCCCCATTTGGTTAAGTCTTTTGTTGCCACTCAACTATTTGCATGTGGAAGGGAGTAATTTGACATAAAAGACAAGCAAGGCATAGTCAGCATCAAATTAAGTAACTAGACAATTGCTAATTGATACCAATATTTGAACTTTCAACTACGTACGTACAATGATTCCACCCGATTGGTGCCTGGTGGTCTGTCCAAAAATGCACATAGACCGTGCAGAGATAACATATGGGAAACCAAAGCATCTGCATCAGTTTGGCCATAGACCATAGTATCTTACATTGTCTTCAATTGTAATCATGATTTGCATACAACAATCCTTGAATCTGCCTTTGGATATATAATTATTAGATCATGGATCATCGAAATCTATTGCTAGCTCCACTTAATTGAGGATTGGGTGCTTTCTCTTATCATAGGACACAAAAGAACTCAATCTCTAGCATGCTCGTCCTAAAAGCGGTTAAACCACGTAAATGTATTTAAGAGCTTGGTTTGAAACTTGTTTAATTTGTATTTGCAAATATTTATTGGTGTAGTTTCACACTCAAATTAATGTAAACAAAGCATATGGACTTTCTTTTAAAATAGAACACAAAAGAACTCAATCTCTATTACTCTAGTCGTATGAGTTGTAAAACCGCATAAACCACCATTAATGATAAATCGGTCTTCTTTTTTTTTTTGGGGGGGGGGAGGGTTTCATAAGAGACACCAAGGCTAATATGTTGGTTATTTTATGCGGAAGTGATAATATTGGTGTCAAACGAGATCAATTCAAACAACAACGAATTTAAAGAACACAATTGGTTTGACACGGAAAACTCAAAATTGGGTAAGAAACCATGTGACCGTTAACACGATCTAATCCACTAACAATTGAGTCACCAAGGTTACAAGCATATAATTTATAAATGTTAATATATAACAATAAGATATCACAAGTGAAACAACCATGGAAAAGCGCTCAAACAAGCTGCTGCAGGGTTGCGCGAATTTTATGCCTTAAATCTGCGCGCTCACGTAGGGTCAACCTAGAGGCTCTGCCAGTCTCGCACGGACGGACCTGTACAAGGCTTGTTTCCGCCCGGCCACATTGTTTTCATCTTCGTAATTCTTCTCTTCTTTTAGGCTCCATTTTCAAACATAGTACAATTTACAAAAACAACACTAGGGAAATTGGAATTTCGTATGTCCAACACCTCAGTTTTAATCACTAAATCTAGACATCTTTGATTTGATAAATTGGTTAGTAGTGACGTATGAGTATGACTACTTGGCTGCGAGTTACATCACCAAATCAAGAAAATGCAAATTAACTCATGGTCCTAAAAATTTGTAAGTCAACATCCACTAATGTATGTTAAGTGGTGGTACCTAAAGTTAAGCACTATTGACCAGTAATGGAAATGATTTTGTTTCCCTGGTGGAATAATTTCAGTAAAGAATGGTCGGTAGTGGGGTTATTAATAAGTCAGACAAGGGTGACATGAGCAACCTTTTGGCATGTATAGTCAAGTTATCAGTATATATATAAGAGCAACATTTATTAGAGCTTGGGTGATTGTAACTATTCGGTCACCTCATACATGAGGCCGTCTCATAACAAATTAAAATAGATTAAGGAGACAAATTTGGTTGCAGCAATGGTGAGGCAAGTGATGGAGGTGATCATGCTACTATTAGTAGTGGTTTTAGCCATGTTTACGACGGGACTAGGCATGGTAGACCACATGAAGTGGCCGTGGGGCCGGGACTCATCGGCATTTGTAGACGTGGCAAGCTATTGTCTGAGCTGGAGGCTGGCGGTGGAGTCGAACAACATGAGAGGGTGGCAAACCATCCCTACTCAATGCTCACGCCATATTGAGGCTTACATGGTGGGTGGGCAGTATAGCAAGGATATCAAGTTGATAGTCGATCAAATCTATGCATACTTGGGTGACATATCCTTAATTGATGATGGTATGGATGCTTGGGTTCTTGATGTTGATGACACTTGCCTTTCCAATCTCTTTTACTATCGAGGAAAAAGATTTGGGTAAGCCTACTAGGAGTACTTAATTATGTCCATTTATTAGCTACTCCCTCTATTCCTTATTACGTTTATACTTTCAAATAACATACTACCTCCGTTCCATAAAAACGCTCCCATTTTATTTTGGACCAAAAACCAATGCAAGTGCTTTTTGACATATGCTTTCCTCTTATACCCTCAAAAATGTGTGGTAGAGAAGGGGTAGGTGGGGACACAATTAATTAAAAGCAAGGGTAAAATAGTTATTACTACTAAAATTGTTTACTAAATGTAGAAATGGTATCGTTTGTGTGAAACATCCATTTTTGGAAAATGGGAGTGTTTGAATAGAACGGAGGTAGTAGGTTTTAATGAGTGTGAAATTTAGCTCGATATAGATCAAATGCCCCTTGTATATAAAGTACTAGCAAGAGTTAAGGAATAAATAATCAACAGATGCTCAATATATCATCTTCCAATGATTTCAAGGCTTGGTTTTTTTTATAAAAATTCCTCCTTCAAATCGGGGAAAACTAAAAAGAGAGGTATTAAGAGTTTTGCATAGTGAGAACTATGAAAATTTCAGAAGACATTATTAGAGAGTCAGGGACTATACTCCTAACTCTCATAATTACAATTATCTGGGAGGAGGGGGAGAATTTAAGTGGGCTCCATTTATTTTGTAAGAGGCGGAAGCATTAATTGATACTGCGTTTTGCCCTCTTTACTCAATTTTAGTGGCATGTTGGCAACTTAATTAGCTTGCCATTTCTTGTTATATATGTATGTAATGTAAAGTCTAACTTCTCTCTTTTCATATTTGATCGGGTAGGTGTGACCCATATAATCCAATGGAATTCAAAATATGGGCTTTAAAAGGACAGTGTGTTGCCATTCCTTCAGTTTTGGAAGTATTTAATAGATTGATTGAAGCTGGCTTTAAAGTGTTCTTATTATCGGGGAGAGACGAAGAAATACTTGGTCAAGCTACAGCTGATAATTTGGAAGACCAAGGATTCATTGGCTACGAACGGCTTATTATGAGGTTAGTAATTTGATTATTTTCTCTTCATCTATCCATACTTAATTATCAACAACAATAAGTCTTGTATATCTTTGTTTTCCACAAGTCACCTCGTCCTGCTACAGTCTTATACATTGTAGAGTACTTATAAGTTATAATTTGTCGTACTTTTTTTTCTTTTTTAATTTTGGGTTTGTGATAATAGGTCGGCTGAGTATAGAGGGCAAAGCGCAATAACGTTCAAGTCCGGAATTCGCAAGAGATTGAAGGAACAAGGGTATAGGATATGGGGGAATGTGGGAGACCAATGGACTGATTTGCAAGGAGATTGTACTGGTAATCGGATTTTTAAGGTTCCAAATCCCATGTATTTTGTTCCTTAATTACTACTTATTCAACTCTCAAAAGAAAGAAAAGAAAACTTTGGGGGAAGAGAGGTTTGTGTAGTGTGTTATGTATGTCTCTTTTGAACAATCTGTAAAATGTAACAGGTGATGTTATTTATCGGAAAATACATGTATTTTACAACATTTTCAATGCATGAAAGCATGTTTCAATTGCAACACTTGTAACTAACTACTTCAGTTTAGATGATACATTTTTTGATTTAGAAGAGGCACAAAATCGAGATAGAAAATGTCAGAATCAGACCCTCAATCTCACAATTGGGAGACGATACTCCTAACCGCTACAACATGTCTTGATTACTCAATTAGTAAGAAACTGGCAACCCCTTAAGTATGTTATTATATTTGAGTATTGTGAATAAAATCCCTATATTATCATGTTTGAGTATTGTGAACGAATAAAATAGGTTATTGAAAATTGAAATTTAAAAGGACTCTGAGAGGATTCGAAGAAGTCTCGAACAATGTTTGTCGGACTGAAAAATGAACACAATAAGTTTTCCCCACTTAAAAATAAGTGGAGCCCCAAAAAAGAGTTTTACCTTGACTTTATTTATTTTATTTTATTTTATTTTATTTTTGGTTGGGAATGAAATAATGAATGAAAGAAAAGGAAATAAATAAGGAAGAGGAAAAATTCAAAGTGGATGAGCATGAGCAGCGAGTTACAAGTTTCGGCCAAGAAATCGCAAAGCACTAGGCTGAGGTTCTTTTGAATAACCAAAAAGGGCGCCACCGTTATTCACAGTTACATTACTACACCCAAATTCAATCATTTACCGCAACAATTTTATTCTCGCTCACCCAGTTTTCATAACATAAATTGAAATTTAAGAGAAGAGAAGAAGAAAAAGAAAACCCTAGTGGAAAAGAGGAGAGAGAAAATCCAATCAAATCAAAGATGAACGATGGAGATGTCTCAAAGCAAATACAACAAATGGTCAGGTTCATTAGCCAGGAAGCTGAGGAAAAAGCTAACGAGATCTCTGTCTCTGCCGAAGAGGTTTCTCTCTCTCTCTCTCTCTCTCTCTCTCTCTCTCTCTCTCTCTCTCTCTCTTTGATTTCGTTTTGTATCTTCCGAAACTTATTTTGTGTCTCTCCGCTTTTAAATCATTAATTAATTTTTGAGAATTTATGGATAGTGATAATTAATTAATGTCATATAATATGAGACACATAGGAGTTATGAAAGTTTCATTTTTTGTTATCCCCTGTTTGAGTGTGCCTCTGTTTTGAAGGGTGATTTAAAAGATGGTATCAGTAATTTGTGTTTAATTGCACCCAAAAAAAAAAAAAAAGTAATTTTTGTTTAAAATCTGGAACTTGGGATACTTTGGAAAATAGGTCTTTTAAGACAGTACAAACATTATTAGATTTTGCATTTCTCATTTTCGGTAGCTGGTCCAAATTAAACTGTTAGTGACTCTCAGTTTTGCTTGTTTGTTAGTGGATGAGGTTTTATAATGGATGATCAATATGATGTTAAGTAGCTGTAATTAGATGTTCATGAGATAAAGTGGATACATTTTAGTGTAATTATGAGTTATTGAGTCATGATGGTTGGTTTGTGAAATGTGATTTACCAATGGGATCATTTTAGTTACAATGGCTAAAAGGGGTACTTGGTTTGCAGGAATTCAACATTGAGAAGCTGCAATTAGTTGAAGCGGAGAAGAAGAAGATTCAACAAGAGTATGAGCGTAAGGGAAAGCAAGTGGATGTTCACAAAAAGATGTGAGTTTTGTAACTTCTTACAAATTGTGACTAGTGAGTGGCTCTAAACTTGGTTTATAACCCAAAACATGCACTCTTCATAACATGTTTGCTGTCACTATCAGGAACTGTCTATTCCTGATTTCTTTGACATCCTTGTACTTGATGCATGCATTGGTTCGATCAATGATTTATGCCTATTAGTTGAGGATGTATAACTTTCTAATAGTAACCTCTTATGTTGCTAAGCGTAGCCAATGATTCCGCTTAGCTAACAGCTAAGCGGATTATGAGATATGAGACTCTCTAATAAAATTAAAGTCAGAAGGCATCCTACCCTTAGAGCAATTAGCGTGCCTGACTTCCTCACATGTTACATTGAGTGTCCTACACTAATTCGTTTTCTTATTATACTGTCTTCTTCCCCTGGCCTTCCTTAGAGGTAATGGTTTTTAACAAAATTTGTAGTTTTATTGGCGCAAAAAGGCATCATTGAGTATAATATTTCACACTTGGTTCCCCTCCCTCCTTTCCTCAAGAGGTTAGGTTTTTGTGCCTTGTCATTGTGATACTTATCGATTTACTGTTTAAGTCTCTTAACACTCTAGATAATGATTTGGTTGCTAAATTCTGGCCACACAGTGAGTACTCAATGCAGCTGAATGCTTCCCGCATAAAGGTCCTTCAGGCTCAAGATGACCTGGTTAATGGCATGAAGGAAGCCGCTGGCAAGGAGCTTCTGCGTGTTTCTCATGACAAGAAAGCCCACAGGAAGCTTCTGCAGGGCTTGATTGTTCAGGTACTACCATGTGCACTTATGTTTGTTTCAGTTAGATTTGTGGTCTTTAGTATTTGTAGTCTGATGTTTGCCGTATAAGAAAGAATTATAAACGTTCAATCAAAAGTTTAAAGTGAGTAGTCGGGATTGGTGAAGAAAACATACACAAATTTGACTGGAGTAGAAGTTACAATTTAGATAGGTATGTCTGTATCAAAAAATATTACATAAGGCATACCAGATACAATTGTCGGGATTGGTGAAGAAATAAAGCATACACAAATTGGACTGGAGTAGCAGGTACAATTTACGTAGCTATGTCTATGTCAGAAAATATTACGTAAGGCATACCAGATACAGTGGTGGATCTTCATACACCTGCAGCCACAACCTAGTGGTAACACAGGTCACCAGTTGTCGTAACATAGTAATCGTCTTGATGCACCTTAAGAATTAGTGTGCATTCTCAGCCCATAGTGCTATGTGCTTATGTTTTTATGTTATGGTTGTAGCGCGACTTTTTCTCCAATTCATGGTTTGAAATCATATGTACTCAATCTGTTAAGAGTGGCTTGCTGATATTTTATGCTGTGTAGGACACTGTCATGATTGATGCTATAGTTCACTGTTTCCATCAAGTTTTGTGGCCACATGCTCTGGAATGAAATCTGTTTTTTTCCTATAGTCTATACGTTAATGGATTATTACCTGGAGATGCAAAAACTATGAACAGCTTCACATATAAATTGTCGTCATTGTATATTATTATGTGAGATAACTGCCTAATCAGTCTGACTTGAGCTATAAGAATTTCATCATTGTAGATATGACGATTCTCTCTCTATCTATACTTCCAGAGCTTGCTGCGCTTAAAGGAACCATCTGTCTTGTTACGCTGTAGGGAGATGGACCGCAAGGTAGTTGAGTCTGTGTTAGAGGATTCAAAACGAGAATATGCTGAAAAAGCAAAAACACAGGCACCTACCATTACTGTTGATAAGGTGTATCTCCCCCCACCTCCCTCTGGTTCGGAGCATCATGGTCCCTCATGGTATGGATCTCCTTTGTTATCCCATGTAATTTTTTGAAATCTAGATTTAAAAATGTTGGTTACATACCTTCATGAACTGTATTTGTTAGGATCGCCATCAGAACGTACGTGGCTGATGTTGCACCCCACCAGAGTTTCTACATGAATAAATTCTTGCCAAATGTTGCTATGACGAATATATTAGCTCCGAAACAGGAGTCTAAATCTTTACATTCTTATGAAAGCCTTAAGACTTCGCTTTTGATTTGGACGTTGGAGTATGCATATATTTGGTGATCTTCTCTTAAGAGGCTATTCAATTTCTTGTGTTTGACAGCTCTGGAGGAGTGGTATTGGCTTCAAAGGACGGGAAGATTGTATGCGAGAACACTCTGAATGCACGACTTGAGGTGGCATTCCGGCAGAAATTACCTGAGGTATGTACTTATGGTGCTGCTTGAGATTATAGCTTAGCTTATTATGATTTCGTAGATGTCTTGCTGAACTTGCTTGAAATTTTTTGCTTCTGTGCGTACAAAAATGTGTGTTGCTGCAACAAGTTTGTCGCTTTCAGTGATCAGTAGGATGACAAATTTTTCACTTATTAGTAACTTTGCTCGGGGAAATAAAATTGGTCTTGCAGATACGCAAGCGCCTTGTTGGATAAGCAAGCGCATGCTGGCTACATTGGACTTCTGATTGAACTTAAGCTCTTGGGAATGACAAGCTAAATAGGTGCTCTAGCTGGTATTACGGAGGATTGCCTGTTCTAATCCCCTATCCTTTGTCAGATTTGACACTGAGAATGAAGAAGTGATTCTCTCCTTTGTCTAGTTCTACTTAGGAATCAAAGTGATGTACTGTACTTATAAACTGGTCCAGAAGAACCAGGAGTTTTGGGTTTTTTTTTTTTTTTTTTTTTCGAGTAACAGGAGTTTTGGGAACTTATGATGGATTTCAACAGCATATGAGATTACTGTAATTGCTTTTTTCAGTCATACGCTAAAGAAAAATGACTGAATCAAGTTGTTGACAAGATTGAACCTATGATGCCATAGGGATACAGGGTTTTTTTGGTGGTGGCTAGAAAACTAATTTTTCTCTTTGCCAATGACCAAAAAATGAAAATTTCGAAAAGAATCGAAGAAGAAAGTTGGATTTCTGTTTCCTTGTCTAAATACTCATTTAGTTGTAGCTATTTAGGCTAGGGCTGTCATTAAGCATTGACTAAGGCCCCAAGTACTCTTGTATTTACCGAAAATTAAGAATCTTGCTTGTCAAGAGCTTCTCTCTTTATTTATTGTCAAGTACAGTGCTTCAATACATAGGCCAATTAAGACAAGGACTGTACTAAGGCAAGTTTTCCCGTTTCCAACCGCGTAAACATCATCCGAGCTTGAATTGCCATGGATATTTTTGTGTTTGCTAGGAGTTGTTCAAGCCGAAGGCATGTGTTCTGTATATCTAGGCTAGACAAGGAAGGTAAATAGGCTAAAGTGTGGTTCACATATAGATTTCACTAAGCCTAGCTCTTTGCTCTAACCTCTCCCGAGCACAACTTAATAGCTTATAGCAGGAGCTGCTAGCATGTGTAGCACCGGATTCCGAACTGGTTTTTCCTTTTCCCTTTTTCTTTTTGGATATATCATATCCATGTCCATGTCCATGTCTTGCACCTTGAACGCGCTTCTCATTCTGTGCGATATGCTAAGAAACTGAATGCCTTCGACTACGACCAGTTTTCCCTTCTCGGCTTTTCCCTTTCCTTCCTGATTTATGTCGCTTGTTTCCTGTTGGAGCACTAAAAAGCCCAATCTTTCCTATTCCTTTGGACAGTGAAGTGAAGAATGTATTTCCATTCCCCGACTTGTCCATCATCTCTTGCTTCATGCAAGTTTGCTCCTTCTCCAAATCATTAAGCCTCATTCGCAATCTCGAGATCTCAAGCTTCAGCTCTCGATTCTCCCTCCTCAAGGATGCGTAAGTATCCCGAGGAGACATTGCAGCACTAGGGATGCCACTGCTAATTTTCTGGGAAAATAGTCCATCTCCAGAACTTCCAGACATGGCATTCTTCAACCGAAGCTGCTCAACGTAGAGGACTCTCACTGTCATTTGAACTGGCAGCCTATCATTCTGTGCAGCATGATTGCAGGCTTCTTGTGAGAGCTTTTGGCAATCTATATACTTGCAAAGCTTCTTGCGTTCATCATCCTTTAACATTGGATGAGCCTGCGCATGCAAAATAACATATTTTTCATCATATATCACTGTACAAAGGTAAGATTGATGTTTGTAAGCTAGTCACATAGTTGAGGCATAAAATTTTCAAAATATGAGAACTAGATTATCATTTTTTGTATTCTGTATCACCTAAGGACTTCCCATCATGGAAACTTAAAGCTCCTGGCTATTTCTAACTTGAAGATGAGAGCGGTTTAGGTTTACCTTTAAATATATGTCAAGTGCCCTATAGAGCCCATCGTCAATGACACGAGCATAATCAGGCAATGCCTCAATTATAGTGGTGAACTTATGCAGAGACAGGTAAGGATCAGGGGCAATTTCTGCTAGATATGCATCGATAAGCCGTCCAACCTTTAGTAGAGAACCATGGCTTGGAGAACTGAAGCCTTGAGATTCATATCCACATTCTTCAGTTCCTTCATCTTCCATTCGTTGAAGAAAGTTCGCTAGTATCCTACATATTGTGTCAACGTCAAACAAGGAATCCCCTTTTTGAACAGAAGGGATAAGGAGGTCATCGAGAGAAACCAAATCTAACCGAAAACCAACCCGTCTCTCCAGCTCAAGCCTGCAGGCAATGTTGGCATCCACCATGATTGCCATCCTCAACAAACCGAATAGGAAAGTCAGAGGAACTGACAGAGATTTCTCTGTCGGAAGCAAATCAACAAGGGCCTCCACAATCACCTTTTGATCATGCTCTTGGGTACTACAGTGTGATCTCAACCTTGCTGGGTTCCATATCTGAAGTTTGCCAATGCCCTTTAGCCATACTTGAGCGTAATGCATCAAAGATGCGATGACACTACTAGTCCGAACACCTGCTTTTAACATAGCAGATACGACCTGCTGGTAGAAATCGATCCTCAAGGTAGACAGATCCTCAACCCACCAATCGATGTAGCCTTCCTTCAGTTCTGTGGAGTCTCCACCACAATCCAAGTGAGAGAAACTCGTAGTCAGCTGCTCCTTGCACGAGGTGTTGGCAATTGCAAGCACACATCTGCTTGGGATCCCCACCTCCTCAGCAATGCAAGGTAGGGACTCGCAAGTAGATAGGACCTCAACGGCTTTCTCAATACTGTGAATCACAATCTCATTTAGATAGGCTTCGGTTCTTGTGATGAGGTTGTCTTCCTGATAGTCTTCAGTCATCTCCAAAAACTCTGCAGCGCAGCGCAGGTGAGCCACGTTTGCAGCAGTGATCTCAAAGTTCATGCCATAACAGAATTTGGCTGCAAGCTCGAATGCCTCAGGACCACCAGGTAAGTTGAGGAGCTCTAACTTGGAGATGTTCGAATCCTTGGCATCTGCCACCATTTTCCGGATTTTCCCACTTCGAGAAACTAGGGGAAACTTTAATAAACCCATAAACCAGACAGAACACTTGTCAGAACAGGCATAATCAGGTGAACCAACTTTAAATTTGCAAAGACATACATGAAATTAGAAGTTTACGGCAGAAAGAGTCAAAGTTGGGGAGGGAAGTGACCTTGTGTAGTAGAAAGGATTCACCATCAACGACGATTGTCACGTCCCCAGCAACATCCTTAAAGATGCTGCAAGCAATAGAAATTAACAAAGCATTATGTCAAATACTAGTCATGACTCATTACTGGTACTGGTAGTACTAATTTGGACCAAATTATGCAATCATGTGGATAAAAATGACTACAAAACATATGTAGTACTGACTGATTTGATTACTCACTGGAAAGAGAACATAAAGCTCAATAGCTTGTAGCTATTAGTTGAATTGCTGTCATAACTACATGGGATTGAAGTAGTAATATAGATCGAGTCATTGCATATTGTGGATACAATCATACAACTCACCAACCATTTTCATTTTAGTATATTATATATGTTGAGAACACATTTATTTGAGAACTTGTTTCCAATCACTTTAAGTCTTAACCTCAAAAGTTAGAACACCACTAACAAAAACAAGTCTTGAAACTCAAAACTAAGAACCAATTGCCAAATCTGAGGACTTGTCTCTTAGTTCTTATCTGTGTCTTCTACATTATGAAAGAAGCCAGGTAATAAGATTTTCTTTTCACTGGGGGTTTGTATTGTATTTATTCGTATTTGTGAATCCAAAATAATTACTAGTGATAATCCAGGACTTCATTAGCATATATGTTGACTCCTAACTCCTAAGTGACTCAACCTAAAAAAAAAAAAAAGAAAAGGGTGACTCAACCAAGGATTAAGACTTCATACTCATAATATAATGCATGAATAACAACATATCATAACAAAAAAGACATATATTTAAACAAAGAAAACAGGTAGAATTTCCAAGCTCAAATAAAATCAAACATAAGTGCAACAAACTAAAGATGAATCTTTTGGTATTTCATCATTTTTGTCTATGATCACTCCAGAAGAAATAAACATGAAATAATTGATAGTAATGAATACGAAATGATCATGAAAAAAAAAAGCACTTCAAGAAACAAACAAAAATTTGATGCCTCAATTCCCTGAAGAAAAAGTAATAGAAACCCTTACCAAGTTATAATAACAATGATGCAATTACATTTAAGAAGAAGAAAAAAAGTGCTAATAACAGTGGTACCGATTGTTCAAAGTGTTGCAGAGTTTGGGATTGGGAGCAAATTGATGCTTAATGTCTTCCACCACCATTTGCATACGTTTCTCTCTCTCTCTCTTCTCTCTCTCTCTCTCTCTCTCTCTCTGCTGATCTTCTGTGTGCTTAGGCCTTAAGAGGTTAAAGAAGAAGAATAATACATAGGGAAGTCATTTCTGTTCTGTTCTGTTCTGCTGTGTGTGTGTGTTTTGTCTTTGACTGTGGCTTTTGCTTTTTTGCCTTTGCCTTGTATGTTTGCTTTCACTTTGTTGAAGCTTTTTTTTTTGGTCTTATTATTAATACAAGCAATAAAGTGTGCATTACTATGGTGATTAAATGCATCATTAAGTCTTATTATTAATACAAGCAATAAAGTGTGCATTACTATGGTGATTAAATGCATCATTAAACACCCCAAACTCCCAAAAATATAGTTATTAGCAGTTTCAAAATTCACTTTTTGTGTACTGTTGGCTCTTGTTACAAAAATTAAAGATGACTTTCTGCCGTGTTCGGTTTGTGCTCATGTCGTGTTTTTGTGTTTCGTAATAGTATCATCGTGTCATGTTGTGCTTATAGTTGTCGTGTTGTGTCGTGTCTGCTCATCCAAAAGGTAGGCTCAGGCCGTGCCCGTACTTGTATTGTATCGTGTCCGTGCTCATGTTTTTTTCAAATAATATTAAAATTTTTACCTTGCCATGTCGTGTTGTGCCTGACCGTGCCCCACCGTGCTTTCTTTTCAAAATCTAGACTCAGGCCCAGTTATTCTTACCCATACTCGTGTCCGTACTTCTCCCGTGCCCTTACTTTGCCGTGCCGAACAAGTGCCATCTCTATACAAAATCAACAAAGCACAAAACGCAAAACGCAAACAGAGAGAGTGAGGAGAGAGAGTGGGGAGTGGGGAGTGGGGACTGAGGTGTTGAAGGTTGAGGGAACTGATTGCGGAACTCAAGAAAAGTACACATGCAATGTCCTTTCAGGATAGTCTTAACAATTATTTTGGTGCGCCTTTTTCCTACTTTGTTTCTGTTCTGTTCTTCACCTCTCTCTTGACTGGATCATCAAACAATCATCATTTTTTTCCACCTATTCTTAGTTTATTATTTTTGGTAAAGTTTTATGTTAAAGTTGAACAAGACAATGGATTAGAAGAAAAAACTTAATTTGATATATTTATTCTTGGAAGAACCATAAATTCTTTGCTTGATCTCACGCCTTCTCCACACCACAAACCTTTTTTTGAATCCCAATAAATAAATGGCAAAGAGAGAGATCATCCACGCAAATGGCAAGGAACCGTGCGTTGGACCCAAGCATAGGTTAGGCTTAGGCATAGCTAGACACTCAATCCATCCTTGTAGTCTTGTAGACATGTGACCAAATAGTCCGGTCAGTGTTTGTACTGATTGTTTAGTTAGTCTAATATATTCGATGTTGAACACGAAAATCTAAACATGATGTAGCAGGGAATGTGTAACGACCCGGAATTTACATCTCAATTAAATTAGTGCTTAATTGAGGTCAAAACGACCCAAGATCAAGATTAACAAAATAAAACATCATATTCCGGATCATTACCGCTGTACCCATTTTAGGAAAAACGGATACAAGGCTAAAAGTGTTTACATAGTTTAAACAAAATATTAGAACATTATTCTAATATTCTGACGTCGTTTCTTAACCCACAGGTAACTAGTATTATGCGTCCCTTCCATGCATGCACTTGAATCCATCAACTGCTCCAAATTATGCTATAATCATCATGTTCAAACAAACAACAGAAAATTAGCGAATGCTAAACAATTTCACCCCATTTGTGTAAAAATAATAATACTAAAATATTTTTAGGAAACTAACATTTTTTTCCATCTCCACAAATCGCTTTCAAATATAGATAAATAATAAGTGAAGTGTTTGGTCACATAACATTTAATATAGATACATGCATACACGCACCCTTATTATCAACACCAACATCAAAATAAATATATCATCAATCATATATGTTATACTTAAGGATAGACTCAAGAGGGGGAGGGGTGAATTGAGTCTTAGGGAGTTATTCAAATTTTCGCGGATTATCAATTTAAGCACAATCTGTTAACCTATTAATTACTACGTTGTTAATAGCAAAGCAATATAACAAAGCACTAAATAAAGAGACAAAGATTTTTACGTGGAAACCTTCTTGAGCTCAACCAAGAAGTAAAACCACGACCCTGGGGGATTTTCCAAACTCCTCTAAGAGTCGTAAACCAAACTCAATACAATAGACCCTAATCTACTATTGAGCCGTATTTCCTGAATTCAACCCTGAACCCAAGAACCAAATTACCTACTATGGCAGTCATACTCTAAACAAACAAATCTTACCAATATGCTTCTCAATAAGCTAAAGTGGTACAATCAAACCTTATGAGAAACCGTGCTCAAGTATCAAGAGGAATTCCAAGGTAACAGTGAAGGTAACTCGTGCAGTAACAGCCAAGACGCCTCTTATTAAATCACTCAATAATTATCACGTTTTTGCTCTGTGATTTCGTTAGTGATAAAGTCTGTAAACATTGGTTTATATAGGCAACCTAAATCAACCTAGAAACCAATTAGGTTTAAAACACAATAGTTTGTTTTCCAAGCAAAATAGACTTTCCATAAAACAAACAGTTCTAATTCTACTAGACTTCTTTTAAAAAACAATTCTACATAAAACTCTTATATTTAATATTGAGTACTAAAAATATAACATTGAGTACTGGAAATATATTTCTGAAAACAATTTTAGTTAAGTTATTTTATAAAGAAAAACTCTCTAAAATCGTTTTCATAAATACACGTATAAAACTTACGCACTCAAGAATACTTGGTAACTCATGCACTGTTACTTCATCCGTTACCAACTTTACCTTCGATTCCAACATCAATGACTCAAGCACGACTTCTCTTACATGAAGTCTAATAAATATAATAAAGCCCTAACTTCCAACTTCATGTCATGTTGTTCTTGAATCAATCTTCCTTGTATAAACATTAAGATTATCAAATCACAACATTCTTGATTCCGTTCTTGTTCTGTTCTTGATTCCTTGTAAACAACACTTAGTTAGACAATGTTAGCTTGATAAATGTCAATTATTTATCATCATCAAAATCATTATAGCTCAACAAATTCCCCCTTTTTGATGATGACAAATATTTGATGCTTATCCATACATTAAGCATAAACAGTGAAACCCAACATGTCCAAGGAATTAACTTATAAACAGAAAGTATACATCAATCAAGTTTCTAGGATCATTATATAACAAAGACCTAACAGAGAAACAATATAAGTAAGAAACTAAGAACTCAAACTCAACATAGCTAGACACGACCATATAAGCATCACAATTCTTCCCCCTTTTGGCATCATCGAAAAGCAAAAGTTGCATAGTGAAATCGAATGCAAATAGCACACACATATTAAGCCAAGTAAGACACAAACATCACCACCAAGGGTTTAAGCACCTGCAAAAGTAAACCAAGTGATCAACCAGCTCAAACAAGCAATCTAATGATATTAGTCATTCAAACCAGTCAAAGACTAAGTTATAAGAGTCATAAGCTCAAGTGTAAATGTAATACCCCATAATTTTTATTCATTTTAGAATAATAATTACTTAAAAAGAAAAATGCAATTTCGTATTTAAAATAATTAATTGGGCTCATAAACGTTTTGAGTGCCTAATTAATATTGAGTTTTAGTTTTGGACCTCATTAAATGTAATTGGGCCAAAATAAATAAAAGAGATTGGGCTCTATAATTTTTGGAAGTGGCCGAAAATCATAAGGCACTAATGGGCCTTATTTTCGGCCACCCTAGCCGAAAATAGGGATTGATTTTGTTGATTTTATTTTCAAAATTTGGTTTCCTCAAATCTTGGTTAGTGGAGGGAAGTTAGGAGAGTTTTTAGGAAAGAATAAGTTTAGTTAAGGAAGGAGTGTATTTGGGCTCCTAAATACACTCAGCTTCCAAACTTAACTGACTCTTTACCAAACAAAAAAAAATATGCTCTCTCTCTCTCTCTATTACTCACACGGCCGAAATTCCAAGAGCAAAAAGAAGGAGATAGTTCATCACTTTTCACAATCCATCTTGCTCAGTTTTAATCCTTTAAATTTTCAAGTAAGTGTTCTAAATTTGTTTCCTTTGATTATTAAAAGCTTTTAGATTCAATTCAAGTATCATTTTATGAACCCTAGTTTTTGTATGGGTAAACCCTAATTTAGTTTTTCCTAGGGTTTGCTAGATTCTATTAATTTTACATGATAGGATCATGATTAGGGATTGGTTTGTGGTTTTTATTGAATTGAATCAAGTTTGAGTTCAAAAGGTTAGATCTTTGTAATTTAATTAAATCTGAAAATTTATTAATTTTAGATTTAATTAGATTAGGGTTTGTTAAATTGATTAACAAAAAAAAAAAAAAAAACAGAATTTAGTGTCACACGGCCGAACAAGCGCGACGCACGGCCCAGCCGTGCGGCACTGCAGCGCCGTCGCTGGCGGCCGTGCGCCGCTAGGCGCCAGCCGACGAGCCACCAGCGGGTCTGGTGGTGGTGGGGCCCGCTGGTGGTGGTGATAGTGATGTTGTTTGGGTGTTGACTTGCTTTGACTAGTTGACTTGTTTAGGGGTTTTGGAAAGTTTCCTATTTTGGTTTATGCAAATTCGTTTTGGAAACTTTGAGCATGCATGAGTAACTGAAATTTTCAGCAACTTAATTAATTAAATTAAGGGTAATAAATCATCTTTTAAGTTTAATAAAGTGGTTTAGAAGTCAAGGTATTGACTATTGTTGTGTTGTGGATTTGTTAGGACCCGTTGACCGCGCTTGAAACGTAAGGAGCTTACGTTATTGATTGTCGTGTTTGCCTATTGCTAAGGTAATTCATGTCTAGATGAATTATGTAATCTCTTTGTCATAATTCATATCTATTGGGATTTGTATTCATTATCTAGTATTGAATTGAGAATGTGGAATTCATATTTGGACTTGTGAGTATTTTTGAAAATGGATAATTAATATTTATTTCCTTGTGATAATTCGTATAGAATTATATGTTAGTGAATGCATGTACAATGTTGGAATTTCACTTGTGTAGCAATGTCTACTTGATTAATATTCATGTGAGGAGATGCATGTTTTATTATTGGTTATTGAACGAAATTATGTTAATAATTGTTCAATTGGATATAGCTCGGAATTGCTATTTTGGTATCATGTTAGTAAGCATGTGGATTCATGTTAGAAGCATGTTACTTCAATAAGTCGATATGAACTTTGACTATTGAATAGGTGGTTTTGAATTGAGGCCTAGATGCCATTCATGTAATATGACATCGGAAATTTGTAACCATATTGGGTTACTTGAGTGCCAAGATTATGTGTATTACTTGTTATGTGATCACCATATTAAATTGAATTGAGAGTTAAGACTTCTTTTGGTAATAGATCCACCGAATGATACGAATGGGAATTTGTCACTTGTAGCGTTGAGTGGTTCCATTGGTTATGACCTCAATGTTTGGAAATCTTGTATCCATATATGATTGGGCGAGTGGTTCTCCGAAACAGTTCTTCCTGTAGACTTTAGGGTCGAAGGAGGGTATGCATACTAAGGAACACTAGAAGTACTTCGGGAGTCATCTATACTCTGGGACGGTTGATCCCTCTTTTGCCACTGTGCACGGGACTAAGATCCTATTAAATCGACTGCGGTTGGTTTGACAATTCATGCGATTCTCTTCTCTCTAATGAACTTGGCTAATGGATAATAATAAATACTAAGATTTATTATTTGATGATTGTGCGTGTCTTTACTTTTAAAGCATGATGTCTTTATTTCTTAAAGCATGATTACTATTTTATTTGATTAAGCATGTGGACTTAAATTTGGAGATTGAGATGGATTATGTGGTTATGAATTACTCAGCATCGCTGATTAGTTTTTCTTTTTACTTGTGTTTGTTGTCCATTTCTCTTCAATGGTGGGCCTATGATGAACCTATATGGAATTTTTCTATATGGGAGAGTAGATTGACAGGATTGTAGCTCGAGGAGTAGAGCTAGTGAAGGCGTGCCAAGAAGATAGTATATCTTTTAAAAATATTTAAATTATTGTTTAGTTTGGAACTTCTATTTATTGGGATTTTTTTTATTTATTGTAATGAGATTAATTCTCTTGCATTAGAATTAATAAGTTTAATATTTCTATTTCATTTGGATTAATTGCTTTAAGTTAGTTGGAAAAGATAGTTATTATTTAATTATCTATTACGTTTGTTTGGGGACACTAGCATTTGTTTTTTTTTAGCCTTGTATTTAATTTGAACATTAATTACGGCGGTGACGCTTCGAATTTCTAGGATTTTTCCGCTGCAACTCGTGATTTTAAATGGTTTTAAATTAGACGAAAATTTGGGGTGTTACAGTAAACCACGTGGGTAGATGAAGTTTATGGTGAAAATAGGCTAAAAGGCTCAGGGAAGTGGCTAGGAAACAAGCTGGGAACAAGGAACATTTGGGTTCGAGTTTCGTCTCTCCTTTTTGTCTTTATATTCGTATTCCCTTCTTGAACCTTATAAACATTCCAGCACATGTGTGAAGTTCATTGCAACTTCACCTTCTTCCTTAATACCAACCATCCGTTTTCACGAGAATCATCAAAACCATCCATATATCAGCAAAAATCTTTCTACTTTACATTCTTAAGAAATAGGCAACCTTCAATTAGTTTCAGTAGAGCTATTCACCTATAGTAAGTGAATTCAACAATTGCTTAACAAAATAATAATAATCAACCAGTATCAAATAAGAATTGCACAATGATCATACAAGTGGTTCTTTTTTCTTTTCTTTTCTTTCTTTTTTTTTTGAACCTTTTTTCCTTTTTTTTTTTTTTTTACCACTCGATATGCTTAACTAAGAACACTAGTGATTTTAACAATATACAAACTCAAGCAATTGTAAAAGAAAGTTAGCCTCTTGAAGAACACATAATAGTTATAGTAGAAATTATTTTGACTTTGGTGTTCCCATCTAATTCCCCCTATGTTAATGCATGTAGAACCATCATCACAACCATCTTCATGTTAACTCCCCATTCATTCTTCACAACCCACTTTCACTTTTTTCCTTTCAATTACATGAATCACATGCCAAATACTACCCCAACTTCAACTCACCTTCTTCTCATTGTTGAAACAACCTTCAAGGGAAGAGACAAAAAATAGGAGAGAGAGGTGGGTTTTTATATATGAAAGGATAAAGATAGTGTTTGGGCTAAGTTGGGTGAGTGGGATAATTGGGAAGATATAGGAAGTAGAACCGTCTTATGGATATATCAAAATGGAGCAGGGCTGCGGAAAAGAATAAGACGATTTTTTTTTTTTTAATAGTAGGTAACTGATGGCTAGGTAACAGTTGGGGTAACAATGGTAGTATATATGAACTCGTACCTTGTTACTCAGTTTCAACGTTTGAAGCTTAAGGGTAATATCATCAGATCTTTTGTGAGTCATTACTTACACTTGGCGCAAGTGATTATGCCAGTTACGACACGCGAGTTGTTTGTGACCTACAAAAAGATCTCATATGCACATGGTATATTCACACAAAAAATACACTTGTTTGCAAGTTTTCACATAAACTAGCCAATCATTGGAGTACGAACCATGAACCTTTAGGTCAGTCTAATCATGTCTAACTCAAGTTTTAATCTCTCAAATTGTTCTCTAATCAAAGGTTTTGTAAAGATATCAACAATTTGATCCATATTGCAAGTAAGATTCATTGGGATATCATGAATATTAGTAAGCTCACCAAAAGATAAGAAATCATAATGAGCATATAAAAGAAATTAAGATCGAGTTTCTACTTACCTGTCAATGTCACTTATGATTAAGTTCATAGAAGCAAACCATGGTTTCTCCTTGCTTCAAGACAGACTTACATGAAAAATGTGACATCTCGATTTGAGGAAACTTCTGAGGTAACAGGTCGGGAACAGCTCAACAGTGTTTTACACTCGTTTCAGTGCGTCATCGCTTGTTACCCCGTCTGTTACTTCTCGTTGTTCCCCCTCAGCAATTGCATCTCAGAGCTCAGCATCTTGCTCCTTCAAATTCTCATTATTCACTGCTTTCTCATCTGGATATGAGTGTACTAGTCCAATCTCAAAATCATTACTTTGATTATCCTGCAAAATTCATCAAATTCCCTCGATACAAACAACATTATATATGGAGTGTATGAGAGACTTACCTACTTTACCTACATAAGGTTATTTCACCTTTATTATTGTCTCTAAACATCACACTTCCACCCACGAAGATATTGAGTGAGAGAATAATTTTAATCTATCTCATGTTATATACATGGAACAACCACTATCAAGGTACCACGGTTCGTTCCCCCTCACTCGTGCCTGCAAAACTTGATTAGGGTTTAGTCTTAGGAACCCATATCTGACTGGGTCCCTTTCTCACAAATTTAACATTCAAATCATAATTTTTAACCCATATTTGCTTAACCCTTTTTACAAAGTCATTGTTACTCTTTCGAGCATAACCATTATTATTCTCAAAGGCTTTTTCTCTTTTGGGGCATTCTATTCTCATGTGACCTGTTTTACCACAATACATGCAAAGTTTTCATTCTGGTAGGTTCACATACTTGCTTTTAGGATCATAACCTAACCATGATCTTTTACATCCCAAGCCTTGCTTATTTCTGTTACGGTAACTCTGGAACCATTCAGCATAAGTTCCCTGATTGTTACCTGCAGACTTACTAGCTATTGGCAGGTAACTTTGGAACCATTCAGCACAAGTTACGTACCTATTACCTCATTCGATTTTAACTTTTTGCAAAGATTAACCTTTTCTTTTTCCAGCATATTAAAATCAGATTTTAATTTATCAAAATTCAATTTCAACTATTTGCAATCAATTGAATCACATAAGTTGGCAGTCCGACTAGCATCAATTTCAATTTGCAATTTATTCAACTTACTAGTCAAGATCTTATATTCATTTTCAAGCTTGCAAAGGACTTCGTTCAATTTAAAGATTTCATCTTTGAAGTTTTTATTTCTTTTTTCTAGATCAATTTTTAAACTTGCTAGATCCTTCAAATCATTCTTTAATGAAACAAAATCGTCATCAAGTTGAACCTTTTCATCACGAAGATCCATGCAATCACTAATGCAAATACTCAAAACATTTATCAATTGTTTCCTAGTGAGCAGGTGCATTTTATTTTTAAGAGTTTCAAGGCTTACCTCTTCATCCTCATCATCGTGGGGCATCAAGCAATGAAAAGTTTTAACGTTTGAGTTATTTGTTGGTTCCTCATCTGAATCCGAGTCCCCAAAACCAACAACCATTGCTTGATTTTCTTTTTGAAGCTTTTTGTCCCTATTTCTTTGTTGTCCAAGGGGTTGTTCCTTAACTTGATTTTCATCATTCAGAACCGGACAATCTTTGATGACGTGACCTGGATTTCTGCAGTTATGACATAGATAGTCAATCTTATTTGAGGAGGAGGATTTACCTTTGAATTGATTTTCCTTTTTGGCCATAGATTTTGTCTCGCGATAAAGATTTGCCATCTTTTTCACAAACGAGACAAATTCTTCATCCTCTGAACCGGATTCTTCATCTTCATCGGCTTTGAGAGCCAAGCTCCAATCTTTTCTTTTTGACAAATTCTTACCTTGACTTTCCAGTTGCATCTCGTATGTCAGTAAGGACCCAGTTAGCTCTTCCTTAGTAAAAGTGCTAAAGTCCTTGTTTTCCTGGAGGGCTGTTACCTTGGGCATCCAGCTTTCCACAGGTAACACACGCAATACTTTCCTGATCTGTTTCTGACAAGAAGTTTTTCTACCAAGAGATTCTAACTCGTTAATAATACTAGTGAAACGAGTCATCATGTCCTGAATAGGTTTTTTAGATTTCATGGAGAACAATTCATATTTAGTCAATAATAAATCAATTTTTGACTCTTTTACCTGGTTCGTTCCCTCATGAGTTACCTGTAGAAGTTCCCACATCTGTTTAGCAGTTTTGCAACCCATAACATGATTGTGTTCTTGGGTTCCAAGACCACAATGAATCAGTCTCATGGCATTAGCATTGTGTTCAAGGGTTTTCCAATCTTGTGCATCATATTCAGAAAATTCCTTTCGAACAACCTCGTTCTTTTCATTGGTTTTTGTGGGCTTGTAGTTACCATACTCAATGACTCTCCAAATCTGGTAGGTAGTGGCTTTAATGAATATTTCCATTCGATTCTTCCAAAAACTAAAGTGCTTACCTTCAAACAAAAGAGGTCGATTGGTAGAGTAACCTTCCTCAAGCTTTCCGTAGTTCATTGAATCCATCATTGTGATCTACTCTCCAGAGATTAACCTGTACTCAAGAGAACCTGCTCTGATACCAATTGTTATACTTAAGGATAGACTCAAGAGGGGGGTGAATTGAGTCTTAGGGAGTTATTCAAATTTTCGCGGATTATCAATTTAAGCACAATCTGTTAACCTATTAATTACTACGTTGTTAATAGCAAAGCAATATAACAAAGCACTAAATAAAGAGACACAGATTTTTACGTGGAAACCTTCTTGAGCTCAACCAAGAAGTAAAACTACGACCCTGGGGGATTTTTCAAACTCCACTAAGAGCCGTAAACCAAACTCAATACAATAGACCCTAATCTACTATTGAGTCGTATTTCCTGAATTCAACCCTGAACCCAAGAACCAAACTACCTACTATGGCAGCCGTACTCTAAACAAACAAATCTTACCAATATGCTTCTCAATAAGTTAAAGTGGTACAATCAAACTTTATGAGAAACCGTGCTCAAGTATCAAGAGGAATTCCAAGGTAACAGTGAAGGTAACTCGTGCAGTAACAGTCAGGACGTTTCTTATTAAATCACTCAATAATTATCACATTTTTGCTCTGTGATTTCGTCAATGCTAAAGTCTGTAAACATTGGTTTATGTAGGCAACCTAAATCAACCTAGAAACCAATTAGGTTTAAAACAGAATAGTTTGTTTTCCAAGCAAAATAGACTTTCCATAAAACAAATAGTTCTAATTCTACTAGACTTCTTTTAAAAAAGATTTTTTAAATAAAACTCTTATATTTAATATTGAGTACTAAAAAGATAATATTGAGTACTGAAAATATATTTCTAAAAACAATTTTAGTTAAGTTATTTTATAAAGAAAAACTCTTTAAAATCATTTTCATAAATACACGTATAAAACTTACGTACTCAAGAATACTTGGCAACTCATGCACTGTTACTTCATCCGTTATCAACTGTACCTTCAATTCCAACCTCAATGACTCAAGCACGACTTCTCTTACATGAAGTCTAATAAATACAATAAAGCCCTAACTTCCAACTTCATGCCATGTTGTTCTTGAATCAATCTTCATTGTATAAACATTAAGATTATCAAATCACAACATTCTTGATTCCGTTCTTGTTTTGTTCTTGATTCCTTGTAAACAACACTTAGCTAGACAATGTTAGCTTGATAAGTGTCAATTATTTATCATCATCAAAATCATTATAGCTCAACAATATATAATCAACAATTTTTTAATCCTAATTAACTAGTGTTAGTGATTAAGTTTTAATTGAATTAGGTGGTAGGAAGAGCATGCATGTTTAAGGCTCACATTCCCTTAAACCATCTTGTCATTTCTCAATTCAATCATATCTCAACATGCATGAACATTATAGTCCCGAAATCATCTCATATCATACTTGGACTTCATTGTTCTATTTTCATTCGTATACTTGGATTATATACCCACAAATTTATAGTGTACACTTTAAACATGCTCTTCAATTTTTCAAGGGCGCTAGACTTGGAAGCTACCTCAATTATCTTCGTTTAATGATCTAACTAGCATTCTTTATTATCTTCTTATGTTCGGATCAAGTGATAACTTCATGTACCCCAACTTTACAACCATTATCTATACTTGTTTTTGTAAAATCTAATCATAAGATCAAGTACACATAGTCTCATATACTTAGCCAAAATTTCAGAATTTTACATCACCTCCAAACTTCCATATAACCGAAAATAGATCACACCAAAACCATCATTCCCATGTATAAAAATTAATCCACACATCTTATTCTTAAATCACTACTTATGTTATAATTCTAACACCACATCAAAACATCCTTCCACAACCAAAAGAACAATCATCATCAATTTATCACACAAGGACTAATAATACAAGTTAAGGCATCAATTACTTATAAAACATCGATCAAGCATTTTTCATCCAACACAAACTAATCGGTACCCATAAACAAAATAAATCCTAATCTTCAACTCTTTTCTTTTAAAATCCACAAAACATTTTATATACATTTGAAAAGGGGATAAATGGACATGAAGATTACCTTTGCTTGAGAAATCCCAAATTTTTCCTCTTCTTCCTCCTTCTTCACATCTCTGCACTAGTACTAGTGCCTTAAACGACAATTATTTCTAATTAGTGCTAAAATCAAAAAAAAAAAAAATCTAGAATTAATAATCTATACCCAAAATTTCTCTTTTTGAGTTCGATTTCGAGTATCAAGTCCCATTTCTTTATTTTCTTCCTTTCGGTCTCAATCTATAATTATTTAGGCATTTTTCCCAATTTTTTCATTATTTCGATATTAGGCTTAAATTAATTGGATTTTGCCTAATCTCAACTTAAAATAGACATGCAAGTACGTGAGGGTTTCGATTGGGTCAAGATTAACAATTTTTCTTCAAGATTCCACAAGATTAAAATGGTTCTCTTAGATTTTGGGGGTTTAGATCAAGGATTAAAGATAAACTAAAGATTGAACTTAAAATGAAGATGAAAGGTCAAGAACATTACCTTGAACAAGCTTTGAGTTTCGAAAATGAAGAGAGCTTGGTGAGAGTGGATGAGTGACTTTTGTTTATGAATCAAACACAAGAATAAATGAAGTTTGTGAGATTTTATTCTTGATTAAAAACAAAAACTGAATTTACAAAATGAATTAGAAAGATTTAGGTGGGTGTTTTTCTTACCTTCTTTTCTTCTTCTCTTTCGACTTCTCTCTCTTCTCTCTCTATTTCTCTAGGCTTTTCTTCTCCTTCTAAATGTTTTTATGAGGGTATGGAATGCTTTATTTTGGGAAGAAAAATTTCAGAAAATTGTTTGGGGTAGTAGGGGGTAGGCTTGCCATGAGAGTGGAGTGAGAGAGGTGAGATTTTGCTTGCTCAACTCAACCAAATATTTGGGAAGAGTAAAAGATTTTAGGGGTAATGATTGTGGGTGGGAAGGCTTGATTTAATTGGGTGTTTTTTCTAATTTGGAAGAGCCAATCAATTTGCTTGATTTAACCCCTCAAAATTTCCCTCCTTTTCTCTTCTTTTGTTTCCTTTCCCTTCTTCTACCCGGTTTTCCCTTTCTTTTTATAAGCAAAAATCTGAATTTTGCTCTTTCTTTTAATTGCTTATTTGACATGTGCTTTCATGTGCATAAACAATACACATCACAATCTTATACATGCAAAACCACACACCTAATACCATGGCCATGCATAATACCACACACCTCATATATGGCCATACAAAAAGAATTTTTATTTTCTTTTAATTTAAGTTTAGCTATTTTTGGCAAGTGCCACCTCATGGTACACTTGTCTCCTTTTAGTAAGTTGATAATTTTATTAGGCATAAAATATTAACTCAAGTCATTTTAATGAATAGTAGAAGTTTTGTTAGTTGAGATTCATTCCCCATGTTAAACTTTTGATCAATTAGTATTTTAGGGCTTTTAAATTAATAATTTTAGGAGTTTAATCATGCTTTAATTGCTAATTATAATACTATAAACAAATTTAAATTTAGCTAGGATTTTTCAAAATATTATAAAATAAAATTTTATTTAACGATTAATCATCATGCTAAATGACGAATTATAATAATTTAATTGTTCTAGAAACAATTCACGTAATTCGCATATAATAAAAGAGTTGAAAATTTAATCTATACTTATTATGACTAAATATGATAATTAAAAGTCGGGCTATTACAAGATGTCTCGTTCGCCATTCACTTGCACCCTCTTTTAGATGAGCAAAAAAATAGTCAAGAGTATTTTATTAAAAAGTTCATAGAAACATATCAAGCCAAATGAATTTCATGGAATCCATTTCTTGAATCATAATCAAAATTCAAAATCTCATAAGATAATTTGAGTTTTTTTTTTTTTTTTTTTGGAGGTGGGGGACTGATTGGGCCTCTACTTTATAGTCACTAAAAGGAGAGAGATTGAGAAGTTACCAATTAGTAGGAGAGGGGATAAAAGATGATTCAATGTCGGGACAAGCCCACGAAATCGAGAGGCAACACCACTATGGTAGAACCTCACAGGGGCAGAGCTAGGGAGGACCAGTGGCGGTCGTGGTCCCCCCATGATTGAGAAAATCCTTATAGAATATTCTGTGTTTATACATAACATATGTCTAACTTTGCTCAGGTGGTCGCAAATTCTTGTTCATGCTCAACTTACAGTGGCCTTGCCAGTGTTCGACTCCTACTCCAACCTCTTTTCTCCTTTTTTTAGTTTGTGTTTCTATTGTCATTCAACTTCATGTGTATTTGGGCCCTGTTTGGCAATTGGCTGGTGACATTAGCTGTTGGCTGATGGGTGGTATTGTTAGCTGATTTGACCGGCTGGTAATATTGGATGTCTGAAAAGAGATGTTTGGTAACATTGGCTGGTAATATTAGCTGGTTATATGTAAAATGACCTATAAGGACATTCATATGATTGAGGACTTTGATGGCATAGGAGTAAATAATTGCAAGTCTTGGACTATTATGTCATTAGACTACATTAATGCCACCAGCCAATACCCATAAGCCAACCTCATTGGCTTTTCAAAAGTTGGCTTGTGGGAACCCAAAAGCCAATCTCACAAGCTAACATCCAAACACCAATATTGGATGGTGGACTGGTCAAACATCCAATTTTGCCAAAAGCCACCCCACAAACCAACATTCAAACACCCCCTTGATGTTACTTTTTATAATTTGGTTGTTAGTTTTTAATTTTTATCGAAAATAAATAAATAAGTTTGTTTTACTCTTAAAAAACCTATTTCATGGAAATGTCGTCAAAAGAAAGTCACGCAAAGGAATAGAAGACAAATTTTAGCGTAAGCTCTTAAAATTTTTCGGCCCCCTAATAAAAATTTTCTGGCTCCGTCATTAAAACCTCACACCTCATAAAGATAATTGAGTTTAGTTTTACATAAAACTACCAATGTAATTCCTTAAACACAAACAATTGCTCCATCTTGAACAAATCTTTTGAGTCATTCATCTAGCAAAGCTCTCAAATTTGAAATAGAACACATTTTCTCATACAATTCACCCCTGTTTTAGGTTCTAGGGAATTTATACAAATCATCAATGCAAATACCTAATATAGGAGACTTCACTTTGAATAATCAATTATAATAAATAGAATCATAATCATACCCGGCCTTAGACCGAAGTGGTATTGGACCATGAGTTGTCTATAGACTATGTGTTTGTTTAGTTAGCACACAAATGAAAGTTTCCATGAAGTTGTAGTCCATAAAAATTTAATATATTTCCTAAAGCTATTTGGTTGTTAAAGTGTAAGTAACTTTCCGTAAGAATAACTTTCATTTACTTAGGATGAGTAGGTATGTGGGAAGTTAAGTGAGAATTCAATGAGAAATTCTATTTCCTCATTTTGCAAACATTATGTCAACCAAGTAACTCAATCTTTTTGTGCACTTGCTAGTTAGAAGTTTCTACTTCCCATGTTTTATCAAGCTAACCAAAGAACCACTAGAGATATTTTAGGCTCGCATGACGCATAATGACCGATACAATTAATATATTACGTTCATTTCACAATAATTGTCCGGCAATATATGTTTTGCAATCTCAAATTAATTTTTTATGAAAGAGACTCGTGTATTTTTGTGTAAAGTCAAATAAGATAATCATATTGAGATTTGACACAGAAGGGTATAAAATAAATTTTCCAAATAAAAGGGACAATGAGTAGACATTTTTCTTAATATGGATGGGCCCTTTACGCAATCAATCATTTATCAAATGGTATTTTGTTCAATTCTGCCCAATCTTGTTTAGATTTAGAGTTAACAATGTTTGACACAACATGACAATAAGACCCAAAATTACAGCGATAAACAATACGTATAACTCAAAATTGATACAATTATAGCCATTTGTCATTGAATATTATTATTTTTAATTTCATAAAAATTATACAATAAATTATTGAAAATCACCTTTTATAATCAAACTTTTTGTGCAATAACCACCTTATAAATTTTTTCTTTAAACTCCCTCCGTTTCGGAAAAACGTTAACATTTATTTTTTAGAAGTCAAAATTTACAAACTTTGACCATTGATTTATGAAAAAAATACAAGGATTTACAATGTAAAAATACTATGGTTAGATTCATTTTAAATAATACTTTTGGATAATCTTTTTTTTTTTTTTTTTATAATTTATGTATCCATATAGATACAAATAATTGCGGTCAAAGTAGTGCATTGGAGACCGTGAAAAAGCAAATTTTAAGGTTTTCTGAAACGGAGGGAGTACCTTTTATGGGGTTTCAGCTTTAATTTAAATCATCACCTCAAATCACTTTACGTCCAATATTTGAATAATAATGACCGTTTTACCACTATACTTGATGACCTTTCCTTAAAAAAAATTGACCAAGGCCGAGAAAAACGGTCATTTATTTCCAAAATTTGGTTGAAAAGGGACGTAAGGGAGTGATTTAGAAGTTGAAACCTTATTAAAGAAATTGTTTCACATAAAACTTTTATAAAGGGGTTATTGCTGATTACAAAATAGTTGATATTATAAGGTAATTTTCAATAACTTTTCCTAAATTACTGGTATAAAATCAACATGACCCAACCTTTTTTCCAACTCTAATTGTTCATTTGAGATTTTGAGTGGAGAAAAACATTTGTTAATTTTTTTTTGGTGCTAAAAAACATTTGTTAATTGTTAAGTATCTCTTGAAGCCCTGCAAAATGGGAATTGTTTAAGCACCGCTGATTGCTGAATGAAGCGTGCGTTTTATCTACTCACTCTCTTTCCGGCACTGAGTGAGAGGGGCAAACAAATGTCCATGACCACGGAGCAGCTCTGAGCACCTATACACAGTAATCAGCCAACAAGAACAGCAGCAAAAATGCACGCTTGCAATGTTCTTTCTCTCTCTTCTCGGTATCTACACTGCTCTCTATGAGTATTCTTTGCAAATCCCACAAATTAAAATTGTTGTTTGAGCTTAATTATTCAAGTGGGTATTTTTGGTTGCAGGGCTCCTGTTATATATCTCTATGGTCATTGCCACCAATCAGAGTTACTGTTCACTAACCTTAATCGCAACTTATATGGAGGTTTGTTTTGATTTTGCTTTACTAATTTACCCCACTTGTTGAATTTGATAAAAACTTTTCTATGATGGGATTGATTATTTCCATTAAGAAAAGCTAATAATTGAAAGGGTGGGTTCCCTTTTATGATTCTAGAGATTGAAATTGTTGGGCAAAGGTAAATTTTTTGTGGGTATTATTGTCAACTAATTAGAAATGAAATTGATTATTGTAGTCATGGGCATTGTGGTTCTGGAATGACATTACTTTGAATTGAACTGGACTATGTGGAGTTGGGTATTTTAATGTCAAAATTGAACTGGACCTTGCTACATTAAGGAGTAGGTACAATAAGAGAAGGGTTTTACATGATGCATCCACCAGTGGTTTATTCTAGTTCTGTTGCTTGAGTACTTGTTCATGTACATGACTGGAATGTATATGGAAGTAGACCTAATCCAAGTTGGTAGTTCTGGTATAATACCTATCTAATTAACTAGTTCTGATGTTGCTTATAACTTATTCGTAGAATGAGCATTTCGCCATTCACAACCTGTGGTTTTATAGTGATACAGCTTGAAACCATGAGCCTTTACAAAGTTCTTATTTATGTAAGAAATGTTATAAGGATTTTGGAAGACTAGTATGTTTTTTTTTTCTTCTGAAATTGTTGTATTAGCAATAGCACATCATACTTGAACTGCGTGTGAGAGCTTAGTAGCTGACTGTTTTCGACGATAATACTACCAATCTTTTCGTGATTGTCTTTATTAAAGAATGTGAGCATTTTGCCTTATCTCTATCTGCAGGAAGCAAAAGACATAAACTTTGTCGGCTGAAGGCTAGCTTTTGGGAATCCATCAGATCTGGGTATGTGGAATGCTTTTAATTGATAACCTATGGTAATGCATGTCATGTTTATAGGAACTCTTCTTCTTCAGAATAACAGAAAAGTAGTTACCTGTTGAGTTGGTGTTCCTAATGCGTGGAGTTATGCATCACATCTAGTGCTTTACACGTCTTCTCCTGTCTTGACTATCTTTTCACTTCTTGCATCCTTTTGAACCTGGCTACATGTTTTCAAAAATGAAATCTATAAACCATATATAGTAGTGTTCAAGTTGCGAAAAATCCTAATGCAAAAATGGAAAATATGTTACTTGAATGATACAGCTTCAAAGAAGTATGTTGCCTACATGCCATATTGCCATTAGGCGTGCCTGTCCCCCCCCCCCCTCCCACCCACCTCATAAGAGAAAAAGGAGACAGAAAACCCTGCTTCAAGATTTTCTCTAACTTATTTTCTTTTGTTTGTTAACCATCGAGGCTTAGGGGGATTTCTCTACCGATCTTGTCTCTAATAGAATTACCACTTGTTAGATCAAGTCTTTGCCCATATTGATCGTCCCTACCTTGGTAATCTCCCCAACCCTGGTTGCGGCGTTATCCGCACTACCCTACACCTCCTTTGTCATATTACCAATGAGATAAAAAAAGTAAGCCACTAAACAAATGCAACAACCAACAAGTGACTACTGTATCTTAGAATTCAACTCTTTGTGCCATCACAGCCTCAAATGTCTTGTCAAGATTGCAATCACAATGAGTTTACAGAAGATCAAGCATTTGCCAATGTGACTGGTCTGAAGTATCTCTGTTCGTTTCTAAAGGATACTTAATAATCTCCTTTCTAATGGACTTAAATTGAAGTATACAGTGGGGGAGTTTGGTCTCCAGTTAAAAAATGACATGGTTTGAGGATGTATATGAGGCTAGTGAGCTACTAGTCTACTACACTAATTGCTAATTGCTAATTGCTAATTGGTTTTAGTTTGGCACTCGATTGTACTTTTATCTGCTCAATTAGCCTACTTGTGAGGATGATCTGTTAAAGTTAAGAGTGGGAGTTTGTCGCATATTGAAAAGTACAAGGCATTGAGCATGTGTAACAGTCTATGCATAGCAAGCTACTCCAATTGCCAATTGCCAATCGCTTTTGGGACTTTCACGTGCTGAATCGATCGATTCATGTGCACTGTATAAACTATAAAACATATTAAGTAATAGATAAGAACTAATATGCTTGTTGTTATAGATTTGTGAAGAATAATTCAACACAAGTAGTTGAACCATCACCCCCAGTTGAGGAAGAGGAAGAGGAAGAGATGTTGCCTGAAGAATTTGTGCTTATTGAAAAGACTCAACCAGATGGTGTTGTTGAACAGATAATCTTTTCCTCAGGTGGAGATGTTGATTTGTATGATCTCCAGGCATTATGTGATAAGGTGATGATTAATTGTTGTTAGAATTTACTTGTACTTCTGTAAATGAAAGCAGCATTTTGCTAGTTCTCATGCATATCCACAAGATTGCGAGTCAGTATCCAATTGCATGATGCATCCTTGATTGTATGCCATCACTTTAACAGGTAGGCTGGCCCCGTAGGCCACTATCAAAGCTTGCTGCCGCTTTGAAAAATAGCTACATGGTTGCCGCTTTGTATTCAGTACGGAAGTCACCTGAAGCCGGTAGTTTGTAAATGCATCTCATTGTTTCCAGTAGACCTTTTACCTTTTGCTCCCCTCTCCCCTTTTCTTTGGAAAAATGAATGATGAACATCTTAAGGTACTGGGACAAGTTATCTGACAGAAGGTGATGACCACAAGAGGCTTATTGGCATGGCTCGTGCTACATCTGATCACGCGTTCAATGCTACAATTTGGGATGTGCTTGTTGATCCATCTTATCAGGTATATTTTGAATGAAGATTAATAGATGCATCTTGTGCTAAGTTGTATTTGTATCTGTTTCCTCTGGGTAGTTACGGCATAGTTGAATCAGAAGGGTTTTTATTTTTCTTCTCCAGATTTCTTGTGACAGCTTGACGAACCTGTTACCAAGAAATGTAGATGATCTTGCACTCAACACCTTCTGTTTGTAACTTGATTTTCTTTGCAACAAGATATACAGAACATGAGTAGTAGAAGCAACAACTTCTGACGTGCTATTGTTTACTCACTCTATGCAATTATCCTTTTGCCTTGGATCATATTTGATAGAATCATAGAAGTCATTGTTATAATATTTATCATCCACTTTTCTGCTTGTTCTTGCTGCTAGACGGCTTCTCTAAATGAGGTCCTTAGTAAACTGGGGTGTCAACCAGACTTGGTTCCTTCATCCATATCTTCTGAATCCAATTTGTGGAAGTGTCTGTTTGGTGTGATTTGATCTCACTCCCACTGTGTGTATACATATATGTATGGGTGGGTGGGTGGGTGGGTGGGTGGGTGGGTGGGTGAGCATGTTTGTTTGTTAAGTTGCCTGAGTTTTCAGGTGTCTGAATGTGTGCATGTGCGATGTGCCCTTCCTCTTTTCTTTGGTTTTTTTGTGGGTGGGGTGTGGATGTCTAAAGTCAGAATGTACTAAGCATAACCTCCTCTTTTGTCTGTGTTATCATCTGTACCAGTACTTATTCTACTGATTTTCCTTAAATGAAATAAATTATAAATATTTCTGTTACGTTCATGCACTTCTTAAATGTCATTTCTGTCAACTTGTCAAAAACCTCAAAGTGCACACATTGCCGAAAGTCACACATTTGCATTGCAATAATATCAATGTCTTTAATTTCTTAAGGGGAATTTGGATAGGGCATAGGAGGGGTGTTTGATTGCCTTTTTTAATGACTTGTTTGAACTCTAGGTGACTGGTGAGTAACTATGTGCCATCTGACTGCTTTCTGGTGCAGGGTCAAGGACTTGGAAAGGCTCTGGTAGAGAAGCTAATAAGGGCTCTTCTACAAAGGGATATTGGCAACATAAGCCTTTTTGCAGATAGTAAAGGTATGGCATTTAATTATTTTGCATGAATTTTGATATGATGATTATAGCCGCATGGCTCTAACATGTAGTATCTTATCTACAACCCCTGACGAGCAAATTCCTATATGCTGTGGAACTGTTTCTGACATCGTATTCGCATCATAGTTTTATCATTATCTCTAAAAAATGAAAATAACTTCCTAAGTGATACCTCATGCCTGTTTTATACTGCACGACTAATTCTACATTTGATTATTTTAATATTTTTGGTATGAAATGTCTCTTTAAATCGATCTACATCAAAATTAGAATGAATGTAAAAAAGATTGATTTTATAAAAATAATTTTAGCCTACATCAAAATTCTAAAAAGAAAAAAAAGATAAAGATTAATAAATCTTTCTTTGAGTATACTAAGACTTTATTTTCTCAATTTATTATTAGTCCAATTTAGTTTAATCCAATTCAGATTAGTTAAGTAGATCATGTAGGAACGTACCTTTTAAATAAATTTCATTTATGCTATAAAATATTAAAGGTCAAGTTGAATGCATATGACATCAAATAGTTAAGACCGGTATTGTTAGAAGTGTCATTTATTGTTATTTAACAAAGTTGTACACATGTGGCATCTACATGTAATCTTCAGACGAACATTTCCTCTTAACTGTCATCCTACATTTCATCACCGCCAGGAAATGACCCAACTTTTGTAAGACATATATCTCATTTTGAAGATTTTTTCAAATCCAATCCATTGAAGCAAGATTTATAATTTTTTGACTTACGTAACTAAAGTTTTTTTTTTTGATTTTGTAATAAAAAAAAGCTAATAAATCAGTAATAAAGCCAACTAATGATAAGATATTAATGAGTGACACTTTGATGGTGAGTTGTTAGGCTATGTGGCAATAAGCTTTGCTTACGTGGCGCTTAGGGGTCATCATCACACGAATTTACACCTCCTACGTGGCGTCCTATGTGTCGTGCCCACACGAATTTGACTCACTTTATACGTATATCGATGTGGCGCCTATGTGTCATCTTCACACGAATATATCCCTCCCATGTGGCGTCTCACATGTCTTCCTCCCACGAAAAGAACCCAACTTTATAAGACATAGTACATATGCATCTCATTTTGAAATATTTTCCGAACCTGATCCAATGGAGGAAGAATTATTATTTTTAAAGTTGCATAACAAAGGTTATTTTATTTTATAATTTTAACAATATGATAATATATATAATAGGTTGTATTTATGAAGTCAAATAATGATTATTAATTAATGCTTGACACACTTGGATGGAAGCTTAGGTGGCGGCATACGTGTCATCACCACACGAACTTGGCGCTTACGTGGCATCTTAGGTGTCATGCCCACACGATTTTAGGCGCTTGCGTGGCATCCTACGTGTCGTGGCCACATGAAATAAACTCACTTTTATATATATATATATGATAATCCGTTTCTGAAACTGGCTTCACCCGAGTTGTCTACATCTAGCTTATGAGTACATTGACACATTGTCTTCCTGGGTTGAACAATTTGCGTCTGTTTGAATTTCACGGTCCTTTGTTGTTTCGTCGCAGTTGTTGACTTCTATCAAAATCTAGGCTTTGAACCAGACCCGGAGGGGATTAAAGGAATGTTTTGGCATCCCAACTATTAATTCTCTATACTATCAAGGTGCAGTTTGATACTCTTCGTGCAGCCATTTAGGATCTAGTTTGTTGCTTGTGGTGATCCATTTGTATATTAAAGTTGTTTTCTGGTATTCAAAGATGCTGCTGTATAGCCTGTATACTATAGTCTACAACCTCCCTTTGCAGACCACATTGGAGAATACCACCCAAAGTTCCAACCAGCATGAATTTGGGGACCAAAACTTAGTCACCTTGGCTTAATTTGTTTTTCTTTTCTATTCTAAATAATATGTACATAATTCGGGATAATCGGTACATTGGCATCTGTTATGTATTGATGATTTCTTAGTGTTTCAAGAAGAAGATTGTGACTAAAGTCTTAAATCTTCAGAGTTGCATTGCCGGTTTGCTATGAAATCTGAAACACGATTGCTTCTCTGAAGTATAAAATTTTCACATTCTCAAACCAATGCAGATCAGCTCGAGTATCAATTATAATTTCCTTTTAGAAGAAAAGAAAATTTGAAATTTATAGTGTAAAAAATACACTCGAAGAGGACAAAGGAGGGGGTATAGTTTTTCAAATGCAGGTATAAGTTGAATGTTACTTGAGCTCATTTGATTTATTTTTTCTTGTTTTGCGGTTATGAGTTAGGACTAATGGATCGTGCCTTTATTTTTATATATTTGTTTGGTTCATATGTGACACAATTAAAGCCACTACAACGCATTTGGGGATGAAAGAATTCAAATTTGGAAACTAATTGTGCCATGTACCAAAGATGGTTTTAAGGAAAGACTGCTAACTAAATCATTAATTTTTTTTTTTTTATGTTAAGTATTTTTTTTCTCAAAAACTCATACAAGGGTCTCGTCGATTATTAAAATAACTTTGGATACGATTAAAATTTAAGAGCATTTACTACACCTAAATTTGCCATTGTAATTTTAGACAGAACGTGAATTTAAATCATAGGTAAGATTTTCTTTTACACTTACCAAACAACGCACATTGAGTTTTTTTTTCTCAATTCATTTCTTTAAACCAAACATGGAAAACATGAATTCCTTTCCTTTGTTTTTCTCTTCCCGTTATGCCCTTCGTCTTTTCAACAAAGACACACATCAGAGTACATATCCATAACCTTTTTCCCAAACTTTTTTTTTTATTAATTTTATTTTTCGCTCTTCACCCAGAAATCTCACCCAGTTTCCGACGCTAATCGTCGACCCTTCTCGTTTCTCTCTCTTCAGTCTCACCATGGTCACGTCCTCTCTTTTCCTCTCCAATTTCCACCTTCAAATTTAATAGCTTTCTCTCTCCATTCACATTGCTCTCTCTCTCTCTCTCTCACTTCTTTTTCCTCAACTGTAAATCAATCAACTATTGCTTCACATGTTTAGGGATTTTCAATCAAAACCCTAATTTACTCACCCATCTGAATCTTCGAAGATTACGAATAGCAATTGGCGCCAGTGACAGCAAGAACAACCCTTCGAAAACTCCAACATGGTCTCTCTCTCTCTCTCTCTCTCTCTCCTTTTATTTTAGTGTGTTCTTCATTACAATTGTGCTTTCTTGATCGATTCTTTTGATGATTGTTGTATGGTGCCACTATAATTAACTGCAGAATTTCATTTGGAAATTGTAAATGTAATGTGTTTGGTCGCATTGGTGGTCCTTAGGTGCCTGCAAATGAGACGGTTGTAGGGAATGATGATGAAGTGGAAGGATTTAAGCATCAAATTAATGATGTGTCATCACAAGTTAATGAGGTGAAATTCCCTTTTCTCATGAGTGATCCAACTAGCCTGAAGTTACCAGCCATTGATTGGTGTCATTTTTTTTAAATTTGCTTGCTTTTGGTAATTCGAATTTAAGGGTGTTTTTCTTGGACATGTTCTACACAACCTTACTATGATATGCCAATTTTAACTTCCAAGGTTTATTACTAACTTGGGTTGTCCAATGTGTTTTGATTTTAGGAGCAGTAATTGTTATTTTAGGAGTATGTTATGATGTCGTGAACTCTATTGCAAACATGGAATTGTTCATGAATTGTTACGGTGAAGAATAATAATCGTATTGTTATTTCCATGATATGATATATTCGACATTACTTTGACTGCAAGGAAGGTTGATATCTAGTATTGATGATTAAAAAAAAAAGACAACATGGGTATCCTGACTTTGCCCGACTAATTCCATGGACCCTGAATTTAACGAGCAGGAAAACCTCCTGTGGCCTTGAGGAGGCTAGAATATGATAACTAGTGTTATTCAATCTGACAACTAAACTGAGGCAGCCATTGTTTTTTCCTGATAATTAGAGTTTATTATTCATAATGAGGTGCATGCCAAGCATGCAAAAGTACACCTACTTTCAAATGAACTCCCATAATTACAACTAAGACACCTTTGAGAAGTGACAAGACACCCAACTCTTTTCACCCATTATAAAAGCTGTTAAAAAAGGATCACAACACCCTGGGGGGCGGGAGGCCAAGACAAGAACTCCATGACAAACCCAAAACACAATACACCTTAAAACCTAAGAAATGACCCCTTTTAGGGTGATCATGGACACCCTTTGATAGATAAACTGAGGCTGTCATTAGTAGGGGTGTAAGTGTAAAAGGAAAAAAGTATTCTTCTTCGCTGATGCAATAAATTTAGTTTCCTTAGTAATAGATCACAATCATTATTTGATATGTTAACTAGTTGTACATTGTTTGGTGATTCTTATTAAACTGACGCTCGTTGCACATTTTGTGTTTCCTACTAACCTAAATGATTTTTGTTCTGGACCCTGGAAGTTAGAATTTGGCTCCCCCTCCCTCCAACTTGGTTGTGTGAACAGAATGAATGTTCTTCTACAATATAGATTGATTTGAAATCACCTGCAGCTTGAGCAAAAGGTGAAGGAGATTGAGAGTTTCTTCTTGCAACACTGTAAGAAGCAGCATACGATCCCCAAATCCAGCTCACTTGCGAGGGAGAATGACAAAGTGAGACAGTCTACAAGCATCAAGAAGCAGCAGGACAATGAATCTGCTCCTGAGAGAATGCGAGAACTCATGTGCCAGTTTGGCACAATAATAAATCAGGTACTTTTTGTAATTGATGTAAATCGCCAGATTCACAGTAGTTGCACTAGTTTCATTCTTCCATGTTCATAGATTAATCATCTTGATAGTCTCGGATTAGATCTTTGGACATTAGGTGACGAAATCTAAGTTTACATTAGGTTTCATCTAAGCCTTCACTAAGTAAGCCTTCTTGTGTGGATGTATAAAGGGATTCGGTGTTATGGTTCATTGAACAATCTATTGTATAGGATATGGTATAGAAAAAAATAACAGAAAAGCAAAAGAAATCATCACAAATGTCCTTTTTTATATTTGTCGATGCTACCTGTAAAGATATATGAATTTGAGGAGTACATCAAATTAAGGGCCCGTTTGGCCTACCTTCTTCCAACTTCTCCTTCTCCTCCCACATTTGTTCTTGCTCACACCATTTTCATCCATTCCCTCCTCCACCTTCAACTTCTAGAAGTTGAAATAAAGCTAGAAGTGGAAGGAGAAGCTGAAATTGTGGGAGCTAGGCCGAACGGGCACTAAATCTTTGGAAAAAGTTTCTTTCTTCGTGTTGTCTTTCTATGTTAATGATCCTTTTGATTCTTCTACTTCTAGTGGAGCTCTTTTACCTTAAAATTTGTCATTTAACTTTTGAAATGCCTTGGCCTTTATACCTTATATATCCTTAAAAATTTTATGCTACTGGTGTAGTGCTTTGCCTCATTGATCCTTGATTTGCTTTCCAGGTCATTCGGAAAAAGGGTTCACGGTCCCCCATGGATATTATAGGTGTGAAAGATCTCGGCTTACATGATTCCATTGAGGTAAAATTGATACTACAATGTAGAGATAGCGAATCACAATAACCATTAGAAAACGTGCTACATTGTTGCTTCTTCTTGCTAACGACTCTCATTTACAGTGATTCTGCTCTTGTGATTTCTTGTCTATCTTCAGAATCTGCTAATCATTGTTTCTGTAGGTTGCTGGAAAGCCGAAAGACTTCAGCATGATAAGAAAGCGAATGGAAGCCAAGGATGCTAGTGGATACAAACATGTTCGGGAGATCTATACCGATGTGAGGTCGGTTTTAAAGAATGCTATGAAATGTAATGATGAAAGGAGTGATGCTCATGTGACAGCGAAGACTCTGTTAGCAAAGTTTGAAGAGAAGTGGCTCCTACTTCTGCCGAAAGTCATGCAAGAGGTCAATGATAACTTGTTTTCCTACTTCCCACAAGCTTAAAGAGTCAGAGTCTTCTGAGGGTTTGAAGAAGTTGTGGTCAATCATTTTGGATTTGGTATCATGGTATGTTTAAAGCATATTTACTTGTGCAGGATGAAAGAAGACAAGAGGAAGATACTGTCCAGCAGGCATATCATGCTCGTATGGCGAAGGACACAAGCAATGAGGTATGAAGCCTTATGGAACTGTCTTCCTGAAAGCATGAAAGTCAGAATAATTTAAAACCTTGTGTTGGACACAATCTCATCCTTATCATTCTTCTTTGCTGGTGTGCAGCTTCATGAGGTTGAGATCCATTTGAAAGAACTCAGAGACCTTGTAGTCCAAAGATGCAGGTCGGTCAATAAATGAAACCATTTATTCTGGTGTTTTAGTCTGATTTGTTTAGCATCAGTGTTGTCCCTGTTCTCTTACTGTTACTCCCTCCGTCCCGCAAAGTTTGCAAATCTTTCTATTTTTGGATGTCCCAAAATATTGCAAATCAACTCAATAAATGTGCATTGGGAATCTAAATATACCAAGAAATTCAAATTGTATACACACACATGAAATAAAATTTAAATGGAGACAATGCATTTAATGACATTCCCTTATTTTTTACCAATATCAAGAAGTTGCATACTTAGTGGGACGGAGGGAGTACTATTTAGCCGTTTAATTGTTTTTGTAAGTATGAATAGAATGCAATTCTGGAAGTTGCCAAGATCATGGGGATCTTTATTACTCCCTCCGTTCCACTTTACGTTTCTAAAGGACACAAAGACCAAGATCATTTCACTTTAGTCCTTTTCTTCCTTTTAAGCCTTTGGTGGGGACCACCGTCTTTGTTGTGTTTAGAAATCTATTTTTTGGATGCGAGAGAGATGGCGATGGATAGGATAGTAATATAATTGGCCAAAATTTGCCACATTAGGAAAGGTAAAGATCTATATGGAACAGACCAATAAGGAAAACGTCAAGATCAACATGGAATAGACCAATAAGGAAAACGTAAAGATCAATGTGGATCGGAGGGAGTATTTAGTTTGGCTACTTCAATTTGTTGACACTGATGCAGACTTTTCAGGAGAATGTCAACCCTGGAAAAAAGAGATCTTGGGAAAGCTCTTGCGCAGCTATCGGCTGAAGATCTAAGCAAAGCTTTGGAGATTGTTGCTCAGAACAATCCTGCCTTCCAACTGACCGCAGAAGAAGTAGACCTTGACAAAGATGCACAGGTAAGTGACAGTGGTTCATATGGCAGACTTTCCTTGTTGAAAAATAACATATAGGAATTATCAGTAGTGTGATCTTCATGTAACCGACATTAAAACATCGTAAACTTTGCAGGATGAATCCACCTTAAGGCAGTTGAAGTATTTTGTTTTGGATGTATGGCAAGCTCAAGGCAACCCTTCAACTAGTACTGGTGATGATGACAATAATGATGACAACACCACCACTAACACTTCAAAGCCTAAAAACGCCAACACCAAGCGAAAAAGAGAGACTCCTGATGCGCTAGGCAAATCTTCCAAGAAAAAGACCAAAAAGTAAATAGTGTACGCCTGCTACTTCATACTTGTCGTAAATGTGGCAAATTTTCGAAGGAGGCGCTGTGACTGCCTTATGAAATTATAATTCTCTTCTCTTTTTTTCCTTTTCTTTTTTCCATGTACATATCTTTTGTAGGATCATCGTTCACCATCCTCTGTACAAAGTACATAACATGCGGCAATTCCCGTACTGTCCTCATTGTTGCTTCATACTAGTGAAATTATCTCCTATCAATTATGCTACTGTGAATTGAAGAATGCCTCCTCTCCCTGACCCCCCCCCCCCTCCCCCAGTTGACTTTCTCGTTGGTGAGAGATGACAACCAAAAAAAAGAGATTGATCATTGAAAAAGTAGGCACATAATACCTCTGTTTGAAAAGTTAGAACCAATGTGGGTGATTTGTGATGTTGAAAGTTTTCTTATAAAGATTAGAGATTATCTGAAGGTGAAGAACTGTGAATGACATGATAGTCATGAGAAGCTTGAGACTACAAGAGGCAGGTATACCACGGCTTGGAGGGAGATTAGAGATTAGAGATTAGAGATTAGAGATTAGAGATTATTCAGACATAATGCTCAACGAGTTGTTTGGAGGGAGATAATCTGAAAAAGGTCATCATATTCCTCGTGGTTTTTCTTGGCTTAGGATTGGTTCAGGACTCTTTTTTTTTTTTTTTTTTTTGAAGGTAAGAAGGAGAAACGATTAGGAGATCCTCCTTTCGAGGGCCACTCCCATCGTGTCTGTGAGTAAAATATTACGAAAAGTTATAGTTGGGTAGTTAGTCCAGTGGGAACTATCGGAAATAGTCGTTGCATGTTTGGCCATGCAATCCGCTGTCCGATTTGCTTCACGGAATTTATGTTGAATGCGATAATTGTCGATCTGTTGCAGCAAATGTCTTATATCCATGATAAGGCTAAAGATTATCCACGGAATTTTGCTTTTCCCTTGGAGTGCTTGGATTACTATTTTGTTATCTCCTTCAATAATTAGATTATTAATGTCTAAAGATATGACTTGGATTAGTCCATTACGCACTGACGTTGCCTCTGCTACCAGAATTGGAGCATCCCCAAGAAATTCGCTTCCAGCCTTTATTAATTTTCCCTCATTGTTGCGGATAATGTAACCAGCACCTGAGCGATTGTCTAGACGCGAGCCATCAAAGTTGAGTTTTAGCTTGTTGCCAGATTTGTTGTGAGACAATGCAGGAAGATAGGAGATGAAAAACATCATGTGGTTCCTGGCTGCAGAGGGGACATATCCTCCTACCCTTATAAAAGAGAGAATGACATGCGACACTATTCATTTGAACAGTAGAAAATGAATAGCTCCTTTTCCTTCCTTTCCTCCTTTTCTTTTCCTTTTTTCCTCCTTTTCTTTTCCCTTTTCCTTTTTCCTTTTTCCTTTTTCCTTTTTCCTTTTCTTGTTTCTTGTTCCTTTGCTTCTTCATTCATTTTTACAGCCACATCACACCACACGAGTGTCGTCCTTTCCCCACTCTCTTCCAGAACTCACTCCTCGAGTACATCGACCCATACCTACCCCTTCCTTGCTCCAGCATACCTTTCGGCTTCCAGTCCCATCTGGGCCATCTCACTCTCTCCATTTTCTCTCTCCTCTCTCGCCACACACTGAGTCACTCTCCCCATCGTTCTCACACACAGAGGAGTGAGAAAATGGTGTTTGGATTCGCGTTCGCATCGATGGTGTTTCAATTCCAAGGGCACGACATTACAATTACTAGAAGCATCGTTGTAGAGCCCCCTAATATCATCATGTATGGCTCTTGATTCCTTATCAATTCATTCATCTTCCTAATTTCTTTTTGCTTTCTCTTCCGCTTTATCATTTTCAATATAATGCTCTTCTTAGCTCATAAGAACAAGAAAATTTGAATTTCAGTTGTGGTTGACGTGATGTGAGCATATTAAATTTTATTTTGTGTATTTTATGATAGTTGAAATGGGTCAGTGGACAATTATAGTTTCTTTGAGATTTAGAGTATCATTGTTCATGTTCTTGATTGAAATCCCCTTTGTGATGATATTGACCTATGATTGTTGTTTAGGTGACAGTTCATATCCTTTTGGCACATTTTTGGGGTTATATTTTTTTTCTGTGATATCATTCCACTCCTATTTTTGCTATTGGCGATCATCAACTTCAAACGCCCTTCATGGGCAGTGACTCATTGGCTTATATCAGGTAACAACCCCTCCCCAAACAAAACAAAATTAAATCTTTGTTTGTTTGATACTTTGATGGCATTTTTTCCTTTTGTGGGATTTGATGATTAAGGTTAATGTTGCGAGTTTAGATGGTTGCTCTCCTATTTCGGGACTGATTAGGTAGAATGGAGCCTTTTTTTTGGCTAATCTGGTAGAATGGAGCTTGTTTGTTGTTCCTTCTCCTCCTTTTGGGGGAGGGAGTGTAATCTGATGCTTTAGGTTTCCCTAATATGAATTGGTGGTTGCCATCTTCTTGTTCAATTTTTTCGGTTGGCACACAATGCATGTAATGATTTTGTTCTGCCTACAGCCTGATCCTTGTATACATAGATCTTTATTTGTTAACCAAATTTATGGGATTATCTTCATTTATTTTTCCTGCTGCAAAGTACAATTTAATTCTTTTTCGAGTAAAAAGTACAATTATTTCTGGAATTGAGAATGAAATTAGGTTGCATATCTTATTATATTGTGCTCCTTTTCTCTTGCTATGTTGTAAATCTTGAATGGTAGAATACGTTGCTCATCCTTGAATTTAGTTGATATTACTATTTTAGGCATTGACAGATGATGAGAATAATATCTAATTCTTTTGTCGTTGTTGTCTTGTTGATGATGAGTCAAGTAAAAAAAAAACCCTGAATACGATTAGTGAGACTCGACACTCGAGATGATAGAACGAAAATAGAAATGGGATAAATTCTATCAGTTGTGTAGTCGGTATTCCTCCCATAGAGTTTGTGGAAATGGATGTTCTTCTTGTAAGATTATGCCTCAGCAAAGCTTTGTCTTACGTATTACTATTAATCAATACTGTTTTAACTCATGCTACCTGAGTGTGTTTTTTCATTCAACTCTGCAGGTTGGCTGGTCACAGAGAAAATCTCCGAGACAGCAAGAAAGGTATGTATATATATATAATTCATTACAGTTTTTTATGTATAACAAATTAAGGTACCTAACCTTTATTGAGTGGATACTCTTTCACATGATAAATCATGAAGTCCTACTTGGTTGCCACTATATGATTGACCGCCACACATTTTCCTCTTTCTCATCTATAGTATCTCACTATCTTGGTGAGCTTAAACTCAAAAGTAGAAAAAATGATGTTATTGACATGTTTGATTTTTGAGATAAATGATAATAAATAAATAAAGATATGCATGAAATATCTAATAAAGAGACAAACTCTTTCATTTCATCTGCTTTGAGATTATATGTCATCCTTATCACTGTTCTTAAGACTCCAAACTGCCTTTGTTGTTGGTTGGAGTATTTTACTCCATGCCTACTAAAAAAAGAAATTTAACTACAAGATCATCTCATTTCAACTACTCTTGCATGCTATTCATGCTTTAATGTTAGTTCAATAATGTCAACAATTGTTAAGAGGGGAATAGATGACAATTTCGTAAACTCATAATCAAAGTGAGCTTGAAAACAGGGCCTTCTATGGAAATGTTTGCATTAATGACAGCCCTTTCCCTTCCCGTTCTTCAATTATTCATTAAAGACTGCACATGACTCTTGAATATCTGCAACTTTAATCTGATAATTAACCTTAACAGGGAGCTCTGTCAAAGATGGTGGAAGCTATTGAAGCACAAAAACATTGGGATGCTTTCGATTTATTTGGGCATAGATACTAGAAACCCCTTGAAGCAAGTTTTTTGTCATTTCGTGATGCCATAAATGCTGGTGATTGCAGGTAAGAGTATGCCCTCTCAAATATACAAATTTGTCATTGGTTGATTATTACAATTCTTTTTATCAACAAAGTTTTGTTGGAATGCATTTTCTGATGCTATGAAGAGTTTTTGTGTGTGTGTTTTCTTTGGGAGAGCATATTTATCATGTGAATTTACTTTTGTTTGAATGTATACATTATCTGATGTTATGAAGAGGATGTTTGACATCAAGCATGACTGGGATTCACTTTCACCCATGCTATGGAGGGAGATGTGTGGTCATGCACAACTAGGGGTGTAACAGAGCCGAGTCGAGCCCGAGCCAGGCCTGGCTCAGGCTCGGCTCGGTTTGTTTTGGCTCGGCTCGGGCTCGGCTCAAAGCTCGCCGAGCCGGAAAAATCAAGGCTCAAGCTCGGCTCGATTTAGGCTCGTGGCTCGCCTCGACTCGGTTTGGCTCGGCTCAATTTCAAACTCATCATTAGAAACGTTAGAAAAAATTGATTTAAAGTAAATGCAATTGAATTTGACTATAAGTGATCCCTTGCACGTTCTCATATGAAGAAAAAAAATCCTTAAAAAATAAGAAATCTCTAAAAGCATTAGGCTCGGGCTCGGAAAGCATTTGAGCCGGCTCGGGCTCGGCTCGAGCTCGGTTTGACCCGAGCTCGAGCCGAGCTTTGACCACGAGTCCGAGGGCTCACCGAGTCGGCTCGACTCAGTTACACCCCTATGCACAACTGGGCTCCGCCAACTAGCTCCTCCTTCCTGGACTTTGTCATGATCCCAAGGTATTCTGACACACATGGCCCAAGCTATGCTGTATTTCTCGCTTGCAATGTTTTTCTGTTTATGAAGTTGGCTTCGTTGCGAACCATGACGACACTTAATATCATTGTTGCAGAATGTTTGTTATTGGATACACAAAACGTTTCAATGAACATGAGCAGAGTGGGAAATGTTCTTTGAGTTATGAAAGTATGCAACCCTCCTCTTACAATTTAATTCAATATTGAAAAAAATGAACCTGACGATTCAGTCTATTGGCTAGCTGTTTTGATTTTGCTGACAAAGCTTCTTTTTTTTTTCTTCTTTTTTCTGAGTATTAGGCCTCCATAGTAATGGAAAACCTACATAATGACTTTGGATTAAGTTGTGGTCGTTTGGGTTGATATTAACGTTTAAACTTGGTACTCGTGATTTTTGAGGTATTAGAGATTCTCATTATGATGGTTTTCGTTTCTTTTCTTGCTTTTTCTGGCTCTCTTTTCGTTAGGATTTGTAAGGTTGACTCCCTTTCCACATCAAGGTGTTTTTATTGTGTTTCCTTTTGGACTTAAGATCAATTGACAAAAACTTGCATTTGGAGGAGGGGGGTTGGGGTTTGGTAGGTTGCTTAATAAGAATTTGGCATTGGTTACAAATGGCTATGACGTTTTCCTTTGGAGACAGAGACGTTATGGCTTAAGGTGATTCGGAGTAATTATGGCATGCAAAAAAATGGGTGGGATGCTCAAAGTGCGAGTGGTGTGATGCATGCAAGTCCTTAGTTTATGTCGCAGGTTTCCCTTGGAGATAGAGACGTTATGGCTTAAGGTGATTTGGAGTAAGTATGGCATGCAAGGAAATGGGTGAGATACTCAAAGTACGAGTGGTTTGACGCATGCAAGTCCTTAGTTTATGTCGCAGGTAGCCTCTCGTTTTGTTCCATTTTGTAAGGATGGATCTTGGAATTGAAGAGCGGATTCGATTTTGGGAGGATGGGTGGGGTGACAAGCAGCCATTGTGTGTGAGGTTTCCTAGGGTATACTACCATTCAAAATGCATGAAGCTACTGTTTCCCAGTTTTACTCGGCCTCTTTGACAGGCTCGTGGAACTTGCATCTAAGGCGACCTTCACAGGAGTGGGAGATGGGGGAGGTGACATCTTTGCTGGAGGTTCTCAAGCCTATTCAGCTACAGGATTGGGAGGATGTTAGCAGATGGGGTGGTGATCTCTGGGGTAGTTTCATGAAAATCTTTCCTGCAGCGGGCTGCCAATACAGGAGCATGTGTTCCTGATTGCGAAGTGCGTGGTTGTGGAAGGCGAAGGTTCCACTTAAGATTCATGCATTTGTGTGGACTTTGGCGTTGGATAGGATTAAGACTAATGATATACGGGAACGGAGAAGGCAAGATTCAGCCTTGTCTCCCGATATGTGCATGCTTTGCAGGGCTTGCAGTGAGACCTCTATGCATAATCTTCTTGAGGTGTAGGGTAGCTCGATCGGTTTCTCCAGTGTTGTGGAAGAATGCTATTTTTGCGGTGCTGTGGTGTATTTGGCTAGAGAGTAATGCAAAGGTCTTCTCTGGTGTATCTATGTCAGCTAATTTATTGTGGGATCGGGTAGTAGTCTATTTAGCCTCTTGGTGGGCGAAGGCTGCTGGGTGTTTTACCATCTTACTTGTTATGTTTCATTAGGCTGATTTGTAATTAAATTCCTCTTGAGTACTTCTTGTCCTCTTACAGTGTTATTCTGTTTTTGTTGATACAATATTTTTCTTATTAAAATATCTTGACATTCAAAACTTTTCTGGGTTAAGTAAGCCGTCTTTTAGTTAATATGGTGAAGATTCAGCTGTTCGAAAGAGAACTTGCAGAAGAAGTGTCACCAAGGCCTTGAGCTCTCAGTCCTTCGATTACAAGGCTCTTTTATCTCTCTTAGTATATCCATCTTTTGCTCCAAAACCTTAATCCCCTAGGTTCGAGAAACCTTGCCAGTCTTCCCCTGGAATCGTTGCTATGATCCTGAGAGAGAAGCTTTGTCTGCCGTTTCTTGTGTACTTTTCGTTAAACGGGAGAGTGATAACACTGATAAGTGCTACACTTATCTTTTTTGGGGTTATTAGAACAATTTTGGTCATTGGTAATTAGCGAAGGCATGCAGAAATCCATGGAAGACATTGAGAGGCAGAAAACGGATGAAAATAGTGTTTTCACCTGCATACATACATACCGCTATATAGTCCTTTTTATATTGTTGTTTCTGAATGTTTGGGGCCTTTTTACTATTGTTTGGAAAGTGAAATTGTTGTATAGATTCGTGAGATATTACTTGCATTACACTATAATTATATAGTCCTCTTTTTTGTTTTAGAATTTGTTGCCTTTGGTTTGCTTCTACTCTTTGGTTGGAGGTAATCTGTTTTCCCTGGTTTATCTAAAAACACATCGCCCGTGTCTGAGACTTTGATCTCTCTCAAGGGGTACCAACTACCAACACTGAATATGTGATGTGATACTATCGTTTTCCTGTTGCAGACAGAAACTCTCCAAACAAACGTTTTCCTCTGGCAGACAAAAACTGTAACCGTTGAAACAAAGCTTGCGCTCAATGCAGAAGCTGCCGAACAGAAGCTTAATTCTGAATCGTTGTAGTTGTGGAGGATTCTGCAAGCATTCACAAAGCCTAAAGACTAATCGTAGCATGACTCTTGCAAGTTGCAACAGATATCGGGAACTAAATTTGTAGTACTTGATCTTCTTTTATTGTCATTGTATGCGGGGTTAAATAAATAAATAAATAAATAAATAAAGCACAATTGAAAGGAGGTTGCAACTTATTCAGTTATTTGGTAGATAGACAATTCATGCAATTTGTTTTTCCTCAATGTTATACAGAAAATTACAATGAATGAAATACGTCAAGATTTTTCTAAAGGTAGTGATGCAGAAAGTTCAAGGTTAGGTTACAACACCTCTAGCGTAGAGCTGTTTTCTTCTTTGCCAAAATGGTCAAGATTCCGGAGTCCATTTATATTCATTTTGGCCTTTTTCTTTTTAGAGGATTTGATCATTTAGCTCGGAAAAATATTTTGTTGTGTAAAACAAATTAATCTTTTTTCATGTAATTTAAGGCTATATTTTAGATTAGATAAATTCAAAAATACTATTTAATATTTCAAATTAAATTAATCCACTTGGGCGAACGCGTTTCACCAACTAGTATTATCTAAATTAAGGCCTTTTTTGGCTAGTGTATCACGCGTAGGTAATCCATCATGAAATAGTTGCCACAGAAAAATTTGTAATTTAGATGCAATATCAAGTTTCCAGATCCATTTATGGGGTCATAATTTACAGTCGTGTTTGTTGAGACCATGACATAACCAAGTGGCAGTTTTGACACTGAAATTGCCCGTAGAGTCAGGGCCCCAACAATAGTAATCCGGTGCGTCACTCGAGGGAATCGGAATGCCTTTAATAGCATTAACTATAGATGTGGGGACGATTTGTTCTAATTTGTTCAAGTCCCAACGTTTATCAGTTATGAAATCACTGACTTTACTATCAACATGGGGAATGTCCTGTACATTCAGTCCCAAATGGTTAATTAGGCTCGTATCAAGAACCCAATTGTCTTTCCAAAAATAAATATTTTGACCATTACCAAGTATCCATCGAATACCTTGTTGTAAAACATTTCGTTGTTTGAAAATATGTCTCCAAATCCAAGAGTCATTGTTTTTTGCCTTGATAGAGAAAAATCCATGTTTCCGCAAATACTTGTGTCGAATAAGAGAAACCCAGATGTTGTTGTACTCTGTTAATATTTTCCATCTTAATTTGGCCAAGAATGCCTTGTTTACACCTTCTGTTTTTCGAAGTCCTAACCCCCCTGCAGATTTTGGTTGACAGATTTTATCCCATGCTATCATGGGAATACCATTATTAGCTGAGTTTTGCCAGAAAAATTTTCGATGCATAGCGTCTAAAGTATTGGCTGTATGAGTTGGAATTTTAAAACTTTGCATTACATGCGAAGGAAGGGCCTCCAAATTTGCCTGAATGAGGATGGCTTTTCCTGCTTTGGATAGATTGGAAGCTTTCCAAGGTTCAAGTTTGGCTTGAGTTTTTTCCACAATGTTCTGAAATGTGACATGATTGTCTCTCTGTTCGGGAAAGAAGCATCCTAGATATTTGCCCAAACTTGATTTGTGAGGTATGTCAAAATAAGCATTAACAACTTGTTTTTGATGGCTAGTAGTGTTTCGTGAAAAAATTAGTGCCGATTTGTGGAAATTAATGAGTTGACCAGATTGTGCAGAAAAATGGTCTAAAATTTCTCTTTTTGTAGACTCTGAATCTGGCCAAAAACTTTTTTATTTTTATTTTTAAATGTTAAGAAAGAGAATAATGTTAGGAGCTCCCGCATTCGAGGGTTGCTCCTAACATATGCATGGAGAAGGTAGTCCAACTCTTCAGACGGAGAAGTTGTCCAGTAAAAAGGGAAGTTAGATTGAAGGCCTTTATTGGCCATCCAATCTGCTACTTGTATTACCTTCACGAAAAACATGACTGATAATAACCGAGTTACATCTATCTAGCATTTTGCGTGCGCCAGTAATGACATTTTGAATTTCCCATTGAACGATGATCTCTCTTTTTATAGCTTGAATGACAATCTGATTATCCCCTTCGACATGTATCTGGCCAAAAAACCTGTCAACACTTACTTTTTTGAATTTGTGTATGCTCAAGAAGTTGTTTTTTTTTTTTTTTTTTTGAAGGAAAGAGAATTCATTCATAAAAAGCCATCCGACATCTACAACGGTGAATATCTCTAAACAAATCTAAATTTAACATAACCAAGTATAAATCCAATATAACAAGATGAATATGATTTCCACTATTACTGCTTGAAATCGGTGTCTTGATCAGCTCCGTCGATAAGTGACTATCAATCCAAACATCCCTGTTAGAAATCGGCGTCTTGATCAGCTTCGTCGATAATTGACAGTGCCCTGATATAGCAAAAATATGCTATACAGTAAATGGGAGGCCACCGCCTTTTCCCCACGATCAGAGGTAAGCACGAAACGTGTTGCAGCTATTTGGAAGAACAAATACCATTGCCATAGTAGATTGAACTTGTCTTCTTGATACATCAAACCAAACCTAAAAATAGAAATTCGACGACCCTCCGACAAACGCGGAGAACTCCACAATCTCTCACCAAAGGAGAGTTTATTACTAACCATAAAGAAAAACAAACTAAAAAACTAGATCGAAAGCAAGAAATCAACAACGGATGGGCTAACCACCGGCAATTTTTGCCGATAATAGCCCCAAGATAAGTCAAAGAGAAAGGGGAGCTAGGATTTTTTAAGGGAAAAAAGAGGGAGAGCGGCTACTCTAACATGCGGAGTAATAAATTTCTCAACAACTCTCAGCCATTTATTTTCCCTCAATAATGTATTAAGTTTATGCTCAAGAAGTTGTTGATACTATCATTTGCTGGATAAGAGTCCGACAAAGGAGAAGTGGCATAACACATATTCATTTGTATTGTCGTTATTATCTTCTAATTTGCATGTACATTTAATTTTTGGAGTTTAAATGAATGGGTCTATATTCATTTGTAAGTGATCTTTCTTTATTGTGTACGGGTATATGAGACTATTGCTGATAACTTATTTGTTCCCCGCGGGTTTTAATTTATTGTAGCAATCTCTATTTATTTATTTTTTTAAATTGTTTTAGTGTGATTTTAAGTTACATATCATTATAAGTATTTTCCCCACCCTCGTTTAGGCCAACAAATTTTCTCGTCTCTTGTTTTATACTTTTTTCCAATAGAAATAGCTGAATTTTTATTTTTCGGTGTCCTTTTTAGGATGATAACTGTTATCTTCTACTATTGCATATACTTTCAGTTGTTAATGAGTGCGCTACATTTATTTGTAAGTGATCCTTCTTTTGTTGCCTACACCATTTAAAGTTATATATTTTTTTTTTAGCAAGTATATCATCATGATTCATGTGTAACAAAATTTCCCCTTTTGTTAATTGGGAGTAAAAGCAAACACTTAAAGTGAGTCTAAAGTTCACCATAATTAAACAAATTAAAGTGAACCTAAAGCAAGTTCTTTAGGAAGGAAGTAAAAAACAGGTGGAAAAAAAGGCTGGCGGGCGATCTGAAAGAGAGATACGGGAGACCCGACAAAGACCCATACCCGTGTACCCATCCTTTCCCTTTTTTTATATTCCCAAGTCAATTTCAAACACTACCTTACTTTCACTCTCTCTCCTCTCTCTCTCTCTCTCTCTCTCTCTCTCTTCTCTCTTTGCTTCCCTTTAAGCTGGGAAAGAGAAGCAACCAACAACAATGAAGTTGTCACCATCATCAAATATTTATCTACCTGCACCTGTGTCTGAAAAGTCTTTTCATTTCAATTGTTTTAATTTGTTGGTCCTCATTTTTTATCTCTAATTAATCAATCAATCCAGGCATTTTATTGCAATTCCAATGAATTTCCTACCTACTTCACCTCTTTTGACTATCCAGGTTACCAACATTCTCAATTCTCTCTCTCTCTCTCAGAGTCAGTCAATCTTATCATGTCCACATATTAATAATTGTTTGTGTTCTTATTGTTTGACATTTTCATTGTTTTAATTGAATACATTTTGAACTTGTAACATTCTTATTGCTTGCTGACATATCTTGATATATTCAGTGTGATAATTTATTCTAGTCTTTTGTTAATTTTCTTTTGCAGGGTACTTACCAATTTCCCCTCAAAATGATCAGAATTGCCAAATTTTTCTTGTGTGCTTGAGCTATTGGCTGCTGTCGGTGGTGGTTACATTTGTGACTGTGAGTTCTTTTTTCTACATAGCCTTCAAAGTTTCAACCTTTTTATCATTCGGAATTTGCCCATCAAAAGTTTTTAGCTTTTTTTGTTCTCTATTGTCAATTTTGTTATGATTGAACATTATAATAGATTTAGTACTTTGATTTCTACTGTGGGTTTTTCATGGTGTGGTCTGATTGTGATTTATTTGACTTATCAGAGTTGTGTGGCATGGTGGGGGTGAGAGTTTTGGATTGTGTGTTCGTCGTATGGTGCTTCTGTTCTTGTCTTGTGGTGCCTGCTGTTGCAAGGACCACTCATCCAGATGAAGGTATACTTTCTTTTCTTTTTTTCCTGCTGATTCTATCCTTCAATTTCATTTTTTTGTGATGAAATTTGATATTTCCCCTTTTTTTTGGGTAGCTAGATGTTCTTACTTCTTTATTCAGACTTAAAATGACTCACTTCTGATAATTTCCATGATAATTTGAAGGTTTCTCTTATTTCCTTCTTCTCCTTTTGTACAGTTTACAGCTTGTGCCATACCTCCTTAGGGTTTCATAGCCTTTTCTTATTCCCTTAAAATGCAAACCATGTAGAACTAAGAAGATTATACTGAGATCAATGGGGATATATGCTTGAATGTGTTCCCCATTGCCCGTAATAATTGGTGACAACTTATAAGTATGGGGGAGGTTTTGGCTTCGATTAATATCCCGCCCCACCCCACGTTCTTCCCAAAATAAGTTATTTAATTAAGCAGACATTGTGCATCTAGCTTGAATTTGACTTCATTTAAGCCTTTGAACTAGTGTGTTTATCTTCTTATCTAAGTTGTCGGATTGCTGTCTATACTTGCTTCCATACTCTGATGATTAATTGCTGTTGTGCTACAGTCTCAGCATTACTGTCACTGAAGAAGAGGCTTACTGATCCTAAGAGGCACTTGGATAACTGGAGAAGGGGAGATCCATGTGAATCTAATTGGAATGGTGTTCTTTGCTTTGACTCAGTTGGTGCTGATGGATATTTGCACATCCGTGAGCTGTATGTTCATTTTTACTTCATAACTGCAATCTTTTCCTTTCCATTCATGGCCTATCCTTCAATTTTTGTTCAAGAGCACCAAATAATTGCTCACCTTGACGTTTCCATGACATTAACAGTAGTTTTTGGTTGACACTGGAAGATGTTAGTAACGAGTCACGGTGAAACTTTCTTATTCTCCATTTGACATGACTTTGACTTCTTCGCATGTATGGAGTGCGCTAGAGCTCTAGAACAAGTTTTCATCCTGGAGCTTTCCTAAGTTAGCCCGTTTTCCTGGTTTGTTTCGGGTGTTTCTTTGTTATTGTCTAGGGGTCGGATTATTTTATGTTTTGCGTTGTTTCACTATGGATGTATTGAGCGTAGGCTCGAGGGGTGTTCTCGTGCTTTATTACAATGGGTGTGATAAGCTTAGACTCGTTTGATGTTCGAGCTTTGTCTCCTTTCCCTTACTAATAAAATATTTCTCATTATAAAAATAAAATAAAAATAAAAAACACAATCTATTATCTAGTATTTGTCACATTGGGGATCAGATGTTGGTGAAATTCCCGCCAATGGCTGAGATTGCTTCTCTGGCACCGTCCTTATCGGTCCCCCATGTTAGCTTATCTAACGGTAATGCTCTTTAGGTCAATATGGTGGATTTTTTTTGGGGGGATAACCCGCTTTCCCGGTCTCATGATGAATGCGGCAAAGCCCGCTACTCTCTGAGGCCAAGGGTGGGGTGGGGTTGAACCGTGATTCCAATATTTAGGGGTTGTTCTTCGTTCTTCACTCAATTACCAATGTTCAATCTACTTCCTTTTTCCGCTCGCTGCCGAGTTATACGTCCACCAGGTGCTAGTTTACTTTACCTTCTGCTTCTCACAATCTAATTCCCTCTGGGACTTTGGTGGATGCATGTTCCGTTGTTCCCTGCCTTCATGACCAGCTGATCTATCTAGTCCTGCTGCACCCCAGCCTACAGATCCTTGCTACCCTCTTCCATTGAAACAAGAGTACTGCAGGTTTATTTTTCCATTAGTCTGGACTCTTAGATGCCCTCTCCATTTTCTGCGATGAGGTACTTTTGATGGCTGGTTGCTTTATAGAATCCCCTTCCCCTAAATTTGCTTAACACATTTTTCTGAATTGCAAACATTTTTGCCTGACAGGCTTTAAATTGAAATGTTTCCTACCTAGAGTTTGTATTTTTCTATGTTGTCTTCGTCTCCTTATCATAAACCTTGATCTGAGCCTTATATGCTATATTACTTTTCTAGTTTAGTTTCAAGTTTCAACTTCAGAATTATGCTAATGCTATCATTTATTTTATTTGTTCTCTCTTAAATTTTCTGCAGCCAATTGTTTTACATGGATCTCTCTGGAACTTTAGCACCTGAGGTTGGGCAACTGTCTCATATTGAGATACTGTGAGTTTTAATATTGCTTAACTAGTTGTAGGGATGAGTAGAGTAAGAATTCTGAGCATGATAAGAGTAAGCTTATACTTGTGATAGTGCTGACCTGTTGTTTAATTTCTTTTGAAGAGATTTCATGTGGAATAATATATCTGGTAGCATCCCGAAGGAGATAGGAAGTCTTTCATCTTTGAAACTTCTGTAAGTTAAATTCCTTTTAAGTACCAACAAGGATTTTCAAATAATTGATTTGTAATTCCGGTGAGCTCAATTGTTAACATTATTGATATGTGGCTTTTCAACTTGAACCATTAGGATAAAACAATTGGTGTTACAAAAAAAGTTGAAAGGAAAAAAAAAATGCTCTGCCATGACATTCAGATACATATCACTCTTAGTTTCCATTTTCAACAACTGTGACTGTGAGATCAGTTGATCACTGATATTGCTTGTACACGCATAGCCTCATATTGGATATCGAACTTGTCCCTCTATAGTTGCATCAACATCTTTACTTTTTGACTTTTGACTAAGTCTAAATTCCGCTTTTCATATCTTATCTTATCCTATCTCTACTGGTTCCTCCCCCCCCCCCCCTATGCTGAGTGACAAGGTGAAAGCCTAAATCTTGTTTTGAGTGGTTCATATTGGTCATTGGAACTACAAAAAAATGGATATTGTGCATGATCCTGGGATTGACTAACATGATGATGGCTGAGTCTGACTGTCAAAAAATGTTAGTGAACTCAGAATTAGTTACCCTTAATTCTTTTATCTGGAGTGCCAATGTTCCCCTGAAAGTGTGTGCTTTTGTTTGGACTGAGGTACTTAATATAGTTAACATCAACAGACTTAGGCAGAGGCGGATACCCTATCAAGCCATCTTATCAGACATCTGTATGTTAGCTATAGTAGCAGTGACAAATGGACACTTGATTCTGCATTGCTAGTTCACATGGAGGATTTGGGTGAAACTTAGACTCAAACTCAAGAGAAGGCAAAAGCATTTACAGGAAGAATGACTAGAACTACAAGACTCTTATTGATGGTTTTATTATCTTGGACCACGAAGACTCCGGTTATGCTTCTGGAGGCTCTTAGGTTACCTGAAAAAAGCTGGGTTTGTGCTCCGAATGTGATGGCAACGTCCCAGGCTCGGGCCTAAGGAGGCATAGGTGCTCTAGAAAATGCTTGCAATAATTTGGTGTGTGAATGATGCATAAAACAAATTTTCGGGTTAGATCCTCGCCGGAAGCACTTGTCTGGAACAAAGTGGTGGACTTAGATAATCACTTTTGATGTTTGCTCATGGAGTCTTTTCTGGTGTGTCTCAGAGATTCAGAGGATTTTGGGTGGGAGTAGGGGTACTTTGTATTTAGTTTATTCAGGAGAATATCTAAGTCCCCCTTCTGTAACAGTTTGCTTTTTTTACTAAATATTTCTTCTTCCATCGAAAAACGAGATTGGTTTTGAGTAATACTTGCCAAAACCATAAAACAGGAGGGATCGTCTCATCAAGTCAATTATGTAGAGAAGGTACTGTAGTACGTTCAATTGCCTAACAGTAACACCATCTACTTTTTTCTGATCCAGGGTCTTAAATGGAAACAAATTGTCAGGTTCGATGCCTGATGAGCTGGGCTTTCTGTCAAATCTGACAAGACTCCAACTAGACGAGAATAATTTATCTGGAAGCATACCCAAGTCTTTTGGCAACATGAGCAGGATTGAGCATTTGTAAGTGGACTTTTGAGCTTCAATGCTGGCTGCTGTTTACTTGTTTTCAATCATTCGTCATTCCTAATAATTTTTCTAATCATGTGTGTATTTCTTGCAGCCATTTAAACAATAACTCACTCAGTGGCCAGCTTCCTCTTGAGCTTTCTCAATTACCCAGACTTATGCACCTGTAAGTCGTATTCAATTCATTATAGAATCTAAGGATGCGTTATTCTCAATGTTTTACTATATCCAGAAGACTCCAAATTAAGAACTTTGCTCTCGTTCTGCAGGCTGGTGGATAACAACAATTTATCTGGGGTTCTTCCTCCTGCGCTTTCAACTTTACCAAAATTGGAAATACTGTATGCTATCTCTGCTATCATCATGTAGATGCTGAAGTTTGGACCTTTTATTGTACTTAGTTTTATTTGTAGTTTTAACAGATAGGATTAGAGCTGCTTTATTATTGCCAGTTTTTCAAAGATTTAGTAGCCTTAGAGTGCTAAACAACAAAACTAGGGGCGGGCGGAAATGGGTTAACTATTAAGACCATACATCATGTATCCTTGTTTTGCAAATGTCACAACCTGAAACTTTCTTTTGCGTTTTTAGCTAATTAATGATTCTTAATACTCTCATTTAACCTGCTTCTCTACCTCAAAATGTGGATATCGCAGTTGGATTATGCATTTGATTTCTGTATATGCGCTAATGTTTTCACCTCCAATTTCTATCTACAGTCAGCTCGACAATAATCATTTTACTGGAGCTGGAATTCCAGAATCTTATCAGAAAATGTCCAAATTGGTGAAGATGTAAGTGCTATTCAGCTTTTTCTCATGCAGTGCTGTGTTTTTGCTTTCAGGTGTGCTGGGTTCAACAGTGTTGTATTTTGTATGCAACAGAAATAAATGCTATCTGTGCCTACGTTTGGATGTGCTTTAGTATCTGTAACTGTAATTTGTGATGTCCACACTTAAAGTGGATAGTCCTCACGGATAGTCCTCACCTGCTCAAAGCTATTCTGAGTTACAGTTTTATTTTATTTTAGAATGTCCCGGAACCTCAATCTGCTCTTAGCCGTAAATGAGTCTTTTTTGCAAATAGCCCTAGATGAGTCCTTGTTCATTATCTCTTATAATATAGATATTGCCTGTTCCAGATCCACATACATGTAGTACTAGAGTTTATCATATGCATTATGCAATATGTCTTTTTTATGTTCTAGCAATGTTTCTGTAGACAACTCAATGCAAAGTTCAACAACGCTTCCTTTAGTTTTTTATTAATTGAAAAAGTGTCCCTCTATCTTTTATACTTGTGTTTCTTGTACCATACTTACAGTCACAAAGGAACAATCAAATCCAATATGTTTGAACAATATTTGCAGTGTCTCTTCTTTTCTCTGTGGGTTGTGGTAGGGGTAAGGAAAGAAAAAATGGGGGGGGGGGGTTGTTTTGGAACTTTCTTGGGATACATGTAGATACTTTGAGAGCTCGTGTAGAACATTTCTGATGGTTTACTTTCTGATTTAACAGAAGTCTAAGAAACTGCAGCCTGGGAGGAGCGGTGCCTGACTTTAGCCAGATGCCATATCTTAGTTATATGTGAGTTATAGTTTAGTTCTTTTCTGGAGTCATTTAGTGAGGCAACCATGAGAATTAAGTTATCTACTTTACAATTCCGTTGGCAACAATGACCTATTCTACTGGTTGGCTTGTCTTATCACAGAGATCTGAGTTGGAACCAGTTGACAGGAACAATCCCTTCAAACAATCTCTCAGATAGGATCACGACAATGTACGCAGATAGCCCATTTAGATTTAGATGCTTAAAGATATTCACCTCAAATTAACGCTCTACAGGGAACCTTTCCTTTTTGCAGTGACTTGTCTCATAACAAGCTGAATGGATCAGTTCCTGAAAGTTTCTCTAACCTTCCATCTCTTCAGATGTTGTAAGTATCCTTTCATATCCTAGTCTCTAATTTGGAGGCAGGATCCTCTGTATGAGGAAGAACATAATGCTTTCAGTATCGTACACGTGATCTACTGATATATCACAGGTCATAGTTTTACATGTTTGGCTTGTTGATGATTACGAGCTGGTTTATGATTGTCTTTGCAGATCACTTGAAAACAATTCAATAGATGGCTCTGTCCCTGCTAGCATTTGGAAGAACAAGTTCTTCAATGCTACTGCAAGACTCTTAGTGTAAGACCTCAATCATGATTTCTAATAGCGTGACAAAAATTTGAATATTCGCCTTCACCTGTGGTTGGTATTGACCTTGACACTAGTTTCTGAATGGTGTTTAATTGCAGTGATCTTCGATATAATGTGTTTTCTGACGTTTCTGGGGATTTTAATCCTCCCCGAAATGTGTCCCTGAGGTATGCGTACTTTGCCTTGAAAACTAATATCTGTATATATTTTAGATTCGTAAGAATGATAATCATGATTTACATGTGGTAACTTGTTATAGTCTGCAACTTCATTGGAAATATGGAAGTACTCTTGTTTGCATGCCTACTTTATCTCCTGTTCACCCTTTCCAGCACTGGAATAATCAGATCAATTCAGTATTAGTAGGTATGCAACAGTTAACTTGAGGTCCCATTCAGATTATTTGCTAAAACAAGGTCAGTATTTCTCCCTTGTAAGGAAAAAGTTTATTTGATTCCTTCACAGACCACTGTTTTACCTCTCAAGAGCTCTTACTTAGTAAAAGAAAGCAGTTGAATGTTCCATACAGAAATCCAACATAGTTTACCCATTCTCATTCTTCCTTCAAACCCTGAATACCATAAGCACTAGAGCGATGTTCAGCATTCCATTTTGGTTACCTGAGGTTTGGTGTTGGTTACTTGAGATTTCAATATTGTCATTATAGTTGTTCTAGGTTACAAAATTGTTTTACTCTAATGACAAAGCCTAACTCCAACAACTTATCTATTTGATTTTAGACCCTAGAAAGTAACCACAATTAGTCATTGAAATAGTCTATTGTGTGTTATGTTGGATATAGTCATTCACGTGCTACGTCATGTCATCAATCAAATGGAAAATTTAACAAAGGGGCTTGTGACTAAAGTGAAATAATTTTGTACACTTCAGGTGACCAAAATGATAATATTGAAACCTCGGGTAACTAAAGTATATTACACCAAACCTCAGGTAACCAAAATGGAATTTTTCCTACTATTTATGTTATCGCCCCGCAGAACACAGTGCCTAGCGGCTGAGCAGCAGCGGGAGGCCTAGTGGTTGCTGGAGGCCAGTGACAACTGACAGCCGCTAGGCAACCCAACTGTCCGACATGGCGCCTATAAAGGTGCCAGAGCAGCCAGAAGGACCGCCTAAACCTTTAGGTATGACAGCATACACAGGATCAGAGGCTTTTAGGGTTTAAGGTGACTTGGAAGGTGGTGAGATGACGTTTTTTCCCTTGCATCTTTGGAATGCGCTCTCTCTTGATCCACAAGTCAGAATTAGGCGTGGTTCGCGCGTTGGAAAGCTTACGGATAGGCCTACAAAATGAGCGGAGTTGAATCATGATCAAGGTCTTAAACTTTCAGGAGTCCTTTCCCTTCGTATTGTTCCATTGTCATCATCATGATCGGCTTTTGAAGGTGTCTACAATGCGCTACCTCTCTACTTATCTATCAAGATAGTATCAGCCCGAACATCTTTACTAAGTCAACTTATTATTAGAGAAACAGATATAAGATTCATCCAACACGTCATTCCAACATTTATAATTATTGACTTCATTATGCATTCCTATGTAACCAAACTAGTAATCACACAAGTAATCCATTCTTATGATCTATGTTTACAGACTTGTTTCTACTTGGCATATGCTTCTTTGTTGTCTTGCTCCGAAACCAGAAATGCTGTTACTTATGTCTTGGATGCATTTATAATAGCTTGTGTAGAACTATGCTTGCATTGGATTAAAATGTTTCCAGATGAATGACATTTTAATTGCCCATTGAAGTTACCATATTCTGTGAGACACTCTGACAGTATAGTCAGTATCTAAACCCCAAAAAGTATTCATCCTTAATCATGTATGTGATCCTTGTCGAACTGGTCGTTATACTTTTCGTTTTTAATAATGCTGGTCACTGTGACTGAATATATTATGACATAGCTTTATTCCGGGATATCTCCGAATAAAATGGAAATATTTGTATGACTTTAGGCCCTGTTCTCCTCAGTAAAGTAACTTCAGTTCAATTTAGTACAGCAAGTAAATCTTGCAATATCAGTTCACTTCAACGATTTACATAGGCCCTAAAAGGTTGAGTTTGACTATGATCTACTTTCATCTTTGTTAGCTTGGTGCTGTCTCTTGTTCCTTTTACTCTATTTTAAGTGACAAGAGATGTAGGATGAGCTGAATTCTTATCATATGAAAATTGTGCTCCAGGCTTCGAGGCAATCCTGTGTGTGATGCAAACATTCAGAATATACACCGTTTCTGTGATTCTGATGCAGGAGCAAATGGGACCTCTTATGACTCAACAAATTCAACAGTTTGTCCTATCCAAGCATGTCCAGAATATTTTGAAATTATTCCCTCAGCGCCAGAGTGCTTTTGTGCAGCTCCTGTCAGAATAGGATATAGACTGAAGAGTCCTAGTTTCATATATTTCCCTCCGTACAAATTTGCTCTTGAATCTTACATCACCAGCACATTGAATATGGAACTATATCAGCTCTTCATTGATTCGTATGCTTGGGAAGAAGGGCCTCGTCTGCGGATGTATTTGAAACTCTTTCCACGTATCAGTGATGGTCATACTTTCAATGTAACTGAGCTTCGCTGGATTAGACATAAATACACAACATGGGACTTTCGTGGTAGTGAGCTGTTTGGACCCTATGAACTTATGAACTTCACTCTTCTAGGACCTTATAGCTCTGGTATGCTCTCAAACTTGCATCTTTCTCTAGGGGAAGTTATGAAACTAGAATAAAGATCTTAGGTTCCATGTGCATTCCTCTCTGCTCGGACCTTTTTTACTTGCATATTAAAAATCTTAGCCTTACAGCAAGGCTTGCGGATACTCACACTGCCATTAATTAGTTGTGATGTGTATGGTCTGAATGTGTGCTGAGTGCTGACAGCTGAATATTATCTAGGATTTGAAATGCTAGGTTTGGAACCTATGCAATGCACAATTTAATTTTAATATTTTTTCTTTTTCTTTTATAATATTGTTTTAGGAGCACATTTTTCGCTTTTGGATAGAATTAGAAAACTTACAAATAATAGAAAATTTTAGTCCAGGTAACAATAATCCTTTCTGATCTCCTTGCTTCTAATTTTTCACATCTATATTATTTTACTACCTAGCATTATACAGAGTTGGCGGCTTCACAAACTATTAATCTTCACCGTTGCTGTGAATCACATAAAGACAACTAAACAAAAAGTGTCCTCTTTACTTATGGGCTTGGCGTCAAATAATACATGATAATATACTGAACACAGAGTCGGTCTAGAAGCAGGAAAGTGAGATATTGAATAGTTTATTGAAAGGGAATTTGAGTGCTGCTTTATCCCAAGTCATGTTTTTATATGCTCACTTAGATGACACATTTAGGTGGCATGCCCTATACTGTCAAAACTCAAAAAGTATCTCTTTATATGGCTGCCTATTATTTAAGGGAACTATGGCAACAATTTTAGTGACTTTGTTTCTGATAAAAAAAAAAATATTACAAATGCATCTGGTTGTAAAGTACTTTTTCAACCCAATTTTAAGGCGTAACAACTCAGAATTCTTGAAATGTGTAGAAAGTACATAGTTGATTTAAAATTTTGATATACAGATTTACTTTAAAGTTTAAACTGCCAATCTATGATATTCCCTTTGAACCATTGGTTTAACTATGTTCTTGTATGAACTGTGGTTTAATATGGAGAGATCGCAGGAAAGAACTTATATGCTGGGGATTTGGGTTTGCTGGCATGTTGCTATCCCATCATTTCAGAATTAGTATCTTTTCAGGCTGTGCTTTACATGCATAGAGCAATTTGGCTAATGCTCATGCTGCAATTTTGATAATCTAGACATTTCTTGTGTGCTTTATGGGGTCTTCATTATCTAAAATATATGCCACCACTCAGGATCCTAAGATTCCTATAAAAGATTGATGCTATGATACTCAAGATTGTTGTTTTAGATGCTGTTTAGAAAATTCTCACTTATTTCTCTCATTATTATCCTCAAAGTTGTGGTGGTATTCTTTCACAAAACAGTGCTTTACACACAACAGAGAGCGTTACACATCAACTGCATTTCTCTTCAACTGAAGCCTGATGGAATTTTTTTTATTGCTGTAGTAAATCTCGAGGCTGGTAGCAGTGGCATTAGCAAGGGTCATTTGGCTGCCATTTCGATAGGAGTTATTATTTGTGCTGTTACTGCATCTGTGGTAGTCACACTTCTCATTGTGAGAAGGAAAAACAGATTCCGGCATGTGTCACAAAAGACCTTATGTAAGTTTTTGAAATACACAATAGTGATCTGTATAATTTTTCATTTGCGAAGGTTTCAGTTTGAATGTTTCATCATGCAGCCTCAAAGATATCAATAAATATTGACAGTGTCAAAGAATTCACCTTCAAGGAATTGTCACATGGCACCAGTAATTTTAGTAGCTCAGCTCAAGTTGGTCAAGGAGGATATGGGAAGGTTTACAGGGGCATTTTAGCCGATGATACAATTGTGGCTGTTAAGCGCGCAGAAGAAGGGTCACTGCAGGGAACACGTGAATTTCTAACCGAGATACAGCTTTTATCAAGGTTACATCATCGGAACCTGGTCTCGCTGATTGGCTATTGTGGTGAAAATGGTGAACAGGTAATTCTATGATTCATCAGAATTTGATTCTCTCCTATGTTTAGTTGTTGCAGGGTTATTTGTCAGATTGTGACCATGGATACTCTTTTAAAATGATTATTTTCAATAGAGCTCGATCACAAGACCCAAGTTACTTGCTTGATTACTTGCATTTGCAGTTACACATGTGCACACATCTTTTCTTGCTGTATTAGAAGACATGTACAACATTGACTTTGACATGAATTTTATTTGTACCTTTTTCTTTGCATATGTATGTATGTATGTATAATGATCAAGGGGTGAAGGTGTGCACATCTTAACCTACCTAGACATAGCAAGAAGCAGGATTACAATGGACTTTTTTTACTTTGTAGTGTGTAAACTTCTCTTTTCTATCTTAACAACAACAACATCCCAAAGAGAAATCTTAGTCAATTGTGGCAAGGTTCGGGAAGGTCTACATGTACGCAATCTTACCTCTAACTAGTAGATAAGTTGTTTCTAAATTCTAATAGACCCACAAAAGAAGTTTGATTTTGTAGAATATAAAAAAAATAATGCAAAAAATATTAGACAAATAAAAAAATAATAAATAACAAGTAAAACTAAAAATTTAAAATTAAAACTACCAATAAAAGATAGAGGGGATAAACTTCATCAGAAAAATGAAAGGGCTACGAGTCCTACGACTAAGAACTAATCATAGGAGTACTACACAAAAGCTTCTTATCAAGGTACATGCCCTCAGTAAGCTCTAAAAGGTCATGTCGTGTTTTATTTTTTGGATCATAAAAGGTTATGTCGTGTTTCATACTCCCCCCCTCCCCAACCCAATTCTTCTTGGGTCTTCCTTTTCTTTCTTTAATTGGATAGATGTTTTTTTATTTTTATTTTTCTTTTTGCATTGCTATGGATTCTAAATAAAGTAAATTTTGATTTGGGTATATGCTTGTATTTATGTGTAAATTACATGGGCATATATGTACAAAATGAGAATAGAAAATATACCCTTTTGTACTTAGTGATGACATAATATGTAAGTTTTTGTAAGCTCCCCCGAGGCCTGCTGGCCCATCCAGAGCCACCGGCCCAGCTTAAACGGGCTAAGCCATCCAGGTAGTTGGCTGGACCCAACTTTCCTCAAGGAACCAGTTGCAGCCCTAAACCCAAGATCTGGCCCACCCCTTAACCTCCTTCACGAGGATCCTTGAGGCTCTGTAGGACCGAAACTAGAGAGTGCGCATGGAAAATGGTACCAATGATCAGCTGACAACTGCCTTGTTGATATTTTGTAATACTCCCTCCGTAGCACAAAGATAGACTTGGTTTCTATTTTGGGTCATCACAAATTATAGTCTTATTTCTGTATTTAGAATTTGAATTTCCTCTTAAACCCGTATTTAAGTCACCCATTACCAATAAAATTTACTACTCTTGTGGAAGCTATTTGAGGTCAGGTCAGATGCCAATGTATTCTAATGTAAAGGGGCAAACATGCAAAAATAGAACAAAATATCCTATTAACTGCACTGTCCTAATACAACCACCCAGGAAGATTCACGTTGAGGCCATGGTCTGTGGAGGTCCAGGTGTACGTAGTCCCACCCCTAACTAATAGAGAGGTTGTTTCCATTAATTACACCTTAATATGTGTGAAAAATTATTTATCTGAGTGTATGACGTCGACCTCATGATCTTGTCCCTTGTGAGCACATATGAAGATAGAAAATGAGGCATCCCAGTGCCGCATTTGGGCCTAGTAACCAACCAGGAGATAGAGCCACTGAAGGATGTTAGATAACGATTCTATTGTTGCCTGTGAGGAATTGAATTCAAAGCTGGTTTACCATCCAATGCATAAGCTTTTCCAAACTTTTTGCATTTTCTCTAGTAATCGATTTGGCCTAAATAAACATCAATGTGACTCAAGTTAGGTTTATGTGTTCTTTCTGTTTCTTCTTTCTTTTCTGTCAAACACCTGCCTAGAAAGCTTATCCTTTTATAATTATCAACAAAACAAAAAAAACAAAAAAAAACTGATCGTTTTATAATTCGTTCTTCGGGTAAATGTGCAGTTGCTTGTCTATGAGTTCGTCTCGAATGGCACTTTACGGGACTGGCTTTCTGGTATGAGTTCAAGAGTTGGTTTTCATGTACTTTAGTTGTGCTCGTGCTAAGAAGACAAATTTCTGCACCTTATGCTGCTTTTAGCTCATCTCTTACTTTTATGCAGATATTAACATATGAGCAGCATGTTTCTAGACCTTTTTTTAAGATAAATAGAAGATTCCACTATCACGTTATGGAAATTAATTGCTAGGCTTCTTATTAAGCCATACCTCTGCTTCATTATTGGACAGGTAAATTTGAGAGGTCCTTGAACTTTGTCATGAGGTTACGCGTTGCATTAGGTGCAGCGAAGGGAATTCTTTACCTGCATACAGAAGCAAACCCACCAATATTTCACCGTGATATTAAAGCCAGCAACATTCTTTTAGACTCCAATCTCGTTGCGAAGGTTGCTGATTTTGGATTGTCACGTCTTGCTCCTGTCCTGGACGATGAAGGCAGTGGACCTCATCATGTATCCACAGTTGTGAGGGGAACACCAGTAAGTGAAGTACAATTAAAACATTTGTTAGATCTTTTTGCTTGTGAGCTTTTGGGAAAATAATGCAATTACTTTGATATGTCTAACCTTGTAGTATCTGTTAGATGTGGTTTTAGATGGGATCCTCTTAGTTGGCTTCTTTTTCTATACAAGGGGAATGGAAAGAAGAAAAAAGTATTCTACTGTCTGTCTTTGATAAAGTCAATGTTGCTTATACTCTTGGCTAAATCATCTTTTTAATGCAGTGCCTCATATAGAACTAAATGTATGTTTGTTTTTGTTGTATGCATATGACTTGCCGAGTAGTTGCCGTTACAGGCGAAGGAATATATGAACTGCTTCTGTCACCTCTTGAAGTGTAATTCTTTGTATTATAAAGTTAGCAAATACATGTAACACTACTAGACACACGAAATGAACAGTGCTATCTTGATGCTCGTGTCAACTCCAGGTTTCAGCTATTTAATACAAGGGGAAGATAAACATATAGATGTGGTCCTGTTTGTTTTTTTTTTTATAATTCATATAGATGTGGTCCTTATCAGGCATAACATTAACTTTTTTTGAACTTTTGACATCTTTTTACACAGTTCTTTATATGGGTGTGCAAAACTTGTGAGCGGCTTTTTGTCTATGTCATCTACAACTTCCAAGTCTAGTCTCATATGTTTCATTTGCTTTCTCCCTTCTTTTTTCTTCATGAGCCAATTTGTGTTAAGTCTCTCGATAAAATGTTGAATACTATTTATGCTAGTTACGGGTCGCACACTTAATAAGTTTGAAGATGCTTCTAGAATTAATTGTTTAAGGAAAAAAATGCAGTTATTAATTGAGACAAACTGGTACAACAAAAATTTATGTTTCATTTGTCCATTTCCTGGAATGTTTGGCGCTCTTGGCAATTGTAACAATAATTTGATACCTTATTTGATATAAAGGCAGTGAGATCATTATTGAAGCTTTAATGTTTAGGAATTATGTTTCAACTTCATCAGTAGTTATACGATCTCTATTTTGAGTTTGTTTCATGGTTTTGAACTTTTTGTTATTCTGAATTGGAGCTGCCAATACTTCAATGCATGTATGTATGTCAAATTTGGATATCCTGAATAGTGTGCATGTATGTATGTCAATTTGGATATATCCTGAGTAATACTTACTACTTGCTATATGGGTAAAAAAAGATATAGGAGCTGTTGGCAGAGGAAAGACAATGCATAAGAACGAGTAATGAGCTAGAGCTAATCAGTTAGTTCCACTAATCTTTTTGGTAATTTTTTTCTATTGTAAATGCAGGGATACCTTGATCCTGAATACTTCTTGACCCATAAGCTGACAGACAAAAGTGATGTGTACAGTCTTGGAGTTGTATTTCTGGAGCTTCTCACAGGTGTCCCACCAATATCGCATGGCAAGAATCTTGTCCGCGAGGTATTTCCATTATCAAGTCACTTGTTACAACTGCTTACATCCTCTTGCATGCTCGTGCCTTGCTTGTTACGTGGTTGCATATGCGATTATTCCTGCAAAGTTGACTGTTTGTAGTTAGTAGTATGTTAACAAAAATATTTTTAAGGAGATGACAAGTGGTGAAAATCAGAATGTGTTCGATGTTTGATATCCAATTTCATTTATGTGGTTATCGTAGGTACATGTGGCTTATCAGTCAGGGACATTATTCGACATTATAGACAGCAGAATGGGTGCCTACCCATCTGAATGTTTAGAGAGATTCATTACTTTGGCAATGAGATGTTGTCAGGATAAGCCAGAGATGAGACCTTCCATGTTGGATGTTGTGAGGGAGGTGGAAAACATGCTTCAAATGGTTCCCGAGAGTTTGATTATGTCTGAGGGCACATCTATGGCATCCCATACCTCTTCATCCTCCACATCTTTGGCCAATGTCTCCAAGTATGTACGCATGTCATCTGATGTATCAGGAAGTGATTTAAGCACTAGCGTTGTCCCCACCATTACACCACGTTAGTTCACGACACATCTCTTTCGTGAGGAAGGATCTTTCTACCTTATTCTTTTCCCCCATTTTTGAACCATCTTTATGTAGTAGGACCTATGTGCTGTTGTTACACATTAACAGGCAGTAGATGTATATTTTTAGAAGAAAGAAATCAGACGAGGTGTAAATCTTTTTATCTTCTGAAGTCAATGTTGAGAGGTGCGTTTGCTGATGTTAATGTATAAATTGAATCCGGGTACATCACCATGCCATCTATAATTTGAGTGCCTCAAGTCTCTGTAATGAGATGTTGCAGATTTGGCAGGAGGGGTGCTGCGAAACAATTTTGCTACACTTTTAATTATATAGTTGTGGTGGAATTCACATGGTTGGTTAGTTAATCTTTCTGAAAATGGCATGCCTAGCAAATCTGGCTGAAGTATACATCTCTAATCGTGTGTGTTATGCCCGATTAAAATCGTGACTCTTGTGTTACATACTTCTTATGTCCCGTATTTATCTTTAAGGAAAAAAAAAAAGATCTACATTTAAATACATCATGTAATTGTACAATGTCATAGGATACAATGTCGTCTATTTGTATCCTATACTATATAATTCAGAAAGAAATAGCAGTATTACAATATTTTAATTAAGTTGTGTGTTTAATGCTTGCTCAAATCATATAAGATACCTAGCAAGCAAAGACAAGGCAACCTAGTAGTAATATGGAAGGTCCTAAACCGATTAAAAATCTACTTAGTTTTATCTCCTAGAACTCTACAACACTTAAGTTGATTACTATTATCTAAGGCTGGTCCTTTGAATTGTAAAGAACACTTCTGTATATAAGGGACATGAATATCAATGGAAATGAGAAGCCTTGTTGAATGAAATTGTGTTGTGCATCCAAATCGAAAATCTTAACATCTTTTGAGCTATATTGTTAGCTTCGTGAATTCTTAATCTTTTGGTCGGGTGGCCTAACCTTTAAGAACTTTGGTGGTGACTGGTGAGTTACAGGCCTAGAGTGGTGGCGTAGCCTTTATCTCGAGTCGTATGTTCTCTTTATTTGCCTTAAACACACAAATCACAAAAATATAAATATGCTGCACTTGTTCAATCTCGATACGCATCACTGATACAGTTGTAGCAGCTAGATCGATCCATGAATACTTGATGATATGAGAGACGATTGTTGAAAAAGAGAGAACACATCTCAAAGTTCAGCTATTATTGTTGAAAATGTTTTTTTACCTATGGGGTTTGTACAATCTTTATCATTGTCATGTCTGCATTTTGGAAACTGGCTTTGCCTTTACACTAGACATTGCTATGGCATGGGTGTTTTTGAATGCATTACAGGTTGTGTAATTATGTAAAGACATTAATATGAATTTGTTGTATCATGAAGGTTGTTGAAACAAACAGAGAGTTGAAGAGATATATTCTATGATACATGTATAACACAAAATCTCGTATGAGGCGGCCTCAAGGTGAGGCACTCTCATACAAGCATGATGTCATGTCAACGTCATGTTTGTATATAGAGGTAGCCTCAACTTGAGGCGGCCTCATACAAAACTTATTGTTAAATAGTTACTGTACAAATTAGTGCATCTCTGAAATAGAAAAGCAAATAAAAGGTCCTGATGTTCTAGAGTCTAGCCCATAATGTAGTCAAGTACAATCTCCCAAATTAGATCTAGCAGCATAACTTAGCATTCGGTGTCATAATGTGCGCCAAAATTCACCACTCGTTCTACTATACTGAAGAAATTTGTCTTCCATCTTCTGTACATGAACTGCAAATTCCAGACCCAGTTTCATTAGTCAACAACAACAACAACAACAACAACAACAACAACAACAATAACAACAACAACAACAACAACAACAACAACAACAACAACAACAACAACAACAACAACAACAACAACAACAATAACAACATCGCGCCCTTGAAGACTATTGGGAACAGATGGCCGAAGCAGGAGATAAGAGTGAACAAACAAACAAAAAAACTGATACGCCCCCATAATCTCTTGGTTTTAATGAATGGTTTGAAGTGGAATCACAATACCTATATACATATCTCAAATGAAGGCTCAGATTTTGGTGGTTGAAAGTGAAGGAGTCAACATCAAAGTAATATCCTCGTAGGGTTCATCCTGCCGCACATCAATCAGTCCACAATCCTTCAGAACCTGCAATTTTAAATCAAAAAATCAGTGAGCCTTGATTGTCTTGATGTGTAATTGTAGGTCATATTCATCAACAACCCACAAAAAAAACATGAAATAAACATGCTAGTCCAAGCTAAATGTATTCCTTAGTTACTCCAAATTCCTATTCTAGGGAATAGAAAGCAACAGCTCGCAAAGGTGAGAAAGGGGTAGACCAAGAGAGTCAGGAATGAACAACAGGACATGAAACGACGGGTAGCATAAGCAAACTAAAGAGCATATCAAACAGCAGCTGAGCAAACATCTGGACTATCAACGATCTGGACTCTAGGCAGACTCGAAGCACCTATGGCGCGCCCTAGCCGAGCTGTCCTCTTCATTTACACACCTCATTTTCATGCATAACACCCACATCAAATAATATGATCTTTTACATGAAACATTATGCAAAATTACCAATGTTTCATAAAACATCCGTGCACACAACTTTCTGCTTCTCCCTTGCAGGATGTTGTTCAAACTGAGATTCTCACTGGAACCATCTGAGTATTTCAATACAGGAGAATGATTTTGCAGGTACTGAGCCACTGCCCTGAAACCAGAGACAGAAAAAATCATGAACTGTTGTACCTAAATTGCCAATGAAGGAAAAGAACTTAAAGGAAACAAAAGTGTCACCTTGTTCTCACAGACATGGTGTCATCCTCACCAGGGCCCTGAGAATCTGGTTCAGAAAACGAATGTCATCCACCGTTCCAATAAAAATAATGCACATCAAATGCACATGCCTAGCGAAAGGGTGTAGAACCATTAAGACTAAACAGTATATGTAGCTTACCAAGTGGACTGTCGCTATCTTGTTCCAGGAAAGAGAGCTCCTAAAACAAGGAAAAAAACAATGCAGGCATTTTAGCAAAAATAGCCACTGTAAATGCCCTGAGAAATAATCAGATGCATGTTTTTTTCTTTTCATTTACATCAATTACAAAGGCAATAGATGGTCCAAGAACTCACATCTGATTCTACAGTATTTACCACCTCAGGAATATCTGATAAAGCAGGGTTTGAATATTCCATTGCTTCCTCAAAATTCGTCATTGGTGTTTCCATTCCGATGCTTGTAGAGCCTGTAAACATACCACGATCTGATCCAGTATTCATAGCTGTTCCAAACCGAGGCTCTGAAACTGAACTTGGAATTCCGAGTGATGAAGAGGTGTCTGCATTTCCCTGGGAGCGTGGGGGCGTCAATAGTGGGGAAAAGGTCAAAATTTCAGGCCTAAAGTAGTGTCCAGGATCAAGATCCGCAGACCGAAGTCGCTCAAATGGCATGTCAATATCAGGAACAGGTGCAGGAGACTCTGCAGCTCTTGGCTCTGGTTGAGCACCTTCTGACAAGAGCAAGTGGGGTTTTGAGGAAATCAAGTCATTGCTTGAAAGATTCTGAAGATCTGCACACAATCCTGCAGCAGGAACAGATACCCTATTCATCACTTAAGCCGCAGATAAATCATCAAATACTACTCCCATTTAAGAGGCCACTCACCAGATATTAGTGGCTCCGAGAATATATGTTCTTTCTTTTTGCTGTTTCTAAACCTCCACATGTCCAAAGCAGAGCAAGGAAGCTTCCTCCTCTTTTTCACTAAATCAGAGCAGTCACTCAGTGCATTCTTCACAAACCTGCAATAGGAACTCTTTAAGTATCCATAAACATGGGAACAGAAAAAGAAGTAGCTTAATCACAAAGGCAAATAGGCAGTCATACTCATTAGTCAAAACTATTGACTCGTCAAAAAATTGTTTTCTCTTTCTCTGCCGCAGTTGAGGCTCATTATGAGTTGGACTTGAGCGAAGTGCTAAGTCTGGCGGTGTAACGTTTGCTGTAACATCAGAAGAGAATATTCAGTCCAATTAGATCATGCATTAGCACATACAATCTTTAAAAGAAGATGGATGTGCCTACCAAAAGAACCAGAAATCACATGAGCTCCATCAACAGGAGGAGATAAAGGTCTAGAGCGCTGTGGTGATTGGAGTGAATGCACTAAAGGAGCTGATATATTTTCTAGAGGAGATGTATCAGCTGCCCTCTCTGGCGTGTTTTTAATGGGAGATAGGTTTGGTTCGAGATTAAAAATGTCATCTCGCAGCAGATTCACATTATCATTGCCACGATAATCACGCATAACCTCAATATCTGGGAAATCAGGTAGAGAGCTTCCTTCTTCGAACCTCTCATGTCTTTCATCACTCACAAAGCTGGGATCTTGATGAGCATGACCAGGTGTTGAAACTTGAGGACGCATGCTGCGAAACAAAGTGAGTATTAGATGTTGAATTTCTTGTGACATATTAGACACAAAAATATTGAAATCAGTAGGCAGCCTACTCTATCTCCATTGGGTCATTGTCCCTTTGAAGCGATGCTTCTGAATGTGACAAGTCTGGAGTGACATCCTACACAAAACAAACTTGTTTAGGCATGCCTTGGCAAAACTAAAATGAGATTAGGGAACAACCATAGACAGCCAACTTAGAGAAGGAAAACGAGCATCTTACATCGTCAAACGTGATTCTGACATAAAGCTCTCTTTCAACATGATATTGATCTGTAGAACATAAACGGTCAGAGTTCAGATGATGACAGTTGGAGTTCTTTTTACCGATACCATGATGATGTATCTGTCCCTCTAAGTATGCTTAGGGCATGAAATTATGTTTTTTAGTGTGAAATGACATGAAAATAACATACAGTAAAAGGGGAAAAGAACCACCTTTGAGTGTTATTTCCTCTTGACTCCTGAGGTGATTATCTGGAGTCCTGAGAAACCAAATTTAATGAACTGATTATTATAGATGATGCAAAAGGGTCACAGCCACACAGGGGTACTAAAAGAAGTAAAAACAAAGAGGAGAATCAGCAAGCTCACCCATAATCAGCAAAAGACAAGTGAGCATCTATGTCAATAGAATCGAGTTGATAAGTTTCTGGCAAAGTGACAGCATTGAATTGAGCATGGCTAGCATTTTCCGGGAGATTGACATCTACAGTGCGAAAAGCATTTCGCAAGCTAACCCAAAGCACATTGCAGTCATGGTGCAAGTAATCGACTTTCTTGGAATATATTCGAACCACGCCCAACAGAAGGTGGCCAGACATTCTAAGAGCAATAGGAACTTCTGGACACATAATTCGCTCTAACCATAACCAAAACACACGCACAGACCAAAGAAAAAAGTTAGGAAATTGCAGCCACCATCACCAAATAGCACTCATTTGTGAATTAGTCTTCAAATGGATATACTTCAATGAAAACAACATACAGATACCCAAAAATAAAATTACTTGGTTAAATATTAAAGACAAAATCCTAATTATTTAGGCAAATTTTCAAGTAAGCAAACCATCCACAAGAATCCCAGAAATGGAAGAATAATGTAATTAAAGGAACCTGCTTTTCATCAAACTGAAGCCTTTTAATCTCAATTGTTAGCTAACTGTTGAAATTTGGAAAACAGAAATGCCCAAGAAATTATCTTTCCCCTTTTTCCTGAAATGAAAAACGAAAAAACTTGGGAGGAATCTAAATCTAAAAGCGTGAGATCAAATGAAGAGGGAGAAAATTCTGGAAATGTACAGACGGTAAGGAAAAAAACAAATAAAAAAATTCACAGACAAAAATCCTAGTATCAGGCTTAATTGATTAGGTAAACAAACAACCCATTAGAAACCCAGAAAAGTGAAGAAGAAACTATTTCAAGGTACGTACAACCTTTACAACAAATTTGATGCGTTTTCATTCAATTCTCAACTTTATTGTTGAAATTGGGAAATGGGAAACTACCAAGATACAATTTTTCCCCATTTTTCTTTTGAATTGAAAAAAAAAAGATTGAAACTTTAATAGAATCAGATCAAGAACATCACATGAATTGAGATATATATATAGAGAGAGAGAGAGAGGAAATGGGTAAGAAAACTAACCGACGGTTGAGGGGATATGAGTGGAAGTATAATGAGATTTCTTGAGTTTGTGTTGAAGATGAGCAGCACACCAAACAGTCCCTAATGGCCCTTTTCGAGCCAAGAAAGTATGTGAGTAAAACATGATCTTGAGTTTCTGATTTCTTTGTGTTTGTTTTGTTGCTGTTGTTGCTGTTGTTGCTGTTGTTGCTGTTGTTGTTGATGATAGTGGTGGTGGTGGTGTGGTTTATGGAGAGGTTTCTTTTGCAGTGAGTGGGGAATGAGGAGAGAGAGAGAATGTATGAGTAGGGTTTTTGGAGTTTTGACAACAACAAAGTGGCGCGCCATTTTCATTGCCAATTTTTTCTAATTTTAACATTAATGGCGCCCTTTCCCAAGGCGTGCCCTCTACACTTCTTCCAGAACCTTTTTTGTTTTTGTTTTTTTTTTTGAGAGTGGAGTTCCAGAACATTTTAGTTGTTTTTACTATATTTTGCCTTGTGAGTTTGTGACCCACGTTTCGTTCCCTGAATTGAAATGAACGGAATTGAACCGATTATATGATCAAAACTGAAATGAATTAAAGTAAAATTAAAATAAAGAGAACATAATCTCACTAGCTGTATCGTGTATTCGTGTTTTTTTTAGAAAAACAACGTACAAAAATAAGAAAAAAATTGTCATACCGAGTCCGAGTTTTCGTATCTAGGGGTTTAAGAAAAGGGTGTCCTTTGTCTCCTTACTTATACCTTTTGGTAGTCGTAGCTTTACACCATCTGTTGAAGAAAGCACAAGAACATGAGAGGATTTGAGGTTGGCAAATTAGTGATGTGGAAGTTACACATTTCCAGTTCGCGGACGACACAATTTGACTTCTACCAGCAAACCTTCAAGTTTTATTGGTGATCAAAAAATCACTATGGGATTGTCAACTGGTATCGGGGTTGAAATCAATTTTCACAAAAGTACTTTAGTGGGAGTCAGCATTGACAACTATGTTCTAGAGCAAGCTTGTTGCCACTTTGAACTATAGCATGTGCGAGTTTCCTTTCATTTATTTGGGTCTTCATGTGGGAGGTAACCTTAAACTAGTTTCTTTTTAGAAATCTGTCATAAGTGAATTCGAGAAAACGTTGGCGTTGTGAAAGCAAAAATATATTTCTAAAGGAGGAATACTTTGTCTTATTAAATCTGTGTTGTCTAGTCTTCCAATTTTAACATGTTGTTTTTTAAACTTCTTGATACTATTTACCATGGGTTAAAAGAAATTGAACGACAATTTTTGTGGGGCTATGAGGATGGTAAGAAAAAATTAGTTGGATTGCTTGGGCGAATATTGTACAAAGAAAGGAGACAGGGGGTTTATGAGTGGATTTAAAAGCAAAACACGTACCAAGCCTTACTTGCTAATTGTGGTGGCGCTTTGGGAATGAGAATAATAGCTTGTGGAGGAAAGTTGTTATGGCTAAATACTATGATGACAGACAGTTATGACTACCTCTGTAACCAGCTAAACTTTGGCTTCAAAAATATGGTCTAACATTCTTGAATCATGTATGTGTTCGACATAGATAGAGAGTTTATTAAGCAAATGTTTTGCATTAATTCCTGGTAATAGTGCCCAAATTTTTGTTTCTGGAAGGACCTATGGTAGAGAGATTATACTCTTGAAATCAAGTTTCCCTAATTTAATTCCTTGTGTGATGAAAAAGAAAACTGTTGTGCGAGACATGGGGGTTGGGAGGATGGTAAATGGGTGTGAGATATCAATTTTAGAAGGCCTTGAATAATTTCATGATTTGTTGTTGTCATTGTGTAATCATGAGGATGATAGGATGTATTGAAAACAATTTACCGTAAAAGGTATTTGTTACAAGATGTAGAATAATAGTGGACAAGAATGAGAGATTTCAAGTTTAATTTGGAATATTCAGGTTGCTTCTAAAGTACAAGTTTTTATATGGCAATTGATGCAAAACATAGAACAAAGATTTCAGGGCCCCCTTAATGAGGAAGTTAGTTCGTGTGTTTTTGGCTCAAATGTTGTAGAGGAATAAACTATCTCTTCCTTTTGTGTTCTTATACTATGAAAATTTTGGAAGAATTTTTCCATTGGTAAGGAGTTGTAGGTTCCATTCCACCTTGTATTAGTGACCTGTTGTTACATTGGCAATGTCTTTTACAAGTTTCAAAAGCTAGTGTGACGCGGAAGGTGTGGTCAGTGAGACTTTTTGAAGTCATATGATTAGTTTGGAGATATGGAATTGATGCGTGTTTTTAACAGAAATTTTGCTCGGTTTCTGAGGCGATCAATGGAGTGCCAATTCGATTATACTGGTGGTGCAAGGCATTATTTTGTCAAGCAATGTTTCCTTTGTAGGATCTAGTTGCAATGATCTAATCATAAAAGCGGAAGACAACTAGAAAACAGGAATCTTAACGGGTCATTAAATACACATAAATATACCTCTTGATGCGTGCCTCGTTGATCGACTAAATATCGATAGGTGCGAATTAGGATTTCAAGTGTAATCCCTCTACCGTAGTCCACGCAGCAATCGAATTGATCAATCCAAACACGTTCGTTAGCTAGAACGAGCACAAGGAACCATTCCTTGGGCTATGGAGGTGCATGGTTGTTTAGAAAGAAAATATGAGAGAAGGAGGTTGTCTGTTGAAACATGTAACCTAGTTACATCCTCCTTCTCTTCTATTTAAACTGTAGAGTTCACATGTAGTGGGTTAACCTTAGGTAGGCTCACTTACCGTTCTCTCTTACTAATTAACTAATGCGACTCATAGGTCCATTAATTAATTATTGATCCATCGATTACTTAAGCGTGTGACCCGTTAGGCCCATCGCATTTACTAGTCGGCCGACTCATATCGGTCCAATTATCGTAAGCAGTCTCTAGCTAAACGTTACGACCTACTAAATCGATGTGTTAACTATCTCTGTTATTTAATCCCGAATTTTGCACCTTGACTGCACAGGACATAAATCCTTCAATCTCCCACTTGTCCTTAAGACAAGTGTGCAAATCCATTCCCTTGTCACTTAATGTCTTGATGTGAACGTAAGGTAAGAAGTCTAGTCATCCTTACAATGTTCATATCTTTTCTTGATCCCGAATTGGATTGTTAAGACAAATGATTATCCAATAATCCATTTGAGCACGACCATGCATTTCACAATCCCAATTCTACAAGAGGCCCATAAGACAACGATCCCTGTAAGGAGGACAATTCCCGTCTTGTGCATTCATGAATTCCAACATGATTTTCAATAATTCGGATGTATCAGTTATTGCCTTCTGTTACGCAGACGTTAGGAGTAATCACAGATTATCAATCCTCATGTCGTTATTCATAACCACTCAGGTTTGAGAAATGGTTCAAGATAGTTTTATGAGAGTCTAATATGACTACTTGTTCTTAAAGAACTCTCATGGTGGGTCTGACCGATCATGAATTCCCAATTCATATCTATGCAAATGATCCTTGACATCCCATGTCTCCAGCTCATGAAACAGGCACTGAGATCAACTTGCAATCTAATCATCACCGGTTATTAGAATCTAATTCTAACACCTAGATTAGGGACAAATAACCACAAAATACAGTTCACACAATAGGGTTTCATTATCCAAGACATCGTATCGTCTTGATAACCTATTTGGATATTTGTGTTATATTATTTTGGATTAATATTCAAAGTCATACAGAAAATTGAATAGAACCAAAATCATTGTGATAAATGTACAGAAGTATGTTTTAATCATGAACATCATTTCATAATCTAAAACAATGAAGTTAATCATCTCCGAAGCGCTTAATGCCTATCGAAGATGTGACTCTCGTGCTTGACCCAATCAAGCGGCTTAGTCAACGGATCAGCGACATTCTCATCTGTATGAACCTTGCATATGCTAATATCACCATCATTGACCCATTGTCTAATAATGTGATATTTGCGATGTACATGTTTAGACTTTTGGTGTGACCTTGGCTCATTGGCTTGGGCGATGACTCCATTATTATTACAATAAAGAGCCAACGGTTCAGCCTCCGTAGGCACAACGCCAAGCTCAACCATGAACTTGCATATCAAAACAGCCTCCTTCGCAGCTTCCAAACCTGCGATGTACTCTGTTTTCGTTGTAGAATCTGCCATAGTGCTTTTCTTAGCACTCTTCCAGGTCACTGCTCCTCCCTTGAGACAGAAGAGAAATCCTGATTGGGATTTAGAACCATCTTTGTCGATCTGGAAGGACGCATAAGTATAACCTTTCACAATCAACTTTTCGAAAACACTTCCAAAGCCAAGTCTTTACAGACTCCAGCAATGGAATGTCATTTTCAATTATCAGTATGTCATCAACATACAGGACCAAGAAGAAAATTTTGCTCCCACCGAACTTCTTGTATACACAAGGTTCTTCTGTGTTTCTGATAAAACCAAACCTAGTTATGGCTTCATCAAAACGCAGATTCCAGCTCCGGGATGCTTGCTTCAACCCATAAATGGATCTTTTTAACTTGCAAACCTTCCCAGCGTTCTTAGGATCGAAAAACCCCCTCAGGTTGTGTCATATACACATCCTCTTCGAGAACCCCGTTCAAGAAAGCGGTTTTCACATCCATTTGCCAGATCTCATACTCATAATGAGCTGCAATTGCTAGGAGTATCCTAATGGATTTAAGCATGGCATTTGGTGAGAAAGCTTCATCAAAGTCAATTCCTTGAATATGCCTGTAACCTTTTGCCACCAATCTAGCTTTGAAAACTAGAAAGTTTCCATCCTTGTCCGTCTTGATCTTAAAGATCCATTTGCACCCGATAGGCCTAGCTCCATCCAGTAAATCGACCAAGTCCCAGACTTGATTATCGGACATGGAATCCATTTCGAATTTCATGGCTTCTTGCCATTTGCTAGAATTTGGACTCGTCATTGCTTCCTTGTAAGTGGTGGGTTCTTCACTTTCAACAAGGAAAATGTCACGGCTTTCCGTCGTATAGATTGAAATATATCTATTCGTCTGAAACCTGACTCTATCAGACCTTCGAAGGGTGGATTCAGGTTCAACCTCTTGAGTTGCCTCTAGAGTTGAATCTGGAGATGTTTCCAAAATATCTTGGATGGATTCTAAATCCCTATCCACATCCATTGGAGCTGTTTCCAAAACATCATGGATGGATTCCAAATCTATCCTATCCACACTCCAATTGTTGCTCATCTTGAATTTCTTCGAGATGGACTTTACTCCCACTTGTCTCTTTGGAAAGGAATTCCTTCTCCAAAAAGACACCATTTCGAGCAACAAATGCTTTGTTCTCAGTTCGGTTATAGAAATAATAACCCTTTGTTTCCTTTGGATAACCCACAAAGAAAACGTTGTTTGATTTGCGCGCAAGCTTATCGCCAAGTAACCTCTTTACATAAGCTTCACACCCCCAAACCTTGAGAAAAGACAACTTGGGACCCCGTCCCATCCATAGTTCATGTGGTGTATTTTCAACGGCTTTTTGACGGAGTATTCTTCAGTGTGAAAGCTGCCGTCTCGAGAGCATATCCCCAAAAAGAAATAGGAAGATTGGCGTGACCCATCATTAATCTAACCATATCTAATAAGGTTCGATTCCTCCGTTCAGACACACCATTCCATTGTGGTGTTCCAGGCGGAGTTAGTTGTGAAAGTACTCCACAACCCTTTAGATGTTCATCGAACTCTAGGCTCATATATTCGCCTCCTCGATTCGATCGAAGAGCTTTGATTTTCTTGCCTAGCTGATTTTCAACTTCATTCTGAAACTCTTTGACTTTTTCAAAAGATTCAGATTTATGTTTCATTAAGTAAATATATCCATATCTACTCAAATCATCAGTAAATGTAATGAAGTAGCTAAACCCAACTCTTGCAGTCGAACTCATTGGTCCACATACATCTGAGTGTATTAGACCCAATAGCTCACTGGCTCGCTCTCCCTTTCCTAGAAAGGGTGACTTTGTCATTTTGCCAAGTAAACATGATTCGCAAGTATCAAATGACTCCGAGTCAAATGAGTCCAGAATCCCTTCTCTAAGAAGTTTCTGAATGCGTTTCACATTTATATGGCCTAATCGACAATGCCATAGATATGTGGGGTTAGAATCATTAGTTCTAGCCTTTTTGTTATTGATGGTGAGTATATGTTTGTCAAAATTTAGCAAATAAAGCCCATTATGCAAACGGGCGCTAAAATAAAATACATCATCTTTTAAAACCGTATAAGAACCATTCTTAATATGCATATCAAAACCTTCCATATCCAATATAGAAGGAGAAATGATATTTTTGTTTATACTAGGAACATAATAACAATTGTTAAGTTCTAGTTCAAGGCCCGAGGGCAACGACAAAACATAAGTTCCTACAGTCAAAGCAACCACCCTGACCCCATTTGCGACTCGTAGGTTCACCTCATCTCTAGCTACCTTCCGAGGTTGTTTTAGTCCCTCCACATTTGAACAAATGTGAGTACCACAACCGGTATCCAATATCCAATCAGAAGTAGTTGTAGCTAGATTGATTTTAAGAACGAAAACATTTGAAGTCATGGAAACCATTCCATACTTCAGGTCTTCCTTAGCTTTGGGCAGTTCCTCTTCCAATGTCCCTTTTGTTGGCAATGGAAGCACTGATTATCCGCAGCTAAGGACGACTTCTTAGCGGCCAATCGTTGCTTAGGCTTAGGCTTGGTCACACCACCCTTGCCTTTCAACAGGTTGCCCTTTGAAGTGGCCCCTTTCTTTCCCCTCCCGACATTAAGCACTTGCTTTTTGGGAAGTCCTGGAATAGACGTCTCCGAGACGCATTCCTTCTTATCATGCCTGAGAACTATTCTCAGGTTGCGATGACTCTCCAGGTAATTGTTTGGTCCAACCAAACGTTCGCTGTCTAGTATCGACTTTGGGTAAAAAGTTGACTTGTTTTCATTGGCCATTGCTACAAAACAGAAATAATATGCGAAAATTTAGTACATTTATCAATAAATAACTTAATCAATTTCCAAAATAGAAAAGTTATCTAATATTTTATTCATCCTCTAAGGTGCCCCTATGAATAAAATAATTCCAAGATCCTCAATTTACCCTAATGTGACCAAGCTTTGGCTTGTCAACCACACTAGTCAAAATAGGTAAGCAATCCTTGCTAATTATGTCCAACATAACTCTCGGTTGATAGGCATATATAATATGGCTATCCCTTTGCCCCGATATGTAAGGACTCCTTACTCATATCTTTGAGGGAACCAAAATAGTCTTGTAAATCTCTTCTTAGACTTACCCGCAATAACTCAAAATTAAAATAATGTCATGCTTTGGCGATGTCCATTATAAATGATCGAAAGTGTAATGGGTGAACCTTATTTGGGAGGGCATAAACTCAATATTTCCTTGGGACAAGATTTAATAAATTGTTTTAATATATGTGAACTAATAGTTATATTAAAACAAAATAATAAATCATACATGCGATAATTAAAGCAATAAATCTAATTTAAGCAATAATTAAAGCATTAAATAAATGATCCTAGTATGGCCCCTAAAATAAAATAAAAATCTAATCTTCAAAATCTCCCACTTGAATCGCGATCTCCTCCAAGGCTCCGCTCTTCAAGCTTTACATTTTTGTAACTGTACTTAGAAATTTAAACTTAAAGCTAATGCAATAAAATAAATTACATAAATACGACGGTTTTACATACCATATTTAGGTTACAAAAATACAAACGGTGCACATACCATATTTTGGGCCATACTAGATCATACATAAGATGGGTGACTCATAGAATATAAAAATATATTCAAAAGCCATATAATAAACAAGTAGATCAATTATCTAATAATTGAAATAAAATAAAATTATATGCTAATGAATTAAAGATAAGTTTCATGTAAAGATCTACTTTTAGAGCATATTTACACTAGTCAAATCACATAACCAATGAATGACACATGTGTAAAACCAATAATAGTACCAGATCCTTTACGACCACTAACACATAGAACGATTAAATAGTGGTTCTAGGTATTAAAAGTTTCATGCTTTTGCTTAAAAAATATAATAATGCACCAAATACATCTCATAATCAAGACATCATTACAAACATCTATAAACTTGCTGGTATCTGAGGTAATCTAAAACATGAAACTACTGCATAAGTCTTTGAGACTTATGCATAAATCATAGCAAAGATAAAACAACAAAAACGCAAAGCAATTTCTTTTTTTTGAATATGAAACTGATCATATAAGCACATAGATCTAACGACTTAATTTAATCGTCAATCTCTCGCATAGGAAAAGCAATCACGATCAAAAAAAAATTGCAATATACATGATTCAATCACAGCAGAAATTTGCAACACAAAACGAACCATTAAAACACATAAAATAAATATTGTAATGATCTCATCACTACCAATAATACAACAGCGAGATAACAAAACCATAAACGCTTATATTTTCATGTTTCAAGGTTGATATGAAGTGATCTAATTAACCCATTAATTAGGCTCTGATACCACTGTAGGATCTAGTTGGAATGATCTAATCATAAAAGCGGAAGACAACTAGAAACAGGAATCTTAACGGGTCATTAAATACACATAAATATACCTCTTGATGCGTGCCTCGTTGATCGATTAAATATCTATATGTGCGAATTAGGATTCCAAGTGTAATCCCTCTACCGTAGTCCACGCAACAATCGACTTGATCAATCCAAACACGTTCGTTAGCTAGAACGAGCACAAGGAACCGTTCCTTGGGCTATGGAGGTGCTTGGTTGTTTAGAGAGAAAATATGAGAGAAGGAGGCTGTCTGTTGAAACATGTAACCTAGTTACATCCTCCTTCTCTTCTATTTAAACTGTAGAGTTCACATGTAGTAGGCTAACCCTAGGTAGCCCCACTTATCGTTCTCTCTTACTAATTAACTAATGCAACTCTTAGGTCCATTAATTAATTATTGATCCATCGATTACTTAAGCGTGTGACCCGTTAGGCCCATCGCATTTAGTAGTTGGCCGACTCATATCGGTCCAATTATCGTAAGCGGTCTCTAGCTAAACGTTACGACCTACTAAATTGATGAGTTAACTATCTCTGTTATTTAATCCCGAATTTTGCACCTTGACTGACAGGACATAAATCCTTCGTCCTTTTCATGATTGGGTGCATAACTTATGTCAAGAACTTTTGCATAATATCTCAGTGCCAACAAGTATATATAGGTGAATACGAAGGGTAAATATATTTTTTCAAGAGACCCCTTCTCTTGATTAGCTAAAAAATAATGAGTGGACGAGTTAGTATTAGGAAAACTCGACTGGTTGCGGACTTGCGGTGCGTGTTTATGGGATCACGAAGATGAGATCCTTTGACCCTTTTTTTTTTCGTGAATCTTGGTATACAGATTCCAATGTGGTTGCGGTAGAATTAATATGTTTTCTTCATGCTTTCAAGTTACCGCAACAACATGATGACTAACCTTATTTGAAAACCACTTTTGAAAGTGACTATGTGAAAATTGTTAAATGGATTTAGGAGAAGGACTCAAGACCATGAGCTCATTGGGAGGTTTTCGTGAGATTGATTGATGTATTTTCAGCCTTGATGGTTTCGATACACATCAAATTGTTAGGGAAAAAAATTCATACGCAAATCAATTGGCAAAATTAGGTGCAAATGGAACTAGTGATATATACTTGTGGATGTAATGGGGTGTGAGGGCTCTAAAGGCCTAAGGATTTGTTGTGTTGTGATTTGACAATGAGTTGCCTGATTAATAATATTTAATTTGTTGTTAAAAAAAACAAAGGTAAATGCTTATAATAATAAGGAAAATTGGTATATAATCCAAACATTACTTAAGTTGCAGATAATAATTCGAACTTGCATTATAATCCCAACTATTAACTTTGTTATAGTCTATGCATCCTAGGTAACGAAACTTATGTTCTCCGTTAGTATTGCCTTAACCATGTGATTTTCTTTCCAAAAATTTTTGGAACTGACTTTCATATATTTTACAAATCATATTTTTGTATTTAAAATTTTTTTCATTTTCTGGAATACCTACAACTTTGTGTTGTCTTCCTCATGGCCATTCTCATTTTCCTAGCAAGTTTGTGCGCTATGACGAATGAGGAAGGGGAACTTGAAGAACGAACAACAAAGGGCCTGCACAACAATTATGAAAAGAGAGAAAGGGGATGGATGAGAGGATTTTTAAGAAGGGGATGGATGAGAGGATTTATAAGAAGGGGATGCATTTTAAATAGTGGAATGATATTAAGATAACAAAATTATTTTTGATTTTTTTTTCACATGGTCAATGACTCAACGCAATACTAATAGAGAACATAATTCCGTCACTTAGGATCCATAAACTACAACCAAGTTAATAATTAAGATTATACATCAAAATTTCAAAAGATGAGATTATTATGTGCAGATCGAGTAAAGTTTAGATTATTTCCAACTAATTTTCCTAATAAAAATGATGAAGATAATATTGCTAAACGTAAATCCCAAATTACTGAACGTAAATTTTTTTTTCTTAAATGTCCCTAACCTAACTCATGCCTATCATCTCATCTTCTACTCAGTTCCTCTCTCTCCTCTCCTTTCTCTCACTGCCAAAAAAATTGATTGATTCATTAACATTGTAATATACAAAGTAAATTAATTGAGCTAAGGAAAACATATTAAGCAAAACAAGTCCATGTGAGCCTCTTTTTTTTTTTTTTTTTTTTTTTTTAATTTTCTCCTTCATGTTGCTTGTTAGGGGTGAGCACAACCGGGTACCCACAGGGTATTGCACTACCCGGAATTGGAATTGGATCCACCGGATACCCACCGGCCCCATGTCAAAAGCCAAATTTGTATTTTTCAAAGATCAAATGGGAGAAATCAGATAAAAAAAAACTGAAAGACATATTTATTAACAAGACTTGATTAGAGGGTAAGCTAGTATAAAAATAAAAAGAAGAGAAAATATTACATGTAAAGCGAAGAAACAGGCCATCACCAACAACATAAACGTAAATATTATAACCATCTGATGACATCTGAAGAACTTTAAGGTCTTAGGGAAATAACAAATTCTTTCAAGGGAGGAAGCAAGGACAGGGGAGAGAAGCAGGGACACTAACCAAAATATAGAATATTTGGAACTAGAATTAGTTTTATACTGGGTACCTAATTGGTTCCGGTTCTTAAAATCCAAGAATTGGAATTGAAATTGGTTCATACCAGTTCCAATTTTTAGGAACCGGAATTGGAATCGGTAGACCGGTTCCGGAATCCTATTTTTAGGAATCGGAATTGGAATTAGAATTGGTAGACCGATTCCGGTTTCGAATCCACCGGTTCCGAACCAATTCCGGTTCCTGTACTGGATACCCGTAATTTCTGCTCACCCTATTGCTTGTAATGGTTTCATGTCGATGATTTTCTCTTCCGCCAGCAAGTTACGACGGTGCCGCATCGCCTTCCTACCGCCCGCCCGACATTCATCACCAACCATCTCCCACAAACCCTGCCACCACCACCAACCACCTCCCAGCGACCCATCACCACCACAATCCACCCCCTCTTTCTCCGATCTCCTCATCCTTTATTTGGAAACAAGCCAGGTTCTCATTTCTTGTAGATTGTTCCGATTGAATTTTTGGATCAGTCAAGTTATAGAAATCTATGGATGTTACCAATTTTATTCTTCAAACCAATAAGAACAAAATAAAACGAAGGAACTTCATTTCATTTACAGTCATTTTGTTTCAAACTGATTGGTGCATCAAATTACAAGCCATGGAGGCAATGATGACCGATAGGGTTGGAAGTTTAGAATTGGAATAAAGAGAATTAAGGAGAATGACATTTTAGTTAACAAGGGTGTTTTGGACAATATTGTATACAAAAAGATTTGCGTTTAGTAGATTGGGATTTACGTTAAGCAGTTCCGTAATAATAAGAGTAATAATTTCCCTAATTAAGCATTCAATAATATCAGGTCCATAGATGGAATAGATCTGTGCAACGGTACGATTTGGGTTGTGCTGGTCCATTCATTAAATGGGCTGGTCGGGTTGGATCAAACATGTTTGTGGGTGGGTCGGTTAACTCCGGCCTATTTTGGCCCGTTTTAAATTGTAAAGTGTTTTTTTAATAAAAAAATATAGTAGGTCGGCCCATTTATGATCCGGTATGAGCAGTCTTCTTTTTAAATGGGCCAACCCATTTACACTCGCCCATTTACATTCGTAAACAGACTATGACCCGCTGGGCAAGGCCGGGTCAGGCTACAGGGTCTTAAGTCCGGCCTCATTTGCTCAAAACCCGGTTTGTGCTGGTCCAATTTTGCGAGCTGGATTACACATTAACTTAAGGGCCTAATGGATTTCATCCCAAGCTCGGCCCATTTATTTGGAAACCCTAGGGTTTATAACTTTATACGGCTGAGTGATATATTATCTCACCACTACATCAAAACTAGGGCTTCTCTCTTATTTTGCCGTCCGTTTTCACAAACTGAGAGTGAGAGAGAGGAGAGAGAAAACGAAAATCCATAGCAATGGCACCCTCAAAGCAAAAGACTCCAAGAGTGACGAGAAACCCAGAACTCGTTAAGGGTATTGGGAAATTCTCTCGATCAAAAATGTACCACAAGCGTGGTCTTTGGGCTATTAAGGCCAAAAATGGTGGTGTTTTCCCTAAACACGCTCCTAAATCTGCTGAAGCTAAACCTGCTGAGAAAGCACCTAAGTTCTACCCTGCTGATGATGTTAAGAAGCCTTTGATTAACAAGCGCAAACCTAAACCCACCAAGCTCAGGTGAGTTTGTTTTCTTTTCTTTTTTTTTTTTGAAATTTTGTTGGATCTGGGATTGTGAATTTTAGGGGTTTATTGAATGTGGTATTTATTTATGTATGTGGGTTTTGATATTTTTGAAATGGGTTTTGATAAAAATGTGACTTTTATTTTTGTGCAGAGCTAGTATTACTCCAGGTACAGTTTTGATTGTGCTAGCAGGAAGGTTTAAAGGAAAGAGAGTTGTTTTCTTGAAGCAGCTTTCTTCTGGATTGCTTCTTGTTACTGGTGAGTTTTATTGATTTAATTTTGTGATGAAATGTTTTTAGTTTGTGATTGATTGATGGTATTTCCGAAATGGTGCTTTTGTGAACTCGGGTGTTCTATGTTGTTGGGTGTGTTTATGTTTATCTTATCATGATTTATGATCTTTGGGGTATTAGTGGGCACAAATGGAATGAACTGAAATCAAAATTATGGTTATATAAGTGCTCAATGTATTTAAAAGATTGAATTTAAGCAAGGGACTAGCTAGTCTCAGAATTTCAATTTATGTGCTGAGTGTTGGTATGTATGATGATTTTTTAAAAGCGCAATTTGGTTAAAACCACCTAACATGTTTCAAAATTTGTCCAGTACTGAAACGTTACTATTTGGCGAGTACCACCTTAAATGTTTATTCCGCCGTGGAAGTCACACCTTAATTGATTTTCCGGGCAAATCCAATTTTTTTCTGACCATTTTACCCCCACGTGTGAGTCACGTGACAACTTACATGAATTTTTTTTTTTTTTTTACTGAATGTTTATTATGTTTTTTCTGACCATTTTTTTTACATGAAGAATTTTTTTTACATGACCATTTCTTTTCTTTTTATTTTTCCTTTTCTTTTTTAGCCTTTTTCTTTTCCCTTCTCTCTCTACAATGTCCTCACCAGTCCTCTCTCTCCTCATCTCCGACCACCTCCTTCACCCCAATCTCCCCACACAAATATGAAACCCCCACATCACCACCCATAACCATTTTCAGATCTTGTTTGGTTTCCGTTTTTTTTTTTTTGTTTTTTGTCATATCTCTATCCATTTCAGCTTCCTTACCATCTAAACCATCACCACCCACCAGGCCACCACCATTTTTGAACCCCACCAGAAACCACCACCACCTTCACGAGCCTCGACCTCCACCCACCATCTGCCTATACATCAACCTGTTGAAATAATATTCTCGAAGAACCCATGCTATAGGTTGGTATACCAGCCACAATCACCATTTTCCTTGGCAAGTTAGCAAATTTCTTCTTTAATTGCACTACACCTCCAAACTTAACAACCTCAACTTCATTATCATTTGGCTTTATAATACTAGTATCCTTTTCTTTGATTTGTGCAAGAACAATTTTGGGTTTGATCTCGAAATAATCGGCCAAATCATGAGTCCCAACATTAATTAAGATGGTGACCAAATGAAAATTAAAAAATACCCAACCAAAATTCGCACAAAGAAAAACAACGAGGATCTGTAAAAGGGTGTTCTCCGACCATGACAGTCTGTCGAGCTCGCAATTGTTGAACTTGTGGTAGCTTGTGAGGCAGTGAACTGATTGATAATGGACTGGTGAGGACATTGTAGAGAGAGAAGGGAAAAGAAAAAGGGTAAAAAAGAAAAGGCTAAAACATAATAAACATTCAGTAAAAAAAAAAAAAAAAATTCATGTAACTTGTCACGTGACTCACACGTGGGGGGTAAAATGGTCAGAAAAAATTAGGATTTGCCCGGAAAATCAATTAAGGTGTGACTTCCACGGCGGAATAAACATTTAAGGTGGTACTCGCCAAATAGTAACGTTTCAGGGGGTACTGGACAAATTTTGAAACATGTTAGGTGGTTTTAACCAAATTGCGCTTTTTAAAAAGTCATTTCCGGAAACTCAAATGTTTTTTGCTATTTGGTAGGTGTGTGCTTATCTTATTATGGCTTTGACATTTCTGTGGGCTGAGACCTGAAATGATATGAACGAAAATCAAAATCACGGTGGTAACTGGTGATATATGAGCTAACATTTGTAGAAGTTTTAATGCTTTCATGGCTAGCACATTTCGTAGAGCTGGTTTTCCAGGAAGGTGTGTTTTTTATTATACAGGAGTACCAGTTTGTATAAGAAGAAAGAAATGTTTTAACACCTTGTATACACAAAAAAATGTGTTATATATGGCAAATAATTGCAATTAAACATTGGGTATGGCAGCAGGGAAATTGGGATACTAGTTCTAGGTTTCTAGCTAGGTGCTATTTGCATCATTAAGGTAGAAAGCCCGTCGTTTCTCTTGTGCTACCATATTCATTCAAGCTTGTTTGTTTTCGCGTTTTCACGATCTGCCTTCCTATCTTCATTTCCTTGGTGATCATTCAGCTTTCTTCTGCATTTGTCCACAACATCCTTTTGCTTTGCATAACTTGCGCTCTCCTTCTTTAGCTTACTGTGGTAGTACGGTCATGTCCATTACAGCATAGTTGTGATACAAGCTATTGTTTTGCCTTAATGATTGTCAGTTATGTGATAACTGTGCAGCTATGTGGTTTACAATTGGTATCTTAACATTTGTCGGAAAGGTAGAACACGGAATGTGGTAGTTTAAGGTTTTCATTTTCTAACAGGAAACTGAAGATCCATGTTCTTTATAGTGTAGCTAAAAATAAGCTTATCATTGATTGATTTGCCTTCATGGTGTTCAGTGATAATTGTGTACTTCTGTGGTTTACCGTGGGTATCTTGCCATTTGTTGGCAAGGTAGAACCAAGAATGTGTTTCTTTTTCAAGCAAATTGAGAAGATGTGTTTGTGACAGGTCCTTTCAAGGTCAATGGTGTCCCTCTAAGGCGTGTGAACCAAGCCTATGTTATTGGCACCTCAACCAAGATTGACATCTCTGGTGTCAATGTGGAGAAGTTCGATGACAAGTACTTCGCTAAGAAGGTCGAGAAGAAGAACAAGAAGGGTGAAGGCGAGTTCTTCGAGGCTGAGAAGAAGGTTGGTTGTTCTATTCTACTTTGCCTGACCCTCCCCTGGGTGGTGCATATATATTGATGTTCATTTCATTGTTTCTCTGAATTTGTACCTGTCTTTTGACCCCTTTATCATCTTCAAATGTACAGGACGTAAATGTTCTTCCACAAGAGAAGAAGGATGATCAGAAGGCCGTCGATCTAGCATTGATGAAAGCTATTGAGGGCGTGCCAGAATTGAAAGCTTACTTGGGTGCAAGATTCTCACTTAAGTCAGGCATGAGGCCTCATGAAATGGTCTTCTAAGGGATCAAGTTATAGGGATTTTGTGGCCTTAATTTTGTCTGTTTTACTTGACTGTTTTGATGCTGTCAGTAGCCTCTGTACTCTCATTACTGTTTGGCAATTGACATTATTGCTACATATTTTTAGGCAATGGAATATGTGAGGGATTTTTCTTCACCTTGTTAGTAGTTGTTAGCTCCTTGAGATTTTGCCTTGGCTTGTATTACATAGAAAGTGTTCAATATTAGGGTATAATGACTATTCTGCCTCTCTGCTGTCAAAATTGTTTTAGGGTTTTCTATTCTGATGCTGGTCGATGGCTGGATTTGGTTTCGGGGCCTGGATGTTTTGCATCTAGTATGGCAGTACGGTCACTTTGTTTCCTTTGTTCACTAAGGAAGTGCAGACCTTCTATTCTTTAGCCTTTTGTGCGCGTAATGTGTATGGTCTTTTGACTCATCTTCATAGCGCAACTAACGTCTCTGAAATTGTGTTCTAGACTTCTAGGCATTGGAGGAACTTGCCGTATCTTTTATTATTAACCAGTCTTGTGTTCTTAAACCAGTCTTGGTTTTGTAGGTATCCATATCATAGTGAACTCCTAGGCAAGCCAAATCCAATGACTTAAAAAAAAAAAATAAATAAATAAAAAAACACTTAAGACGTTTTACCCTTACCTGCCCAAGGGAAAGAGATCCTTTGATGGAGTAAAACCTGAATTCAATCAGAGATGGGGTTTGAATTTGTCGCTAGTTATGGTTTAAAGAGATTAGAAGCTTTTTTTTTGTGTGGTTGAAGAGATTAAGCTGAAATTGATGAAAAAAGCATAATTGGGAATTTGGGATCTCACCTGATTTATAAGTGTTGGATGGAAGAAGGACTAGGGTTAATGTCCTATTCTTTTTGTTGTCTCTATGTTGCATTCCGTTCCGCGTCGTTCCGTTCTGCATTCTATACTTCATTTTGTCTCACATTTTGTTTTATTATTCGCGTCATTCCGTTTCGTTTTGCACCATTCCTTTGAATAGAACAATGCCTTAGAGAGAGAAGCTCTCAGTTCTCTCTAAAACTCTCTTTTCAAATTCAGTTTTAGTGGGAGTTTTGTGCTTGAATGCATTTCACAAACACATAGAAATTTGTGTTGACCTTAACCAAAGCTAGGCTAGAATTTCACTAACAAACCGAACTTTACGAAATGAATATATGATCTTACAATATAACTATAATAAAATAAACTTTAGGAAGAGTCGGTCTCTTATTTCACAAAAGTTTTTACGTTTGAAAAACACAAAAAACTACATTAAGAATCATTCACAACTTACAAAAAGGAAAAAAAGAAAGAAAACCAAAAAACAAAAATTAGTCGATGACTTGATGCTAGTAGTCAACGAAGTATACTACAAAGAAATGAGTACTACTACAACAATATAGGGAAGAAGTCCATATCATATCATATTCACCGTTGAAAACCTACGTTTAACAGCCAATTAAATACCAAATCAATGGATTAGCAAAAAAAATACCAAATCAATGAGGATAAACCGGTCTGAACCGGCTGAGTCAAACATTTTTCCCGGTTCTTCATCGTCTTCATGAATTCAATCAAAAATCCAAAAAATCCACCCATTAAATAAAGCTTTGTGTTTTTTCTTTTCTTTTTCCCCCTAAATTTTCATCAGAAATCAGTTGCTTGTTTATGGGTGCAAAGAGGGGTTTTCTATTAAAACAACGTGCTCCCTTTTGTCACTTTCCATTTCTCTCTCATCTTTGTCGTTGAAAATCAATCCCCATTGTTTTCCCTTATTTGTTCAAATATTTAATTCCATATTGGATTGATTATTGAAGTGGCTGTTCAAAACAAAGTTACTGTGAGGTTTATTATTCCTTAAAATTTACGCGTAAATTCGAAATCCCTGAGAGTTCTGGTTCTGGGTCTTCAAGCATCGATTTTGCTCTGTTTGCCTTTCTGGGTACCAATTATTTCATTTGTCTGGTGAGTTTACATATTTAAATATGAACACTTTGTTTAGTTGCTCAATCCAATTGCTAAATTTGTTCTTTTATCAATTTGGGAAAATTAAATTCTGCTCCAATTTGGGTGATTTTTATTTATTGGAGATAATGCCTAATTGCTGGTTGCTGAGTATGCTTGGTGGGTTTACAGATTATATTGGTTATGTTTGAATAATTTTGCATCAATTTCTTAGCAATTTTAATTGGGTTTATGTGGATTGTTCAACTTCAACCTTGTGTTTCTTTCTTTACCTCTTTATCTCATCCTAGATTTGGGATTTACACATATCTGTCATTGTGATCTTGAAAGTTGGTTGCTTTGAATCTAAAACAGTATTACAATTGCACATTTAATAACCAGCTGATTTATGGAACTGAACCCAAAATGCGTGCTTGAAATCGGAATGAAATGATTGATCTTTTGTTTTTGATGATTGTTCTTTTGTCAGGTTCTTGTTTATGAGGGTCTGAAGTAGGCAGCAGCTACTTTCTGCAAAGGGGTTGTTTTTCGTCGAATATTGGTCAGGGATTGAAGCACCCTAAGCTGTTGTCTTTGATCTTAACTAGGCATTTTTAGTGAGTTGCTTCAGTTGGGGTAGCATTCTTTGCCATTTCAAAATTTTCAAGGTTCTGTTTTCATTGAATCATGAGATTGTGAAGTGCTATTAAGTCTGTTTGGAGGACTTGTACAAGCATGAAGTCGATATTCAAGTGGGTCCTCTTATTATGTTTGATTTTGGTAACCCTGGGTGGATACGTCAGGGCGGAGTCTGGAAAGGCAGGTCATCAGAGGTTAAGAGTAGCACCATTGAAGAACTTCAAAAATGATGTTACAGAAGGCACTGGTACAAAAGATGTATTTAGTTCAGAGAGCACTTCTGGCACTTTTGATGAGGGAAATAGAGGCAACAGCAGAGTTTCAGTGATGACAGTTGCATTGTTTACATTAGCAATGGCTGCTGCCAGTGGTTTCGGAGCTGTGCCATTCTTCTTTGTGGAGCTTGATCCTCAGTGGGCTGGGTTGTGCAACGGTATGGCAGCGGGGGTGATGTTGGCTGCAAGCTTTGATCTTATACAGGAAGGGCAAGATCATGGTCATGGGAGTTGGGTCGTTTTTGGGATATTATCTGGTGGTATATTCATTTCGATTTGTAAGAAGGTGAGGTTCTTTTTCTCTTCTTAGTCCCTTTTTATCGTTTTCATCTTCTTAAATGCCCCTAAGAATTTAGAATTTCCACTGGTCATGTTAATGGCTATTACTCTTCGTTCTTCCGTTTTGCTTGTAATTAGATAGGTATCTGGTAATATTGTTGAATTATGTCTTCAAAGTGAAGAGAAGAAACAATATGTTTTCCGAAATTATGGTATATTTGCATGAACCTTGTTCTTTCTTCATACAACTTGGACATGTTGAGATTTAGGGAATGAGTTAAACTGTACTATCTGTTCACCCTTGAATTGCTTTTGAGGCTGCATAACCTTACTTTTGAATGTTAGGGTATCTTGAACACCCTTTCTTAATCTTAACAATTCAATGATTAATAACACTGAGTGGGTAGCTGACATCTATTCCAGAGTTCACTAGTTCGAGACCTTGAGCCGTTGGTGGGTTTCTTGGCCGTTAACTGCAGGACCCGCGGGATTAGTAGGACAAATCCCAGGCACCCATGTTATCTAAAAACAACTATGTGATTTGTTGTAGGGGCTGTAGTGGAGGTTAGATCCAGAAAGTAGAAACACCTGGATGTAGAAGTTAGGTAATGAAGACAATATGTTGACCCACTCTGAACATGAGATGCTTCTGATCATTATGCGAGTAATTAATACAGTTTGTTGAAGTGTTCAAATCAAGCTGCATGGTGCAGTATTCAGATTTTGAATGTGTTTGAATCCCTTGATGTTCTAACCAATATCAACTTATTGCATCCAGTTGCTTGATCAATATGGGGAAGTAAGCATGCTGGACATAAAAGGTGCAGATGCTTCAAAAGTTGTTCTAGTAATTGGTATTATGACTCTGCATGCCTTTGGGGAGGGTGCTGGCGTTGGCGTCTCGTTTGCTGGCTCAAAAGGTTTAACTCATGGCCTCTTGGTGACGTTGGCTATTGCTGTTCACAACATACCAGAAGGGTTGGCTGTAAGTATGGTGCTTGCTTCAAGAGGGGTTTCTCCCCATAATGCAATGTTGTGGAGCATACTTACATCATTGCCCCAGGTACTATACTCTATTTCTATTCCTACGTAAAGAAGCATTTCATAATCTCTTGTATTTACATCAAGATGAGCCTGAACTTGTAACATGCACATTTAGTTTTGTAGCTGCCAGTTGATCGCTTTTCTAAATTAATGTATTATAATCTGAATACTCATTGTTTTTGTTTCATTGACAAAAGAAAGATAGGAAGTACAGTGTCCAAGGAAGTAGAAAACTACAAAGTTTTTGGGTTGATAAAAATGGGGGCAGTGGCACTTGCTAGGAAGAGAAGTTTTACTTTCTCGATATGAAGTAACTTTCCTAGCGCCCCCCCCCCCCCCCCGCCCGCCCTAGGTAAGGGGAACTTTCTGTTGTCAAGCCGCATTTAGACACTTCTTCATAGGAAATACAATCTCCCCGTAAATGCAACTTCTGGAGTCAAAACAAACTACTACAAATTTAAATACTAATCATCCATTGGAAAAGGGGTGGGGGGTTAGCATGTGGAAACTTCCCATTGTGAAACATAGTTGGAGGCTTGGAGCTTCACATGGACTGCTGATGGTCAGCTAAATTCATGTAGCCGATGCAATTAGTATGTAAGGCTTGGTTAGCTAGTTAGAATGTGGGTCATGGCACTCTTGGTTTACTTTTTCTTTCGCAACTCTGTGGAGAACGTTTCTTATTTGGTTGCGGCCCTCCCTGTCCATCTATGGTAGAGTCTAATGCTTTTAGTTACTCCAATTAAAATTTGAAGTGCTTTAATCACATAAGGCAGCAGTTGGATCCACAACTGGGTGTTTTGTTTGTAGTTGTTATCGGACATCATGTATCTATAAGCTTAACATAGTTTGTTTTGAGCCACAATTACTAAGAATTAATTTAGAAAAGGGGCGGGAGGAAGAGGGGTATATGATGGGCACCTGTACAGGTGAAATGGTGAATGATATGGTATTTGTGTAGATACGGAAATTGATATGGTTGAAGGTTGGATATGCCTGTCCATGAAAGACTGAAATGTGCAACTAACTTTCAGCCATAAATTTGTTGTCAAAAGAGACGACATCAATCCCTTGTCCTGTTGTATTATGCCTGAAGATTGGCTGTATTGCTGGTGATGTTGTTTACTATGGTCTTATGGATAGAGGCTTGAGAATGTGGACAGTTTTGTACTGAAGGAACAAGTGAAATGTTCATCTAGTAAAATCTAGACAAGATATCCTATATGGCAGAAATAAAGTATTGTTCATGTAAGCAATTCTGAACGTCACTTATGCCTTGAACTTAGCGAACAAGATTAAGAATTATGCAGTAGTAGTAGTATCCAGATTGCTTAGTGGGTTTATTTTTCACATAGATCTTGTGAATTGGAAAGTTGTGGGGTGGGGTTGAGTTTGTGGAAAGTAGTAGGTTGTGAGACAATGTAGTCATATAATGAAGGTAGCAAACAACGATTTGATTGTGAGACTATCTAGATTTTTTTTTGCTCATTAAGGAAATTCTATCTAGATTTTGCATTCACTCATTTTTCCCAGTAATCTCTCTCTTGAATCTAGGCTTCAGAAAGGTATTGGTAGTTTTCTACTTGCAATTCTTGTTCTTTTGTAATGAGTATAAGAAGAAATGGAATCTGTGCAAGTGACTACAAAGTTATTTTAATGGGAGCATGACATGTGCAAACTAACTTGGTCTTTAACATCTGTCTGAACTGCAGCCTATTGTGGCAGTACCAGCATTTATGTGTGCTGATGCATTCAGCAAATTCTTGCCTTTCTGTACGGGCTTTGCTGCTGGATGTATGATCTGGATGGTTATGGCGGAGGTCCTTCCAGATGCATTTAAGGTGCAATTATCAAACTTCCTTTTTAGCTGAACATAAATTGAAAGTCGAGATATCTTTTGGGAGGCGATCATTTGATTGTTTTGATTCTGATAACAGGAAGCTTCCCCTTCTCACGTGGCTTCAGCAGCTACACTCTCTGTAGCATTTATGGAAGCACTGGGCACCATTTTTCAAAATTTCAGTAACAACTACAGGTGAGTAGTTTGCTAAAAATATTTTTTCTTTGGAATTCTTTTTGTCTGTCTTCCTGAGAACCTGCAAGTAGCTCTATGCTTTTATAATTTGTAGGGGTATTTGATGGAACTTGCCTATTAGGCTTTCATCGAGGTCCCAGTACCACCACGCAAAGGATACCTTGTAGTATTCTAATTACATCAATTCTCATTTGAAGTCACTTGGCTGTCATTTACTTGGTGCGTAATTGGTTTTAAAATTGTTCCTCTCCTTGCAGATCAGAAGATATTTCTGGTTTTGTCATCTCATTACTCTTTGGTCTGGGGCCATTGGTTGGAGGTATTGTCCTTGTTGCATTTGCTCTTGCATTCCGTCTCCAGCATGCGCTTTTGACGGGTATAGCTTGTGGCATTGCCTTTGTTCTGGGCGCCTGGCGGCCCGCTCAGCTACTTTTGTCATCGAAGATTGGGCTTCTTCCCCTGCTAATGCTGATTGCACTTGGAGCAACCTTGGTGCATGTTCTAACATCCAGCATCTTGAATGTTGTTAAACAAAAGAGGAATTCAGCAAATTCCTTGTTTGCTGTTAGTGGCTGCTCATTGAGTGCCCTAACTGTTCAGTCATTTTTATCGTGCACAGCAATAGCTTTCCATGCCTTGGCTGAAGGTCTTGCACTGGGTGTCGCAGTGCCAAAAGCTTACGGGGTTGGCAAGTATATTGTCCTTCCTGTGTCTCTACATGGACTAACTCGGGGAGCTGCTGCTGCAAGCTGCATCTTTGGGGCTACGCAAAGTTGGCACGGCTCCCTGGTAGCTGCCACACTGATAGGATTAGTGGGCCCGCTGTCAGCAATCGGAGCGATAGTTACTGGGATTGACTACAATGGTCTGGATCACTTGATGGTGATCGCTTGTGGGGGTTTACTCCCGATTTTTGGAAGCATACTTTCTAGAGCATTCAAGCTGGATCAACAAAAGAGTAGTATCGGGATGGTGGTCGGTTTAGGGTTTGCTAGTTTCTGTCTTATGTGTACAAAGTTGGTCTGCTTGCACACACCCTACTGCAATTCTGCACCTGAAGCTGTTAGATGATTTAAGTTTAATGCAGGGTGGAAATGCTTTTACCTGAAGTAAATATGACCTGAAGATACCCATTTTAGAAGATACCTGATGTGCAGAATAGGGAAGAGTCTATGTAAGAGCAAAGGTTGTGTATCATATTATTCAACTACTGATAGTTGATTCACTGAACACGCAAATTCTACAGCTCAAATATTATTCGAAACGAACATCAAGTTTTTGCTGCCTTTGGCTACGTAGTTTATTTACTGCTGCTAGATAATCCAACCTACAAATCCAGACAATCAAGTCGGAAAAACTAAATTCAAGTACGATCAATTGGTAATGAGCTACCCTTGTGTGCAATGATGTGGTGGTATAAATTCTGAGCTTAATCGAGGAAGGTAGTGAGCTACCCTTGTGTGCGATGATATGGACCATATGGACAAACAAGAAGGGGCACGGCGCAGTTCCCTGACCACCAAGGTAAGAATTCCACTAGCGGCATCTGTGACGTCTCTTATCCTTTATCCTCCTTCTCCCCAAATGCCTAGCCGCTAGCTCCTTGGCCTTATCCCGAGGTGGGCCAGCCTGAGAGTGTCCTTGTCACTTTACAAAAAAAGTAAAAAAAGAAGGGGCAAGGCGCAGTTCAAAGATATGGTAGGCATCAAAATGAAATAAGTTGTAAGATCTTTCTTTCTCTCCCCCAACCAAAACAAGGAGAGGTGAAAGGAAAGAGAAGGACAGAAAAATGAATCGAAGAAGCAAAAGTAACACTTGCTTAATGTATAAGGTGATGGTGTGGTGACAGTTCCCTTCATCAATAAGGCTTGCGATATGCACAAGACCTACGTAATTGGTCAATAAAACATGGTATTAGATCTTTAGAGAATGAAAGGTCAGAAATCATTTACATACTCGTATAAGTTGATGTTCTATACACGTGGAGTTGTGGACGTTATTTTCGGGTTTGATGTTCTTTGAGAATCCAAAGATAGTTCACAATGCTTAATAGTCTTAAAACAACCAATGTTATACCAAGTTTTCCGAGTGTGTGTGAGTGCACGCGCTTGGAAAATAAACCGCTGGATACCCACGGGCCGCAGGTAGTCCCACGGTGTAGTGGAGGTGTAAACGAGGCCAGCAGAGTCGAGAATCTCTATGCTCATGCTCGGCTCGTTTATTAAACGAGTATGAAATTGGTGCTTGTGCTCAACTCGTTATTATCAAGCGAGTTCTAACCGAGAGTTGACGGAGTATATTCGGCGAGCAATTCGCGAGTAGACTAGTTAGTTAGGTATTATAACCCATAGTACACTACACCAAAAAAGGCCTATGACAGCGGTTTCGACCGCTTTTGTCTCGAGCGCGGTAGTATGTCAAACACCTACGACAGCAGTTCCGTGCCTACGACAGCGGTTCTAGATCGACCGCTATCTTATATTAGTCAAAATTGACATTTGACTTGGATTGAACTTACAACAGCGGCCGTTGAACAACCGCTGTCCCCTTACGACAGCGGTCGTTGACCAACCGCTGTCATAAAGTTGACCTTTTTTTTTTTTTTTTTTTTTTTTTGCTTCTCCTGGTTTAGCCTTTGATTGAACATCGGAGTATGAGATACGGTTCATCTTTGCGCCAAATGTAGTAAATCAAATTTAAATATCCAAAATAAAATAAAAGACACCTCATTATTATAACAAGTAACATTGTTATAAATTTACCGACTCCACATACAATAAAAGTTTTAAGAGTCGATCAAGACTTAAACATTAAACTAAGTGCATTGAAGACTAGACTTATCATAATTTACACCAACTCGCTCTTACTTCATCATGCTCCATATGTGTATGCTCAGATATAGACAGCATTCCACTTCAGTCGATAGTATATCAATGCCTTGCTTTGTGCCTCTACTTCAATATTTCACACGCATTTGAGACCTGGAAATAAACATAACATTATCCTCTAAGTTCAATATAGGAGCAGTTGCTTTCATGTCATCATAACACCATACGTTTCAAATTCGAAGCTAGAAAAAACATTGATAAAATCACTTAGGAGCCATCGCTCCACGAGACATACATGCATGCGGCAACAAACATTGATAAAATCACTTAGGAGCAATGGCCCACATTTTTATGGATATGAGAAATCTGAGGTAATTGATAATCAAAATGTCTGCAACAAAGGAACCGAATGCTTAAAAGGATTTACATACCATAACCACTTCAAATTGCAGCTTCCATGAATCATTTCCTCAAACCAAACAAGCATTGAAGGATTGCAATCATCACAGCCCCACTGACTGCTGTAGCTTTTGCTGGTGAGAGAGAGAGAGAGAGAGAGAGAGAGAGAGAGAGAGAGAGAGAGAGAGAGAGAATATTGAATAGAAGAGGCTCAGATTCGCCATTGCTAATGCATGAGGAGATCACAGGATTACACCATGGCGGCAAAGCAACAAGAGCCTGATGGCATGCTACTGCCAAGCCAATGGTAAAACCTTCAGATTTCCTTTCATCCCATGCCAGATTGCTGACAATTAATTGAATCATCACAGCCTTCTTTTTTTTTATTTTTTTTTTGGGGGGGGGGGGGGTTTCCGTCCAACTCAGCTTCATTTCAATTAAAAACTGAATCTACCCTCTAAGGGTGTGTTCTTCACATTTCCACTCAGATCAGATAAGTAAAAGTCACTCACCCAGTCACATTAGATCATAAGAGGCTCAGATTCGCCTTTCATCAAGCATAAAGAGAAGACCAGCGAGCCATGCCATAGAGGCGAATAAAGCAAGCTCATAGGCTTGTAGCTGCACTGCCAATGGTCAAACTACCCTGGCATGAAAGCCTAAAAGATGCATGCTTGAGTAGTCAATGAACTAGAGTACAGAGGAATGAATCATCGCTGCCTCCAACATTTTTTTTTTCTTTTTCCTTTTTGATGCGGAGGGAGGCTCTTAGCCAATTCTCACGCATCCCAGTACTTCAAGTCCACAAATGATGTTACATGAACAAGTTATTAAACAAAGATGAGAAGAACAGAGCCAAAGCCAATAAAGGGCTGTTTATTTGATGTGCAGATCATTACTTACATAACATAATCATCAGCTTTGAGAGGAGGAGTGTGGGTTTCCCCTTCAAGCTGCATAATAAATTAATAATTAACAAAACAAAGAAAACTTGTCAATGAAGATGACTTGTATCAAATAGCCTCTGCATTCCATTTCTTCAGTACAAGATGCATACCCATGATAGACCAAGGACTCCAATTCCAAATTCGATTAATATCATCAATTACTCTAAATTAAAATAAGAAAATATTGTCATCAAGATCAGAGATTATCACACCTGACTTTGGATTCCATACTCGTGGAATAACTGATTTGACTGCTTTTTTTCGGCACACGATCAGATACAATTCTGCCAACAAGGATAGTATTATTCATCACATATTCAAGGTGATCATCAGCTTTCAATTCTACCCTTTAACTTGAATTACGCCAAAGCTTTTTAGTGAGACAAACCAAATTATTGACATCTTGGTTGCGGGCTGCCATAACACCATGTGCAGACCAATTAATTAGAAAATTAAAACAAGGAAAGAAACCAAATCTTAATATGGAAATGAACAGTTACCTTAGCATGGTTAAGTTCACCTGGGTTTATAGTCTTAGGCTCCAATTCAATGGCACAATGGAAAGTATCCATGATAACAGACGATGAGCTATAGCAAATAACAATTTCTGAAACCAATGAAATCTGCATCCAGAATTGCTAAAGTATGCATTCATCAAGGTTACCATCATATACACATACCAACACCCAGACATAGACAATGCTGAGCATTGCCAAAACCATTAAAAAAACAGCTGTCATCATGAATCACCTAGGTTCATACATATATCACGCTCTCTGTTTGTTAGCAGCTCCCATTCAGATACAACTCTCACATCAAAAAGTTTCAACAAACAGGCTCTCAACAAGGTTATAAATAACACTAAACAGTGAGAGGTATTGGGTTCCTCTGACATGAGGGATACATACCATCAGCAAACATCTTTTACCTTCTAAGACAATTCATATGAGACTAGCTAACATTCCCCAAAAGCCAATTGCAATCTAATTTGACCAAGACCATATATATTGATGAAGAGAAAATTAGCACAAACAAATGCTCAATCACTACTAAGCATTGACATCCTCATAATTGCCCAGCTATATAGCACAATAATGTACAGAATTACGAAAAGAAAATGGCCAGTTCACAATAGTCAAGAGGTGAACAAAAGAGAATACCCATTATCCATTGTATCCCCTGACAGGTCTGCAGAAACCACACAGAGATATGCAACAAAAAAAGTAGAAGGGAAAACAATCCCAAACAGCTAGCTAGTGAACATACAGTGCGTGTCATTAATGCAATAAAAACTGAAACACACCCTGATAATAAATCCACAGGTATTATCATCACATTAAGACACAACAGAAGAGAATTATTTAGGAGTTCTACATGAAAAATCCACAAGATAGCACAAGCTAATCTTGACAGGGCAAACTTCTAAATGAAAATCCAACAAGAGCAGAAGAAAAAAATAATAAAGCATGTTTTCCTTGTATTAAGTCTTAATCACTAACATTTGCAAGCTTGAATTTCCAAAACGCACAAATTTCATGATTATAAGGATCTAACCTTGCTTCCCATGTTCCTCCCATATTAGACCCTTTAAACTGACAATGGTACTTGTATAATCCTCCAAACATCACAGAAAACCAGAAACATAATTTATACGTTCCATTCTTCCACACAATTCGACACATTTGCCAGCCATAAGCACCAAAACATACAACCAATAGCCTACTTAGTACTATGCCCACAATTGTGGTTTGAAATAAAATAGATTGCAGCTTCATTTTAAAGGAGGAGTTGATTATTCTTCCTCCATTTTCTTTTGCTATTGTAATTTCAAAAACCAAACAAACTCAACAAACCCATGAGTATATTCTGTACGCAACAACAATAAATATCCAGTTAAACACCCAATACTTAAGAACATCAAAAGCTCAGACCCAAATTTAATCAACACTGCACCAAGTTTTACTCACAATTTCGCAAAACAAATCCAAACTCAAAAATTTCTTGATGACAGCCCACTAAATCACAAACCCAGAAAAACAAAGATCTTAACCCAAATTTTCTTCCACAATTGGAAGGAAGTAACGAGAAACCATAACCAATCAACGCAATTCGAGTCAAATTCATGGAATTAGGAACAAATGAAGCAAAATTTAAACCCTAGATCTGAAGTAAAGCCAAATTAAGCAAAAAAAATCAATGAAAAAAAGCTTAGACCTGAAATAGACGTTCATATTTGTCACCTATACATGCTGGACGGATCTCCAAGAGACCACAGATTCTCGTCTCTCATGGAGGTGAAACCCCCACAGGACGAACTCCAACACCTCGACTGAGGTCTCAGATCTTCAAAAACTCGCCCACAAATAAACCCAGCAGAAACCAACTCGCCCAATTTCAGTTCATCGAGTTTACAACTTCAATTGACCACCAATACACACATTCTAGCTCCAATTTGTCCATGAGTTGCCCAGATTAAAAGAACATAGCAACTCGGTTAGAAATTAGGGTTTAAGCGATTTCGGGCTGCAACAGCTTTTATTCGCCTCCAAATTGGGAATGAGGGGAAGGTTATGGCGAAATCGGGAATGGGTGAGTGAAAAGGAGGGATTTGGCGGTGGTGGTGGGGTGGTCTGATGAGCGATGAAGAGAGAGAAACGCGGTAGGGGTGTCGAAATGAGTGGAACCAGTGTTCTCCCTTGTTTAGTTATGGGCTACTAGTTGAAACGTGGCTACAACAGCAGTGAAGCCAAGACCCGCTGTTAAATAGCACATACGACAGCAGTCGGTTAATAGCCGCTGTCACATAGGGTCATAAGACAGCGGTTTCTGGTCGACCTCTGTCGTTTGTGCTTCTAATTTTATTTTTTATTAATTTTTCATTTATTTTCCACCTACGACAGCAGCCAACACGGAGCCGCTGTTATAGGGGCGTTGTTGTAGGTGATTTTTGTTGTAGTGGTAACGAGCCGAGTATTGGGGTGCTCGTACTCGACTCGTTTAGTAAACGAGTAGTGCTCAGCTTGTTTATTATCGAGAAAGCTTTGACCGAGTACGTTCACGAGCAACTCACGAGTGTTCTGCTTCGTTTACACTTTACAACCCTTCATGTTTCCACATTATATCGTCAAAGGGTGTGTGGATTTGAGAATGAATAGAACTGTCAAAACCTAACCGATCTGACCCGACCCGTTTTTCAGGGTCTTGACACAACTTTCTTGACCCGTACCCGTTTACCACCCGTTAAAATAAACTAAAAAGTAGGTTTGACCCAAAACCAACCCATAATCAACCTGAGCCCTAAATGACCAGCTGGGTCGACCTGTTTGACAGGTCTACCCGTAGGGAATGGGAGCGGGTAGCAGCAGAAAATGAAGTGCCCGGGTGAAAAATTGCTTGGGACTTGGGAGAACTCTTTTTCATCCGATTGTGAAGTACAGAAGTTGCAACTAACTATATGGTCCTTTAACTATCTGTGTGTTGGGTCGTAAAAATGTCAGAGCCTATCAACTTTGGTGATCTTAGAAGTTAGAATCAATCATAATCCCTGTCATGTGAAAAGATTAGTCATTGAAGTATTTAGGATGATGGGTCCAACAAATTCATGATAACAAAGCTGGTAACGCCCTCCAACTCGCAACAGTACAACAAATTCAATACTTGGTGTTAGTAAGTAGGTGTGGTACTTACTAATTTCTGTTTTGGTTCTACTAATTTTGGTTCTACTAATTTTTCTTTATAGTTCTTCCGATACCTATATGAGCTGTCATTTTGTGATATTTATCTAAAATTTTATTTTAAATTAAAGGTTAAATATTGAGTCTCTAAGTGACATGTTCCATCAGGTCATTCATATCAGGTTCGGTTTAAATTAGCTTATAAAGAGCCTGAGGAGAAAAGACATCTATTATGGTGTATCTTGGGTTGAGACTTGGATCGTCTTTGGATCAGTGCTACATTACATCAAAATTATGTGTATTAAGAGGGAAATCACTTGTTTGGATCCTCTAGAGTTCTTGCAGAGTTTCTTCTTTCTCTCTATTTCAAAAATACCCCATCAAATCTAAGGGTCCAAAAGCCCCCCTCTATAATCTAATGACGAAAAACGGAAAAACTTTAGAAAAAGAACATGATGAATTCGAGTTAAATAATTAGTATCGGTTTGGATTTCTGCGTAGTTTTGGAAGAGCATATGTCTTATCCATTATCCAAGAGTAGCTAATAGCAAGCACAAGAAAGTTAACTTTAGATACTATTGTTGTTTGAAATAGTAAATGATATTCCAGCTTTAGAAAGAACAAAAACAAGTAGTCCAATTTAAGAATTTAGATCCTGAAATTTGGAAGTAGTTGGTCTCTTTAGACATCAACTACCCTAGTCCTTCAAACTTCAAAAGACATGTTACTAATCATTATAATCTATCACGTATCATAATCACCTACACCAAGATGGAAACACACAGAAACACACACAATGTTAATGTACATGATGCATGTCCAGCCTTGTGTTGTAAGGATTGTTTGGGCCCGGTTTTATTAAATGTAAACGGGGGAGAATAGCTGCACCTGCCTCACGCCAAATGCTTTCAGTGTTTGCAGTTGGACAGATTTGGCGTTTGGATTCTGTTACAGGCCAAAATGAAACCACACACATGTCCCCTCATTCTCACGGGGCTATTCCCTGTCGACCGCATTGACTATTTTCCCGCACTGGCTATTTAAAGCTTCTCCATATTCAAAGCGAGATTCAAACCTTCGACATTGGTTAAAGGTTGATAAGTCTCTACCACCCAACCAACCCCCTTGTAGAGTTAGCAAAAATTGACCAGCATCACCCGAAACCCGAAAAACCTCCAGAAACCCGACTCGAGCCAGATAATGCACTCATAGGAATTGCCAAACCCGATTGACCCGACTCGAACGAAAAATGATCAACAAAAAATAATTCCATATTTTGAACATCCATGATAAGTTATTGCAAAAAAATCACTTCAAATTCGAAAATGACATTAACCGACCCAAACCCACCCATTTACATTTACACAAAAACAACCCTTAAGTCCTTAACCTTAAGGGCTATTGTGTCACCACGCATATCATGAGTATCATTTACTATCAAACAAGTATCAATAACATTGAACAACCAAAATGTGTTTGCCAAAAGCGTGAAAAGCATTATGATTAGACCAACCCCAAGTCACTCGCTCTGATATACCGATATTTCCACAATGATTCCCATTTTCACACCTGTATGATTGCTACTGGTTGCTAAATGACAACGACAACCCTGACTTTTAATTAATAATCCAATCCACCTCCAGAATTTTCCCCCCTTTTTAATTTTCTTTATTTAATATTATTAGAAATCTTAGTAGAAGAGATACTATTATGAATCGTCATACCTAAATTTACATAATAATGACAGATTGGAATATGCTATACACCTTATAATATACTCTTATATCTAGAGCTCCAACTTACTCCTAGGTTCATGTTACACCTTTCGGGTCAAAACTAATCATGGTCGCATCACATCAACTCATAAAAGGGTAAAGTGCTCCCAACAAGCAGTATCTTCATTCTCAAGATTCGAACCATCGGCCTTTGGTTAAGGAACGAGAGTGTCGAACCACTTACGCTAATCACTTATTGGTAGTTGTCATTGACATTTGACCATAGACCCCACCAAAAGTCTAGAGACACCAACAAAAACAATAGTGGTAAGTTCCTCCTGGGAGTTGGAAGTTGCAAAAATAATTGAAGGGATGCCCATGCCATGCTTGGCGTTAGGCAACAAAATGAAAATACTCGCTCTGGTCCACTTTTTGAAACATAGAGCCAGGGATTTCCAGCTATGCTCACCACTACAACCTTGGTTTATTTTAATGGGGAATCCAATGACCAAATTTGAAACCAATTGACAGAGTGGAGAAGAGAGAGAGAGTACACACTAGCTTCCAAGCCGCACTCTTAATTCTTGTGGTACTATAATTTGCATGAAATGATTTTTATTCTATACTTGTTAGATATATTTGCATGGAATGATTGAAAACTCTTTCATCATACACAAAACTGCAACTTTCGGTAAGACGAGAATCCCTTTCTAATCGACATCCACCCCATCACTTCCGCCGTTTCACCTAATAGAATTGACAACCTTTCAATAGCTTTTTTTTTCCGACGGGTTTTACTTCTACCCCATTGAAAAGAAGATTTAAGGAATCTACATTGATACAATGGTTGAACACCATTCATAATTAGCGGCAACTCGAGCCAAATCAGCTAAATAAGGTTCAAAACTTTGAAGGGGAATCACCCACCCACCCCTCAATCTCCAGCCTACTAACTGAAGGATGATAGGACCATGTTACAGAAATAGAATATTCATGTCACAATCAACCCTATAAAGAATAAATATGCACAATGACAACCACAACAAATACCAAATATTCATAATTATACTTATATACCCACACTGTTCAAGTTTTGCTAACACATGAATAAATCCAATGAATATAATAGGCTTACAAGTTACAAGAAACTGACAGGTGAGGTGAAACCAAAATAAGGCAAAAAGAAATGAGAAAAATCTAACCCGAGACCACTATAATGACTTCACTTTTTTTTTTTTTTTTTTTTCTTGGGAGGTAAATAGTTTTTTCTTCTTCCTTTTTACCCTTTTTTCTCCAAACTGTTTCTCCAAAAAAGATAAAAACAAGTTCCATCAAAAAAAAAAAAAAAAGATAAAAACAAGAACAAAAAGAAGAAGAATAGGGGGCGGGGGGACGGGGAGGGGATGGGGAGAAAGCGAAGGGAAATGACCCACCAAGTAGCTCACCGCGTACAACTGTTTCCCTATATGCATCTGTGCTCTGTCGAGAGTTTGGGAGGTGAACGTTTTTCAGCTTGATCCAGGCAGTCAGTTATGGAATATATAGGCACAAGTTCTCAACGCCCTGTTTTTGCACGCTTCATTCCACTGGTATTGAACGGAGAGACGCTGCCACTTGGCCCAGGACTGTCTTCTCTGAAATTTGAGTTCAGCATTGCAAGCTCCCTCAGTTGCTGCCGTTTGTAAAAGTCTTGCGATTCGTCCTGCTAACATAAGAATTCAGTTACCAAGAGCCCTAGGCAACTAAGTTCCACCAGTACTATGGTTTTTAATTGCATATCCAACAAAATACACATTCAAGAAACCACTGAAATGAACTTAAGAATAATGGCCGGAAAAAAAAAAAAACAAAAAACATATGGGTCCTGTTGATATAAGTTTTTGGAATCATATGGAGGTAGAGTATAAAGCGATAGGAGATAGATACCACAGGCTTCAGCAATTCTTCTAAAATTTCTTTAGCCTGCCGCAGCTTCAAGTCAACAATATTGGGAGCCATATCGGCCTCAATCAAAATGTGAAGCGGCTCGTTGAGGTGTTCGTAACCAGGTCTTCCACGTAGCTTCTCTTCCTAAGATATCAAGCCAAAGTACATAGGTTAAGAACAAACTGAAATATTAATAAAAAAAACCTCAGACCCCTATTCAATGGATCAAACTAGATACCTTGTCGGGATCCTTTATTGATCCTTTCCCCCTAATGTACACACGACAGCCCGTTGAAGCTTCAACGCGTTTCAACGAATTACCTCTGGGTCCCAGAAGTCGGCCAACAAAATTGAACTGCAATCAAAGGTATTATTAACCACAACGGCATCCATTTTTGAAGTGTGTAAGCTATATCAAACAAATCAGAATCTAGAGAAAATATTTTTCAAATTTGACACCTCAGAAAACCTTACATTGGGAAAGTTATCTACCGGTATTTCCAACCGCAATATCCTTTTCACGGTGTACGAGCTAGGGCTTGCAGGTGCCCCTTGCCAGTCCATCGACATTCCAGGTGGACCACTCAATCTCTGCATGTGACAAGTGAATAGCCATTGCAACAGCCACATTAGAAAAGAAAACTTAACAGAATGTAGGACACAAATATTCAAATAAGTGGCTCAATGCAGGCCCGAGAAACAGTAAATTCAGACTGCAGCACAGTTCCATCCGACTGCAACTATATTGTCTCACCAACTTGTCAAGTCATTCTTAGAAGAGCTTTGTCCTGTCTCAAGTGTTGGCTGGTTAACGCCATTCATAATCTTACTGTGCAACCTTAACAACAGCACCTATATTGTCTCACCAAATTGTCAAGTCATTCTTATAAGAGCTTTGTCCTGTCTCAAGTGTTGGCTGGTTAACGCCATTCATAATCTTACTGTGCAACCTTAACAACAGCACCTGTCTCCTGCTTCACTCAGATAGCTTAATACAGTTGTGTGTCTTTAGTTATTTTTATCCATTTCTCAGTGCATACTGGGTCCTACCCATTTCAGCTTCCTCTCATGATAGTCTTCCAACTCTTTACTTGAAGAGAAGGACATCATATCATATCATATCATATTAGAGAATATAAGACAAATGGACTCTACTTTCTCCAACGCGTTAGATTATGTCATCTGGGAAAAAGTAACCTAAGTTGAACAAGGGGAGAAATATATAATATGATCCCTTTCCAAACAATGTTCCCAAGAGTGTTGAGTTCCCGGGAATCTCCTCTGTAATTTGAACACAAAGAGGCATATTTGCAGCGTTACCAATAAGCTTCTGCAAGTGATCGACGCTGGACCCTTAAAGCTACACAAGAAGCATTATAACCTTGGTCCACTTGCCAGATGAGCCCAAACGAAAACTCTGTGTTTCTAGTCATGTTTTCTGTTCTCATTTCCTTCTGGTTCTTCTTTGTTTCTTATTTCAGGGTTTTTTTTTGAGGGGGGGGGGGGAGGAGAACCTAAAAGTTTAAAGCCCTGCCATTCACCCTTACTCTACCTAAATTCAAAACCACTGTTCCAAGTAAATGCTATCAATATAAAACAATAAGATACGAGTTCTTACGAATCAGATTGGATGTCTACAAAAAGACAGGAGTACAGGACCATACTACGTAGAAAAGCTGCTGCAGCAACATTATTAATGTGGTCACATTTCATGCAGCACATGGTGTCACTGCCCCTAACATCCAGGTTACATCTCATCAGATACCACTACAGACTTACAGAGTAGACAGTCACAGATTTGGAGCCATACTGTACCATTACCCATGTGCCTTTAACAAGGTTCCCACATAGGGCAGCGTAAGAGGCATCACAGCATCAGATGTGCACAATCTTAACTCTACCATTACAAAAGGGTTGTTTCCTTTTCTTTTTTTTTAGATGACATGGGTATTCATGCTTTGCTTGCCTAATCCCATGGGCCCTGAAGTTAACGACCAGAAAAACCTCCAGTGACCCTGAAGGGACTCGAACTTACAAAAGGGTTGTTTCCTTGAGACTCTGTTTTGGAACTGCATATATTATCCGCTACTTCACTATTCACACAACAAATACGAAGTAGAGAACAGTTTAATAATAAGCCATTTTGATATAGTCCATCACCATTCAGGGCTGGAAATATTAGCCAATTACCATGTGACTCTTTAAGTTCTACTAGAAGTGAACATAAGAGAAGTGAGTCACACACCAAGAAATATTGAAAAGCATAGCTCAGATCCACCTCAAGATGGACCTAGAATCAGTCAGAATGCCAGATGCAAAGCTCTCATTCACTATGTATTTTAAAATACATGCACATTTTAAGGAAAATGAACTACCTCCTGATGCAGGCCATTCCATCCGCCATATCCAGCACCAGGAATATTTGACATTATATTTGTAGATGCCATTGGACTAGGGCTTCTATGTTGACGTCTATCGAAGTCTCCAAACCCTTGGCTAGGTAACATACCAGAAACCCGCAATATCTCTGCATAAATCAACAATCTGTTACAAACTACATCCAGTCGCCCAAACAACAAGACACAATAAAGTAAAATGAACGAGAAAGAATATATAGCAAACAGAAATGGGAAAAGAAGGTTCACTTGCAAGTAACCCATCCACCAGATGATTTACGCGAATTGCAAGATATATATTTCCATTCTATAAATTGGTTACAAGAAGATAAACAGAAGAAAAAAAGAATTGCATGGGTGAGTCGTCCAATAGTGAAACAATAGCTGAAATTTTTTTGTGAGCTTCTCGGGTCTCTGTAATTCCCTTAATACAGGCGGAGAAAATGATCACTCTCGGCAACCATCACCCCCATACTAATTGCAACAGTTCTGAAGATACTGCATTCAAGACTGGTAGTCTTATTTGTCTTAAGTAAGGCTGCGCAAAAGTAATACCCTAATGGATATCAATGGCGCCAAAACTTCAGCAAGCAGTTGTTTCACATCTAGCAACTCCAGAGACGTGATCAACAGACTTACACAATGTAAAGCATGTCCTCGTCCATACCCAAGTTGCACGCATCTATAAATACGGTGCTCCAAGCATTAGTTACTGATCAGTCACACTACTACTAGGAAAGTCGAGCAAAACAAGACAACACAGCTATCACACACGACAGTAGCTACTAGCTGGCTAACCCAATATTTACAAATGAGAATCAAGATAAATAAGACAGATGAAGGCTTCAATAACAATTCCAATAGCACAAAAACGCATACAGTTTTAGTAAATTCCAAATGATTAGTTCCCTGTAGTGAGACAAGACATACTTGGTCTACACTCAAGATGCTAAAGGTGCCATTTCATCAAAGTCTAGCAAATGGGTAATGATTCAGATTCCAGGAATTCCAAGTAGGATGCCCAAAACAATTGGACAAAAAATAAAAATAAACAGGAAAAAAAAAGAAGATATAGAGCCCTAAAATCAAAAGGGGGGATGACGGTGGCTGGTAGTATCAAACACTGAAAAACCTAAAATTGGAGCAAATATAAAAGAAAAAGAAAAAAAAACAAAACCCAAGTAAAATCAGATCGAATAAATGAAAAAGGAAATGAAGAAGAGCAAGATTAACCTTGATTTAAGAGACGGCTGCATATGGGTAGGACTTGCATGAAAGGACCCAATTTCTGATGCTCTGCCAACAACTCTGTCAAGTATTGACTGCATAAATTACAAACCAAGAACAAGTCCTTTTGTCAATTAAACTGCAACCAATACAAAATTTAATTTTTACCCACAAAATAATTGAACTTTCCATTCATAAAAAAACAACCCAGATACCAAAAAGAGAGATAAATCAGTAGAGCTAGATAGATGTAAATATGTAATCTTTTTTTCCATTTGAAGACCTAAAAAATGGGAAAATTTCAGTAGGGTTTTAGAGTGAGTTTAGTGACCTGTCATCTTGAGAAGCTGTTCTAATCTGAGGTGAAACAGCTCTTGCTGGAGAGAAGTTTGGGTTGTAAAGCCCAGACATGATTTTTAATTTTTTTTTTTTTTTTTTGAGATACCCCCTTTTTGTATCTGTTGTTGTTTTTGCTGGTTTACTGCCAGACCAGCATAGAGAGAGAGTAAGATGAACACACACACACCAGTGGCGGTGGTGGAAAAGAGAGAGAGAGAAAAGAAAAAAAAAGGAGAAGGGGGCGGAGAGAGAGAGAGAGAGAGAGAGAGAAGAGGCTTTTTATGTCAAGCAGAAGAAAAAGAGGAGACAGAAAAGGAAAAAAAGGATTTTTTGTAAGAAAATTATAAAAATGAAGAAGAGAAAATTAGGGGAAGGTGGAAAGGCTCCCAAGTCCATTTTGTAGCTGACGGAAGCAAACATCCAACTCTCTCTCTCTCTCTCTCTCTCTCTCTCTCTCTCTCTCTCTCTCTCAATCTCACTCTATTTCCCTTGATTTTTGGGGTTCTCTAATTTTTATAAAACTAAAATAAAATATAATATAATAAAACTATCTTTTTTCTTTTGCTTTTTTCATTTCAATCTCCAAACACATAGCATCTATCAGTGATTAGTTTAATTGCTTTGAAAATTTTGCATTTTTGTGAGTACTAGTTATAATTATAATAAGTACTATTATTAAATTATTATAGGAGTACCACATTTTAGCAAAGCTAAATTAGGGGATTAGGTCAATTCCATTTCAACAATGACTACTATTTAGATTTTTTTTTTCTTCCTTTCCAATCTATTTGGATCTTGCTCCTATGCCCTTTGACAACCAAATTTTGTCTCTTATTTTCCACTTTTTATTCAGGCTCTCGTCGAGTTATTATCTATTCCACCCTAACAAAAAAAAACAAACTATTATCTACTCCTAACATAAATTTAAGTCCCAAGCGCTATGAATTGCTCATATAAAAAGGATTAATTCCTCCTTACATTACTTCTTTCCCCTCTGAAATTGAATTCTACCTCTTATGAGATTTATTAAAGATGTCCAAGAGGAGTATCTATAATTTTACTAAGTCATATGTCAAAATATAATTAAGAAATTGAGTACTTTGAGTTCTTAATCTCGCCTCTCTTTATATTTTAATTCCATTTTACTAAATGTGCGTAGAGACTGGGAAAAAGATACCGCATCCATACTTTCTTTTTAAAATACCACATACTCAACAACCATTAATTATTTGAGGGGAAAACTCTAATTAACTTAGTGCAAATAAATAGATTGACTTAATTAATGGGCATTTTCTTAGCACAATAAAGTGCAGTAAACGCAAATAACTACTTGGAGGTTTTACCTCAAAAAGACGGAGGAAATAACTTGCGACCTCCGGCAAGAAGTCAAATCTCTATCTAAAACTAAACTACTTTAAATGTTTTCGAAAATTCAATGCCTAAAATTAACTCATTCTGTAACTTCATTTTGAATCTTATCCAAATTTTAAAAACTAATAATAAATTATATTCATGTTTCAACTTATTTTTCGCCAGAACCAAACAACCCCGTAAGACTAAGGTATGTATGCAAATATAGTACATGCAGCATATTTAATCCTCCTTATATGGCATATGACGATTTTCATTAAACTATTCTCATTTTTTGTAACTTGCTAAAGTTGCTAAACTATGTTAAATTTGTGGGTGAAAATTTCTTAGAAAGTCATATGAAATGAATAAAGGTGGAGTAATGGTTTATAGACCAACTCCAAAACTCTTTGAAGGCAATAATATATGCGAGAGCCTACCTCTATCGTTAAGGGTAGATCCGGGTGTGAGTCTTACTTAATTTCCATGGATTCATTATTCTTCACTCTGGGAAAAATAGTTTTCAAATTTTTTGACCATATTTCATGTAAATGTCACAAATTGACTTTATGTTTGTTACAGATTGATAATTATATCTTGATTTTCTTCGATTTTTCTTCTATTGTTCCCTTTTTGGTTCGTCTTCACATGCAAAAACGAACAAAAATAGCATGTTGTTTTATTTTCTCCAACCACGTTTTCTTTTTGAAATATGAGCAGATGATTTGTCATTATACGATCAATAATTTATTGCGTTCAAATGGTCAAACAATGTTAGTCATAGAGGATGATCACCAAAATATCTTATTGCATTGAAACTATAACAAGTTTGGTTTATAAGACATTGATTTTCTCTTATGGAGAAATATAGTTCACGTTGTAAGTATCCAAATAAAATGAACCTCAATTAATTTCTTAATGTTTGATTGCAAAATAGAAATTTTGAGAAATGTGGGCTTAAATAAATTGAATTTATCGAAATCAACACAAAGAATGAAGAAAAACCAACTTCAAAAACCAATTGTTTTTGAATGAAGATTTTTCAAATATGGGACCTTAGAATGTCTTTAACATTTTGGTTAAAAAGATCCTCAACTTGTAAAATGAGGAAGTATGAGTTCGGGGTTTTGAGTACATGGTTAAAAATCATCACATTGGCGACGTTCTCCACTATTCAACTCTGATTTGATTAAGTATTAACAGATAAAGAACCACATAAGAACTCCCATGGGGTCATCTGACACTTCAATTTTCCTGTAGCAGTATGGAAAATCTGGAAGAGAATAAATGCTAGAATCTTTGAGGATAGTAGCACCCCAGCTCACATAACCAAAAACAATATCACAAGCTGCAAAGGCAACATTAGCTTTGCACGCTGAATTAAAAGAAAATGCTAGCGCACTAAAGTGGATACATCAAGAGGAGTAGGGAAATGTTACAATCAGTAGTGACCCACTGAAGGCTGTTAACATGATCAATGCACAAAAGGTTGACAAAAACTCATTGATGTATATAATCATGGATTGCAGGGAGATCACCGATTCCAGGCTAATGTTTGAAGCAAGGGCGCGGCGTAGAACGTGGTAGCTGATTTTGATGGCAAAGGAAGCTAGAACTACTGGTTTTTGTAAAAATGATTGCACTACTGTACTTATTGCCCCTACCCAAAACTGTATTTTGTTCATAGAGGAGGAGGCTACTAATGGGACAACAACAGAGTCCAATATGGGCTCAAACTGATTGATTTTGTTAATACAAATGCACTAATTCCTATAAAAAAAAAAGAAAGATAAAGAACCACATAGAAGTACGTTGGCATGACTATAACCCTAGATTTTACTAAATCAATCGTATTGCATTTTGATTAAGTCATCACCTATGAATTAGGTTGATTTTCATCAAAGCAATATAAATTTTAAATTTATTACAAAAGATGTAATTTTTATGTTAGTAAAATTTTCCAAGATAAATAGTTTTACATACTTGCATGGCATAATTAAATATCACATTTTAAAAGAAATTGTTTCACAAATTCTTTTACCAACGCTAAATTTGATTTTGATATATAAGGTGGTAGGGGTGATTACGTTAAACTTAATTTCGACGGGTCAAAAAGGGATAATAATTCATTAACAATTGAGTTCTCCATTAAAGACTCATGTGACAAAGTTATTTCCGTTGGTTCTTAAACTTGTAGTGTTGCTTCTAATCTACTAGCTGAGGCTATAAGTAGGCCTTGAGAAAAGGTATGAGAAGAAAAAGAACTAGGCATTAAAAATTCTTATTATATTAGGTAACAATTTGACAAAAAATTGTATATTTTTTGGATGTAATATAAATCTCGTCTGGTTCAAAAAAAAAAAAAAAAAAAAAGAAGCAATTAGAGCGGAATGACACATCTCATAGAGAACTAAAAACTGAATCGTTGATATTAAGAAGGATCTCCAGGATCTTTTCCTAGACTGACAAAATAATTGATTATGTTTGGGACCACATAGTCTATTTGGTTTCTCTTTGGGCTAAGGCGGCAGGGGCCTTTAAGGGTGTCCCGCTAACCTTAGTTCAACGCCATTGACGTGATGTGTAGATAAATCTTTCTTTTATACTGAGGATACCTTATTCTCCACCTCTTTATATTCTTTACCACTTGATTAATAAAATTTTCTCTTATCTTAAAAAAAGAAGAACCTCCACTTTATCTTTTGATAAATGGGAGGTCTTACATTGCTTTCGCGATGCTAACTTAGTATGTGATTTCATAGCTATTGATGGATATTCATATCTCGACTTGTTCAATTCAGTCTATCTTTTCTCTCAACTTCACCAATTTAATGGAGTGAGACGATTTAGGATAGTTCTTACACTATCATGGATATCTTGCCCTTCACCCCCCAAAAAAAAAAAAAAAAGACCACAAACATAAATCTAAAACAAAAACATTTATAATAGCTAGTGTCGAAGACCAAATAACGAGCCAAAACCAAGCAGAGCCCAAGCCTTAGGCCTTGTGTTAGGGATGATAATGGGGCGGGACGATAGTGGATATAGGTAGATCCATTTCCATATCCAACTGGATATTTTGATTCGCCACCCGCCCCATCCCCACCATGGGTTGGAGATCTCAAATCAACCCCCGCCCCACTTACCCGGTGGGTATCCATCTCCGCTCCATTTATCGAGAGGGTATCCATATTCGCTTTATACCCGCCCGAAAAGAAACGAAGCCCACATCTGGATCTACCTCAAATTCACCCTGAGATAATTTGCAAGGAAAAATTTGAGCCTTTTGATAAACAATAGCATTAAACAATTTTATATATTTCGTAAAATAAGATTTTATATATTTATATTTTATATTTTATATTTTTATTGGGTATGAGGCGGGGTAGATGGGTATGAGGCGGGGCGGGTAAGTGGGTATAAGGTGGGGCGGGGCTCCGACGAGTATCCACTGGAGGAAGAAGGCAAACCACCTCCGCCCCATCCCCGCGGCGGTTTGCTTTATCAAAATCATCCCCACCCCATCCCCACCTAGCACTTCCCCATCCCCGCCCCAACTGCGGTGGATGCGGGACGGTATCCACCTGTACCCGTCCCACTGCCACCCTAGCCTTGTTATCTTCGTTGTCTCTAATCTGTGCGATTACGATCCTTTCCGCATTCTGTATCTTACTTTATCTCATATTTTGTTTAATTATTTGCGTCATTTTATTATATTCGTTCCGCGTCGTTTCGTTCAGTTTCTCATTAAAGAGAACGGACCTTACGTTATAGTGATTCATGGCATGACGCAAACTTGGCTCGACTTGGACACTCACTCGGTCACACTTTTAACATCGGTGGGAAGTGGAAGGGCAAAATTAGTGGGTGTGGTGATAACAGATCTGACGAGAATTACAATCCATTTTCACATCACTGAGAAAGTCGCAAGGTTGAAAGAGAGAGAAACTCAGCAAGAGAGAGAGAGAGAGAGAGAGAGAGAGAGAGAGAGAGAGAGAGAGGATGTCGTTGGTATGGCTAGAAGCAGCTCTCCCACTGGGAATCATCGCAGGCATGCTTTGCATCATGGGCAACGCTCAGTTTTACATCCACAAAGCCGCTCATGGCAGGGTTAGTCCATTTTATCTCTCTCTCTCTCTCTCTCTCGCAGATCTACTTTTGTTAATCTTTCTCATTTAGCTTTTTAATTGTACATTCAAGGTTCTTTTCATTAAATTTAATTTCCGATTCATAGAAGTTTGAAACTTTTATGGTTTGTGATGGTTTTGTAGCCAAAGCACATTGGTAATGATTTGTGGGATGTGGCTATGGAGAGAAGGGACAAGAAACTCCAGGAACTTTTTGCTGCTCCTAAGAATCAGTGATTTTGTCTCTGGTAATTGCATCTCTCTCTCTTTTTCAATTTTTGAAATTTGATTACTGTGGCTAGGGTTTCTTTGGGTTGTCATATTTTTCTTTCTTTTGGAATTAATAGCTATTAGCGAAGACAGATACTAGTTGGGTTTATGCATGAATGTATTTTATGGTCTATCTAGGAGGTGTCTTTGTAGATTTCTTTGTCAGCTCTTGGAAAATTAGAAAAGTTACCGGGATTGTTAATTAAGGTTATTGGAATTTGGAAGTGACGAAATCGAATATAGGTGACGTCACTAGTTTGTGCTCTTATGCTAATCCCAGCAAGCATAAATCAATAATGCAATTTAATGAGAATTAGTAACCATTCATACAATATTTTTGGGGGAAGAAGTTTTTAAGTAGTTGGATCAGATGCTGTTTCTTCAAAATTCTTGTCTTATCTCATGCAAATGAGTTGTGAGCTTCAATCTTATTTGCCTTCTGAAAGACTTTGCATGGTTAGAACATGGAACGGTCAACAGGTCTTAGGCACAGAAAAATTGGTTTATGAGAGGATTTAACGGCTGTCTGTCTTTGCGTTGTCTTTGCGTTTGCTGGTGCTGGCAAAGATCAAATCCGCTCGTTAAAGTATTCTTGCTGTCCTGGATTGGAATGCAACAGTGTAGGCAATCAGTTGTAGAAACTGTTCTTAGTGAGTGTTGTTGTGGCTTTATGATGCAAGTGCATTTGAGCAAGGAGCAAGTTCGAGTTGAGGTTCCTCAAATCCAAATGAGCCATTTCTTGGCCTCGTTCTAGCATTAGCATGGTGCTTTTGATAGCTCCTAGCCTCCTAGGGGTGCACCATGCCACCATAATCCAAAGGGTTTCCTGGGCCCTTAATTATCCATGAACAAATTATGGCACATAGGAACTTCATTCCGTGCATAAAGGCTTTAAATTGAGTATGTAGGCCTTAATTCCATGAATTTCGACGATCATGCACAGCTATCTATGGATAGGGAAAGTTTTAGGAGAGTCGGATAAATTCAAGATGTGATAATAGGTGCATTATAACCTCACACCCTTATTCAGTTATTCCGCTTTGATGCTCAAAGATGCCAAGTAGTACAAGTGATCGAGCCTTGGGGACGTTAGAGAGGAGCACACTTGGTGAGCTGGCTGAGTACTATTGTACTGGATGTATTCTCATTGGCTCTTGATTATTAAACTATTTTCTTACAACTTTTTCATGTAAATCCTAGCTAAAAACGTGCCTTTATTCAAGTTGAGTGCTATTTATCTTGCAACATTTTCATGTAAGCGCGCTAGTTCACTCGATATCCTTTCCTCTCTTTATAGTTTCATTGGGTTTTTGCCTTCTTGGGGGGTTGAGGAACTTTAACTCATTGCTGGGTAGATTCGATCCTTTAAGCATTGAGGGTGGGTACGGTCACATTTTATATGAATAAACTTCATTTGATTACAAACCTCTGCTCACTTAGACGAGTTCAACGCAACGTTTTTATCATCAGTCCACCACCTCATCAGTATTTTATATGAAAGATTCAACGCTAAGTGTTTCGTTGTCCTACACAACCTTATTGAGGTGATAAAATTGCATGAGGTATTACCAATAAAAGAGATCTCTATTTTGTAAAAAGTCGGGAAGAGGATTGTGCACCATTTGACGACGACTTTCTATAAGTTATCTTAATCTGCGAATCCCTTGGGAAGAAAACGTTACCCTCTCAAGGGGGTTGCAGTTCTGGTCACTGCTGTATTTCAACAGGATGATCATATTCCCAGTGTGGTTGTTTCTCCACTGTTAACCTGGGATTAACTAACTTGATAAGTTTTGACAACTGAACCACCTTTAGGCATTGGACTTGGACATCCCAGTACTTGCTATATAGCAATTGGTATAGGATTTCATTTGTAGCATTTTGCCAATCAACATTGGGGGTTGTTAACTTTTCTCAGTGTCCATTGAGGATCCATTTAAAAGGAAGTTATAAAGAGAAAGAGAACCCTTTCTTCCAACTGTCCAACTATTTGGGAGCAGTCCCTTTATCTTTAGTTTTACACTATTTCCCTTTTTAATTGCTTGAGAAGACCTGCTCAAGTGGATGGTCAAAGAAATCATTGCTTCACGGAATTAGAGTGGATAGTTTTCTGGTAATAGTGTTTATGACAAGATTCCGCAGTTTATACAACTTAACGCCATTCCATGTTTTCACAGAACAATATTTATCGGTTGGTCGGTGTTTAGTGTTTGTGGAAGAAAATTTACGAGCCGTTTTGGGGATTTTCGTGTATATCAAATCAGATGCTTTATGAACGTTACCGCTGTCAGGTGTTTGTCGGGTTTCATGCTTTAAGCATCATGTTTCTAAGCTTTTAATTCAGCGTATAAACCTTGCTATGCACTTGTAGTTGAGCTATGCATCCTAAGTACATCTGAATTTTATTTAAGTAAAGGCATAGCATAACGAGTAGCCTATTTAGCTTTAGTCACAAGGGCCGACGTTCTTGAGTTAGGCTTAAGACAAGGTCAAATAAAAAGAGGGGCAACCAAATACTTTGAGAAAATTAGGGGTTGAAAGGAGCAACACTACTCTCTCCTTTTCTATTTTTTTGGTGTGTGTGTGGGGGGGACTAGGGAATAGGGAGGGTCTGCCTGACTGAAAGCTTTGCAGAGCCCTCCACTAAAAAGATGAAACAAAAAAAAACATAGTAGTAGTATTTTCGACTTATGTAATTCGTGAAGCTGCCAAAGTCAATGCCATCTCAAATCAAGGATCCGAAACAATCTTTTGCTATTTGAGGGGTAAATCTATGTACTTCTAACCTCATCTGACCCCACCTATGCTATAGCCTCGTAGGAAGCTTACGGTAATGATAAATGATTAGTATCTGAGGCTTCAAGGCCCCAAATCCCATATAGTGGGGTTGGCTGTTCAAATTTCCTCCCTTGCCACTGATTTTGTTCTTAGGTTGGATCATTGGATGTTCATGCTTTATGTAGCAAAAGAACATGTTGGACCAGTAATAACCTCTACACGCTTTCATGTCCTTCTGTCAAAATATTCAAAGAAATGGTAAACATCTTACCTATTATTATAGGTGTTCTTTTCATGAACATATAGCCAATGTTTAGCTGTAGCTGTTATTCTGTTTGTCTTCAGTGATCAGACTGTTATATGACATCTGCTCCTGATCATAGATCTTCTAAGGCCTCTAATCTAGGGGCTTTTCCGAAGAAAGCTTTACCTGTGATTAATAAGTGCCTTCTCGTGTTAGCCTTGCTTATGTGGCAACTCTTTATATTGCTCCCATAAGGGCCTTTGCTTGTAAATGAATGGTTTTAGCAATCATAAGTGAATTTGTCCATTACCTGCTCTTTACGTTCAAAAAAAGTTGTGGTTGGGATTTTCTTTGTCCTGGTCATAGTGAGAGTGTCTTGTATTTGTTCCTGCTTTGGGAGTTTGCCAAATTATTGTGGGCCAGGCTGTGTTGTGGGGAATGGTTTGCTCGCCTCGCTACAGTTGGAGAGTTTCTGCAGGAGCAAATTGTAGGTATGGGGACGAGGCTGGAGACTAGGATGTTGTGGCATGGCTCTTGTATGGCTATTGTTTGGTGCCTTTGGTTGGAGAGAAACTCGAGGTTCTTTACCGGTATTGGCAAGCCTACTGACTTTGTTTAGGATCATGTGCTGCACATGGCTTATCTTTGAGCCAAAGCGGAGGGGGCAGCGGATGCCCCTCACAGTCACAGATCAACTTCACTGAGGTGATTTGTTGATAGTTTCATTTTTTTGTTTGAAGACTTTTTGTCCTCATCACTTGTTCTTATTCACATCATCATTTTTAATTATTTAGCATGGGTATCCAAGCTTTGCTTGACTGACCCTGAAGTTAACGACCATGAAGACCTCCAGTGGCCCTAAGGAGACTCGGACTTGGGACCTCTGTATTCACATCGTTTCTTTATAGAATTTTTTTTTTAGATAAAAGAAAATTTTATTAATCAAATGTTAAGAATACAAAAAGGGAGGATAAGGTATACCCATGAACAATCCAAAATCAAATCAAGAAATCTACAAATCGCGCCAATGGCGTGGAACCACCGTAAATGGAACGCCCTTGAATGCCCCCGCTGCCTTGGCCCAAAGGAAAGCCAAATAAACCAAATGGTCCCAGAATTTTTTTTCTTACCAGAATAAATAGTGATGTTGAATGTTGGGAATGGCCTTGCTTGTCTCAGCAAACCTTTTTTAGTGGTCATGAGTTAGCAACTGCTGTCTCTCTTTCTTTACCTGTCTGTTACTATGTCCCAGTTGAGCTTGTATTGCCTACACATGATAGCTGTTGGAGTGTAAGGAGATCAAAAAACTGGTTTAGATGTGATCTTGTGCAGAGCCTGGTTTAGATGTGCCCATGTGTGTGTTGTGAGATTCTCCTGAGATGGATAACAAAGTTACGATGTCAGTGGTGAGAAATGGAGTAGACTGACCAGTAAGTAGCAACACCATTTCCTAGTAGTTCATAGGAATCAAAAGGAACACTGTGAAACTTTTCAACCAATATGACACTGCACACATAGGACTAGACATGTATTGGACTTTGGAGTGATGTGTCTGAACTTTAAAGATAACTGAGCATAGATAAATTGGCAGAGACATTAGGTGCTTGTTTCCATGTTTTTGGCTATTTTTTATTTTATAAACGGAGTGAATATCTCTTTGCTTTTCTTGTCTGCTTTTGGCAACTCATGTTGTACATTGTAATGCTGTTGTTCTACGACATTGATCTGGCCATTCTCACATTTCTTGAGAAACATATTTGTCGGCCAAATTTAACCTTCGATTGGAGAATGTAATGATGTTATCATGTGGCATTTTGCAGGATGTGTTGCTTAGGGACACTTGAAGAAATAAGTATGTCCTCAGATCTGTGAAATATGACCTTTTCAAGTGGAACACCAGCAATCATATTTCTTCCTACCGCTTATTGTGTGGAATCTGTTTCATTAGTGAACATTTGAATCTGATTAAGTTCCCGTGTTGTGGTAGCTGCAGTTATGAGTTCGAATATGACTTGACCCATGTTGATTTACCTGCTATGGCCTGGAGCAGGGGCAAATTGTTATGGAATTGTTTGAAGATGCAACTGACAATAAAAGTTTCTCACATAAAATGAAATGGTCAGCTCAGCATATATGCCCAATTTCCTTTGGTTCAAGTATATTTTGTTCTTTGCCGTAAATGTCATTCTTACAAATTGCATAAATCAATCCGGACTCTATTTTCACACCTTCCCTTCGCTGCCATGACCGATTTTAACAAGCACAATGGCGCTTTACCATGCTTGCATTGACACTTTACCATGCTTTAGAATGTCGCTTTTACTTTATTTTTATTATGGTGTAGCAGAAAATTCTGGGTTTAGAGAGGGGTGGGGGTATGGTCCGAGACCATCTAATAATTTTCGGGAGGGTACTGGAGATGAATTTCTGCTGCTGTTGCTTGAAATTTCAATTTATGTAACATGAGTTGTGAGTACAAGGCAACCCTATGACGCAATTGCATTTCACCACGCATGAACTCGTGATAATGTTTTGAAAACTAGGAAGTACATAAACTAAGATGTACCCAGATGATGTTGTGAAGTAACTTATCCTATTCATGATGTCCAGGGAAAAACGGAAAAGGGGCTGAGTTTGACTGTGGATCCATGAAAAGTACTACGACAGAGTTTGGATGTTAGTTGCTTTCATCCAAATTTCAGCTTTCTACCCAAAAATAGTACTGGTTAGAATCTTTAGATGACAAGTTTTTGAAGGAGAAAGGCTCTGAAGTAGAAAACTTTTCTTTTCAGCTATCATGTTCCCTTTTCAATTTTCATTTACTTAGCGGTCGTTTGGTTGAATATGAGAAGTTGAAATTCTAGGAAATCTTACTTCTCATTAATTTATGAGTTCCCAAGAAGTGCAAATTTATGTTTGGTTGACAATAGGAACTTGTACTTCCTATAGGAACTTGGACTAACTTAGGATTACCAAGGTAAGTAACTTCCTTTATTTTGGAGGATGTGGAAGTCTCTGGGAAATTACACTTCCCTCATTTTTGTTAACCGAATAACTTCCTATTGTTCTACTTCCCAGTTCTACTTCCCAGTTCCTACATTTTCAATTGTCAAGTTGTCAACCAAACAATTACTTAAGGTATGATTTCGCTCGATTAGGTCAAATAGGTAGAGGCAGCTGAAAATTGCAAAATTGTTCAAATTCCATTGAGTAGCTTATGAATTCCATTTATCCAAGGTTTTTTTAATGTTTGTATTTCTCAACAATTTTTTGGGGAGGCTACAGCTTGAAAATTGCAGCTAGGGTTTTATACTCTGCTACCAAACAGTTTGGTAGCTTATTTTCAATTTGTAGCTACAACTACAACTAGTTTTTTAAAGGTATTTATACTAGCTTTTACCTAGAGTTACAACTAGGTTTTTTTTTTGTTTTTTTTAGGGGTACAGCTACAACTAGCTTATTAGCTTTTCGTAGCAATTTTTAACCCTTTTGACATTTAATAGTTATAGTTACAACTAATTTTGTCAAACATAGACTTAAGCTTTTAGATAGCTTTTCAACTACAGCTATGTTTGGCACAAACAATTAGCTTTTCAATAAAAGATACAGCTTGAAGCTTGCAGCTAGTGTTTTTTACTCACTGCTATTAAACAGTTTGCTAGATTATTTTCAGTCTACAACTTCAACTACAACTCATTTTGTGTAAGCTATCCCAACAAGCTTTCACCTACACCTACAACTACAACTAGTTTATTAGCATTTTGTAGCAATTTTTAGCAGTTTTCTACTAATTTCTTTCATTTATTAACATTTGGTAGCTACAACTAATTTTACCAAACATAGCCTACTTACGCCAAGTATCCTTTTAATATCTTTGGCAAATTAGTCATAGCGGTCTTTGTGTGAGAAAATCATTTTCTAAAGGAAGTCAATTTCGTAGACTGTCACCCCTTTAACAGTTTCAAGAGAATCACAAAAACTCATATGAGACGGCCTCAGTGTGAGACGCCTCATACAAGCATGAGATCATACTTGATTGTAGAGGTGACTTTATGTTAAGGCGACCTTATAAGAGACATTTTAAAGAGAAAATATTAACCATCTCTGTTTGATAGCTTCATTACAGGATGAAATTTGAAATATCTTAGTTGATTTGGGGATGGATTTTGATGCATTGAATCATCTAATTCAGCTCCAAAGGTTTTTAATTTGGATTACTAGCAACCTTAATGCTTTGTTATTCCCACTTTTATTCTTTTTTCAGTTGAATGCAATTCAGTTCAGTTTATGCAGGGATTTATTACTTTAATAGTCTTTTATCAAATCAATTTTCATTATGTTATATGATACATGTATTGTTTGAAAGATTTTAACATGCACTTTTAAATGATCTCAATATTGAAAGGATTTTCACAAATAGCTATAGCTAAAAGGTTAAGTAGATTATACAAATTCAGTGTCGTTCACTTCAAATCAGTTCAATATAGTACAATTCATTTTTATCCAAGTGAAGAATTCCGATCTTTATTTTTGTAAGAGTTTAGAATATCTCAACACCCTTTACTAAGATACGAGTATCTTTCTTTTGTAAGTTGATCACAAGGCCAACCAAGTTAAATTCTCTCATGCATGGTTTGAGAAAATAGAAAAATGCTTGGTTGATTCACCATAATTTCTCTTTACCTCTTTTCTTACTTTAATGATTATCTTTTTAAAAAAAGAGAGATTGTGAAAATGTGCTTGTGGATTGTTCGGTCGACGGGTCAATTTATCATCACATGTTGATATTTTCCATTTAAGCATTAAACAATTAGGGTTGTTCATGAAACGATTCAAACAGACATTTTCAACTAAACTTGACTGATCCGTCCAAGTCCGAACCGAACTCTTTCGATCCGACTTTTGAACGTCAAGTCGAATTCTAACCAGATGTGAGTTGTCCGGGTTCGGATCGATAAACAACATTAACAGCAAATATTTAACTTTTCCTTTTTGAATAGTGGGGGGTGTTAAAAGTTTTGACACCTAAAAATTTTAAAGTATCCCTTTGTTGAGAAGTATAAAAAGTATTAGGGTCATTCCTCAACAAAAAAAAAAAAAAAAGTATTAGGGTCCCCCAACTCGGAGTGAGCAACTCACAAACATTTCCCCATAATACCAATCAAGTAGCCCTTCAAAGTAGAAGAAATGTATACAAGACAAACGGCCGACATGATGGCATCCCCTAGTATACATTTCTGTACTCTTGTGTTTTCACACTGAGACAAATATATTAAATTCAAGTACCTGAGATGAATGACACATTAATAATCAATTAATTACTTAATTAATTAATTAAAATTAAGTACTCGGGAGTGGAGAAGGGACTATTTGTCTCAAATGACGATGAATCCACAATCCCAGAACCCCATTAGCATTAATGTGGTCTATAGCTGTCAAAGTCCCGCTTTTTTGTCCTGTTTGGACATTAAATAACAGCAATGTATGTGGGGATTTATGTACAGGGGTACTACTAATACAATCACTTAGTAATTGTAGGACAATGAGCATGATAGGGTGTGTTTGTTTACCCTGAATTCGGATTGTACTGAATTGAACTGAGCTGAGTTGAGCTAAACTAAACTAAACTAAACTAAACTAAATAGTAATCCGTGAGAGAAAAAGTAAATCCTTAAACTCAACTAAATTGAACTAAGTAAGTGGAAAAGAACACGATCTAAGTGCATCATACACTCTTCATATCTTTCTAAACAATACATGATTGTATCTAATTTTCTCTTTTCTCCTAAATACTTAGGAACAACTATATATTTATTAGGAGCAATCATATATATTTTAGAAAAAAATAAACAGTGTATAATACACTCAGTATATACCAATCACGGTCCCTTTCTCTTTTCTCCTGAATTTTTCAAAAGTATTATTTAAAATGAATCTAACAATAACATTTTTACATTATAAATCTTTGTAGTTTTTCACTAATTCATGGTCAAAGTTTGTGAACTTTGACCTTGAAAAATGAAGTATAAACATTTTAGTGAAACGGATTAAGTATAATACACTCAATATATACCAATCACGGTTCTAATTGGAAAATTTACAGCCATGGTTTGTGCCTGTGTGGGTATGTGGGGGTCACGCCAAGCGAACTTCCAGCTAAGCAAAAGCGAAAGAAAGAGAAAACAGAAGGGGTCTCATGTGGCTAGTTTGCTGGGAAAAGAGAAAGGGATCTTTCTGCCATTTGTTTGCTCTTGTGTAAAATATAATAATACTGGTACTAACTGACATTACTACTCATATATTGTTAGATTGGTACCGCACTTGCAGCAATAAAGAAGTCAGCTGTTCTGATGCTGAGTTTATTGAAGGGTAAAAAGAGCTTGGTGGCAAAATGTAAAGGCCCATAGTTATGATATTAATATCAAATACTTTCATTAGAAAAAACATGATGTTTTAGCAACAGGGTCCAGGGACTTCTGTGTTCTGCTGTAAGTGCTATTCCCTCATAACTTAAACTTAAATGCTACAGGAGAGAGGAAACAGTGTCAGAACTACAGGGTTTGACTCAACTGCCAACTGATGATGGTCCAGCTTCATGCCCATGGCTACCCAACAAACATTAACAGATTTACAGACCTAAGATATATAAACATCTTTCTCTCATCATTTCTGTCAAATTTTTGTCCCTGGCTTCCCTTATGCTGACAAGTGCATGTGTCACAGCAACATTTCTCAAATTGCAGGCATATTAGTCATCTCCTAGCTTTATGTTTGATTAGTACTCACTAAACCAAATGCTATGACTTGTGGTTGGTAATTGCATGAACAACACGACCCAGAACTCGATTTGGGAAATTCATACATTATATAGTATACACAGGACAAGAATGATGCGACTTCAGTGTGCCCTAAGGTGGAAGTCAAAGCTTATCGACAAACAACCGAAGGGGCGAATGTGCCCTAAGGTGGAAGTGAAAGCCTATCGACGAACAATCATAGGGGCCAATGTGCCCTGCATTCCAGATTTCATCCATGACTCCTTTAAAACACATACAAATACAAAAGGTTTTCAATTATTAAGGCTCTAATGATGCTTTCCCAGGGCACAACAAGGGGCCTGAAATTTTCTCTGTAGAGTGTGAATGTTAACAAACACATTAAATTATGGATCAGCATTCTATGTATGAAAATCAGCAAAGAGAATTCTCCTAAAAATCCCTGCTGACCTAAATTAATGGGTGCTTAAACTAAGAGCAATGGGAAACAGGTTCCACTGGTGCCCTGTGACGCCCAGGCTGCAACACATTGCCAATTCATGAAATCACCAAATCCACCACAAAAAACCATTTGATAAAACAGCTTGAAAATGTTTTAATTTCACAGATAGAATAACCATAGGTGAGAAAGAATTAGAGAGAAGGGGGAGGTATCTTATTCATCATTGGTAAAAGAGCAAAACATACACAATAACCCCACCTAAGCGCACACAACAATGAATCAAGACACTATGAGGAAGACTAGCAATGGTAAACATATTATTATCTACACCAGTAATTCATGTATTCTCAAGCTAAAACCAGGGGACTTTTCCACAAGCAAGAAGAATAGATTATAAAGACAAAAGAAGAAGACACCAACCAAAAAAAGGTGTGGAATCAGAAGAATGTGGATGCAAGAATTGAACATGAATGTGAATGGCAGGAGGGAAGAGCTTGTACAATTGTCAAAGGAGGAGTTAGGGCGCGTATTCAGTCTCAAGAGAAGGTTGTGTCCGCGTCACCATTGCTGCAGGTGCTTTTCCACTCCCTACTGAGGTCATCCTCAGTGCTTCACCAACCTCAGAAGCCTTCTCCATATGCTGCATCTTCTTCCTCCGCTGGTATTTCTTCAACCATGCCAACAGCAGTGCCAGCAATGCCAACAGCAAGACTCCACCGATCACTGACCCAACAATAATCCAGACCTTCTTCATATTTTTCTTCTTCTTCCTATGAGGTACCACGGCAGGAGATGGGGTCTCTGGCGCAGGGGACAGGGCAATTCCCTCAACCACCAAGGCAAAGTGCCCCTGTTGAAGAGTTGAGCATGTATTCTTCGACACCACATTGCTGAAATTGACCGACCCGCGTAGATCAAACGAAACACATTTTGCTACTAATCCATCAGGCAAAGATTTCACATTTGAGAAGTGAATCAAGATAGGATTCCTGGAAGCCCTAATATCCCACTCTGACAAATTTGTAGCCGATAAGTTTGCAGCATTATAGGCAAGCAGACCAACCACAGGGGCTAAATACGTATACCCAGATAAAGGGTAATACAAACTAGACAAGCTTCCCAAATTCTGATACACCAGAATAAGCCTTTCCACATACGGCTGCACTACAACACCAACTGGGATCTCAAACGCTTTGTACCGATGAACACCTCTAGTTCTTAAGCTTCCACTCCTCAACCTTATACCGGAAATCTTAATTCCTGTCAAATTGGAAGGCACTGTTCCATCATACACAATTCCAGTTCTGGGACGAACAAAGGCTCTGTAAGCATAATCTTGAAGAAGGGCATCCAAAGCACGGGAGTCTGTACGCGATTGTGCTTCAATATGTGGCAAACATGGTGACCATATCAACAGAAAAAGCACCACGAGACTTCGAAAAAGAAGCCCCATTGATGCCCAAGTAGACCAAAAAACTCAACACAAGTTGTAATCAATTTTGATAATGTTTGGCAAGATCTTCACAAAATGCTCTCCCACCAAGTCAACACCAGTAACAAAATAAATAGAATTCAGCCCCTGAGATCCACAATTCAACAAAAAATAAGAAACTTGATTGAGCAACTACAAGTTGAAGCTGTCAAACAATACAATTGACAAAGCAGCGATGTTTACAATCATTAAAATGTGTGTTATTGGACCCAAAACAAAAGAGTAATAATTTAGTGAAAAGAAAAGCAAAAGTATAGCAATGTTTAAGGCCGTTGTGAACTTAGTATACCCTGCAGATTTTAGTTTGCTTTTTTTCCTCTTACCCTTTAGAATCCTTCCAAAAAAAAAAAAAGTAAAAGTTACCCGAATCTTCCCTTCTATGTTATATATCCCCCAATGTTTTAAAACCCTAAAAACCCATTAATGTAGCACAAACCAACACTACAATGTACAATGTGAACAAGATACATAATAGTATTATTATTATCAAGATCAAAATGCAAGAAGGAGAGAGAAAAACGTACCAGGAAAGAAGCCCTTAATTGGTGAAAGCAGCAACAATAATGGTAAAATGAGAGAGAATCTTCAGATACATTAGAACAAAACAATGGTGACTAATTTGAAGAAAATAAGAGACCATAAAACGAAGGAGGGTTCAGAATGTTGGTGTTGAAACCAAATCTGAAACCCACCATTGTTGTAATTGTTTAAAGGGGGGCTGATTTTTCCTTAATATTATTATGGGGGGGCTAGTAATAATAGTGATAAACCCTAAAAACTATAAAGGAAGAAAAAAGAAATGCCGGGAACAAAAAAGGAAAGGAAGCTCAAGATTTGCCGGGGATTTTTCAGTAGTTACGGAAATTTAGACGAAAAATGAGGAGAGAGAAAATTAGTATCATCAGCTGAGTTGTGGAAGGCGGGGATGAAAATGTTGTTGTTGTTGTTGTTGTTGATGATGAATGGGAGATGATTAGAAGAATTTTCATTTTCTCTCTCCTAAACCAGAGAGCCCAGAAGCCAGCTAAGACTCACACTCACACACACACGCACACACTCAGAAAAGTGGGATTTTTTTTATTTATTAGGAAATAGAAATAATACAACAAATATTAAAAATAATAATGATTTTGGAATTTAATTGCGGGGAGAAAGAGTCACAAGCTGTGAGAGAGAGACAGATGGGAAAATGGGGAGAGAAAATAACACACAAGAAAAAGCCAGGGACAGCGAGAGAGATATTGATGACAATTGACAAATAGAGAAAGTGAGTGAAATGATATTGGTTCTGCTTAGAATGGGGTAAAATCGAACCCGACCCAAAAACCGGCCGAATTCGTACTGCTTAAGATCCGATTCGAAAAAGTTTGTTTTGCTAATGACTGGAATTCGGAACTATCTGACCCGAGATCTGAAGTTTGTGATATAAGAGTTGTTTTGAGTTTTGACCTGAAATTCAATTTACTAAAGATCCGACATGACCCGAATCTTGACCCGATCCAAAAACCGATCGAAATCGTTCCGCTTAAGATCCGATTGAAACCCAATTCAAAAGGATTCGACTTGCTAACGACTCAAAGTTGAAATAACCCGACCCGAGACCTGAAGTTTGTGAGGCGAAAAATATTTTAACTCAAAATTTAACCTGCTAAAGATCCGACATGACCCGAAGTGACCGTCCCAAACCCAACCGACCCGTTTGCTGGTTTGACTACTTTTATTATCTCTCTCCTCTCCACACTCACTCACTTGGTCCCGGGTGTTGGTTCAACTAGCTAGTTGGCTTTTAGGTACGAAGGAGAGAGAAAGTGGTATGATTTCTATACTTGTACTCTACACTATTATGGAGTACGTTCTACCAAGAATGAATTAAGAAGTGTTTGGAAGAAAACAAAAAGAAAGGGCAAAAAAGAATGGGGAAAGAGACGATATTTACAGGTGTGTAAGTCACAGTCATTTTATCAGGACGCTCGCCCCACACACTCACAGGTTTGGTTTGGTGCTACCATGATCCTTTCTTTTGGACTATACAACAGTAACAACACCATCGTGTCCACCAGTATCCCCATATTAAAAAGGATCCATTTTATTTGACTAGTCCTTCTTTGATTGTATGATAAAAATATGGATTGTTTTTTGGCCAAAACTAACTTGAAAATTGGTGTTTTTTCTCTAAGTAACCAAATTATCTTTAGTGTTTTTTAGACGAAACCAATTTTTTTTTTTTTTGAAAAGCAGAAATATGTGGGAGAATTAAACCATTTTTTTTTGGTGCAAGAGAGGGGCAAGCCCCAGTAAAAAACAAAAAACTAATTAATCCTAACACTACGTGGCCACGCGACACCTATTACATCTTCAAATAAAATAGCGCCTAACGGGGTAGGGGGGGGACTCAAAATAAACTACAGCTTCAGTTTGGTCGCAGCCACAATTAGCTAACCAGTCTGCCGCTTTATTCGCTTCTCTATAGCAATGCTCAATAGTGACTTCCCAACCTGCATCTTGCATTAGAGCACGACACTTACGAACCATAAACATTGTTGGTCCATTTCTAACTGTATCACCTGTCATAAGTTGAACCAACACTTGTGAGTCGACACGGACAGCAAGCTTACGCAGACCCATATCCTTGGCCATTGTCAGACCGCGTAGAAATGCTAGCACCTCAGACTTGGTGACTGTACAGACACCATAGTTTTCTGCAAACCCACGAATAAACCTTCCTTCATGATCTCGTAGCAGCCCACCACCTCCTACATCACCTGGATTCCCCCGTGACGCTCCGTCAGTGTTGAGCATTACCCAACCATGTTGTGGTGCCCTCCATCTTATGAGTACATCAGTTCTTCGTCCATTTAATCGTTGCTGTTCCATGTCAGGTTGAGCTAGAGCCAGTTTCATTTCTTCAAACCTTCGAAATAGGAACCCAATTTTATCAATTGGGATGTCTGCTTCACGCCCAAAGACGTGGAAATTACGCCATTTCCAAAGCCACCAGATGGTGATGGCAAACTTCATAGGTGCTTCCGGATCATGTGTTGGGTCAGTGGTGTCCAAATTATCCACTACCCACTCACGAATAGGTAGGCACCAGAAGTTTGGATGGGTTGGCCGAGAGCTTAATTTGTGCCAAATGACATAAGAGAATAGGCATTTACGAAGCAAATGATCGAGGTCCTCTTCATCAGCTCCGCACCTGGGACATCAGGGATCATCAGCTAGGTGACGTGCAACACGCTGGGCATTTGTAAGGAGCCTGTCATGTAGCACGAGCCAGATGAATAATCGAATATGCTGCGACACAGGTGCACGCCATGCCATATCCCAGCGTTTATCATGCGTATTCATGTCAACATTTCTAATCAATTTAAGAGCTGATTTCACAGTAAAACATCCCAAAGGCGAAGCTCCCCAATACATAGCATTATTTACCTCCTCGTTGGGGATAAGACTGTAGGAGGCAATCTGCTTGAGTGCCTCAGCAGGCAACAAGTTTGCAAGTTCATCCCAATTCCACTCCCCTTCCGCTCTCCAATACTCTTCCACAGCTCTATTTTGCGCCTCTAAGGGAACATGGTTTATGGCCATACTATCGAAACCCAATACTAATGGTTTATGGCCATTTAATGAGATTCATAAGTAAAATGATCGATTTGCTTCTAGGGAGTTTTCTACTAACGAAATTGATATGATAGAAATATGTGGGAGAATAGTATGTTTTTAAACCGAATTGAAAAACTGACCCAAATAAGTGAAAAAAGAACTAGTGTTGGGTTTATCCCCTTATATTACCATATGTTGGTTGGTTTGTATGCCTCAATTGGACAAACTAGACATCCCATTTGAATCTTAACCTGTTTCCAAAGGTCGTGCTATGAGGTTTCTCGGATCAATTAGACGGTAGTGTTTTTAAATTTCTTGATTATGTTCTTTTAAAGAAAAGAATGAACAAACCCGCCTTATTGACACCCAAGAATTTATGACAACATTCTCTGTTCAAGAACTACGACTATAGCCTTGATCTATGATTATATTGAAATCAAATCATAATTGGTATGCAGTGTAGTACATGTATAGCCAAGCTTGCAAGAATGTGTTGTGTGACAATATGTACATATGTGCGTTACTCCCTCCGTCCCAAGTTTATAGTTACATTGGATTTTTCACGGTCTCCAAGACACTACTTTAACCATGAATATTTATAATTTCATAAATATAAAACTTATAATAAGATGATATTTTGAAAATACTATTTAAAATGAATCTAGCAATACTATTTTCACATTGTAAAACTTTGTAACTTTTAACAAATAAGTGGTTAAAGTTTATAAACTTTGAACTTAAAAAGTCCAATGCAAAGATAAACTTGGGATAGACATAGTATTATTTTCAGGCATACCTGATGATTTGTGATTTTTGAAAATGGTGGTAATCTAGCATTGTTTCGATAATTGTCCGTGTGAGTTGACTGACGAAAATGAGATGTAGAAGGAAGAGTGAGGGAAAGAAACACCCAATAAAAAAACGCCTATTATATAATTTGGCTCTGTTTGATTTAACTTAATTTTACTTAAATTCAATTCAACTCAATCCACATCAGTTTATGTGTAACTTTATTACTTAGATAACTTTTCATTCCGAAATAAATTAATGATGATAGCTATGTCATCGAAAAGAGTTCAAAGCATACTTTTAAATGAGTCCAATATTGAATATGTTTGGACGAATTTTAAATGGTTAACGGTCAAGTTAAAAAATTAGTTTAGTTTAGTTCAATTTTTTCCAGGTGAATCAAACGGAACCTTACAACTAGAGATGACTGGGCACAGTTAGCATGAGGCACGGCACGTCCGATCACGCTTTTTACACGGTACAACACGGGCACGGAGGAAACACGGGCACGAACGACTGGGCATGGGCCTGGTTTTGGAAAAGAAAGCACGGTGGGGCACGACACGACACGACATGGCACGGCGAAAATTTTAATATTATTTGAAAAAAGCATGGGCACGACACACACGACACGACAAAGGCACGAGCACAACCTGGGCCTACCTTTTAGAAGAGCAGACACAACACAACACAACACGAAGCACAACAAACCTTTTTTTTTTTGGTAATTAAAGTGAACTTCTATTAATCACATTACATATCAGGATCTTGAATACTAAGACCTCTCGGAGCATGTACCACATCAACCTCCTAGAGAGGGTCTCCCTCCCCTGTTAATTGTCATCATCATTTACTATTACTAGACAAGTGTTCCCAGAACAAAAGCACAAGCCACTCAATGCCACAAGAAATACAACTCAAACACTAGTGTAGGTAACTAATTAAGAAATTTCAGCAGCTTAGAGACTTAGAGTTGTTGCGTACTATCATAAAAATCTGACACTGTAATAGAAAGAGCATTTATAAAGTTGTAAACTGAACTACATATAACGAACTAAACCATCAAAACAGAAAAGAAAAAAGAAAAAAAAAAGAACAGCAGGGATGCCCGGGCTCATATGAAATGAAAACCAAAAACAAGAAAAGTACTAAAACTCCAATGGATCATTGGGGCATCCAGATGGTTTCTTAAGGGTTTTCTAAGCTCGAAACAATGGGTGCAAGGGCTGCATTGGAACCCCAAGTGAGGCTGCTGCCTGTCGAATACCCCGTATCAGGGCGTACCCAACTCATATTCCATAATCAGGGCCGTCCCTTGAATTTGGAGGCCCTGTACTAAACTTAATAGATAACTTCAAATTAGGCCCTAATTTGAATTTTTTTATTTATTATGGTAACTCAAACTTTCATCACATGAAAAATCACACAAAAAATAAAATCTTAAGCCCAAAAATTATACAATATTACAGTAAATTAAGTATCAAAATAATGAGTATTCTCTTAATTCTACTATCTTTTCTATTTTCTAAATTTCTAATGTTATCCTAAATTTCAACACTCAATAGTACCTATTTCTCCCTTTTTAATAATATCATGAATTCACCAATTCTACCACAAATTAAAGAAAATATTCAACTTTTAACATATTACAATCTGATTACACTAAAATCTTACATTAAAAAATCAGATCCGAATTTTGTCTATAAATACAACACACACAAGGTAACTAACTCATTCTCTCTCAACTTAACCTTTGGAGGGGATTCCTCACCCACCCCTTGAGAGTAGTTTGCCTTACCTTGCATGTGACGTGTAGTGCCACCTGAAGACGGACCCACCGGCATTGCACCTAGCTACCCCCGAAACATAAATAAAGAACTTTACATTCCAAATCTCGACATTCTAAATTTCGAAGGGGTTACGAATCTTACGATTACTACTTTGACAGATAGTGGCCTATGACGATGTCGATTCCGTGAAAAATCAAATCTGTAGAGGAGTATCGCAAGAAACTAGCTGAAATTTGAGATGGAAGTAGCTATTCTTGAAAACTTGAGTAATTTGTTCTCCTTCTTGATCAATAAATAGTTGAGGGAGAAGGAAAGTTGCACTACAATCATCAATAAAAATACCATTTTCGAGGCATTGGAAAGATAGATGATAGCAAGATTAAAGCAAGAATTAATGTCTTTGTTCTGGGTGAGAGAAAAGGGAAGGAGCGTTGATAATTGAAGCGACATTTTTTTTGAGAAAAAATTGAAGCGGCATTAACCGATGCGTGACTGCGTCTTTGCCCTTGTAAATAATTTTTTTTTTTTGGAGGCCCTTAATTGTAGTAAAATGGGCCTTAATTCTTGGAGGCCCTGTGCAATTGCCCTTGCTGCACATTGGCAAGGACAGGCCTGTCCATAATGAACTCAAAGCCACTTATTTTAGCCAATTCATGCAAAGCTGTTGCAGGCAGCACCATCTCTTATAAAATCCTCCCGGGTATAATTTGGATCAAAGAATGGGTTGTTGGGGGAAAGTCTGTAAATCAAACGGGCTGAAAATGTGGTTGCTAACTCCGTTTTTGGTGTTAGTCGGGCATCGTTTTTCGAGCATAAAACACAAAAACAAATGAGTAGAACGAGGATTAGGGGATTCATGGAGTACTCGGGATTCATGATGATAGGTGGAGATCAGAATGAGGATGAGGAGATAGTGGCAGGGTTGCAAATAATATGTAGTGTGGAATTGACAAAGAGTGTGAAACTCTGAGGAGTTGAGCAAAATAAATGGTAGCTGAGCCATTAGCTATCAGTATTTTGTTGCATTGTTTGCATGAGCATAGAACGTAAAAGGTAAAATAATATTTTCTTAGAATATCACTTGGAACTAAATAAATATATAAATAAACAAGCATAAATATGTCTCTGACTGACATAATAAACAATTGTAATGGTTAGACTAATTTAGAGACGCTTAGATATGTAATGTAATTCATAGAAACAGCAACACAATTCATCTAAATGCTAACGTTGCTAAGTGCTAACTTCTTTGCGTGAAATACCAAATTCTATTAGTTTTGATGCCTTGTCATATAATGTGTGAGAAGGGCATTGTGTTACTAAACAGTTTCAGATTACCTCTGTATCGTTCCAATTTTATCAGATGTCCCTGAAGGGACAACAGTTTCAGATTACCTCTGTATCGTTCCAATTTTATCAGATGTCCCTGAAGGGACAACAGTTTCAGATTACCTGAACAGTACAACTTCCACCCAAATTTGCGATATTATGTTCTCAACTTCAATTTACAGCCACAGAGCATATTAGATTCTGAGCATATTGGAGTTCAATAGCACTAGGAAACGGATGTCAGTGATTGTCCAAACCAAGCAAGGGAAAACTTTTCTATTCTTTTCTAGATAGACATGAAAACCTTTTCTATTCTTGATTATATACAAATGTATTTTACTTTTACAAACTTAGGAAAATCCCACATACCAAACGGGTTGAACTTGGAATATCATGTATCTGAACGAATATTCGATTAAAACATTGACGACCAAACTTTAACTTCCTGCAAAATTGATTTATCGCCGTCCTGAATTTCTGTTCCAGGACAAATAGGAAGGATCTCCGAGTAGCCTGCAGAAATTTTAAAAAAAAAATGTTATTAACATGGAGAGATTCCAAACAGACCAATTTGCAAACAGTGACAAAATTGAAATTACAAGGCTATGATCATAGACTTTTTTTTGTGAGAAACAGGGCTAATAATCATTCCAGAGAAAATACCTAAAACATCATCCTTGAAGGATTTTCATAACATCAACACTTTTGAGTAACGAGGGCTAAGCCCATTAGATAGTAATCATTCTAGCAAAAAAAAAAAAAAAAAAAAAAAAAAACACCTAAGACATCATCCTTAAGGATGTTGAAAACATCAACAAGTGGATTATCTAAAACATGAAGCCCAAGAGGAAGTCTGAACAGGCACTTTACCTAGGTTTGATAAGATATATAAGAGTGAATGTCATAGCCAAGAAGAAGCACAAGCCGCCCACAGTGAGGTAGGCAATGCCAAGGAAGACATTTTTCCCACCAAGCCAGCTAGTGGTCGAAAGCACCATCATCTTTTTTCCACCGAAGCTGTAGGTATTATATCTGTTTTGCAGAGTTACATTTATAACATCATTTACATGCAAATCCTGCTCTATCCTACCATACAATTTCTGGAATGTAGGAAGAGCTGCAATTCGCATCCATACAATCAGATCCTCTTGCTCGCTAAGCTGTCACAGGCAAACATGAGACATGAGCGCTTCTTGTGAAAGATAATATTGCTGATCCAAAAACATTAAGTAGATACTAACTTATTAGTAAACATGAAGTGTTGTTCTCCGTACAACACAAACTAAGAGGTTTCTAAAAGACCCTCAAAGGAAAGGGGAAACATAAAAGTAACACGATCGGTAATATGGTAATTGCCTAGTTCTTGTTCTATTTATTGATTGCCCATCTCCTAGCCTCTATGTTAAGCTGCTTTTTGACCCTCACTTATGGGAGGTGACAAAACTTTGTTCTCTTCATTGATGGTGATTGGTTCTCTAACTCTTCCTCCGTCTGATTTTGTCTTGATTTCTCCCAGTAATGGTTTTTTGTTAGTTGGTGGTGGAAAATTTTGGCTTTGTTGATTCGGTTATCTGAAGGCTTAAGGGTTGGTTTCTCTTCATTCTTCACACTAGTACCACCACTTTGGAACTAATCGTAATGGTACTAGATGAGGCTTGAGTTGATAAAAGCTTGTTAGCTATACTGAGTTTGGCTCTCATCCAATGACATTTTTCTCCTCTGGCTCTGCTTGCCACCAACAAAAATTGTCGATCAAGCACAGGGTTTGACTCCTTAAAAGGTTTTTGTAGACAACATAATTAAGAAGGAAAAGAAGATCCTTAACCTCTTTACTGGTGTCAATTTTGGATGCTGTTCTGGGGGCTAATGAGATGGTGAATGACGCTAGGCAACAAGGTGTTCAGGGTGTTTTCTCAAGCTAGACTTTGACCAGACTTAGACAGGGTGAGTTGGTGGCTTGCTTGATATGGTGCTGAAGCGGAAGGGTTTTTTGGGTGATCTAGAGGGGGTGGATGAGAGGTTGTTTCTTGAATGTCCATTTTTCGATTTTGGTTAATGGGGCGCCTAGGGTGTGGTTCTCTTCTTCTAGCCCGCCCAATTTGTTTGCGCTTGTGGTAGATGTGCTTAGTAGGCTACTGGAGAGGGTTGCGGAGATGGGTGGGGAATAGAGACAAGGGTTGAAGGAGGGTCGAGAAAGGGTTCATGAATCATCTCCACTTCATTGATGACACTATACTCTTTTTGGTTATTGACAAGTTTATGAATGTTTTGACAATCCTGCAAATCTTCGAGTTGATTTTAGGGATGAGGGTCTGAAGAGTGCCTAAGTTACTCTAGAGGGGGGTGAATAGAGTGACTCCAATTTCTCGCGTTTTGCAACTTGAGAACAGGGTAGAGAACAACGTTATGGACGTTGTTCCTATGCAGCAGACTAATACAGAATGTAAAGAACAGAATGTAAATAACACAAGGCTTTTTTCACGTGGAAAACCTCCTAGGCTCAATAGGAGTAAAAACCACGACCCAGTTACTTGGGATTTTGTCACACTACTTATCTTATAACCAGAGCCAAAATCAGGATACAACACAGTACCCTAACACCACCACACACCGTTACTGATGTGTTGCCTTTCTCTCAAAGTCACACACTGACTTGAGAGAAACTCTACACTCGTTACTGAGTTAGAAATCTTACAAATAATCAGATTGTTTGTCCTATTACACGCTTCAACACTAAGCAATATAAGACCACAAAAACCTATTATGCAATGACCAATCTAAGCAAAGACTCAAACTGACCAGGATATGGAACAGGGTTCAAGGTTGTTCTTTGTGAGTACTGGACATATCTGGTTTGGACGAATGTACGCTTTGCACAACTGATTCTGAACTCAATAATGCACACAAAGCTTAACCCTACAACTGAGTCTATCAGATGCCTTATATAGGCAGGCCAAATGAGCTCAGTCAGTTAGGTTAAATCTCTTCAGAATATATACCAAAAGATAGGATAGAATTTAAGTAAAGATCAAAGACCTTTCCTTAACTCAACCTATGAGATAAAATCCGTCCAAATTCATTAACAGAAAATCTTGGCCAGCTATCAAGTGATTTATCATAATACAATCTCTAAAAGATAATTAGAAATATTCCAGAAGATAATTCACTTGCTTAACAATAAAGACTTGGCCATTAAGTAAAATACTTTTTCCAAGATAATATCTTTTCAAAATAAAATACTTTTCTGTTTAAAATACGATTTTGCAATATTCATTTTTCCAAAATAAAATATATTTCTTTAGAAGAATATTTGTGTGAATATCTAAAAAGATAATACACAAAATATTCGTAGAAATAATAAACATGATATTATGCAAACTCGTTCAGATACATAGCTTAGAAGGAACAGGGTCCAACTAGTTGTTTCCCTTTGGTTCCTTCACGCTGTAGTGCTGGTCATAGAGAACAGGGTTCACAAGAATGCTCCCCTGTACTCATAGACGCATGCACTCAGTCCTACAACCTTGTTCCCTTGTCATGATCAATTTAGACTCTTGCTAACTAGTCAAGCATAGTAAATAAAGACTAATGACAAATGCACTTAACTACATTACATTGTCTTCATATCTTGTTAGGATCCAAGCATCTTCATGAGCAATCATGCTTTGAGCATTATATCTTCTTGCATCCTTAGGTCAACCTACCATGATAGTTAGTTCACACATAGATAATGACACTTTGTTTGTTATCATCAAAATCAGGAACCCAACAGGGTCGATCTTGCTAAGTATAAATATTGATGATAATTTCCTGGCAATGCTGCCGGTTTGGCGGGTTGTCAAATACAATGGTGGCCACATACTTGGGAGTGCCTTAGGGAGGTAACCCTCGGTAGGAGGTTTTTTAGGAACCGATTGTGCTGGACACCTCCATGGTTGGAAGCGGGTCTACTTTTCCTTTGGGGCATTCATCCTTGTCCTGTATTCAGACTTGTTTGTCCTGTCCTCCGTTCCCTTGTATTACCTCTCTTTGTTTGGAATTCCGGTATAGAATTGTGAAGCTTATGAGGGATTTTCTGTGGGGTGGTGTGGTGCGGATGGGGATAGGAGGGATCATTTGGTGACATGGGATAAGGTGTGTCGTTCTAAAGAAGAGGGCCTAGGTGCTGTTGTGGGCAAGTGGCTTAGGCGCTAGGCGCTTTCAGCAGGAGCCGAAGAGTCTTTGGCATCGGGTCATTCGCAGAAGGTATGGGCTGCAAACGAATGGTTGGGATACAAACTTTATGTATGGTAGTCAGTCGGTCAAACTCATATCCTTCTTGCCAAGGGTTGAGTTGGAACTTGGGAATGGTTTGCGTTTTAGGTTCTGGGAAGATACCCGGGGGGGGGGGGTAACAACCCATTTTGTACGAGGTTCCCTCGGTTATTCTAATTACCCACTCTTCATGATGCACTGGTTGCTGACTTTTTCTTTGTACATTGTGGGTCTTGGAATTTCCATCTTCGTCACCCTCATCATGATAGGAAAATACAGGAATCTTCTTACTTCCCTACTAGATCTTGTGGATTGGGTCCAACTTGGGAGTGCGGACGACTCTAGGAGGTGGGCTGGGGATCCTTCGAGAGAGTTCTCTTGCAAGTCCTTGAAGGTGGAGGCATTTGTGTAGACTCTTAGTGCTAGATAGATTCAACACCAATGAGCGGAGGATGCAGGGACCAATAACTACATGTGTATGCTTTGCGGGAATAGTAGTGAGGCTTTGGCACATCTCTTCCTCTATTGTGATGTGGCCTTTAGCTTTTGCTGTAGGTTGCTTGGCTTTCTGGTGAGTAGTGGGTTTCACCTTCTAGTGTTGTGGATGCGATTTTTAGGTTTTGGGGGTGGGAAGGAGAAAAAGTTGTTGTAGCGCTACGCTTATTTTGCAATGTTGTGGTGCATTTGGTTCGAAAGGAACGCTTGGTTTTCACTAAGATGTCTATTCCTCCCTTGATGCCTTGGGAGAAGGTGGCCTATTTTGCTTCTTTATGGGCTAGGGCTGCAGGGCTTTTCGGGGTTATACTATTAGTGAGATCCAACGAAATAGGTCTAATTTGTAAATGCTTTATTGTAAAGGACATATTATCGTCTTTTGATGTACAGTTGATTCTTCATTACTAAACTTTTCTTTATCTAAAAAACTATATTTGATGTTGTAGACGGTGTACCCTTATTAGTACTAAATGTTTATGCTTTTATTTGGGTTTTTGGAGGTGGTGTATGGTTAGTGATATGGATATATCTGGATTCTTACCCTGCCCATTATAGGGTGGTTTCTTGATTTTTTTCTTTTCTTTTCTCAGTCTTATGTATCTCTCTCCTTTTCTTAGCCTCTCATAGCCACTTTTAGCTTTGTTTCGTAGTACCTTGTCTGTCATTTAACCCTAGAGACTGGTTTGTATGGCAGTGCTTGTAGCCTTTTTCGTTTCAGGAGTGCCTGTATTCCCCCATAAGGGAACACTATAAAGTAGAGTTGGCAAAATTTGACCCGACCCGAGAACCCGATCCATATCGACCCGAAAAGTTTGGGTCTTGAACAAAGAGTTCCAACCCGAAACCCGATACTTACCGAACCCGAAAAACCGATATTTATTGGGTCAAAGCCGAACCCGCTCTGGGTCGACCCGTTGAGTTGAGGCTTTCAAAACAAGACATATCAGCATGAGAAAAGTGAATGACAAAAAGCTTAATCATATAAGAATTTCTTACATATCAACCAATTTTGACATATGTAGTTTCAGATTTTTCTTTAATAAGGGTTTTTATAATCCTTGTGGAACGATCTTAACTAATTGTTACATAGGTAGCGGTTTGATACTTCATATGCATTAGTAAAAAACATAATAACTTGTAAAAACTTTACGAAATAGTTTTCAAGTAGATTAAAACCATTATATATTATGTCTAATAATATTATAGTGTGCAACTTTTTTATTTTAAAGTTGAAAATAGAATTAATCATGCAACTATAACCTAATTAAAAAATAAATACACAACCCGTTGGGTCGACCCGAACCCGAAAGCTCTGGGTCATGAATAAGCATTTTCCAACCTGAAACCGAAACGACCCGATCTGTAAATGACCCGACCTGAACTCGACCTGACCGACCCGTTTGCCAACTCTACTACAAAGCCTGGGGCAAGGCATGTTGTTTGCCCAAGCAGATTCATTCCTCTTGCTTTTGAAGTCTTTGGTATTTTAGCACTAGGGTCAGGTGTTGGCCATCCAGAGGATAGAGGCACTACTGTATCACCTCTTCTTACCATTAAAAAAAACACCAATAATGAAAATAAAAATAAGAATAATACTAGTACTATTATTATTACACAATGATAATATGACGATGACAATAGCAACAATAACGAAGAAGATAAGTAAGAATAACTTCCATTATTAGCAAAAAAATAATAGCATTAAGAGTTACTCAAAATTCTAGTGTTGGCTCCTGGTGCGTTTAATGTTAATCCATACATGATACAATTGTTCTTTCCACCAGTCAATCCAAGAGTACAATTTCATTATAAATAAAAGAAGGGATTTCATTTAAAGAAAATAGATTGTACATACCACAGGTCAAGGAATCCTCAAGGTATTGTGTGTCGACCCATTTGTGACCCGTTATAACCCGTCTAACTTTTAAATGGGTGCAGATGAAAAGAACACAACCATATGTATGTGTGCACAAATCCTTATTTCCACCAGGCTTTACCTTGTCCAAACCTTAAAGTCAATGCATTACTGCTCTGCTTTTAGACTCGGGACGCTGTATATCCTCCACGTACTCTACAACAACTAAGGTTTTGGCTTACATTCTCACTCCCAGGCCCCAGCCCCCTTGTTTTACTAGTTTACTGTTTCACTAAGTCCAGAAGATTGGCCGCAAAATATTCCCAAGATCCTCATGGTCGTCGGTTGTTGGCAAGCAAGTCAAGAGAGCCATACATAAGAGGCCCGTTTTGTTTTATTAGGATTTATTGATTTTTATTTATGTTTCCTTGCGATCTTAAATTTAGTTATATGGCCTAAAAGCATCGGAGTTGAGGTGTCCTTGATGTTCGCACCAACATCAAAAAACATCAATTCCTCTAAATCACAAGCAGTATAACTTTACCGGGATAGAATCATCCAAATGAGCACCACCAATAAGGGTTGGTTCCATTCTGGAACTTCTTTGGGAATACATCCTTCCCAAATTTGTGGTCCCTGTCACTTCTCCAAGAAATATCCATTCTTGATTGTGATTTGTGAGCATCATACATGCTTTTAGAACTGTATCTTATTATGCTGCGTCATTTGCACCTAGAAACTTTACGCCTGCCATGTCCACAGGAATTGAGGGTTGCAGTTCCCAGAACTATCGAGCAACCCGCAAATCTCATCAGGCACAACTAAGAATTTTCATTGCAATTCCCAGCTACAAGTTTCCTTAGGGCTACCGGAGGTTTTCCTGGTCGTTAACTTCAGGGATTAGTCAAGCTTGAACACTCATGCTATCAAAAAATATATTTACATATATATAAAATAAAATTAGAAAATAAAAAAAATTTCATTGGCGCCAATAAACTCTTGTATCCCCATAATTGGCTCCTCCTCCCAATTCACAGAGTGTCCTACTAACTTAACATCGTACATGTCAAAAAGTAACCCATAATTAGGCTTCCCATAATTTACATTTATCTTATACAGTAACAAATTGTGGACTTAACTGTGCATACATGTATTTGAACCTAAGATGCATAGCTGCCTTCTTCACACAAAATCACAGCTGAAATTTTCATCAAAAGAAGATGGGTAATCACTAATCAGTAATCAGCTATCCAAGTCTACAAATTATCCCAACAACAACACAAGCAATAATTTAAACCACTTGTCACAACAAAAAAAAAAAAAAAAAAAAGAAACAATAATTTAAACATGTAACAATCATCATTAGGGTTTTCACAGACAAAGTAGAGAGAAAATTACACTTAGGTCGCTTATTCCTTCTTACAGCTGAGGGAAAGGCTGATCCAGGGCTCGTAGAGCTTGATGTAGGATTTGAACTCATCAGATATGCTTCAATGAGTAATAACCCAGAAAGAAAAAAAAAAATTAAGCAAAACCCAGATGATTATTGAATTTGATCCAGAAGACTTGTTTTTTTTTTTATCAAATCAAACTAACAAATACTGGTGAAAGACGGGCAGTGAAGAAATTGAGAGATACCCACTTACAATAAGTGGGTAGCTTTCTAAAAAGAATTCGATCATGAAGAAATAGAGAGATGGGTTAAGGGTTTAGTTGGGGAATTTGATTTGGGGTTTACCTTTTTTTTTTTTTTTTTTTTTTGAGGGTGGGGTATCTTTTATCACAAAATCTCGTGGTTGTAATGCGAGGTCCCTCATACAAGCATGATGTCATGTTAAAGTCATGTTTGTTATATAGAGATACCTCACCTTGAGGCAACCTCATACAATACTTCTTGATTTTTTATATATCAAATGTGAGCATAATCGGTTAGTGTACTATTTGGAATTGGAAATGAATTGTGTTTTTTTTGTTGCCGATACTTGGAAATTAGAATTAGAATTGGTTGCTACCGAAACGTGCTGCAGCTATTTAGAAGTACAAATCTCCTTGGTATAGGCCTTGTTTGGCACGCAACCGGTAGCTGGTATCTGGTTTGGTTAGCTGGTTGCAGTCAACTGGTAGTATTAGCTGGTTTGACTAGATTGTAACATTGGATTATTGTAAAAGTTGTTTGGTAATGTTAGCTGATTATTAGTAGCTCGTAAGAGGTGAAATGACCAACAAGGACATGAGTATAATTCTTTTATCACTTATTATTTGTTTTTTTGCTGTTTTTAATAATAATAATAATAATAATAATAATAATAATAATAATAATAATAATAATAATAATAATAATAATAATAATAATAAGTCACTATATTGCTTGTTTAGAGAAACTGGTCTTAAAAATAAATAACAATATAAAAGTATTATAATACCAAACATTCCAAGCAAAGGTATTAATAATATAAATTTCTTACTCAAAAAAAGAAATAAATCTCATAATGTTCTAACGACGACACCGTCGTCTGACTGCCATTAACTAGACGTGATACCATCACGAATTATTGTCATCTCTTGATTGCTTGGCTCCTCACTTTCTTCTGTAGACCCTTCAACATCTGGAAAGATGTCAGGAGGTATAAAATTAGGATCTTGATCAATTAATGTAAATGTTGGGTCACCAATTGCATTTTTTCTAATGTAGTTGTGCAAAGTAAAACATGAACAAATTATTCTATTTTGATCCTTCAATGAATATCTGGGCATTTTCTCTAATATTTTCCATCGAGCCTTCAGAACACCGAATGCTCTCTCAATACAACTTCTCAAGGATGAATGAGCCCGATTAAAGATTTCTTGTGATCGCCTTGGATTTGCACCACGAAATTCTTTTTGATGATACCTTATCTTAGGGTAAGGCAATAAATATCCTTTTCTTTCTGGATAGCCTTTATCCGCCAAATAATATTTGCCTACAATTTGCACCAATGTATAATTTGGCGGGAAAAGTCCATACAAATCAAGTCAAATTAGTAACCAAAAAAAAAAAGTCATCATACATGCAGGTGGTTTTGAAAATTTGAGAGTTGGAGTATTTATTGTGTCGAGGAAAATGCGGGTATCATGTGTTGTTCCCTCCCATCCTGTTAAAACATATGTGTATAACAAATCAAAGTCACACACTGCTAAAACATTTGTAGTTGGTATCCCTTTTCTTCCTTTATATTGGATTTGATCCTCCTCGGCAACAATTACTGCTATATGGGTACCATCAATAGCTCCAATACAATCCTAACATTGAACAATAATATTTGATATTGTAGTTATTTCAATAAAAGAATAAAAAGGGAAAAAATAATACTCAAATACCTTGAAATGAGGCATATATCTTGTATCATTAGCAATTTGTGGTGGAATTTCTTTGAATTGAAGATCTTGTGGAACAAGTATATCCCTCGATAGACCTTCCATAGCGCTCAATACTTGCTTAAAAACTCTACTCACAGTCTCACCTGAATGTTGAAAACGTTCTTGGCTATCTCTATTAGATGCACCCTTACTAAGGACATATACAAATAAACCCACTTTCTCCAAAATCTACATTTTATCTGAGGGCCTCAAACCATAGTTGCTTTCCAAATCCATACATAATTGACGAAATGTATCTGGATTCATCCTAAACATGTTAAAACATTGTTTTTCATGACCATTTAATAACTCTAACATCCATTTTTTCCCTGTCATATAAGAAGTCATACATGGTTCCTTGTGTAAATGATTCAAATAATGCATAGCCATATGACTAGCCACATAACCCATCATATTCCGAAACTCATCTTCATCTTCCAAGTGTTGTTGCATTAAGAGAAGTAGTTTAGTATACATTTCATCATTATCCATACCTACAAATAAATAAGTAAAACATAAAGCAATAAGGTTTAAAGTGCACATTAAACTTCCAAAATAAAGGAATAAAGTATAAAGTGATCATAAACGATTACCAACAAATAACATTGTTTACTGTTTCTTACAGCAGAATACCATATTGCCAACATTTTGCAACTAATGGAGCAGCCCAAAATAAGTAACTAGTGTTTACATCACATGTGCGCAAAAAATTACTACTGCTATTCACAACTCTCTTTAGAAAATAGCACTGCTGTCTAGTGTTTACAGCATTAGCAACACAAAAATAATCTACTGGTTAGTGTCTCTAACAGGTTAGACTTCACAAAATATACTCTCAAGCTCTAGCAAAAAAATTACAGCATATCACCACCACAATGTCACTATTTCTTAGAGGCTTCGTGCTCCTTATAGGGGAAGTTAATGTATTGAACCTTTTGTTCATCTGGCATCTCAAAGAAAATAGACCTCTTTTGTGGATTTTCAATCATCGAGCAAGCAAAGAAAAATAAAGGAGAACCAAACTCCAAACCAGGCAAAACACACAACTTTGCAAAAGCATCCGTTACAGAATGCGTTGGTGCATTAGCAGTCATCACTTGGATCATATTCATCATAGAAGCTTGGACCTCCTTTGATCCTTTTCGAGAATCTGAAATAAGTTGGATCATTCCATCAAGTTTCTCAACCATTGTGGCAGCAACTCCCCCCCCCCCCCCTCTTACCGCATCCACTCTTTGCACTTTTGTTAGCTTGGGAGATATCACCCTCAAAACCTCTTTCGGCTCTTCTTTTACCACCATCATCAGCTTGAGTTAAGGAAATAAATTCAGGAATTGGGGTAAGGGGGTCATCCTCATTCACACTCCACACATTTTCCCACTCATTTCCCATATTATAATTGTTACCAATAGGATTTGGTGGAATTGGAATGTACACATCAGCCTCATCACCCTCTACAATGTTATCACCCTCCCGAATGTTATCGACTAGGTTCTCATCCTCCAAATTCTCAGTAAGAGGAGAGTACTTAGCTCCCCCGTGGGCACAACAAAGGAAAATTGAGTCCAACTTATACTCAAGATCAGGCTCAATCCCTTCTTCTTGAAAGGCTTCAAATTTGGGATTTTCCTATAATAAAAAAAAAGAAGAAAAGACTTAGAAAACAAAAGAACTATTCACTCTTCAATGGTAAAAATAAGTAAAGCAATTTAAAGTAAAACACTACCTTAATCTTTGCAGCCCATCAATCTTCACTAGCGCTGATCGTTCCTTTGTCACTATCCCATCCCAATCCTGTCTCTCTTTCCCTCTCAACTGTTTCCAAAGACTCCATAACCCTTTAAAATTATCTAACTTGTTTTTCAGTCTTGTTTTATCCCATGGTAACTTAGTCTTTTTCTGAAACTGTGGCACTATCTTTCCCCATATCAGCTTTTGAGAAGTAATCTCACCACGTTTCCCCTTGCTCTTTTCAGCATATTCAATACACAGATCACAAAGGATATGGAATAACTCTTTCGTCCACTTAATCCTTCCTGGATTTGTCCCTCCTTGACTCTCATCTCGTCTCCTATTGTCACCTTTTTCGCTTCCACCTTTATTATTTTTCCTAGTCGGTGCCATCTAACCAACAAATAATAAACTAACCATTTTAACCTTATCCAATCATTAATTACATAAACAAGGGGTATATAAACTAACAATTAAGGGGTTACGTGATCTCAGACCATAACACAGTAATTCCAATAGAAATGTTTCACAAAACAGAGAGGAGATCAAAGTTTAATAAGAGAAAACCATAATGAGATCACCAGCCACTAAATAAGGCAGAAGGTAACCACATCAAAAGCTCCAAATTCTAAAAATAAAAGTCACTAAATATTTCCAAGTACAATAGCAAAATAACAAGTAAACATGGCTACTGGAACATGTTCTTCCTATTTTAGAGTACCCCCTAACATACACTCCATAATTCTTCACCCAACAAATACACCAAGTCTACTCATATAGATACCAAACTACACAAAAACTTCCATTATAAATATTAAACCATAAAAGATTTTATCAACAACTTCAAATCCTACCATATGATAGATTCAATAAGCAATTCGTGTTCCTCACTAGTCACTACCAAGCAATCAAATTGATATAATTTTTTTCCCTTTTTTCTATCAATAATTACACTTGATTGCAAGTTGGGGTTTCATATGTTGATCAAAAACGTGTTCTAATCATAATTCAGATGCATATATAAGTATATAACAATCTAATTCAGAAAGAAAAAAAAAAATCAAAACATCAAGAATTGATAATGGGAACACATGGAGAAGATAGAGTTTAAGAGAATTTGTTACCCTAATTTGGCTGATCAACTCTTTCTTCCGTCTTCGATCTTCTTCTTCTCCCTCTCTCTCTCTTTTTCACTCTTTCAAATTCTTTTCTTACGGTTGGCAATGCAAATAGCCCAAAACTTACTCCACTAGTTGCATATGTTGGTCATTAATTTAGGGTAAATGGCATCAAGTAAATAACATCAACTTTTGGATACAAAAGTCATTTTGGAAATACTCACCCAACAATCTGGTTTAAAACGCTGCCCCCCTAGCTTTTTGAAGTTGGATTGTTAGGGTCCCAAAAGTTGGGTAAAAAGCTAGCAACCAAACACCCTTTTTTAATCAAGTGGATTGTTGACTAGTCAAACAATCTGATTTACCCAACAATCTGGCCAAAAAGCTACCTAGCAAACAAAGCCATAGTAGATTAAACTTGTCTTCTTGATTCATGAAACCTAGCCCAAAAACACAAATTCTATGACACTCCTATGAACACGGAGAATTCCACAATCTCTCATCAAAAGAGAGTTTAGTACTAACCATATCGAAAAACAAACTAAAAAATTAGATCGAGCGCAAAGATTTAACAACGGAGGGGCTAACCACCAGCAAAATAGCCGGTGGTAGCCCCAAGATCAGTCAAAGAAAAAGAGGGTAGGCAAGATTTTTTTTAGAGAGAGAGAGGAGGAGGACCGTAAGACATACGTAAGTTTGGCGATAATAGTGTGCTTATGGAGCGTTGAATATTGACATGCCTTGAAAAATTTAATGTAACCTTCACCCAAAGGTTGTATTATACTTGATACATATGGCTCTGGACTCACAACATAATGTCAGCAGGCAGCGGTGGCATCTTCCATGATCACAGTGGGCTTAAGATCTATTTTGGTCAAGAATGTTGATCCAGGTTCGATGCATGCGGAACTCCCAAGTTGTTTATTATCGGAGATAATTTCAACTTATCATCAACGACAACTTACCTAATTTTTACTTAGATCACAATAAATTGGGGTAAAAAGTACAATTAATGGTGACATCTCTATGCCATAGAAATCAACATCCAACTTCAATATCTCATACGAGTAACAGCGCGCTAACATGTTTCTACATAATCATGATATATGTTTGACTTAGATAACAATAAGTAAGTTGGGGGTAAAAACTACAACTAACGGTGACATCTTTTTGCCATGCTTATGCACATATATCCTGGTTGTGCGAATTTTCTGATAATCAACTCCAATTATGCGAAATTTCTATATGTGCATAATTTTAAGTCTGATGTGTTATGCGTGATGGTGATTATGATCTGATGTGCTATGGTTGATCTCATGTGATCCAGCTAGTCTTGTGTGGACTTAGTCCACCGCGGACTAAGTATATTTGAGGGGTAACTCTAGGTGAAGTAGGGTGACTTCACTATTAGAGGGGTGACTCCAGGTGAAGTATAGGGTGACTCTACTATTAGAGGGGTGGCGCCAAAGGGGTGGCTCCACTATTAAAGGGATGACTCCAGGTGAAGTATGGAGTGACATTTAGACCATTAGTCCACACAAGCTTTTGTACATGTGATCTCTTCATATTTTTCTTTTACGGAACTGGTATGAAAATCCATCCAACTTAGATGAACTTAAGTCAATATAAAAATTTAAATTTTCCAAGTTATTTGTAAAGAGTAAATAAAAAGGGCCCAAGCAAATGAAACGGGCTAGCCCGCAACAATCATATTCGTGGCAAACTCTGCATCTTAAGCTAAACACTCTTTGATGATGAGTTGTGAGCTCAAGTGGTAAGAGTCTTACCTTATAGCCTAGTTCAAATCCTTATCTATGTAGGGAGAATATAAACTCCTTTACCTTTCTTTTCAGGTTGGTTTCATTCTCTGCTTGTGCTCATCAGCCCATCAAAAATGTATTGACTTGCCCAATACATATGATATGCGGGCTATTACATACATCCTTGAAGAAAAAAGAAAAAAAAGCTAAACGCTCTTTGCTTGTTCGACACGGTGGGACTTAATCCATTGGCCAAAACATTAACATAACAAATTTCAGATTAGTACTATTTAGATTGGATTTGGTCATCAAATGTCAGCGCTTAGACAATGTGCAATTTCATTTTTAAAATTGTGAATAAAACGATTTTATTCATTAGTAGTACTACTAATTTAATATGGTCACATTTTAGTCATCTATATTGATTGATTCTTGAATTCAATTGAATTTTCTCTCTCTCCTGTCTCTCTCTCTCTCTCTCTCCGTTTCAGGAGCGAGAAAGAGAGTCGAAGGTGCTTTGCTTTCACAAATTAGAACATCCATCATCTCTCTCTCTCCTCTCTCTCCATTGTTTTCTGTTCTTCTGATTCTGAAATTCCCCCTTTTTTCTCTCTCCTACGATCCTTTCAAACATCTCCACTCACTCTCTCTCTCTCTCTCCTCTCTCAATTCCCTTTCTTAAAACACATTCACAACCCCACTCTCTCTCAAAACCCTAAAAAAAACAATCCAATTTCTTAAACAGTTCCTCATAATGAGCTTATATTATATCATATGCTATAATGCGATTATAAATTCTACAAATTTATTTTATTTCTGTTGACTAATCTTTGGGTTATAATTCATTTCCCTTTTACGACGATCGCTTCTGTAATTCCCAGCCGCCATCATCGGCGAACTCTCTCATCCACGGAGCTTCCCTATCGCAGGTACTATTTTTCAATTTCCCCTAATTTGAATTTCAATTGCAAATATTCAATCATTCTTTTTTGCCATTCAATTTCGTTTCTGGGTATTTTTTTCTTAAATTTGATTTTTGATTCGCTAATGGTGGTTTAGGGTTAGGTTTAGGACAACAACAACAATGGAAGGTTCTGGAAGTTCGGACGTTCATAGAGAAAGAAATTCATCATTGTCTAATTCGAGTTCATCTAGACGTTACAGAGTGCAGTTTTCGGCATCGAATTTCATACGTTCCCCAATTTCGACTTTATTAGAGTATTCAGGTTTATTGAGCCCTAGGTCATCAAACAATTATCATGAGTCTGAGTCTCTAATCAGTGGTGGTGGTGGTACTGGTTCACCTCCTCACATTCATGATTCTTCGCCTTCGAATTCGAATAATGGTGGTGGTGGTGGTGAGGTCTCAATTAGGATAATTGGGGCCGGTGAACCTGACCATGATAGAGGAGAATTGGGTGCCACGGGTGTGCAGCCGTGTCCCAGTGAGGTGGCCGTGCAGCACCCTGGCACTGTGGGCGTGTCTGGAGCTGGGTCATTGGAGGGGCAGGAGGAGCGTGGGGTGGGGGTAGGGGCGGGCGCAGGGGAGGGGATATCGCAGTTCTCGAGTTCGAGTGGTGATGCTGAGGCTGCTGATGGAGGTGGTGGAAATAATAGGGATGGTACTCATCAACGGTATGATATACAACAGGCTGCTAGGTGGATTGAGCAGGTGCTTCCTTTCTCGTTGCTACTACTGGTTGTTTTCATTCGCCAGCATTTGCAAGGTATACTCTTTAGCTTCTTTATTGAAAGCTATGCTTCTTGGGTGTGCTACCTATCTTTATGGATGTGTATTCATTATTGTTGTTGTTGCTCTCTGTTGATTAAATTTGATGAATTTTATGCAAAACTTGGGGGAGGGGTGGGTAAGAAGCCATGGTGTATGATGTTGTCTGGACGTTGGGTTTACTCATTGCTTAAGATTTTTTAGTAGCTGAAGCTAGGCTAGCTTAGCCAGTGTGCGTTCAATCTTTGCAATGCACCTCTTCTCCGTAGAGTCAATTGAACTTATTTTTCACATTAATATCGAACCTTAGCCACTTCTCCTTGATGGGGTGTGGTGGAAGGTCCTCTATGTTGTCGTGATTGCAGAGATGAGAGCTTACTCCATACTTGCAACTTGTGATTCTTGTTTCTTATTTCCTTGTCTAGATGGTCTTTCATATTGTCATTTACTGACGTATTCATTACTGAATCTGAACTTCTTACTATTTTTGGTGATAGTTGTAGCATTCTGAAATTTAGTCACCTTTCAAGATTCTTCATTATGTATAAATGCTTTTTATTCATCGCTTTTGCTTCTCGTCTTGTCCTATTCGAATTGTTTATCAAAATCCTTGCTTTACCTGAATATTCACTTTGTTAAACACTTAGTTTTTGGAATTAAGGTTTTTGTTTGTTCTACTTGGCCGATTCCTCCCCCCTCCTCCAAGAAAACTACCATAAATGCTTTTCACAATGCTGCAAAGCTTTCTTGTACCACTTATTCTCATATGGTGTTTTTGTTGTGGGATGGTTCACAGGCTTCTTTGTAACGATTTGGATTGCTGTTGTCATGTTCAAGTCAAATGATATTCTGCGTAAACAAACTGCTCTGAAGGTACTTTGAACATTTCTGTCGTTTGATTTGATACAGGATGAAGTCTGTCAGGAGTCCACTTCTTGAATTTCTTTGTTTGTTAAGATTTGTGTCTGAGATGATTGTTCCTTTGACGCAGGGAGAGAGGAAGATTCCTCTTTTAGTTGGCATTTGTGTTCTGTTCACACTTCATGTGGTTGGTGTTTACTGGTGGTACCGAAATGATGATCTTCTCTATCCGCTGGTTATGCTTCCTCCAAAAGCTATACCTCCCTTCTGGCATGCTGTTTTTATCATTATGGTCAATGGTGTGTGCTTGCCCTTCCTTGATTCTAGCAACTTTTCTACACTCTAAATCAGAACTAAAATATTATATGCTTTCTCTTCTTCCGATAAGTTACCAATACGTTCTACTGTAAGTGTGGCTTAAGTTTAGGCTGTAAGGCCTGTTATCTCTGGTACTACTGAGAAGTATTTGCAACTGTGAAATTGAAACAATGATGCTTTAATAATTATGATAGCAAACGGGGTTGTGGGAGAGCAATAGAAGCGGCATATTCTATTTATGTTCCTCAATACTGTACATGATAGATTTTGGAAGAAATTCTCAATTGATAAGTCGTCCTCTTTCCCTTTCTACCTCCCCTCCTTGGATCACCACAGAGATGCAAGGCCCACTACTTCTGATGACTTAGAAAGTAAAGATGGCCATATGTTGTCCATAAATAATGAAAAGAACCGTGTAATACTTGAACGTGTTTACACCTGACTGCCTTCACTTTGTTGAGCTCCTCTATTTGTTTACTTGTGACTGTTTAAAAGCAAGTCCGCAATATTCATCAATGTCAAAAAAAGAATGATTGGACATGCTGTGATATGTTAGCTATAACTACTCCAATATGGTCAGTACTTTCCTGATGTCTCTCCTCCTTTTGTAAAGTTCCAGTTACTGTTTTTCTACTCAGTCATTTGCTTGCCTCCTAAGTTTTTGCTGCTTTGAGTTTGTAAAGGTTTTCAGCACTCGTAAGTGGTAAATTGAAAAGGATTTATCATGAGTGCCTGTAGTCCACTCAAGTAGGAGAAAATGAGGAGCCCAGCAAAACGGCACTAGGAAGCAGTATCTTACACTTTTCCCCCTAGTGTTCTGGACGACTTCTGCGTTCCAAAGACAATTGTGTTAGGTCTTAGGACTTAGTGAACCACAATGGAATTTTTTTTGGACAGCAAGTAAGATCATATTTTGGGAGAAGTGTTTGTGTTTTTTGTTTTTGGAAGAGTTCTTGTGAATTGTCATTCACCATTGAAGTTATTTTTTACTTTTATTTTCATGTTTCATGTTGGTGTATTTTTGAGCATTTTAATTGGGTAAAAAGAGATTGCGCAAAGCCTGGATATCCATGTTATCTCAAAAAAAGAAAAGATTGAGCTTTTTTTTATTGGAAAAGAAAGGCTTGAGCTTGTAGTTTCACAAGGACTCGTTTGAGGAGGAAAGCTAGAGATAGCTTGTCATTTTATGGTTCTTATGTCTCTTCTCCCCTTGATTAAAGGAGGAATATTATATCTGGACTCTTCTTTCCCTCATTTACCCCCACGGGCCACCTGTTGGTCATTGTTTCATGTAGCTGTAAAATTCTTGTTTTGACGCAAGTCGTCAGAATGTTTTTCTTTTTGTGTTTTGAATAGTATCCATTGTGTTAGTCGAGTGATATGGATTTGGTCTTCTCTCAGATACCTTGGTCCGCCAGTCAGCGATGGCTGTCAAGTGCATTTTGCTTATGTATTACAAAAATAGCAGGGGAAGAAATTATCGTAGGCAGGTAAAGAGCACACCTCTCTCCAGAATCACACATTTAAATATCCATGAGGGCTTCATGTTTCACGTAATTTAATTCATGTTGTACTAGTATCTTAACTACTCTACCATTGTTCTTGCTTTCTAGGGGCAAATGCTGACTTTGGTGGAGTACATGTTGCTACTTTATCGTGCCTTGTTGCCAACTCCAGTTTGGTACAGGTTTTTCTTAAACAAGGAATATGGAAGCCTCTTTTCGTCGCTGATGACCGGACTGTATTTGACTTTCAAGCTTACCTCTGTTGTTGAAAAGGTACATTTATTGAGAACATGCATCTAAGTGTTTTAAAGCTTCTGCAGAAGTTAGTTTGTTGCTCTTTCTTTTCTACTTCACATGGTGCATAATTGGTCTTCAGGTCCAATCATTCTTTGCTGCAATAAAGGCATTATCTCGAAAAGAAGTCCATTATGGGGCATATGCAACTTCTGAGCAGGTACGCTGTTGTGTATTCTCTCAAGCAGTTTTTATTAGTGTATATTTAATTATGTGGGCATATAGGTAACATGAACAATTGTTATCCAAAAGTGTAAGGGCTTGCAAACTTGATTCATACATCTCCAACTCAGCTGATTTTATGTGGAATCCACTACTAGACCATGACTGGCGCCTCCTTTTTCCTTGTCTCTTTACTAGACTGTACTGACTCCCTTGAGCCTTACCATGTCGGATTGGTATATTTTCTCTTGTTTCCTTCTGTGTATATCTGGGTTGGGGGTTAAGGGGAAGGGGTTTCTAATCTACTTCTGCTGGTTTCCTTAAAACATGATCTTCATATTGCCACTTTGGAATACTCCTTTGCAGGCTTTCTTTTCACCCTTCATTTTCCCATCATTTTAGTCTTGTGCATTCCTCAATACGGAGAGTACTTGTGTGATTTGCAATATATGTTTTTTATAATTCTTGTTCCACCGTTCTTTATTCTAATATGAAACTTTTGGAATGCCACTCATTTGAATTGATGGAGTTTCCAAGCTTCAATGTATGCTTTCCAAGTGGCCCTTGTTTTATTAGGAGATGTCTGAGTAAGGCATAGGACAATATTGATGATTAGTGAGAGCCGCACTTGTTTCTTTGGGGCTTTGGGCCAATCCACAAGCTGCCTGGCTATGTGGGTTGGAATTCTAAGAGTTCAAAGCAATGCATATTTGAGTTGTGTTAAGCAAATGATTGCATAATCTCATTCTTGATTATGATGTTGTGGTGATCCAAGAGTGTAAAGACTTACGGTCCCCGCCACTGAAAGAAAAAGAAAAAAGAAAATCCTAAATGGAGAATAACAAAAAAGGGCAAGAGGGATGGGGGCAGGGTGCTTTTTGAGGTACCATGTGTCTGTGTGTTGTTTGTTTGGTTAATTTTCTGCTTGATCATAGCCCGATGTATGATAATACATAAGTTGTCATGATAAAATGTAGGTGACTGCAGCCGGGGATTTGTGTGCTATTTGCCAGGAGAAGATGCATGCTCCAATTCTACTTCGTTGTAAACACATCTTTTGTGAAGATTGTGTCTCAGAATGGTTAGTGTTTTTTTGACTATTTCTATTATTCGTCTTCTGTTAAAAGAACTGGGCATTTAACTTTCTTCGTGCTTTTATCTGCTGTTAGTTCCTATTCATGAATTGTTTGAGATGGGACCACAGGGTGTCCCCTGATTCGAAATGTTGAACATACATGGGAGACACTAAATAAAGAAGTACTAGAATATTTGACCAGGGGAATAGCAGAGCTGAATAAAGTTTGGTGATGATTCATTTGAAAATTTTATTTGGCTTAACCTTTTTGTATTGAGACTGGGCCCTTTTCATGGGCTGCCCTATATCAGTGTGCTATCGAGTACTTAACTGAAAGGAGGAAGGGGGGTAAGGGGTCGGGAAAATCTTCACTACGTTTGCCTCTTGTGGGTTCCAAACATGGGTGGGGTGGGAACACTGAATTCCTTATTACTAGGGTACCCTTTCGTAGCTTACTCGGCTTATCTGTTTGCCTAATTGTTGATTTCCTTTCCATAAAAAACAGATGTCATAGAGATTGGAAAAGGGAAGTAGGAATTTGGAAGTAGGAGAGAAAGGAGAAAGAGAGTGATTTTAGTGGAAAATTTGTGAGAACAACAAAAATAGAGGGTTTAGATGAGAAATCGGTAGAAAGAGGATGGCTCTTGGATGAACTATGAAAAAAGCACTGGAATTCCATTGACAATTGAGTATGAAGTTTGAAAGGGGTAATGCTTTTTCTAGTCTGCTCAGTGCAGGGTTGTTCTAGTCTGCAGTGGTAAACTGGTAATGTAGTGTAGGCGGAAGCCTCATGCATTGGATTTGTTGTAGGGTTCTAGTCCTGCTCAGGACAAGCCTACAAGGTCCAAAGTGGGGGGGGAGTTCACACCACTGGTGGGGACTGGGTCTAGTCCACAAGTAACCACCCCCACCTAAAGATGATGGAGTCAAGACTTGAACCTCGACATTCAGGAGGGGAAGCTTTAACCACTATGGAAACCAAAGATCCTCACGTTGCTTATATATTGCCGACTGATCAGTATGTGTGCTTTTTTCAGGTTTGAAAGGGAGCGCACATGCCCCTTATGTAGGGCTTTGGTGAAGCCTGCAGATCTCAAGTCGTTTGGTGATGGTTCAACAAGTCTGTTTTTCCAGTTATTCTGAGCCAGGAGATTTCGTTCTTTGGATCGTTGATTATTGTTAGCGGCTATCACTGAGTAGCCACCTCATGATTCTTCACCAAATTGAAAATGTGCTGCTGTTGATTACTCTTCTGATTGCTGACTGCAGGAAGCTAAACCAGTGGTTCAAACATAACTTTGACAGGATGTCTGTTTATATGTTGTATTCAGAAATGTCTACATGTATCTATGGTAGCTCGTAAATCTATAGAGAATGTCTACATTCAAACGTTGTATATGTTAGTTTATAATTGAAGTTTAGTCAAGTCTTTTATATAATTATTGATTATTAATTATGTAAGTGAAAAGGTATGTTTAAATGGTAGTTATTTAGTTAGGTTAGTTATGGTGACTATTCAAGGTATCTATTTAAAGTGCCTATTCAAGGTACCTCTTCAAGGTGCCTCTTCATTTAAAGTGCCTATTCAAGGTACCTCTTCAAGGTGTCTATTCATGATATGTATTTTCTATAAATAAGATATGATGTAAACAATTTCACACATTCAAAAGTTGTGTATTTTCTTCCATAAACTAATATGGTATCAGAGCCTCTCTTTTAAAATATCCTCCATTCATCCGCTGCAAAGTCATTGCCTAACATACAACAATCTCCCTCATACAACAAGTGAAGAATTTTGAAGCACTTCCCTGTCATCCATTATCAAAGCCTCAGTATTTAAAAAAAAAAAAAAAAAAAAAAAGGGAGTGCAGAGGTAATCTTACTGTGAGAGAACAGAAGGTATTTTTTGGAGATCATGGAAGCAATATCACAACAAGTGATTCCCATTTTTGATGGGGATAAATATGATTTCTGGCGTATCAAGATGACAACCATCTTCAAAACCAGAAAATTATGGACGGTGGTGGAAAAAGGAGTTCCAAACGAACCGTCACAAAGTGAGAAAACTCCTGAAGCGTTGCAGTTGAGAAAACAGTGGGAAGAAGCATTGTCTCAGGATATGATGGCGCTGCAAATCCTGCAAACGTCCGTGACAGATCAAATCTTCTCGCGAATAGCACCAGCAACTACTTCAAAGGAGGCGTGGGATGCATTGCAATCCGAATTTCAAGGGACTCCACAAGTACGATTGATCAAACTTCAATCATTGAGAAGAGAGTACGAAAACTTGAAGATGAACAAAAGTGACAACATCAAATCCTTCACAGACAAGTTAATTGACTTGGGAAATCTTTTAAGGGTGCATGGAGAAGCAAAGACAGACTACCAAATAGTCCAGAAAATTCTCATATCCCTTCCAGTACGATTTGACAGCATTGTCACAGTAATGGAGCAAACCAAAGATTTGACTTCATTGTCAATAACGGAGTTGATTGGAACTTTAAAGGCACACGAAAAACGTGTGGAAGATCGCAGCGAGAGCGAAAACATGACGGAAGGAGCATTCAGTGTTCAAACAAAAGAAGGAAAATTTGGTTCCAAACCAAAGAACAATAAAAGCCATGGATATCAAGGCAAAGGTAAAAAATGGTGTGGATTTTGTAGGAAAGAAAATCACACAGAATCGGATTGCTGGAAGAAGCCGAAGAAGGATCACAGCAAAATTTCAAATGAAAAAAAGGAATGTTACAACTGCGGTAAGGTTGGACATTTTGCAAGAGAGTGTCGTTCAAAGAAATATGAACGAGCACATATGAGTCTTGAAGATGAAGATATCAAAGATCATATGTTGTTTAGTGCATCAGAAGAAGCACCGATAATCACTAAAGAAGATGTGTGGTTGGTCGACAGTGGATGTACAAATCATATGACAAGAGAAGAAAGATATTTCACAAGACTTGATAGAAGCATCAATGTTCCAATAAAAGTTGGAAATGGAGAAGTCGTTATGACTGCAGGTAAAGGAGACATCACGGTCTGCACAGACAGAGGAAAGAAAGTGATAAGAAATGTATTCTTGGTTCCGGGGTTGGAAAAGAATCTATTAAGTGTTCCGCAAATTATATCCATTGGATATAGTGTCTTATTTGAGAACAAGTGTTGCAAAATCTTCGATTCGACGGGAAAGAAGATCATTGATATACAGATGGTGAACAAACATTTTCCAATCACATGGAGTTCTTTCCAAGAAAGTGCATTGGTGACCCGTGAAAAGGAAGATATGAAGATGGAGTTTGAGATGACAGATATGGGAATGTTAAATTATTTTCTAGGCATGGAAATTATTCAAGATGATAAAGGAGTTTTTCTTTCACAAGAAAAATATGCATGTAAACTAATAGAGAAGTTTGGCATGAAAGGATGCAAAAGTGTAAGGACTCCACTTACACCACACGGCAAGAATGTTGAGGATAATGAAGAATATTGTGAGCCAACAAAATATCGAAGTATTATTGGAGGATTGCTATATCTATGTGCATCAAGACCAGACTTGATGTTTGCAAGTTCATATTTGTCACGATACATGTCAAAGCCGCTTAATAAGCATTATCAGGAAGCTAAGAGAGTTCTAAGGTATGTTAATGGTACATCTCATTATGGAGTTCAGTTTTCAAGTGTCAAGAATCCAGAGTTGCACGGATACTCAGATAGTGATTGGGGAGGATCAAATGAAGACAAGAAGAGCACATCTGGATATGTCTTCTCTTTAGGATCTGCCGTCTTTTGTTGGCATTCCAGCAAACAACAAACAGTGGCGCAATCAACGGCAGAAGCAGAGTATATCGCAGTTTGTGCAGCAACAAATCAAGCAATTTGGTTACAAAGACTTATGGAAGATATTGGCTTTAATTCTCAAGGAGGAGTTCCGATTTATTGCGATAACAAGTCAGCAATTGCAATTGGGAAGAATCCGGTGCAACATCGAAGAACAAAGCATATTGAAATTAAGTACCATTTTGTTCGAGAAGCAGAGCACAAAGGTCTTATCAAACTCAAGTATTGCGAAGGGGAAATTCAACTTGCTGATTTACTTACCAAAGCACTTAGCACCAAAAGATATGAAGATCTAAGGAGCAAACTTGGCGTAAGACCAAAACTCAATTAAGGAGGAGTGTTAGTTTATAATTGAAGTTTAGTCAAGTCTTTTATATAATTATTGATTATTAATTATGTAAGTGAAAAGGTATGTTTAAATGGTAGTTATTTAGTTAGGTTAGTTATGGTGACTATTCAAGGTATCTATTGAAAGTGCCTATTCAAGGTACCTCTTCAAGGTGCCTCTTCATTTAAAGTGCCTATTCAAGGTACCTCTTCAAGGTGTCTATTCATGATATGTATTTTCTATAAATAGGATATGATGTAAACAATTTCACACATTCAAAAGTTGTGTATTTTCTTCCATAAACTAATAGTATACAAATGTGCAATTTCCAGTAATGGAAGTTTTCGGAAGGGAATATTGTGCATTCTTTGTAGTTGTGCAGAAAATCCTTAAGCAACGGTTGGTTATTTAGCAAATTCTGAAAAATAATAGAGAGATCCAATCTTCAGTATACTCGATTTTTAAATACAATAAAAAAAACTCCTACCAAACAAACAAGGGATGGGAAAGCAGGCTGCAGTTTAAAAGGTTGTTCTACCCAAATACTTTGGTCCTTCACTCCTCTTCCAACCAAAAGATGTCATTGGGCATGATCTTGGTTCTTTTATTTCTTTTCCTTTTTTTTTGGTTTTAATTAATAGACAAAAGCTTATGGGTTAGCAATGGACATTTGTACTTTGTAGTTCCCTTGTTGGTGCTACGTTGACGGGATCCAGTACTTGCGATGGTTGTTCAGCTAGTCTGATATGTTTGCTATTGAACACGAGAGTCCGAACATGACGTAGCAGGGGCTGCCTCGGTCGCCATTCACTTGCACCATCTTTTTGATGAGCAAAAAAATACTGGAAGTTTAACTAAGTCAGAAAATCAGTCGCTTTAGGGCTTGAGCTCAGTAACAGGAAGAAATAAAGTATATGCCACAGAAACCACAAATGAACTGTGTTACAAAGAATGATGATTCTGGCCATTTTTATAGCACATAAAACAAGCCAAAACAAAAGGTTACATGCATTATTAAGCAAAGGTGGGACATTGCTGTTCCTCACAACCCCTCCCAAAAGAATTGATCTTAAAAAAAGAGAAAAAGAACCAGAAATCAACAAGGGAAGTGAATTATCTACTGATACACAGAGCTTCTGCAACATGGTGGAGTTCAACCTAAGCAGACAAAACATGAGGTCTTTCTGGATCTTCATCCAAAACATGTGGTGGTTTGGTACTAGTAGATATTTGTTTCTCTTCATCCTCCACTCGGTGTGACAAAGTCGGAACTTCTAAGGATTCTTTCCTCTCTTCATCCTCCACTACCCGTGAGAGAGAGGGAACGTCTGAGGATGCTTTCCTCTCTGGTTGCCAGCTGGGTGATGAATCCTGAGGTGGTGAGAATTGGGATGGTGAAGATGTGGTGATAGATACCTCGCTGGGAACTTCTCTTGCATGATCCTTCATTTCAGCAGGGAAGCCCAGAGACGATACCTCCGGAAAAAATGTTGGGGATATTGGTGATGTTGGTGTGCTGGATAGCACCTTGGCATCACCCGTAGAGAAAGGGTAAACTTCTGTAACTTCTTCAGCACCCTCATCCAAATAGACAATGTCCTGCATTGTCAGTTGGTGGTATTCAACAATTTCCCTGAGGAATCGATTTTCACGTGCATATATCGAGTTTTCATGCGCCAAACGAGCCTTCTCAGCCAAAAGGGTTTCTAACTGGAGTCTTATCTGGTAATGCAGATACATGGCATCAGAAATTTGGAAGTGATGGTTTTACCAAATAACAGATGCAAGTCATATGTCAGAGAATCGAAGAACATTGTTTAGAAGTCAGCTTTCACATGGATAAGAAAACTTCAAGCCCAATATGTAAGACTCCCTAAGGGAAGACGTGGCTTAAAGAAACTAGACCACAACTGGGGGAAGAGGAATACCAGATCATCATCAGCAGGGTTGTCGCCTTTCTCCCGACTCTCTCGAAGTCGCTTATTTTCTTCTTCTAGCTGCGCACATCGTTCCTTTGCAAAGGCTAGATCAGCTTTCACAGTCTTGAGTTCTCGAAGAAGAACTTTTGCTTTAGCAGCTGTAGCCATTGCAACCTGTGGACCACGAAAAGAAAGAGGTGATGCTCTTTTACCAACATGGTATATGACAACAATTAAATACAACAAACGAATGAGAGTTAGGCTCTCCATCTCCTTTAGGTTTGATGAATGGAATTTTTTTTTTGTTTTGAAGTTGCTGTCACTGTACTACCGACAGTGACTAAGTACTGTGGTCTGCTTCAGCTGAATGACTTTTATTTAAAGACATCTATACAAGCTGCCACAATACTAGTGAGACACAATTACATATTTGCCACCTTACGTCGCGAGATGCCTTCAGTTGAGTTTCTTGATTGGCTAGTGCATTTATCTGCACGGGCGGAGCTACAGGCCGCTGCCACAAACTGTTCCGCAGAACAGTTGCCTGATCCTGATCATCTGAATTGCCTCCTCTTCTCCGTATTTGGAGTTTACGGGTCTCGTGGAGTATATCTGCTGTCTTATTGCGAGTTTCTTGGATAATATCTGCAGTCTTGTGCTCTACAATTGTACGACCTTCCTGCAAAGAACACATATTTGTGACTCATAATATTTGTGACTCATATCATCCGAGTAGTCAAGATATTCACCCTATTTCATAAGAACAAGAGGAACTATGGAGAGGGTCAAGGAAGCAAGCAACAATGGAATGAGTAACACAAGCCTAAATAAAGGGCACAAAATGATTCTTCTTCCAGTTTATTTGACATACCTCAAAAGCATTTCCGATAGTACCACCAAGGTTATTAAGGGAAGAAGTTATGGCATCCAAGCGCTTCCGTAATTTAGCATTATCCATTCTTGCACCCCCCTCGGCAGATTGGCGTGATTGGTAGTACTGATGTAAGAAGGATACATATGATATGGTAGATGCACAAATTCCAAATTCCACAGTGAAATTCAATGGCATAAGAAAAATGGCATGGCATCAGATATCAAAACTAGTATCGATGAGTAGAGTTAGTATATTCACCTGACCCCCCATTGTTGGATCATTCATTTGTGACCTCATTCTGTCAGAAGACTCAATCTCATCTTCATCAAGTATTGATTTCGCCTTCCTTGCCAGGATACCCCAAAACCCATACTTTGGGTCATTAGAGTCTGTCATTGAAGTGCTCTCAGAAGAAAACGATCCCTACGTGAATCACGCAGCCATGTCAACTATACAATTTAAGTAAATAAAACTGCCATAAAGTTCAAATATCTGAAAACCAAGTGAAGTCCAAAGCATTTACTGTCACAACAATCTAACCAGAGTTGCAGAATGTACTAATCCCAAAGCAAAGACCTAACCTTTTTTTAGTTAGAAAGACAACCCAAAAGCTAGAATCATCATAAGAAACCAGTTAGGTAATGCCTAATTATTAAGGTGTGCTGCAATGTGTCCAGGACACAATCATACAATGATCACTTTCTTTTATTTGTTTTCCCTCTTCCCTTTTTTTCTTCCTTCTCCAAAATAACAGGCCAAAACATACAATGGTCACTTCCTTCTTTTACATAAGCATAAAATCATAAATGGGTTGTATGTACTCAATGCTTTGTATTAGTACAAAATAGATATCAGTATCTTAAATTGAAATTGAAGTCTGTCACCAAAAAAAAAAAAAAAAAAAAAAAAAAAAATTGAAATTGAAGTGACAAAAATAAATGAATTAAATTGATTGTCAAATTAAGAGAACTCACTACAATGATATCATCTCATAACCCAACATAAATAACATAGCTACTGATACTGGTAATTAATTAAAGTCAAGGACATGAATGATTAATGAAAAGCCCTAGATTGGAAATTATGAAAACTCCTCAATTAACAACACATATGAAACCAAAAACAGATGTCCTAATCATAATTACATACCAGAACAGAAAAATGAGAGAAAAGAGGAGAGAGAAAAGGAGGGTAAGATAGATACCTTGGGAAAGGAAATGGATCGAAGAGAGTCAGGTTGTTGACGGTGGTGAGAGAAAGAAGAGGTTGAAGAAGATGAAGGTGGAGATGATAACAAAAGATCAGCAGCATATGCATAACCATAAGCAGAAGAATCACGGTGAGCAGCAGACGCTCTAATGGCGCGTGCAGCTAACGATCCATTCCCATTTGGGTTTTTATTATTATCATCATTATCATCACCATTATCATCACTTTTTTGATGATAAATTTCTTCTTTGAATGTTGATGACCTTGTTATCCATTGTCTCCTTCTATACGCCATCTTTTTTCAATTTTCAAATTGAAAAAATCTCGTTCAATTTATGGGTTGATTATCAATGATTTGACGGGTTAGAATGAAATTATTATGATGATGAATAATCATAGAAGAAATTGAATTGAATTGATGGGGATTGTGAAGGTTGAAGAAGGGAAAGGGAGTGATTTGATGGATACCCAGTTGCGTAATGGAGGAGAGAGAATGGAGGGGAGGAGAGAGAGAGAGAGAGAGAGAGAGATGTTGAGGGTCGAATTCGATGACGAAATGGTGTAACAAACTGGGTGGGTTGATGGGTTCGTGAATGATCCTAGCTATAAAATTAAGGAAAGGGAACAAACGAAGTGCAAGAAAGGGAGCTAATATTTCTCCGATCTAATGCCGTTACACTTGGGCGAAGTCAAAATTCCATTTCTTTCTTACATCCGCATTACGCACTTCACCACTCCTCACTACTTTAGGGCCCGTTCGGGGTGGTTGTGAGTTGCAAGTTTTTGGTTTTCAAAATTTTTTATCTACTTATAGAAATTATGTTTGGAGCTGAAATTTTTTCCCATTATAGTTGTTTACTCTATTTTTGAAACTGACAACTGAAAACTGGAAACCAAAAATTGTGGTTTCCAAAATCTGGTTTTTGGTTTTCAAAAAAACTGAAAACTGAAAACTGAAAACCACCCCAAACAGGCCCTTAACTTTCATTTTTCATGTTATGCCTACTAAGGCTCTGTTCTCTTTCAACGGAATGACGTGGGAGGGTGAGGAACATAATGAAACAGATTGGAATGGAATGGCACAGCGCGAATAAGTTAAAAAAGTGTGAGACAAAGTAAATCACAAAATGCGGAACGGAACGGAATGCAGCATGGAAACGACCAAAAGAAGAGTAATATGATATGGCAATAGAGCGGATTAGGGGCTTCAAAATTCTTGGCTAGTTGTCTCACTTTTTAAGGTGCCTATAGGCCAGCACGGGAAAATAGTGATTGTGGTCGACGGTGGATACCCTTGGTTGTGAACCAAAAGTAGAGTGGGTTAGCTAGCAGTATAGCCGTATAGTCGTATACGGATGTAGTCTATACCTGTCAAATGGGTTGACCCAACGGGGTTACGGGGTCAGATCATTTTGGGTTTGGGTAGGTCGAGTCGGATAGGGGTTGATTTTTGTGTCAAATCCACTTTTAAGTTCATTTTCCTAGGTTGTATATAGCTTTGAGTCGAGAAAATTTGTGTTAGGACTCCGGAAAAACGGGTCGAGACGGGCCGTGTCAATGTTTGACTGCACTAGATGTGACTATGTGTGTATATAACCGAGGCTAGCTTGATTCGGTTTGGTTGGCTCGATCCTTTCTATTTCAATGGTATCATATGATGGTTTATTTTACAAGCAACTAGTTTTTTAGTCCGCTTATTGGGGTTTTTAACTTGTTTGACCAAATGACAATCCAATTTATCATTTTTTTCGTGTTTGGTAGGTGACTTTTTAGATTAGCTTGTTGGGCAAAATAATCCAACTTTGTTTAGGGAGCTTTTTGGGAGAACGGGTTGTTTTGTTAGCATTTTACAACTAAAAAGCTACTAACAAAGGTTGAATTTACCAAAAACTTCATCTAATTAGCCAAGACGACCCTCTAATCAAACCAGCTAATATAACAAGGCTAATGTAATAAGTAAACAACAACCCGCTAAACAAATTAACTACTAGTACCATCTACCAGTTACGAGTTGCTTGCAAACAATATCGAAATATAAACTCGTCCCTAGGGATGACAATGGGGCGGGGCGGTAGTGGATATAGGTAGATCCATCCCCACACCCGCCTGGGTATTTTGATTCCGCTACCCGCCCCATCCCCGCCACGGGTTGGAGATCCTAAATCCACCTCCGCCCCACTTTCCCGACGGGTATCCACCTCCGCTCCATTTATCGGGAGGGTATCCATATCCGCTTTATACCCGCCCGAAAACAAACGAAACCCGCATCTGGATCTACCTCAAATTCACCCTAAGATAATTTGCAAGGAAAAATTTGGGCTTTTTGATAACCAATAGTAGTAGAGAATTTTTATACATTTGGTAAAATAAGGTTTTATATTTATATTTTACATTTTTTATTTTTATGTGGGTATGAGGCGAGGCGGTTAAGCGGGTATGAGGTAGGGCGGGGCTCCGACGGGTATCCACCGGGGGAAGAAGGCAAACCACCTTCGCCCCACCCCCGTGGCGGTTTTGTTTTATCAAAACCATCCCCTCCCTATCCCCACCTAGCGCTCCCCCATCCCCACCCCAACTAAAGCGGATGCGAGGCGGTACCCACCTGTACCCGCCCCACTGTCATCCCTACTCGTCCCTAATATACAGTGCCTCGTTGCCCGCCTATTTTGTGGCTCCTCGAAGCAATATTGAGTATATACTCAACTCTACAATTTTCATGGGATTGTTATCTTTATGCCAATGCCATTCAATCTTCAAATTGATAATAGTAGTAGTAATATAAAGGAGTAAAGACAGACAGGAATGACCCACAAAGGGTATTAGAGTATTAGGCATCCTTGATCCTTCTGCAAATGAAATGATTATATTACAGCTGAAAGGCAAAGCATCAAGATCAACATTTGACCCTTTCAGATATTGCCAACAGTACTATCATAGTATGTATGTCCTGGAAAGCAAAAGCTCCAAATGAAACTCCCTCAAATTATATGTGAAAAAGAAAGAAAAAAAACCCTTATTTTAATAATTCCCTAGCTGTAGCAATAAACAAAAGCATATGGAAAAGCCTTTATTCTGAAACAACAAAACGCGTTGTTCAGTGTTCAGTTTCCAAAAATAAAAAAATTGCAAAAAAGTTTGTTCATAAAAATAGAAGTTCCATTTCTCAGAGCTCTGGCTTGAATTTAGCTTTGCAAATCATGTTCAGAGCTAATATACCTGATAGATGATGCTTTTAAAGTAACAGCACTTAAGGTAGGTTGGTATATCTGATAGATGCCTCTAATTCAGAGCTGATGTTACTTGAGAAGGGCCATCGATTATCTGAACTAAGCTGCAATGCTGCTTGTAATGCTTGATGCCTTGCTTGCAGATAACTGATACCAAGATTACCAACCCCATTTTCCATGGAGGAACTGCTATCCATATTATTCACTTCACTTAGCCTTGATTTTAAGTAGGGAAGATTGAATGTGAATTGGTTTGCCCCTGACACAGAAGAATAAGGTGTAGTAAAATTACTCCCCAGCTGTCCATATGCTTCTTCTGTCGTCACACAGTCTGCAGGATAAGGCCTCTTAAGCCCTCCAACTCCTAGTGATCCGCATGGTGGAGTGACTGAACCCCTTAAGACATCGTCTTTTGAACAACTATTTGTATGGCTTGAATTTGAGACGACATCCACTTGATTCAAGTCAAAGTTACGAGCCTGAATATGCTTCGACTGTTTGTTTGGGGAAGGACATGTGTTTATGCTGTTTTTCAGCCATGTCGTGGACTCATTGATTGTGTTTCTAGTTTCCTTTGTAGCAGCCTTGACTGATGGGGCATGAAATCCCACACTTTTTTGATTAGCTTTAGGACTTGGATGAATTTTGTCTTGACTAGCCAGGCCAAGAACAGTCTTCCTGTTCAAGTTTCCCTGATCTGTTGTGCCACAGCTCCTAGATGATCCCCAAATAGCAGGAGCACTAATATCAGAGAACCTTGAAAAACCAAGTGTTTCAACCAATTTTGCCTCACTTGGAGCTTCTATACTCTTGTTAACATCAATTGTGTTCCCTACATTATAGGCCTTCACATCGTCAATGGGAGGGCAGGATATGGGAGTTGTGGTCGGTATGGTGCTGCACGAAGACCGCTTAAGTTCCCGTTCGAAAGGAGATTGGGCAGCAAGGTATTGACTATTGTTGGCAGTACCAGCATCCCAACAGTGTATACGAGGACTGCTGGGGGTTCGGGTACCTAAACCTTGCAGCTTGTATTTGGCCACCCTCTGTGCTGTAGGTCCCAGATCTCTAACAAACATCATTAAGCTATCTTTGTACCCAATATTCTCATGATTCACCTGCAAAACCAAGACATTGACCACACTTCCATTCAGTACTACTCACTTGTGCTAATGACTAAGCTAAACCTACTCATCAAAAAAAAAAAAGACTAAGCTAAACCTTCATGTTATGTCCAGATAGAAACTATAAAGTTAAAATCAAGTTAACACAGACGATTCGTAAGTTTGCTTTTATGGATCTTCTCATGACGCTTTGCTTTGTCTTGGACTAGAAGCTTAAGGTTGTGAAAAGGATAAGAAAACGCACTGAAACTTCATGGCTTACCTGTATAAGCGCTTCTGTACCATTATGTATTGGTGAAATGGTTGTATCTGTCTCATCAAGCAAGGACACCCAAGGTTTATATGTGCAACGTCGATCAATTTTAGTCATATACTGCCTTCTTTCTCTTCTACAGCCTGCCTCAAGAAGAATAATGGGGAAAGTAGTCACCAGGTGCATCAACAATATGGCTAAAACGATAAATCCACATTGGATGAAGTCCTTCAAACTCGTAAAATACAGCAGGAAACAAGAACTAACTTTACTAATGCTGAAGCTCTAATTATATAAGCTATACACTTCCCTTTCAGTCCCCATCCACATAACCTTTTTCTCATTTGGAAGGTAGGTTCCTACAAATATTTGGTGTCATAAGAACTTAGCTAACGACTATCATAGGACTGAAGCAAATGTTTTGTTCTAACACTTGCAAACAATTAAGGGCATGATTAGACTTATGATTACCTCATTCTCTAAGCAACATATTGTTCATAGGAAACTCCATGTCTAAACACCATAGCCTGTTATTGTCCAATCATGAAGGGACATATGCTTTCTTTGACCTAGTATTTAGGGGGACGGGACATCCTTTTTTGTATGTGGAATATAGGTCTGCTTCTAAGTTTTAGCTCTGATGCTGTTTAGTGATTTGATAAAATTGAAGTATTTCTGTTACTGCTGTGCAGATTTGTCCAGCTGGAACCTATACAGCCACCAACTGACTGTGGAGCAAAAAAGTGACTGACCTGTTTGACCAATATTAGTGCTCAAACTGTTGGAACCCTTAGCTAGCTTCTGACATGGACCAATGTTAGAACCTCCAAGATCATCATAAAGTTTTCTACTGGATCTTCTCTTTGTTGCAGCAAATTCCAGTTCAAGATTTCCAGGATTAGTTCTCATAACATGAAAAACCTTTCTTGCTAAATCCTCCAATGCACGAGCCTGCAAAATCGAAATGTGACATACGATCTGAAGTACGCAATTTTTTGCCATGTATTATAACTAGAATACAAGCGACAAAGCTGTCACGAGTTCCTATTGGAAAATATTCATAGACTAACCTGTCTGAAATAAACGGTGGCAGACGAATTGAAATACATTGCATTATCAAATATCAAAAACACGTCACGCTGCAGGAAGCAGAAAAGAGATTAGGTCTTCATTGCAAGTTTGCAACTAAACTAGGCATAATAACCACAACATAAACAGTATGGAAACATCAATATTCAAGAGTTTGGAAAAAATAAATAAGGTCTTTGATTAAGATTGGTCCAGAAAATACACAAGGTTTGGAATCAAAACTAGATGTTGATAAGATTGTGTTAGCAGACCTCAAACTGTTGAAGATTTTTGTACATGCCTTCATGAAGTTTAGCTCTCATTGTGCCAAAATCCATTGGTTCTTTGACGATCTCATAGTACTCTTCAACCTAAAGAGATTTGGAGCATGGACTCTATATGTCACTGTGAGACGGGAAGCAAACTATTGAACATACATGGAGATAAGGGAAGGATCTCTTGTGTAACAAACCTCACTAGGATCAACTGGCTCAGCAAATATCTCATAGGTGTCTCTCCTGAAAATTGGAAAGAATTTCCTGGATTATATTTTAGGATATGTAATGACAACATTTTATGGTGAGAGTTAGCTTTTGACACCATAAGCAGGTGCACTAAGATGGTCAAACTTTTAAGTTTAGTTTGAGACTCCGATTTATAGTAGCCAAAATTACCTTTGCAATATGTCCAGGACGAGCTCTAGGAAGCGTTTTTCTGGTAAACAAGACTCATCTGCTTGAAAGAGTGAGATAGATGTCAGGCACAGTTTTGTAATGCAAAAATTTCAGTTCGCTTAGAACACTATGAAGGGGAAAAGAATGAAAAGGTACCACGGTGACCATGATGGTCTTTGTGGTCTTTGCCCTCTGCAGACTGCAAGGGAAATTCTTCGCCTGTGCAACCAAAAGCCAAGTTAACAGAACTGGTACAACCAGAAATTATGATGCATATTAGTTTCATGTCTCAAATTTGCCAAAGTGAGAAATACGTAATTACATGCTATATGTGTAAGCCAAAACCAGGTTTGTTTATTTTCTTTCCTGTAAGGGCATATGGCTGTTTATACAATTATATAAGGCTGTGAAAATGGTATTAGAAACTATCATTGAGTCATAATTCTGTGCTTCCAATGAGCACAACTTCATTGCAGAAGCGAACAGACCAAAAAATTACCATTGGTTGCATAATCATGACAATCCACAGCTTCATTATCCTGCGTGGAGCTTTCAAGTGGTAAGGATGAATGTAATCACCAAATGCAAAATGTAAGCCACCATAATAGCCAACAATTAATATGAAATCACAATAAGGAAACTAAATAAAACACCAAAACCAAGTTTGATTTTACTATTTTAGACAGTCAATCAGTTTTGTTTAATATCATTGCATTAAGACCTACAAAGGGAAAATGTTTGAAGAGAATGAGATCATGAAAGATGATGAGTGAATAGGTCATTCATTTTAGGGCACTATGATGTAGTACTAAAGAGAATGAAGAGTACCTCCTGCCGGGGATGCTCAAGTGCAGGCAAGTCCTTTACTTTATGCTTAACGGATGCTCTGGACTTAGCACAAGAGGGCGTGCGCAGGTCAGCATCACTGTCTTCATCATGTGACTGAGACAGCAACTGGTGGTCTTGTGGCCCAAACAACCCCTTTGATGCTGTTTCTCTTGTGCTAGTACTGGTATCAGCCCGCGGAGCATCAGCAGCAGCAGAACAACTCCTCTTGGACTGCTTGTGACCCTCGCCACTTTGGCGAGCAGGATGAGGTGATGAGGAGATAGAGTGGCACAATCTGGGGCTCCTCCTCCTTTGTCCATCCCCAGCACTCCCATTGGTACGCTTCCGTTTTTCTCTTCCTCTTCTGCACAAATATTTAAAACCTTATCCAAATTATCAACCAACCAAACCCATTTCTGTAAGGCTATACTTGTCAATCATCCTATGTTACATGGACTCTTCATTTCACCTAGACTACCCATGTCAGACACTCGACACTCGGACATGGGTATGGACACTCAACACTTCATTTTGCAGCCACCAACATGCCAAATTCTCAAAAAGAATTGTTGTATCCGACACTTGGACACACATCCACATTGGACCCTTCTAGCCAATCAAGTCCATGTGACATACCAATCATCACATTGCCTGATTATACAAACAAATAATGAATGATATACAACAGGATATATGACTAGACAGGTAAAAAGAAGCTCACCTGGACATCTATCTGTAACAAACTTGAATTACATACAGTAATAGAATTTTAAGCTAAGGTCAAAAATATGAAACAAAAGTTGTTAGCTTGCCTTGCTTGCTTTATAGTGAATGCAAGGGAAGAAGATGGTTTTTCCCTAATTTGATTTCATTAATAATTAATCACCATATAACAATATTGATATCAATGGTGTAATGGCAGTCATTAATCCACTGGATATGTAATTACTTATGTCATAAAGAAAATAATACTGGTAAAAGGGAAAGGGGAGATCATGCAGCTAAGGCACTAATGTTTGGCATAATGTGTTTGATGAGCAATTGAGTGAGTGTAGTATATATCTGTCTGATTAGTGTTGTGTTATAACTTACCCAAATTGGCAGATTATGTAAACGATTTTTCCTCAAATGGGGTTACTGGTTGGCTACTCAGTCCCAGAGAGAGAGAGAGAGAGAGAGGGAGGGGCAAAAAGAGAAACAGCATTGATGACCTTAGCTTGCTTGTTTCCTTATCAGCTTTTCCGTTTGAGTTTCCATCCGGTCCACCATACCACCATCACGTCACCATGAATCCACGACCACACTATTGTCCTCTTGCCGCAAGTGTCAACTTAGGTTGCACCAGCATTCTGTATCCAATACTTGTAGGATACTGATATTTGTATAGGGATGGCAATCAAGTCCGAACCCGATCCGAATCCGATTCGTTTAGGCCAAAAAAATCCGAATCAAAAAAATCCAAGTCCGAATCCGATTAGCAAACTCCGAACAGATTATTATTTGTAACTTTTTTTAAAAAAAAGAGCATTACATCCTTAATATATTTGAATTAAGTATATATGTTCACCTTTGTTTGTATCTTAAATCCTTAATATATATGCCATATTTATTTTTGTTGAATTAGCGATTAGTTATTTAGTATTATCTTATATATTTTCACATTTGAATAAAAAAAATTGGAAGTAAGTCGAGTAAACGGATGAGATTTGGATTAGATTCGGAGGTTACCGACTCCGAATAGTTTCGGATTCGGATCCTCCGTAATCGGAGGTTATTCGGATTCGGAGGTGATTTTAAAATCCGTTTAGTATTCGGAGCGGATTCGGATTTAGCATATTCTGATCCGAATCCGATCCATTGTCATCCCTATATTTGTAGGATATTTGTCCAATACTTGAGGATACTTAACCGATATTTTTTAAACAATATTTACATTTGCTTATCAATTTTTTATCTTAAAAATAGTAATACACACCTATGAAAAGATGTTTGAATTGTTTTTGATTCACATTTTCGTAGTTATTTTCATAATATTATAATTTAGAGCCTAATTTTATTTTTAAATATTATTTTGTTTAATCCCTACATGTATCCGTATCCTATTTTTCTGAGATGCAGCATATTCATACCCGTCTCCACATCCGTATCCATATCCGTGCAACCTAGGTGTCAACTACACAATTTTTGGTCCGAATTCACCATTTGTTCCTCTTTAACCATTTTTTCTTGGTTCATACTTAAGGTATTTACCGTCAAGTAGAATGACTATTTTCCTGTACTACCTTGTAGTCGTAGTTACGTTAAAAGGTGGAACACTTGACAAAGGGACCTCTTTAGCCATTATTATTATTATTATTATTATTATTATTATTATTATTATTGGAATGAGGTCAAACGTCATGAAGCCCGTTGGTTGTGTCTAGCCAAGTCCAGTTAATACGCAGATCATTTTTAGTACTAACTCTAGAGATTGTGGCTCTAAAAAAAACCCCTAGAAATTAGGTTCAGTTCTTTTTGTTGTCGCCATAGAACTTACTGTTCAATTCCATTTTTGCAATCCGTTAGTTTTTGTTCCTATTAAGAATCATAGCATTAGTTCGGCATCCAACTATGAATTTAAACTTTTGGTTGAATTAGTTATTTCACATGTTATCAGAATTATAAGTGATCAAAGTGTTCTGAGTTCAAATCCTAGGAACCCTACTCGATAAATGCATTATTTAAGCACAAACAGTATATTTAACCATATGATTAAAGACTTAAACCCTCTGACATGATATTAGTATGTAGGTTGCATGGATACCGATACAGACATGGATACCGACATGACACAGACACAGAAAAGCAATACTTAAAGGGGAAAAACCTAATACTCAGGTGTCATGTTTGAGTGTTGGTATCAGTGTCGTATTCGGGTGTCGAACATGCCACACAACACTTATCCAATGTGTCCATGCTTAATAGGTTAGAACTTGATAGGGACAATATTTTAGTAGTAGACCACATCACCACACCTAGTGGGAATATGGACAAAAATATTAGCTATAGGTGCAAAATAGACCTGGTAAACGGGTTGGTCAAGTCGGGTTCGGGTCGGGTCAAATACAGGTCGGGTTAAATACGGATCGGGTCAAATACGGATCGAATACATCGAATCAAATACGGGTTCGGTTTCAGGTTACCCAACGGGTTTGGCAAATATTGTCTGACAATTTTCAGGTTCGGGTCGGGTCATTTCAGTCTCGGGTCAAAACGGGTCTGATCGTTTTAGGTTTCAATCTTTTCAGGTCAGGTTTCGATCGGGTCGGGTTCGGATCGGTCATTGGGTTGAGTGAGTTTTTGCCAGCTCTAGTGCAAATCATTCAATGATGATAGTGGGGGCACCCTAGAGGCCTAGCCTGACAAGTCACACCACGACTCTTTAGTAGAGCCTTCTCTTTAACAGAATATTGCGGGACGACGCTAAACAGAACAGAACGACGCGGAACATAAAGAAATAGAACAACACGGATAAATAAAACAAAATGTGAGACAAAGTGAAGGATAGTATGCGGAACGGAACGACGTGGAGCGAAACAGAATGCAACATGGAGAAAATGAAAAGAACATAACCTCGAATACAAATACAAATACTAATACGAATACGAATACGAATACAAATACAAATACGAATACGAATATGAATACAAATACAAAGCATACAAGGGGACAGTAGTACAAAGTGGATGATATTGATGGATGGGTAATGGGGCCAAGTCCAACTGCGGAAATTGGCGACCAAAAAAGGAAAAACGATTCCCTTTTGTCCATTCGCTTCAGCTCAAGTGGAACAAACAACACCGAATAGATAGGACTATAGGAGAGAGAGAAGAGAGAGACTGGTAAGAATGATAGTAGATTAGTAGTCCTCTTCTATTATTAGATGCCCCATCATGTTCTCAACAATTACTAGTATGATATTTCCATCAAAAAAAGAAATTATATTGATAATGATATGATCTCACAATATCCATTATTAATCCATATATTTTTTGTAACGTTAATGTACCACCCAATTTTCATGCTTTTTATTTGCTAAATTGCAATGTACTAATTGAGTAATTTCTCTCTCCTCTTCTCTTTAGTTCAGTTTGGATCCGTCACTCTTTTATCCCATTTCGTATTTTCTCTAATTAATCCACTTTATTGTATCTCTGACCTTCGAGATTCCCAAATGCTCTAACTTTTTTGAATTTGTTATCATTTCAGGCTCTTTTAGGTTTCTGATCGTCTTCAACCCTACTTTTCTTTTACCAATTTCAACCCAATTCGATCGCCCTGTTCACACTTGTGGATCATCTACGCCAGTTTCTTTTCCGGTAAGCTTAATTCGATTAAACCCTAGAAATGCTATTGTCTTTCTATTTCATGGGCATGATTTATTTATTGTTTTTGCGCTCCTGTTTTCGTTGCTTTTGACCTAATTTTATCTGTTCTACATTTGTTGTGATTCGTTTCTGCTAACTCGTTCATTCATCAATTTTGGGCCTTTAAATTATGTACATAAATTTCTTGATTAGCTAGTTACTCTAGTGCTACCCAAGTGTGTGCATTGTATAGGACTTCACATTTGATTTGTAGATCATAATCTGAATTTCTGATTAGAGTTCATGTTCTTCTTCGCTTTTAAACTAAAAAAGCAACTAGCTTTCGAGGGTTTTGTTCGTTGTGCTGAATTGTGATTGCTCTTGAACAAATTCAATTGCCCAGGAAGCTCGTTTTTCAGCAAAGGATGCTGATAAGAGAGAGGAAATGAATGGGATAGCAAGTACATGTTCCTACTTTAGCTAGTTACTCGACCCAATGCTTTGACTTGTGCAACAATTAGGTTTTGTAAATGCAATGCTTCTTGCCCTCTTTTTTTTACCCTGTCCCGTTCTCTTCACTTTTTAATTACAAAACAAGGGATGTGATGGTTAATTCTGGAATCATAGCATCATAGGGTCCCGAGGCCCTGGGCTTAAGCCATCGTCTTTTGTGAGGCATTGTCAAAGGCTGATGGCAGGGGGTACGTTTGTTGTTAGACTCTCAAAGACATACCAGGGCCGTCAAGGGTCATGGATAAAATCCGGAGGGGCTCTTTGTGTGCTCAAAGTGCATACTCTTGGCATTGATGGCCTGTGGATGGAACTATGGAAGGATAAGCTTTCTTGGTGGCCTGTGGATGCCTCTCCCCCGCCCCAAGATGTACTCTTTCTTGTGTAGTACAAGACGAAGTTAGGACTTAATGCATGCTTGGATTGAGGGTAATGATTACGGGGCAATGGAGGATTATAGAGTGAACTGAACGATTGAGGTCGTGAAGGGTGTTAGATTTTGGGTAATAGTTACGCCTATTTGTGGGAGTAGTTCCCCTCCCCTCCCCCTAGGATAACATTTTGCCCCCTTTCTTCTATCTCTTTATCTCTCCTCCACCCAAAACCTAACACCCCTCACGACCTCCACCTCTGATTTTACTCTTTAATCACCTCCATTACCCCCATAATGATTACTCTCAATCAAGCATGCCCTTAGGAGAAACAATCATGCACCAGTGTTGCAGGAATTTTATCCTAGTTTTTCTTGACCTTACCATTGATTGCTTTTAATTGATTCACTTAGTATACGTTCTAGCATATTGAGGGGATTCCTAGCTTCCAATGTTTCTCTCATTGGAGGGGTTAGGTCCCTTCCCACTGAGCCCAGATTTTCCTTGCTTGTAACCATGAATCACCACTATGGTAAGCTGATTCAATTTCTTCTTTCTACCCTGTGAATGGATTTCTATCCATCAAGAGGTCATATGATGAATGAGTGTTGGTTACTCTTGATGTTGAATCTATTGGGAATGGAGGAGAAAGAGATGAGAAGAACATATGCAACTTCATAAACTTAATTTTCTGAAGTCCATTCTACTTAACAAATGAGTATAAAATCTACTTATATAGGCTAATCTCTAAATAACTTCCAACTAAAATCAAGCTTAACATGGGATACATCCTCACAAATCCTAATTCTTAGGAAATATAATTTACTACTAAATATTAATTTTTTTAATTAATTTTGAGGCACTAATTTAACAGAATATCATCATCATGACGTTGATGAGGTTTTCGCTGTTGAGTCTGAGTGACCCCTTTCAAAGGAGTGTTAGCAAGTGAGACTTTTGCCAGATTTTACGTTATGGAGAATTCTATGATAAATTTTGTCCTGCAGTTAGGAAAATAAAAGGTGGAGAATCTTGTAGTGGCCCCGAGTTACAAAATTGGCTTCCAAACCAATTTGGTATAATCATATTTTCCAGTGACATTTGGACATTTTTAATTGATGACTCGATCACTTAAGCACATATACGTTATCGGCGGGGAATCTATAATGGTTTTTTAATTTCCTCTATTTCCTGCTCCATTTATAGCTTTATCCTTGTATATGTAAATTCAAAAAATATGATATAAACCTTTGACTTCCCCTTCCTTCTCTTTTTGTCTCCTTTCTCTTCTCCCCAAATTTCTATCTCCATCACGTTCTGATGTCCAAAGTTTATTTCATATTTTTTGAATTTATACAAATTAGGATAAAACAATAAATGGTGTAGAAAATAGAGGAAACTAAAAATTATCACTAAAGATTCTGAGCCGGCAACACAAATATGCTGAAGTGACGTATCATTTATCAATTAAAAATGCTCAAGTGTTGCTGGTAAATGTTACTCTTCTTATGCCAAGTTGGTTCGGGAAGCCATTTTAAAATGCTAATTTGGTAATTCAGGGCTTTTAGTCTCCTAGGAAAAATGTTGCATGTGTCATTTAAGTTCCTAGGTTCAGCTTGCTGTTTTAGGTCTATAAATATGCTGCTTGCAGAAGGTTGCTGTAACAGAAATCATATCAGTTTGTCCTCAATATAAATCTCTCTCCATTTCTCCCTTCAATATACCCTCTCTGCTTCGATTGGAACTGGAAGTTCAAGAACAGGCGGCTGGTATACTACCATAGTTTTTTTCTTTCCGTTTAAACCTTCCTGACGCTATCGCATCCGCCAAGTCGGTACTCCGAAGCTCATTTCAGAAGCCTTGAAAAGAACATGGCCTCCCCAACTTGCTCGCACGCTTTTTTCTTTTCATTATCGAAAGTGGTACAGAAAATGAACCTAGAACTCCGCTTTATTCCGGCTTTCAAAGAAAGCTCCGCTCCTTCGACTGATTGTTTGCATCGGATCTCAGGGATTTTATCTCTTATGAATTTTTGAAATTCTAAAGACCAACAGCCAACAGCTTCTTGGTTGTGATGCGTTGTTTGTTCCTTTTACCTCTCTCTCTGGATAATAATCTAGATGATTGTTGGAGTTCCCACTCAGGTAGCTGGGTCAAAACCTTGGCTTTTGAGAGTTTTGGGTTTCCAGTATTTGGATGGCAGCCTAAGGCCCAAGTGTGCCCTTGCATCGTTTAGATGGTTCGGAGCAAAACTGGTCTCGTAGCTCCATACGCTCCAAAGGGCCATGGGATAAAGCTGCAAGATTTTACCCTTGAATGTGCTGGTACAGTCAACAGACTATTGTTCAAAAGCTTATAACACTTTCCTTCTGATCTTCCAGCATGCAAATGTTGTAGTTCTGGACAGGTTGCTTGCTGCCTCCTAGCAGTCTGAGGGGGAGGGCGGAACGTTAGATTAGCCTAGTCTTCCATAATGGAAGCGAAACCATGAGTCCATGATAATGCTTGAATCTTATTACTGAGTTAATAAAGGTATTTATCTGAAATGTTTCAGTTAACCAAGATGGTGGTCTTGTAATTGTTTTATCTTTGTGTCTCTTAGACACATGGTGATTTTAGCTCAAAATTTACTCATCCTACCTAAAATCTGGGAGATGCCATTGTGGAGTCCACGTGTGACCTTTCAACGGAATTATTTAGCAACTCAAATTCAACAGTGGATGGGGAGGGTGGTGTGTTGGGCTGTACTAGAAGACAATGGTTGGGTGTCGTTTTAGATACCAAGTTTAGAGAATAAAGAAAAACCTACTTTGTTGGCTGTTACTTCATTTCCTTCATTTTCCATAGCCACCGACCAGTGGTAGATGAAGAACAGTCACGACTAAAGTGAGCACAGTTAGGATGTAGAGACTTCAGAACCGAGATATGTTTTGCAGCAAACTAAGGATATCTTTGTGATGCTGCAAAATATATAAATTCCCACTGGTAAAAACATGGAGGATATCTTTGTGACAGACCATAAATTTAGAGACACACCTATGGCGTCTATATAGTGTTTTGTTGTATTTTTATGGTGTCTAAGATGGAAGTTGAATGAAGAATAGCTAGCTTTTTTTTTGTAGAAGTTTCAGCCTTCAAATAAACTTGATGAAGAGGAGTTGGCAGAATGTATGCTGATTCAAATAAAATAATCAGGCATTGATCCATTAAAGTAACTGTCATTTGTTTTAAACTTTTTATGCACCTTAGCTGTTTAACTTGCTGCAATTTATATAAAAATCCCAGTGTCCAGCAATAATTATTTCCTATGCTTTTAGACCTTCCAGTTACCAATCTGAAATATTCTGCCACAACTGGGAGAGTGTGGGGTGACTGCAAGATCTTTTCCATGTGTAACAGTGTAAGGTTAGCTTGGGTCCTTTATCAGAGTCATCTGACCAGCTTCCTTAGTGGGAATTTCTTTTAGCATTAAACCTGTTAATGTTATTTATAAGAATGGGTTGCACATTTTGGCACGTTGCTGCTTTATGTCTCACAATTCACGCTTTAGCGTGTCCTTGACTCATTTATGTTTGCTTAAACTATTGGATGTGTCTGAGTGTTTTAACTGTTTGTAGCAATGATTTTCAGTTTTTCGCCATGTCTTGCATTGGTTTGTGAGGGCAGCATCTTCCTCTATCTAATGAGCCTTGTCCCAGCGTGATCTTTTTTTTTTTTTTTTTTTGATCAAGGAAAAGAGAACTTGTCATTCATGAAATGTCATAATACATTTACAAATACAAATTTCTCCTAATAAGTGCAAATCAAAAATAACAATATGAATATATTTCCCAACACTACTGCTTGTAATCGGTGTCTTGCACGACTTCGTCGAATTTCTGGGTGCCCACGCATTATCCCTTCGATCGAAGATAATCACCAAAGGTGCTACAGGTATTCGGAAATAGAGATTCCCTTATATTGAAGATCCAACTTATCTTCCCATGCAAACAAAATAAAAAAGATCCAAAAATCTGAATAGGATCTTATCAATCTAACCAACCTAGAAAATCTCACATATTGTGAGAGAAAGACTCTCACATAGAGAGAGAAACCAACTCTCACAAAAGGAGAGACCTTCATACTATAAAAAGATACAAAAACACTAATAAACAAAAGAAAATACAATGATTTGGGGCTTACCATTAGTAATTATCACTAATGGCAGCCCCTTAAACAAGAAAAAAGATGAAAATGGAAGGCAGTTTTTTGTTTGTGGAGAGAGAAAAGGGACGGCAGTTTACTATTCTTAATCTTATGAAGTATTTTTGTCCCAGCGTGATCTTAGTTACTAATTTATTGCTTCTTTCTGAAAGCAGTTCAAGTATCTTTGTTCCCAAAAAGAAACACAGGCTCATGAACTATGGCATGTTTACTTCTGCCTTAGATTTTGAGCTTTGGATTGGTTACTTGCGTTTGAAATTTCAGCAGGAATTTGTATTCCATTGAGATAGAGACCTATTTTTATTGATTCTAAATTTCTGTTCTCCTGAATTTCAGGTCTGTACCTTTGCATTTGTTTTGGAGAGGGTATGGGCCTCATATGTGTGCCATCCTTTTTCTGTTCATCCACTTTTATTTGAAACTCTGCTCTTGCTTGTTGTATATGCTTCAAGATGGACGTGGATTCGCAAAGTATCTTCCAGCAACTATCTCATTCTGATTTTCTTGAACACAATAACAGAGACCATTTAGACACTTCTGTGGCATGTAGTCTCTGTGAAAGAACTTTTTCAGCGGATAGTGAGGTTAACAGCAGTCCCCAAACTGTCAGCATATGTGGTGACTGTAAATTTCTGTTGCTTGAAGATCTAGGCACCCTGTCTCCTGATTCTCATCAGAGAAGGCTGCACAGGAGAAGAAGCTCAGCATACGGCAGTTCTGAGTCGATTGAAAACCTATTCTCGCAACAGTTCTCTCAAATGATTGATCTAGCCAGGCACGTTGACCTTGAGCATGAGGATCTTCCAAGGGATGTTGGTTCTAGTTTGACTATAGTGCCACCAGAAAGCTCTCGTACTACGCCAAATGGTTCTAGAAGATGGCGAAGAATCATTTCTGATACAGAGAGTGACGGCTTTAACTCTGATTCATTTTATGGTGACAGCGATTCAAATGTTAGCTTTGGTGCGTATAGGGTTTCTCATGGCGATAGTGATGCTGTATCTTATAGTGCTTATGGAGGTGATTCGTATGCTTCAGTCGAGGGCCATACTTTCTTGGATACAGACATATATGTCCAATCTATGGAGAGAAGTGATATTGACAGTGACACCGATATTGATCCAATGCATGCTGGTGCTGTACAGTGGAATTCTGATCATCATGAAGCAGTAGAAGATGATAATGGATGGGAAGAACTTGATACTGAGGAGTATGCAGTTAGGTCTCCGGAAGCTGGAGCTCGTATTGACTCAAATGGAAGGAGTGATCCTTTAGTTAGACACAGAAGAACAGATTCTCCTGAATTTCAGGGGATAATTCGTTGGAGAGTCCAGGAAGGCAGGCACCTTGAGATTCCCAGCATAATTACAAGCATGGAAGAATCAGTTGATGCATCTTACCTTGGTAATCCTGGAGATTATCTTGATGCTCAAGGCTTTGAAGAATTCTTGGAGCGTCTGGCCGATACGGACAGCTCAAGACGAGGAGCACCTCCTGCTGCTGCGTCTTTTGTTAATAGTATGCCCTTAATAGTCATTTCAGAGGAGCATCAGAGACCGGACGATCTGGTTTGTGCAATCTGCAAAGATTTTCTGACTATTGGCGCTAAAGTCAACCAACTTCCTTGCTTCCACCTCTATCATCCATCCTGTATATTGCCATGGTTGAGTTCACGGAACTCTTGTCCCCTTTGTCGATACGAGCTCCCAACTGACGACATAGATTATGAGCAGGGTAAGCGTAATGCTCGGAGTAGAATGCTTGTTACTGAAATTCAGCAGCAGGAAGGTAGGGATGATAGTTCCTCTACTGTTACTGATGCGAGTGAATTGGATGAAGCTCAAGAACTTGGGGAGTTGTTGGGAAATGTAGGATTTCCTGCAGATAGTTCTCGCCCAAATGGTGGGAGGGGAAGATGGTTGTTTTTTGCGGCTGCCCCTATAGTTAGTCTCATGGGTATAGTCTTCGTGCTCTGGTTGGGCAACCCTCTTACAGGAGGAAGATGTGAGATTGGGCAACGTAGCTTACATGGTCAGCATCCTCAGCATGTCCACTCTTCTGATTCAGGCCCGCAAGACCAGCGGATGAGAAGGTGGTGGTGGTTTTAGACATTTTAGAGTGGTACTAGACTCTAATACTTACCCGTGCTTAATAAACATGTGCATCTATCAGACGCATTGGGGGGGGGGGGGGGGGGCGAAACACTGTTCTGGAGAGAAGTTTTCCATTTATCAGCCAAGGCAGTTTTTCCCTTTTGTAGTTATCTTGTTCTCCTCGCCTATGGTAATCGAGCTTCGGGGTCTGTAAATATTATTGTTACCTGCGGTCTGAGCTTCCAGAAGCAGAGACTGGATTCTGCAGATAGTATTAGCTGTTGCTTATGAGGTGTTCTGAAAGCTCTTTGTACAGAAGTTGGATTCTATGTAGAGCAATTTGAGTTTTAGTCAAGCCTGGCTTTTCTGTTACGGTGTTCTCGTTTGATTCATTAGAGTTTGTAATGGATTGATTATGGTTAGTTGCAAGGAACCAAGTTAGTGAGCTTTCTTGTGTTATGTTGTCACTCTTTTCGCACTTCAGTGACTATCATTTGTCAGAATACCACTCCCCATCCCTCCCCAGAAAAACTCAAGAAGAAAAGAAAAAGACACCGAAACAACGGCAACTTCTCTATCGATGAAATAACCATAGCATAACCATACAATTACCTTCAGGGGAAAAAAGAATTAATCATCCACTAGTGGCAGCTGAAATGGACAAGTAACCAATCTTTGGTTACTTTCAAGACAGTAATTTTCTTTTATGGTTACTTTTCTCCAGAACTTCGAGCCACATCTTTTCTGATGGGTTGAACAGGTTTACCACAACAAATTTCAATATTCCTTTTATGTACAAGCCTTGGGCATACCGCGTATATTAAACGGTATGCACAAGAGTAAGATAAAAATAAGTTCAATTTTGCATCTCATTTATACAACCATAAATAACAAATGATGCAACTGAAAATCAATAACTTGAAACTCTGGAAGCCTTTGTACAACTGCCTGAGCCTGTGCCTGTGCAAGGTGAAACTGGATTTAACACTTGTAAGCAGGGGTTTCCAAGTTCATCTTCACTAGGAGAAAACCGAACCCATTGCTTTAGCAAAACTAAAGATTCAGCCGAAAGGCCTGTATTTTCAGAAGAGTATGTGAATATACAAGACAATCCACGCAGCCATAGAGAAAACTGCAAATATATGAACCCAGAACAGAATGGCAGCAGATTCTTTTCCACATCCTTTTAAATTGGCAACAGCACCTACAAAAATATTAAGGGAGTATAAGAGCAATGAAAATTCATTCTCAAAAGAAAGAACGCAATATTTCCATTCTCTTTTGAAAGGATAAGTGGAATTATCAAACAATGCGTGGACTTGACTTTACGTGCTGTGGAAAATTACAAAGTACCTGAAAGCACAGAAGTAGGCATTGTGTGCTGGAGAAGCAGCACAAATTTGAACATAGTGTCACCAGCCGGAATAAAACCCAATTTATCAGCCAGCGTCACTATTGCAAGCCCCGCAGGGGGGACCAGAACCAATCGTCCAAAAATGATTGCAGCAGTTGTCCGAAAACCAAGTTTTGAACTTCCAGGTCCTGCAAGTAACCAACAGACCAAGAAGTCAGTTCTGATTCAATAGTTCCCTCACAAAAAGATTGTAGTAGTAAAAGAATGACAGTGGAGAAACCTAATATGCGAACAACAATGTGATATATCCCCAACTTTGAAGTTTTAACCAAAACCAAAATTTTAGCACAATGCAACATCTGTCAACAAGTTCTCTTTATTTTTATTTTAGATAACATGGGTGTCCAGGGTTTGACCAATAGCATCTGTCAACAAGTAAACTTACCATCTACAAGGTTGCCACCTAATGCCAACAAAATGCATGGAATCATAGCCTCCCTGGAAAACGAAAATAATCAATTAGACGAGTTGAAATAGTCACCACAAATACTGAAACACGAAACAACGTATTCCCTATTCGCCCGTTCTTCAAATGCACTTCTTTGAATACCTTTAATTTCAGCTTCACGCCACAATGAAAAAAGGAAAAACGAGTCCTATATAATAATGAACCACCAGAAAGCTTAGTAGAAAAAGAATAATAATAAGCATACCCTAGAATCATGCAGCTGTCAGTGAAGAAGAACAGCGGAGCATCACTAGTAAAGATTAATCGCTTGAAGAGAGGTACACAACCAAATAACATCGCCAATACCTGCAGGAAACACAATATTCAATCAGGGAAATGGGAGTAGTAAGATTTGTCAATCCCCAATCTATGAAAACAGTCCAAAAGAGGCGCCAGTATTCTGCGCGTAACGTCAGTACTAGCGAAAAGCATTGTCTTAGTAAATGCAGGTAACAGCCTAACAGGCAGTCTAGACGGAAGTACAGCATGAATTCAGTTGCTTTGTTATTCATATTTATACTTTTCAGAGATCATCAAGCCCATAGAAATTCTAAAGAAATTTGTAAATGTCATTTCAAGTTGTCTTGTCATTTTCATTCCAAATATAGAAGAACAATCAGCATTAATGTAAATCCTTTGCAAACTTCTGAATCAACATATAGAACAACAACCAGGTCAAGGGGAGGTGGAGTTTGTTTACCAAAGTGGAGCAACTCCTGGCCAGGCCACTTAGTACCACCCCTCAAGTAGGCATTAAACACCACTGACCTCCCGTTGTCTAATATGATGGGGTAGTTACCAAAATACCAGGTATACCCCCTAAGACGATCCTCTTAGAACCTAGGAGTTTGGAACCAGTGAGAGGGAGTTCCAACCAGTCAACCACTATGCTAATTTCAATGCAAAACATCGTGTTAAGTTGTCGTCCCTTGTTCTGATTAATAGATGAAAGAGAAATAGTACTTATCTACTTGTGGAGAAGACCATTTTGTTAGTTTCTCATTGTGCATTAAACTTCGCAATAAAATTATTTTTAACAGAAGATAAGCATCAACATCAGTAGATCCCCCCACAAATCCCCCTAAAAAATAAACGTATAGGAAAGTCAGGTATAAATAAACGTACTGAAGCAATGATGGGAGGCTGTATGATTTGTTTGAGCTTCAACTTGTCATATATGAACACCATTAACTCCTTGATCTGCATCAAAACACTTGGTAGGTCAGTAAAGTAGTAATAGGATAGCTAAGCATCTAGCATTTTATGCAGATGAACACCAGATATGAAATCACATAAATGCCAAATGCAACAACAGCAACAACACTCGTAGTAAGCTGCCACTGCCAGCATATATCAAATCATTGGTGATGAACATAATTTAGTCAGATAGATACTCTTTGTATCATCAGGGCACCATAGATAAAAGAGTCCAAGATAGACACACACGATGACGATGTACAATTCCATTTGCTTCTCGGGTGCATGCCCACCTGGAGTGGTAGACTAGCAGTCATTCAAATATAATTGGAATATAGTTAACCTAATGCTAACCTTTCGCTGGAGTCCGTAATACTAACACACAAAACTAGGACTCCCTATTCATTCAACCAGCTAGGAGCTGAATCATGTTTACCTGTCAAAAACTAAATCTTGATATGTAATAACTAATGATGAGGACCTCACTGCTTTCGCGATTCAGAGAGAGATTAATTGAGAACCATCATCCAAATTTTGATTTAGAGCTCCTGGTATTAACTTGCCCTATCATCCTTAATCGGAATCCATTTCCTCATGGCACGCACAATCTGCAGAAGGTTGTGTTAACCCTCTTTCGTGAGTTCTTAACCTATTATTAAAATGGCAATTTCGGTACTTAGATTTCGCCAGCAAAGAACTTAGGACTTCAAAGATTTAATTGTGTGCAATATTTACTAACTAGAATGAGGAGTTATAACGAACTCTATATGGGTGTGAGGATGAGGAGACTTGACCAAGACGTGTACCCAAAATTTGGACTTCTCATACAACTATAGTGTTTAGGGCTCAAATAATCTCTCCTTGGACCAAAGCTTTGGGTTGATTTATCCTTAAAATAGTGCTAACTTCAGCATCCGTAAATTAATCAGCCTCACATCTCTCAAATCTAATAATCTTTATCCCAGAAAGTCCTAGTCACAGAAACAAAAGTATTGCTATTACATTGCATGTTAATTGAAAGCAAAGATAGGATGACATGAAAAGAATACAAACATACAAGCAAGGATATTGTAACAACAGAAGACTACTCGTATTAATGATCCTTTCTGTCTTCATCAAATGAAAGTACCAATCAACATGTCTAAAGAGCTACATCTTCATTATTAAGTCTATGAAATAAAGGATTTGATTCTTGCCTTTGCTTTGCTTGACACGTTGGATTCCTCTGCATTTGGCTCTTGAGGAAGTAAAGGAACTTGTATGGAAGTTGCACTTGCGTTGTGCGAATTGCTCTTGATAAGATGACGCCCATCTTCCAAATCAAAAGTACCTTCAGGAGGGGGTGACAACATTTGGAATACATATGTGTACAAGACAATTGCACCAACCTGGAACACAACATGAAGATGTTCCAAATGCTCAAAATTTTGCTAAAAATGTAAGTAATTCAATAATACCGTGGGAGAGAGTATCATGATTTTAATTTTAAAACAGTTCAATAGGGTCCAGGAAGCACTAAAAGCAATCACTGCAATACTTGAGCTTTGTTATTTAACTAGTGTAGAAAATGGATGTACTAGGACTGGTTATATTCAAAGGAAGCCCTACACACACGCTCCTCATAAATGAGTTAATGACCAAAGCAGATGATCTTATGCCATAAGTATAACAGAACAGCTGCGGATCGAAGACATACCCACTGGCCAAATGAAATGTAAGCAGTTCCATCTTGACTGCAGTTGTCTGAAGGGCCAAAAGGATTATTCTGATCTCTACACAAAGCCGCAATCAAGACAAGTGGTACATTGCCAATATTTCCTGCGAACAAAGTGAGGTGGAACAGACATTTTAAGGAGCCTTATAAATATTAGAGTACAAGACAATCTGCACAGGAAGTATTCACTGTTACAACTTAAGAAGCCACATATTTTAAATGGATGGAAGGAAGTTTTGTGGTTATCTACAGCTAATTAGAGCCAAGGAGTACATGCATAATTTAGATGAGGGGGAGGGAGCTTACCAATCCCAATATGAACAATGGTGAACTTGAAAAAGGGGTACGGTGGGCGGACTATTAACGCCACAACTAGGCCTATAAGCGAGCCTGAAATAGTGGCGAGAATCACATTGAATGGAATAAACCACCTGATCAAGAGACAGCACATTAAGGAGAGTTAGGATTGAAAACAAAAACATAGTAAAAATCCTGAAAAAAGAAGAAACATATAAGAGAAGGAAACATATACCATTCAATCATTTTCTGGAGAGTAATAGATTGGCCTAATTGGGAGAATATCAAACAGGGAAGTAGCAGAGTAAAAACCAACTGCGACACAAACACAACATCATCAAAAATTTGATATCATAGCATCAAATTGAAATTGAAATTGAAAGTAACACTTAGGTGGTGTTTACTACAAAAAGTGAGTTTGATTACACCATCCAAAGTAATCACCATTAAATTGGGAAAATTGAGCAATTGTGATTACATTAGATAATGCAATCAACTCCACTTTTTCCATCCCTCTCCTCCCACTCCTTCACTTTTCACCCCACGTATACTCTATAAATTGATTGCATTGCATTTTGATTGCACGGTAGTAAACGAGCCCTTAGGGCCTATTTGTGATCTTTGCAAGTTGCAATTTTTTTTTTTTTTTTTTTTTCCAGTTTTTGAATATTAAGTACTGTAGACAATTGCAAAGAAATTTTGTTTTTCTTCTCCAAATTAGAGTTTTTAAAACCAAAAACTTGCAACTCGCAAACTCTCCGAACAGGCCTTAAAAAACATTAAAAAGAAAGGAATTAGTAATGTACCCCATTGAGCAGCTTTCTACCATTGGCAGGCAAAATGTTAACATACTTAGAAGCCATAAGAAAACCCAGGATGCAGATGGTGAACACTTTGGCAATAGGCAACACCGCGATTTTGATAGTCGAAAGCAACGATTGCCCTCCTCCTGCTGTTCCCATCACCACTTCTGCTAATATCCTCTCCATCCCCATATCTTCTTTCTCTCTTACCAGAGAGTTTCAGAACTCAATCCACAAAAAAAATTCAAAACTGAACCTTAATTTATAAATTAAAGATCACCCCACCAAAAAAAACAGAAAACCAATTTCTGGGTTTGATTGTGATTGACTAGCACTTGCAGTTCCAATTGCACTCGGTCCACTAGACAAAATAAACATAAAGACGGCTAAGTAAAAACCCAAAACAATACAGAGATGAATAAAAAGTCTGCAACTTTAAATTTCTTTTTTTTTCTTTTTCTTGATCAAGTCTGCAACTTTAATTTGGTTTTTGGCTTTACAGAATCATGAAAAGGGAGGTGAGAGAAAATGGAATTTGGGGTTAAGGAAGAGAGAGAATATGAAGTGAATCACGAAAATACAGGGGGGGTCAGTTTCAGTTACGAAAACGAGCAATAAATTGCGTAACAATCTTAGTAAAAATTGACATAATATGCCGGGAAAAAAGAACCAATTTTAACCAAAGTCAAAAGTAGCATATTGTTATACAGAATAATATGAACCAAAAAAAAGATAATGGAAAATGCAGATTCTAAACAGTTGTTTGCAGTAAAAGCTCACCTCAGGTTGATGAACACGGCTGGCAATGAAGATAGAGATGGAGATTTCTGAGAGGAGAGAGAAAATTGGATTGGGGTTTTGGGGGGATTTGATTGATGTTTGAGAAAATGGCTGTTTTTTTTTTCCTAATCTGCAGAGATTAGAGAGACCAGCCAGTTCTCAAAGACAAACAAAACAAACCAAGTAGGAATTGGAATGCTTCAGAACTTTATAGACTTGCACAAAGCTTACAAAATCAAAAAAATAATAAAATTTACACCAAAAAAACAATAATAATAAAATAAAATAAAATAAAATAAAAGACAGGTTCATTACTTACTTACTTTATTTTAATTTAATAATAGACTCTTTAATATTTAATTGGAAATTGGGAAGGCAAAACGGGCATGACGTCGATTTCTTACCACTTATAGTAAAATTGTTTTTTTTTTTCAATCAAAGCAATAAGAGATAGACAGGTAGAATTATTAGTTAAACTAAGTATCAATTATTGTGCATTAGTAGTTTTTAGCTTGAGCAAAAATAAGTAAGGTTTATTGTCTTGAACAGAATGGTGCAGTGCGGTGAGAAATGGAACGGAACGAAACGATACGATGCAGAATGGAATGTAACTAAACAGTGTTGATAATGGAGCAAAATATGAGACACGATGAGTCAAATATTGAGATATAGCGTGAAGCGAAATGAAATGCAATAGGAAAACGGGGAAAAGTCTAACACCAAAAGTTTGCTGGCTTTCTCCTATTTGTGTTTTTGCTATTGTTGGCGCTTCACTTGACACTGACTGAGCAGCAACGGTTCGTCTAGTTTTGGTTTAATTCAACCACCGCTCTATAGCAATGGTCCATGGGTCATGTACCATATGTACTTTTTTGTTTTGGACGGACGACATTTCACTCTTTCAAGAGGAAACATCAAGGAAGTACCACTTACAAAAAGACATGTATATGTGTGTGGCAAAACCACCTACCTATGATGTTATGAGTATGAGTGTATTCGGTAGTGAATTGAATCGAACTGATTTAAACTAAACTACATAATAATATCACTGATATGTGAGAGGAAAAATGGATTACTAAATGTATTTGTAATTGTAGTAAACATAATTTCTCTCAATTGAACTATAACAATTAATGAGTAAGACTTTGTTCTCCTTAATTTCAATTTAGTTCAGTTCAGTTCAATTCAATTCAATTCAATTTATTTGGAGTTTATCACTCAGACAATTTTTTATTCCAAATTAAAATAATGACGGTATTTATATCATTGAAAATATTAAACGAACTCAATATTGAATATGTTTGGACGAGTTTTAAACGATTAAGATCAAATTTTGAAAAAAATCAACTCAGCCCATAGTTCAATTCTTTCCTGATGAACAAAATGAATTTTAAGGCTCTGTTCTTTTCTTCCTTTCCATATGTTATATTTCATTTCGTTTTGTTCGCGCCATTATTCTATTTCGTTTTCCACTGTCTCGCACCATTTTATTGAAGAGTATAGAGCATAAATGGAAAACAACATAGCCTATGACTAATATTTAGGGATCATCAAATGCATCATATTTTCCGATTGGGGTTAATGATGTTTTATGCCAGAAACTGGGAAGGCAGATGGCAGACTCAGATGGCAATCTCGAGAACCCCGGCACATGCAATTCCAAATTTAGGTGTTTCTGAAAGATACATAGTACATTATTGCCTCGTGAATACTGTTTTTTTCCGTATTAGATTAGATTTGATACATTGATTTATTGTCACACACCCATGAGGCCATGACACTCGTCAATCATTACTTGGAAAGAAAGGAAATATTCCAAACAAAACCTCTCTTGTTCGTCCCTCTCTCCTTCTTCCACGTACTAAAGCCCTCTTCTTTTGTAGTTTTCATGTTCCGTTCCGTTTTATTTTATTTTGTTTCAAGCTGTTCCGTTCTGCACCGTTTCATTTCGCATTATGTAATTTATTTTGTCTCACATTTTGTTTAATTCCGCGTCATTCCGTTTTGTTCTTCACCGTCCTGCACCATTTCATTAAAAAGAACAGGACCCACAGTGGCGTTTTTAATCACTACACTCTAGAGCTGCAATATCATAAAAAAAATTATGATCATATATATTCATATTGCTTTTCTGTACCAATACTATTAGTATGCAGTTGATACTTGATCTATTGAAGCTTTTCATATGATTGGTCGCAGATGTTTGAGAGTGACTTTGTAAACATAATAAGCTGGGTCACTAAAAAGAAGGATCGTCCCTTGCAGTTTTGGACTCTATTCAATTCTTTAGATTTGATCTTTGTAAGGGAAAATGCTAAGCTTACACTTGTGTTGTGAGTCTATCTCTCTCCTTTACCCCACACCTACAATACCCCCATAAAATTCAAAGGGGTCCACGAGAAGGAGAGAGATAGACTCATAAACACATTTGTGTATATTACAATGGGGGTAAACCAATCATAGTCCCTTTGTAAGTCTTCATATACTAGGGGCGTCTCTGAGTAAGTGCAAGATGATCACTTGTATAGACGTCTAGATAGATCAAAGAGGCTCAGTTTTTGATATATCAAATATTAAAGCAAAAGTATTTTTTCCCATTTAAAACTTCAACATTCTTTCTTTAATTCTTCTTTATGAGATGAAATTTGTGTTTTAATAATTGTGGTTTTCTGATTTATTAAACCCAATTTTACATTTACTGTTGATTGACATGAAGATCAGCTCAAGCTTGTGAAAGAGGGAAGAACAGAAGAGAGAATTTTAGTGAGAGAAAGAGATTTGAGAAATGAAGATTGATTCTCATTGAATGATTAAATGTTTACAATTGCATTACAGATTATATACAAGCTGCTGTAAGGCTAAGCCTATGCGCCAGCTAGGCGCATGTTGCTAACAGATTTGCTAACAGACTCTGTCTTCTGTTCTAACAAACTCCTAGCTAATAACAGAATTCTAACAAACTTTTGTAACAAACTTCTATGCTGTTTATTACAATAAATAGCTACTGTAATGAGTAATTCCAATACCCCCCCCTCAAGTAGGACGGGATGACACTCCTAACTTGTTGAGTAAATAATGATGTTGGCGCCTGGGCAAACTCTTTGTGAACAAATCTGTCAACTGCTCATCTGTCCTCACATGATGCAAGCTGATCAAACCTGTTTGCAGTTGCTCCCGGACATAATGGCAGTCAAGCTCTATATGTTTGGTGCGCTCGTGAAATATAGGGTTTTTAGCAATATAAATTGCTGCCTGGCTATCACATTTTACAGCAATTGGAACAATATTAGGAACTGTGAGCTCACTAAGTAACCTGGAAAGCCAAGCTAATTCTGAAGTAACTCTCCTCAAGCTTCTGTATTCAGCCTCTGCACTAGATAAAGAGACAGTGGCCTGTTTCTTGGATTTCCAAGAGATTGGACTTCCACCAAGCATGATGAAATAACCACTTATTGATCTCCTTGTTTGAGGACAAGCTGCCCAGTCTGAGTCACAGTATGCTTGTAGGGTATAATTAGATTTTGAGCTCATGAACAAGCCTTGACTGGGATCCTTTGTGAGATACTTCAGAACATGAAGAGCTGCATCCATGTGAGGTTGCCTGGGATTGTGCATGAATTGGCTCAAATACTGAACAGCAAAGCCTAGATCAGGCCTTGTATGTGTAAGGAAATTCAACTTTCCAACTAACTTTCTGAATTGACCAGGTTCAGGCAGAGGAGTACCCTCATCAAGCTTCAGTTTAATATTTGTTTCTAAAGGGCAAATAGCTGTGGCTCCTGAAGAACAGCCAAATTCCTTGAGAAGCTCATGAACAAACTTCCTTTGAGTTAAGATCACTCCATTATTGCTGTGTAGTATTTCTATTCCTAGAAAATAGTTCAATAATCCCAAATCTTTTATCTTGAAAGTATTGTCTAGGAATGATTTAAAGTCTTCAATTTCTGCCTCATTGTTTCCTGTGATGATAATATCATCAACATAAACAGCAATGAAAACTGTAGAGTTAACCATTTTCTTGTGAAATAGAGAATGATCATTTTTGGACATTTGATAACCTCTGGACCTTAAAGAGTCAGAGAGCTTGCCATACCATTGCCTTGAGACCTGTTTTAAGCCATACAAGGATTTTCTAAGCTTGCAAACCTGGTTAGGCTTTGAGAGGACCAGGCCAGGTGGTGGTTTCATATAGATTTTCTCATGCAAATCTCCATGGAGAAATGCATTATTAACATCAAGTTGATGTATGCTCCAACCTCTCTTGACTGCAGTGGCAATAAGGGCTCTTACAGTGGTCATTTTCACCACTGGAGAGAAGGTTTCAGTGTAGTCAATCCCTTCAACTTGAGTAAAGCCTCTAACTACCAGTCTAGCTTTGTATCTCTCAATTGAACCATCAGCTTTTAGCTTGATTTTATAGACCCACTTGCAGCTAATAGGTTTCTTGTTAGCAGGCAAGTCAGTGATCATCCAGGTTTCATTTGCCTCTAGGGCTTCAAACTCCTTAGACATTGCTTCCTGCCATGAAGGGTTAGTAACTGCATCCTCAAAACAAGTAGGTTCATCTATTTGCAAAACATTATTCAATAAATGCTGACTATTGGTTGAGAGAGAGCTAAAACAAACATGTTGTGGTAGGTCTATAGAGGATGTGATGGTATGAGGACATGAGGAAGAATCAGAGAGAAGAGTTGATGTAACATTGTTGCAAACACTATTGCAAACATAATCCTGTAAATGCCTAGGAACTGTAATGGTCCTGCTGGATCTCCTGACTTCAGTGTGAGAATGAGAGGGAGAAGAGTGAGGAACATGTATTTGATCTTGAGGATCAGAAATAGGAAGTTGATTTGAGTTTTGATCTTGAGGATCAGGTGTGAGTTGAGATGAATTTGTGGTTTGATTTTGAGAATTAGAAAAATGATTTAAGAGTGAAGAATCAGAATTATGAGTGTGAGGCATGGTTTGGAAAGGAAATAAAGAATGTGAGGAATCTGAGATGGTAGAAGAAGTCTTATATGGAAATACATCCTCATGGAAGATTACATCCCTGGATACTTGAACTTTCTTTGTATCCATGTTATACAATTTGTAAGCTTTCTTTCCATATGGATATCCTAGGAAAATACATGTAGATGCCCTAGGTTTGAATTTGTCTCGACCTCTTTTCAATGTAGAGGCATAGCATAGGCATCCAAAGCTCCTTAGGTGAGTATATATAGGTTTAGAACCAGTGAGGAGCTCATGAGGGGTTTTGTTCTTAAGTAATTTGGTGGGAAGTCTGTTTATTAAGTATGTGGCTGTAAGGACACAGTCACCCCAAAACTTCACAGGTAAATGAGACTGGAATAGAAGAGCTCTGGCAGTTTCTAAAAGATGCTTGTGTTTCCTCTCTACTATCCCATTCTGTTGTGGTGTGTCAGTGCAACTTGTTTGATGTACAATGCCTTTAGAAAGAAAGAAACTGGTAGCTTCTTTGCTTAGTCCTAACTCTAAGGCATTGTCTGATCTTATAACCTGGATTTTGGCTTGGTATTGAGTGGAAACCATCTCTGAAAAGGCTTGTATAATGGGCAAAGCATTGCTCTTGGCACTGAGTAAGTGTGTCCAAGTAGCTCTAGTAAAATCATCAACTATGGTGAGGAAATAGTTATAGCCATTGTATGTAGGAGTATGATAAGCTCCCCAAATATCAATATGGATGAGCTGAAAAGGTTTAGAGGTTTGATTTGGCTGTGAGGAAAGGGATTTCTGTGTTGTCTGGCTTTAGGGCATACATCACAGCTAGAAATAACATTGTCATCAGAAATGTCATCAAATAAATCCATGGATTTTAGCTTGTATAAGGGAAGATGACCAAGTCTAATGTGCCACAAACAAGCATTATTTCTGTATGCATTATTACAGTGAGCATCACCAATAGCATCATGAACAAGGAAATGGGAATTGTCATCATCCATGACATTACAACAATCAGGAATTAAAGGGTTATTGACAAGAAAATGAATTTTGTCAACATTATTGTCTAAACTTGAAGCAGGAGTTCCAGCAGCAACATCAAGATTATATGAAGTAACAGGCATTTTCATTTTCAACAGGAATAGTCTAGCATGTGCATGACCAAACTCTATGAGACTGTGGTCATCACCAAGTGCCTGAGGCCTCTTCAGTGAAGGGCCCTGCAGGAACAACAGGAAACATTGCAGCTCAGTGAATATAGCATAGCAATGTGACTGTTTGCATAATCTGCCAATAGAAAGCAAATTATACCTAAATTGAGGAACATAGAAAACATTGTTCAACAAAATTTTGTCTGTAATTTGAACTGTGCCAATCTGAGTAGTAGCAACAGTTTGACCATTTGGAAGGGAAATGGGATGAGGTGATTTAAGAGATATGATATTGGCAAAAAGGGAAAGATCATGGCACATGTGATCAGATGCTCCAGTGTCTAAGATCCAGGTATAATCAGCAGATGCAGAACAACAAATAGAGCAAATACATGAACCTGAAAAGTTGTGAGAGATACCAGAAACTTTACCAGCACAGTTGACAAATGAGTTGATATGAGCAGAAGAAGATCCAAGATCATAATTGCCTTTAGCACAATTTGCAGCTCCAATTTGAGTTTTGCTCAATAAAGCCAGAAGATTATTGCAATCTTCTTGTGATAATCCAGGGATGATAGAAGCACCAGTAATGCCACTCTTGACTGAATTATTGTCAATAGAAGAGTGTTCTTCATAACATTGATCATCTCCAGATTCTCCATGTGCATTAGCTGCATATGACTTGCTCCTTGTGAATTTGAAGTCCTTAGGGAAACCCACAATTCTGTAACATTTGTTTGCACTGTGACCTGTCTTCTTACAGTGAGTGCAAACAATTGATTTTCTGTTATCAAACCTCCCTTTGTAACTGTTCTGTGATGAATTTTGATGCTGATTAGCATACAAGGCTGCTGACTCAGAAATAAACTGGAGTAGACGAGTGATTTCCTCTTTGATTCTCATCCTGAATCAGGAGAGCATAAGCTTGGCTTATACTAGGAAGAGGTTTCATCATGAGAATGTTTCCTCTAATGTTGTCATAAATTGGATTTAATCCCATGAGGAATTGAACTAGTCTCTGATCTTGTTCATGTTTAGTGATAGCCTGTACAGCTCCACAGGTACATGTTGGCAAGCAAGTCAAGACACTAAGCTCATCCCAATTGCGCTTTATTTTTGTGAAATAAGATGCAATGTCACTAGCACCCTGACTAGTTTCATTAATATTCTTCTGGAGATGATATAATTTTGCACCACTTGCTTGTCCATACCTGTCCTCTAGTTCAGTCCAGATTTGATGAGCAGAATTGCAATAAAGCACACTCTCTGCTATATCACTGGTCAGAATATTCAGAATCCATGAAGTGACCATATCGTTGCACCTTTGCCAGATATTGAAGGAAGCTTCAGTACTTGCAGGCTGAATAACTGTTCCATTAACCATACCTAACTTATTCTTTGCAGATAAGCCTATGGACATGGATTTCTTCCAAGAACCAAAGCCTGAGCCATCAAAAGGCTTTGCAACAAGTAGCATTCCAGGATGATCTGATGGATGCAAGTATAATGGATTTGAATCAATTTGAGACATCTTTGATTAATGAAACAGTGAGTTCAACGAAATAGTGAAATCAATGAAACAGTGAAATTTAGTGAAATTTGCGGAAAATCAATGAAATACAATTCTATGAGTGAAGAATTGTGATGATTATGATCGTGAAAATGATACGAAGATCATGAAGAAAAAAGAAAGAAACAGTGAAGTGAAATTCTGTGAGCGAAGAATTGCGATGATCAAGAAAGTGAAATGAATCTCTGAATCAGTTGATGAGCAGGAACAATTGATGAAACAAATCAATTGTTCGAAATAGAAATGAAAATTTATGTGAATTCTTTTGAGATAAAACTCAAAAGATAAATTGTGAGCAAGATTGTTTGAGGAAAAACAAATCAAACAATCGAATTATGAAATGATCTAGATGAAAAATGTGATTCAGAGATTGCGACCTTAAGCTGATCGAGCTACCATAGCTCTGATACCATGTTGATTGACATGAAGATCAGCTCAAGCTTGTGAAAGAGGGAAGAACAGGAGAGAGAATTTTAGTGAGAGAAAGAGATTTGAGAAATGAAGATTGATTCTCATTGAATGATTAAATGTTTACAATTGCATTACAGATTATATACAAGCTGCTGTAAGGCTAAGCCTATGCGCCAGCTAGGCGCATGTTGCTAACAGATTTGCTAACAGACTCTGTCTTCTGTTCTAACAAACTCCTAGCTAATAACAGAATTCTAACAAACTGTTGTAACAAACTTCTATGCTGTTTATTACAATAAATAGCTACTGTAATGAGTAATTCCAACATTTACCACATGATCCATAAAAAAAAATTCAGTTCATACCATAATATACATGTAATTAAAAATATAAACTCATAGGACGAGGGTGTAGCTAGATAGGGACAAATTTGATGTCATGGTTGTAAATGTATGCATTTTTGTACATAAATAAGATAATCATATGAGCTTTGAGGGCTCGAATAGATCACTTCAAACTTATATGGTTTGAATTTTTGGTAATAAAGTTGCCTAATAATATTTTCTAGTTTTAAATTATAAAGATGAAAATAAAAACAGTATTAAAGGGTTGGCAGACATCAAATATTCAAACTCATGTGTGATTTCCTCAAATATACATCATTAATAAACATATTTTCAAAATAGCTTCGGTTGAAAAATATTTCCCAACATATACATCATTAGGTTTGGAATTAGGTTAGATAATTTTTTCCATATTCATCAAAGCTATTTTATTAAGCAGCCTTTGACCCTTTTGGGGCTTCCCTTGACTCGCCGGTAAACTCTGCCGAGACTGACAAAGACAACCAAAGCAAAACTGATGACTAGTTCTTTGCTGAATTAACTCGCCAACTCGCTCAGACCACTATCCAGAACACTCACAACAACGAGATTACATTCTCAACTGGTGGGGTACGGGTATGGAAGCTTGCCTCTTTTGGCTCGTTACATGCGATTGTCATGAACAAATCAACAAATATTCAGATTTATGGACTATTCTTCTTAGAATAGACCAGCATTTCACTTTAAGATCTGTTCTACACATTCGAGAGTGATTGTCATCCTCTTAACTGTTCTAATTAATTACTCTACTAACACACACAAATGCAATTGATCAAATTTAGCATTCCCAATATTACTAATATACAGTTGAATAGAGACACTAATTCGCTTACTCATTCTAGTTTGGTCTGCGAGGCTGTTCTCACAGTACTTGTATGTCAACTGCAAATACTCTGTTGCACACCGGAGAGCGGCGGGGAAAGTGAAGCCGAAGACTGGGGTGGAGGACGATGGAAAACCTGATGACTTTTGATAATATATGGAAAAATTTAATGAAATAATTTTTTTTTACCTTAGTCCGATCCTAGATGGCGTATATGTTGGGAAATATTTTTTAACCAAAGCTATTTTGAGAATATGTTTACTAATGATGTATATTTGAGGAAATCACACCAATCTCATGACTAAGTTCCACTCAAAAAAAAAAAAAAAAAAAAAAAAAAAAAAAAAAAAAACCAAAAATGCTCATGACTAAGTTAGGGGTTGTCACGACACAAACATACAAGACATCTTGTTCATGACTAGCTCAACTAAAATATTAAGGTGATCGATTGAGGCCAAATTAATAATTTTAATCTTTAAAATCTTAATTGCTTGCCTTGATGTATGTCTGATTTGAGTATTAAGATGATCGTGGGTCGTAGGATTTTGTACACGATGAAGGTACTTAACTACTTATTAATTATGATTACCAAAAAAAAAAACTACTTATTAATTACTACCTCCGTTCCATAGAAACGCTCCCATTTCATTTTGGACCAAAAACCAATGCAAGTGCTTTTTGACATATGCTTTCCTCTTATACCCTCAAAAATGTGTGGTAGAGAAGGGGTAGGTGGGGACACAATTAATTAAAAGCAAGGGTAAAATAGTTATTACTACTAAAATTGTTTACTAAATGTAGAAATGGTATCGTTTGTGTGAAACATCCATTTTTGAAAAATGGGAGCGTTTGAATGGAACGGAGGTAGTATGTCGGTTGTACGTCCGTCGTCCACCTTTCATCCACTTTTGGACATTTTGTTTTTATAAGAGAAATTTTCAGTCACTATTTTTTGATTGTGTAGCGGATAAATCTTGAGTATATGTAATGACACACAAATTATACAAACAAGGCAAGCCAACAAGATAAATATTATAGACAGGCTTAGCAAAGATGTGTAGTAACATAACCTTTGTCATAAAACGCAATCCTATGACCAATTCCATTACCCTTTCAAAGGCCACTTTTGTACCGTTGGTCTGTTACTCAGTTGGCAAAATCCAAGAGGCAAATTAAACAAAGACAAGGTAAGGCTGCAAGCCTGCAACAAACGAATGCAAATGCAACAGCAATAGCAACAACAAGAGCAACAAGCGAGCGAAAAGGCCAAGAAAACTTATTATCAAAAGACTAATTAATTTTTCTCAAAAATAAAAAGCCTAATTACTTAAGGCAAAGACAACATTATATTGCGAAACTTCGTCTCTCTTGTCCTTTCTGTCACCTGTTCCTTTCGGTTTTTGATTGATTTTAACGCGTGCCTACCTATCCATCATTCCATCAATGGTTAAATCATGATTTTAAGAGTTAGAACCTTTCTACTCTTTTTCTCCTTCCTCTTCCTTTCTCTCTCCTTCCTCACCACTCTCTCTCCTTTCTCCTCCCCCACTTGCACATTTAATGTCATCTCATGATGAGATTAGGGTCCTTCCTAATCATGAGATTAGGCAAGAATTTGTGTCATTCCATAGGAAAATTCCAATGCTATAACTTTTTTATTGGGTTTTTAGGTGTCTCGCATCATAAATGTAAAAATCTTCTTTTATAAACCCCTCTCTCCATGTTATAAATCTTCAAAACCCTCATATTGAGGGGCCCAATATAGAAAATGAACATATGCTACAAACTTAGACAAACTGCTTAAACTACAGATTTTTATGTTTATCACTATGGGGCAAAAGGTTTATTCGCAGAATTTCTCACTTTACAAACTTCTCTAAAATCCTTGCATGGGAGATGCTCTTTGGTAGGCAAACGTTAATAGTTTCAACTTCCATTAGTAATTGACCCTCAGGAAAAGAAAAAAAAAAAAAAAAAACAGCGTCCTCTAGCGGCGACATCGCCACCATGGTAACCGTAATGCTGTGTTTCTCTCGTCCCCCACCATTCACTCCATCTCCACCTTTTGAGGCTCCCCGTCGGCCGAGAGGATTACCTACCAATTTTTACCTCCACTCTTTTTCGGTTAAAGTTTTCTTCATATATGCTTGTACGTATTTTTGCGATCTCATATGAGTAAATAATAATATAATTTGAATTAATTAATAATATATGAGTTCCTCTATTACCATTAAAAAAAATCTTACTCGAACCACAAAGCTAATCGATTACAATGCATGTAAGAAATATATTTTAAATTTGTCTATTCACGCAACTTACTTTCAATACGAAACAGTATATCTTATTTCCAGCCCCCACAAAAAATAAATCCTTACTCCATCGCTGGCGCATCAACTGTGCAAACATAAAATGAGTACTCTTTCTTTTAGGACTCTTTAGTAGTGCAGCTGGGGGGAGTATTTAATAGGTATTGGGCTTAAACCTGGGGTTCAGCCCTATGGAAAATCGGCCATTGGTTACCCAAAGAAAAAAATATATATCACAAAAAGGAGGAGCGTTAATCACTATTACTTTAACCAAATTTTAAATGTAAATAAGTTCTATGTCTAATATTAGCTTATAGATCCTCAGCTAGCAGAAGAACCAAAACCATCCATGTTGAATCCTCAAGAACATAATCAACATGCAGACAATGAACACCACATAACAAAAAATATTGGATATTGATGACCATGATATACATATTACTGTTGAAGTTGATACCTTTTATTTCTTCCTTGCGTTTTGGTGTGCTACCCTTAGCATCTGTTATTTCGATACTGATAGTGTCCTCAACTAATACACCCCTTGCTCCTAATGAATCATCTTTGTTGATGATAAGGAAGAACGCTAATCCTATGATTAGCCAAGGTGAAGCAATGCTGAGTTGCCAGCTCAAGAAGTTAGGTCACCAATCCAGAATACACTCACTGCAGGACATTCTGGAAGCTGCTAAGATTCTGATGCTGACTCATTCACAGCTGCCAAAGCTGCACTATTGGTGACTCACCTATATGCTGAATAATATGCCAATTAGATTCTCATACTGTCAGAATGGAGCCGTTATTACATTCAGAGAGTTTGTCCTTTTTATTCTTTAAAGCTACTGCTATATATAGGAACCTAGGTAGTCCTGTAAAAGGCATGTTATGAGATATATTCCTCCAAGCCTTAAATTCTATCCTTCACAATCTTCTCTGTATTTATCTCAAAGTTTCCTTTATCTTGATGGTTAATTCTTTCTTATAGAATCATCATGTTGAAGTGGTTACATTTATCCAAAAATCTTATAAAAATATTATCCTTGTTCGTTTATTGTTTTGCTAGTATCATTTGGTATCAGAGCTAGTGATTCTCAAAAAAGATTAAAATGTGTGAAGGAGAATCAGCATCTAATGAGCTCCAGCAGTTGCAAGCACAAGTGGGAGAGTTGACCAGGATGATGGATGGCTGGTGACTCGAGTGGATCAGAACATGCATGGGCAGAAGAGGAGAAATGGTAATCCTTTAACTAGACTCATAAAACATGAATTTCCTAGATTTAATGGTGATGATCTTGAAGGTTTACTGTTTAGATGTGAACAATTTTTCTCTATTGATCCTGTTGGCAATGAAATGAAAGTTAAATTAGCTGCTATACACCTAAAATCTAAAGCATTACTGTGGCATCAAGCCTATTTGAAAAGTAGACCAACTAATTCACCTGCATTAACTTGGGATGCATATAAAACTGATTTAAAACTCAGATGGGGAAAGACTTATGATGACCCTTTGGTAAAGTTTAAGGCATTAAGGCAGAAGGGGTCTGTTAATGAATACCATGAGGCATTTGATGGTCTTGTGAGTAAGCTTAATCTTTCACCTGAGTATGCACTCAGCTGTTTTATGAAAGGGTTAGATGAGAAGGTTAAATTATCAGTGAGAATGTTTAAGCCCGCAATCCTCCAAGAAGCCTTTGGCCTTGCCAAACTCCAAGAAGAAGCAGATAAATTACCACAAAAATCCTCAACTCAAACCTATAAAACCACAAATAACCAATACCAACATCCTTATTCCCTCCACAACAAAGTTTCCTCAAAACTCCCTCCACTCTTACCTACCCAAAACCCAACCTAGCATCTTCAAATACCTACCCTCAAAGATCAAGGGACTTACCCCACCCCATTGTGGCTAGAGCCAAGCTCAGCTCTACTGATCTGGACCAAAAGAGAACCAAAGGATTATGCTTTTGGTGTGATGAAAAGTATACCACAGAGCATGTTTGCACAGCAAGGAGGCAGCTATACTACATTGAGCTTTCTCAGGAAGAGCTAGATGCTCTGGTAGCAGCTGATTCTGTGAAAGCAACCCCAGCTCCCCTGATCTTACAATGATCTCCCTCAATGCTTTGAATGGGAACAATAGTTGTCAGACATTAAGGATTACATGAGTGCTTGCAAAGAAGGCTCTTAGTATTCTAGTAGACACAGGAAGTACTCACAACTTCATAGATGAAAGATTGGTCGGAAAATTGGGATGTAAGATGACTCTCATCAACCCTTTTTCAGATTTCAGTAGCTGATGGTGGACAGATGAAGTGTGGATGTATGATCAAAGGGACTTCAGTGGAAGCTCCAAAACACTGAATTTGTTACAAATTTCTTTGTAATACCACTGGGTGGATGTGATGCAGTGCTAGGGGTCCAATGGTTAAAGACACTAAGGGAAATTAAGATGGATTTAGAAGAGCTACTGATGAAATTTACTTATCAGGGAAGGCACCATGTCCTTAGAGGTGCAAAACAACAGAAGTTCAGGACTCCTTCCTTGAAGTACATGGACAAACTGATCATGGGTGGCCAAGTTCAACTGGCTATGATTCAGCCAGTAAGTAAGGAATCGGTGCTTGAGTTTAATTCCTTAAACCTGCAGAATGAACAGGAAGGTCTGGCAGCAGAAATACAGACATTGTTATAGAAGTATGAGGATGTGTTTTCAGAACCAAAAGACCTCCCTACTTTCAGGCCTGACTTTGACTACAAAATTCCCCTGAAGGCTGGTTCTGATGCAGTGAACACTAGACCCTACAGGTACGCTATGCTGCAAAAAAAGATGTCATTGAGAGAATGACTCAAGAGCTTCTAGAGGCAGGAGTAATACAGCACATCAACAATCCTTATGCATCTTCTGTGGTTTTGGTGAAGAAGAAGGATGGTAATTGGCGCATGTATGTGGATTATAAAGGGCTCAACAAGTAGACCAACAAGATCAAGTTCCCCCATTCCTCTCATAGAGGACCTGTTGGATGAGCTACAATGATCCTAGTACTACACAAAGATTGATTTAAGGTCAGGGTTTCAAATCAGGTTAGACCCCCCTTATATCTACAAAATAACATTTAGAACCCATCAGGGTCAATTGGAATATCTTGTTATGCCATTTGGACTAACAAATGCCCCCCCACCTTCCAATGCTTGATGCATAGGTGTTTAAACCTTTTCTTAGGAAGTTTGTGTTAGTATTTTTGATGATATCCTTGTGTATAGCCCTGATTGGCAAGCTCACCTAGAGCAAGTTGAAGAAGTGTTGCAAGTAATGCAGCAACACCAACTCTTTGCCAAGAGAAGTAAGTATGTGTTTGCTGCAGCTCAGTTGGAGTACTTAGGGCACATCATCTCCAGAGAAGGGGTGGCTACTAAGCCATCAAAGATAGCAGCTGTGCAAGCTTGGCCTAGACCTGCTACAATCAAACAGCTGAGAGGGTTCCTAGGTCTAACTGGATACTACTAAAGGTTTGTGTTTATGGAACCATTAGTAAACCCCTCACTCAGCTCCTCAAGAAAAACTCATTTTCTTGGACAAGATAAGCTCAAGGTGCCGTTGAGAAGCTCAAGCAAGTAATGGTCTCTGCCCCTGTACTAGCCTTACCCAATTTCTCTCCACCTTTTGTTGTGGAAACAGATGCAAGTGATGGGGGAATAGGAGCAATTCTCATGCAACAGAGCCATCCCATTGCCTAAATAAGCAAGGCTTTGGCTCTTAAGCACCAGTCCTTCTCTGTGTATGAGAAGGAATTACCTGCAATGATCCATGCAGTAACCAAATGGCACCAGTACCTTATGGATAGACCCTTCATCATAAAGACTGACCATCAAAGTTTGAAGTATCTCTTGGAGCAAAGGTTGTCAACACCATTTTAGCAAAAATGGTTAGGAAAGCTTATGGGGTTCAATTCAACTATGAAATAGCAAATAAGGGAAAGGAAAACCTTGTTGCAGATGCCTTGTCTAGGATCCACCACTCTGAATTGCTAGCTATGGCAGTAACATCCATTGACACTGATCTGGTTGAGAAGGTACAACACTCATGGGAGTGAGACAGTTAGGTTGCAGAACTAATAGAGGATCTGAAGAAAGACAGCAAAAGCCATAAGTTGTACAGTTGGGAGGATAACCAACTTAAGAGAAAGGGATAGCTGGTGGTGAGAGTAGTAGAAGGGCTAACAGATTAGATCATTTCCCTAATACACAGCACCCTGCAAGGGGGGGCATTCTGGAGTAGCAGCTACCTACAAGAGGCTACAAGGTATTTTCTACTGGAAGAATATGAAGAGGGATTTTACCAGTTACATCAAAAATTACCAGGTGTGCCAGCAATGCAAATATGATAATTTGTCACCATAAGGGCTTTTGCAACCCTTGTCAATACCTACTGTAGTATGGGTGGATGTATCAATGGACTTTGTGGAGGGGTTACCTAAGTCATTGGGAAATGAAGTTACACTGGTGGTTGTAGACATGCTTAGCAAATATGGGCATTTTATTCCTCTTCATCACCCTTATACTGCCCTTGAGATAGCTCAGGCTTTCTTTGACAAAATATATAAGCTGCATGGGATGTGACAAACCATAGTGTCTGACAGAGATAAAGTCTTCATGAGTATTTTCAGGACTGAGCTATTTGTTATCCATGCATGGGACTTCACTTCACATGTCTAGTGCTTACCATCCACAGAGCAATGGTCAAACTGAAGTGCTGAATAGAACACTAGAAACATACCTATGGTGCTTTTGTAGTGACTTCCCTAGAGAATGGTGCAAGTACTTGAGGCCCTGTTTTCATCAACAGTATGATGCGGAATGGTTAGCAACGGAACGGAACGCAGCGACACGGATGTTGGAAGAAAATGTGAGACAAAATGAGGTACAGAATGCGAAACGAAACGACGCGTAACGGAACGGAACGGAATGCAGCATGGAAACGACGAAAAGAACATGGCCTTATTTTCATTATCTTAGAATTAGCTATTGCCCTTGTATCTTGACTAAGACCCTGTTCTAGTCAACGGAATGATGCGGGACGGTGAGGAACGGAACGGAAATTGTAGCGCGGTGCGGAACGGAACGGAACAGAACGAAAATTGCAGCGCGCGACGGAATGGAATAATAAATATAACTTGTGTGGTGCGGAACGGAAATTACAGTGCGGTGCAGAACAAAACGGAACGAAAATTGCGATATGGTGCAGAATAGAACGAAATGCAGCATAGAACGAAAAAAATAGGGCCTAAGGCCCTGTTCTCTTCAACGGAATGGTGTCGGACCGTGAGGAACGGAACGAAACGGCGCGGTGCGGATAATTCAAAAATATGTGAGACAAAATGAAGTACAGAATACAGCGCGGAACGAAATGGAACGGATTGCAACGGAACGGAACGAAATGCAACATGGAAACGGCGAAAAGAACAGGACCTAAGAGTGCTAACAATTTAGCAGTTAAAGGTAGAAAAAGGTTCTTACTTCCTCAGTATTTGTATATTTTCTACATCTGTCCAAAAAAAAAAAAGAAAACAACCAAAAAAAAAAGAAAAAAAAAAACCATAATTTTCAATGTGGAACATGTACTCTTAGTTAGCAAATTAAAGCATCAATGTTATCTATGTTAATGACTAGACTATATCAATTTACCTCATACATTGTCACTTGAAAATCATCATATGCTACTTTTGAAATGGGTTCTTGATGACCCTTGTACCTCACATTTAGCCGTATCAAATATCTTTTCAACGCTTTTCATTTCATTTCATTTCATTTCATTTCATTTTAAATTATTTTTTGGACCTTTCTTATTGACATCACAGTTTCCTGAACACTTCATACTGGTCTTGAGTCATATCTCAAAGGTTCTAATGTTGAGGAAGATCTTATAAACATTAAAATAATAGCACAAAAGGCAGATCTACATGCTTGTGTAGTAAATATTTTCTGGTGCGAATGAAGCAGATAAGTACATGATATTCTTACTAGCTTTTGAACCCTTGTACTGTGTAAGGCCAGATGTTTAGTCATCACCACGTATAAAAAATTGCTTACTGTGGATGGTTTATCATTTATGACTTTTGAGTGATTGTTCATTCCATCATGCATAAAAATGTAGCCCCTTCGGAATGGGAAGTCAAGATCAACTATTATAATAGGGAAGCTAATTTTGCTGCAGATTGGTTAGCCAATATAGAGACCGGTAAATCAAGATATTCTTATTTGTACTATGGTTACACCTTCTCTATCCATTTATCAAATTTAACTTGAAAATCTTCAAGGTGTAGCTCGTCCGCCTTTGATTAGGATTTCATAATTTTATTTTATTTTATTTTGTCTTTTATTTTTTGTTTGGTCCTGCGTCCCAATATTTGCACCAAAAAAAAAATTCTAGCCTCTAATAATTCACAAGAATGAGTGAAATGTGACTCAAAAGACTTTCTCATTTTTTTTAAGGTTCGGTTAATCATAATAACCTATTTGACTTCTATATATGATTTATATATGTGTCGAAGGAAGATTGATGCCGAGATAAGAATCGAATCCTCAATCTTATAGATGGAGGATAATATTCCTAATCGGTGGAGCGTCTCTTGATTTCTATGTTTATGTTAAGTTTATTTGTCTTGACGACTTGACTTCTTCATTACCAGACTTGTTACATAAAAAAAATGGTACTCACTCCGTCCCAAGTGTATCTTTACATTGAACTTTTTACGGTCTCCAAGACACTACTTTGACCATGAATATTTATGATTTCATAATTATAGAACTTATTATAAGATAATATTATTATAAAAATAATATTTAAAATGAATCTAACACTATTTTCATCCCTCAAAAAAAGTAATACTATTTTCACATTGTAAAACTTTGTAACTTTTCACAAATAAATGGTCAAAGTTCACAAACTTTGACCTCAAAAAGTCCAATATAAAGATAAACTTGGGACAGAGGAAATAAAACGAGAAAACATATGAGGGTACTATTGTAAAAAAACAAACGGTAAATTATGTTTCATCTTCTAAATTAAATCTAAGACGGTACAAAAGATACTAGAGCTAATTAAGTCCGTTAATCGAGTCATATATGAATTTCTTCCTAAACATGTTGTCGACCTCAACCAACTATGGGGAAGCAAACTCAATCCTATATATATGCACTATTGCTAGATTGACACGTAGGATTGACACACAAGTAAATATTGACACGTAGGCTTTGACACATAAGCAAATATTGACTATTTAATTATTATGTCATCAAAATAGTACAAGTGCATGTATCTTCTATTAATACTATTTAATTATTATCTTATTGTCATAGTATAGGTGCATGTATATTCAATTAGTACTATTAGTATGGTGCATCTATCTTCCATTAGGCATATGTATCTAATAAATTATTATGAAATATTGTTTTTATTAGAACTAAATATATTCGTATAAAATCGTTCATCACGCAGGGCATGCAACTAGAATAAAATACGTAGGAAAGAAAGAAAGTTGTTTTGATGAGTATAGAAAGAGAGAGGTCCACATATTAGAAATTTTGTAACAATATGTGCCATAGGCGAAAAGTTTGTTTCAAGTTTGTACTAATGAAAATATTTTAGTTGTTATAAACACACAAACCGTACATCGCGCGGGAATATAACTAGTTTGAGGTAATATGAGATCAAACTTTCACTTGCTTCATCCCTAAAACTTTTCTTCAAGAGAAAAATCATTTGAAGTCTGATCTTGTCGTGGACCATAGTCCATAGCGGCAAATTGTCTAAATCCTTCCATCCAACCACTTTTTTTTTTGTTGCTTGTCTTCATCCAACCACTTAACCACAACAATTCCCCATTCTACCTTCATAGTTCAAAGGTCCATAATCTTATCCTCATTGAGCCAATTTCCTTTAAGAATGAAAGTACTTGACGTAATAAAATTTTGGTTGATCGAAATCTGACCCTTACCTTCATTGATGGGGAGCATACTCCTAACACCTACTTACTCCATTTCAAAAGAAGGTTGACGTTACGACCTACAAAATACCACTTTGACCGTAAACAATTTTGACCGTGAACAACTTTTTATATATGAGTATAAATATTATAAAAATATAATTTTTCAAAATTAATATCTAAAGTTAATCTAAGTTCTAACAATATTATTCATATATTGTAAAATTTTATTTTTTTTCACAAATTAATAATCAAAGATTGCAAGTTCTAACAATATAATTTTATTTTGTAGGTAGGTTAGAAGGGCACAGATCTTCTGTCCCCTTATATGTATTATTCCATATTTCAACCACATCCAGACCGTCCGTGATTTTGTCATGCATCCCAACATAATAATAAATAAAATTTAAAAGCTAGCGTGTCGAATATATCAGCATGTCTTATGTGGGCTTTATCCACCGTGAACCAAGTAAATTTGAGGGGTGACTCCAGGTGAAGTAAGGGGTGGCTCCACTATTAAAGGGATGGCTCCAGGTAAAGTATTGGTCCACCATAGACAAGTCCATACAAGTTTTTGTACAAATATAGAATATAAAGAAGTGAGACATGTGATAACACACAAGACAGAAAATCCTTACTGGTTTTGAATGTTTGATCCAATTCTTTCCCGTTTACAAGAATTGAACCAAAAGGAAGCTATACCTTAAATACGAAATCGATGTCTCATAGTCAAGGCCCATGGGCCTTAAAACACAAACGTAGTAGCGATTCTTCAGTACGGTCTATTCTGGTACGATTAGTAGTTAAGTTTGGACCTTTCGCCCGTCTCCTACTGTATTCTCTGTGTGACTTTTTCCGGGTTAGATGTCCAAAAACGCCCACATACACATGGCATCAATTAGTTTAGTCCTTATTTTGTGCATTTCTCCATAAAAGATCATTACTCTATTATCAAGGGGTGATGTGTGCATGTTCCAATCTCTAGGGATGATGTTGCAAATAAACCTATGACACTGGTTCACGAATCACTAGCAAATTACTCATTAAGGAACACATATAACATTAATTGAGTCTTCAATTATCGATTTTAGATTTTTAATTGAGTTTGGTTCTTTCCCGATTTTTAATTGAGTTTGGTTCCTTCCCGTCCCATGTATCGGTGCTATAAATATTTAGAGGTTTTGAGTTCAAATTCGAAAAGCAATTCAAATTGTTTGGTCCCTGAGTTCACACATCTAAGTGGACTCTTTCTCCTTCATCGGATCCACAAACATTGATTGACGTTCCAATCATCAACTTAAGCATGAGTGAAACTTCATCAAATTCCATTTGTTATGTACTACTCTAAATGGGAGATCTTGGCCGTGTTGTTTACAAATCGGGACTTGGGCTATATGATGCTCTATGAGCATCATCACATCATGTAGTAGGGCATTACAACTGAGCAACTGTTTCAGATACTAGATCTTTTTTTTTAATACAAGGAACCCCCAGCCACTACTCTTTGACTGTGCACCGGATAAACCCCGAGTGTATGCAATAGCCTGCAAACCACAAACACCAGACAAACCAATAAGATAAATCTTGTAGACAGGCTCAGCAAAGAGGCCTAGTGGGAATTGAATCCATGACCTTTGTCATGAAATTCAACATCACAACCAACTCCATTATCCCTTTCAGGACATTTCAAATACTTGATCAGTTGACACAGACTTAACATTAACCTGCCAAAGACATCAGATGATGTGCCTTTAAGGCTCCAGCCAGCCAGCCAGCCAGCCAGCCAAGCATGTTACCCATCTTGTCCATTAGCTCCTATGGTCTTCATTCATTCAATCATACTATTCATTACACATTTAACAAAGTTGTTAAAAGTTACCACTAATGATTATCACAAATATGGCTACCAAATTCATCAATTATTTGCAGCACAAATCACTTTCTGCAACATTATCAGCACCATGTGCGCACGTGAAATGAACAAACAGAGATGCAAATGCAATGAATGTATAAAGGTTCACAATTTAACAGTTTCTTAAAGGAGTATTTTACATTTTTACTAGTAGATGAATGCCTAAAGTCAAACAGCTAAGATAAATGGTTATTAGCAGGGTCGATCATACGTTTTCATGTCAGATGAGTGTACTAGAACCTGATAGCCGATGAAGTCGAACTCAGACACTCATAGTATCCAAGCAAACACCCGCGATCAACACCACATTCACTGATGGTATGTTACAAGCCAAGATGTAAAAGGATATAGCATGAATGAAGTAATTGGTATCAACCTGATAGCAGGGCGGTCTCAGAGGGGTAGGCAAGAGGTGCGACCGCCTACGGCCCATCGTTAAAAGGGGCCCATAAATTTAGGAGTTTATTTATATATTGACGGTTGCATTATAGAAACATGCGAATGTGTGGCTAAGTGGTTTTCACTTTTCAGTGTTAATAAAAGAGTATTTTTGATTTGAAGATATTTATACCTTTTTTTTATAAATTTAGGGTTAATATTTAAACTTTAAAACAAGTTATTGATATCTTAGGGGCCCTTATTTTCATTTCGCTCTAGAGCCCCTAAAATGTCTGGAACGGTGTTGCCTGATAGCAGTGCTGATATTCGAATACATATCAGACAATCTGTTTAATGTTGGGACTTGGGAGGGGGAAAAAGCGCTTGGGAAGGAAAAAGAAAAAGGTAAAAGGAAGACCTCAACAAGTCTTGTGTGAGACCAACCCGAGTCTCTATTTAGAAATATAGGAGTTAATTGTGATGAGTGGTAAGTGTAACCCTTGTTTTATTAAAAAAGATCATCGTCTCAACAAAAGTTACGAAAATACCGTCTTATACAAATTTTTGTGCTTTAAAAAAAATACAAAATAGAGAACTTTATTTAAAACATTAACAAAGAGAGTAATAAAAAAATAAAAAATAAAAGCTCCTACATTATATTAAAAACTATTAAAAAAGCATGAACTCTGTTCAAGGGGGTCTTTATAAGCCAATACTCATTCGAGATGTATCGAAAATACGTCGACAAGTGTTGGTGTCGGAGAGTGTAGACCAACAAAATAACATTTTTTTGTAAACACAAACACACTAAAAAGTGACACATTCGGGGTGAGAAAGCTATTTTTGTTGACGGAAAATTGATAATCTTGCTTGTTAACACCTTGAAGTCCCCTTACATGAGAAAATTTTTACGTTATATAGGTATTTTGTTTCGATCAAAAGAAATTACACCCATATTTCGTAATTTTATTTGGTGTTTTAACTGTATTAGACAGCAAGCATGTCAAGATACCATTAATCATCAAAAAAAAGATACCATTAATCATCTAGAGCTTTTAGTTAACGGACATAAATTCCAGAAAAATAGTTTGGGAAGCTATTAATTAGCAAAGATAAGATGATATAAGAGTGGGAATATTTTGTGGGAATTTATTTAATGTTTAAATCTTGCTTAATAGCTCTTCCCAAACTATTTTTTGTGGGAAAATAAATCAAATAAAGAGCCGAAAGCCATTACACAACAGCTCCAAGGCCCTGATCAGTACATAGCAATATGGCATACAATCATTATCTAGAAAACAGAACACCACAGGAAGGCAGATCAGTGCAAAAAGCCATTACACAGCTCATTCATTCATTCATGATCTCAGATCATACATGCATGATTTGTCTCAAATCTCACTTGAGTAAAGAGCAAAAAGCCAGTACACAGCTCTAAGATACTGGAACACCAAAGGATCGACTATTTCTTCCTTGACTAATTATGTCAGTCCCTGGGTGATGGCGTATAGCCGGTGTAACCTGTGTCAATTCTTGAAAACAATCTTTGCATTTTTCGAAGCTCGAAGATACCGCACCAACGTACTCACTTGCCATGTTTAGCTTTTCTTCATCTCCTTCGATTTTCTCATTGAACTTTAATTAGTCATTACCTCAAGGACAGGGGAGCATGATAGCAGTAGCTTTTTAAGTTGCAACTCATCATGGTCTGAATCCCAGATACAAACAAGTGCTACATATTTAAGACGTTTAAAGCTGTAATCTCCCACAATCTCATATTTATCAACACAGATATCACAGCAGTTGGTTGAAGCCTAGTCATAATAGAGCAACAAGATAAGAAATGTGTTAGAGGTGAATCAAGATAATAGAGAAGTCGATAAGTGAAAATAAAGTTTCAGTATTTACCTTGATTTCCAATTGCTGTAGGTGCGGAGAGCATACAAAAGCGAGAGACAGGAAGCAATGACAGTTACTTGGTACACCCTCCAATTTCAGAGCTGTCAAGTGTCCCAATTCGTTGGTGATCTTTGGTGAGTAGTTCGTTACACTTAAAACCCTAAGAGCAGAAGTATACAACAATGAAACCAAAGCAACCAAAATAAAGAATAGACGACAGTAATGCTTTCCTAAAGTAAGTCAGCAAGTAAAACTTCAAATGGAGTTTCACCGACCTCCCAAAATAAAGCACAAACAGCGAGTGCCTCAAGGTTTGGAATGCAGCTTACTTGAAAAAGTTGCAAACTTCGTTCACCTCATACCGCACACCATCTATATAAGGATAACGTTTTCATCATCTTTGCGGTCTCTTTCAAGTGAATTTTACTGACACTGCCCGAAACAGCCAAGTCTCGAAGTCTCGGAGCATGGATAATAATAAAATCTCTCTTTAATTTCATGGTTTCGGAGCAGTAGGTTGAGATTCCCAAGCTGTGGGCAACTTGAAATAAGAATTTCTAATAATGTGTTTCCCTTCTGACAGTGAGTATTACGTAACTGAAGGGTATTAGTAAGGCATGGAAAACCATTAAATGTACGTCTCTGGAAGAAAGGTGATAGATAAAACAGTTGACGAGTGTCAAGTGTGTCAAGCCTACACAAGAGAATAAACAAGGAGGCAACATCTTTGTGCTGCCATAGCGCGCAGTCACCAACACGCAGGGTGAATTGCTCGACACCTTTACCAGAAACGTTTTTTTATTTATTTATTTATTATTATTATTTTTTTTTATATATTTTTTTTTGGTTCACTACAAAGGATATCCACCGTCGACCACAGTGAATATTTCCCGCGCTAGTTTGTAGGCACCTCAAAGGGTGGGACAACTGGCCAAGGAATTTAAAGCTGCTCTATGCCCAAGGCGAGATTCGAACCCTCGACCTTGATTAAGGATGGATGAGTCACTACCACTCAACCACACTTCCTTGGCTCCTTTACCAGAAACGTAACACACTGTATCCAATGGCTAATATCTACAGATTTTGGGCACTCGGGATGAATGCAAAGAACAAACTTACTAATAGGGCCAGAATTTTTGAATAAGTAGCAGATCGGAAATCATTTGAAGCTCTGACGCCCAATCGTTTTAGGAGTTTATTAAAGAAATCTTCATCAAATATAAGTTGTGGAAGCATAACCCAACAACTATATCTCCAATGTCTGGATAAAATACTCATCCTCATTGCATCTTGTAGTGGTAACTATTCTAATATTTTCTCTGTTACATCTGATGGCAAATTGCTGATCCTATCACCACCTGCTTTGCAAAAATTGCCCCAAATCAAGCTCTTTATAACAGCCCACAAGAGCAGAAATTTAACCAATAATCAACTACTAGCTTGGTTTTAAAACAGTAAAAAGGCTCCCTGCACTTATACAGAGTACATTGATATTTTGATATTTGGCAAAAACTTATAGCATAGCCTCTCTCTGTGAGACTTTCACAGGGGTAAGAATGCGTACAACCGACCCCCATTACCTTACTCGATCTGTCTAGGCGGAAGTCTCTTTGGAGGCACTGGGGTAATGTTAATGTTAATGAATGTTATAGCAGAAACCATAGGTTTATTAAAGAGTAATAGTAGAAAAATTCACATAACAAGAAACCAATTTCAAGGAAAAAAATAAATAAACAAAACACATGCAAAAGGGTTTTGAAGGGGAAAAAAACGCACCTGGGTGATCCTTGAGCTTCATGGACCGCTTTAAGTCATGATCAATATGTTTTTGCTTTAGTTTTTCAGTTTTTGTTTTTGTTTTTGTTTTTGGGAGGGAAATCAAAGCCTTGTTTAATCGACGGCAGACGTCGACATGTAGTATTGCACACGGATAGATAACTCATAGTTGATGGATTTTTCATGAGATCACTCGTTACCTAGGTTGCAACACTTGTACCGTACTCTAAAAGTATTTGGTATTTGTACGATGATACTTGTAGAATACTTGTAGAATACTTGGACATACTTACAGGTACTTTTCGTAATTTATTTAAATTTAGATATCTATTTCTATCCTAAAAATAGTAAAATACACATATGAATACAAAAACTTTTATAAGACGGCGTTTCCGTTATTTTTGATGAGATTGGGTCGGTTTTCTAGGAAACAAGAGTCACTGCTTACCAAAAGTGACCCTACAATTCTGAATAGTAATCCCATTTTTCTGTGATTTAGTTTCGCACAAGATTTGTTGTTTTATATATATTTAACTAGTGTGAATTTAATGCCCGTGCGATACACGGGATATTTAAGCTTTTTTTGAGTTTTCATTATTATTTTAATTAAATATTTTCTAATATGTTGCCTCGCTTCTGAAATTGTTGTAATAATTTTCTTTTTTTCTTTTTTGGTGTTTATTTTGTGATTAACTGGTAAATAAAACAAAAACAACACCAAGATAAGATTTGGAGAGGTTCATCCGCAGCCTGGCTCTTAATTTGTTTAGGAAAAATTTTAAAATGTTGGGCGGAGGGATGCCCTCAATTCATGGTAATATCATTCACCGGCCATGCATTAGCCTTTGATAAAAAAAAAAAAAAAAAAAAGAAGGTCAATTCATTGGCTTTTGTGGTGCTTCTATAAAAGTTAGAGTTACCTACCCCTAAATGACATTGTTTGTTGCATAATAGTTTTACTTATTATGATTAGTCATACTTTAAACTTTGATCCATATTTGACCGAGTGGTTAGCAAACGATTATTAACCTTTTATTAACAAACTTGAGAATACTTTGATATAAAGTTCTTCTAACGATGATTATCATTGTAGACAATGGATCGAAATGAACTAAATACATCAAAAAGTTATTGAAACAAAATATGGGTGGCCCATGTCTCATGTCTCAGTGCCCAGCGAGCGCTATGTCCCAGCGCCCATCTGTGTTTTAAAAAGCGCGCCTGAGGCGAGAGGCGAGGCGAGATGAGGCGCAAGGCCATCACATCAGTTAGGTGAGGCGATGCGAGCCTGAGGCGCAAGGCGTGCGCCTCGGTCGCATCATGGACAATTAACTTAAAATGGTACACGTGGCTTCTTCTTCTTCTTTTTTTTTTTTAACTGAGAGACTAGTCTTAACAGACGCTTCTCTTCTATTCTAAAGAAAAACACGATGATCTTCTTCTCTTCTTTTTATTTCCCCCCAAAATTAGAAACCCTAGTTTCTCTCAAAGTGAAACCTAGTCACCGGAGCTACTCGCCGGAGTTTCCTTCAACAAGTATGTCTTCTCTCTCTCTTCGATCTCCTCTTTCTCTCTCTCTTTGATCTTCTTCTCTCTCTCTCTGTCTTCGATTTTTTCTCTCTCTCTGTCTTCGATTTCTTCTCTCTCTGTCTTTGATTTCTTCTTCTGTCTTCCCTCTTCTCTATTTTTTTTTTATTTGCATATTTTCGTTCTTCTTGCCTCTTCTTCTCAGTTTTAGCACTTAAACATAGTATTTGAGTGTTTTGTTTATGAAAAATGATTTAAAACCAATTTGAAGGTGTTTTTTGTAAAAAAAAGTGCGTCTCGCGTCTGATATGCGTGGGCCTTTGCCTCTTGCATCGCGCCTCGGGTTTTTGGACCCTATCGCCTCGGAGCGCCTCCCGCTTTTTTAAACACAGGCGCCCATGTCCCATAGGTGAAATCAAAGTCTAGAGACCCGGATGACCGTCTTGAGGGACCGAAGGTCCTCTAAGCTGGTGATACACCACCCCAAGAAGTTCAGGCAAAAACGAAATCGGGTCCCGGAAGCCGAAAATCAAAGGCTAATACATGGCTTTTGGGATTCCAGGAGGCCTCGGAAAGAATGTGCATATTTTCGCACTACATTGCACGGAACACCTTAGAGAACATAAGAGGCCCTCAGGGTCCGTTATTGGGTCCCTGATAGGCTTGTAAGAGCGTTTTTACGGTACACAAATGTAAGGGCTAGAACGACGAAGGCATAAGTGATATAGAAGTTCGGGGATCCAAATGACCATCCTAGAGGCACCGAAAGTTCTCTAGGGCCATGATAAACCCCACGAAGAAGTTTGGGCAAAATTGATACCCGTGCCCCCATAAGCCAAAAATGAAGGTTTCGAAACACGCCTAGGGGACCTAGGAGGCCCTCGGCTTCGCTTATCAGATCCCTGATATGCTTGGAAAGGCGTTTTACGTGACACTAATGTAAGAGCTGTAACACCAAAGGCATGGGTGATTTCGAAGTTCGGGGATCCGGATGTCCCTCCCGGCGCACCGGGGTCCTCTAAGGACATGATAGACCTTCTGGAGAAGTTTGGGAAAAAATGACACCCAGGACCCAGGAAGCCGAAAACGAAAGCTAGAATTCATGTTTTTTGGGCTTCCGGAAGGTCGCGGAACGAAGGTGGATATTTTCGAACGACATCGCACAGAACACCCCTAGGGTACATGGGAGGCCCTCGGTGTCGCTTATCTAGTCCCTGATAGGATTGGAAGGGTGTTTTACGGAACACTGGTGTAAGAGCTAGAACACAAAAGGCATGAGAGATATAGAAGTTCAGGGAACATAATGTCCCCCCTGGGGCACGAAGGGTAATCTAGGGTCATGATAGACGGCCCTGAGAAGTTTGGGCAAAAATGACACCTGGCCCCGGGAAGATGAAAATGAAGGATGAAACCCACATTTTTTGGTCTTCCGAGAGACACCGGACAAAGGTGGATATTTTCACACCAATTCGCATGGAGCACTCCTAGGGGACATGGGAGGCCCTTGGAGTCGCTTATCCGGTACCTGATAGACTTCGATTGGCGTTTTGCTGGACATTGATGGGGGATATCAAAGTTCGGGGATCTGAATATCTTTCCCGGGGCACCGAGGCTCCTTTAGGGTCAAGAATCAGGATAGAGCCCCCGGAGAAACTTGGGCAAAAATGACACCAAAGGCCCGAGAAGCCGAAAACGAAAGTTATAATTAATGTTTTTTGGGCTTCCGGAAAGCCGCAAAACGAATGTGGATCTTTTAGAACCACATCGCACGGAATATCCCTAGGGGACATGGGACGCCCTCGGTGTCGCTTATCCAGTCCATGATAGGCTTGGAAGGGCGTTTTATGGAACACTTGTGTAAGAGCCAAAACACCAAAGGCATGGGTTATATAAAAGTTCTGGGAGCCGAATGTCCCTCCCGGGGCACCAAGGGTAATCTAGGGTCATGATAGACGCCCCAGAGAAGTTTGGGCAAAAATGACACATGGGCCCGTGAAGCTGAAAACGAAGGCTATAACCATGGTATTAAATATCGGCCGCGACGTATTGTATCGGTTGTAACGTATCGATTTTTGAGGTCGTCGATACGCGATATCCTGCTACGTAACGTTGTTTATTATTTGGCCGATACTTGACCAATACGGCCGATACACGACCGCTATATGACCGATACGGCCGATACACGGCCGATATATGACCGATACGACCGATAAATGGCCGATACGGGAGATATAGTTTATACAAAAATTTATGCCGCGACAAGCATGACTTGATACGCATTGTCGATATCAATCCGCTTCCGTGATGTCGCGACCGTTTCCGTGATCGCGATCGATACCGCGATTTCGAACATGGCTATAACCCACGATTTTTTGGGCTTCCGGGAGACACCGGAACGAAGGTGGATATTTTCACACCAATTCGCATGGAGCACCCCTGGGGGACATGGGAGCCCCTTGGAGTCGCTTATCCGGTACCTGATAGTCTTGGAATGGCGTTTTACGGGACATTGGTGTAAGAGCCGAAACATCTAAGGCATGGGGATATCAAAGTTCGGGGATCTAAATGTCATTCCCGGGGCACTGAGACACCTCTAGGGTCAGGAATCAGGATAGAGCCCTCGGAGAAGCTTGGGCGAAAATGACACCCGAGAAGCCGAAAACGAATGCTACAATCCACGTTTTTTGGACTTCCGGGTGGCGGCAGATTAAAGGTGCATATTTTCGCACTACATCGCACGGAACACTCCCAGGGGACATGGGACGCCCTCGGGGTTGCTTATGCAATCCTTGATAGGCTTGGAAGGGCGTTTTACGGGACACTGTGTGTAAGAGCCAAAACACCAAAGACATAGGTGACAGCAAAGTATGGTGAACCGAATGCCCGTCCCGGGGCACCAAGGGTAATCTAGGGCCATGATAGACCCCCGGGATAAGTTTGGGCAAAGATGTCACCTAGGCCCTGGGAAGCCAAAAACGAAGGCTATAATCCACGTTTTTTGGACTTCAGGGGACCCCATAACGAAGGTGGATATTTTCACAACACATCGCACGATACACCCCTAGGTGACGTGAGAAACCCTCGGGGTCGCTTTTTCGGACCTTGATAGGCTTGGAAGGGCAATCTACAGAACAGTGGTGTAAGAGCTGGAACACATAAGGCATGGGAGATAACAAAGTTCGGGGATCCTGATGTCTCTCCTGGGGCACCGAGGATCCTCTAGGGTCATGATAGACCCCCCTAGAAGTTTGGGTAAAAATGACACCTGGGGCCAGGAAGCCGAAAACGAAGGCTAAGGTGAATATTTTCGCACCACATCGCACGGAACACTCCTAGAGGACATGGGAGGTCCTCAGGGTCACTTTTTGGGTCTTAGATAGGCTCGAAAAGGCATTTTACGAGACACTGGTGTAAGAGCTAGAACACCAAAGGCATGGGTGATATCGAAGTTCGGGGATCCGGATGTTTCTCCCGGTGCACCGAGGGTACTCTTGGGTCATGATAGACCCCCCAGAGAAGTTTAGGCATAAATGACTCCCGGGCCACGAGAAGCCGAAAACGAAGGCTATAATTCACGCTTTTTGGACTTTTGGGAGGGCCCGGAACGGAGGTAGAAGTTTTCATACTACATCGCACGGAACACTCCTTGGTGACATGGGAGGCCCTAGGGGTCGCTCATCCGGCCCCTAATAGGCTTGAAAGATCATTTTACAGGACACTAGTGTAAGAGTCGAAACAATAGTTTATGACACTTACGATCATGTGACGAATGGAAGTCATAATGTCATGATTATACTTTTTCTTAAGCTTCCCACACTTGGTAAATTAACCTCCTAGAGGATAAAGCTCAAACTTCCTTTAAGACTCCCAAAAAGTATAGTAGTACAGGATGGGGTTCCCCAGTTTGGCCTTGAATTTCAACAAGGATTTAAAGATGACAATCTCATCAACCTCAATCCACAACTAATGTTTAGGCAGATTTGTGCTACTCGAGATACAACCTTGGTATCACCACGCGGGCGCTTCAAGTTCTTCCCCGTGGCTTTGATTTTAAGAGTTTATTCTCGTTCTGACTCTTTCGCCTCAGATACTGACTCCATTGACTCTTGGGCCTCGTCTTCCATCTTCTAGGCCCTAGTCTCACACATGACATCGTCATCGTGTTTTTTCTTAGGTTTACCAATCACCCCAAATTTTAGCTCCGATTTTAAGGGGAGATCGAGACCCCAACGATCAAGAAGTTAAGCTAGTCACCAGAAGAAAACAAAGCCCCGACCCGCTTTTTCCCCACTATCGAATTATGAGATGAGAGGGAGGAGTCAGAACCATAATACACTCTTAAAGCCAAAGCCACAGGGAAGAACTTAAAACGCCCCCCTGGGATATCGATATCCCCGAGTAACACAAAACAAACTAAAATTGGATGTGGACTGAGGTTGATGAGATTATCATCTTGAAAGCATTGTTGAAATTCAAGTCCCAGAATGAGGAACCCCCTTCCTCTACTACGATACATAGGAAGTCTTAAAGGAAGTTTTAGTTTTATCCCCTCATGACGTCAATTACCAAGAAGTGGGGTAATCTTAAGAAAAAGTATAATCGTGATAATGTGAACACATTTATCACCAAGATCATAAGTGTCATAAACTGGCAAAATAAATATGATGGAGTCATGACACAAGTACTCTGGAGGCGTGGACCCTCTTCTTGTTGGTTCCTTTGCGGATCCATCCAAATTAACAATCAAGTGCGATGTTGTGGAGTCAATCCCTAATTATTATTTAGGTTGAGTGTAACTCCTAACTATCATTGGTTGTGTATATGTATCAAATGAACCATAGGTGTTGTATAAGTATCCAAGGTTTTGCTCCAAATATTTCTAGAGGTGTGTGTATCTGGATCTAGAAAGAGTACGATCTATGTCGTTGGAGTGGTCGTCCAAGTTCCGTGGTGTTTGGTCAAACTTTCCATGCATTTACACTACCCCATATTTATCTAGTGTAAAACATATTCATCGACAACTTAGAAGGGTTAATAATGTACTTGAGCAAATAATTATCAAAGAAATCAATTAACTCTAAGTATAGGGGGGGAAAAAAGATATGCAAAACCCAATGCCCCAAATTTCTATGCTATAATTATATTCAGTACCACCAAACAATCAACATAGTCAGGTCACAGGTGCAACACAAGAAAACATAAAGTACCACAAGCTGAATATGCCTCTCACAAAATTGTGACAAAATATTTAGTTGTTTAGTACGTACACATCTGCATTTCCTGAATTCTTTGAATGCACTGAATGCTGAACTGCTTCAAAATTTGAAATACAAAGACTAAAAATATATATTTGAATTAATTTCCAATTCCAAGCGGCATATTCACACAAGCAACAGGTTTTCAAGCAAAATAACATGTGAAAACATTAACACTAGCTAGATGTAAGGTTCCCAATTGCACACAACACAGTTTAAACATTATACTACCATTCACATACTTGCGTAATTACCTCGTCGTACATTCTCCGTCAAATGTAACCCCAGGACGCTAGCATATAGCGGTGTGACTAGTATCAACTCTTGAAAAGAATCTTCACATATTTTGAAGCTCGAGGATACCACATCAACTCCCTTCCCATATTTAGCTTTTCTTCAGCTTCTTTGATTCTGTCATTGAGCTTTATAGTCAATACCTCAAGGACCGGGGACCATGCTAGGAGTTTGTTTATAAGTTGTTTTGAATCCCATATTTAAACAAGAGCTACATTTTGAAGGTGCTGAAAGCTGCAATCTTCCACGATCTCATCTCAATTGTACCACAACAGGACTGACAAGAACAAACTGAAGCCTGATTGTTTTTTTTAGTTTATTTTACTGTTGGTAAAGGAAGCCTAATTGTTATAGACCAGCAAGATGAGAAATGTGTATATTAGAGGCGAAACAAGCTAATATAGATGTTAAGAAGTGAGAATAATATTTTAGCACTTATTTCAATTACCAATCCCAGCATCTGCGGAGTGTTCACAAAAATGCTGAGAGAAAGAGAAGTGGCCCATTGACTGGCATCCCAATAATTTTTGAGAGTTATCAACACTCAACCGTCCCGGTCATTGCCTCATTGGTGATCTTTGGTGTTTCTTCAGGGTGCCAAACCTAAGGAATGTAAAACAATGAAAACAAAGCAAATTTAGAATAGGCCGTTGCAGATTCCCAAAGTCAGTCAGCTACTTGAAGTTTCACAAGCCTGCCAAAATACTGCACCGAGCACGAGGCAAGCAGCAGAAAAAGTTGCTAAGTTCGTTCATCAATTGCCACTAAGCTTTTAAGGAAAATGTGTTTATCTATACTTGCAGTGTCACCCTAAGCTTCCAAGATTGGAGAATGGACAGTTATATCTCTATCCTTAAAGGAACAAAGTTTGAGGACTTCAACCCGTGGACAACTTGAAGTAAGAAAATATGTTTCCCTCTCAACAGTGATTCCTATGCAACTTAAGACTAGTAAGACACGGAAAGCCACTAAATGTGGGCAGAAGAGAGCCAATAAAACAAAGGAAGAGTGTGAAGTTTGTCACGCCTATACAAGAACTATTTTTGCCATAGTAACCATTATACAGGGTTCAATCCTTGACACCTTCACCAAAAACACACTGCATCCAGTGGCTAATAATCCGAAGATTTTGGAAACATGGGATGAATGTAAAGAACAAACTTATAAATAGGTCCAGTATGTCGAAGAAGAACATTGTTGACAACATTTGAATAAGTATCAGATCGCAAATCATCTAAATCTCCGACGCTCAAATTGATTTAGGGATTCATCAAAGAGTTGTCTATCAAGCACAAGGTATGGAAGTGAAAGCCATTCAGATCTCCAATGTCTGGATAATAACTCACACTCACTACATCTTGAAGTGGTAAGCATTCTCAGATGCGGTCCGTTAAATTTGACGGCAAATTGCTACCCACTTACTAAATTTGGGTAGCTATTCAAAATTTGTTGAAATCTGCAAATTGCTAATCCTATCACCATCTTCTTTACAAAAATTTCCCAAATTATGCTTCTTTACAAACATAACAAATTCGTAGAAATGTAACCAATAATGGACCACTAATTTACATAATAACATAGCAAATTCAATGGAAAAACAAATGAAAGATCTATTATAGCAGAACAAATGCGCAGAAATATAACTAAATAATGGGCTGCTAATAATTTGACTGACAGAATAACACAGCAAATTCAGGGGGAAAAACAAATGAATAACACAAATTACATTTTATCAGAGAAACATGCTTTATAATTAGGGTTTTATTGGAGTTTATAAGACAGAAATTGTACCTGTGTACGTTATCCTTGCAATCTCTGAGAATCGGCTCTGAACCCATGAGCGGCAGATGCTTCAATAATTAAACTCAGAAATGAGAGTTACTACTGACTGGAGAGAAAAAAAATGTTGTTTTAGGAAACGTCCGCTAACTTACACGAGTTTTTGTGATCAAAAAAAATGGGGAGCTTTGACTTTCTCTCCTTTTTTTTTTTTTTTCTTCTGTTCATTAGTTTTGAGGGCAAGTTAAAATCAATTTATTCAGTTTAAATAAGGTAATTAATTTCTCTCTTTAAAAAGAAATGTATTCTCTAATATTTTTTAAAATATTATAGTGAACTAATCCATTTCTTTAATTAGTTTGAGCTCCACTTTGTAAATCATCATTATCACGAGTAAATAATAAGTGGCTCACCTTAATTTCTTTTTGCTAAACTAAAATAAACTAAGGTCCTGTTTTTTTCGTCATTTTCATGCTGCATTCCGTTCCGTTCCATTCCGTTCTAATCCGTTCCGCGCCGCATTTTGTAGTTCATTTGTCTCACATATTTTTGAATTATCTGCGCCGCGCCGTTCCATTCTGTTCCGTTTCGCACTATTCCATTGAAGAGAACAGGGCCTTTAATATACGATAAAAATCATACTCCTACGTAGTGTATGTTTGGCACAAGCTTTTTTGGAGCTTTAGATGTTTTCACCATTAAAAAGTCTTTGACCAAAATTACTGTTGTTTGGATGATCAAAGCTTGGAGAAAGTCTAAGAAGCTAATACGATAAGAAGTATTGCAATCAAAATATGGGTTAAGGTCAAGTCATAAAATGTCTGCTATGGAGAAGTTGGGTATATTTATATATACGCTTCCTTTGGGTGTGTCTATTAGAAATGTTGGTGAGCGCTTTTAACGTTCTGGTGAGACGATTAGTAGAGCATTTTATGAAGTGTTAGAGGTGATAACTGGTAGAGGCAAGGATTTCATGGGTCTTGCCCGTGATATCATAAGACCAAAGAATCCAACATTTAAATTTATACCACCTCAAATAAAAAATGATAAAAGATGCATACCTTATTTTCACGTAATTATTTTTTTTTTTTTAATTTTTTTAATTTGTATACATTACTGTTGTCATCTAAACTTCTCAATTAAAAAATAGGATTGCAGTGGATGTATTGATGAAACACATATAGAGAGATGTATCCCAGAGGCGCGGCAGAGCAAATGTGTTATAGAGGTAGAAAAACGGTGCCTACTTTCAATGTCATGGTTGTATGTGATTTTGATATGTGTTTTACCTTTATATCGGCTGGGTGGGAGGGAACAGCGCATAACACGCGTATTTTTATTCATGCGATAAACACGCCATCAATGGACTTTCTAAAACCACCAGAAGGTATCTCTTGTGTTTATATTATTTTGTCCAATATAATGTTCACCATTACTAAATATTTTTTAAAGTTCTTTATACTTAAGGTCTTCATCTTTTCGATTATGTAGGTCGATATTATTTGGTTGATAAAGAATATGTCGATAGAAAAGGATATATGGTGCCATATTCAAAACAAGATATCATCAATCTCAATTTGACCGTGAGCCGCCAACTAACATGCAAGAAGCTTTCAATCGTTCACATTTATCTCTTTGAAGTTGTATTGAGAGATCATTTGAGGTTATGAAGAAAAGATGGAGGATACTGAGTAGAATGCCCAAATATGTATAGTGTAAAGACACAAATCGATATTATTATGCTTTACATAACTACATTCGGAAGAAGTCTGAAGAGGACTTGATGTTTACGTATCTCGAGCGACATCCAAATTACATACCACCTGGTGATTGTCAAGATACCGAAGGTTACTTACAAGAATCATCTAATGAGATGAGGGAGATTCACAATGGAATTGCTACTTCCATATGGAATGTACGGCGTCAACTATAAACATATAACATTGGCCTATAAATATAAAGCTCAGGTCTTTTGAGATTATTTTTTTTTTTTTATATATTGACATTTTTTGATTGATGGCCAAACTTACCATTTGACTCCTTCGAAATCCATGTGTTAGTGATAATTATATATAATTCTTATTTTCATGTCCTTTTATGACATTTACACATTTCAGCTATTATAACAACTCATCGTGCCAAACACTTTCATATCAAACAATTAGCAAAACAGCTTTCAACTTACATCTCACAGCTAACAGCTTTCATCTAACAAAATGGCTTTCATCTAGCAAACAACTTTCATTTAATAAAACAATTAGATGTGCCAAACATATACCCTAAAGAAATACCACAAGAACTAATTTTAATAACTATTATTGAAAAAAATCCATAAGTTGCTTTTATAGGGTTCTGCGGGAGGGGTTTTTGGGCCAAATTTTTGTATATACTCCGAGATATCTAGCATAATATACCACACTTGTTCAGTCTAGATTTTTATTCAATAGAGCCCAATACCATTAATAACGTGACACTTGTGGACACATCAAGCACCATATACGCGAGTGCATATTTAACATGTTGGGCCTTTGGCTTTTCATTTTAAGGTTTGTTTCGGGTACATCGCTTGGAAGTTCTTAGTAAATTAAGGATGATGTTTATTATGGTAAACATTGAAGCTATTTCTTCAAACCCACAAACGGAGTAATAAGCATTAAATTATACTCCTAATGTATGGATGCCAAATACACTTTTTGTCTCTACTTGGTTGAATCCCTCTACTTTTTTTTAGGGGGTGTTTAGACCACAAGTTCATTTAAGCTTTTTGGGTCAAAACTAATCCTGCTCGTATCGAATCGGCCCACAAAGAGGTAAAGTGTTCTCACTAAATAGTTTTTTCATATACAAGATTAGAACCCTCGACCTTGTTTAAGGGATGAGAGCGCCGAACCCTCTACTTTAAAAACATTACCACATCCACGCTCTTAGTAATTTGGCTTGGCTGGTAAAAACGGGGCTAATAGCAAAACTATATGATCCATTTTCATTTGCCATTACAAACTAGGAGTATAAGATAAAATTCAACAGACTACACAAAATTGGTCATATGCAACTTTAGGCTAGTAATGCATGACGTGCCACCAAATGTGGGGAAAAGAGTGAATAAAGCAAAGCAATAACCGAGTGTCAAAGCAAATACCGCCAGAAGGAGAGAGAAATCAACCATCCTTTTCTTTTTCTTTCCGGAGGGGAAGGAATCAAAGCCTTGAATCTTGATTCAATCGACTGCAGATGTAAAAATGTAGTGCAAGGAGAGACAATTGGGAGGGACAAAATAAAATGGAAATTGTGCTTAATGTTTGTTTCTTTTTGTTTTAACAGAGCTAGCTAAAATTTGGGCTGGAAAAATAAATTGATAACTGGAATGTGACTAACCCAATTAGATAATATCAACTCGAACCAACAAGGGTGGTGGTCTAGTGGTTCTAAACTTACTCCCAAATGGTTTGGTAAGACAAGGTCTTGGGTTCGAATCCTCATTTCCACTATACCTTGTGTCTGCTGGCTTTCAAGAACTATTCTAGCCCCTTGTTGAGACTACGTTGACGGGGCCACTACTTGCGATGGTTGTTCAGCTAGTTTAGTAATTTCCATTACCATAACGATCAAGTATTACACATAAAAGGCAATGAACAAGAGACCACCTACTAGGTAGTAGGTAGGGTGTATCATTTTCCGACCTCATTCCTGGAAAACCAAGTACAGCAACAAGCAATCAAACTTACAAAATACCAACTAACAAAAGTTTATCAGACCTAGATATTCTCTTCCAATTCCTGCCACTAACACGGGCTCTAACTACAAACTGAACATCCTGAAACAGTTGATGATAACTGACTGTAACTTTCCTGAAGTAGATGTTGGTCCTTTCACGCCACAGAGTATAGTCCATTGCAGCAATAGCCGCAGCAGCTAAATATCTTTGAAGTCTAGACCACTTTTTCCTGTTAATCAGTTCAATAGAGCAAGAATAGAAGTTGAAGGAGAAGTCCATTTCAGCCAAACCTTCACACTTTTCAGCAAGGTTCTTGATCTTCTGCAAGCAAAAAAGATGTGTGTGTGTGACTCATCTTCATCCTCACACAAATATCAGTCAAGATGATCACCATGATAGAAGCCCATATGAGACATCCTATCTTGACTCAGCCGCTTGTTCATGCTAGCTAGCTAGCCACAAGATAAAGCTATGTCTTGGCATATTAAGACATTCTAAGAGGCCCTTTCCCCGTCCCTGTAAAAGGTTAGTTAGCATGGAGAGCCACTAAATGTAAACCATTGAGGACTGTAAAGTGTAAACATAAAGCTGTATAGCCTAATGTATAGCACTCAGATAAGAAAGAGCTGAATCTGATCAACCACTGAGAACAGATGTATGGCTATTTGGAAAAGAAAAGATGTTCGATAATTATTGGACGTAATTAGTTGCACAATGGAATGGGCAGGGTAAGTTTGCCAATCTTATTTCAAAGGTTAATATTTGATACAGTTGGGCTGAAGCATTTAAGTATGAGACTTTCCTATTGTCATTGGAGCATTTAAGTGAAGGGAGCTAGTTTATATTGCCTCTTATTCTTTCCATAGAAAAAGCAATGTTGACATTCCTAGTACTTTACTTCAAGTCAATAAGTAGAAGAAAGATGGAGCTAGTTTATAGCCGCCATTAGTTGATTCATCAGCAAATTAGGAGGGGTAAAACAAAGAAACATAGCACCTAAGCAAACTAATTAAAAAATTAGGGAATCAACTCTGAGTATAGTTGCAGTAAAAGAAAATTAAAATAAAAAGATATGCGAAACCCAATGCCTCAGATTGCTATACAAGTTAAAGAAAACAGTACCACAATGTGAATTCATTTCACAAAAATGTGCCACAAGTGGATTTTTATTAACACAATTTTGGTAGTTCAAGTAGTTCTTATCCATCGGCATTCCCTAGAAACCTTCAATGCACTGAATGCTCAACTACATCAAACTTTAAATACTAAGGCTACAAATATTATATGATATAATCATTTGCAATTCCATGCAGCATAGTTCAACAAGCACTAGGTTTCCAAGCAAAATAACATGTGAAAACAGAACCACAGCATAGTAAAACATTATACTGAACGTTCACATACTCGCCTAATTACCTTTTCGTACATTCTCCATCTAATGTAGCCCCTGGGCGCTGGTGTATAGCAGTGTGACTTGTGTCAACTCTCGAAAAGAATCTTCGCATTTTTCGACGCTCGAGGATACCACATCAACTCTCTTGCCACATTTAGCTTCTCTTCAGCTCCCTGGATGCCTCATTGAGCTTTATAGTCATTATCTCGAGGACCGGGGACCATGCTAATAGTAGCTTTATAAGTTGTTTTGAATCCCAGATACAAACAAGAGCTACATGTTTAAGGCGCGGAAAGCAGCAATCTTCCTCGATCTCAGTTGTACCATAACAGGACTCACACAAGCGATCTGAAGCCTAATTGTTATAGACCAGCAAGATGAGAAAAGTGTATATTAGAGGCAAAACAAGCTAATAGAGAAGTTAAAGAAGTGAGAAGACTGTTTTAGCACTTACTTTGATTACCAACTGCTGCAAATGCGGAGCGTTTACAATAATGCTGAGAGCAACAGAAGTGACCCATTGACAGGAATCTGGTATCCCAATAATTTTTGAGAGTTGTCAGCCGTCCCAGTTCATTGGTGATCTTTAGTGTTTCTTCAGGGTGCCAAAACTAAGAGATATAAAACAATGAAAACAAAGCAGACTTAGTATAGGCCGTTCCACTTTCCTAAAGTCAGTCAGCTAATGAAAGTTTCCCAGACCTGCCAAAATGCTCCACCGAGCACGAGTGTCTCAAGATTGGGCAAGCAGCGGAAAAAGTTGCCAAGTTCCTTCATCAATAGCCACTGAGCTTTTAAGGATAATCTGTTTATCTTTGTGGTCCCTTTCATGTGTATATTAGTGATACTGCGACGAAGAGCCAAGCTTCGGAGATTTGGAGCATGGATAGTTATTAATCCATATTCGTTGGACCAAAATTTGAGGATCTCAAGCTGTGGGACAACTTGAAATAAGAACTTCAAATGTGTTTCTCTCATCCGAATAGGGACACCTAAGCAACTTCAGGCTAGTAAGACATGGAAAGCCAGTAAATGTGGGGGGAAGAAAGCCAATATAACAGTTCACGAGTGTCAGTTGTGTCAATCCTACACAAGAGAACAAACGAGAAGGCAACGTGCTTTCTGGGTCGTAGCGACCATTATCCGAGGTGAATTCTTTGACCCCTTTACCAAAAACACAGTGCATCCACTGGCTAATGTCAGAAGAACACGAAAAACTTCTATGAATATGAAGAACAAACTTATGAATAGTGCCAGAATGTCGGAGAAGAACATTATTGACAATATTTGAATAAGTGGCAGATTTCAAATAATCTGAAGTTAATCGTTTTAGGCGTTCATCAATGAATTGTTTATCAAGTATAATCTGGGGAATTAGAGTCCATTGATACCGCCAATATCTGGATATCACACTCATCCTCGCTACATCTTGTAGTGGTAAGCGTTCTAAGATGTGCTCCGTCAAATTTGACAGCAAATTGCTGATCCTATCACAATCTGCTTTGCAAAATTACCCCCAAATCAAGATCTTTATAACAGCCCACAACAAAATTGCACAGAAATATAACAAATAATTGACAACAAAATCAGGAGGAACAAACAAAAGACATACTAATTGACAAAAAAAAAAAAAAAAAGCGCAGAAATGTAACCAATATTGGACCACTAATTAAGATAATAGCACTACAAATTCAGGGGGAAAAGCAAACCAAACAAATCAATAACGGATCACTAGACTAATTTACCCCAATAAAAGACACCCAATTTAGAGGAGGAAACAAGTGAATAACACCAATTAGATTTGATCAGGAGAAACATAATTTGTAATCAGGGTGTTTTAAGGGGGTTTAGAGGAATAAGAGAGGAATTATACCTGCGTTATCGGAAGCCATGAGCGGCAGATGTTACAGAGAGAGAGAGAGAGAGAGAGAGAGAGAGAGAGAGAGAGAGAGAGAATTTTTGATCACAGAGAAAGAGAGAATTGGGAGAAAAAGAAGATGGGGAAATTGAAGACTGGGAGACTTGAGAGTGAAACACTGGGAAAATGCTCTTTGGACAGCAAAGACCCCGCTGCTAAATGAACAACATTTTTTTTTTCCCATAAAAATTCGTATTAGGTGACCTTAACTTGAGGTCAACTCAAACAAACATGACATTAATAAGTTATAAGTATGAGGCAACCTCATCGAGGCAACCTCAAATAAATATGACGTCAATATTGATAACTTACTTGCCTATCGAATATCGAGTTAGCCTCGTGTTAAGACGGGAGGAATTTTGTTTCTTTGAAAAGTTAAAGAAGGGGATGGCAACTTTGGCAAGCCACTACCCGCCAGAAAGACGGAAAAAGAGAGAAAAAGCTTACTTTCTCCTTCTTTTTTCAATTTGGTTAAAACCACCTAACATGTTTCAAAATTTGTCCAGTACCCCCTGAAACGTTACTATTTGGCGAGTACCACCTTAAATGTTTATTCCGCCCTGGAAGTCACACCTTAATTGATTTTCCGGGCAAATTCAATTTTTTTTTGACCATTTTACCCCCCACGTGACTCTCACGTGACAACTTACATGAAATTTTTTTTTTTATTTTTTATTTTATTTTACTATTTGTGCTTTGTTTAAATGAAGAATTATTTTTTATTTAATTCACTCTCTTTCTCTCTTTCTCTCTCTCGCTCACTCCATCTTCTTCCTCTGCACTAATCGACCATCTCTCTCTCGCTCACTCCATCTCTCTCTCGTAATCTCTCTCTGTTTCTCCTGTCATCTCTCTCTCTCTCTCGTCAACAACAACAACAACAACAACAACAACAACAACAACAACAGTCTCTCTCTCTCTCTCTCTCTCTCTCTCTCTCTCTCTCTCTCTCTCTCTCTCTCTCTTCCCCTGTTTTCGTGGCGAAACAGAACACACACACTCTCTCTCTCTCTTCCCCTGTTTTCGTGGCGAAACAGAACACACACACTCTCTCTCTCTTCCCCTGTTTTCGTGGCGAAACATAACACAACAACAGTCCATTAAATCCCCGTTGAACAACAACAACAACAACAACAACAACAACAACAACAGTCTCTCTCTCTCTCTCTCTCTCTTCCCCTGTTTTCGTGGCGAAACAGAACAACAACAACAATCCATTAAATTTTGAAACAATCAAACCGAAAATTAAGACAAAAACGAGAAATTCTGAAACAAAACCGAAACAAAACCGAAAATTAAGACAAAAAGGGAAAAAATTAAAAAGATAGAAGGAGAAGCTTAGCTTGGAATCGGCAGATCGGAGCTTCTAAAGCTCATGCATGGCCATTGAAGCTCGCTCGAGATTAATCAGAAATGTCGCCGACCATGGTTCATGGCCGGAAACCACAAATCGGTGGCTTGAGATGTGGTTGCCGGACAAAAATGGTGGTCGACAACCTTTAACTTCATCGCGGCCATGGCTTCGCTGAGTTCTTGTCGCCATTAATGACGATCTTCAGAGCTTGAGAGAGAGAGAGAGAGCGTTGAGAGAGAGAGAGATGGAGATGATGGTCGAGCTTGAGAGAGAGAGAGATGGTCGAGCTTGAGAGAGAGAGATGGTCGAGCTTGAGAGAGAGAGAGAGAGAGATGATGGTGGAGCTTGAGAGAGAGAGAGATGGAGATGGAGATGGAGATGGAGAGAGAGATGGTCGATGGAGCTTGAGAGAGAGAGATGGAGATGGAGCTTGAGAGAGAGAGAGAGAGAGAGATGTGGTTTTAGTTTTAGTTTTAGTTTAGGTTTAGTTATTTATATTTATATTTTTTATTTTTTATTTTTTATTTATTTAATTATTTAGTTTACTTAAAAGTCACGTGACTCACACGTGGCCGACGTGGGGGGTAAAATGGTCAGAAAATTAATTAAGGTGTGACTTCCAGGGCGGAATAAACATTTAAGGTGGTACTCGCCAAATAGTAACGTTTCAGGGGGTACTGGACAAATTTTGAAACATGTTAGGTGGTTTTAACCAAATTGCGCTTTTTTTTTTTTTAAATTCTTTTTGGAGGGGAATCAAAGTCTACGAATCAAAAAGGTGGGATGTGTTTTTTTTAATATTGTTTTGGACAGAAAGGACTTCTGTTTTGAAAAGTTATTAAGAGAGGGAAGCCACCAAATCAATGTTGGAGGAAGAGTGATTAAAGCAATAACCGAGTGTCAAGCACTTACCGCCAGAAAGTGAGAGAAACCAATGTTCCTTTTTCCTTTTTCTTCTTTTTGTTTGTTTAATTCTTTTTGGAGGGGAGTCAGCAAAGTTAAAGTTAGAGCTTGTATATTGGTTACCGATATTACCGAATTAATGTTGTAATAACTCGGAATTTAACCCCAATTAATTATACACTAATCGAAGGTTATCATCTCTAAGATTTCAATAAACAAAACGTCATATCATATCATAAAAATTCAAAATCATTACCGCCGTATCCATTTAAAGACAAATGAATACAAGGCTATTAGGGAAATTTATTTTACAGAGCTAGCTACAATTTAGGAAGGAACAATAAACTGATAATTGGGATGTCACTCACCCAATAAGATTAGATCAACTCGAATCAAAGAAAAAGAACACTCATCCAAAGCTTTTAGATATATTTTACGAGCAATTTCCAACCATGCATACTGATATGACCCATGTTAAATAGGTCTGAAACTGATTAAGGTTACACTTACATCAACAACCCTCAACTAGTCCTTACAATGTGATCAAAATAACTAGTCCTTACAATGTGATCAAAATAACTAGTCCTTGCAAGACAATCTTCGGAATTAATGGTATTAGACAACAGGAGAGAGATTGAGTATTTTCACTCAAGTTCTCACTTGAGTATAGAGCTCCCTTATACAAGGGTTTTTAGTATGTGACAAGAAATGAAGAGCAAGAAACCATCACAGTTCTTAGACACTGATCAGTACATGACATAACAGTCATTAGCTAGAAAAACATAACACAGGAAGACAGAACAGTGATGTTCCAGGTCAGATCGGCATACTAACAGTCATTAGCAACGCAGTCTGCAACTTGATTTCTCTCTATGTCCCTGTGCTGAAGCTTAACGTCTTCAATGCGGGTGAGCAGCTCCTGCATTCTCTGATCAAGTTACAAAGGTAACATCTACAAATTAGGCCAGTATAGATCTTGTAAAAAGCTAGTTGAGAATCAATGTTGATGGTCACATCTCACATGTTTAGTTTTAATTACACTTGTGGATGTCAATTAGTTTTAATTTCCAAAATTTTAGCCTGCAGAGCTGTGCGGTGCAGGCAATACTTTTCCTTCAGGGACCAATTGACAATTATCAAATGTTGCATCACTGTGAAAGGTATCCTCATGAATTTCCACTTAGCTTTGGGCTAAAGTAACCATGTGAGGGGCTCTATCATGCCAATCAAGCCAACTGAACACTTGGGTTGTGAGATGAGTAGGGAGTTTCCAGACGCTATAAAGGTTATCATCATTCTTATAGCAACAATCATAGGTCTCACTATTAGTGTATTACTGAACTTGCCAGCACTGGCAACCCTAAGACTCAATGGTGCAATTAGGGATGCCAACAATGTGATCAATTTAAGTCTAAGGTAAGATAATGGAAACGTTTATCAAAAATCCATTCCCCGTTAACACAATCAACAACTTCCATGTTAAGATCAATTTCAGAAAGAGGTCCCTCAACCTAATTTCTAAGAGGCCGTTTCCCCGTCTCTATAAAAGAACACCTTGTGCCCTTTCGCCTCATCAAAACAGCGAGTGTTATCTGACTGAAGGCTAGTAAGCATGGAGAGCCACTAAATGTACTAATGTCTACATCTTTTGACAACCATTGAACCTAAATAATTGCAATCAATAGCCTAATGAATAGCGCTCACATAAGAAAGAGCTGATCAACCACTGAGAACAGATGTATGGGTATTTACAAAGAAAAGATGTTCGATAATCATTGGACCACATTAGTTGTACAATGGAATAGACTGAGTAAGTTTGCTAATCTTATTTAAAAGGTTAAATTTGACACATTTGGCTGGAGCATTTAGGTACGAGACTTTCCTACAGTCATTGAATCATCTAAGTAAGACATTTTCCAATAGTCATTGCTTCTTGTCCTTGCCACAGAAGAGGCAGTCTATACATTGCTAGCAGTTTACTTAAAATCAAGTGGAAAAAATTAGGAGGGAAAAATGAACAAACAGAGTACCTGAGCATATATTTAACAAAGAACGTCAATCAACTCCGAGTATAGTTGCAGTCAAAAGAAAAGAAAAATATAAGATATGCAAAAGCAAAACCCAATACCTCAAAGTGCTGTAAAAATTACATATAGAAATGCCACCAACTACAACAACAAAAATGCAGGTAAAAACAAAAGAAAACAGTACCACAAGCTGAACTCCTTGTGCACAAAAATGTGACAAAAGTGGATTTTTTTGAACACAATATTGGTAGTTCAAGTAGTTCTTATTCATCTGGAATCCTTCAGTGCACTAAGTTATCAACCACTTCAAACTTTGAAATACAAAGACTGCAACTATATGAGAATTAATCATTTCCAATTCCATGCAGCATAGTTAAACAAACGCTAGGTTTCCAAGCAAAATAACACGTGAAAACAGTACCACAGCATTGTAAAACATTATACTATCATGATAAACCAATTGTAGATACTCAGATGCTACAAACACATACAGGCTCAACATAATAGAAAATGTAGATTTTGGGTGTTATGGGACTGACCATATTAATAAGTCGTCTAACGACAATACAGCCTTGACCTCACAAATGGTCAGATAGAATCAAGATGAAACCCAGCTTACTCAAAATCTTTTAATACGTAAACCTTATCAGGATGAATAATATCTAACTTAGAGAGTGGAGGTAACTCAGCTGATAGTCAAAGGAAGTAAAAGTTGAACAAGACACAACTTATTATGCTCTGTAAAGCTGTATGCTCACTAGTCCAAATACTAGTAAAATATAATGCAAGTCACATTCTAATGAAGCAGAAAAATAACTAACTTGATAGGTTAACTTATAACTATCCAAAAAAAGAAGCAGAAAATTAACTAATTTAACAACACTTACCGCCAGGCGTCCAGCAACCAAAGATGATCAATCAGCACAAGGTCTGTTCTCATACTCTTCTCTTGCTTCAAGTAAATCTGGGCAGTATCTCTCAGAAAGAATTTCAACTTGTTCACTAAATGACTTGGTTCCATGATAACCAATGTGAAGAACCATTTGATTCCAGCGTTTTTGGCACACATCACCAGACCTATGCTCCAAAAGATGATCCCAGTCCACATCTTCTTCACAAGCAGCATCAAGATCGCTAAGGGCTATTAACAACCGGTAATCATCTGTATCAGCCCACTCTCCCTCAGCTACCATAGGAGATGTTAATTGGTTATACCATTTCAGGCAGCAGAGCGCTTGTCTCCGAGTAGACAGCTTCTCACTAATTGCTTCCCAGCTAATGTTATCACGTAACATGCCGTGCTTTGATTTCTTTTCCTCATACACCTTCATGGATAGATCCAAGTTCACGAGACTAAATAATTTCTGTTACTCTTCTTGGGACCAGTCTCCCTTGTTCTCATTGGGCAATCTGATCCTGCGCCAAGCATCCTTCACATGAAACCTATGTTTACCGAGTTCATCAGCAAGTGCTTTCCAAGCTGGACCATGCTTTTCATGGTATTTCTTGACAATCTCAAGCTCTTCCTGTGTCCACTTGGCTTCACTTCTTTCAAACAATATGTGAGCCCGATAATAGACAGCCAAATAAGGTCTATGAGGCAAAGCTTCGCCTATTTCTTTCCAACAGTCCTTGACTTCAGGGTATTTCTTGCATTTCATTATCATCTCTAGACCATTTTCACCCAATTGACGATCTTCTATGTAATCTAAGACAGCTTTACTAACAACTGCATCTTCCTCTTTTGAGAACTGCTTGCCTCGTATTAAGCCATCACCAACATCTTTGTTTCCCTTACTGCCATCCTTGACCTTTTTCTTTCCCTTGCTTAAGTCGTCCCTTTTCTTCTCCTTGGTTGAGTTGTCAGGCAAGGTAAATACCTCATCATTACCAGAGAAACTGACCTTCTTCGATTTTTTGGGGGGTGTAGATTGTTCAGAAGACTCAGTAACTTCATTTTTACTATTGGTCCCTGAAGCACCAGATTTCTTCTCCTTTTTACTGCCTCCACCTGAGTTGCCTCCCTCATTGCTAGTTGAAGGCACATGAGTACTTTCCACAGGTTCATTATCCAAAGAGCCAGCACCCAGACTACCCTTCTTTTTCTTCTTCCTCTTCTTGTTCTCTATAGACTCAACATTTGTAGTGACCTCGTTCTCAATCTGATCAGATTTCTCTTTATTTCTTTCACTGCCTCTCGACTCTTTGTCTTCTCCAGTGCTGGTTGAATGGCTATTACAACCAGCTTCCAGATCACCATCCCCCTCTCTCTTTTTCTTCTTTTTCTTCTTATGCTTCTTATCCACCACAGTATCAACTTTCTCAATAACCTCATTGTCAATCTGATTCTCAACTAAAGCAGCACAGCCAGAACTATCATTTTCACTGGCACAATCAGTGTCATTCTTTTCAAGTTCCTTCATCTTCATTTTCTTCTTAATCTTCTTCATGTTCTTCTTTTTCTTCTTCACTTGCCCCTCTTCTCTAGCTTGTTCCTCCCCTTCCTTCACTGCCTCAATATCAGTACCAACATCCCCATCAGCTTGCTTTGATCATAGTACTTTTCTCCTTATCTTTCATAGTCTTCCCATCTCTGTTGGTCTTTTGACCTGAAGCTTCAAAGACACTAGAAACCCCTCCTTCGTCTCCCATTTTACTCTTTTTCTTTTGTCCTTCCCTTTTATTATCATTTCCTGGGTCTTCTACATCTATTCTACTTCTATCCTTTTTTTTCTTCTCCTTCTTAGAGCTCGTGCAAACATCAAAATTAGACTCTACATCAGCAACTGCTTCAGAAGCATTGGTGTCAACTAACACTCCAGTTCTCATCTTCTTTTTGTGACCTTCATCACACTGTAGTATATTACCATCCTCTCCTCTCAAAGCACTTGATTCATCATTCTTCCGTTTTTTGGATTTCTTCTTCACACCGTCATGTGTATCCTCTCCCTTTGTTGCACCCATCTAGTTAGACCTCGGTATCAGCCTCCACCACGGCTCTGAAATGAAAACAAATTCATTGTATAAGAAAAAGGCAAATCTTTATACCCTCAAAATACTGAGGACAATTTTAACAGAACATGACATAAGCAATGGCTCCCTTGGTGGAAACGGAGCCAACAAGAATGTTACGGAGTATCTATCCTGGAGGTAAAAAATATGAGAAGATAACTGGGCAGAAAAAAATAAGAAATAAAAAGAAGAGAGAGAGAGAGACAGACAGAGACATAGAATCTATACTAACAAAATCCATTATGGAATTATCAGATCAGAAAATTCATAGCATCATTAAAGATGCTGTCAATTGTATATTTCAAATTGCCAACATCTACTATAAAACATAAGGAGTACATAACAAGGTGCCTCGGGAGAAAATGGATAGAAAAATTCAAATTCATGAATTCGTTTGATATTTATTTTTATATGAAAAGTTGCTGCCCCCATTCATACCCTTCCTAGAAGGCGACGATTCAGTTTCCCTCATCCTCTCGTTTACAAATTATACTAACCTGTGTCCTCAAACTAGAGCAACATAAGCATCTTGCAAAGTTCTAAACTAGTTACACAAGAAAAAGCACCCATGTGTACTTAAAGTCTTCAGAAGTATCTTCACATCTCCAATCTTGTTCCAAAAATTTATTGTAAAATAAGTTATGCAGTAGAACTTCAAATTGCATGAGAATAGCTATGTTGCTTAGACTAATGAATAAACCCAAAGTATCAATACCCAACTCTCAGACATATCATGACATTTGAACATTTCAACTTAGAAACTTAGACTAATGTAACTTACATTTGCACTCCTCAAATCCTTCAGCCTTGTTTATTTCTAATTCTAACTATCTAACTCTCGACGCTGCAGGATTACAAGACTACAATCAAATAAGTAGCACGAGATATATCTACAATCAATTGAGATACTAGAACTAACAAAAAAGATCCTGATCTGTTTGAATTTCGAATAAGGTTTTTGGGTAGTTCGACTTCAGCCTTTCAGTTATCCAACAAAATGCTCGTATACAGACCTAATTAGCCAACCATGGTCAGATAACTAATCGCAGATATAATTGAACTATTTATTCAGCGGAAAGCTGGATAAAACATGAATCTGTTACCTACACATTATATTCAGCAAAATAATGACTCACTCACAAGGATAGTGTAACACCCCGGATTTTCTAAATTATAAATAACCAAAAATGAATTAACTCACGCCGAAAACCGGGCAGAATTTCCTTTGTAAATAGACATCCCAAGTTATCGACTAGACAAGAACCTGCTTAAACAGAAAATACAACCAAACCAAACCAAACCAAACTGACAGCGGAAGACTTCTAACCAATCCGAGGTATCACTACCACACTCACTCATAGAATGAGTGCAAGGCAAACCTTACAAAACTCAATACAGACCAACAAACTTTACAGCTTTACAAACAAATTACAACTGAATCAATCCAACTAATATAATCAGAAGCAAAAAGACTAATCTTGTGGTCAGCTCACAACGATCATCCAGTAGTGATCTTCAATAAACCTGTAAGACATACTCCAATCTACTCCCCCATGCAAACGAATTTCGTATGGATTCATCATAGGCCCACCATTGAAGAAAAATGGACGCACTCACACGTAACACAGAAAGCAACCAATTAGCTTTTGCTGAGTAACCAAACATTCTATCGAAACATATAATCATAATTCAACTCATAAAATAGAGAGATGAACAACGAATTCCAACTCAGGTCACGAGACCTTAACGTAAGCATAAGCCTTAAAAGATAGGTAACTAAGACCTCTTAAAACTAATCCCATAAGCTCATCGTACTAGCTCAAAACCAAACAAGTGTGCCAATTGCTCTCAGTCGACAATGTGGGAAGTGAACTGGAACCCACAGAAACAAAACCATTCTCATAACTCGGCCATAGGCCCATAACACATAACATAGCCCGCAGGCACTCAAAAATCCACTCTAGGACCAATTCTCATAACCATGTAACCATTTTCATAAAATAATGCTCATCACCTAAGAGTCAACGTGTTAGGCTACTTGCCCACATGTCTAGAACTAAGGAAGCTAATAACTCACGAGCCTCAAACCAAGATCAATATTCAATATCAATTTGTTCTCATAATCTCATCTCGTATCACATACCCAATTCGGGTCAATACTAGCATAGAATCCCCCACATGGCACGGGTTCCCAATAGAATTACAAGTTCTCGGTTAACAACATCTAGCTCAACTAAGAATACTCAACTCCTCCATAGAATCTCACTCTAATCCTAGTTCAAACCTGGGCCTAGCATAAGCTTAGTTTAGGCTTTGTCCATTATAAATCCTCATATCTAAATCAACCAATAGTCCAAGTGCCACTCAACAGCAAGTAATACCAATCATTAACATAAATATGCAATCTGCATCATGTTTATGCAAGTATACAGCAATAGTGTGATCAAATTAAGCCAACAAAGAGCATTCATTCACATATAAAAGAGAAATTAACATCCAACTCCAAAGTGACTAGAAAGGGTTACCTTTAATCCAATCACGCAATAATACTCCTTCCAATTCAATCACCAAGCATCTATAATCCAGCATATATGCATAAACAGAATTGAATAATTAAATACCCAAATTAGATTTTCAATTAACAAAAACCAGTCTAGGGTTTAGGATTTTTGGGCACAAACCAGCAAGAAGAGAGAGAAGGGTCGCGAGTACTTCACGGGCGACCAATTCAGGTGGCCGAAACCCACCCGGCGCCCTGGCGGTGGTCACAAACAGTAGCAACCAGTGGCGCTCGCGTGACAGGAGAAAAGCAGGGGAGAAGGCCGCGCAAAACAGAGGAGAGAGAACGCGAAATTCGACCCTTAGCAGTAAAGAATTCAACTCATCAGCAAAGTTGCAGCAACAGCAGTACAGGTTTTGGAGAAGGAGCGAAGGAGATGACAATGGTGGAGAACCGTGGTGGGTGTTTTTGTGCTTGAGTATCGTGAATAAGGAGAATAGAAGAAGGGCCGAGGAAATAAACTGAGGAAGTAAATAAAAGGATAGGAGAGGCGGTGGAAAGAGAATTGAAGTCGGTTTAGACTTCCTAACTAGTACGCCTTTATTTTCTAAAAGCCAAATTAAACACACACAATTACCAAAATTAAATAAATATCACTTTATAATAATAAATCAATTTCAGAAAGTACTTTAAATATACGGGGTATTACAGATAGATAATAAATCAAAGTTCACTGAATATGTTTAGGGATTTCTCCTTTCTTCAGGAGAGACAATGAATACTCAGCAGCCTCAATAACGTCAGCAATATTGTGAACGGAACGCTCTTCAGATCCCAGCAAGAAAATCGCTCGAACCTCAGCTTTTTTAGCAAGTCTGGCAGCAAAAGTCAAAGGCAAAGCCGAAGAATTGAGACTCCGCAAAATTTGTCGGTATAACGACAAAACTCGACCCCTATTTCTCACAAGATCCTCCGTTGTTGCCCATATCAGACCTTTCGCCATCCAAATTCCAATCACACTGAAGACCAATATATAATCAAATGCTAACCCACACCAAATTACAGGTTGAATAATTCATTTCTTTACGCTAAGCTTTGTTCGCTGAATTTCCAAACAACATCCATTTTCAGCAACATATATAGCAAAACAGATGGTAGACAAATACAACTACAACTTCGAAACCCTAAAAATTGCAATCAACGGGTGTCTAAAATCTAGGGTTTTGTGTCAGAAAGAGCGAAATGTATCTGTATATTTTATTTATTTTTTTGAGACGAAATGTATCTGTATATTAATTAAGGTAATAATTGGTAGAAAGGAAAAATAAATTTAATTAAACTGGTTGAATACTTAATTTCTTTAACACTATGCTATTTTGTTCCCAGAAATTGCAAACAACAACAACATCAATGGCGGAATGCTAATTACCTTGTAGGAAAAAAAAATTAAATTAAATTAATTACCTCCAAAGGTGCGAATTGGAGAGTGTTTCCTCTTGACCCTTTAACCCACTTGAGACGAGAGAAACTGAGAAAGAGAAACGTTTTTCAAGCTCCTACTGTGACTGTGATTTGCAATCTGCGAGGAAGAGAGAGAGAGAGAGAGAGAGAGAGTGTTCTTTGGGGGTAGAAGTGAAACCTTCTTGAGGTTAATCGGCGTGGGCTTAACAAACAAAGCCTTATGCGCTATTGGGCCGTTGGAGAAAGAATATACTTAACTACTATGAAAGTTTTTCTTTTTTTTTTTTGGCTTCAAGGAAGCTACACACAAGACTAACTGCAAGGGTGGGGCTTACCACTTGAGCTCTCACCTCATCCTCATACTACTATGAAAGATAGTTACTCCCTTCCAAACAAAAAACTGAAAAAGATTACCCTACTATTTTAATTTTAAATTAAAAATACGCAGAAAAATAGAAAATAAATAAAAAAAATATCAAAATAAAAAAAATTAGAGAAATCACTTCAAAAAACTTGGAATTTTTTTTATAGAAGGTCATATCGTGAAAGTGTAATTAAAAATGAATTTGATGATAGTATTTTCATCTTATAAATTTTTATATGTTTTTCACAAATTAATAGTCAAATTTAATAGTCAAATTTGAAATTTGACTCAAAAAGTCAAATAGGAAGCTTATTTTGCAACGGAATGTGTATAACATACCCATTTCTAAGACAAAATGCTTTAGCCATCACTAGGCTTGGCAATGGGTCGGGTTCAGGTCGGGTGGAGCATCACCCGCATCCACCCATTTAATTTTGGAGCTCTATCCATCCATCCATCACCCACGAAACTCTCCACCCGCTTCCAATCCACCCATCATCCACGGGTGAACGGGTGGATCGGGTGGTAAACGGGTGAAATTAATAACTAAAAATAAATGCGGAGATCCGAGCATAATTTAACATAAAAAATCAAATCTCATATGATAAAACTAACATAATTTAGTTGATTTGATGCTGCCACCCCTACCAGCAGCCTAACATATCGCATATGCTTGGTAGTTACCTTATTATACAAAGTGGAGCTGCTGCGAGAGCCGATTACCAAGCCTAATTACAAAGAAAGTCTATTATTACAACGAAAACAGCAACTAATGCTATCTATAATGCTCAATTTAGTAATAGAGGGAGCATTTTGGGACTAGCACTAGGACTAGGAGTAGGCCGAGAAGACGTTGATTCAACCTCAGAATCATTAGTGCTTTTCATTATGCACTAGTAGATGTGGTATAGCACTGCAATAATAACATAATTGCAATTGGAAGTGAAAATAATCGATCCAATTAGAAGAAAAAAAATAAAGACAAGACAAATACTAATGTATTCCTATTGTAACAGAGACATTGTCCAACATCTCAAAGGGAATTGAACCAAGGAAAAATGTTGAACTGGGGACTAAGAGCAAATGTTGAGGAAATATGTAATTTGGAGTTACTGGTTACTGGATTCATTACAAAGAACCAAGTAAAGCTACAGATACTAGCTCTTTAGTGTATAAAACAACATATAGAGATTGTCCATCACTTATCAAGCACTTTGCAGAGGAAAGAGATGAAGCCAAAGAAACCATAATTGCCTAAATATGTATATAAGAATACCTACATTGTAGCTAGCTTATAACAATCCCATATATACTCTCACCTACTCATAACAAGATAAAATTTTCACAATTTACATCTTCTATATACAATTTCCCCAAAACTGGAATTTTATTTCTGTTTACAAAAGTTCACAATTGTTTATGGAATTATACGAGCAAATATCTTATCTGCTTTAAAAAGCAAAAACTAGCTGTCCAACTAACAAAAAAATTGAGCAAATTAACAGTACCAATTGATTTCTCAAACAAGGATTAATAGACATGAACATCACCTAGTTGAAGATGAACACCAATCAAACACAAAAGAAAAAGGCCAAATCTAGCTTAGCAATTAAATTATCCAAACCTAGTTGAAGCATCAAGAAAACCCTCCAATCTAGTTGAGCAGCCCACACAAGAGCACACAATTAAAAATCAATTCAACCAAAACAACAATAACAAACACAAAAACAGGTGAAAGTAACAAGTAGTAATTCGAAAATAAATAATAATAATAATAATAATAATAAACTGAATTTCTTTTCCGATTAGAAGGTGAGGACTGAGGGGTTGCTCCGGCGAGATGGTGAAGGGCTGCTCCGGCGAGATGCAAAGAACAATGAAGCGATTAGAGGATAAGAATATGAGAAAGTAAGAGGAGAGAGAAACTAAGAAGACTAGCCTTTACCGGCGACAGTGGCGAGTGGCTGGTGAACTGGAGACTCTAGGAAGTGAGATCTGAGTGGCGAGTGGCGAGTGGCTGGTGGACTTTGGGGAGGCATAGAGAAAGAGAGAGAAAGAGAGTGAAGTGAATTTGGTATGAGGAAGCGACATAAACATCAGCTAGGGTTTGCCTTTTTTTTTTTTTAATATATATTAAAATATTAAATTGGTGGTAGTTGGATTCGCGGGTCGGATTCGCGGATGAAAAATCCTCACCCGACCCACCACCCGATCTACCCACCACCCGCTAAAAAACTTATTTAATCGGGTTTTCACCCATTTATCTGGATCGGGTGGAGTGGGTATCCATGAATGCGGGTGAGATTGCCAGGCCTAGCCATCACCCCTCCATCCTCACCCAGGTATTGGCCCTGTTTGGCAATTGGCTGGTGACATTAGCTGTTGGCTAATGGCTGGTGGCTGGTAGTCGATGGCTGATATTGTTAGCTGATTTGACCGGTTGGTAACATTGGATGTCTGGAAAGAGATGTTTGGTAACATTGGCTGGTAACATTAGCTGGTTATATATAAAATGACTTATAAGGACATTCATATGATTGATGAATTTGATGGCATAGGAGTAAATAATTGCAAGTCTTGGACTATTATGTCATTTGACTACATTAATGCCACCAGCCAATACTCATAAGCCAACCTCCTTGGCTTTTCAAAAGTTGGCTTGTGGGAACCCAAAAGCCAATCTTACAAGCTAACATCCAAACACCAATATTGGATGGTGGACTGATCAAACATCCAATTTTGCCAAAAGTCACCCCACAAACCAACATCCAAACACTCCCATATATATTCTCTTCAATTTAGAGTAGCATTTCCGATTTTACCCCACCTAAAAAGCACATGACTTGCACATGTTCATCCCTCATTCCCATCAAGTCATTAATCCTTATCCCATTTAACTATTGTCGCGACTTAGTTCACTAACCCCTTGTTGAAACCTTCCAAGTCATCAATAATCAAGCCGTCATAAGTAGGTGATGAAGTTCTCTCTCTCTCTCTCTCATCTAACATGGACAAAGCCATTAAGAACTTATATGTATGATTTCTTATTTCGTGGACGAGATTGAAACATAGATTTGGTGAGGGCAAATTCATTGTAATGTTTGAAATGACAGGATCTTCAATTGAAATGAGCACTAACTGAGCTATTCATGTGCGAATAATGAAATTATATGGATGTTTCCAGAATTTGGAGGACTTTAATTACGAGGGACTGGAGAGCGTAATAAGTAAATGGGTGATTAGGAAGAGGAGCATGTGGCACATAAATGACACTCGAAATGAAGCTATGATTCAAAACTTAAAACTATCTGGTATCATTTATGTAAGTGATACTTTCATTTTCTTTTTGCTCGTTAAAAAGAGGGTGCAAGTGAGTGGCGACCGAGGCACCCCCTGCTACATCATATTCGGACTCTCTTGTTCAATAGCGAACATATCAGACTAGCTGAACAACCAGCGCAAGCACTGGCTCCATCAACGTAGCACCAACAAGGGGCTAGTATAGTTCCTACAAGCCAGCAGACACAAGGCATAGAGGGAATGAGATTCGAACCCATGACCTTGCCTTACCAAACCATTTGAGAGTAAGTTTGGAACCACTAGACCACCATCCTTGTTGTTGACACTTTCATTTTCTTAGGTGCATACTTTCATTGGTCTATGTGAGTGGCTAGACCCGTGAGAACTGAAAAACAACAATTCCATCATATTGAAAGAAATTTCCCAAATCGGATGGAAATTGCTTACCCATTTTTTGACAAGAAAATATTCCTAGCACTTGCTGGCTACCAATTAGCTTACAAAATTTGATTGCTATCCTTCTTGTTACCTTTCACCTAGACTCAGAGACTCTGGAGGACCTATTGAAAACCTCCTACACCTCTTAGAACGAACTGATCAATACATGATCTTTGAACAGTCTTTTCCCGAGCAGAAGGGCAATGTTGTATTCCTTTTGATTAGATCAGAAATGGTAAGGATAAAAAGAAAATAGATGAATAGTTTCCAAGTGTGAATCGCTGCAACAAGTGCAGAAGATCAATTTCTAGTCCAAAAGCCTTTGTACACGACGAATCCCAGTCCACCAAGCGCCAATGTTAGCACCACGGGAAGCTTAATGGGTTCAACATCGAATACTATATTCCTCTTCCCTTCTTTTCTTACTCGACGGGGCTTTTCCCCCAAATTGTCTCGAAGAAGACTGCACAGATTTTCCACTTGATGCAACATTTGACGTTGTCCTCGCGCTACTGCTTGTATCTGAAAAAAGAAAACAGATCACATCAAAACTGTGCCATCAAGTGATCATGAAATGGAAAGTCATTTTTATCTTTTTTCTTTCTTTTGCTGCTTTGAGGGTCGGGGTTTGGGTGGGTGGGGCCTGGGGGGGGGGTGTAAATGAGGGACTTGACAAAGACTCAAAGCACAGCCCCAGGAAAAGCTCCAAGAAAACTTCTAGGCAGAATGCAGTTTTCTGCACAGGTTCAGGAAGTTGTTTGCTGAACAGCATACAGATGTATTCTCAATGTTTCTTTCTTCTCCTCCTCTGGTCCCTTAAGTTTTCATTTTTCTTTTTTCTTCTGGAGGAGGAGGGAGGGGAGTTGGCGGCATGTTGATCATGGCTTTCAAATTCAAGAGGCATTCATCATTAAGCAACTATGCCTGATAACTGCCCACTTTTGCTGGACACAAACCAGAATCTTTCTGCTGCTCATTAACATATAAATTCACAACCTGAGGTAAAATTTACGCCTGTTCGGAAGGTCCAAAGTTGCACCCATGAAGTATATACTAATACCATTGCAACTCATCCCGTCAAGCCTGACAAGTAGAGAAGTGTGTACAAACTGCAAAGTACTAACAAGGGTCTGGTTGAGGGGGAAAAGCACAAGGGAGAACCACGCATCTCTTCTGCCATAGGAGACTCCTTAATCAGCTGGGAGGAGGATGAGGAATTAGGCAGAATAGAACCAGTCAATGAACCATTGCTCAAGCTAGATATAAAATGCGACGTCGGGCCAGAGCCATTGCAGGCTTCAGATGGCAGAACCATGTTTTGCTGGCTGGGAGATAATTTATTGACAACCAATTTGGTACTCAGTTCTTCAATTCTTGATGTTAATTCATCCATCCGGCCATTCAGTGTAGATATCTGTTCTGAAAGTCGTGTAGCAACTCCCTGAAAGAGTGCAAAACAATAGGTAAAATGTAAGCAAAAACAATGTGTCTCAGAAACTAAAGTAATTGAGCAGCCAGTATACCTTGACTACCAAAAGAGATATGGTCACCATTATCAGGCATGTAGCAGAGCAATCACAAAAGCCAAACAGAATTGGTAAGCCTAGCTACATAAGGGCTGAAGCCAGGCCAACGCTTGCGAAATCACTTGCTTCAATGGATTTCATTTGTTAAGAACCACAATTAAGGCACAGGTACTTGAATTATAGTATAATACAAGCATGTGGAAGGCCTGAACCTTTGAAGTGCTGATCAAAGAACCCCTTACCACTCATCCATGAAACATATGTTACGATAATAGGTGACTGCCGTTCAAATTTTCAAGATGAAGGGACTAACTAATAAGAACTTGAGAAGTTTAGAACCATGTCTTACAGGAAAACAGCACCACTAGTTGGATCAAAAGTTTCCAATTGCTCACGCCTTAGATAAACAATGCTACCAGTCTACGACCATTAACATATTTTCCTAGTTGTCTTTTCAAATAATCTTCCGTCTATCTAGGCCATGCTGTATTGTAGAATATCCTGTGTCAATTCTTGAATATAATCTCTGCATTTGTTGAAGCTCGGCGGTAGCGCATCAACTCTCTCGCTACATTTAACTTTTCTTCTGCTCCTCTTATTTCCTTGTTATTGAGCTCTATATTCATTACCTCAAGGACTGGAGACCATGCTAGAAGTAGCTTTACAAATAGCAAATCATGGCTCGAACCCGATATAGAGACAAGTTTTACAAGTTTAAGGTGCTGAAGGCTGCAATAATCTTCCTTATTCCAAGGTAACATATCAGTATCACCACCATCCCCACAGTAAAAAGCCACCTAAATGTTTTAGAGCAGCAAGATGACAAATAATATCTCCAAGCAAACTAAAGATGAAGATAAGCAGTGAAAAGAAAAATTAGACTTACTTTGATTTCTAATTGCGGCAACTGTGGAGAGACTCCAAGCAAATGTAGAGCAAATGAAACTGGCCCACGACGGTTCAACGGTATGTCGACAAGTTTGAGAGTCACCAACTGTCCAAATTGGTTTGTAACTTTTGGTGCATCATTGTGCCAAAACTGCTAAGACCAAAACTATAGACTTAACAAAATGCAATATAATCAAAGCCAAGACAGTATGCGAAACTTAGTCAGCTACGAAAAATTTAACTCAAATCACATACCGCCCAGAAAAAGTGACCAAGACTTAATGTCTCAACATTGGGCAAGGAACAGAAAAATTTGTCCATTGCACTCTTGGATTGCCATACAGCCTCAAGGGCTAACATCTTTATCTTTGCTGTATCTTTCAGGTTGATATTACAGAGAAAGCAATGAACAACCAAGTCTCGAAGTTTTGGAGCATGAATATTAATTGTAGACATTAAATTGTTACAGGGACTATCTAAATTGAGGATCTCAAGTTGTGGACAACTTGAAATAAGAGTTTCTAATGTACTTTCCGATGTACAAAAATCGCACAACTGAAGGCTTGTAAGGCATGGAAAACCACTAAATGTCAGAGGAAGAGAGCGAAGACAGAAACCGTTGAGTGTCAAGTGTGTGAGGCCAACAGAAAAAAAACAAACAAGAAGGCAGTTTCATTTTCTGACAACACTCAGTAACATCATCATCACTCGAATCCTCGTAAGCAATTTCATGGCATTCAGAAAGAATAATAGTGAGTTCCTTGACACTATTGGTAGAGACAAACCGTATCCACCGACTAATTTCTGCAGAAATGCGAAACCAAAAATGAATGTAGAGCACAAACTTACAAATAGGGCCAACTTGCTGAAGAAGAACATTGTTGACGATACTTGTATACGCAGCTTGCAAATCATTTGACGCTTGGTAACTACTCATTTTCATACAGTTACCAAATAAGTGTTTATCAATAATAAGCTGTGGAAGTAGAGTCCATTGATATCTCCAATATCCGGATAAGATACTCATCCTCATAGCATCTTTTTAGTGGTAAGCATTCAAGGATACGTTCCGTTATGAGCACAAGAAGATTGCTGATCCTATCAGCCCTTGCTTTGCAAAGTTGCTTACCCTTCCCAGAAACTTGAACTACAGACATTGTAAGAAAGAAGATGAGGAGATAAAGAACTATGTGAAAAGCAAGCTGAGGAATTCTATTCAAAAGTGAAAATACTGGTGATTTAAAGGGGCGTTGGGGGATTGAAGAGTCTACTGGTAAAGATGGTCAATGCAGAACTATCCAAGCCAATAGAATCCTCATGACTCCTCGGTTCTATTGAATCAAATTTCCATATTACTATTGGAAAGCGGATGCACCTAATTAAATTGCTCATAGGAATTTGTTCAGTGTGTATAAATGTTTTTGTTCAGAGTGTATAGGAAAAAGTTCAGTGCATAAATTGTACCTGATACATGATAATACCCTCTCAGTGTACAACTCTCAATCAAAAATTGTACATGTTGTCACTGACAAAACTACTTGCTTTATTTTTCTTAAAGAGGTTCACCTCCAATCCGCCACGCATGTTCTGGTAGCAAATATTATGCAGAACTATCCTGATGAAAAAAGAAAGACACGTCTTAACTTATGATGATTTAGCAGAAGAATCTAGCTAGGTAACACGGCGACTTGAACTGCGCCTCTGAGTCTTTCGTTGCATGAACAAAGGTGTATGCCTAATTGGTTATTATTTGTAAAGATCCTCAGAGGAATAAAATCATAATAACTAATACATGAGTTTCTTCTGCAGATACAATATTAGTCAGGACAACTCAACTAGCAAAATACACGAGTTACCGAAATCAGGCATGAAACAGGACCAATGCACACTTCACGACTGCATTTGTTAACATCCTGTGCCTATAAGAGGATCAAACCCAATGGATGTGAAGCTTGAACCACAACTCTAGATTCTTGTATTCATTTGCTTACCACAATTAGCTACAATTACTCGCTATGGTGCATTTCATATCTGATAAATTAGGCAGAGGTACTTGAACTATAAACATAGAAGATCTGAACTGTTGAAATGCTGATCAAATAACGAACCTCAATGGGACCTAATGCATTTCCAAGTGTCATAGATGTTTTTAAATGGTTATCAAACCGTAAGGTTTGGAGTGATTTTCCCCTGAGAAACTCCAAAAGAGTGACAAGTAATTATCGATTTGTAGAGAGTAACTAATAAGTCAAAGAATATATTGATAACTGAAAACATCACCCTAGCTTCGGGTCGGGTCTTGATTTATACAATTATACTCCATACTGGCAAACAGGTCGGGCGGGTCGGGTCTTGATTTATACAGTTATACTCCATCCTGGCAAACATGTCGGGCGGGTCGGGTCATTTCGGGTTGTGGGTTGATATTTGGTGAAACTTTTTGGGTCAATATCGGTTTCGGGTTATCCAACGAGTTTGATAAATATTGTCTCACAACCTTCGGGTTGGGTCTTTTCAGGTTTGTGTCAACAGCGGCCGGGTAACTTTTTGCCAGCTCTCTTCGTCATGAAACCAATGGTAAACAGTAGCCCATCAACTATACATTCAGATTCAATCCCATGTGTATATTTTACTTTAAAATAATCAGATTCATCCTAATATTCCTATCATAATACAGTGATTTGAAACAGATTCCCTTGTGTATCAACGCAATCAGGCCTATCAGGGCCAGAAAAGCATCGATCACTGTAGGGCAACTCTCCCCAACTTTTAGGTAAAGGTTGAAAAAGGCCACCCTATCTTTTATTTGGACAGCTGGTCTGGGTCCTATGTATATGTACTGTATATGAGTGCATATCCACAAAATATAGGACTCATATAATGATTTAGAGAGAGAGAGAGACGACATCTTAGAAATCTCGCCGCCATATACGACAGCATATCACCTTTCCCCTACATGTACTGTCTATGACGATGAGAAACTCAATTCTTACACTCCTTGTTTTATTTTACCATGTACTGACTTCTTACATAACGAGTGATAATCAACTTCAGAACCGTAAACTTCACAGGACAAGTACACTGAAGACCGATCTGACGAATAACGAGGCAGTGTTGTTTACTTGGATTTCTAAGGGAGAAGACAGCAGGAAAACAAAGCTGATTACGACAAATGTCATACAGTTCGACTTGGAAGTGAGTCATTGACTTCTTCTGTTAAGAACAGAGTATTTCAGAGGCACCAGGCTCGAGTCCTCTCAGGGCCACTCGAGGTTTTACCGGTCATTAACTTCAGGGCCCATGGGATTAATCAAGCAAAGCTTGGACAACCATGTAATCCTAAAAAAAAGAACAACAGAGTATTTCAGATTCTCATCACACTAGCTTAGTTTGGAGTCTGCAACAGCAATTGTTCCCTGTTGATCCTATGTTGCAGAAACACATGCTACTTGAAAAATGCATAAATAGCAAGAAATTGGTTACAAGAAATGAATTATTATCCTTAATCAGTAGCTTGTGGTCTGCAACACTAAGTCGCTACCACTGTGCTCCGAGTTTGTGCATCCCCTGTCATGTATTATGAATACTGACATATTTATAGATGTAATCACAGTTTCAACAGAGTGAAATAACCTATTGAACCACTCATAATTCAATGATTTTCTAAGTACACAATATGTCATACTATATGACAGCAACAAGTAATATAAGTTATATGACCCAAACAGACCAAAGTTGGGTTAATCATGCAGGATCTCTCTCATCCACGACAAGAACCTAATTCCTGTATCAAGGAACTCAGGTCGGAATAAGATGACCCGCCTTCTTCAATAGCCTTCCTTGTCATCTCTTTTAGCTTCTTTGCCCTGCTTCTAACCTCCAAAGCCTCATCACCCACCATTACTCTTTCTATGGCCACCTTTATATCTTCTCTTTTAACGCTGGTGTCTAGTGTTCTGTTCCAACTCCATTGTTTAGCTCCAACAGCAATCCCGTTCTTAAAAACCTGAGACTAGTTTTTCGTTGTAAAATTGCTCGGCAAACGCTGGCCAAGTTACCATAGGGACCCCACATGATATGCCTTCTAAAGTCGAGCTCCACCCACTGTGAGTCATAAATGCCCCTACAGCCCCATGATCCAAAATTAGAATTTGAGGAGCCCAGCCCCTTATAATTAGTCCCTTGCCTTTCATCCTTTCCTCGAACCCCTCTGGCAACCAGCCTTCATTGTCTTCCTTCTCATCCTTGCTTTGCCGTATAACCCATATGAAGTCTTGTCCGAAAGCTTCTAGACCCATCGCAATCTCATGAAGCTGCGAGGTGGAGACAATGGACAAGCTACTGAAACAAATGTAAATGACCGAATTGGTCTTCTTCGAATCAAGCCATTTTAGACATTCATTCTCGTCTATTGAAGAATCCTTTCCCCTTTGAAATTTAGCTTGATTTTCTCTGTTGCATAACGAAACAGGACCTACATGCCATACCCTAATTCCCAGAAGCTTTCTATAATGATCAATGTAATCCGATTCAAGCTCATAAACGCTATTTACAATAACCCCATCGCTTTTAGCCTCTGCCTCCATAGCGCGAATGAAAAATTCCGATCCAACATCTTGATTATCATTTCTAAAATTTTCAGGTAATTGTAGTCTTGTCAATTTTATTGCATGGGGAAGATGGGGGATGATGAACTCTTCATCATCGGCTGATATGGATTAGTGAGGCTCATAAGTTAATAAAGCTCGTGACACACAAAGTGCAAAGCAGCAAAACCCATGAAACACTAACCTTGGTATATTAAATTTAGCTGCAGCTTCAGATGCAAAGGGAAGGTACATATCGGTCACTAGGCAATTAGGCTTGTATTTCTCTAAGACTTGTTCAAGCAGTTCTTGTAGCATACACATTGCCCGCTCAAACTTTTTGGTCATCTCCATGCATGTAAATTGATCAAAATTCTCAACTCCCTCTGGAAGGCCAACCTCCATACAAGGAAATGGGATTATCTCATGGTCGATTTGAGGACCGATGTTTTTGTATCCCTCGAGGGGTTTGATAAAAGTTGGTGCATTCATAGGGGTGGTGACAATGGTGGTTTTGACTTGGTGGGCAGCAAATAACTTTGCTAGGTCCAAGATTGGGATCATATGGCCAGGAGCCATAAGTGGGAAGAAGACTACATGAAGTTCTTGAGGTTCATGACCCATTAAGGCACTAATGAAAGTCTATTCAATTAATGTTAAACACAAAGATGGCGAATGCAGAAAGATACATACATGATGCTGTGAGCTAGAGGATAAAAGATAAAGTGTCTTTGTGAACGGTGAGCAAAATTTTGGACTTGATGCATACAAGGATATACTTCTATATATGATGTGGAGGTCAATCTCATTATTTAACCCACATCACATGGTAGTATTGGCCTTGGTTGGCAGGCTGATTGTCTTACCATAAAATTTAAATAAATAAAAAAATTTTAAGTGTCTTTGGTTTTTCTAGAAAGTTAGTACTCCTGCATGATTGAGGAAAATGTTTATTTCTTCACTAAACCTAGCTAGCAGCCATCCTCGATCGGCATACTCCCTTACTCTCAATAACTCTACTTTTTTTTTTAATAGGCAAGAAAGTCAGGCTAGTAAACCCATTATATGGCCGAATGGGGTAGCCCGAAGGCCCATTTCAACAAATATCACCCTCAGTTTGAAATTTAGAGCATCAGTCTCTAACACTCAACCTAAAGATTGAAGTAAGTGCTCAACCACTTGAACTCCCACATTTTGCTCCTCTCAATAATCTATGAATATCGAAACGATTGGCTTTTTTTTTCTTGGTCCAAGCGAGGCATACAGGCCAATACTGACCTAATATACCTAGGGCCTCTGTCTTAACCACTAGATTAAGACCTCATTGATACAAAAAGACAGTTAGACTAGTACTTTACATATGGGAAATAAACATAAACTTAAAAAAAATGAACGGTTATGGGTATGATTGGCACAACTTGGGGTTTTGCTAGCTAGAAGTCGGAATATGGTAAGAAATTAGTAGAAATGGTGACAAATTAACTGTTTTGCCAGATTTTAGCTGTTTTCGAAATTGAAAGTTACAAATAGTCTGATAAACTCTAAGGCAACAAAGAGTAAAAGCCATAGCTGAAAGATGAAAGTTGTAGCTTTAGTCTAAAAGTTAGTTATTTTTGCCTAACATACCCTATATAGAGAGCTAAAGTGGTAGCAACATGGTTTCATGGGCGTCGTTAGAGATGTGATACAGAAAAGGCTGGGGTTTAACCAACATAAAAATAGTACACAAAAGTTAGTTAAAATTCACCATTGGACTGAACTAAACGGAACTTGTTCTAGATGATGGAACTGAATTGATTTTTTCAAATTATTAAGATTTTTTCCAATTTTTAAACCCTTTTTCTTTTCTTGTATACTCCTTTCATATAATAATACGTTGGTTAGACTTCCCATTTACTAATATCCTTGTTATTTTCTATTTTAATTTAACAAAAAATGTGTACCCACACTAAAACACCAACTTATGACCAATTTGTACTAGATGTCATCCTCGTGCCTAAAAACTTATATAAGACTGTCATTTTGTAATTTCGGTGAGATGATAGTCACATTTTAGTGAAACAATCGTCACTTTATAATAGGTGATATTTTTACATAGTAACCCTAATTTACTGTGAGTTAGTGTTACACAAGATTCGCTACATTTAGTATCTAACAATAGTGACCCATATGATCCTGTATACTTTTGTTCTTTTTCGTATATGAACAGATTATGTCCAGTAGATGCTAGGAAGAAGAATACATTTCCGAATGTTTGGTTTGAAACTACGGTGAGTATTGAGTAGGGATGGAACAAAAAGGATTAGGATAATTTGTATGCGGTAGGAGTTCAGACCCGTGACTGCTTTGAACGTATGTACCACTACCATCCACCATGTGATAATAAAGGGGTAACATTTTTAACGGGTGTCACTATTTAGAGTTGGCTAGTGGCTTCATGCATGACAAAACACAATTATAAGGAGTAACGTGCCCAAATGAAATTCAGTTAAAATAGATAATCTACACAGGGAAAAGAAAAGCAAAAGTTCCCAAAAGCTTCAAACTTTTTCACTGGGTCCAGTCTTTTGGACATATAACTGTCAGGCAGACATTCTTCAACGTCTTACATGAAGTCAAACTAAAAGATAGGTATTTACCATTTAGGTGGCTGATACTAGATATTACTAAAAGATAACTAAAAGATGGGTAGGAATTGAGAGATGCTTTAGTGGTTGGGACCTTGGTTGCATAGACACAAATATGGACATTGACTCCGACACGACACAGATACGAAAAAACGCCATTTAAAGGGAAAAGAAAGCCTAATAGGTGTCTTGTCCTGGTATCGGTGTCAGACACGCGACACGGTACCTAACCAAGGTGTCCATGTTTCACAGCTTGGGACTTGGGAGTATAGTCCCCCAATCTTGAAGTTGAGAGTTTGATTCCTATCTAAGCCTTTGTGCCTCCTCCAAACCAACAAAAATAAAAGTCAAACTAAAAGACAGTAAAACAGTATACCTCGAAAGCTTGCTGTTTTAAGCCTTTGGCGCCTGCAAATATGATCAACATCTATGGTGGCATGGAGATTTGTCTCTCTACCATGAATCTGGCATTCTGGCTACCTTGCAGCACTTCAATATAAGACAAAGAAATAATAAAACACATTGTATGCTTGAACTTGTGTACAGAAAGAATCTATGAAGGCAAGGTGGAAAAGTACAGAGAAAAGATTTAATAGAATTTTCTAATTAACATGGCAAACAAAGTTTATCAGACATTTAGATGCTTAGATTATGAAGAACAGGTTTTCAGTAGACATTGTATGCAATCAACCACCTTGTATTCAACTGCTAAGTGGTAACACTACAATTTGTGTTAGAAAATACTACTGTAAAGCCAAAATTAAACAAAGAAAACAAGAATGAATGTGCGCCGAATAATTTACTGTAAAATAAATTGTTGTGTCGTGGTACGAAGGCCACTGCCTTAGAAGCGATTTTGCCCGGACTAGTGCAGTCAGAACAAGGCGTCGCCCCCCAAGGTTAGCACAACGCTCCTCTATTCCGTGCACTCGGAATGGAAGAGATGGAACTCTAGAAAACAATACTGCTCAGTTGGTTTTTTGGTGGAAGAAAATCGGTTTTTTTGTATATCAAACTGATACAACATTCAGCAAATAAATAACCAAAGAAGAGGATTCTGTAACTGGTGTAATCAAGTCAGTCATTAAACCATGGAGGAAATCAAGGGATGCCATTAAAACGAAATCGTAACGTTTTGAACAACTGAAGAGTTGGATTCGTAACTGACGAATCTCATAAACCTGGATTCTCAGTTACGACCCGGCCCAAAAAGAAGGCCCCACCACACCGCGCACGTGTCCCGAACCCGAACCGAACCGACGGACGGCGGCGGCGGCGCGCGCGTGGAAGAGTCTCCTTTCCAACTCAACTAAACCATACTAAAACATTGGAGTATATAAACCAATGAACCTTTTGTAAAACTACCAATGTGGGACAAAACCTTTTACTCACAAAGAGAAACCCACTTGCAAATATCTTGAAGCTTGACATTCTTTCCAACAATTTTTATATCTTTGGCAGGCATGAAGCCGAAAGAATACATACCCATACAGCTTACTACCCCTGGAATTCAATTTCTCACTAATAGTACACCCTACTCTGTCATAGTAGAATATCACACAGGCCCCTTATCCCCTGTATTGTATACATTTCAGTAATTTTAGAATATACACAAACTACCATCTACTAGTACGAAAACAGTCATATGCATCGCCTAATATGCGACGGTTGATAAGACAACCGTTGCCCAAAGTGTGGCGGTGGCAATTTTGTAAATAAATGTTCAGAATGGGCGACGGTTCTGCTATACAACCGACTCATATATGTGAATTGTTTAAAAATAAAAACGCGAAATGGGAATGGGCGATGATTGAATAGGATGACCGTCACACATTGTATTACCATATGCAACGGTCATTAAAATGGACCGTCGTCCATTCTCCTAAAAAAAAATATAACCCTTCGCCCAACTATTTGTTGTCTAACTCACCCCTTCTTCTCCGCCTCCACTTCTTTCATTCTTTCACTATGCACTTCTCACTCTCCTTCCTCTAGAACCCCATTCTGATCTTCATTTTCTCTCAACTTTTGAGTTCTCATCTTCGGCGATTGGCATTTTTTTTTGCTGGGTTAATTGCAGATCGAATGCTTTCTCGTTCAGCCTATAGCAAATCAGTAAGCAAAATTGCAGATCAACATTTTTAGGGTTCTCAACAAATTGGGTACTTTCCGGCGAGCCTTGCTCCGAAGACCACCGCCTTCACTTTCACGGTGATTCTCTCTCCTCTTCTCCTGCCTTAATTTGTTCTGTTTTGAATTATCTGCTCATGAACCCTAATTTGAATATTATTGATTTAATTTCTGATCTAGTTTTCTCCGAAGCCTCATGCTTTTTTAGTGTTGTTGATGGTGCAATTGTGGCTCCAAGCTTCTGAAAAGTAAATTGTTATAAACACAATTGATATATGAATTTAAATTAGTTTCCAAATTGTGTTAATAACAATTTACTTTTCACTAAGAGTTAATATCTGCAAATTCATGTTACATCTTGGGATTGCACTTGGTTCATGCTCACTGGACTACAAAACCCGAATACTCCACAGCTCTACTCCAAATGTGCTTTTTTCCTTCATTTTCTTCTATAAGAAATTTGTGTATAATGATAATGGGCACAATCCATGGGAATCCAGGTAAAGGAATTGGTGGGCCAGAAGTCCAGAACTAAGTGCCTGTCCTATTTGATGTGGCACTAGTTACAACCTTATGAAAGGCCCTTTTAAAGAATCTTCCCCTGATAAATGCCTATGGAGAAGGGAATATGTGGGAGTGCCTGTATTGAGTTTACATACAGGGGGATATTGTCAGACTCTGGTGGGAGAATTTAGTTATCAATTTTCACAAATTGTGGGGACATATAATTCTAGTTTACCAAATACCTGGGCCAGGTTGGAGAAAAAAAGGTTGCTATTGAATACTGAAAGGGAAGAAAGCAATGAAATCAATTAAAGTTTTACATTGATAATAAAGTGGCCTTTTACGAGGCTCATATTAGGTCTATAGAACTTACTATTTTCCAAATGGGCTCTAACTTTTGACTTAATATTGTGCCAAATCAGATGTGGAGCTCACATGTTCAACTGACCTTATTGTGAGGATGGTGGAGTGGGAGAGTATTTTGTTGAAGCTGAATGACAATAAGAGGTATCGGCAAATTGTTGCATCTATTGCGGCCTCATGTCTGACAGCTGTTATTCCGTTGCTTGCATCTGTGAAGGAACCAACATGCTTGATTGCACTGCAAATAATTGAGGTATCACTTGTTCACTGAGTTTTAATTTTTTTCGAGGCTCATCATTACTTCTTAAAACTTATGTATCTGTGATCTTCTTACATTTATAATTTCTTCGTACTTGTATTACAATTTTACAAATGGTACAACCCTGTTGAGCGTGAAAGAGTTCTGTGTATATTTTTGAACAGTAGTACAGAATAGCCCAATCATAGGTGGATCTATGGTTTTACTCATTATATAATACTATGACTGTCTGTTCAGAACATTCGATTGTATCTGAGGTTGTTCAAAGCAAGTTGTGTGGGTGTTAATGTTCAATTGTAACCCACTAGGGTCCTGTGAGTTATTTGCGTGTATTACTAGTGCTTAGAACCTGTGCTGAACTTTGAAACTGGGAATTAGCAGATTTTGTAGTTGGAGAATCCAGTCATTATATTTGAAATATCAAGTACCAATTCATTCCTTTTCATGAACATGATAGGACGGTATTACTGCACTTGCAAAAGTGGAGGAAGCATTCAGGCACGAGAAACAAACTAAAGAAGCCATTGCCGAAGTAGTATCATTGTGTTCATTTTATGACCTTAAAGACGTTGATGCTGCTGACGAGGGCACTGATGAGAATAGATTACTTCCAGCAATGAACAAAGTATGGCCTTTTCTGGTAGCATGTGTTCGAAACAGGATTCCAGTGGTGAGTATTTGGTTATCCCTTCTCCACAGTCTATTCCCTTGTCATCTATCGGAAAATATTCATAAAGTTGCTTGAAATTCATCATTTGATGCATCTTAAAAGGTACTCCTTTGTATCAGAATAATTGTCACCCTCTAAAATAATAGCTAACTAAAGAAGAATGGAAAAGTAAAATCTAACCATCTCAGAAAAGGCGATTAGTTTTGGGATAGAGGAAGTATATTTTGGTGGTGTGATAACATAGAATCTAATAGCGATTGCTAGGATGTGAAATGGTCACAACTGTGAAACTTCCGCATTCCCCGTGGAGGGAATTCTGGGTTTTTATTTATGTTGATGGCTTTTCTTTAACTGGAAATGAATTTTCTTAAAAGTTTGGGAAAAAATCGGGGAATGGCTGACCTGCCCACTCCCCTCTTTTTGTCCGCAACTTATTTTTATTTTGTTTTGAAAACTTCATTCAGTAAAAAATTTGGACAGGAGAGAGAGAGTGTGAGAAACCATAACAAGGGCAATTTCAGATGTTCAAGTAAAAAATTTGTGATATTTAGTAGAAAAGGGTGTCGTATGAACTACGGAGTATTTAGAAGTGCTTTTTCTTTTTCTAGTGAAAAAAAAAATTGGAATACATGTATTCTATAGATATCTCCCCAATTACCATTCCAATTATCATGTTCCATCTTTTCATTATACTTAAGTCTCTGTTACTTGTAGCCTGTTCAGAGATGTCTACAGACAATAACCAAGGTGGTAAGAATATGCGGTGGAGACTTCTTCTCTAGACGTTTCCAGAATGATGGTTCCCATTTCTGGAAGCTTTTAACGACATCACCATTCGACAGAAAACCTATTACGAAGGATGAAAAAGCACCATTACTACTTCCCTACAGAAGCACTTCTCGCACATTAGAAAATCCTGTCTCCGAAACTTCTAATCTGAAAATCCAAGCAGCGGTTCTTCACATGATTGCTGATGTATCTCGGGACAAAAGGAGTGCTTCGGCTCTTGAAGTAGTACTCAAGAAGGTTGGTGGTCTTGTGGTGGGAATAGCATGTAGCGGTGTTACAGGGCTCCGGGATGCTTCCATAGATGCCCTGTCTGGACTTGCCTCAATTGACTCTGATCTCATTTGGCTTCTAGTGGCAGATGTGTATTACTCTGTGAAGGATAGAGATGTTCGGCCTGCCAACTCTCAATTTCCGGAGCTTGCACAAATTCTACCACCACCCATGTCTTCAAAAGATTACCTGTATGTACAGTATGGAGGTCAGACTTATGGTTTTGACATTAATATTTCTTCAGTGGAAGCTGTCTTCAAGAAATTGTATCCCGAAGTGCCCAATTTGCAAACGCAACATTAGCTTTGCTGCAGTACATTTGTACAGTTAACGATTCAAATCGATAGTCCATACAGTTCAGTTATCATTCTTTCTCTCTGCTTTTGCAGTCTAGAAGTATTAGAATTGACCTTATCATCTGTCATTTTGCTGCGAACTCGTTGCTAACTGCGGCCTATGTAGTTTACACTATTATCTTCTATATTTTCCATTTAGGGTGAAGGATTTGTTGCATTGTTGAAAAATATAAGAGGCTGCGCAAGTAGCTAAGTTGTGTGCCAAAACATTAGACTTCCTAGGGACAAAATCGCAATTTAAGCATTAGGAGAGAGAGAGAGGCAAGGAGAATAATTGGGCAAGGAGAAGAGAGAGGGAGTGGGGGAATGGAAGGGGGATTAGGATGTACTATGAACATGAGATTTCAATTTAAGCATTGGGACAATAATTGGACAAGAGAGTGGCGACAATAGGCAATGAATATTGGACAAAATAGTACTCTCAGTCCAAGGGAAGGGGGGTTGTTTGTTTCAGATCTTCAACAATTCTCAAATTATCAGTTAAGATAGCACCTTTTTCTGATGCCCCGAATTACTAAATTGACATTTTAAATGGAGGCTCCATTTCCACTTGACATTTTTAACTTTTCCGGCGACAAATTGGCATTTTAAATCTAAACTTTGGACACTTGAGCACAATAAGACCATCCGCGGCGAATCTTAAATGAAAAAAATCATTTCTTCTAATTTTCTCATTTTCATTCTTTTATGCCTATTTTATTTTATTTCTTTAATTCTCCAATATTCTCCTCCTTAGTCCCTACACTCTCTAACCATGTTTGTCCCAAATTCCCAATCCCAAAAAAAGCTTTTCCACCATTGTTGACATCTGGAGACCAGAAGCAAAAGATGAGACAAAGACAGAGATGAAGACGTTCAACGAAGCACCACCGATTGACAGGAAGGTTGAAGATCTTCAAGACCAAGTGTGCCCAATATCACACCATTGAGCAAGGCTTGTAGCCTAGTAGTCTATCACAAATTCCACCATTACTCTATGAAGCTTCGTCTCCAATTTCTGGTTATTTTGGTCTAGTAAACCTCAGAGCTAATTCTCCTTATTGCACTAACTGAACATGTTGCTCCTATTTTAGGTCGATTTGAATTGATTTCTCTTCACCCATTAGTTCAATTGAGCTTATTGGGGGATTTGGGGTTGAAGATCAGAATCTGGAGAGAGAGAAAGGGAAAAAAAAAAGGTGGGGAGGAGAGTCATTCTCATAGTTTGGGGATGGTGATAAATTTGGCTCAGGCAACAGGAGAGAGAAACAGAGGAGATGGGTGTCGTGGTAGGGGAATTTTTGATAAATTGAATAAAGATAATAATTGGCAAAATAATACTAAAAATAAAAGGATAAACTGAAAATTTTGAAGAAAATAAATTTCGTATTAAAGATTCCCCGCCGGTGGTCTTATTATGCTCAAGTGTCCAAAGTTTGGATTTAAAATGTCAAATTGTAGCCGGAAAAGTTTAAAATGCCAAGTTGGTATGGACCCTTTATTTAAAATGCCAATTTGGTAATTTGGTGCTTTCTGATGCCTTATTGCCTTGCTACATGAATTTAGCGGCTTTCAAATTTACTAGAGTTACTCTTATACAGGATCGAAGGTGGGAGCATTGGTCCCGAACTATACAATAAAGAGGGTAGTTGGTTCAACAAAGAGGGTAGTTGGTGAATTAGCCACATACCTGAGCACCTAGCTAGCCAGTCAATAGGAATGTTAATCAGTGTCTTGTGTTGTGGGTTTTGTCCACTCAAATTCCCATAGTAGACTGTAGCAAAGCACAACAGTTTAAAATCCACAATAATTAGAAAAGTTGCTCAAAATGACGTATAACCTAAATACTGGTAGTATTATATTCAATCTTTTCCTTTCTTTTGGACAAAATTTCTAAAATGACAAATTACTCGACTAATTTTACAAATTACATAATCCATGAAGTGCACCAAATCATCTTCCATGCTTTCTGTATGTTATTAGTAGCCTAAATAGTAAAAATATTGTTTTCATTTGTAATTGAATAGCCTGAAAAGTGAAAATGTAGGTGATATTAAGAGGGAAAAAAAAAAGTTGGAAAGACACTCATCACCTAACTTTGACATCAAAAAAACAGCAAGTTTTATGTGAGACCAACTCACAAAAAAATGGGGTCACTTTTCAAAATGTAGGAGTCACTTTTAATGAGCAGTAACCCTCGTTTCATTGAAAAGTGACTCCCGTCTCACCAAAAGTTACAAAAAACCGTCTTATAGAGGTTTTTGTGGCCAAAAAAAAATAAAAATAAAAAAAAAAAACAACTTTGAATTAAAAGCATACATCTAACTGACAGGTTGACTCTCTGTAGGCTAAAAGTAGTACAGAAAAACCCATCACAAACTCAATTCTTCCTTTTTTTTTGCTCACTCAAATGCTTTTCTCCTCTAAATTCCCCAAATCAAGGCACCTAGTAAGGAGGCCAAATAATGAAGGCATTATTGTCCTTATTCTCTCCCCTCCTTCTTTGGAGAGCATCTTCACAAACTACCATTGATAACTTCCTCCAATGCCTCAAAAACCACACTAACCAACCTGATGATGTTGCCCACATAACCTCTGTGAGTACAAATTCTGCTGCTTATGCCTCAGTTTTAAACGCTCGTATCCAAAACCTCAGGTTCGCTTCCCCGAAAACTCGAAAACCTGAGTTTTTAATCATCCCATTGAGAAAATCCCATGTTTCTGCTGCTGTCATATGCACAAAAAACACTGGTTTCAGGCTCAATATCAGAAGTGGTGGACATGATTATGAAGGTTTGTCTTATGTCTCTGATGTCCCTTTTGTGATATTGGTTATGGTTAATCTAAGTGCAATTCATGTGGATGTTGGTAAACAAACTGCCTATGTTGAGACAGGGGCTACACTTGGGGAGCTTTATTATAGAATTTGGGAAAAAAGCAATGTTCATGGTTTTCCTGCTGGGGTTTGTCCAACTGTTGGGATTGGAGGTCATATTAGTGGGGGTGGGTATGGGAACATGATGAGAAAATATGGGTTATCTGTTGATCATGTTGTTGATGCTGAGATAGTAGATGTTAATGGTAGGATACTTAACATGAAATCTATGGGGGAGGATCTGTTTTGGGCTATTAGAGGTGGGGTGGTGCGAGTTTCGGTGTTGTCCTGTCTTATACACTTAATCTAGTTCAAGTACGTGAGAAAGTTACTGTCTTTCAGGTTATGAGGTTTGTGGAAGATAATCTTACTGATTTTGTTTATAAATGGCAACATGTAATGCAAGATATTGATGATGATTTGTTTATTAGGCTCCTTTTACAGCCTGTAACAAGGCTTAAGAGTGATGGGAAGAAGGTGATTCGAGTTACTTTTATGTCGCTGTTTCTAGGTGGTGCAGACAGGCTGATTTCAGTGATGAATGTAGGATTTCTTGAACTGGGTTTGCAGAGAAGTGATTGTTTAGAAATGAATTGGGGAGACTCAGTGTTGTTTGGTCTAATTATGACAATGGGACATCAATGGATGTCTTACTAAATCGAACTTATACAGCAAATTATCTGAAAAGGAAGTCGGATTATGTGACTGAGCTAATTCCAAAAGAGGGATTGCAGCTCCTATGTAAGAAGTTAGTCGAGCTCGGAAAACCTGGATTAGTCTTCAACTCATATGGTGGGAAAATGAGGGACATTTCAGAGTCTGAGACGCCGTTTCCACATAGAAATGGGAACTTGTACAAGATTCAATATTCCACTACTTGGAAAGAGGCAGGAGATGAAGCAGAGAGTAGGAACTTAGAATTGATTAGGGAGCTGTATGACTTCATGACTCCATATGTGTCCAAGTCCCCTAGGAGAGCATACCTCAACTATAGGGATCTTGACATTGGTGTGTATCATAACTTCACCAATGAAGAAGGCAAAGTTTTTGGTCAGAAATATTTCAAAGGAAATTTTGACAGATTAGTAAAAGTAAAGTCTCAAGTTGATGCTGATAATTTCTTCAGAAATGAGCAAAGCATCCCAACTCTCAAGTCTTCAGGAGATAAACAAACCATGTTGTACATTGTTTACTTTCTCAACGTTTTTGTCACATGGTTGGCTTGTGGTTGATGGTTCATTGAGGTTTTGGGGTAATTTTTTTTCTGTAGTACAATTGAATAGTAGCAAGCAAGTGTTTCTTGATTGAGATTCTTGTTTGACAAGTATACAAGTATTTCATATATATGACATTACTCAAGTTTGTTCCTACATTCATCAACTATTTGAAAAGTGTTGTAATTCCCACATGTTAAATAGGTGAATGGCTCACAATAAGCCAATGATAGATTTTTACTATGCTTGTATAGTAAATCCCCTATTTACATACGTCATACCTATAAATAGGCCATTTTGTAATGAGGAAATGCAATAGAGAAAGCAAGTAAAATCAGTAAGCTTTCACTCCTTCCTTGGGTCTCCATCTTTTCTGAGCTATTTTTTTAACAAAAAGTTTATTTTCATTATTCTATAGATAGAAGTAGGGACACCACAAGATACATAGGGCATGTTTTTCTAGACTGGATTTCAGTATTTTCCAGTTTTCTCCAGTTTTTTCCAGTTTGTTCCAGTTTTTTCCAGTTTCCAGTTTAAAATTCCAGTTTTTTCCAGTTTTCTCCAGTTTTTTTTTTTCAGATTCTTCCAGTTTTCTCCAGTTTGTTCCAGTTTAATTATTTGACATAATAAATATCGTAATTAAGTATTTTTTATCTAAATATTAATAATAAATATATATTGCATATATATTAAATTACTTTTGAAAATGCCTATTTTTTTTTATTATCTTCTCTATCCGTCCCAAATTAATGTACCCGTTTGAGAATAATAATAAAATAATAATAATAATAATAAATAAATAAATAAAATAGTAACAAAAATAAAAATAATAATAATAAATAGTAATAATAATAATAATAATAATAATAATAATAATAATAATAATAATAATAATAATAATAATAATTGTAATAGTAATAAAAATAAATAATAAATAATAATAATAATAATATTATTATTATTATTATTATTATTTATTAATATTAGTATTATTAATAATATTATTATTAATATTGTTCATAATATATTTTTATTATTGTTATTATTATCATCATTATTATTATTATTATTATTTATTATTTTATTATTATTATTTATTATTTTATTATATTATTATTATTATTATTATTATTATTATTATTATTATTATTATTATTATTATTATTATTATCATCATCTTAAAACTCTATTCTAAATGATAAAAAAAAAAATTCATAAGTTCAAAAGTTTCAGTAAGTTCCAGTAAGTTCCAGTTTTCTCCAGTTTGTTCCAGTTTTTTCCAGTAAGTTCCAGTTTCCAGTTAAAAGTTCCAGTTTTCTCCAGTTTGTTCCAGTTTTCTCCAATATGTTCCAGTTTTCAGTATCCAGTTTTCAGTCTAAAAAAAACATGCCCATAGTGCAGAATACATGTTTAGAAAACTTGAGAATTTGTCAAAGTTTGTAGTAGTCAGAGGCATATGCTGTCCATAAGTTGCTACATACTTTGAGATACAAGCACTGATAAAGAGTTAAAAATAACAATAAGTAGAATGGGGAGGGTACCTCTGAAGCAGCCATCACCTGCTAATCAAATAGGGATAGTGTAGTAGAGATATCTGTAAATAGAGAGAGTGACAGTGATACACAAGGTTCAACCAGTAAGCATGCCATCTTATGTTAGACTTAAATTTCCCATCAAACACTAAACACCCAAACTTGGACATAGGAAATAATGCCTCAATTCAGAATCCAATGAAAAACTACTAGTGTTTGGCCTAGCTTTTCTAGGTGCTTTTGGCCTCAAAAAGCACAAGTCAGGCCAAATACCCAAAATTTTAAAAATCAAAAAATATTTTTGAAAAGTCGCTTCTACCAAAAATGAACCCCAAAAGAAGAAGTGCCAAAATGATGCTTTTGCTTCTGCTTTTGGAAAAACGCGCGCGTCACTTAAGTGAACAATTCCAAAAATTCCCGTTATGTCCCTATAAAAGCAGTTCTTTCTTTTTCTCTCCTAGGGTCACGGTGCATATTTGTAATTTGTATCGCATAAAACACTTTCTCTCTCCTCTCACCCCCCTCTCTTTCTGTGCAAATCCAATTAGGGTTCATAAAATCTGTTTGTTCTCCTTCAAATTCGTTGGGTAGATGAATGCGCCGAAGCCTTGTCGTCCATCTCGATACCTAAACATTGAGGTGAGTTTTGATTTGATTTCCCAATTTATAGAGTTCATAATTGCGGTTTTTAGGGTTTACAATTTCTGTAATTTTGCTAATGAAACTCTAAATTAGAACTACAATCAAGATTCTAAGCTTCTACCATCTAATGAATCGAAGATCTATTATTAATCAGTAACTATTCTTGAAGAGAATTCAGAAATCCAGTGGGTGAATATGGGGTTCATTCACAAAGAACTGATGATTAATGGTGAAAATTACAGATTAGGGATTATATAGACTGGAATAGCAACTATTTTGAGTGGGGTATGTTTCTTCTGCTCAATGATTTTTTGCTTGTGTTTCTTTTTCCTTTAGTATATTTCTCATTTTTGTGTTGTTTTTTATTCATATGAGCTACAATGAAATTGAAATTTTGCTGGAAGGATTTTGTTGTATTGATAGTATATTGTCTGCTTCAATGTTTTTGGCTTGGGATGTGTATTTTTGGCAGTATGTATTGAAACAGTTAGGAAATTTGAACATAGGTGGTTGATGTTCATAAGAGAGTCTAAACATAGTTGTAGTGGACTGTTCGTACATATAAAACTTGGTTTTCTCTATTTCCGAAGCAGAAGGGTGTCAAAAGAGTAATGCTAGAACTTGTGTTTATTGAAAATTTGGGTTATGAATTGCAAGTGTCTGCTAATTAAGATTTAGGGGCCAAGTAGTTGGTTTCTGTGTAATGGTGATATGGAAGTATTGTTTCATGTTTCCCCAATGTTCATGTATGAAATGTAACTTTGGTGCATCATATAACAACGATGTTAGAGAAACCTTGAAGAAAAAAATAATGATTGAAGCCATGTATAGGTTCAATCTGGAAACATGAAACTGTCATGGATGATACTCTGAATAATATGAAATTTTTTAAAAGAAGAGATTTGGTGCACTCAAAGACCATGGAAGTCAGGACCCCAGTACTTATTTCTTTTGTTGTATTAGTTTCCTCTCAAATATAGTTGTACTTGTAGGAGAATTGCAGTGCTCAGCTTAGCTTGACATCATGCATTTTGTTTGTGAGATGAGTGGAGTAGAGAAAGGTTGATCTTGTCAAATTTGCCTTCTTTTTCCCCATTTCATTGGCATATGTATGAGGCATTTTTCAGCAGTGTTCTATCTTCTATCTGTACAATCATAGGCATGCAATACTGCTGAGTAACATTATCTACGTCTTCTATTGGGACTTGGACTTCGTTCTGAAAATGGAGTTATCTAGTTATTTACTTTTCTAACGGAGCGGGTAGGTTCATGTTTCAATGGCCTTGTATGAAATTTTCAAATTTTGTTCTCTTCCAGACTTCCACCCTTTGAGTATGACACAAGCCTTTGGATTGCCACCTCCAGCTTGGTATATTATCTTCATGTAAAGAGCAGCTATTGATTGATATTACACTTTTGTGCAGGTTTTCAAATCCTCACATTGTTCCTGTTAAACTTGTGGGAATAGCTTGTGTTGGGGTTTCCATTTTGTGAATCTCAGAGGCGTGATGAACTGTTGACAACTTCATTGAATTGGCACTTAAAATCGGAATATTCTCATCAAATCCGCTGTCGAACTATGAGTTTTTGGTTGAAAAGTTTGGGTGTATGAGAATTGGTTGAAGAAAATTTGTATTGATCTTTTTTTGGGTGTATGAGATTTTGGTGAGAAGTTGTATTTATTTTTGTGATAAAAATAAGGTTTTTGTGATAAATACTTTCGAAAATTACAAAAGTTAGGCCAAACAACTAAAAATAACAAAAGCACTTCTATTATAATTTTTACCAAACACCTTGTAACTTCTCCAAAAGCAGCTTATGTTAAAAGTGCTTTTGATTCACAAAAGCAGTTTTGGAAAAGACAGGCCAACCGGCCACTTAAATCTACACATTAGTTCCTTAAGAAGGCGTCATTTCGCATTATAATTTTGACATGTGATTTTCATTCAGATTTATGAAATGCTAGCTTGCCATTATAGTAATGGTTTCAGACTGAAGGTGGATACATTTTCCATGCCAAGTCAGAAGAATCCTCGGTTTATTTATTATAGGAGGGTTGAGAAGAAATACATGATTCCAAATCCAGGTAATGAAAAGATAACTAGAGTTGAAATGAGTAGGAAGGTTGTACATTTCGACATAGATAAGATATTTTACTTGCTTATGTTCCCAAATATGATGCACTGACATTTAGCGTGGGTATCGTGTCCCGTGTCGAACACTGAAAATAACACGACACTCTAAAAAACGCATGCGAAACGTTTAAAAATTGAACACACTTCGATATTGGAGAAACTGGAAAGGGACGGGGCTAAGGACACTACATGACACGGCAGGACACTTCAACAACACTCTCTTCTTCCTTACTCTGTTAAAAAAAAATCAATATTTAAACCTTAATAAATTACTGCAGCAGTAAAAAAAACTAAAAAAAAATCAACTACAGTACGTACATTTCTCTAACTTCTCAATTCTCATTTTTACGTGCTAATTGACTTCTTCTCTCAACCGCAACGACAAGTGCACTGTTTCTCTAGCAAGTTTGCAATTTTCGACTCTCTCTCCTGTAACTCTCCTCTCTCTATTCCTTTCTCTCTATGTCACTCCTTCGCTTACTAGTGACAGCTTGTGTGTGTATGCATGGCCGTTTCTAAGGGTAGGTCCAAGGGGCGACTGTCCATGGCTCAACGCATAAAGAGCCCCAAAAATAAAACAAAATGTTAATATATATTAAAAGCTGCATTTAAGAAATATGAAGATTTTCCCTAAAGAAAAAAAAAAGATACATGAAGATTACTTCGGCGCGCGATGGTTTAGGTGTAGCACTGCTCATTTATGCTCCTACCAAGGTTCGAATCTAAAGGACCCTTAGTTTTTTCTTTTTATTATTATTGTTTTTTAATTTCTTGTTCCTAGCTTGTTTGTAGTCTCAAATAAAAAAAATATTGTTATGAAAAAAACAAAAATTAAAAATAAAGAAGAGGAGAGCAGTAGGGATATGATTATGTATGTAACTATCAAGTATGTTATACTTATCCATATAAATGTTTAGAATTATCGAAAATGTAAAATAAGGAAAAATAGAAAGGGTAAGGAAATATAAGAAATTTTGTGAAACTTACCAAAAGCGGAATCTTTTGGTTGAATAACTTGTATAATTGTTATTACTTTTGTTTGTAAGAATGTTGAAAAATTATGTTCAAAAGAAGGTTTTTTAATCTAGTAATTAAAAAGAGGTATTTTAATAACAATATTTTCTAATTTCAAGGTTTTCTATATTATGCCTCTTTGATTATTTTTTTTTTATAAATATACCTCTTTGATTTCGATATAAACCAATGAGTATCTTTACAGGCGAGACGAATAGGGCATAAAAGAGATGGATCAAATGTCTACACCGAAAATTTTCTTTTCGTGTGAAAATAGCTTTTTAGGAGGAGGATTGTTTATGATATCTACTATAACTTTTGTTTTAAAATGATTTTATGGACATATTATATAATCCACCACTATAGGAATTCCTTTCCTTTCCTGACTTGTTTTTTGTTTTTATTTTTTTGGTAAACAACTTTAGTTTTTTAATAAATAGCAAAGAAATTTTCCACTTTAAGGGATTTGAGACTTTAAATCATGTTTTAGCTGATAAGAATGGGGTGCATCACCGCGCTACCTATCCTAAATTCAAGTAAAAGTTATTGATATCTTACGGCCCTCATTTTTAGTTCGCCCTAGGGTCTCTAAAATGTTAGTGTGTGTGTGTGGTGGTCGGGGAATTGGTTGTGGCAGTGTAGACAATTTAATCTTGAAGAGAATGGAACTTACAAAAGAGTAAAGGCCCACTTGATAAAAATTTCAAACAAGAGAATCGGGTATGTAAGAAAGTGTCTACAGAATATTTAATTGCAATGCAAAGATTAGAGGAAGAGTATGATAGACATAAAGCTCAATTAACTTCTAAAAAAGTTTCTCTACCTCCTCTTTCTCATGGTTGTACTAAATAAAGTGGTCCTGATTGTCATCCTCAACCTTTTGATTATGAACCTTTTGCTGCAAAGAGAAGAAAGTCATAGGACATAGCAAGTTTTTATGATTTGGCGGCTAGGGATAATTTGGATTCGATAATTGGTAGAATATTTTTCACTTGTGATTTACAATTCAATCTTGCTAGAAACCCCAATTATATGTGTTCATATACATATGCAGCCAACTCACAACTTTCTGGTTATAAGCCACCTGGGTAAAATGAATTAAGAACCACTATTCTTCAACGAGAGAAATACCATGTTGACAAATTGTTAGAACCTATTAAATCTATTTGGTTTGAGAAGGGGTAAGTATTGTGATGGATGGATGGAGTGATCCACAAATAAGGCATTTGATAAACTTTATGGTTGTTGTTGGATCTGGTGCTATGTTTATTAATGCTGTGAATTGTCAAGTTGAGGCTAAAGTTAAAATTTTCATTGCCAATTTGTTAAAAGATGTAACTGATCATCGAGGTGGACCATCAAAATAAATGTTGTCCAAATTGTGAAAGATAATGTCGCAAATTGCCAAGGTGCTGGGAAATTAATTGAGGGCATGTATCCACACAATTATTGGACACCATGTGTGATCCATACTCTTAACCTTACTTTGAAGAATATTTGTGCAACCAATGCAAGAATGTAGAGGCTAATCAAGAGAAGTATGGTAAGTGTCACTCGATAACAATGGTTCATTATGATTCTGTGCAAAAATTTTTTTTAATATGAATCACTCCATGAGATTGTCCATGTACAATCGATTCACTTCTTTAATGCTTCTTTCTATGTACAAAAGGCAACACCCTTCTTCATTGTCTAGCTCATTCCTTGAACCCGAGTTATCTTTTCAAGACTTCTTTTAGTTTCTTTTTATTGCCACAATAGCTTTTAAAAACTAAAATTTTAAATATGTACTTAAAGGTTTTATAGTGATAGATGGCTCCATGGGGATCCAACTAGAGTAGCTCCTCATAGGGATCTAGAACTCTCTTCGGAAAGGACTAAATGATTTCGCCGATTTTTTCCAAATAAGGAGGACTATGATAAATATTTGGATGATTTTGGCCTATTCTCCCTCAAAGGCTGGGCTATTTGAATATATTGAGTCCATTACTATGATGTAAACATCAAATCCTAAAAGTTGGTGGACTAACTTTGGTCACACTCACCATTAATTCAAGGCTTGAAGCTCTTGAACTTCTTGAAAAACCCAATTTTTCTTCTTGTGTTGAAAGAAATTGGACTACTTATTTCTTTATTCATTCATTGAAGAGAATTGAAATAGACTAACTTCAAGGAGTATCGAGGATCTAGTTATTGTCCACATCAACATCCGACTCTTATTAAGTAATAGCTCATCATATCATGAGGAGAATGATATATTTTGAGATGTTGGTGGAGATAAATTTGAAACTTTGGAAGATACGGGAATTCTAGAGGTTGTCAACCTCTCCCTTGATGACCCAGATTCGGAAGGAGTGTTTTTTTCGAAAATTAGTGACGTTGATACCAAAACTAGAAACCATGATGGTGTGATTGATGTTAATTCTTAGTTTCTCTATGTCTATTTTTTGTTATATCACTTATCATACGGTTTGTATGGCATTTTAATTATATTCCTATAATTTTTGCGGTTTGTAAGACATTTTAATGATTGTTTAAGTCTTATTTTGTTCATTTCAATGGGATATGACGTTAGAATTTGGAACTTTCATTTTATTTTCTTTTAGTATTTTTCAATTTTTTTAATATATTATTTTTCAACGATGTACCATGTCCTATTATTTTGGGAATTGTCGCTTCGTGGTGTCCGTGCCCGCGTCGTGTCCGTATCTGTGTCGTTATTCACACCGGTGTCTGTGCACTTCCCAATTCCCTTCGTAGAGGAAGGAAAGGAAACTAACACTTTTCTCTTTATTCGGGGGCTTGCATAGTTTTAACCCTTTCAATATTTACTGAGTTTCTTTATTTCCCAAGCATCCAGTGTTTTTACCTCTCAAGCATCTTCTGGATCTTGATTTCAATTATAGTTGATTTCAGAGTGTGTTTGTCGGTTGAATTTTGACTACTTGAGTTCGTGCTAATTGACTTTGTCTAATATCCCTTAGTGTACTTGGTAGGACACTTTGTAATCAGACACAGATGAGTCATCATCTTAAGATCGCAATTAGAGGTGGCCACAGGCCGGTCCATTCCGTTCGTGGGTCGGGCTTCGCCGTAACTCGGCACTGACATGCATGGATGAGCATCAGTCAGTGCCGGGCCGTCAACCAGGGCTTGACAGAGCCTTAACCAACTTTGGCCCGTGGAAATGTATTTTGGGGAAGAGGAAGGAGAGATAATGGGGATTGTGAAGTTGCTGCCTTGTTGGGGATTTGGGGATGTATTTTGAGGAGAAGGAAGGAGAGATAATGGATTTTGGGGAGGAGGAAGGAGGAAGTTGTATACGCCTTTTTTTTGTGTTAAGACAGAGCCCGCACTGGGTGTTTATTTTCTTTTTTTCTTTTTTGGTGTTTATTTTGTGATTAACTGGTAAATAAAACAAAAACAACACCAAGATAAGATTCGGAGAGGTTCATCCGCAGCCTGGCTCTTAATTTATTTAGGGAAAATTTTAAAATGTTGGGCGGAGGATGCCCTCAATTCATGGTAATATCATTCACTGGCCATGCATTAGCCTTTGACAAAAAAAATAGAAGGTCAATTCATTGGCTTTTGTGGTGCCTCTATAAAAGTTAGAGTTACCTACCCCTAAATGACATTGTTTGTTGCATAATAGTTTTACTTATTATGATTAGTCATACTTTAAACTTTGATCCATATTTGACCGAGTGGTTAGCAAACGATTATTAACCTTTTATTAACAAACTTCCGAATACTTTGATATAAAGTTCTTCTAACGATGATTATCTGTGTAGACAATGGATCGAAATGAACAAAATACATCAAAAAGTTATTGAAACAAAATATGGGTGGCCCATGTCTCATGTCTCAGTGCCCAACGAGCGCTATGTCCCATTTCCCAGCGCCCATCTGTGTTTTAAAAAGCACGCCTGAGGCGAGAGGCGAGGTGAGATGAGGCGCAAGGCCATCACATCAGTTAGGTGAGGCGATGCGAAGTCACGATGTGAGCCTGAGGCGTCGCCTCAGACTAAGGCGCAAGGCGTGCGCCTCAGTCGCATCATGGACAATTAACTTAAAATGGTACACGTGGCTTTTTTCTTTTTTTTTTTTTTTTTTTTTTTTTTTTTTTTTTTTTTTTTTTTTTTTTTTTTTACTGAGAGACTAGTCTTAACAGACGCTTCTCTTCTCTTCTAAAGAAAAACACGATGATCTTCTTCTCTTCTTTTTATTTCCCCCCAAAATTGAAAACCCTAGTTTCTCTCAAAGTGAAACCTAGCCACCAGAGCTACTCGCCGGAGTTTCCTTCAACAAGTATGTCTTCTCTCTCTCTTCGATCTCCTCTTTCTCTCTCTCTTTGATCTTCTTCTCTCTCTCTCTCTCTCTATCTTCGATTTCGTCTCTCTCTCTCTCTTCGATTTCTTCTTCTGTCTTCCCTCTTCTCTGTTTTTTTTTATTTGCATATTTTCGTGCTTCTTCCCTCTTCTTCTCAGTTTTAGCACTTAAACATAGTATTTGAGTGTTTTGTTTATGAAAAATGATTTAAAACCAATTTAGAAGTGTTTTTGTGAAAAAAGTGCGCCTCGCGTCTGATATGTGTGGGCCTTCGCCTCTCGCATCGCGCCTCGGGTTTATGGACCCTATCGCCTCGGAGCGCCTCCCGCTTTTTTAAACACAGGCGCCCATGTCCCATGTCCCATAGGTGAAATCGGAGTCTGGAGACCCGGATGACCGTCCTGAGGGACCGGAGGTCTTCTAAGCTGGTGATACACCACCCCAAGAAGTTCGGGCAAAAACGAAATCGGGCCCCGGAAGCCGAAAATCAAAGGCTAATACATGGCTTTTGGGCTTCCGGGAGGCCTCAGAAAGAATGTGCATATTTTCGCACTACATTGCACAGAACACCTTAGAGAACATAAGAGGCACTCGTGGTCCGTTATTGGGTCCCTGATAGGCTTGTAAGAGCGTTTTTAGGTTACACAAATGTAAAGGCTGGAACGACGAAGGCATAAGTGATATAGAAGTTCGGGGATCCGGATGACCATCCTAAAGGGACCGAAAGTTCTCTGGGGCCATGATAAACCCCACGAAGAAGTTTGGGCAAAATTGATACCCGTGCCCCCATAAGCCGAAAATGAAGGCTCCGAAACACGCCTAGGGAACCTAGAAGGCTCTCGGCTTCGCTTATCAGATCCCTGATATGCTTGGAAATGCGTTTTACGTGACACTAATGTAAGAGCTGTAACACCAAAGGCATGGGTGATTTCGAAGTTCGGGGATCCCGATGTCCCTCCCGGGGCACCGGGGTCCTCTAAGGACATGATAGACCTCCTGGAGAAGTTTGGGAAAAAATGACACCCAGGACCCAGGAAGCCGAAAACGAAAGCAAGAATTCATGTTTTTTGGGCTTCCGGAAGGCCGCGGAACGAAGGTGGATATTTTCGAACCACATCGCACAGAACACCCCTAAGGTACATGGGAGGCCCTCGGTGTCGCTTATCTAGTCCCTGATAGGCTTGGAAGGGTGTTTTACGGAACACTGGTGTAAGATCTAGAACACATAAGGCATGGGAGATATAGAAGTTCAGGGAACAGAATATCCCTTCTGGGGCACGAAGGGTAATCTAGGGTCATGATAGACGCCCCTGAGAAGTTTGGGCAAAAATGACACCTGGCCCCGGGAAGCTGAAAACGAAGGCTGAAACCCACTTTTTTGGTCTTCCGAGAGACACCGGACAAAGGTGGATATTTTCACACCAATTCGCATGGAGCACTCCTAGGGGACATGGGAGGCCCTTGGAGTCACTTATCCGGTACCTGATAGACTTCGAATGGCGTTTTGCGGGACATTGATGTTAGTGCCGAAACACCTACGACATGGGGATATCAAAGTTCGGGGATCTGAATGTCTTTCCCGGGGCACCGAGACTCCTTTAGGGTCAAGAATCAAGATAGAGCCCCCGGAGAAACTTGGGAAAAAATGACACCCAAGGCCCGGGAAGCCGAAAACGAAGGCTAAATCCACGTTTTTTGGGCTTTCAGGTGGCCGCAGATTAAAGGTGCATATTTTCGTACCACATCGCACGGAACACCCCTAGGGAACATGGGAGGCCCCCGGGGTCGCTTGTGCAATCCCTGATTGGAAGGGCGTTTTACAAGACACTGGTGTAAGAGCCAAAACACCAAAAGGCATGGGTGATATCAAAATTTGGGGAACCGAATGTCCGTCCCGGGGAACCAAGGGTAATCTAGGGTCATGATAGACCCCCCGGATAAGTTTGAGCAAAAATAACACCTAGGCCTCGGGAAGCCAAAAACGAAGGCTATAATCCACGTTTTTTGGGCTTCTGGGGACCCCGGAATGAAGGTGGATATTTTCACACCACATTGCATGGAACACCCCAAGGTGACGTGGAAAATCCTTGGGGTCGCTTTTTCAATCGCTGATAGGCTTGGAAGGGCATTTTACGGAACACTGGTGTAAGATCTAGAACAGATAAGGCATGGGAGATAACAAAGTTCAGGGATCCTGATGTCCCTCTTGGGGCACTGAGGATCCTCTAGGGTCATGATAGACCCCCCGTGGAAGTTTGGGTAAATATGACACCCGAGGTCCGCGAAGCCGAAAACGAAAGTTATAATTAATGCTTTTTGGGTTTCCGGAAGGCCGCGAAACAAATGTGGATCTTTTACAACCACATCGCATGGAATACCCCAAGGGGACATGGGAGGCCCTCAGTGTCACTTATCCAGTCCATGATAGGCTTGGAAGGACGTTTTACGGAACACTTGTGTAAGAGCCAAAACACCAAAGGCATGGGTGATATAGAAGTTCTGGGAACCGAATGTCCCTCCCGGGGCACCAAGGGTAATCTAGGGTCATGATAGACGCCCCAGAGAAGTTTGGGCAAAAATGACACCTGGGCCCGTGAAGCTGAAAGCGAAGGCTATAACCCACATTTTTTGGGCTTCCGAGAGACACCGGAACGAAGGTGGATATTTTCACACCAATTTGCACGGAGCACCCCTAGGGGACATGGGATCCCCTTGGAGTCGCTTATCCGGTACCTGATAGTCTCGGAATGGCGTTTTACTGTACATTGGTGTAAGAGCCGAAACATCTAAGGCATGGGGATATCAAAGTTCGGGGATTTGAATGTCATTCCCGGGGCACCGAGACACCTCTAGGGTCAGGAATCAGGATAGAGCCCTCGGAGAAGCTTGGGCGAAAATGACATCCGGGAAGCTGAAAACGAAGGCTACAATCCACGTTTTTTGGACTTCCGGGTGGCGGCAGATTAAAGGTGCATATTTTTGCACTACGTCGCACGGAACACTCCTAGGGGACATGAGAGGCCCTCGGGGTTGCTTATGCAATCCTTGATAGGCTTGGAAGGGCGTTTTACGGGACACTGTGTGTAAGAGCCAAAACATCAAAGACATGGGTGATAGCAAAGTACGGTGAAACAAATGCCCGTCCCGGGGCACCAAGGGTAATCTAGGGCCATGATAGACTCCTGGGATAAGTTTGGGCAAAGATGACACCTAGGCCCCGGGAAGCCAAAAACGAAGGCTATAATCCACGTTTTTTGACTTCAGGGGACCCCATAACGAAGGTGGATATTTTCACAACACATCACACGATACACCCCTAGGTGACGTGGGAAACCCTCGGGGTCTCTTTTTCGGTCCTTGATAGGCTTGGAAGGGCATCGTACAGAACAGTGGTGTAAGAGCTGGAGCACATAAGGCATGGTAGATAACAAAGTTCGGGGATCCTGATGTCTCTCCTGGGGCACCGAGGATCCTCTAGGGTCATGATAGACTCCCCAAGAAGCTTGGGTAAAAATGACACCCGGGCCAGGAAGCCGAAAACGAAGGCTATAATCCACGGTTTTTGGCTTTTGGGAGGCCCTGGAAAGAAGGTGGATATTTTCACCCCACAATCGCACGGAACAGCCCTCGAGGACATCAGAGGCCCTCAGGGTCGCTCATCCAGTCCCTGATAAGCTTGGAAAGGCGTTTTACGAGACATTGGTGTAAGAGCCGGAACAACTAAAGCATGGGGCATATCAAAGTTCGGGGATCCGGATATCTCTCCCGAGGCACCGAGGGTCCTCTAGGTTTATGATAGACCTCCCGGTGAAGATTTGCAAAAATGACACCCGGGGCCTAGAAAGCTGAACACGAAGGCTATAGTGCACGTTTTTTGGGCTTTTAGGAGGCCCTAGAGGCCCCGAGACGAAGGTGAATATTTTCGCACCACATCGCACGGAACACTCCTAGAGGACATGGGAGGTCCTCGGGGTCACTTTTCGGGTCTTAGATAGGCTCGAAAAGGCGTTTTACGAGACACTGGTGTAAGAGCTAGAACACCAAAGGCATGGGTGATATCGAAGTTCGGGGATCCGGATGTCTCTCCCAGTGCACCGAGGGTACTCTTGGGTCATGATAGACCCTGAAGCCGAAAACGAAGGCTATAATTCACGCTTTTTGGACTTTTAGGAGGGCCCGGAACGGAGGTAGAAGTTTTCACACTACATCGCACGGAACACACCCCTTGGTGACATGGGAGGCCCTAGGGGTCGCTTATCCGGCCCCTGATAGACTTGAAAGGTCATTTTACAAGACACTAGTGTAAAAATCGAAACACTAGTTTATGACACTTACGATCATGTGACGAATGGAAGTCATAATGTCATGATTATACTTTTTCTTAAGCTTCCTACACTTGGTAAATTAACCTCCTAGAGGATAAAGCTCAAACTTCCTTTAAGACTCCCAAAAAGTATAGTAGTACAGGATGGGGTTTCCCAGTTTGGCCTTGAATTTCAATAAGGATTTAAAGATGGCAATCTCATCAACCTCAATCCACAACTAATGTTTAGGCAGATTTGTGCTACTCAAGATACAACCTTGGTATCACCACGGGGGCGCTTCAAGTTCTTCCCCGTGGCTTTGATTTTAAGAGTTTATTATCGTTCTGACTCTTTCGCCTCAGATATTGACTCCATTGACTCTTCGGCCTCGTCTTCCATCTTCTAGGCCCTAGTCTCACACATGACATCGTCATCGTGTTTTTTCTTAGGTTTACCAATTACCCCAAATTTTAGCTCCAATTTTAAGAGCCTGCCTGGATTGATAGTAATAGCCCGAAATGACTAACCCAGTAACTTTTACTGGACCAAAGTCATGCCTGGAACGGGGGGAAAACTTTAGGCCCGGAATGCATTACCCCCCAAACGGGGGTAGAGATTACCCACCTCCCCCCGGGTAATAGTTACCCGGGTAATAGAATAAGGCCCATTCTCTTATTCACGCGTTTCATTTTACGTTCTGTTCCCCTTCTCTCTCATCTTCACGCTCTCACCATGGAAAAAAAATCTCTCTCTCTCCTTCCATGGAAACCCTAGATTTTGAACCTCGACGTCCATTGAAGCTTTGATGAGCGAGTAATTGACGGATTATTTCTCCTGTTTTCCTCGCTCCTGGTAAGCTCCATCTCATCTTCTTTTTTTGGTTATTTTACAATAATTTCAGCCTAAATTTTCCCCAAAATTTTGCTACATTTATCTTGGAAAAGCAAAAAAAATCGCAAGAATCGCATCTTCATCCTACCATCTCCTGGTATTCTGGGTAAGTTCCATCTCATCTTGTTTCTCCAGTTTTTTTTTTTTTTTTTTTTTTTTTTTTTTTTTTTTTTTTTTTTTCGTTTTGATTGATATTGATTGTTGGTTTTTAGTTGTTTGTTTTTAATTGATGAGCAAAAAAACTGTTTTTTTTAATTGTTGGGTAATTATGTGTATATGAGATGCGACAGTAGTAACTTTAATTTGCTAGTGGATATGCACACCAACTGTTTGTGATAATGTCCATGAAGGAATTAATACTCTTACTAAACCTGCTGTTCATGGGTTCATGACTCTGAAAATTAGAGAAAGAGAGAAACAAAAAGCTGAGACTGTTTCTAAAATTCTTCAGTACATACAGACCTAGCTAGCTTGACAAATATATATGAGTGGATCATCTGATTTGATGTGAAGATTTGGTATTTGGAGGTCTCAATTAATTGAAGTGTATCACACTATAATTTGAAGACATGTGAAAGCTAGCTAGTTGCTTTTATGACAAATGACAATTTATGACAAATGATGAACTTGTTGTTGCTGCTTATTATTTCATGTACTGTACTGTTGCATTCTGGCCAATATTAAGCTTGTACATTTCATATACTTCTGGCTTTTTCCAAGAGAAATGCCAGATTACTGTTGTTGGTTCATTGCTCCAATTCTGAATCAGGCTGGGAATTCTTTTATCACCCTTTGCTGTATGCTATGTATTTGTCCGGAAAAGTAGGTCATGTATGTTAGGTGTTAATCAATTTTCTATGTTATATATTGCTGTTGTGAAGCACTATGGTGTTGCATCTTTCTTCTTCTGATCTGTATGTTAAGAGTCTTAGGGTGGAGTTGCCTTTCGATTCTATATACATATGTCACATTTCTTTTTGCTGTCTCTTTTAGGTGGCCTTGCTTCTGCTCTATGTCTGCTGTAATTAGATTGGGCTGTTTTGTTTGATTGGGTTGCAGTATGGCTCGTAGGCCATTGTCAAGAAGGCAAAAGGGCATTTTGGCACTGATTTATAATATTAGGTTGAGGGACATGATTATGATTTCCTTTTTATTATTATGTGATGGTTATGCTTGAGTTGATGAAAAAACCACGCAAGAGAAATATTCATTCGCCTAAAAGAACAATTACACAAGGGTTACAAAATGTGAATGAGTTTCTTAGTTGTGATGGTAGTTGTATTGACCAACTAAGGATGGATAGGCATACATTCCATGTTTTGTGTGGGATGCTTCGAACAACAGGGCGTTTAAAAGAATCCAAAAACATGTCGATTGAAGAGAGAGCCGCAATCTTTTTAAATATATTAGCTCATGATCAAAAGCATAGGATGATTTTGAGACGGTTGAAAAGATCAAAAGAGACTATAAGCAGAAATTTTCGCCAAGTATTAACAGCTGTTGTGCGTCTGCACTCTGTCTTATTTAAAATTCCAGAGCCTGTCCAAGAGGACTCCACAGATTGGAGGTGGAAGTGGTTTAAGGTAGGATTTTAGGTTTAGCTTGTGAATAACGTCATATGGTATTAGGTATTCATATTTCTAATTGCTTTTTGTATTTCTTGTGCTACGAATAGAATTGTTTAGGAGCTTTAGATGGAACTTACATCAAAGTAAGAGTTCCCGAGTATGACAAGTCAAGATATCGAACAAGAAAAGGGGAGTTGGCAACAAATGTTTTAGCTGCTTGTTCCAAAGATATGCAATTTACTTATGTTTTACCTGGGTGGGAAGGTTCAGCGGCTGATGGTAGAATTCTTCGAGATGCTGTTAGTAGAAGACATCCATTGAAAGTCCCTCGTGGTGAGGAAATCTATAACTTGAACTATAAATTGCAAAAAAAGATAAAATAACTATTTTTCTATTTGAAATTTTGGTAATGTTTATAGGATATTACTATTTGGCTGATGCTGGTTATACGAATGGCGAAGGATTTCTTGCTCCATATAGGGGTCAAAGATATCATCTTAATGAGAGGAATGATGGTAATCAACCAACCTCTCCGGAGGAGTTTTTTAACATGAAACACTCTGCTGCCAGAAATATCATTGAGCGATGTTTTGGGTTGCTTAAGATGCGTTGGGCGATACTTAGAAACAATAGCTTTTATGATACTGACACGCATGCGGACATTATTAGTGCATGCTGTCTTCTTCATAATCTCATTCGCAGAGAGATGAGTTGGGATCCTATGGAAGCAGAACTAGATACAGAATATGGGAGGACATTCATGGATGATGGAGATGAAGAGGACTTGATTAATATCGTTGATACTTCGAATGAATGGACTACTTGGAGAGATAATCTTGCCCGAGAGATGTATGATAGTTGGCGGCTTCAAAAGGGTATTGAGTAGGTCTTGAATTTAGTATTTAGGCTGATCTATGTATATATTACAATGCTTCTGATCTATGTATTTGACACCTGTTTGATGGTTTGTATTTGTTGTCTTGAAACTACAATGTTTATAATTGCTTTCCGTTCAATTTAGTAGCTGTCTTGAAATTATGCTTATCAAGTGCTTTTATTTCTGTATTTGGCAATTGCAGTTTCCATTTATTTTGCAGTTTATTATTATTTGTATTGAACAATGAGTACAAGGATAGAAAAAAATGCTCCTCGAAGATGGGATCCTGAAGAAGATGAAGCACTACTGAAGTGTTTGTCAGAAATGTATTGTGATGGAAAATGGAAAGTAGAAGGTGGCTTTAGATCTGGGTACTTGTCCCATTTGGAAAAAAAGCTTGAAGAGATAATCCCCCTGTCTTGTTTGAAAAGTAAACACATAGACTCAAGATTGGCTTACTTGAAGAAGCAGTTTAATGCCCTCCAAGAGATCAAGCTCAAAGGTAGTGGATTTGCATGGGATGCGAAGAAGCATATGGTGACCGGAGATCGCTTATTGTTCTTAGAATGGGCTAAGGTAAGTTCTGTAGTATCTTTATTTGATTAATTTTCTGTTGAGTCTTCTTAGCATTCTGAAAACATCATTGTTCTGTGTTAATTAGATTCTGATTTCCTGTATTTTGCTGCACTTTTGTTCTTTTTGTTGTTCTATGCTGCACTCTGTTGTTGTGTTCCTCCAGCTGCAACTTCGTGTTGTTTTGTGAAGTGTTGTTGGTATTTCTTTTGTAATAGTGTTGTTGTGTGCTCTCCGTTTCACACAGCCCCTTTGCTTTTTGTGTGTAGAGTCATAAGGACGCGAGAGGATTGTATAAGAAGCCATTTCCTTTATATGAGCAAATGGAGGAAATTTTTGCCAAGGATAGGGCAACAGGTGTTACTGCTTCTCATCCAGCTGATCGAGATGACCAAGAAAGCACCCAACACTCAAACCAACAGTCCATTGAAGACTTAACCATTGAAGAAATATCTAGCTCAAGCTCTAAGAAAAGAACTAAAGTTGGAGGTCCTTCAAAGCCAAAGAAGAAGAAGAGATTGAACAAGGGGGTTGAGTCTATTCAAAAGAGTTTTGAAGAGATGATGGGTAAGATGTTGGATAATAGCAATGTCCATATAACTCAATTGACAGCCATGAAGCACCGAAAAATTTTAAGATGGGCTTGCGTGATGAACTTGAAAAAATTCCCGGGTTTACTTCAACTCAACAGCTGATATTGTGCTCGAAAATGACAGAGGATGATGTTACAATTTTGAAGGACTTGAAAACCGACCTTGACATCCACGTCTTTTTGAAGATGGTTTTGCATCGACCTTAGATATTTAGCTTTGTAATTGCCTTGAACATGTGGATGCTATGTTATCGGTTTTATTGGTAGGAATAAGAATACAAGTTGAGAATGATATTATTGTTCTTTTTCAAATTGTAATGACAGATTTATTTATGCAAGATAAAAGGATGTTATTATTGTACTTTTCCAAAATTTGTATCCAGAATTTTATTTTATTATGTTAGGTGAGTTCAAGATATAGCTTCTATTACACAGATGGAGTATGTTATGTGCCAAGATATTGGTAGTATAAGTAACGTATATTTGTGACAGTTGTATTATTAGCCTTTGTCAAAAAAAAAGTTGTGACTGAAGTTCGAAAAAAAAAAGAAAAAGAAAAAAGTATTGTCACTGAAGTTCGAAAATAAATTTAAGAGAGAAAGTAGAAGCAATATTCAAAATTCAATAGGGGGTTAACTATTCATGTCATGCCAAACCTATGGAAAAATTACTTAGGAATTATTACCCTTGATATGCCAAACCTATGGGGAAAGTAATGGATTACCCTCCTAATCATCACCCCCTTAACTATTACTCCCCTAATTATTACCCCTTTAACTATTCACCTCATTCCAAGCATGCCCTTAATGGAGAAATTTGGGGAAGATTTCACATCAAGCTTGAGAAGGGGAAGGTGATGATAATGGTGAAATAAATGGTGAAGAAAAGAGGAAAAGGGGGAAAAGAAAATAAAAAAAGAGGAAAAAAAAGTAAAATTAAAATTACAATTACAATTTTTGGGTTGAAAATGGTAGAAATACACCATAAATACGAAAAAATAATATTTTACTCTCCGGCGAGTTGTTTTTGGGTGTATTTGTCGCCGGTGTGTTTTTAATATACCTATATGTAGCTTGAGTAAAAAAAAAATACCAATGTGTCGAGAGGGTCTCATATTTATATACCAATCTGGTTAATTGGCCCATATTATTATGCTTGCAACTTATTTTCATTGTATTAGAATTAGCTATTGCAGCTATTGCCCTCGTATTTTGACTAAGGCCCTGTTCTTTTCGTCGTTTCTATGTTGCATTCCGTTCCGTTCCACACCGCGCTGCAATTTCCGTTCCGTTCTACACTGCACCGTAATTTCCGTTCCGTTCCGTACCACATAAGTTATATTTATTATTCTATTCGGCCCCGCACTGCAATTTCCGTTCCGTTCCACACCGCGCTGCAAATTTCGTTCCGTTCCTCACCGTCCCGCATCATTCCGTTGACGAGAACAGGGCCTAAGAGTGCTAACAGTTAAAGGCTTAAAGCTAGAAAGAGGCTCTTAGTTCCTTAGTATTTGTATTATTTTCTACATCTGTCCCCCCCAAAAAAAAAAAAACCTTAATTTTCAATGTGGAACATGTACACTTAGTTAGCAATTTAAAGCATCTATGTTAATGACTAGCTAGACTAGATCAATATACCTCATACATGCATTGTCACTTGAAAATCAACATATGCTACTTTTGAAATGGGTTCTATCAAATATGTTTTCAACGGTTTTAATTTCATTTCATTTCAAATTATTTTTTGAACCTTTCTTATTGACATCAGTTTCCACAACACTTCATACTGGTCTTAACTAATGTCTCAAAGGTTCTAATGTTGAGGAAGATTTTATTAACATTATAATAATAGCACAAAAGGCAAATCTACATGCTTGTGCGGGCTTGCAGATACATAATATTTTTGGGTGCGAATGAAGCAGATATATACATAATATTCTAACTAGCTTTTGAGTTTAGATCCTCTATTATTACATTAAGAATCAGTCTTCTTTTCTCTCTATTTCTCTGCTCCAACCCTCTAAACTTCCTGTAATTCAAGGGCTTAAAAAAGAGGAATACCAATTATATAGTAAAATTACAAGGACTGCAACTTTGCTATTCTTAAAGGAACAGCAAAAGATCGTCACCCATCTTTTGAGCCCTTCCGTAAGGCTAGATCGTCACCAAGTATAGAAATTTGCTTACTGTGGATGTTTTATCATCTATGACTTTTGAGTGAATGTTCATTCCATCATGCATAAAGATCTAGCCTCTAATAATTCACAAGAATGATTGAAATGTGACTCAAAAGACTTTTTAATTATTATTAAGGTTTGGTTAATCATAATAACCTATTTGACTTCTATATATGATTTACTTATGTGTCGAATGAGGCATTGATGACCGAGATAAGAATCGAATCCTCAATCTCATAGATGGAGAATAATACTCCTAACCAGTGGAGCGTCTTTGAATTCCTATGCTTATGTTAAGTTGATATGTCTCGACGACTTGACTTATTCATTATTTGAAGTAAAAGAGACTTGTTACATAAGAGAAAATATGGTAAAACGGTAAAACATATAGGGTACTCTTATAAAAACCCAAACGACAAACTATCTTTCATCTTCTAAGGCTCTGTTTGATTCACCTTAATTTTACTTAAATTCAGTTCAGTTCAGTTCAGTTCATGCATAACTTTAGCACTCATATAACTTTTTATTGCGAAATAATTTCATGATGATAATTATGTCATCGGAAAGATCTCAAAGCATACTTTCAAATGAATCCAATATTGACTATGTTTGGACAAATTTTAAATGGTTAACGGTCAAGTTTAACAAAATTAATTCAGTTCTGTTCAGTTCAGTTCAGATCAGTTTAGTTCAGTTCAGATCAATTTTATCCAAGTGAATCAAACGGAGCCTAAATTAAATCTAAGACGATAGATAATATAGATATTAGAGCTAATTAAGTCAGTTAATTGAGTCAAATATGAGTTTCTTCCTAGACATGTTGTCGATCGACCTCAACCAAGTATGGGGAAGCAAACTCAATTCTATTTGAGGTAATATGAGATCAAACTTTCACTTGCGTCATCCCTACAACTTTTCTTCAAGAGAAAAAAACGTTCATTTGAAGTCTGATCTTGTCATGGACCATTGCGGGAAATTGTCTAAATTCTTTCATCCAACCACTTAACCACAACAAAAATATATCCCACTCTACCTTCATAGTTCAAACGTCCATAATTTTATCCTCATTGAGCCAATTTCCTTTAAGAATGAAATTAAAGTACTTCACGTAATAAATTTTGGTTGATCGAAATAAATCTGACCCTTACCTTCATTGATGGCGAGCATACTCCTAACTCCTACTTACGCCGTTCCAAAAAGAAGGTTGACACTAAGACCCACAAGACACCACTTTGACCGTGAACAACTTTTTGTATATGAGTATAAATATTATAAAAATATAATTTTTCAAAAAGTAATATGTAAAGTGAATCTAAGTTCTAACAATATTATTTTAAATTGCAAAACTTTATTTTTTTTTCACAAATTTAGTAATCAAAGATCGCAAATTTTGACCTTTAATTGGTAGGTGTCGAACTTATTTTTTTTTGAACGGAAGTAGTAAGTAAGTCCTAAGTCCTAACAAATTTCACAACCCAATGGTCAGGGGTTCAAATACTAATCTTAAAACCTACTCTACCTTTCTTTGTACGGAGGGTCTCCTCCTCTGCTTAAGCATGTCAGTCCATTAAAAATGGGTTGGCTTGCCCGGTACATGAAGTTTGTTGGCTATTACATGCGTTAGCCATAAAATAAACACTAGTGCAGAAATGGTCATCTGCGGCGGTTCAAACCACCAATATGCGGCGGTTATCGACCGCCATAACTCGGGGGGCCACACATTCTCGTAGACAATGTGCGGCGGTTAATCGATCGCCACAGAAAGAGAATGTGCGGCGGTTATCTTCAAGAACCGTCACACATTCTTCGAGTATGTGTGACGGTTGAAGTGAACAACCGCCACACATACCAGTTTTGTGTGGCGCTTCAAGACAACAGCCGCCACACATTCCTGACATTGTATGACGGTTCAAGTCAACAACCGTCACACATTTCTACTTTGTGTGGCGGTTGTTTTATATGCACCGTCGCATATTATGTATTTTTTTTTTAAATTTTGATTTTCTTTGAAAATATTATATGCGACGGCTATATTTAAAGGACCGTCACACATTCAAAAAAAAAAATTTGATTTTTTTCGTTACAGCACCAAAACGCCAAAAACCTGTATAGGTACAATACACTAGTAGGATCACCACAAACTGGACAACACCATTCAATCACCCCCTGGCCTGCTTGCAACAACATCTATGCACCACATATCTCCACAAACAGTACACCATCACAAAATCCATGCCAGGCCACCACCAAAACTACACAAGAGTACTCATCACAATTTCCCACACATCGAACCATCACACAACAATATATTCAATAACTCATAAAAAGTTGATATATAGATAAAAATATGAGTACACATACAACTATCTCAAATCATTACTAATTCATACACATTCATCAATTATATATTCTGCCCAAAGATCTCGAATCTCGTTAATTTGCTCTTGAGTATATTGTCCTCCACCAATACCCTATATAATAAAAAAGAAACGGCAAAACTATTATATATATAAAAGAAACGATAAAATATTATATACTTGTTTTGAATAATAATAACTTCCCGAGACACAACTCATACCTTTTCCAAGTTAGGCTCTTTGTGATAGAGTGTGACTATCTCATACATGTATCTCATCACATAATAGCAACTCTCTTCTTTACCTCCTTGTTGTTGAGGACACTAAAATAACCCACATATTATAAAATTAAAAATTAAGTACACATATAATTTAGTAATTAAGAACATGTGAAAGTTAAACACAAACGACTTTAATTTTCTAATTAACAACTAATAGTAATATATGTACCTCAACTTCGCTATCCCAATGCAACTTAGATCCGACCTTGTGCTTACCACCTTCCGCCACATATACTCTAAAGGCCCTATAGAATAAGAAAAAAATATTAAGTAGGGATATCAAAGACTTACACCACTTTAAGTTACAAATTAATATACATAACTTACACTCCCGACCAACTGTCCCTTTAGGTGTATGGTTCACTTTCGCTTTAATGGATCGAACATGTAAACCTCATTTTCACGACAACAAATAACAAGTAACATCCAGTGCTCACTACATTAAAAATATCAAAATTAGACAATTTCAATGCTGAATTAAGGAAGAAAAATCAAGAGCATATGTTTTGTTAGTTCTTACTCTTGGAGGTAAGGTGTTAGGATAAAGTGCTTGGCTTGCAATGCACGCAGAACAGTCTGACAGTATGTAGTTGTTGGATCCGAATGTGCACGGACCACTGCTAATTCTCAAGGACACATGAATATCCAATCGAATCCATGTTGGTGTCCTTGCACAACTTGTATAAGTACCTTGAATTTGATACAAATGCCATTAGTTTGTAATTATAATTGAACACAGAAAAATATGATTTAAATGAAAATTTAAGAATGAAAGTCATACATGATGAATATCTACAAAGAGGATATATTTAACCATTCCATTCTTATAAATTGAGAGACGTCACTACGGCTGACAGTGATTGTAGTTTTGTAGTATGTGGGTTCTTATCATTCTTGAACACCTCTTGATCTACTGGAACATCGATGCCAGCCAAATAAGTGGATAACGACATTATGACATCATGAAAAAGTCGACATTTCTCACTCATATCGTGTAGTGCAGCATCACTAACAAGCAACCCCTTTTTCTTGGTAGGTGTAGCTGACTCTTTACTAACAACTTGTTTTTGCTTCTGTTTCTGTTTGTGAGTGGCATTTACTTTCTGTTTCTCAGTGGTGGCTTTCTGTTTTCTGTTTCTGGGGGGCTTTGATCTGATTCTGGGGGGCTTTACTCTTCGGTACTACCATTGAATCCTATTTAGATAGTCATAAAGCTAAGAGTTGTCATACTTAAAGTCCGGACACAAATTAAATGAGTAATACAAGTAACAAAACAATCATATTCTATATATAAAAAAAAAAAAAACAAAAGTATGTTACCTGTCCCAACATCACCAGATTTTTTGGCCATTGGACGTAACTACCAACTACATCACCCACCCTGTGATGTTCTTTTGATGGCACTGGAAGGGGAGTGTGCTTAAATTCAGCAACAATATCATCAACAGACACCTTCACATTATCTATTGCTATTTTTTCGCCATGAACCACGGCTGCCCCCTCGGATATCGATGGCAACACACTGCCCATTGCGACAACCACTCTCTCGGAATTATTATTCATCACACATAGTTGGCATGTAGTCAGCTTCTATTTCAATTACATAAAGACAATGATTAGTTCAGTGCATGCAAATTCTTGCATCAACTAGCAAAACAACTAAACACCATATGCCATCACCATTTCATTTATTGTTGAATCACACCCTCTTCATAAATTTCACCACAAAGATAAGCGGAACAATTATCATCTCAATTACAATGAATCACACAAACCAGAAAGATTCATTGAAGTATAACATTTTAATATTTCAGCAAACTATATGATAGCTGATACAATGGCCTAAAGGCTAAAAGTATCTGAATAGAGATTCAATGCCAGTAACAATGCTAATAAGCTCTGTTTCAAACAAACAAGACATTTAGCTGTATTTATCTGGTTCTAAATAAGACATCATATTGTTCAATTTGCAGGAGCATAAACGTGCTACTTATAAGCTTAGACTATTTAGCGATATTTGCATAATAACAAGCTCCTTGTTTGCGTAGGTGATAGCATGATCGGATAGCTGGAAAACGAAAAATGGCAATAAACGACCAATTGCAAATAGCGACATACCTGCAAATCTAAAAAAGAATCTAACTCCACCGAGTGGCAACTACTTCGAGCCATGTGAGGGGATGGAGTAGCTTTCAACTGATCTACCTCAAATTCCTCTGGAAGTGGCATACCAATGTTTTGGAAATGGTTCAAGATGCCTCTAAGCTTCGCATTAAGCATATCATTCATTTCTTCCATCATTTCTTCCCTCATTTCTTCCCTTGTATCCTCCTTCACTTTCTTGGTCACATTGGTCTCAATTTCTTGTGTAATCATAGCCAATTCATCCACCGAGATGACCCCCCTTGGATGCTTGCCTCTGTCCGACTTAAACACATCTGAAAGGGTGGCTCTTTCTCCAACCCCTCTGACGCGCCCGCTATGCTCCTTTGTCCCAAGTGCACGTGTCAAGACATCATCTTGCCCACTAGGTGTCCATGATCCTTCAGAGGCTTTCTCCTGCCATTCTTCCTGTTCCAATTAAATTTGAAACATTTATAAATACTGGTCTGCTATGACTTAGGCTAACAACCTAAACGAAGGATCCAACGGCTGAAGTTTGCAAGTTTAATGAACACATAACTATGCTTACCAATATTTTGAACACTTCTTTAGTGGGAGACTTAGGAATATAATATTCCCCTCCTTCATTCTTCTTGACTCTTGCCCTAACCCAATCATAACTATTTCGTCCTGATGTTCGATCATCAGATTGAATCGATGAATCAATGGTAGATGTTGATAAAGAAGCAGTAGGGCCATCAATAGCCCACTTGGCCCTCTTCGCTGCATATCCACCTTGTCCTAGAAAATGTAGATGTTGGTTACATTTTGAATTCTCCCTTGCCTTTGCACTTATTTTCGGTTAAGAAAAGGAATCCCAATATTATAATGTGTTGTGAAATTTTGCATATGTAACAAAAACACATTATACGATAACATTACCTTAAACTCTTCGCTTAGATGGTGTTTCTTGAATCTTTCCCACTGCTCTTCGGTGATCCATTTATATGTCTCACGAGCGTCCTTACCTACAAGCACATAGCTGTTGACAAGCCTTGACTTGTAGTTCCTCCAACATTTCCCGGCAGATTTTAAAGTTTTGTGCTTCCATTTATCATCCTTTATGTTCCACTCACCCTGAAAGACAGCAAATAAATGGTTGAGGAATAGAGTTAGCAAATATATGCACTATGCAACTAATAATGCTTGTTGCCATTTTTGAGGAGTAGTGTGAGTTTCTGAGTGAGAAATGTAGACACAAATCAAAATCATACGCAGAAAGAGATCAAGTTGTTTAGGTAAAATTGCAGGCAGAATACAATGTACTAGCAAGTAGTAGTGTAACTATCAAGACTCGCAACTCAATCTGCTTCTAGCCACATAACAAGTTTGGACGTACAAGGCAATCTTCTTTTTTCAATGTTGGCCATTATAATTATAGTGGGGGTGAACCCCCACTGTCCTCTTTTTTCCATCTCAGTTGTTGCAGGCTTCTAATACTAGCCTAGCTTAGTGCTCAGCATTACTTATTATAAACATCCAAGGGTAAAGTTTTCTCATTATTCACCGGAATTATGTCTCCCATAAGTTTCAACAACTCTGTAAAGCTCTTGTCACTCCACCCATTCTTTGCTTTCAACTTACACAATTTCAACATTGTTGCCAACCTTGTGAACTCTTCACTGCACCCGGGATACAAAGGTTTCTTGGAATCGCTAACCAAACTCTCAAACACATCCGGTTGTGGCATAAAATGGCTCTGCACATCCTGTATCATCTCCTCTACCCTATCAAAATCCAGATCATCTTCCTCCATGTTTACCATATTAACTCCCTCTTTCAAAATATCTACTACTAGAGGGCTTATTAGAGTCTAGGCCCTCACCATGCCAAATCCACTTCGTATAACCCCTCTTAAAACCACGACTAAATAGATGCCCCAGCACTAACTCCACATTATCATATTTTCTGAAATTTTTACAATCACAACACGGGCAAAGAATCATGTCTTCTTTCCCCTCTGCCCTATTCTTCATTTGGTGTTCCACCGCACATGTAATAAACTCGTTAACCCCTCTCACATATTCGTCCTTGGAACGTTTTATATCATACATCCATGTTTGACGATCCATGTCTTACTATTACAAATATGCAATAAAAAGCCAACAATTAACATATGTAAGAAAGCGAAAGAATATACATTTAATAACATATATGCAGCTTGAAGACATCTAGGCTCATGATGCATATCAAAATTCAATTGAAAAATAACAAGTATAACAGTCCTTAATATCAAACACCACAAGCCATAGGGTCAATACCGATCCACCGTCGCAACAACCACCACGACGAATTTGAAACTAAATCGACATAATTTATATATAATTCAATTACAAATGATACAATAAAAGAAAAAAATAAAGAAGGTAGAGGAGGAAAAAGGGACAAAGGAAAAAGAATTTACCGGCACCAAACAATAATAGGTTAGATATCCCTTGTATCACAAAGTGTAAACCACAATTTGAAGTCCACTGCAAATTTAAATAAAAAATATTGTGAGAAAAACCAAAAAGTTGCAAGACAGTTCACTATTAAGCCCATATTTCTTCAAGATACTTTGAATGAAATCTAAACAGCACTTAGGCAAAGATAAATAACTTAGAGCTCAAATAAAAATTTAACCAGCATCATGACATCATGCAAAAACACACCCAATTCATATACTCTGCCACTCATTTTGTGCTGGAGCAATAGCTAGCCATGAGAAATGCAGTGACACAACTGACAAGTACGAAGTGCCTAATGAGCAAATCTTTGTTACTACTGCTAGCACAGAGAATCCAACTGATAGTTTAATTTACAGTACATTGACCAGAAACTTTGATATTTAACTAACACAATGGAACAGCTCAACAAGAAGTGAAAAGAGCATGGGATGCCTAGTTCACTGTAAGAACTATACAGAAGACCAGCTTATAACTTATAACAAAGAAAAAAGACAAGAATATTCCATATTCTTAAGCAAAATATGAGCCCCAAATCAACTGCCCATTTCTTGACAAGAAAACAGCAACAACAAGTCTACAACCCAAGAGCCATACAACCAGGATAAACTTCCTTGCATATCAGCATATGAGTAGGCACTTACTATAACTTTCATTTATATGACCAGATTATATCTCAAGTATGAGTAGTGTGTCAGTTAACAGAAATCTTGTCGATAAAAAAAAAACAAAAAACAAAAACAAAAAAAAAACAAAAAAAAAACAAAAAAAAATTTCTCCTATTAGTAGGCAGCCACCAACAAATACCATGTCACAGATTGAATTAAACTACCAAACAAGAGAGAAAGATTCAATGAGAACCCATAAGTATATACAGCACAAGCAAGCAGTGGAACTGAACATTGTAAACAAACAGATGACATACCCATGACTCCATGAGGGATTACTTATGACAAAAAATTTAAAAAAAAACAAAAGAAAAAATAAATAAACTTTCAATACTAAAAAACAAAATTGGAACCAGCCAACACAATTTTCCATTCTTTCTTGACCCTTATGCTACCAAATACCAATTCACCTAAATATACAATATTAACACAAAAAAAAAAATTAAAAAGAAAAAAAAAGAAAACAAAAATTCTTCTTGATTTCTTGTTTGCAAACTAATTCTTAATTCTAATACAAACTAATAGCAACAACAAGACATTAACTGAATTAGGAATAGCAACAGCTTTCCAATACACAGGACTAACATAAACAACTTTTAAAGCAAGATGCTAGTTGGTATTGGTGCAAGTTAAGTAAACTTAGGAAGTTGTTTCATGATGCATGCTTGCAGAAATGATGGGCCCTGGATGGCTTCAACCACTGGCCAATACTCTGCTGACAGTGGTTATAAGCATCTGACTGGTTCTTATCCTAAATACAGGCATGCAAACTTGATCTGGAAATCCTGTAGTATGCCAAGACATGCTTTTGCTGCTGGTTAGCTCATAAGGGGAGAGTACTTACTAACGGGGGTGGCAAGCTGGTTGAATTGGAATACTAATGCTCAGTTTTAACAATATCCTTAACTGGATAAACAGAAGACTGGTTACAGATTTTAGAAGAGCATCTCGAGTGCAACTCTAGCAGCTTTGGTTTATGCTCTATGGAGAGAAAGGAATGCAATTTGCTTTAATAACACCAGAACATTTGACAACTTATTGCTGAGCAATATTCAGTTCATAATCAGAGCAAGGCTCAGTAGCATTGTTGTGAGCAAGCTGAAGAAAAGAGATAGAGGCCTGGTAGCTAAACTACTGTAATTCTCATTAGTTTTCCCCTGCTTTACTACTTTATCTAAAAAACAAAGTAGGGCTCACCACAAACAGCTTGCTCAATTTGACTAAATGCTTTACATCTAAGCTAGTTTTACCAACTCAAGCCGTTGACATCAATGAGTCTAGTAGTACGACAAAAACATTAAATACTTGTAACATTTGCTAAAAAGCATGAGAATTGAACAATAATTGCAACGTCAATTCATTTTGTGTAACAATTGAACTGAGCTCAAACGTGTTTCTAAAGCTTGAGTCAAGCTCAAACCCGAGTCAGATATTATCAAACTAAGCTCACGGAAGCTAAGCGATGTATGATCTGCTAAGCTGAGAGTTATCTGAAAACATTATCTTAAAGAGCAGCTTATTCCCTAAAGATACACACAAGAAAGTTGCTCAAAATTCAATTTTTTCAAAACAACCAGAGAAATTCAGGCGAGCTGTTTCAGTATTCAGCTTAGCTCAGCCTGTGGCAAGTCCTGTATTAATGGCTTGAATACAGCTAGATGGGAGCATTAAGTTGAGAGTTATCTAAGAACATCAACTTAGTGTTCCTTTTGTAATGCCTAGTTTAATCAACTGGTTTTCATTGATGATGTAATAGATGCTCATGGGGTGATGCAGTTGTGATAGGCCTCTTGTTGGGGTGCTGTAACTTTGCAGAACTCCTAGTAGGTTGTAACCTGCTCTTTTGGTAATGAAAAGTCTAATTTCCTACCCAGAAAAAAATTAATCTAACAACTCATATAATATGGCATTTCCTCACCAAATCAACCTAAAAACACAAGAAATTCAGAAAATAAAAACTTAATTTCAAGCTCCCAAGTAACAAAGTGACAAAAACCCAGCTACCCAAAACGAATCACAAACCACAAACCAAATAAATAAACGAATAAGAGAAGAAATCACTTGCAAGTGAAGCAAATCGCGCGGCTTACCCAGAAATTGCGTCTTCCCCAATCTGCAATGACGAGCCCCAATTTTTGAAATTGCTTCTTCCCCAATCAACAACGACGACGAGCCACAATTTACAGTGAAATTGAGGACTGGGCACGAGAGGAGCCAATTTTATAGAGCGAAAATAAGATTTGATAAAGTGAATCAGGGCCAATTATCAACCCTAATTCTCAAATCAGGGCCAACAAGAAGCTTGCTAGTGGCTTTATCAACGCTAATTTTCGATGGAACAGACGTAGAAATTGATGAACAAACTCGAATTGATCGATGGCGTGAGAGAGAGGAAGATGAAGATGAAGATGAAGATCGAAGGCGTATGGGCGTGAGTGCGTGAGAGAGAGAGAGAGATAAGGGGAGGGCGTGAGAGTTCAAAAGATCCTCGGGCGTGGAAATTAAGCTAGGTTGGGGTTTAATTTCCATAGAATGTGTGGCGGTTCATAATAACCGACGCATTAGGTAGACTTTGTGTGGCGGTTTTCATAAGAACCGTCGCACATTCTTGCCCGCTCTTTTTTTTTTTTTTTTTTCTATTTAACGTTTGTGCGTCGGTTATAGAGTAGAACCGCCACACATTCTCAACAGTTATTTACAAATATGCCACCGTCTCACTATGGGCGACGGTTCACTCTATCGACCGTCACATATTAGGCGATAGAGTGAACAGGGCCTTAAGTGTCCAAAACACCCACATACTCATGGCATCAATTAGTTTAGTTTAGTCTAGTCCATTACTCCATAAAGATCATTACTCTATCAAGGGTGATGTGTGCAAGTTCCAATCTCTAGAGGTGATGTTGCAAATAAACCTATATCATTGGTTCAGGAATCACTAGCAATTACTCATTTAGGAACACGTATAACATATATTGAGTTTACTCTTCAATCATCGGTTTAGATTTTTGGTTGAGTTCGGTTCATTCCCGTCCCATGTATCGGTGCTATAAATATTCAGAGGTTTTGAGTTTAAATTCGGGAAGCAATTTAAATTGCCTAGTCCTCGGATTCACACATCTAAGTGGACTATTTCTCCTCTATCCGGATCCATAAACATTGATTGACGTTCCAACCATCAACTTAAGCATGAGTTAAACTTCGTCAAATTCCATTTTGTTATGTTTCGATACTTGATCAGTTGACGTAGACTAACATTAACCTGCCAAAGACATCAGATGATGTGCCTTTAAGGCTCCAGCCAGCCAAGCATGTTACCCACCTTGTCCATTAGCTCCTATGTCTTCATTCATTCAATCATAGTACTATTCATTACACATTTAACAAAGTTGTTAAAAGTTACCACTAATGATAATCACTAGTATGGCTACCAAATTCATTAATTATTTGCAGCACAAATCACTTTTAGCAACATTATCAGCACCATGTGCGCACGTGAAATGAACAAAGAGAGATGCAAATGCTATGAATGTATAAAGGTTCACAATTTAACAGTTTCTTAAGGAGTATTTTACATTTTTACTGGTAGATGAATGTTTAAAGTCAAACAACTAAGATAAATGGTTACTAGCAGAGCCAAGTTATACATTTTCATGTCAGATGAGTTTACCTTTTCAGGAGTATTTCTTAGCTGAAGCTCATACACGTACCAATAAGAGCCAAAGCTCATACACCCGATGAAGTTGAACTCATACACTTATAGTATCCAAGCAAACACCCGCGATCAACACCACATTCACTGACAGTATGTTACAAGCCAAGATGTGAAAGGATATAGCATGAATGGAGTAATTGGTGTCAACCTGATAGCAGTGCTGATATTCGAATACACATCAGACAATCTGTTTAATGTTGTGAATGCCAGGAGGAAGAGCAATTAGTATAGATGTGGTGATTGCTGAGAATCTAGTGCTTCATCTGACTCGCGCATTAGGACAGTCTGAGAAAACCATCACAGTAATACGGGGCAAGGGAAGGTAATAAGCAAAGTATTTAACAAGCCACATGGAATTGCATACTATATGTCTATATAACCGAGGGAGGTACAGGTAACTCATGGCCTAAGAAAAGCATTTAACAAATCACATGGAATTGCATACTATATGTCTATATAACCCAGGGAGGTACAGGTAACTCGTGGCCTGATGGGTATGAACTCTAAAAATTTAACCAGATAGATATATGAACAGCATGACTAAACTCCATGAAGCTAATGCTGAAACAGAAACTGAAAGGATATAATATGGATGGAATAATTGATATCAACCTGATAGCAGTGCAGATATTCAAATATGCATCAGACAATCTGTTTAATGTTGAGGGTGCCAAGAGGAAGAGCAATCAGTAGAAGTTCAGTGATCTGAGAAACTTGTGCTTCCTCTGACACGCTGACACGCAGACTATGACAGTCTGAGAAAACTATCACAGTTAAATGACGCTATGCAAGGTAATAAGCAAAGCAAATTAGCAGTTACATGGAATTGCATACTACATAACCCAGGGTGGTACAGGTAACTCATGCCCTGATGGCCTGGGTACACACTATTGATTCAACCAGATAGATAAATGAACTGCATGACTAAACTCCATAAAACTAAAACTGAAACTGAAACTGAAACCGCGCAATTTTACAGCTGCAAGTGGCCATAGACATGAAACAGAAGAAACCCAAGTATTAGACATACACTATCCTGATAAGAAACAGAGGATTTGATACTCAAACTAGCAGTAGTATTAACAATTACAGATTATAAACTTCAAAATCGAGGTAGAGGGGTTGCCAAACAGCTTAATTTTGCAATCAATCGATCGATGAAAGTTGTATGGAAAGCCTGAAGAATACATTACACTATGCAGAACAGGAAAATCTCAATTTCCAACAAGGAGATTAAAGACACTACCAGACTTATCCATACAGAAACCAGAGAAAACATAATGAAATAGGAACAATAACTACCAAAGTATAGTAGTAGTAATAATCATACTATCTACCTAGCCAAGTTAACAAGAAGGAGCAAGAAGAGTATGCATTATCATATGCTTAAACTCCGAAAAATCGACACGACCATCATGGTTCTGATCAAAAGAAGAAAGCATCCTCTCAATTTGAGGAAGTTCTTGTTGAGCTTCAGGCAAACCCAACTTAGACAAAACACCTTGCAACTCTTTAGCGGATATAAAACCATCACCATTCTCATCGAAAACCTTAAACGCCTCGGCCAAATCCGATTCCACTTGCATCTTCTCAACATCTTCATCATTATTATCTTCGACCTCAACACCATCATCACCCTCACCATTATTTTCATCATCCTCGAACGAGTTGTTATCATCACAATCAAAGAAAGTATCATTCAATGACTTATGTAGCGCTTCGAAATCCTCGAAAGCAAGCCCTTCATTCCCAGGCCTAATGAAGGAAGTTGTAATAGCCTTAAGCTCAGTTGGGTCTGCATCTAACCGTAACAACTGTTGGGGAAAGCACACAAATACACAAGCGGAAGCAACAAAGACTTTTTCCCCGGTTGTGATGCAAAGATGAGCAATAACCAATTCAAGCAACCAAACAATATTGAACCAAAATGACAGCAGCAAATGGAACTATAAATCAGCCCAAAAACAGTAAATAAACAAGGAGACGCAAAGATTTACGTGGAAACCCCGATGTGGGGAAAAAACCACAGGACCGTTAACAAACGGTGCCAAAACCTCCACTAATCAACAAATTAACAAGTGGGTACAACAATAATTCTTCCCTAGATCAACTAGAGGTATTCACAATCATCAAGGATCAACCTTGGCACAACAAGTCTCCCAAATCATCACCCAAAAGAGTGGAAATACAATTTCGTATAAAATAAGAGCTGAATTTAGAAAACTGAGTTAGAGAGCTCCAAATGAAATTCTGACCGTTGGATTTGAAGAGGGGGATGTCAGGAACAACGTGCTAAAATCTCGCGACGATCGGAGTTCGTTTGGTCGTCGATCGGGGCGGATTTCTGGGCTGCCAGCACCAAAATTCGTGGGTGGCTCCTCTTCTCTCTCTCCTCTTCTCTTCTAGACTTTTCTCCTGAATTTTTTGAGTGTCTAGGCTTTCTCTCTCTTGCACTCAGCCCTTCTAACCTTTTGGCTTATAAGGGAATCCACTTGTGAGTGAATATACGAAATTGCCCTTCACTTAAACATCATATGGATAACCCATATGGTAAGCAAATATATCCCAAATTAATTGGGTTCTTCCTCCATGTAGGAGGGATACTCCAACAAATCTCCCCCTCACTCCTACATGGGGGGCTCGACCAAGCCCGCAATCTTTCTACAAACAAGAAGTTTCTCCTTAGGCAAGGCCTTCGTCAACATGTCCGATCCGTTGAGATCGGTGTGAATCTTCACAAGCTCAAATGACTTGTCTTCTACCGCTTCTCGAATCCAATGATACCTCCTCCGTATGTGTTTGGTTCGGGAATGGTAGGCTGCATTCTTGGCAAGGTGGATGGCACTTTGACTATCACAATAAAGAGGGTACTTGTCTTGTTTCAAACCCAACTCCTCTAGAAAATCTCTCATCCAAATAAACTCCTTGCCAGCTTCAACCGCTGCCATATACTCAGATTCTGTGGTAGACAGAGCAACACACTTTTGCAATTTTGATTGCCATGAAACAGCTCCCCCTGCAATTGTCATCAAGTATCCGGAGGTAGACTTACTAGCATCAATATCACCTGACAAATCAGCATCTGTGTAGCCATCTAACACAGGTTGTCCGGGACCAAAGCATAAACACACTCTAGAAGTACCTCTGAGATACCGCATGATCCACTTTACTGCTGCCCAATGCTCCTTACCAGGATTAGACATGAACCTGCTAACAACCCCAATGGCATGTGCAATGTCTGGCCTAGTGCATACCATGGCATACATCAAACTCCCCACGGCGGATGCATAAGGCACCGTCATCATCTCTTTCTTGTCATTCTCACTTGTAGGACACTGGCTGGAGCTTAGCTTCATGTGACCTGCAAGTGGCGAGCTCACGGGTTTAGCTTTGTCCATCTTGAACCTCTCTAGCAGCTTCTGGATGTAACTCTCTTGTGATAGCCATATCTTCTTGTTCTTCCTATCACGAGAGATACGCATGCCCAAAATTTGCTTTGCAGGGCCAAGGTCCTTCATTGCAAAGGACTTGCTCAAGGCACTCTTCAGGTTGGCAATCTTCTCCTTATCCTGTCCAACAATCAACATGTCATCCACATAAAGTAAGAGAATGAGAAAATCACCTCCGGCGTAATGCTTCACAAACACACATGAATCTGCATGTGTCTTGTGGAAACTGTGGTCTTTCATGAAAGACTCAAACTTCTTGTACCATTGTCGAGGTGCTTGTTTCAAGCCATATAAACTCTTTTTCAAACGGCATACAAGCTTCTCACTTCCCTTCTCTTGGAAACCTTCTGGTTGCTCCATGTAGATTTCCTCCTCTAAGTCACCATGGAGGAAAGCAGTCTTCACATCAAGTTGTTCCAACTCCAAATCCATGCTAGCAGCTAAGCCAAGAACAACTCTAACAGAAGACATCTTTACAACTGGAGAGAAAATCTCTTCAAAGTCTATGCCTTTCTTTTGACCTGAGCCTTTCACCACCAAACGTGCCTTGTACCTAGGTGGTGAACCATCTTCTCCAGTTTTCAGTCTGTACACCCATTTGTTCTTGAGTGCTCTCTTGCCCTTAGACAACTCCACTAAGTCATATGTGTGGTTCTCATGCAAGGATTTCATCTCATCTTGCATGGCATTATACCACTCCTTGCAGTGCTCATGTGACATAGCCTCCTCATAGCTTTCAGGTTCTCCCCCGTCGGTCATCAACACATACTCATCTGCTGGATATTTAGAGGTAGGCTGTCTCTCTCTGGTGGATCTTCTCAACTGTGGTTCTGGTTGTACATGGGGTTCTTCTTCATGTGTATGATCTGGTGGTGGCTGAACATCATCACCATCATCACTGTTATGATCATCATTGCCATCTTCCTGTTGTTCTCCCCCTTGAACTCTAGGAGTTACTTCAGGAAATATTGGATCTGAGTTGGCGCTGTCACTAGGAGAAGGCTCTGGTTGTTTCTTCTTCTCACAATCTGCAAAGGTTTTGTCTTCAAAGAACACTACATCTCTGCTTCTAATCACTTTCCTGCTAACTGGATTCCACAATCTGTACCCAAACTCATCCTCTGAGTACCCTAGGAAGATGCATGGCTTTGTCTTGCTATCAAGCTTGGACCTCTCATCTCTGGGAATATGAACATATGCAAGGCACCCAAAGACTCTCAGGTGGCTGAATGATACCTCTTTACCAGTCCATACTCTCTGCGGAACATCTCCATTAAGAGGAACTGAAGGTGACCGGTTGATGAGGTACACTGCTGTAAACATTGCCTCGGCCCAAAAAATCCTAGGCAGCTTCGCATGAGAGAGCATACATCGAATTCTTTCTTCAATTGTTCTGTTCATTCTCTCTGCAAGTCCATTCAGCTGAGGTGTCTTGGGAACTGTCTTCTCAAGCCTGATGCCCTGTACTTTGCAATACTCTTCAAATGGACCCCTGTACTCTCCACCATTGTCAGCTCTAACACACTTGAGCTTCCGGCCTGTTTCTCTCTCAACTCTGGCCTGGAACTGCTTGAAAAACTGTAGTACCTGGTCTTTGGTTTTCAACACAAAAGCCCACAGTTTTCTAGAATAATCATCAATAAAAGTAACAAAATAAAGTGCACCGCTATGTGACTTAGTATCCATAGAACATACATCAGTGTGAACAAGATCTAATGCATGTTTTCTTCTAGATGGGGGACGAGTATGAAATGCTGCCCTATGTTGTTTTCCAGCTAAACAATCAACACAGGGTTTCAAGGACATACCTTGAACATCAGGAAGGAGTTGCTTCTTAGCAAGCATTTGCATACCTCTTTCACTCATGTGACCAAGTCTCTTGTGCCATAACTCGCTGGAGGAATCATCAACTGCGTGTACTTCTCCTTTGCACAACTTAGCTTGCATCACATACAAGGATCTCTGCTTGCTCCCACGAGCCACAATCAAACTTCCTTTGATAAGCTTGCACTTTCCACCACCAAAGTTGCTGGAGTAACCAGCATCATCGAGCAACCCAGGAGATATCAAATTCAGCCGAATGTCTGGAACATGTCGGACATCTCTCAACACCAAACTGCAACCTGTGGATGTCTCCAAACACACTGTACCCATGCCTACAATCTTGGATGAGCCATCATTCCCCATCTTTACATAGCCAAAGTCACCGCTGGTGTAAGATGAGAAGTAATCTTGGTGCGAGGTTAGATGAAACGAAGCACCCGTGTCAATCACCCAAGTACAATCATCACTATCTAGATTTAGGCAATGGTCACCAATAAAAAATAATTCATCACTTGTTGCAATTGCAGTGGTGTTGTTATCTTTCTCTTCTTGTTGTTGCCCGAATGTCTCACCCTTTTCTTTCCTTTCTCTGGACTTGTCTCTCTTCATTTTCCTGCAATGTTTTTGAATGTGGCCTGGCTTATCACAATAGTGGCAAATGATCTTACCCTTTGATTTTGATCTCCCCCTGGACTTGTCTCTATGCTGGGGATATCGAGTCTTACTTCTTCCCCTGCTTGATTCTTGTGTCACATTAGCCTCTGGTTGTGTGGAGGAACTCATTTCCTTCCTTCTAGTTTCTTCATTCAACAAACTAGCTTTGACAATTTCCATTGTCAGCGTGCCCTCTGGTGCGGAGTTGCTAAGTGATACAAATAGAGTGTCCCAGCTTTCTGGCAATGAGCAAAGTAGTAGCAATGCCTGCAGCTCATCATCTAAATTCATCTTCATTGCAGACAACTTGTTAATCAAACTTTGAAATTCATTCAAGTGAACTACTATGCTATCACCATCTTTATATTCCAGTTTCACAAGTTTTCTAATCAATGACGCTTTACTCAAGGCATTCTTCCTTTCATACATGGTCTCAAGTTTCTTCCAAAGAGTATAAGCATTCGTGTCATTGGCAATATGTTGGAGGACACTCATATCAACAAATTGTCTAATTGTTCCAACGGCTTTACGGTTCAATATTTTCCACTCACTTTCAACAACACCAGTTGGTATGGTTGCATTTAAAATTGGTTCATACAAATCCTTCACATAAAGGATATCCTCCATTTTAGTTTTCCACACGGAGTAATTTCCAGAATTCAAACTAATCATTCCGTGCACACCAGATTTTTCATCCATCTTTAACAACACAACAAATTCACAATGACTCTAACCAAAGCTCTGATACCACTATGTTGGGGAAAGCACACAAATACACAAGCGGAAGCAACAAAGACTTTTTCCCCGGTTGTGATGCAAAGATGAGCAATAACCAATTCAAGCAACCAAACAATATTGAACCAAAATGACAGCAGCAAATGGAACTATAAATCAGCCCAAAAACAGTAAATAAACAAGGAGACGCAAAGATTTACGTGGAAACCCCGATGTGGGGAAAAAACCACGGGACCGTTAACAAACGGTGCCAAAACCTCCACTAATCAACAAATTAACAAGTGGGTACAACAATAATTCTTCCCTAGATCAACTAGAGGTATTCACAATCATCAAGGATCAACCTTGGCACAACAAGTCTCCCAAATCATCACCCAAAAGAGTGGAAATACAATTTCGTATAAAATAAGAGCTGAATTTAGAAAACTGAGTTAGAGAGCTCCAAATGAAATTCTGACCGTTGGATTTGAAGAGGGGGATGTCAGGAACAACGTGCTAAAATCTCGCGACGATCGGAGTTCGTTTGGTCGTCGATCGGGGCGGATTTCTGGGCTGCCAGCACCAAAATTCGTGGGTGGCTCCTCTTCTCTCTCTCCTCTTCTCTTCTAGACTTTTCTCCTGAATTTTTTGAGTGTCTAGGCTTTCTCTCTCTTGCACTCAGCCCTTCTAACCTTTTGGCTTATAAGGGAATCCACTTGTGAGTGAATATACGAAACTGCCCTTCACTTAAACATCATATGGATAACCCATATGGTAAGCAAATATATCCCAAATTAATTGGGTTCTTCCTCCATGTAGGAGGGATACTCCAACAACAACACCAAAGCTTGGCTGATCTCTTCTACTGTTATTAGATCATCACCATTTTTGTCAAACAAGTCGAAAACTCGTCGTAAACGCAACGAATTCAAGCTTGGGCTACGTAACCTGAAAGATGACAACGATGATGTTTTCCTGCTTAGCTGAGCAATCAGTCGTTTACCATCTTGATAATCTCCTTTTTGTTCTTCTGTTTTTGCCTCATTTGTTGCCATTTTGTGATCAAATTTTCGGAAACCTGTTACAAAAAACTAACTAGATCTATGATTTGTGCAATATAATGAGAAAATAATGGAGTGATCCCAGATTTGGTTTATGGGTTCTCTCTCACACACAATCTTATCTTGAAATCAATTCAGTATTTACTATTGATGCTTATAAGTTATAGGGGCAAGACAATAGGGATGGGTGGAAAGACTAAGTCTTTTTCATGAATTATTTATAAATACCCACCACGCGGTTTTGATGCCCAAATCTTAATTTCCATTGCCTTCCCTTACACCTACCCCGGGCTTTCTCTCTCATACCTTAACTAACCCCCACACGGTCCAAGACCACCATTGTAAGTACCCTTATACAAATCTGGGTGTTTTTAAAATGTGGTGGGGAGATTTTGATGGTATATTTGACAAAAATGAATAAACTATCATAGATAAATAAATGTTCTATGGAATTAAGGAACTACTGTAGGTAGATTCTTTCTTCCAAGAAAAAAAAAACCATGTAGGTCCTATCAGGAAGGTAAGGGACCAGATGTGTTAACAGTAACGCGTAGCAGAATAAAGTTGAACTTAGAGCAGTAAATGAACTGAGCGTTCGAAAATAAGCTCGGTCAAAGATCATTTATTAACTAAATAAACGAATATGAAGTGAACAATATTCTAAAGCTCCTTTGTTAAACGAGCCGAGCTCGAGGCTTTGTTCAAGTTCGTTTAGGACTCGATTATATTATTTTACTATCTAATATTGTAATAAAATTAGTAATTTTATAAATTTTTTAATATAACTGTTAAAATTATATGTTCATGAACAAGCTCGAGTCGAGCTCGACTCGTTTAGCAGCTCGAACAGAGCAAAGCTCAGCTCGGCTCAGCTCGTTTACAGCTCTAGTTGAACTAGAATAGTCTAAGTGTAATATAATTAAACTTAACTGATTTGAATTGAACTTATAATGAATTACGCAGTATTTTGAAAGTATGTGTTAAATTTTCTAGCTACACATGTATTATTGTGAATTTATACGGGAATTAAAAAAATTAAGTGGTATGAATTAAACTGAACTAAAAATACTAAAATAAAATTAAGTTGAACAAAACATAGTCATGGTTGCACTATAGGTAGAGAGGTATAGTGGTAGAGACTATGGACGTCCAACGGTGGTCCTTAACAAGTTAAAATTCTTCTTAATTGTCTTTTCTAATGAATTAGATGCTCAACATTTTTGTCCAAGATTTGGTATTATATTCCAGTACACATAAAATATGGTATTTGAAAAGGTCAATTCTCTCTCTAGGATAGAGAACTCTCCATCGAGTGAAAACGATTCCTCTCCTTCCTCTGAAGAAACTGACAATGTCAATCGATCCAATAAGAAATTCAAACGTAAGACCTACGACCTACGAAGCTTTCATGCGTTTGTTGGTCCCTCAAATGAAAGCCACCAATCACCTGATATGGCTGCGAACCCTAACCACTCATCGGGGCAAGAACTGGTAACGAAGCACCTAACCTAGGGGATGGTTTCAACCCACAAACATCCCCTCTTCATCCGGGTAATTCATACAGTAGTCGTCTACAGGGCCTGGGATAGAGTGCAATACAGGAGAATATATTTGGCTATGGATTGGAGGATGATGATGATGTTTCAAATGATGATGAAGCCCCACCTGAAGATCAGGAGGATCCCAGATGTCCTACCATCCTCCTCACCAAGGAGGAGAAATGCAATATGCGAGGCCCATGGAAAAGATCTTTGATCATCAAGGTTTTTAACAAGAAGATTGGGTACTTTCAACTGATCAAAAAGCTACGCCAGAAATGGAATTTAAAGGATACATTAGCTCTAGTGGACACATGATTTGATTACTATATTGCAAAATTCACAAACCTTGAGGATTACCATTATGTTCTTACGCAAGGTCCATGGATGATCAATGATCATTATCTTATGGTTCGAAAATGGATACATGATTTTGTCCCAGAGGACTCGCCTCCAAGGTTTTTAACAGCTTGGATTCGTATTCCGTTCTTGCCTGTGGAGTATTTAAACGCTATATTTCTTAAGAAAATAGCGAACAAAATTGGCAAGATAGTTCGCATAGACAATAACACGGCCACGGCCGAAAGAGCTCAGTTCACCAGACTTAGTGTTGAAGTGGATCTATCTAAGCCATTACTGTCCATGTTCCGACTCCATGGGAGGGTATGGCAAATTCAATGGGAAGGTATTAAGCTTATTTGTTATGAGTGTGGTAAAATGGGTCATCGCAAGGATGAATGCAAAAAACTCCAAGAAGCGGAAGTAGCTAAGGAGAGTAAAGCCATTGAGCAAATAGATCAACAAGACCAAGCCATGGTACCTGCTGTGGACATTGACGAACCCAATCCCTCCATCCCTAGCCAAATCTATGGATCTTGGATGATTGCAAAAAAACCACCACGGAAAAAATCCACCAAGGATAACCCGACGACCCGTCCAGGAGCATCCGGGTCGGGTAGGGCAAACCCGGAAGCACAAGGTGCTCAACAGCCTCAAGACGTGCCAAACCCCACGCATAATCCGAGGAATTTTCAAGGTCGCAATCAATGGAGTAATCAAGGGAGTAATTAAGGGGGGTCCAGATTTGAGATTATTGCCAACTTGGAACAAAATGAGGAGCAAATTGTGGAACCAATTGTGGAACAAAATCAAGGTGGGAAGGAAATCAATTTGAATGAGAATGAAGCAGGGGAAACAGAGCCTCCTATTCCTTATTTGGAACAAAACTCTAGCAATATTCGTGAGACAACTGAAGCGATAATAGAGGAGAAATTCTCGAGGCAATTAGAATCCCAACTAAAGAAAGTTTCTCAAGCCGAAAATCTGAAAATTCCAAGCGTGAATGAGGGCATTATTTCCGTAGATTTAGAGGAGAATTTTATGGAAATTAATCTAAATGATAAAGGAAATTCTATGGAATTTGTCCACTATGAAAATTTAGATGCCAACCCAGATGCCACTTTTCACGCTAATAGAATCCCCTCTCCCACAAATTCCTCCCAAAAACAAAGCCTAGTCCAAGGACAGAATCAAACCCATACTGCCAACCCACAAGCAACTAGAATTCTTACGAGGCTTAACAACTTTGTTGCTAAAGAGAACCAGAACCCTAACTATGTGCTCTCTCCCAATCTCAACACATCTCCCTCACATAGCCATGTCTTCGCTGCTACTCGCCCACCCGATCAGTGTAATAATCTCCATGATACCCCCCGAGTTGATGGCTTTTTCGAGCATCACCATGGAGGAACCAGTAATGGGATTGGCAATACCATTGGCCCACAAAAAGGAAGTTCGCATCAGTGTGATTCCGGATGTGAAAATAAGCCCCCCGGAGTTGGGATTCGAGATGACATTACCTCTTGATGTCTCTCGTGTGATCGATATGATCAGGTTAGCCTATGTGGATTCGTTACCTCTTATACCAGTTTTAATGGAAGACAGATATCCAAATTTATTACCTAATGCTTCACCTATTAGTTTCCTTGTGTGGAATGTACAAGGGGCTGGCAGTGCTAATTTTCTTGCTACGTTGAAGGAGATTATTAGAATGAATCATCCCTCAGTTGTTACATTAGTTGAAACCCACCTCGATGGCGAGAGAGCTGAGAGGTTGGGTACTCAAACTGCATATGATGACCATGCTCGTGTTGATGCCCATGGACACAGTGGGGGCATATGGTTATTCTGGTAAAAGAATTTTGTTGATGTAGTGGTACACTCTTATCACTCACAACACATTACTATCAAGCTCTTAAGGAGAGAGGAGGAACCATGGTTCTTCTCAGCTGTGTATTCTAGCCCTGACACCACCACGAGACATGAGCTTTGGACGGAGTTAGCACAGCTTGCAGCTTCTTTGAATCACCCCTGGCTCCTTGTAGGGGAGTTCAACAAGACTATCTCGTTGGAAGAACGTCATGGCGGAAACCAAGATATGCAGCGAAAGTGTGATTTGTTTAGAAATTGGATTGAAAACACCTTACTACTAGACCTTGGCTATTCTGGTCCTTGTTTTACCTGGATTCGAGGGCGTAACATGAATAATAGACAAGGACCTCGTCTTGATCGAGCTCTATGTAACTCTCGTTGGCGTGTTAGAATTTGATGAAGCTGCTGTTCGTCACCTTCCTGCAATCAACTCAGATCACTCGCCTTTGCTCATCAGCTCTAATGGTTTATTGCACCCCCAAGTGGACCTAAACCTTTCTGCTTCTTATCAGCTTGGCTATCCCATGATATATTCTCTGATTTTGTGAAGAATACCTAGAGGAATGATGTCCCTATCGTGTCTTTCTTGGGACAGTTTGATCTGACCTCCAACAGTGGAATAAAAATTTCTTTTGTAACATCTTCAGGAGGAAAAGAAGCTTATGGGCTCGTATTGAAGGTGTGCAGAGAAAACTAGCTATTACAGGTGAGAATCACTTATTGAAACTGAAGTCCTCACCCAAGAAGCTGAACTTTGGTTTCAAAAATCTCGAATGGAATCCCTTCGCGATTGTGACAAAAATACTACCTATTTCCACACCTCTATTGTTATTCGGAGAAAATTTAATCGAATAGAGGCGTTGAAAAATGATGATGATGAGTGGGTGACAGACCCTGATACCCTCAAGCAGATGATGGTACAGTTTTTTCGTGACTTGTGTACTGCACATGATTCACCTGCGCTGCTCTCATCAATGCCCACAGACTTTTTCCCCATTATTCCAACGAGTGATTTTGCCAAGCTAACTCGTCGTTTTACCTCATGTGAGATTAAAGTTGTTATATTTGATATGGGTTCTTACAAGTCACCTGGACCCAATGGATTTCAAGCTTTGTTCTTTCAGAGATATTGGGACATTACCAAGGATAGTTTTTGTGATGCTGCAATAGAAATTCTTCAAGGAAGAGCTATCCTAGATGGTCTTAATGAGACGTTTCTTGTGCTTATCCCCAAGGTTGAAAATCCTTGTTTAACGTCTCAGTTTCGTCCCATAAGTTTGTGCAATGTCTTGTACAAAAACAGTAACTAAAGCGATTGTTAATCGTCTCAAGTCAATCCTCCCATAAATGATCTCTCCTACCCAAGGAGCTTTTGTCCCCGACCGCCAGATTATTGATAACATAATTATAGTCCAAGAGGCTTTGCACACAATGAGGAAAAAACAAGGCAGAACGGGGTATATGGCTATCAAGATCGATTTAGCTAAAGCATATGATAGACTCCGTTGGGATTTTATTAAAGACACACTTATGGAGATGAGAATTCCAGCACTTCTCCTTGACATAATTATGTTATGTGTTACCTCAGTCTCGATGAGAGTTTTATGGAACGAGGAACCTACTCAAGCATTTATCCCTTCGCGGGGAATTCAGCAAGGTGACCCATTATCCCCATACCTTTTTGTCATGTGCATGGAGAGACTTAACCACATAATTGAAGATGAAGTGAGTAAGGGTCTTTGGAAACCAATTTACTGTTGTAGGGGAGGACCAAGGCTGATAAACTTGTTCTTTGCAGACGACATTGTCCTTTTTGCTGAGGCTTCCATGGAGCAAGTTAAGCTTATTAAACACTGCTTGGACACCTTTTGCAGTGCTTCGGGTGAGCTTGTTTCCTACCCAAAATCACGGGTTTATTTTTCCTCTAATTTTGAGGAAACTCAAGCAAATGAAATCAGCTTGGCACTGGGCATTGAATCTACTGACAATCTCGGGTTTTATCTTGGGATGCCTACGATCAATGGTCGAGTTACCAAAGCTACTTTTCAACATATTATTGACAAGGTGGATAAGCGTTTGAATGGGTAGAAAACTAAGTGTCTTTCCCTTGCTTGGAGGACAACGCTTACGAAATCTGTCCTTTCTTCACTTGCGAACTACTCAATGCAAAACAGCGCATACCAAGGTCGATTTGTGATACAATTGATAGAAAGTCTCGAAAATTCCTCTGGGGAGAAATTAATGATGAGAAAAAGATGCACCTGGTCTCTTGGAATGTACTTCAAAAGGATCGAAAGGAAGTGGGACTTGGGATTCGTTCAATGCGTCAATCCAACGCTGCTTTTCTCACGAAGCTCGGGTGGAGAGTCCTAGCAGAACCATGTTCGCTTTGGTCACAAGTCCTACGCACGAAATACTGCAAAGGACGATGTGATTTAGATATGTTTAATGCCAAGCACAATTCCTCAAATGTCTAGCAAGGGATTGTGGAAAATGCTAAGTTTGTGAGGCAAGGAACGAGGGTCGCGGTTGGTAATAGGCGGCGTACTCTGTTCTGGGACCACTGTTGGGCCTCGGAGTCACCTCTCTCGTCCATGGCAACAACACCTATTCCCTTGGAAGAGCAGGATAACACAGTGGAGGAGTATTGGGATAACAATGGTGATTGGTGCTGGGATAAGTTCGTCGATCTCTTACCCCCTGATGCAATCAAATTGATTGCTTCGCATCGTTTGATCCCTGAAGAGGGTGATGATGATGCATTATACTGGAGTGGGGGTTAGGCTGGAGAGTTCAACATCAGGTCCGCCATCAAGATCATTATTCGCAATACTGGGCACAATGAGTATGACAGGAAGTGGGACGTGGCTTGGAGAGCACCAGTTTCGCAGCGTAGTCGAATGTTCTTATGGCTCGTCTACATGATCGAATACTCACTAATGCACAGCGGGTGGCTCGTCATGTTAGCGATGAACCAAGGTGTGGTGGAGACGAAGAAAACTTGGACCACCTATTTCGAAAATGCAGATACTCAAGAGCTGTTTGGAGTAGATTGGGTTACAATAGCCCAGAAGCAAGGTTTTGGTCCATGCCAATTAATGAGTGGGTGGTATGTAATTTGGATGCCACCGACACAAGATATGACATGGATGATCCACTTAAGTTTTGTGTAACTCTATGGTGGATATGAAAATGGAGAAATCTCTCCGTATTTGGTCAAGTTGATGAAATCCCTTGGAATACAGCAGCGTTTCTTCATGACAGATTTCAAGAAATGCGGCTTGCTATTGAAAATAATGCACAGAATGGGCGGGATGGCCTGCCTACACACATGGAACAATTAATTAGTTGGAATCCACCTATGGAAGGCTGAGTGTTACTCAATGTTGATGGTGCGTCACGAGGCAACCCCGGCCAAGCTGGTGGGGGAGGTATACTACGCGATCACCAAGGACATATGCTTAACGCGTTTGCTGAAAATTATGGGGTATGCACGGTTACTAGGGCCGAAATTCTCGCTCTCTCTAGGGGCTTATCTATGGCTAAGGAGGCAGGGATTAACAAGTTATTTGTTCGTTGTGATTCACAAGCTGTGCTGCAAATGGTGACGAGAGATGACGTACGTAACGGGCCAGCAACATTCATGGTTAGGAGATGCAGAAAACTTATTGGGGATACAAATTGGGAGGTAAAGCTTCATCACTGCTATAGGGAGGCAAATCGGGCTGCAAACTGGCTTGCTAACTTGTGTTGTGACCAAGAGACAACGGTGGCATTTCTTTCTGAAGCTCCTCCAGCACTGCGTTCTATTCTGTATGAGGATGTTTTTGGGGTGACATTGCCACGTAATGTCATTGTTTATTAGTTTTGGGGCTTTCCCCTCTCTAGCACCAAAAAAAAGATGCTCAACTTTTATGGATAATTTGCAATGAACTTCGTACCTTTTATATAAGACTTTTTGCAAATAACTATCTTCTCAAAAAAATCAAGATACTACGAAAGTAGCTTTTATAACCTCAACAAAAAATTGTTTAATTTTTTTATATAATTTATTTTTTATCGCTCGAATTTAGTAAAAACTTAACCTGAATTTTCTGATATATCGTCGTGGCTCGTGGGTTCTCCATATGACTCAATTAAATCCCCCTCTCGATTTCTTTCATAGTTCTCCCCTCCACTCCTTAATTTCTATTCTATGATGGCAGCCAAATACACTTTTGGAGCAACAATCAGATCTTCTTTTTGAACTAATGAACGCTATCTTCATCTGTGAAATTCAGACATGATCTATAATACTTCATAGAATGTACGAACATAAAACATAATCCACAAATCTACGTCATTAACATCATTTTTATGAAAATTTGTTAGAATAAAATCATAAGTCCACTCAGAAAAGACCATCAATCAATATTGAGAAAACAAAGTAGAAAGCCCTTGTAAGTAGGATTAAGGACAAAAGAAGAACTAAGACCCTAGCGAATTAGGATAAATGATACTACCTGAAAAGAGAGAGGAATCTGGATTTTAATACTTTTGTATTGTCTTTATGCAATGGATCATTACGAGTATCCACATTAAACTTTCCCTCTATATAACCAAATAATCAAGTTTCTACATGGACGATCAAGATCTAGCCATTGAAGTTCCTTTGCTTCTCTTCAAACATGAGAAGCGTCTCTAGATTTTTCCTCTACTATGTAACCAAAATAATCGAGTTTCTAATTCTTTATGACACAACTTATCTTATTTGCTAAACAGAAATCCCCGTCTAGCAAGGTTAATCATTTCTGAAATATATGATCTAAAAAGTTGCCAGAGTAATACTTTAATTTATGGTTTAAATCGAAGGCCTAAATTCATTCAAACTTCTAGGAAGGCTTTGATTTCCATTCCTTATAAGTTACTGTTTTGTACTTTAAAGAGGTCATTCATTAACAATCCCTTATAAATTTCATCATTCATATTATCAATTGGAAGAGGAAGCCTCAAAATACAATTCACCATGTCCGGAAAAAAATAATTGTGTAATTCAAAAGTTTATCATCCATGACAACTTCAACTAAATTGGTGTGTGAATCAAAAATATATCTCATTAGAGATATATCCGTTGTACATTTCTTACCTTTCATGGTAATTATTTTCTGAGAAACATCAATACGATAATTATATTCCATGCTAATGAGTAGTCGGTCTTCTGTATGGAGTCAATAGTTATACATTCAATCGTTTTACATGGTTTTTTTTTTTGTACTTTTTATTTATTTTTATTTTTATTGAAGAACTACTTTTTTTATCCTATCTTTTAAATGGAAGGAGGTGAAGTCTATCTTTTTTTCTTTTTTTTTGGATAGGAAAAGTATTTTCTTTTTGTTGAAAAAAGAGGAAAAGGAACTAAAAATGACATTTGGAGGAAATCAATCAATTGTATTGTATATATATAAAGCTGACATTTTTTGAGCCTCCTGAGGCATGCCACGTAGGCAAATAATTAAAATTTTATTTATATTTGTAAAATATTATATGATATTTAAGAGTCCCAACCGTATATAAATCTAGAATATGAGTCCAGTAGTGTTTGTTAGTATAGGAATTTGGGTCTCAAGCGTATATAAATCTAGAGTATGAGTCCAATAGTGTTTGTTTGTATAGGAATTTAACTTCCATTAGAACTAGGAAGTTTATGGCATTAGAAATTCTCTCCCTCAAACCCAATAGCAGCAGTACTATATATATAAACTAATCAAACACCCTCCCCCATCTTTTACGTGCTTGCTATTTTTTTTGTTTGTTTATTTTCCTTTGTGTTGTGATTCTTCTCCTTATTCTTGATAAATTGGTTTACATGTATACTGACCTCCATGGAAACTATCACTAATTTAACTATTAACTGTTGCAGGTTTTGGAATATTTGGAATGTAGATCAAAAGTAATGAAGTTTACGGTACTTTTTCAAGCTGAGTAAGGTTGTAGGTTTTTATTTTCTTTGTTTTCTTAATAGATTTGTATATTTTTATTTATTTATTAGTGTATTTTTTTTGTTGGCAAAAATAACACCTCATAACGCACGGCTATATAAGCATGCTATTTAAATCTTTTTGTGGATGTAAGGTGGCCTTTATTATTTTTATTTTTCTTTATTATTTCAATACCCTTTTTGTTTCCTTATATATATATATATATATATATATATATATATATATATATATATATATATATATATATATATATATATATATATATATATATGCTTTTTTTCCTCTTATTCCTATTAACAGATTGTGATTAATATTACTTGTGTTCATTATCATAAAAGAATTTATTTATTGAGTATTTTGATTTCATCTTTGGTCCTTCATTAGTTGTCATGTATACCCTGGCACAAGCATATTGATTTCAACATTACGTAGCTGGCTTAGATCAAATCCTAGCGTTGCTCAACAACCAAAAGAAAAAGTAAAAAAAGAAGTTTTATGATCAGATTGGTATAACAAAGTTTATATTTTTTGTGAGGGTCATAAAAACTTTATATTGATGAGGAGTTAGTCTTCTATATTTTATTTTTACCAAATTGAGATTTAGATACCATCAATATATTTATTGAAGATAACTAAGCAGGTGTGGTTGAGTGGTAGAGACTTATTCATCCTTAACCGAGGTCGAGATTCGCCTTGGGCATGAAGTAGCTTTAAATTCATTGGCCAGCTGTTGCACTCTTTGAGGTGCCTAGCTATAAAACCAGCGCGGGGAAATAATCACTGTCATCAACCGTGAATAGCCTTGATTGTGAACCCAAAAAAATATATTTATTGAAGATTTTAAAGTGTAGATTGTTGCCCCCTCTTTATATATACTTATAGTGTATTGTAAAGATATTACAAGTAGCGTCCCACAATAATAATCCAAGTTGTAATCTATACTACAGTAATCCCAAGGTAGCAGTATTGAACTCATTGTTCTTTTCTTTTTTCTTTCTACTATGTTTAAATGTTATTTTACTTCTCTCTCTTTTACCTAGACCAAAACTCTTTCAATTCTACAAACATTATTTTACTTCTCTCTTTCTCTCTCTCTGGCTGTAATTGAGGAACTTCATCACCATCACTTTTGGTGTAAAGAAAGACGCTGTAAAAGGTAAGTGATGACTTTAAATCTTATTGAAAATGATATGTGGTGCAAAAAAAATTGAGCACTTTAACTGTGGGTGATGTTTGGTGATGATTGAATTGAAGAAACATGGTTGTTTTAGCCTTAATTTATTAGTGTAGTGTATAATTGAACTAATTTTATGTTTATTTAAATATTTTCTTACAAAAAAAACTAACGTCGTTAAAACAGCATCTGCCCAGGGTCTAGTATTGTGACAAAGTAACCACTTGGATTACTATTGTATAGGTTGCAACTTGTGATTATTATTGTGGGACGGATGAAATTTGAGATTATTGGCATTAAAATTTCCAAACAAATAAGACAAAAAAAAATTATGTAAAAATATTATACCATAATAGTTATTCAAGAATCATGAAATCTTAACAATTTTGAGAGAGGCTTTGTCTAGAATTATTGTGAACATATCAACATTAGAAAATTATCACTAACTGTGCATCATTATATTAAATGTATTATTAAGGAAAGCAATTAAAATAAAAATAAATCAATTTTAGGATAATGAAAATAGAGTTTGAGTAGTGATAGACCTCTAGAGTTTTATAAGAGTCATACTAGATCTCCATCAAGTATTTAAAATTAAAAATAATCTATTCTACACGTCTCAAAAACTAATATAAATTTGGTACCACTAGATTTGCGTCGAAAAGTATTTTAGAACGAGATGCATTTACATTATATTTAAAAATAAAAGTACAAGATTGTATCCAATGTTAATTTTCGTAAATAAACTTTAAAAAATGGAAATCGAAGAATAAATAAGAAAAAGAAAAGAAATGATAACATATAGAGGTAAACCCGTGCGATGGCATGATTACTAGTGTATTTATATAAAGCTGGCATTTTTCGAGCCTGCCACATAGGCAATTTTATTAAATTAAAACATTATAAATAATTAAATAAATAAAATACATAATTGATATTTATGAGTTTATGTGTTGGATCAATAGCAGGGAACTAAGAGTAATTAGATAAGATTAACATTTAAAAGAGAAAAAAGAAAAAAGAGAAAGAGTATGATAGAACTATAATTGCTAGATATCTCTATGGGATATACATCCCATCATATGTAGAGTTCTAATTATTGCAAACAATTGTTGACTCAAAGCTACTATATAAACTCCAACCCAAAGCAGCCCAATCACCCTTCTTACTCCTAACCTTCCGATTTGCTTTTCTATTATGATATTCATCTAACTCTATGATTCTTTTGTTTTTATTAATTATTATTTCCAGCCTATATATGCTTCTGGTGCTAATTGATTATATTATATTTGTGTAGGTATTTATATTTTCTCCATCCGTCAATTGATATCTATGATCAGATACTTTCATATAAGGTAATTCCTCTAATTTATGTTTATGGATCACAACAACATGCTTTTTAATATTATTGGAACGATATAGTCATGCTTTGATCAAATCGTTTTTACCACTTTTGACATCTTTATATCTTGATGATCACCTTAAATTGGAGAAGACTTTGTGTAATATAAGGTGATCTAATATTTAATTATATGATTTGATTTAAAAAAATACGCTGCGTATCCTCTCTATATTGATAATTAGTTGGAAGTCAATATATATACCAATCATATTTTGGATTGACATGCTGCAAAGGTCAAAAAAAATAATTATATCTATTTATAAAGGTTTTTCCACCTATTCATTCAATTTAAGTTTTTAGCTTTTGTATATAATTTGTATACCTATAAATAGTGACTCTATTGTTTTTCATGTATCGAATTTGTACATAATTTCATTATGTTGAATATTTATTTATTCCAGTTTCATGCATGATTAAAGATATGACTCTATATATTTGCAGGGAGTGAATAATAATCCAAAGCGTATCAGTATCTATTGCTTGAATAGAAAGAATGTTCTATAGATTTTGAGGCATGCCACATCATCACAGGTATTATTATTATTAGGGGAAAAAAATAAATAAACAAATATAAAGAAAAAAAGTAGTAGAAAAAGATTTGGTAGAAGAATCCTATTATAACCAAAAAATTAAAAGATAGTCATAACTCATATGTTGAATTAGTTATTATTCGTAGTGTACGTGATGTTAAGATTTGTGCCAACTTAGAGTTTCATTGCAAGTTTGCAACTTGATACCCTTGCAATGAAGAGATAAAGTTTAAGAAAACAAAATATAAAAAGTGGAAGAAAGTGTTAGTTTCCGAGTTAAACTGTGAAGTAAAAAAGGATGAATCAAATGAGAAAGCTGGCAATTAGGTAGGCATGTGTGTATGGCTAAATTTTATCCCTTACTCAGTTGCTCTCTAATAGATCACGTCATCTTTGTTGGTGGTACTGGTATATGAACATGATACTGCTAAGATAGTAAGACTACTTTGCATCCAATTAATATATAAACCCAGTTCATATAATAATGTTCCCCATTCGCCCCCTAGCTCTTCTTTGCTCATCTACAACTGGGACTTCTTTGATGTGAGTAAAATCGGGTGTGTTTTTATGTTTAAGCATGGTCACTGGTGTTCATGTAATCATGTCTAATATAAGGATAACATTATTAATATGTATGTTGATGATCAAATTATTCTTCTATTGATCTACAAACTTATATTTGCCTTAGCTCACGTGTATTTACTCTTGACAAGATCCCTTTCGAGCGCACGCTAAAAAACAATATTACCTTTTTTTTAACCCCCGTCTTAAGGGTGAAAGGTGAGTTTGGTGCCACTGCACCAAACCCCAATTCTCAATATCAATATTACATATAAACGGGTGTCATGCGTCTTCCTTTTTTAAAAATTTTATATTTCTTTTTCCCAGCTCTAATAGCCAATTTATATGCTCGGAGTTGTCCCCTCAAAAAAGAAAAGTCTAATTGAGTTATTGAAGTTTTTTTTTTTTAAAAAAAAAAGTGTAATGTAGTTGAAAAAAAAGTAAGCAGACTTCAATGACAGTCATTCAGGTGAATAACCCAGCAATGGTTGGGCGTCTTTCTTTGCATTCTGTATAAGTTTGTTTTGGTCTTTTTCTTTTCTTTTTTTTCCTGATTGGAGTTTGAAACACATGATCATTCAAGCTTGCTTATACGTGACAACAATACAACGATGGACTATCTAATTATCACTTATCTAATGAAAGGAGTATTTGATTGTGCAAAACATACAACAACAATCACTAGTGTCGCTGTTAGATATATTTTTTTTTTTTTTTTTTTTTGGATAGAACTAAGGTAGGATGTTTGAGAAAATTGAGATAAAGATAATGTTAAGAGTTTTTCAAGGAGATTTAACATAACATACTTTTCTTTTTGTTCAAAATCAATATTTCTAATTATAAAAGAATGTTGAGTGCATAATTTAACATAAAAAAAAATATTCTGGGACGAATACTACATCCTACCTTATTATTTGACTCAAGAGTACTATTTTATATTAACATATCAAACTACTTTTTTTTTAAAAGGGTATCATATCAAACTACTGATATGAATGCATGGTAAAGGACTAAAGGGGGAAAAAGGAACCGATAATGTTGGCATTTTTTAAGAGTTTTGAAATATGTTACATTATTAAATGTTTTATCAACATGTTTTGTGTGGACTTAGTTTATTGTGGATCAACTAATTTTAAGGGGTGACTCCAGGTGAAATAATTTTGAGTAATTTTGAGGGGTGGCTCCAGGTGAAGTAGGGGTGATGTCAAGTATAAATTTGAGGAGTGACTCTAGGTGAAATAGAGGTGGCTCCGCTTTTAGAGAGGGTGACTTCAGGTAAAGTAGGGGATGACTCTAAGTATTGGTCCACCATGGACTAAGTCCACACAAGTTTTTATAATGTTTTATTTGGATAAATATAAAAAATAAAGTTGAGAGTTTGAGTTATGATAAATAGTTAGAGTTTGAATTATCGAATGTAATCTATTCTACCCATCTTTAAAAATAATAATATTTACATATTCGCATCAAAAAGTACTTTAAAAGGAAATGCATCTACATCTTAGAATATGCTTAATTCTAAACTTATACGATCATATCCAATGTTAATTCCTATAAATATATTTTAAACTATAATTTTGAAGAATAAAATAACAATAGAAATGAAGAAAAACATATAGAAGTTAATCCGTGGCATCATTACTAGTTAAGAAAAAGACCACATTACCACATTTTTGGAGCAAAGAAATCCCCATTATATAAAGCGCCTCGGTTAAAGTCTCTCACTTCCCACTCTCTTCTGCCCGCCACCTTTCTGCTACTCTTCGCTGCTTTCGCTTTCGTTGCATCACTCTTGCTTCAGTTGCTGATCCATCTTCAACCCAATTTGTTACTCAGGTAATAAAGATCTCATCTTTTTTCTAATTTGTTATAGAACCCTAATTCATTTTGTATCCCATTGTTGATTTTTTTTGTCATTTGTTTCTGGTTCTGGGTTTTGCATTTTTAGGGTTTTTTTCTGTTCTGGGTTTACCCTCAAATTGAATGAATTTGATCTTGGCTGCATTTGTTTTTCAATCTTTCTTTCTTCAGGATCATAAAGATTTAATCTTTTTTAGATTTTGTTATTTTTGCTTTAATCTTAGTTCTAATTGATGTTTGTATCATTTTTAGATCGTTATTCAATTACATGTTTATCTGTATAAATTTCTGGACTTTATGATGAATGGTTTTCTAATTAATCAATGTGTGTCCTGTTCATGGTTTTAGAGAATAAAAATTAGGGTTCCAAATTAACCAAAGACACAAGAGAGTACATTTGCTGCTTGTTAAGTAGCACTTTGTCCCTTGATCCCTTCAATTAACCAATCCTTTTGTGTTCTTCATTTTGATGATAAGTTTTATGGGTTAGTAGTAGATCTACTGAAGAAAAGAACCCAACTTTGTCATTTGCATAGTTTTTATTGGGATTTGTAATTTGTTTTTTGTTTTTTTTCACTTTGTTCACAGAGGCTACTCAAAATCTTGTGTTTTTTTTCTCCCTTGCTTTCTATTTAGTGTATATTCTCCTGATTGTATCTATTCTTTTTTTCTTGTGTACTTACAGTTGATTTGCTTCTTTATTTTAGAATAGAATGGTAGGTTTGGGTGCCCAGGTGTACATTGAGAAATCAAAGGAAACGGATTGTCTCTGTGAATGTGATGATTCATTGAAACCGTGTGCTCAGGCAAATAGGGAAGCTGCATTTCACTCGAAAGCTCATGAAGCACCAACAGCTTTGGTTGGGGGCAAGAGCAACGGAAAACTAGTTGCTTTGTGCCCTATTACACCCAATCCTCATAAAGAGAATGGGGAGTCTGTTTTTGTGACTAGTTCTCCTTTGTCTTCTGATTCCCCTCAATCTCCAAATGTGGATGTGATCGATTCCACAAGCAATGTTGATTTTGTGGATTCCAGTCTTGATTATAGCCCTCGCACCCCGGAGGAAGGTGTTTTTGATCCATTTGCCCCGGGGCCTGATGAGTTGCTTCTTGCTCCTATTTGTAAAAAGCTTGTGAAAGAGTGCCGGATAATTGTTGCTCGACGACTAAATTTTGATGATGTAGATGAGTCTTCAGAAGTGATGGATGATGCTGAGGATGCAGAGACCCTGACAGAGAAGATTTATTTGGATTCAATGTATGGAACTCTTCTGGAAGCCATTGTCATGAAGCAGACAGAGGATTTTCTTGCTGAAAACCACCCCTTGGAATATCAGAAAGTCCAAACACCAACCTCATTACCTCCCTTGACTGGCATTGCTGACACTTGCCCTAGGGCTCCCATGAAGGCAGTGACTAGCAAATCTAGGAATATTGACCCAGGATTGTGCAGAAAGCTCGAGTTCTGATTAGTGCTAGCTTTGTGCAGAAAAGGCCTGAATTATTTATGCTGACATTGTTTTAAGTGATCCACAGAGTACAAGTATCTATCTGTCTACACAGCTGACTCCAAGGATTACTAGTCCTTATTGTTGTATCATGTATGTGTACTTGAGCCTGATATGTTCACCGCTTATTTATAGGCATTCAGTGCTCTTAATACCTAGAGGTTTTAGTTTATGTTCTTGTACAGCTGTTTGGACAGTGAAACTAATTGGAATCAGCAAGTGCTTCAATTTGCTTGAAATGTTTGTTATTAATTTTCAGCTCTTCTGGTTATTAGTATCCATTCTCGCTAATGGTTTAGCTGCATTATAGCTTCAGAATATGCGATCTATCTAGCTTCTTAGTTAGGCGTGTGCATCAGGTCTACTTCTGCATTTTTGCTTTCTGTATCTCCCTTTTCCCCTGAAAGTCTTGCGTCTGCGAGGTTAACTACAGCATAACACCAAGAGCCAAGGATGAGTCTATGACAAGGCCGTAATATACCCTTAATCCGCGTATCGAAATATAGGGATATGTTGATTATTCATCTTTGGAGTTGTTGGTGAAAGCAGCATCACTATTGTTGTACTTTTTCTGGTCACTGTAAATCATTTAGACAGCTCTGTGAAAACTTTTTGAGTATTATTTACACTCCCTGTAAGTCTGCAATAGAAGTTCTGAAGTGATACACTAAACATCCACTAGGAACTTTGCTGCTTAAATCTTACAAGCGATTCTGACAGGGAACAAAGAGGCCGTGGATGAATTATGCTCTTAGTCAGAGAAAGACTATCTGAAAAACAATCAGAATTCATTATAATGATTGCCTTTTGCTCTCTTTCTCATCCTAAAGACCTAAAGTAGATGTCTACCTTTTAGAAAGGACATAATTTGCCTCAACACAATAACTTAATCTGTGATTGTATAATGGTTAGTCCTTTACTTACCTTTTCATATCATTTTCACTCTGTAACTTTTTTGTGTACTCTTTTTCCCCTTTATCCTGCTGTCAATTGAGTAGTTAACAACCAACAGAAGCACAAAATGTTGGAAGTGTCATTAGAAATTAAGAACTAGCAACAATCAACAAAAGCTACTTTTAAGTAATAATTAATAAAGTATATATCAAATGAACCCATAGTAACTTTTTATATACAGCAGGATGAAAATTGGGAACATTTGCTACTGCAGCTCAACATGAAAAATAGAAGCAAACCTAACAGCAACAGACTCAAAAAAGGGCAAGCACCCAATTCAGTTCATTGTGTTTTGTAATAGAATTCAAAGTTTGGTATGTTGCTTGCACTCTTGGCTCTTGATCTTCATATCAGGAAACCCAATCAAAATCTGACAATTCGACGTAGCCACGATATGCTTTCGGATAAACCCCAGCAACTTAACCCTGCCAGGAATCCTGGTTCTCGTTTCCAAGACGATTTGCCCATCCATAACATCATTCATGAGAGACGTTAACCCTGGCTGCGCGAACCTATCAACCTCAAGGGTAAGCAGAACGTGCAAGGTAGTCGTGCTCTTCGCAGGAATCATACCAAGATCAAGCGGAGCATCCCCAACCTGGTCACCCTTATAGAGCAACAAACTCTCCCCTTGGCCAGTTTTGATGCTAGCGTGGTTCGGGTTTTTGACAAGGAGCGTGAGGTTAAGGGTGACATTCAGCTGGATGTTTATAGCTGGGAATGTGAACCGTGGTGCAATACCATCTATAGAAGCGGAAACTAGTTGAGTTTTGGGCTCTTTCATCTTGAAAACCGTCACACCGAGAATAACCCCAACGAGTACTAGTGTTATCAGTAACAGTAGAAGAGCTAGGAGAGCAGCTCTACACCTACGGCTCCGCTTGGGTTTAGAATTCTGCTGTGGTTGAGTTGTGTGAACACCAGCAGTGCCATTTTCCTGATTGTTCAATGCCATGGTTTCTAATCCCATCTTTGCAAAATCATGTAACAATCAGAATCAAATAAAGGTTGAGATGTGTAGCTAAGAATCAGCAGAGATTATATGCTGAATTTGTATGAATGTTCATATAGCAGATCTGAAAGCTATGAATTGGAGAGTCTTAAATACACAGAGCTGAGTTCCGGCTAACTGTTTGATGACATGATAATGAAGAAGTATCCAATTGTGACTCTATCACCAGGTTCTATAAAGGTGAAAGGGGTTATAAATGCCTCTACTGCCCAGCTAATCAACTACCTACTCCTTGCTACAATTATTTATGAGTTCGGATCCCCGCGAACAATGCTTGATCTACCTACTGGATAGCCTACCATTGTGATGTGGACTACAAATATAAGATCCAATAAGTTATTTTCAACTAAAAAAAAATAAAATATCGCAAAATAATCAATTAACCGTTCACACAGATTACTCACCGGGTAGACAAATATTTATCCCGACCCCACATCTTGGCAGTAGGCAGTGGCACTGGTTCTCCTCTCCTCACACCCCAGGTGTAAATTTAACAGGGGTTAATATCCATAACCAACTGGTCATTTTCTTTAATACAGCCTTGAACTTGGGAGATTCATAAACCCCCAACCACTTCTTTGAAAGTACATACATGGTACATGAATAATCACATCAACAATGAATTTTCGGTCATCATGTAGAGTAAATGTTAAACTTCAGAGTCTCCCTCTACTGGACCCATGTCCATAAATCAGAAATGCAAACGGGAAGACTAGTACATTCACACTGAAAGTCAGTCGGTCGCATTCAACGTTTATAAGTCAGACAATAATGAATGCCTCAAATCACAAAAACTCATATGAGGCGGCCTCAACGTGAGACGCTTCATGCAAGCATGGCATACGCCTCATACAAGCATGACATCATGCTTGTTTATAGAGGTGACCTCATATTGAGGCGGCCTCATAAGAGACCCATTGGGCTAAGATAACTTTTACCAACTCAATTAAGGATCCCATTCTGGTAAGATCTGCTGCTGTAAAAATACATTTTTTGTTTTTTTTTTTTTTTTGCTCATCAGCAGTAAAAATTCATTCAGAAGCATCTTTTTACTCGCTCAAATGGTTAACAGAATTACCTACTACAAGAGCAGAGGGTACACTCACTCAAAAAAAAAATAATAATAATAACAGGGGACACTCAAGCTAAGTCAACAGACTTGCCCTTCTGACATAGGAGACAAACAGAAATACTTCAGTTTTTACAAATATTACCAAACCAAAGTTTGTTTTTGATATTGTGGCTTCTGCTGCAAAGTGCAAACATTCTCAGTCTTTACCCTCAATTCAAATTTGGTTTGCAAACTAATTTGGTCAATAGGGGCTGGATCTTGTGAAAATTCAGCCTGTTTCTGGCATGCCAAACCTGATCAGTAAGACAGTAACAGTGTAACACCACAAACAGTAGCCGTGTAGAAATGATATTGCTCTCTAGTCTCCACGATGTCCATTTCTCCTGCTCTATCAGTTAATCTGGCTCCATTCATTCAGTGCTTAGTGGAAAAACCTATCAGTTTCGCTCTCGTTACATAGAACCTTTAGTTTTGAGCGTTTGCAATTGGCAATAACTCTAGAAACACTTATTAGTGCTACAAAATTTTGCATCCTCAGTAAGAGGATGAGATGCAAGTGTCCAACTACCTTTCTAGTATGTTGTCATAAGTAATGAGAACATATTAAGCAACATGGTTTGGTAAAGATGGGATAGAAAAGAAAGTAGATTTGCTAGGAGAATTCTTTATACCAAGGCTGTCCAAGTTCGTGTTGATAGTAAGTTAGTAACTGCTTTTCGCTCCAGCGAGCCATCATATCCGTAATCAAATGATGCAATTAGCAGAGAATTAATTTGTAGTAAAGGACCAGGAATCTTGTTTGACTACTAGTACAAGAAAGCATGCATGATATTGTAGATAACAAACACAAATGACTTGTAGTACAATAATCATATTAGACCTAGTCATGGTACCAAATTAAGCAAACGTACTACATATTGCAGCAGCCACAAGCAAAAGCTTCCCTGAAGGAAGCTCGCTTGCGATTTAACCATGATGGTAGGATAAAGTACGCCAGCATGGAAAACAGATCAAGTACAACAACGGGAAACAGTATCAGTGAATGAACCGAGGAATTCAGGAATCCAACCGGAGAAAAACTACTCATCAATCCATTGACAATCAAAAGAGTGAATGTTCATTACTCAAAGTACGATATAAGAACCCTGAATTGATAGAAAGAACAATAAAATACACTATTTGCATGACATAGTAAAAACCATAACAAGTACGTAATGTATGTACAATCGTAACTGGAGACAGACCTGGAGGCCACGGAGATGTTCATACTACAACTCTACAAGCATACATAAGACACAACATCAACCTTAACAGTAGCAGTGTAGATATGATATTGCTCTTTACATTTTGCTCCTCTCCTGCTCCATGTGTTACTCTACCCGCGCATTTCAGTGTGTAATTGACGAATATAATACCATTATAGAGGATGAAAGACAAGCCAGTACAGTAGTTTTGAGCTTTTGAAATTGACCATTGCCCCAGAAACACAATCAGAGTGCTACAATCTTTTGCATCCCCTAAATAAACATAGAGTTATATGTGCACTTTTGTACATCTTCTCTCACAAGTTCAAAAGAAAAGAAAAACAATTACTAACAAATCCTTGTGTCACATTCTAAGGTTGCAAAAGTGAGAGTGAGTGAGTGCAAATTTTCTGGTGTTTCAGTAACAATAACTCCAGAAAATTTGCGGTCAAGTGAGAGTGTGCTTAACATTTCTCGTACGAGAAAAAGTAATAATAATAGGAGCTGCAGGTGCCCAGCTATACCTTTCCTAGTACACTGTCACAAATAAGGGGAGCAAATTAACCAACAAGGTTGATAATAATGGATAGAAAAGAAATATCTGCAAAGTTATTACTTCAAGTTTAGTACCAATCATTAACCCCCAAGCAATGTTATATCAATGTATAAGATGAGTCAAGTTTGTGTCACTATTAATTGCTTTTTTCTCCTGCAAGCTATCACATAGAGGATTTATGTGTAGTAAAGGACCAGGAACCTCTAATTTGGACCACTAGTACAAGCAAGTATGGTTTTGCTTTCTCAGAACACAAACACAAATGATTAGTGCACTAATTATAGTATACTGCTATTATACAATTACTTAAACTAGCAAATTAAGCAAAGTGTTTGTTTTTTCTTTTTTTTTGGGTATTGAAACAGCCACAACTCACAAGTCACAACTCATAAGTCATAAGATACCCACAAGAAACTTCCATTACAATTATAACAATTTTGTCAAAAAAAAATGCCAGCTTGGAAGAACAGAGCAATTACAATAATCCAATATCCAATAACTGGAAAAAAAAAATCCAATTAAAGAGAAAATACCCATCAATCAAAATTGCTATTAAAAGAATGAAAAAATTCATTACTCAAGGTACTAAACAGGACAAAAAATTAAATCCAATTAAAGAGAAAATACCCATCAATCAAAATTGCTACTAAAGAATGTAAAATTAAATTACTCAAGCTACCAAAATCCAAATTGATAAAAAAAAGAATATTAAATTAATAAATTAGTGGAATTATCATAACAATCGAGTTTTATATGTACAATCAGAATTCTGAAGAGATCTAGTAGAAACAGAAATATTCATATTACAAGTTGCATAAGAAACAACATGAACCTTAACAAACAAAACAGAAACTTTCCCAGAAATACGAGTATTAGTACTCATAGGTAAATACCCCGAGATGATATCCGAGATGAGACTTTGCGAGTTATCGAGGAATTTATCGGCCATGACTGTAAGCGTGAGATTCATAAGGAGGGTCCCACCAGCCGAGATCTCGTTAGCAGGGATAGGAGCCTGGCCCACAACTTGGCCTTTGTAGTTGAGATATGCTGAGCTGTCAGTGAATTTGAGGCCCACACGGTTAGGATTTGTGACTGAAACGTCGGCGTTTAAGGAGAGGTTTAGATGGACTTTGAGACGTAAAGCGTCGAATGAAACGTCGAAGTTTTGGAGAGAGATTGAAGTTACGGTTGTTTTGGGTTTTTTGGGTTTGAAAACTGTGGCTCCTAGGAGAGAGAGTATTATGGCGATGATTATTAGGATGATTAGTGTTGTTAAACAACAGCGTTTGTTACGATGGTGTTTGTTGTTGTTGTTGTTGTCCATTGTGGTGGTTGTGTGTTTTTTGGGGTTTGATGATGATTCTATGTCCATGAAATTTGATATGGTGGGATTGTTGATGTGATTTGTAATTGTGGGCTGGCAAAAGTAAAAAGGTGGTTAATAAGCGGGCCCTTACTCCCTCCGTCTCATGTTTACGTTGTTATATTGAAATGGAAGGTTGGTTTTGGTTGGAGATGAGTAAGAAAGATTAGGCTATAATCTCGGATGATTCTTTTGGGTAATAGGAATATTCAAGTTGGAGGAGATGAATGAGGAGAGAGAAAATAATTGAGAGAGATTTTGATGTGGTGTGTAGTGCAAAATTGTGGAACAGAATTAGAAAGAAAAATGTTGGGATTGTGAATGGGAATAAGTGGGTGGAAATTGGAAAGATGAAACTGGAGGAGTTTGCTTGGGTTCGGCCGTAAGGGAATTGGGGATGGGCCAAAGGAGGTAGAGGAACACTTAACAGCTAATACCGTCATCGGCTTGACTTGAATTTAGTTTTTGTTGCGCACCATTCACGCCTGTAATTTCAATTTTAGTTTCTCAATTAAGTATTTTCTTTGAAATTTTTTGATAGAAAGACGATTTTTTTTTTTTTTAGTTTTTTATAAGACGAGTCACATTTAAGTAAAATAAGGGTGATGGTTCATGTCATTAGGGGTGAGCAAAATGACCGGGTACCCGGTACCGGAACCGATGGGACCAGTTCTGGGTCCAGATTTCCGGAACCGATGGAAATCGGTACCAGTTCTGGTTTTTATTTTCTGATCGTCGGGAACTGCCGGGTACCCGCCGGGACCAAACCAGTACCGGGTACCCGCTAGGACCAATATCGGGTACCCGGAATCGGTTCTGGAACTGGTACATTGGAATCGATTTTTATACATATTTCCTTCTTTTTTTTTTACCTTTAGAGCTAATATCTTACTATTTCCTAAATCATTGTAAAGTATAGTTTTTTTACTTAAAAAAATACAAACAAGGAGGGTGGGGGACTCAATTTATTATAATTATTATGTGTATTTTCGTTAACTATTTCATTGTAGTTGGTTACCAAAAGAAAATGTGTTTACTACTATAATTTTAAAATATGCAATTTTTTATGTTGTTCTTGAAAGTTTATCTTTATTATCTTTGTGAAATATTTTCCAAAATCTATGCTTGTGTGAAAAAAAAGAAAGATAAATATAAAGTAACTGGAAAAAATTTATTCACTACTAATTTGATCATGCCATTTTTATTATGTTTTTTGATCTCGAATTATGAAAATAACAACCAAAGAAGTCAGTTAGAATGAAACATACAAGTTGGGTTGTTGGAAGACATAAGAAATACTTTCCAACAAAAAGAAAAAGCTTACTTTGCCTTTGTACAAAGAAGAAAAATAGAAAAAAATAATCACATAGAATCAAAAGTACTTAAAATACTTTCCCAAAAAAAAAAAACCTCACATCACATTGTCAAAAGAAGATATATAAATGTAGAAGAAAAAAAAGACCAAGTAAATATTATCACTTTAAATCCAGTCTTATCATTTTCTTATTCAGATGTACAGTTTTTTAATTAAAAAGAAACAATATTACCTTTAATAATAAGTGAAGGTCCATAGTAATTTGAAAATTTGAATGATATTGAGCTTTGAGTCAATGAATACAACTTGTTGTGATATATATGTCATGGGTGTTTGTTCAAACATGATCCCCTAAAGTCTAATGCTCTCAATCGAATCAAAATGCAAGAGAATGTTAATTAAAAAGAAATAACATAGTTTTTAGAAATGATAAGTGATGATAAATTGTGATTTATATGCAACTGAGTTTGAGTCAATGAATACATATTCTTATAATCTAATGTGTTTATGTTGAAACATGTGACCTCTAAACCTTAATATTCAAATATGATTCCCTAAACTCTAATGCTCTCAATCGAATCGAAATGCAAAATAATGTTAATTAAAAACAAATAACATAGTTTTTAGAAATGATAAGTGATGATCAATTGTGATTTATATGCAACTGAGTTTGAGTCAATGAATATATATTTTTATGATCTAATGTGTTTATGTTGAAACATATGACCTCTAAACTCTAATATTCAGATAACCAAGTAAATATTATTAGTTTCTCATTAAAGTTTTCATTTTCTAATTGAAAATATAGAATTATTTTAAGAATATAGCCTTTCATCATAAGGAGTGATGATTAGTTGTAATTTGAAGGTTATTGAGTCTCGTTATGATTTAGTGGCTTGGTTGTAATTATTGGAGTAATGTCTAATTTGAAACTAGTTCATATACGTAATACCCAAATAGGCATAAGCTTTAGCTTATATTTTTTTTCTCAGAGGCAATTACTCAAACAGACACTACTAGAATAACACATTTTAACGATGAAGTAATAACGATGACTTGTAATATTGGTTGTTAAAAGTGTATCAATAACGATGAAGATAATTTTTGGTCGTTTAAAACCATCAAACAATATAGATTATATGACGGTTGGATTGAAAATCTTTTTATTTCTTTTATTTTAAACATCCTTATTGAAAATCTTGGCCGGTCAAAAAAATTCAACTCCCCAAAAAGTGAAATATGAGAGGGATAATGGAAAACTTAAATGAACTAAAATTAAAATTTAAGAATGAACTAGCTACCTACAATTAGAAACAAAATGAAAACTGGAAGAAGAAAAGGATTGGGAAAAAACGAAAAAAAAACCAGTTTTTCAGTTTCTTCATCAGACTCGCAGCCTCCGCCATCTCCCCCAAACGATTCTCGCTCAACTGAAGCCTCATCCTACTCCTACTACCGCAGGTAACCCCATGTCCCTCTCTTTCAACTCTCTCTCTCTCTCTCTCTCTCTCTCTCTCTCTCTCTCTCTCTCGGCGATGATGGTTTGATGGTCAGAGACTCTTGCGTTGACGATGGATGATGGAATATCGAGCGAGAGGCGAACATCAATGAAAACCTCTGTAGCTAGTCGGCAACGATGATCATTACCAGGTATCTTTACTTGTCGTCATCCCCTCAATCACCAATTAGGGTTTGCGAGTTTCAATTTTTAGTTTCTATGTTGGACTAATTTATGTTGATTATGGTTTGTATAATTAAATATATTTTAAATTACGTTTATCTAACAGTTAAAATGCGAGAGAAAGAGGATTGTGGAGTTCTTATTCAGCCCCTTGCAAATCTTTAAGAGATAAATACCCTGTATTGTATATTCAATGTGAGACTGTTTAATTGACATATACTTCCTCCGTTTTATGAAGATGTTTACATTTGTTTTTTCACGGTCTCCAATGCACCACTTTGACCGTAAATAATTATAATTGTATGCATATATAAATTATAAAATTATAGTTTTTCAAAAGTATTCTTTAAAATGAATCCAATAAAAGCATTTTTACATTATAAATCTTTGTAACTTTTCACTAATTCATGGTCAAAGTTTGTGAACTTTGACCTTGAAAAATAAAGTGTAAACATCTTGAAGAAACGGAGGGAGTACAAATCTTTATCACATAAATATTATCAAGATCATGTCAATGTAAGTAGTTTTGAGATTGTGGATGCACATACTAGTTTTTGGTTGGCTAATAGGGGCTAGGCACAGGTAAACACACCACTATGTGCAGCCGCATAAAGTTATATTATCAATGTAGCTTTAGATACTTATATCATCATATATTTGTAACAATCATGACATTATTCTATGAGTATTGAATTATCACTGTAAGCTTTCAGAACCATTTTGTATAAATATTATAAATTCTGATAAGAAAATTGTGCAAACGGGATATTCATTTTCATCAAAAAAGTTGCAACTGATTAATGTTTATGAACTATTATAGACTTATAGTTGTAATTAAGTGACTCAAATTTCGTTTCTATTTGCAATCTTATTGCTAAAGTTTACCTATTTCTGCGAACACTAAGATATCATAGTGGTTGATGGTCATTTAGGTTTGCCTTTGTTGCTTGGACTTGAGAATTCTATGGCTGGTCCTTTGAATAATTTTGACTTGTTATGTTGTGGTTTGCTAATGTTTTAGCTAGATATGAGATACCCTTTATAGAAGATTACCCAGCTCTCTTTATAGTGCATACATGATATTCTGCTTGTGTTTAAAAGGATTCTCTAATGGCTATCTATATAGTATGTATGACACACACTCACACAAAGCATAAAAGAGTGTGTCAAATTAGAAGTTGCATTTTCTGATCAAGTAGTAAAAGAGTAGTTTATACTTGGGACTATAAAAGATCTGGTCATATGAAGTGAAACAAGTTTTAGGCTCTCAAAAGTTGCATTTTCTGTGTTTATGTAATATGTATATAAACATATCTAGGCTTTATTTTTCTATGTCTGCAGGCTTTTTCTATCCATATTTGGAGGCTCGGAGCTTATGGATGAAGTTCTGTAGAGGATCTATACATATTAACCTATATATTCTGAAGGCAAAGCTTGATACTTGGGTACTCTGTTTTATAAGAAGTGAGTAATTCTTTTAACTACTCGATAATCAGTATATATATTCTTCTATTTAGGAGTGTTTCATGGAAGAATAAGGCTATTGCTGCTGTTTGCGTTGCTGCTGTTATAATGTTGTTTGCGCTGCTGTTTGTGTTGAAAACTTTATGGACTATTGGTTGTAAACTTTATATTTGGACTATTGGTTGTAAACATTATGGACTGAGGAATTGTGTGTTGAATTATGTTTAGCAATTATAGTAATTTTTTAGCTACAGGTTCACAAAGTTAGAAGCCGATTACATGGTTTCGGAGCTCCGCACTTTGATAATAGGCTAATAGCGTTGAGCGTTTCTCGTTTTGATGTTCGTCATATTAGACAAAATTTTGTACATTATGACTTATGAATATTGCATGAAATCATAGAAAGTTAGGAAATCAAAGGGTAAAAAAAAAAGCAAATACTCCTCAAAATTTAGAAATGGAAACCTGGAACTGGTACTAGTATCAACCAGTTTTAGTACCAGTTCCCAGATCTTAGGAATTAGAGGAACCAGTACCAGTTCTCAGATCATAGGAACCGCCGGGACCAGTTCCAGTACCAAGAATTTCAAGCGGGTACCCGGTGGTGCTCACCCCTAGTTCATGAATAGTGAACTCTATATTTTCTAAAAAGTGACCTTATTTTATTGTGAGATAGTCTCACATAAAGACTTACTCTTATTCATCACTCGAAAAACACAATAATAATAATAATAATAATAATAATAATAATAAATTAAGGACGGTGCTAAATATCACACCCTTATTTAATCAATATCACACCCCACATCACTCATATTACTAACTCATTGCATTGAGCATTTGATTGACAGACCCGCAAATCGAATACAACAGTACACTGCAAAAAAAAATAATAATAATAAAAAATAAAAAATGGTGCACAACAACTTACTAAATTCCCCATTGACATCGCTCATCCACCATCATCGTCAATTCGTTGAACCCAGCCATACAACTAACATCCGCATCAAACCCCGCTTCGGTGACCCCGTCCCCTTGCCATGGAGGAAGAAGAAGACCCCCCCTACTATCACCATTGCCATAGCCCACAAAGCACAAAGGTCAAAGATTAATTTAAACCCCTACTGTCAATCACACTGAATAAATGCAATGGAATGAAATAGTTCAAAATTGTCAATAAATCAAGAAATTGGTTGAATTTAATGTGAAATTGGGGGAAAGTGTTCACTCTAATAAAAGGGAAATGGAGATTATAGAATCTCCCATGAATATGAGAAATTGCTTTTCAATCATATTGGATACAGTCAAACCCTCAATGATATCTGCCTCAACACTCAGACGCAGCTATATGTTATGTTATCTGCCTCTAGTACAAGCGCAGGTCCAAGATATCAACGCCCAATGGAGACGCGTGTCTGAGATATCTGCGCCCGATGGAGGCGCAAGTCTAAGATTGTTGGAAAATAGTTCTTTTGTATGAATTGGAAAATTAATAAATAAATAAATTATTTTTATCTTTTAATTAATTTATTTTGTTATTGTTATTATTGAAATAACTGACATGTTTAGTTATTTTAATATGAGAATAACTGGCTGTTGGGATATGAGATAACTACTTCTCATTATATATACTCAAAAAGGTTTCTATTCAGAAGAACGTTTTGGTTTGGCAAAACTTTTCTCTTCTTTAACAAAATTCTTTGAGTATTCACATGGTGTATTCGTTGGGGCTTTAATGGATTGAAGTGCCACTTCCATTAGAGACAAATTCGTTCTATCCTGGGAGGCGTTTACTCAACACCTTGGGTACCGAGAAGGAGTAAATACGTCTTAAGGAGACAACGATATTTGTTGGGCTCGGATTAACGTTGGTTCTTCAATCAGGTTTTTCATAATCTAATTTATTTCATACGAATCTACTTGTATTATTATGCCCTAAGAATAACAATCTTGAGACGTATTTAATTCTTTGTTGTGGGCATGAGTTCGTATGATCCGTTTGTGGTTATATTTTTGTGATTTGATCAGTTTAGTTTCGATAATTCGTATGGTCTCGGATATTAACTGGACCGAATTGTTCAAAATCTGTATAAAAACTTGCTATTGTTGATTGGAATCTAGTGTACTGATTAGATTATGACAATTCACTTGATAGAATTAATCAGTACATGGGCATGATGGATAGTTATGGTCTTTATGGATGATGTCATGTTAAGTATTCTTATTCGGCAATCGCAATATTTTATGTGAAAAATTTATAAATCTGGTAGTACTTTGGTGTGTTTGTGTTTCAATCAGATTCACTAGATAGCATCAAATGGAGTAGTGGTAATTTTGATCGACACCGTGCTTTATTTGATTAATTAAGTTTCCAGTTTGTGGTGGATGTCAAAATTTTCCTGTAAATTATTTGACTTCGGCATACTCGCATCATAGTATTGATTAAATAATTCCGTGATAGGTATGTATTTGTTTTGAATGCCATGATAGAAATTTATGGTTAACTTTCTATAATCATGTTGTGATTATTTGATTAGCTTTTCTGGAGTGGTGATACATAGAGATTTGATCCAATCTGTTTGGTTTTGAATTAAATGTATCATACGCATAGTGGAACTATTTAGATGCATTTTTGCTATGTGGTGCATGCCTTTCTGTTGGTTTGGATTAATCTATATATATGCTAAATGAAATTTGTTATTTGGACGTGAAGAAGTAGAAGGTTACCATGCCGTAATCTTGGTGGAATTAAGTTTTTATTCTTCTCTTAACTTCCACTTTGACATAACTTTGGTCCTGTAGTATTTGATCAATGAATGTACCAATGCGATGCGATAATTTTGTTACTTGTTCGCTATTAGCAAACTGTTAGAAGTATTTTTTGTATTTCAGTATACTCAAAGTCTATAAAATATCAATTGGTTACTTCTATCAAGAATATTGGTTGGTGTTCCATTTTCGGTTTGTGTAATAGACTGTTGGTGTAACAGAAATGGTATCATTGGTTATCCCTACAACCTAATGGATCGCAGCAAAGATAATGGGGAGATGAATCTTTTCACTGTGGTGTCTCAATGCAATTTAGTGGGCAACCCTAAAGAGTGGTTTGTTGACACAGGGGCAACTCGCTATATATGTGCCAATAAATGTATGTTCTCCCATTATCAAGTGATTGATAAGGAAAAACAACTTTTTATGGGCAACGCCTCAACGTCCAAGGTTGAGGGTCATGGAAAGGTTATTCTCAAAATGACTAGTGGGAAAACTCTCACTTTGAACAATGTGCTCCATGTGCCGGAAATTCGCAAGAATTTAATTTCTGGATCATTACTTAGTAAGAATGGATTGAAGTTAGTCTTTATATTTGAAAAGTTTGTACTTACTAATAATGATGTACTTGTAGGGGAAGGATATCTTTGTAATGGTCTTTTTAAAATGGATGTAATGACTAATGTACCAAATTCCATTAATGTGGCTTCTTCTTCTTACTTGCTTGAATCTTCTACTCTATTTGGCATGAGCGATTGGGACATGTTAGTTTTGGCACTTTGTGGAGATTAATGCATTTAGATTTGGTGCCTAAATGTAGTATTGATCCTAATCATAAATGCGAAATGTGTGTAGAAGCAAAAATGATAAGAAAACCTTTTCATTCTGTTGAAAGAGAAACTGAACCTCTAGATTTAGTTCATACTGATCTATGTGATCTAAAGTATGTACAAACTAGAGGTGGTAAAAAGTATTTTGTTACCTTTATAGATGATTGCACTCGATATTGCTATGTATACTTGCTACGAAGTAAGGATGAGGCTATTGATGTTTTTAAACATTATAAAGCTGAAGTTGAAAATTAACTCAGTAGAAAGATTAAGGCGATAAGAAGCGATAGAGATGGTGAATATGAATTCCCTTTGACTGTATGGAAGAAGTCTCAGCTTTCTCTTACTGAATTTGATAGGCTTATTGGTCAGGTAGAAAATTCCTCCAAGGAGATCAGGATGCTTCAGTCAACCATATCAGAAGAATTTATAACTCTTATGCTCATAGATTGGCTAGAAATACCTCTATGTTTGATGATGTTGTTCTTTGATCTAATGAACCACCGTCTTTTATTTCAGATGTATTTTTAGATGACATTGCTCACTTTTGAGTTGAAGTTAATATTCACTCTAATAAAGAAAATTTTAAACAAGGGCATTATAGTCATATTTTGTAAAAGGGTGTGGTATTGTTTAAAAAAGAGTGTGGTATTAATGCGAACTGTAAATTAAAAATAATTGCCGTTTTACATTAATCATCTAACTCGGCAACTAATTATACTGAACACCAAACCCAATAAATAGCAGCAACAACTACATGCAACTACATGACAGCTAATACCTAATTCAACAACTAATCATTAGTAAAAAGAATACCGTTACCTCTAATTTTATTGTCAAAATAAGCCCAAAAATGGATCAATAAAATTTGTTAACAATGTTTAATGTTTTTCATGCGAATGAATTATCAGATGGCTTTTCATGAGAAGTGAAAAGACAAAAATTAAACAAAACAAACACAAAAATTTATTTAACACGATCTTGTCGTAACTTTGGTGAGATATTTTGATATAAGAAGCCCTTATCCACTACTTTTTGAATGTGCACCGAATAAGCCCTGTGTGTATGCAATAGCCTGCAAACTGTTAGAAAATTATGCTTTAAAATTTAATTTTAGGACTTTTATTATTATTTGTTAGATGCCTAATTCCTATTCGGTAACATTTATTTGTATACCAATCTAAAGGCTCTAACAAGCTAATAGTTTGTGTCCTAATTTATCTTTTTATATACGTAAATTATTTTATCTAAATCCTTGATTTAGTATTTGGTGATTATTCAAAGCGGTTTTATTACCACTTAATGTTGGTTGATGAATGTTGGATTTGTAACGGTCATTTGATTTATTCTTGTAACCGTTACTATTCTAAATGTCCTTATTACTCCTATTATGATGGCTAATTAAAATAGAGGAGGATATGGTTTAACACTTAAAGTGTTGATTATAAAAGGGAGTTTTAGCCATTCTTGTGGAGGTATGGAAAAGAGTTATATTTCCAAGATAAAGAGAGAAACACCTCTCTTCCTCCCTACTTTGCTTTATGAGATGACCGACTAATACAATTCCAACAAATATTACTTTGATTTTTATATTGTAAACTAGTATTTTGAGCATGGGCGATTCGGTGGTTCGGGAGAGCTATTGGCTGCACCTATAGCTTTCAACGGGTTGTTGTATCTGAGGTGGAGAACGTCATGATAACAAATTAAAGCCTCGTGCAAGAGGGGCGTTTCTTCTCCACGGAAAGTGTCCAACATGCCTCAACCCGTAATCCCAACGAAAACAGGATAATTCTAATCCTTACTCTCTTTTATTTATATTGTTGTTCTATTGATCATATTGATGTTTTTGAGTGTTTGATATACAAGAATTGTACTTGTATTGTTGTTATACATGTTGATAAATAAAGTTTGAGGTATGTTAAATTGACAGTAATTCCATTCCCCTACTTATTCAAATAAATTTTCCAACACAAACCACATACACCACAAGAATCTTGCAGACAGGCTCATTAAAAATACCTCATGCGAATTGAACCCATAACCTTTGTTATAAAATTCAACCCCACGTCCAACTCCACTATCCTTTTCAGGACAACTTTGGTGAGATAAAAATCACTTTTTAGTATAATAAGAATTATAACTCATAATAAGTGACCCTTACATTTTATATAGTACAATAACCCTATTTTCTTACAAATTAATCGCACATAAAACTTGCTACAAAACAAATCATGCTCATTTTTGTCCATACGGAAATAAGAGAGGCATAGTTTGGATTAGCCAATTTACTTTGAGGTTATACATATTGGAATTGTTGACGTGTTTGCCACTCCTTAGAGAAAACAAAACGTGCAGCGCATCGTTTTGTTTTTTGTTTTTATCACTCATCAAGTCATCATTGTCTATTTATAATCACCAATTCACCTTGAAAAAAGGATTCTTGCATTAGGTTCTCTCTTAATAACTAGTGATTCACAAGTGCACTACTAGGATTATGTCAATTTTCAACATAAGGGTGCAAGCTTTTATAGGATAGAAATATTTTTTCTAGAAATTCACCTAGGTAATGCCTGTATTATGATTTTTAATGGAGTGGAACATTAAAGTACGTACCACACATAATACAACAACAATCCAGTATATATCCCGCCTAAAACGGAATTTGGGGAAATTCACATATACACAGCCTATATATAATAATCTCACAAAAAATTCAAGAGCAATTCTAACAGAAGAATTAATTTCCTAAAAGTTAATGATGACCATAGGACAAAATGTCAAATAGATGTATTCCATAAGTCTAATGAAATATGATGACTTCCCTACTAGTGATATATTCCGTTGTATGGTTCCTAAAACTTTTTTATGGTTTTTTTTTGGTCTTTGTCAAGGGTATTCTATCGTCGACTACAATGATTAATTCACTCGCCCCAACTGTCAGTGCACTAAGCGGTAGGGGGCTGGCCAAGGAATTTTTTCCATTCGCAAGAGTTGGGATTCGAACCCCCAACCACTTATTTAAGGGATGAAATGCTAAACCACTACACCAACCCATCTTGATTAAACTTTTTTATGGTTTGTATCACAGGTATATTAGTTAAGGCTTAGAGCTATTTCTGTTCACATTTAATCAATTTGTTAGAGCGTAAAGGATAAAATTCTCACATGAAATTCGGCATTCACCAAAATGGAACTCACGGCTTAAAAAATGAGTATGAAACCACTTAAATTAATCATCTACTAATTTACAATAAAATGGAGTCATTGTCTGGAAATATAAGGGTCAATTGTTATGAACAATAGTCCTTATTTTATTAAAAAGTCCCACCAAAGTCTTATACAAAAATGTTCTTGTCAGTACACCAGATTCCAGCTTTTAAATTTGGAGCAGAATAATTTAGGCTATGATATTTTCTCAGCTACACGTCAAGTGTTTTTTTGTTTTGTTTTTTTGGGTGGGTGAACCATATATTTTGTCCTCGTACTACTGTCTTGTGCTTGTGTGGACCGTTGATTCAATTTGGCTTTGGCTCATTTTGCTATGAATTATTGGTGCTCTTGGTCTTGTGCATGTATTGGCTACTGAAAATTTCTCTGTTTCTTTTCTTTCATAGATTACACTCTAGCGATATTTCATGTGAAACTTGGTTCAAGTACCTAAGAGAAAAAAAAGTTGGTTCAAGTTTTGATATATACTTCTATTATCAAAGAGACAGGTTTCCAAACCATATTGTTGCCTCAATAGGTCTCTTATGAGGCCGCCTCAATATGAGACCACCTCTATAATCAAGCACAACGTCATGCTTGTTTGAAGCGCCTCACGTTATGACCACCTCATACAAGTTTTTGTGTTCTTGCCTTCTTGGTATATCACTTTTTAAGAATTATTACAAACAAATTAAGCTAGCTAGTAGCTAATTAACATCTTCACATAAATTGTCAATGGTACATACAGTAGTACAGAATGTGGGAACACCACTAAGCTTGAAATATACTATTCTATGTGAACTGAAAATTAAACAAACTTATATATCAAATGGACATTTATCAAGCATATGGATCCTGTATAGTTTCATGTACATCAAGTTGTGATTGCAGTATAATGACGTCGTCAGCCTAGCTAATTACAGTAGACGATATAATCTGAATGAATTGGTCTCAAGTAATTTACGGTACTGTAGGGAAAGAAAAAGCAAAACGAAGAACAAAAAACATCCATGAACAAGAGTATTAAGCTTCAAGGAGCCAAATGAAACAAGGAAAAACGAACAATAAATGTATGACTGATCATGTATGTGCAGTTGCAGTTTGTTTAGCCGGTAACAGTTGCTACTCAGACTGTGGAAGTCTTCCGCTCCACGGCTTTACGATCTGAAAAGAGCAAAGCAAACTTTGATCTACTGTCATAAGTGCACCTGCATTATCAAATTCTCCACAGTAATTAGGTGCAGAGAAGATAGTAACAAGCTGCCTGTCAGCAAAGAATTCATAGCCATCTTCAACAACTTGGTGAGCCCTACAGATGAGATCAAGATCATGTTGTCTAAGAAATTCTGTCACCCTATCAGCTCCAAAGGTGTACGAAACACCCCTATCGCTCTCACCCCAACCTCGAATCTCTCTATCAGGATCTGACCATAACAAATCGCATAACAAACCTTGGTCAGGCACATCAGTAGGCCTTTCTAATTCTTTGATTTGTTCTAAGCTTTGTAGCTCGGGAGACAACCCTCCGTGCATACATATGATCTTCTCGTCTACCACAGCAGCCACAGGCAAGCAGTTGAAGCAATCTGTGAACATCCTCCATAGACGAACACTAAATCGACGTTTGCACTCATCATAGAAACCGTAGATCCTGTTAATAGAGCCGCACTCATGGTTTCCTCTCAGTAGGTGTATTTTGTCTGGATACTTGAGCTTATAAGCTAATAGAAGACATATACACTCTATGCTCTGCCTTCCTCTATCCACATAATCTCCTAAGAATAAGTAATTAGATTCTGGAGGAAAACCACCACACTCAAATAGTCGTAATAGATCTGGATACTGACCGTGAATATCACCTACAGATCATGTCCAACCCCAATCAAAAACGCATCTCCATAACAAGTTTAATTCAGGAAAAAAAACTTACATAACAAGTTGGTGTGAATTTCTATTACTTTTTCTCTAATGAATCAACCACAGCAAATAAAACTTTAAAACAACGAATCAGGGATAGCATATGTTCATCTGTATAGATGTCGTATAGCTTCTTATGAATCAATGGAAGCAAATATAACTTTGAAACAATGAATCAAGGATAGCATGAATTAATCTGTATAGATGTTGTACAGCTACCTATGAGCGAACGAATACTCTTCAAATTACCAAGACACTCTGAACAAATCATTGTCAAGACAATCTCTAACCAACATCTAATTAGACCATAGTCCATCACTAATCTATTAAGGCGGCTTGTTGGTTTTGGTCCTAACCAACCCAACCTCGAACTTTGGTTTTGGTCTCATTTGGTTCTTAAAGGGATAAGCTAATGAGATAGTACTTGGTTGAAAATCTCTTTATATGATTTGACATTTCCCTCTTTCATTCAAATGTTTGCTGTTCCTCCTCATAGATCATTTGGCATTCATATTCAGGAGGGAGGAGGATTGTTTTGAACTTCAAAAAGTTTTAAGGTTCCTGAATTGACATACTATGTGTTGGATATGTTTGGCATAAGGTAATAAATAAGGGGTAAGGTCCCTTAAAATGTCTCCCTTAACTACCATATGTTTGAAGGAAATGGAGCATGAAGCTGAGACAATCTGAAGTTCTGAACAAATTATGGCTAAGACCAAGATTACCTCAGAAAGCTCCCACATTCGACATCCAAACAAAACTATATGGTACTCATGCATGTACTGCAAATCATTGAGATTAAGGTCCTTCTATTGGTAATATTTATCATGAAGTTACTAGTGCACAGGATCTTCGTGCTAACAAAATCAAGTTTCTCTCCTCTCCTATGGAAAGAGATAACAAAGATGGTCTGGGGCTTATTCAGATTCAGAAAAACTGCACTCATCTTCATACCAATATATTTACGGATGGAGCATGGAAAAAGAAGACCAATTGGGGAGCGTATGGCTGGATTGCGTACAAGGAAGAAGAAGATGAACCAATAGGTAATGGAGCTGGTAAATGTAGAGTAGATGCAGCTATTTTTTCGGAAGGTTGGGCCATTATAATGGCTCTCAAAAATATGATCTCTAGAGGATTATCCTTTGTGAATATCTTTCGGATGCAAAGGCCCTCATAGACTTCATCAAAGGGAACTCACTTATCCCTGCTGCTCTTGTGGCTATGATTGATCAGATTCAATCCCTTGCTACAAATTTCACTTGTTGCTCTTTCTTTTATATTCCTAGAATCTGTAATGGTGTTGCTCATTCTCTTGCCGCTCAAGCAAGTAGAAACTAAATGTAACCTCTTATTTTCCTTCTGTCAAAAAAAAAAAAAAAAGTGTCCGTGTTTGAATCTCATCTCTCATCTAGTGAGGGATTTATCCCTCCTCTTCTCCTAGGCGGGGCCGCCTTACCTTATGAATAAAAAACATATTGCAAATCATTATCAAAGGCTTAATACCTTTAAAAAGGTAGGAGTATTCAATTTAGTATCTAATCAAGGCATAGATTCCATTTTAGGGGAAAAAGGAAGAAATTTTGAGTTAAAAACTTAAATTGATAGAGATGGACTGATTGAGATTAATCAAAACTGTATTAGGATCCTCTCCAATATATCATTTTCCACATTTACGCAAAGCTGAAATAGTGTATTGGAAAGGATCATCATTTTGCATAATATTAATAAACATCAGATAATATCATAATGTGATGCATTAGCATCATCATTAGCATCAATCAACTATCCCTCTATGATGAACATTCGGTTTCTAGGAGAGAGAAAGGATAAAAGAATTACCACAAATGTTGATAGGAGCTTGCAATTCAAGGAGCATAGGCTGATTAAAAATCACATCTTTGGCTGCAACACAAAGCTCACGTATTTCAGATTCAGAGGGTTGAATCTTTTTGCTTGATCCTTTACATTTCCTTCCTTCCAAAAGCCTCGCTATTAATCCATCTACACCTTCCATGACCCTCCACAATAATAATAATTACTATTTTGATTTTAATATATCGGTTTATTCTTCTGCAAATATTTTCATGGGACAAAAAAATTTGCCTGTTTTTCTGTTCTTCCTCACACACACGACATAAAACACAAAGTCAATGGAATTCACATTACAAAATCTAATTTGATCTCTCTATCAAAGGAAATATAATATACATGATAAGTTCTTTGATCAAAATACTGGGAAAATGAAACCAAAGTCAACCAATTCTATTGTTTACTCTAATTTAAGGGCATCGAAATGAGAAAAGTAACCAAAATGATTTTTCCAAATACTGATGGGAAGATAAAGATATGGATATAGGAAACTTACGCAAATTCTCTTAAATTTTTTTTTTTAAAATCAATGAAACAAGTACTCTCCTCCTACTTCTGACGAAGGGACATAACAACACTTGCCAACTAATCATAATATCTATACATTAGAGACATTTTCTGACAGCATTGGAGGCGTCCACCTAAGTGAGCCATTGTAATAAAATTTTTAATATAAATATAAAATAAAAATATATGTTTTGGTATAGAACATATATACTAAAGTTGTACTTTCCTAAATCGTTAAAGAGTACACTATTAATTAGAGGTTTTCATATAGAATATATATACTAAACTGGTACTTTCCTAAATCATTAAAGAATAGACTATTAGATTTTAAAAAGCATATAACTTTACTTTCACCGCTTAAAAAATTAAATTTCTTACACCATTGGAACGAGTACGAAATATCCTTTAAAATGATACTCATTTGTGGTATGTTCTATCGATTTACAACATAAGATGCGTCCACCTAAAAAGGTAATTAGTAATTAGCTTGACAAGCTGAAACAACTAAAGAGTTGCAATGTAAAAATAAGAGATAAGATACGTATATTAGTTATAAAAATCTAAAAAGCAATCTCAAGGTAAAATATAATAAAATTAGTATGTGTAAAATAAAGAAATAAACAATGAACCTAAAATGATTCTAGATCCAATCTTTAATAGGAAACTTTACCATTATCACATATAATTTTATAACTGTACATAATATATTGATCCCCCATGTTATCTTAGGGCTCCAATTTATGTTTCCTTCAACTTTATAATTATTAATGTACTCATTTCGGGCCACAAATAAAATTACATTGGACTTTTTGTGTTCTTAAAGGCAGTACTTTGACCGCATATAACTTTGAAAAAAATAAGCAAGCATTAAAGTATGTTTTGTTATTCTAAGGTTTACGTCTGCAACTTCTTTATTTTTTGAAAAGTAGTTATGTATACATTAGACATTTAAACTGATTTTACCATAAAAAAAGGATCATATCTTTGGAAGGTTAGTTGTACACTTATATCAACATAAGAGCATTGGCGTACCAACATCAATCATAGGATGACTTTGAAACTATTACCTCTTGGATCATGTAACATATGGGATGAGTTAATTGATAGTTAATTGAAATTGATGATTAGAGTTTAAGTTAAATAAGATGCCCTAGAACTTCATAGTAATCTTATTATATGGCATTCATGATATTAAATGGATTATATAAATATTTATCCATATATTACTAATAGTTTTTCATAAGTCACAATTACACTTTGATTTTTTGATGCGATTAATAATCACTTCATATTAATTTTATTATATAATCACAGTCCGTGCAACGCACGGGCATACTCACGGGCATCCACCTAGTATCTAAATATTGGAGGCATTTTCTGACAGCATTGGAGGCATCCACCTAAGCGAGCCATTGTAATAAAATTTTAAAATAAATATAAAATAGAAATATATGTTTTGGTATATAATATATACCAAAGTTGTTCTTCCCTAAATCCTTAAAGAGTACCCTATTAATTAGAGGTTTTAGAATATATACTAGAGTTGTACTTTTCTAAATCATTAAAGAATAGACAATTAGATTTTAAAAAGCATATAACTTTAGTTTCACCACTTAAGAAATTAAATTTCTTACACCATTGGAACGAGTACGAAATATCCTTTAAAATGAGACTCATTTGTAGTATGTTCTATTAATTTACAACATTAGATACATCCACCTAAAAAGGTAATCAGTAATTAGCTTGACAACCTGACACAACTAAAGAGTTGCATGTAAAAATAAGAGAAAAGATATGTATATTAGTTATAAAAATTTAAAAAGCAATCTCAAGGTAAAATATAATATAAAGAGTATGTGTAGAATAAAGAAATAAACGATAGATCTAAAATGATTCTAGGTCCAATCTTTAATAGGAAACTTTACCTTTATCACGTATATTTTTATAACTGTACGTAATATTCTGATCCCCCATGTTATTTTAGGGTTCCGATTTATGTTCCCTTCAACTTTATAATTATTAATGTACTCCCTCCGGACCACAAATAAAATTATATTGGACTATCAAGGCAATACTTTGACCGCATATAACTTTGAAAAAACAAGCAAGCATTGAAATATGTTTTGCTATTCTAAGGTTTACGTTTAAAACTTATTTATTTTTTGAAAAGTAGTTATGTATACATTAAGCATTTAAACTGATTTTACCATAAAAGAAGGATCATATCTTTGGAATGTTATTTGTACACTTATATCAACATAAGAGTATTGGCGTACCAACATCAAGCATAGAAAGACTTTGAAACTATTACCTCTTGGATCATGTAACATATGGAATGAGTTAATTAATAGTTAATTGAAATTGATGATAAGAGTTTAAATTAGATTAGATGCCCTATAAAGTCATAGTAATCTTATTATATGGCATTCATGATATGATTATATAAATATCCATATATTACTAATAGTTTTTCATAAATGACAATTACACTTTGATTTTTCGATGAGATTAATAATCAAGTTATATTAGTTTTATTATATAGTCACAGTCTGTGCAACGCACGGGCATACTTATCGACATCCACCTAGTTATCCTTTATTATAAACAGTGACCTGCAACCGAATTTAGGAGACAAAACTAAATTTATGGTCACTCTATTCTCTATATTAAATCACTAGTATAACTTTAAAATTATGTAAAATTTAATAGTAAAAAAATGGCGAAACTAGCAAATAGCACCCAAGAGTTATAAACTATATGCAATTAAACTCCTTTACATTTTCAAGTAGCAATTAATCTCCACATCTTTTTTTAAATGTACAATTAAGCTCTTCCTCTAATTTTCCGGCCAAAATATCACCGGAATCATAACGTGGCACCGGTAAACTTCATTTTTTTTTTTCTTTTTTCCCCAAATACTATCATTTATACTAAATTTTAAGCTAAAAATACTGAGCCTTAAGTTATTATACGTATACCAATACATTTCCTCTACCTTCCCTTTTTTTTCCCACAGTTGCTCCCTTTAACACGTTCATTCCATCCTCCATTCTAGAGCTGTCAAAAGTTGACACGACACGACAACACGGCACGAACCGGACACGAATGTAGCGGGTTAGTGTTGAGAGGTTTCGACCCGTTTAATTAAATGGGTCGACACGAGTAACACGTTTAGTTAAATGGGTTAGGTTAAGGTTGAGATTTCCGACACGAAAACAACCTGCTTACGACACGTTTAATTTTAATTGTCAAATGTAAGTTCAAATAATTTGTAACAAGTAAATAATGTAATAGAATCTCACCTATCTTGAGCATTTTAATAAATTTTGGACTGTTGAATATACACTTATATAGTTAGAACTTTAAATTTGTAAGTAAAATTTATGTTTTTTCTCATATTTCAATTAGTTAGAATATAAGTAAAGATAAACAGGTTAACAGGTCATTAAACAGGTAACACAATTATTAAACAGGTCAGGTGCAGGTCAAGGATTTTCGACACGATTAATAAATGGGTTAGATTTGAGTCAAGAAATTCTCGACACGTTTAACACGAACACGACACGACCTGATCTATTTGACATCTCTACTCCATTCCTCCTCCCCTCTTCTATCTTTTTCCAGTGAACAACACTATGACATTCAAGAGATTGGAAGCTCTAATCTTCTATTCAAATAATTCAAGTAGATGGAAGGTGATATTCATCTTGGAATTTGTCATGCCAACCCCCTCAACAATCCAAACCGAGTCTCAATTTTCGTTTTCAAGGTGATTTGTTTACCTCCAATTTTTTCGAAAGTGAGTATTAATTGTTAGTTTTGATGGAACAAACATTGATAATTTGGTTGGTTTTGTATCATAATTTGGTTTCTTCTACTCATGCTAATACGAGTGTTACTTGCTTTCAATAAAATGCCTTGAAGGTGTTTGATAAAATGCTTCAATGAGTCTCTCATCTAGAAATTGTTTGCAGTGTTGGATGAGCTGGAAACTTTGAAGCTTGAGTTCCAGCGTCGAGTAGATGAGGTGAACAAGGCTTGAATGGACATGAACTACTATGAATTATTTAATATGAACAATAAATGACCTCCTAGCATACAATGCCACTTTGGGATTGTGATTGTTCTACGAAATCAATTTTAAAAGTTTGAGCAACATACCTTACAATTAAGGCTTCTCCAGGGGTAGTGATGGAGGGAGTTTTACGGTTGTCGGATACCTGCTATGAAGGATTATTAATGGCTGCCTTGTATTGATGGTGACAGAGAGGAGGAGGACGTGATAACAAATTGGCGGGAGGTAGCAGGTAGGGCAACTGAACATAATATGGTGAGGGGGAGATAGATAAATATATAATACTGAGGGATAGATACATGTATAATACTGAGGAGTGTATTTTTTTGTTTATAAAGAATATATATGAAATATATTTGGGGAAGAAAAAAAAATTGAGTTTATCGGTGCCACTCATGATTTCGGTGATATTTTGGCCGGAAAATTAGATGGAGAGCTTAATTGTACACTTAAAAAAAGATGTGGAGGTTATTGCTATTTTTTTTTTTTTTTTTGGAGAGGGGAATAGGAGACTTTCATTCATAGAAAAGTCATACGGCATCTACAATAAAAATAAGCCTAAAATATACTAAATTAATAGAAACAACAAAAAAGATGTGGAGGTTAATTGCTACTTGAAAAGGTAAAGGGGTTTAATTGCACATAGTTTATAATTCTTGGGGGCTATTTGCTATTTTCACCGTAAAAGAATTATTTAATGTGAAATGAATATTATTTGTAAGATATAATGTTTTACGAAGAGGTCTATATATATTTAGGGGTGAGCAAAAGAGGGTTAATTTTTGTCCCGTCATTTCGGAGGGGTGATTTCAAATATGAAGAGATTGCATGACATCTATGTTCTAAGAAAAGAAAAAACCACAGCTTGCTAATATGAACAGAAGGAAACCCTTATCGGAACAATTCGCTATAAAAGAGTTGGCAACATACCAATGCCTAGAAGGATATGTTAAGCACACATCACAACAAGAGCTCACTGTCAAGATTTGTCTCGTAGACAAGGTAAAATCTCTAGATGACTCAGCAAATTGATCACATTATGCTCGTCGAATATTTCGTTTTGCTCCAACAAAACAATAACCATACTCAGAAAACCTACACACTATTGATTGTGAATCTGTCTAAATCCTCAAACGGAACAGAAAACTAAACATGATAAAAGCAAAACATAGGAAGAATGATATTGATCAGTAACCACCCTTGAGGTCGTTGGTGACATCGTAAGGGATGGGAGTAACAGTCTCGATGGTAGCACCCTCAACCAAGAACCCAGGCTTTGGTCCCTTTGGTACCGGAAGAATGATATTGATCAGTAACCACCCTTGAGGTCGTTGGTGACATCGTAAGGGATGGGAGTAACAGTCTCGATGGTAGCACCCTCAACCAAGAACCCAGGCTTTGGTCCCTTTGGTACCCTCTTCGTGCTGATGATTTCACCCCTGGCCTTGGCAGCAGCCTTCAACTCGTCATTCTTCTTCACTCTGAGCTTGAAGTCCTCCTGGCATCTTGAAGGCTGGACATGCTCAATGCGCACGTGAAGCCTTTTAGCAATGATTCTGTTGCCAACCTGCAGAACGGAAAACCATTATTCGAGTAAGAAACACATCCAGAAACAAATGCTGACCAAACTCGGGACAACTGCCAATCAACTATAACACTGATGACCAACATCTATTATCCAAGGGGATCAGACAAAACCAATATGTACAAAAGGTTACCAACCAACAACCATTTATATTATACAACCCATCCAAGCCCTGATAAACTTCACAGTTATACACTAGAAGGCAGAAGCTAGCTTGCCTTCACACATAGCAATCATCAGAAAGAAAACAAACAAGTTTAAAAGGATCCCACATTGCAAAAACTGAAACTGCTTACATGAGAAAATCATAAAGTTTCCATATCCTTCCCTTAACGTTTAAATCTATGTTGCTCGGACTCTTCATTTCACCTCAAGCACCCGTGTGGCCGTGTCAGATACTTGACACTCCGACATGGGTATGGTCACTTGACACTTCATAGTAGGCTAAAAAAGAATCTAAAATTTACAGAAAATGGCCGAGTCCGACACCTAGACACGTACCAATGTACGACACTTGTACCTGAGCCCGAGTAACATAGGTTTAAACCCACATTCAGATAACCAAACCCACATCGTTTTAGCCAACAGTTCAAGCACATATGCATATTTCCATTAACAACTCTAACTGAAGCAACCACTCACATCAAATCCATCAGGTGAATATCATCAGCACATTTCCTGTTAACACATACTTCATGTACTAGAAACATTCAGCACAAACTAACTAATCAGCTAACTCATAAAGAACCACCATTTCCCAACAATCACCATTCCAATAGATTTCTTATAACATTTCTCACACAGCTTCATACAAATAGCATCTGCCAATGAATAAAAAAACAACAGTAGATAAAAATCCAATTCCCTGTCTCCCTCACAAAACCCTCTAAACTTCACCAAACCAATTAATGCCAATTTCATGTTGTCTGTTAATAAATCTTAAATGAACCCTAGACAGTACCAAAAACATTCAACACAAACTAACTTATCGTCTATCTCATAATAAGTACCACCATTCCCAGCAATCTACATTTTAACTTCCTTATTTGTTCTACCATTTCTAACACAGCTTCATTCTAATTGCATTTATACATTGAAAAGAAAAGCACATAAAATAAAACCCATTTCAAGGTTCCCTCACAAAATCATCTAAATTTCATCTAACCCATCAAAAATCAACCAAACCCACTAAAAACTAACAAAATCATACCATACAAAACATCAAAATTACACAAAACCATAAACAAGTTCAGCAGTAAATATACCTGCTTGTTGACCTCAACACCAATAGCACGCTTGGTGACATTCCAAACACGACCAGAACGACCATGGTAGAACTTATGAGGCATACCCTTGTGAATAGCACCATTAACCCTGATATCTACATACTCACCCACATGATAAGTTCTCAAGTATGTGGAAATTGGGATCACACCCTTCTTTCTGAAACCCCTTGCAAATAGATCCCTTGTTCTTGCTCTTAACCCATGACCTGCAGGCATTTTTGCTGCCACTTTCTCTCTCTACTCTCTCTCTTCTCTCGCTCTCTCACACACAGGTTGGGGGCGGTGGACTTTAGTCGAGTATGGAGATTGGGTTTTAGAAAATTATAATGGTTTGGGCCTGGTTCGTCCAAAGATCTACGGGGTATTCCCTCGTGGCCTCGTTTAGGAGAAATTATTGTGTAGTCGAGGAGCACTGCTCTTTCCTCTCACAAAATAGAAAATTATCAATTTAAATTTAGAGTGGGCTCTACTTATTTTGTGAGAGGAGGGAGCAATGCTCCTGGACTATGCAATAATTTCTCCTCGTTTAGACCCGTTTGACGGGTCAATCCAGCGAGTTACGGTCGATCTAGTAGATTAATGGTCGGTTCATTTCGAGATCGGGTCGGATCCGATATGAGTTAATTTTTGTGCCAAATTCATTTTTTAGTTTATTTTTTCAGGATGTAAACGGGTTCGAATTGAGAACTTTATATCAGAATCCTGAACAATGGATTGGCCAGTTTTGTCTTGGTTCAACTTTTGACAACCTACCTCCATCCCACAAAAATATTGTCATTTGTTTTTCATTGTCCGATGGCCGCTTCTGACATTTTAAGGCCCTTTGCTAAATTGAAGTAGCCCAAGAACTTTACATCTTAAAACCATTTTTGATAAATATAAGGACAAAAAAATCCATAACCAAACCCCTAACAACAAAATCGTTAACCAAACCCCTAACAACAAAATCGTTAACCAAACCCAAACAACAAAATGAAAAAAAATACTAATACCACACAACAAGATAACTCCTGGCCCCCAAAAAAAATACAAGTGATTTTCGTATAATGATAACCGTCCCACAACGTTTTATTCAAAAAATATAATTACAAAACCCAAATAAAATAGTAGCAAACTAGTTGAAAAGTCAAAATAGGGTAAGAAATTAGTAGAAAATACCTAAACTTCTAAATGAAATGGTATTGTGATGAATGACGATCAACTTGTCAAAATTTTCTCCGAATTGTGCCAAAAGAATAGCTAATCCAACCAATTACAATTGTAATTATTAAACAAACAAATTTAACAAATTAATAAATCTAAAATCCGTTGATAAGATCTAGTCATCTAAACAATAAGGTTTGCAAAAAATCATAAACTCAATATTATTAAACTATCAAAGTTAAAAAAAAGACCAACTTATATACTAACGATGACACAAATATAAAACAAAGAGAATGACAAAAATTGTAGTAAAAGAAAACAACAACGACAAAAAGTACTTAAAACAAAGAACAACCCATTGACGTTCTTCAAAACACAATATAGGATAGAGAAAAGATACAATATACGGAATATCTTCCAAGTACAAAATAGCCCATTAACCCGTTTAAGCTCAAGGAGCTTTCACTTCAACCCAAAACACACCCACTCTCTCTCATACTCAGATTGAAAAATGGCCGCCATAGTAGGAGCTTCAAAAATGGCCGCCATAGTAAGAGCTTGAAAAATCCCCGCCATAGTAGCAGCTTGAAAAATCATCAAGAAGCCCTAGCGTACTATCCTCCATTAATTCTGACAAAACATCACAATAATTAAATCCTTCATTAGCCTTTACCCAATCATCCTCCATAAACCCATCAAAGAAATCTGACAAAACATTATTACCATCATTATCATGATCATCAGAAACATGATAATCAGAATTATGATCATCAGAATTATGATCATCAGAATTATGATCATCATTATAGCCTTCACTTTGATCAATACCCTTTACCCAATCAATTCTCTCACATACTGATCCAATCTTATTATCCAAAACCCTAATTAACTCCTTCAATTCTTCAACACCCATATTCTCAAATTCAAAACCCACATCTGGGTATTTATCCCTTGTTTTGCAATTACCATGGTGGGCCATAATACTCTGTTTTTCATTGATTGAATGATGATCAACGGTGGTGATCTTCTTGTTTTTCTGATCATGATCTAAATCATATCTTTGTTGATGAAGATACTTGTTGATAATGAAGATTTCTTGATTGGGTTTTGAACACCAGATTTGTGGGTTTTCTTGAATGTGATTTGTTTCGTACAAAATCACAAGAACATCAATGTTGCAAAGAATTGAGATTTCCTTTGCTTTCTTGAAAACTGTTGCCTTTCTATCATTGTGTTGTTTCAGCAGCTGTGCTTCTGTTTTTGGACGCTTGTTGCTCTTACACTTACTGATCTCTTCTTCGCCATCGTTTCTGCCTCTTTTTTTCTCTCTCTTACTCTTACTCATCTCCATTCTTGACTTCTTGTTGTTGTTGTTGTTGTTGTTGTTGATGTTGTTGTTAACCCGGAGAATAGAGAAACTGAGGAAAGAGAAACGTTTTATAAGATCAGATCTTATGGCGGTGTATTATTTACCCCAGTAAAAGAAAGGCGGTGATTAGCAATTAGCTGTCTCAAGAATTTGAGAGCGCGCGCTTTTTAAACGGCTCTTAACAATCAAAATTCAAAACGTTTTGGGCTTGGGCTGTTTTGGAGAAGGCCCACTGGACTCTTCGTTGCTTTAAATACTTTTTTTTTCTTTTTCTTTTTTTTCTTTTTTTTTTTTTTTTTTTTTTTGGGCTATCAAGAAGTAAAGTAATGAGAATGGGTGGGTGTAGACATCAATATATTGTACATATATGAAATGAAACTGAAAGGCATGAACTTAGTTTGGAATAAATACCTACCATTGCGATATATATGTGACGCAAACATTAATCATTGTAATGGATGAAATACGCCTACAAAACAACACTATTATTTAGCAATAGTAAAAGAAGAAGCATCGGTAAGTTTAACTATAAGACGTTATTAAAGGAAAAAAAGAAACAACGACAACAAAGAACGTGAGGGGAAAAAAAAGTGATGGAAGGGGATGAAGATTTTTTTTTGGTGCAGAAGGGGATGAAGATTGAAGGGGAAGTTGCAGCTGATTCCATTCACAGGGTTAGGGAAGATTAATAGTCATTGGTATACAACATATATATGCCTCGTTCTCTTTATTTTGTATTTGTGTCATTGTAAGAATATATAGGTTTATCTTTCTTTTGAATTGATATTTTGTATTTGTGTCATGGCGGTGGAGGAATGCGAGATCTTTTGGGCATGGGCAAGATGTACCACGTGATAGGATCAAGTTCATCTTGGATAGAGTTACTGATTACTCAAATGTGGTGGTAATTAAAAGCAAGACAGTTCCTAGCAATAAGAGAAAGCGAGAGGAGGTCAATATACAATGGGAAGCTCCACTCTTGGGCTGGTTCAAAGTGAATACCGATGGCGCTGCTCGAGGCAACCCGGGCATGGCAGGAGGTGGTGGACTGATCAGTCGGATACAGGAGCGTTTATCAAAGCTTTTGCTGTAAAGCTTGGTTCTTGCACGTCAATGAAGGCGGAGCTCATGGCCGCCCTTCGCGGTCTTCTCATGGCTAAGGATCTGGGTATCACGAAACTGTCTTTGGAGGTAGATAGCCTTGTGGTACTGCAAACACTTCGTGAGGATCCGAAACCATGGAACCCGCATTATTTCGTTATTTTACAATGCCGTACTCTGCTAGTTGATGCTAGTTGGGAAGTTCGCATCCACCATGTTTATCGCGAGGCCAACTTTGCTGCGGATTGGCTCGCTAATTTTAGCTTTATTATTGATAGTAAGTTTGCTTATTTTGATGCCCCGCATGTGGGGCTTTTTCATGTCTTGTATGAGGACCTTATTGGGATAGCTAGACCCCGTCTTGTGATTGCTTAATAAAATTTGTCCCAAGGGCTTTAGCCCTCCTTTGCACCCAAAAAAAAATTTAGTTGAGTTTATGGTCTTTGCAAAACTTATTTTTTGGAATAAGCTTAATATCTCATCTAATTTCAGATTTATTTATTAGTTAGAATTAGTTAAATTTGTTTGTTTAATCACAATTCATATCGATCACCAAATCCAGAAAATTCATTTGAGTCAGCCTCATGCAGAGAAGTACTACATATATCAATTTTTTTCCAAGCAAAGCAATGAAGCATGCTACCAAGAGAGGAGAAAGATAAGTTGAGAGACCTCAATAAAAGATGAGATAGCCGTTCCTGTATGTTGTTAATAAGCACGCAGAAAGTCTTTTTTATGTGGAAGACAAGAAGTACTCCCCTAACAAGTTCTGTGACCAGTGACAACCAATTATACAAGCCAAAGCTTACAGGAAGTTTATATCACCAAGTTGATGACACATTCATATTGATCATACATTGGATAGATCACATCAACACAAGTCCTCAATTCTTGCAAGGCCCCCATATTCTTCTTAAAATTGAGACTTGTCAAGGTTATCGAAGTAAGGATGATCCAGTGCTGCCTTGGCCGAGATCCTTTCAGCTGGATCATATTTCAGCATGTTCTGGAATACTCAAAACAAACAGTTGTCAGTCTAACAAACGCGATAAATGATTTCAAAAGAAGCAGCTTAACCATGTCTGATGCCAGTAAAACTCATGGAACCTTGTAGCATTGTTCAAGCAACTAGCAGCGAAGCAATAATGCATTTTACCATCATTTTCCAGTTATAACTATAATATCTGCTTATGAACGATTGTTCACTCCTCTCTGTCACTGGACCTCCATAATTCAGCTTCTCATTCATCCATATAAAATAAAATGCTTATAAGATATAAGCAATGAAACTGTTTGCTTTCAAATTATATAGCCTACTGCACTATCTGCAACCAAGAACAAGGCATATTTAGGAGGCTGTTGATTTTTCCTGTCACTCACTCTCCCTGCAATCATTTGCAAACTAAAGTGCACCCTGATCGATTATTTCCTCTCAAGTTTTATTGTGAAGCTACTCATCAAGACATCGTTCAATAAAATGCATCAAAACAATTCTGAAACCAAGTGGAAATTGGTGGTCTTCTAAGAGATGAGCATGAGAATTGCAAGTTTATACTATGCATGCCTGCTGAAATATAATGAGTTTTGTAGCTATCTTTTGAGATTGAAGTTTTTAGCAGCTAAGAAATGGGTAACAAGCAAAGAATCATGGAACTGCAGTGTCCTTGGAAGCTTATATCCTAATGCTTGTGAACTTATGAAAGTTTCAATCTTCCAGAATTATTATGTCAGAGATGATTCACAGCTAAACAAATACCACAGAAGCAGGAAATGTGGGAAAAGGGAGAGAAGAGAAAACAAACAAACAAACAAACAAACAAACAAGAGACAAGCAACTTCAATATTATGCCATCCAAAAACAAAAAGTTAGACTACATCTAATGCCTTTTGAAGACACTAAAAGAATTCAAATGCCAGAGAGAAACAAAATCTCCTGTAGTCTCTATTCCAATAGAAACCCAAAGATAAGTTGAGTTATCAAAGATATTAGAGAAGGCATAATCATAACATCTTACGTACTCTAAATTTAGCCTGCTCGTCCACGTGATTATCTTACCTCATGTTTGGATCTATCCATGTTTACGGGGGCTGGTTGTGTTTCGTCACAATTAAGGAGTCTTTGATCTCAAAAGTTGCGGGTTCGGGCAAATCATTTTTAGTCCTTTTATTTTATTGATAGTTAATCATTCTTAGTCTTTCATATGGTCTATATCCAAAACTTGATTTTCTTTCCCAAATTGTTATTTGTCATGCTTGAATCAAACATCCATTGTTTGGTACGGGTACATAATAGTAGCAAAAACTTTTTCTTTTGTTTTCAATAACCCTTCCTCTTTTGGTGCATCTTTTGCTTCGTTGGTGAATTGTTGATGTCATTCTCACATATCCTCTATAGGCCGATAACTTTGAGCTGGGTGAAAGGAGATAGCATACATATGCAGATTGTAGACTAATTCCATCAAAAAAAAGGGATTGGTGGGAAATAATTACATGTTGCTTTGGTGTGCCAAGTGAGAGCTACTGAATTGTGTGTAAAAAAAAAAAAAGCAAAGATTTGCTACAGCCGATAACTTATATGTGGCTTTTGCACGGGTAAACTGTTAAGTTTGGGGGTGGGGGAGGGGAACAGTATTGTTGAACAGCAAATATGAAAGACTACCTTGCTACAGCCTGACATGAAAACCCAGGAAAAGCATGATGTATAAAGTGATTAGAGTTCAGGTACTCACAGATAAGAGGTCCACTCCATCAGGTCCCAATGAAGGAACTGCACGTGCAAGATTTTGTGATTCCCACTTTGGGTAGACATGCCAGTCACGTAGAGAGGTTACTCCACGCCATTGCTCCTCCGTCGGTGTTCCCAATAACCTGAAAATGATTAACAAATTCATAATTCCACATCATATAACCAAGCAGCGAAGTGCAAAGAATGTAGCATATATGACAACTGATTGCAACTGTTCATATTCTTGCTTAAGATAGTCTACAATCTAAAAACTCTATTATCATCTACCTAGAAAGGTTTCAACCTGTAATGCACAACTTGTCATCCCAACCAGCTCACAATACAAGAAATGTATATTATCAACAACCAAAATGTTGCAAGTTAGACATATATGGATGCAGGTACAAGGTCTTAACGCACATGATACTTTTCTTGTGAGCTATGTGCACTCTTTTTCAAGTCATGTGGGGTTCAACAAATCTCCAGATGTATGGGGTGCAGATGTGAAAGAATTAGAAATGACATGGGAAGATTAAATATGTACAGCTAATTATGTGAGAGTACCGGAAAGGGGGATGCAAAACATATTAAGATGATAGCAGAATCGTTTGCATGATCTGCCATCTATACATTACGAACTTCATAGATTACTAATGGCATCAGGGTTATTACCTAAAGATATGCAGTAGTTGTTGAAATTCTGAGTCTCCGGGAAACAAAGCTTGTCTTCGTACCATTTCAGCTGCAGATGAAAATAAAGTAAGAGGGTAGATAGTTTCATGATACACAAGCACTCTAAGACGCACAAGCACCCTCTTATAGGGAGCCACAAACCCTCTACCTAGGAATACAGAACCAGTGAAAAGATGCCACTGTATTCTGTATACATGCATCCACACTTTGTGTCTTGTTTAATGCTTCAGGCAGAAATGTTACTTTTTCTTTCTGGGCGGCGATGAGGTGGTGGTCCTTCATCATTTACAAGTTAAAGTGCATGCTTCATGCGCTAAATAAATAGAATTCGTGGGGAAGACTCGCTAGACTTTGAACAATAATACATATTTGCAGGGATAACCATCAAACACTTTCGTCAATTCCAACTCCAGATACGAACACAGTCCATAAGCAATTTGAGGGAATTATGTGAATCATCTATGAATTCTCACACTAAGGTCAACTTTTTCAACAACTGCAGGAACTACAAGATCCCACCTAAAAGTGTCTAAACAGCCGTATGTAATAACCTTTAATCAATCCATGCAATCCTTCTGGTATGAAACTAGCATTGAGCAAAGTTTTTCTTTGTTCGACAGGCACAAATGGCGGCCCAATTTTCTAGCACAGTTGGTCACACATTTGCATAATCCTTCATTATGTAAATTCAGATTTCGAATGAAAGATCTTAAGGGCTCATAGCATGTAAAACAATTCCCCTCCTACTCAATATCAGATTATATGTACTATTAGTTAGTCTTACTCATAAGTCATAATGCAAGTTACTTATGTTGTAATGCAATTCATAAATGTTCAAAACTCGCATAAAGATAGGAAATTGAAACTAAAATTAAGTTAGACAAAGAAAGAGAAGAGATATACCAAAGATGCACCCCACAGACCAAATATCGACAGCAGTCGAGTAATGAGTAGAACCAAGCAAAACCTCAGGAGCTCGATACCAGAGGGTAACAATCTCATGAGTGTAACTCTTAAGCGGAATCGAAAAAGTCCTTCCAAGACCCAAATCAGCAATCTTAAGAATCCCCTTTTCTTTATCAACCAAAAGATTCTGAGGCTTCAAATCCCTAAACCAATCAACCAATAAATCAATTAACTTCAACACAACTAATCCAAACAAACAAACCAAACAAACAAAACCAACAGACCTGTGCAAAACCCCATGACTATGACAATGAGCAACACCCTTAAGCAACTGAAACAAAAAGCTCTGAATTTGCGTATTAGGTAAAGGACGAGGGTTAGGCCCTTTACGATGAAGATCAATGAACTTCTTGAGATCAGTATCAAGATACTCAAAAACAAGATACAAAAGAGGCTTCCCATTCTTATCAACATGTTCAACACAAAGAAGCCTAACGACGTAAATCGATTGCGAAAGCATTTGAAGCAATGAAACCTCTCTTAATGCTGTTGGTGGTACACCTTCTTCATCCATTTCTAACCGTGTTTTCTTCAATGCTACTAATTGTCCTGTCCCTTTTTCCTTTGCTTTGTATACTTTTCCATATGTTCCTTCACCCACTTTCTCTAGTTTCTCGTACTTCTCCATTTTTGATTGAAATTGGAAAGAACCCAATTTGTGAATCTCTATTGATTTGGGGTTTTTCTCTCAATTGGAACAAACCCTAAGAGAGAGAAAGAGGTTGATTTTGTTGTGATTTGATTACCGTTGTGGCTTGTGGGTTTGCTTTGTTTCGGGGGGAAAAGGGTGATTCTTGAAATGAATGTAATCAAGCTCCCATGTGGACAGTGAGAAAGGATGGCCGTTGGATGAACTTCTATAGGCTCTCGTATCTTTCGTACACCTCCCCTTTCCTTCCCACCTAATGCCCTTTGAATTTGAATTTCAAATTTCCATCCTTCAACGCCTTTGTGTTTTTTTTTTTTTTTTTGCAACGTTGGTCATCCACATTAAAATTTTAGACAGTGAGAAGATCAAAAAAGAAATTAAAGGGCGAGGTGGTACTTTTTCAAAAAAAAAAATAAAAAAAAAGAAGGTACTAGTTTAGTTGGTAATACCATTCATGCTCATGAGGTCTTCAATTTCTTTAAAACAAAGCAAGGTAATGTAAGTAATGTGGTTGCTCATTTCGTGGCTCGTTTATGCACGAATTTAGGGGGTGGACTGTTGTCTGTAGATACTTTCCCGCAAAGTATCATTGCCTTGGTGGGACTCGATTATCCTTTTGAATGATAATCTCCCATCCCCTCGTTTACACCTAAAAAAACGAGTGGTTGGCTTGCCATAAAACTAGATATGGAGAAAGCTTATGATAGATTGGATCAGACTTTTGTATTAGAGTACATGTTTTTAGAACATTTGGCTTTTCTGAAAAATGTATCTCTTGGATAAAAGAATGTATTATCTTAGTATCGTTTTCAGTGCTGGTTAACAACTCCCCAGGCCCATCGTTTAGCTCATCTAGAGGCATTCGACATGGTGAAACCATCATCACCGTAAAATTTTATTATGTGAGCGAAAGATTTAACTAGACGTCTTCAAAGAGAAAGTGTTTCGACTTCTGAAGGTATCAGAATTAAGATTTGTCAGGGGCGGATAAACTACATTTTTTTACTTTTGTAGACGATGCAATGTTTTATTAGATGACGCTTCTAACCAAAGTTGTCACAACATAAAGAATATTCTTGATAATTATGGTCGTATGTCAAGTTAAAAAATTAACTATAATAAATCTGTTTTTCAATGTACAAAAATAATTAGCTGCTAGCATAGAGTCTTTTAAAGATACCTTGTAAATGAGTCATTCCTCGTACTTGATAAGTGTTTGGGATGCTCCATTATTAGTGACCGTGTTAGAAAAAAATATGTTTAATGACGTCATTGATCGCACGAGCAATCATGTAGTCTAATGGAAAATCAAACTCGCTCTCTCAAGCAGGTAGGGCTACTTTTATTCAAACAAATCTCTCAACAACTCCAATTTATACTATGCAAGGCTTCACTTTACCTACAACAGCTTAATAAGTTGCATCAAATCAACCTTAATTTTTACTGGAACAAAAATCCAGAGACCAAGGCGTCTAATCTTATAGGATAGGATAAGGTATGCGAACTAAAGAATTTAGAGGGTCTTGGACTCCGAAACGTTGAGGCTATCAATAAAGATTTGCAAATGAAACTAGTGAGGAAACTTTTTACAGATCTTCATAATAGATGGATAAAATTAATTAACCAAAAGTAGCTCGAAGGTTAAGATTTACTTTCTTATTCTAAAGGTAAGAATGTTTCTTGGCAATGGTCTAATCTCATTCATTACAAGTCCGAACTCTTTTCTAGAAAGATACTCGATGGCAAGTCGAGAATGGTGATTGCATTCGTTTTTCGAAAGATAATTAAGCATGTCACTTCCTTTTAACTGATAAAATTCATACCACAACATTACACGATCCTCTTTTCGACATGGATACCCATGTTAGTTGCTTTATCTCTAGTGAAGGTACATAGATGTGGATATCTTAAGATGTCTTGTCTCACAAGAAATCATACAGGTTATATTAGGCAATTCCATTCCCTATAACGAGGCACTGGACAAGCAATATTGGGGTTTTACTAGTAATGGTATTTTTCCAGCTAAGTCTGCTACTTGGCTAGGTCAAGGTCTTGAGGACAACTATAATGGTAAATGTGATTTTAATAGGATATGGAATCTCAACCTCCCAAACAAAATGAAGTCTTCTTTAGAAGTTGTGCCTTGACGGTTTACCTATTAAGCACAGACTCCAACAAAGCAAATTGCTCGTCCCTCAAAAATGTATAATCTGCAATCACCATTCGGGAAATAAATTTCATCTTTTCTTTAAATGTCATTAATTCATGCAGGTATGGAATTCAGTCCAAAGTCTTCTTGATAATAATTTGCCTCTCAATGTGCCCCCTCACTTATCCTTTGTGGACAATTTAAATTTTTTCATAAGAACACCAGTGAGTGGGATTTTATTCTTTTGGGGTATTACTTGGTGGATTTTTTAGGTTGTTCGTAACAAAGTCACGTATGACAATCTTGTAAAAAACCCCACTCAAATAGTTCATATAAGTAGATTTAGCTTTGTAGAGTGGAACTTTTAGAAAAACTTTCTTTTGAATTTTGATGCTAAAGACTCTTTCATAAGTAAAGTTTTAAAAAACTCAATGAGAGAAAATATTAATTGGGTTCCTCTAAGAAATAATTATGGCTCAAAATGGGCTAACCGTCAACCAGCAATAGGCTTTTGTATCAGGAATAAAGAAGGAGACATCATTAGTGTTGGAGGTAAATCTTGTGAAAATTGTTCGGTACTTTTTGCACAAGCTATTGGATTACTTGAAGGTGTTCAAGAAGATAGAATCAAAGGTATTCGAAATATAACTATTGTTGGAGGTTTTGCTACACACTCAGGAGCCCTTGATGCAAGAATGGCAGAGCTCCTAAGTCTTAAGCAAGCACTGACCACATGCATCTCGCAACAATGGAGTCATGTCATCTTTGCTTCTGATTGCTTATTCTTAGTAGAAAAACTCTATGATTCTAATGATAGATTAGACCATCTTTCTGGTCTTCTCTCCCATTGCAGGCACCTTATGAGCATGATAGCGACAGTGAATGTCCTCTTTGAACCAAGGAAAGCTAACCAAGTTGTGGACGCTTTAGCCAATGAAGCTAGGATGAAGAGGGAATTTGGTCTCCTTTTGCCTTTTCCCCCACTATGTTTACTTGAACTTCTTAAAATTGACTTGTTGGTCTGTAATATTAGGGCCTCGAGCCCTCTAACTTTTAGCTCTGAACTTATGTAACTTAACTATCTTTTCACTATTTTAATTCAAGTACATTTTCTTCCAAAAAAAAAAAAAAAGAAATATAACTATTTAAAGACGATAATTTTAACAGTTATTAAAACTCTCTGTTGAGAGTGGCTTTTTCCTTGGGATTTCTTTTTGGTGTTGATTATCCCTTGGAAAATTGAGAATATCTTAATCAATATTAAAGAGGATCTACATTTTTTTGAAAATGTTATGGTTCTTTATTGTTTTAGAGAAGCTAATTCCGTTGCAAATTTTTTAGCAATTTTTGTCAGAATTATCCAAGACTATCTTTGTGGTCGGCCTCGTTCGACCATTTCTTAACAAAATTTTACTGGATAAGGACACTTTGTGAGAATTACCCTGATTTCTTTGCCATTTCAAATAAATTGGTAACATCACCCTTCAAAATCGGGAAATATCAGGATTTGAAACCTCATTTCCCTCACTTTGTGATCATTAATCATGTATTTTTTATTCACCACTTGTGAGCTATCCACGGGTGTTCTTGAGTGTTGACAAATTTTTGTTAGTTAAAACAAACAAAATCCACAAGTTTAAACTTGTTATGTAGGTCCTTGTTAATATTGCAAAATAATAATACAAGCCATCAACATTTTGATTTATGTCCTATTTTGAATGATCAACAATTAGTCTGGCCTGAGATTAGGATGGCAGGTTTGAGACTCGGCCTAAATCTACGGATCCAAATTCATTTATAAGAGTTTGGATCCACTTTTTATAGACCAATTGGATCTAGATCTAGGTCCAAGTGTCATAAATGGATCTAGGTCTAGCATCACAGATCAAGATCCATCCTAGACCTGACCCATGGACTCACTAAAGGCTCGTTCGTTTCAACTGGTAACTAGGAGAAACTGGGCAAAACTGGTGAAAATTGGGAAGTCTAAATTGTTAACTAGGAGAAATTGGTGAAATTTGGGAGAAACTGGGGAACGCTGGGAGAAACTGAGAAAACTGGGACAAACTGAAAATTTTGTATTTTTGATTGTTTTCTTAATAATAATCATAATAAATAAATAAGAATAATAACATTAATATTAACAACAAATTATTAATAAAAATATTAATAGCAACATTAATAATAAAAATAGTATTATTATTAAAAAATTAATAATAATTTAATAATAATAATAATAATAATAATAATAATAATAATAATAATAATAATAATAATAATAATAATAATAATAATAATAATAATAATAATAATAATAATAATAATAATAATAATAATAATAATAATAATAATAATAATACCATCTGGGCTGCGCCTGAAGCAGGGGTTGTTAAACTTAACGTGGACGCAGGGCGGCTTGGAGACACGGGCACGGCTGTGGGCATTATTGGTCGTGATGAGTCAGGGGCTTCGTTGATTGCAGCTTCAATGAACTTTTCAGTACAATGGGAGGTCGAAATCGCTGAAGAAAAAGTCGTGGTATTGGGTCTCCAGTTAGCCCATACCTATGGCTTCGAGAATATTATTGTGGAGATGGATAACTTGGCTGTTTTTAATGCTTTGTCTAAGGTTTATAGGAGTCCTAGTTGTTTTAGTTTGATTGTTGATGATGCGTTAGCGCAAGTTAATTGTTTTAGTAGTGTGAGGTAGTCTTTTGTTAAGCGTAGTGGTAATTGTGTAGCTCATGAGTTAGCACATGTGCAACCTTGGGTCTTAGGGTGTCGGTTTTGGGAGGAGTCCTTTCCTAACAACGTTGATGTAGCTTTTCGAGCCGATTTGGTGAGTTTAATGGAGAATGAATGACCTCTCTGGTCTTTCCCTCAAAAAAAAAAAAAATTATTATTATTATTATTATTATTATTATTATTATTATTATTATTATTATTATTATTATTATTATTATTATTATTATTATTATTATTATTATTATTATTATTATTATTATTATTATTATTATTAAAAGGACTTTTTAATCATGTTTAAATACAAAGTCAATGCATATATTTATTTTTATATTTTGATTTAATATATTGTATATTTAATTATTATGTTTAATATTTTAAAATATTAAAACTGGGCAAAACTGGAAGAAAGTGGGTAAAATTGAGAAAAACTGTGTTTTGTAATTGGGGACTGGTGAAAATTGGGCAAAATTGGAAACCAATTGAAAAGAACAGGCCCTAACATGTAAAAATTTAAAATCAAAAAGGAAAAATTTGAAGACCACGTATTAAAAAAGAGTCCAAAGGTGAAAATTTGAGTTTTCTTAATTTTTCAATGAGTATAAAAACGTTTTTAAGTGATATTTTCTAATGAAAAATTTAAATCTCATGCATATAATATGATTAGGAACAAATCTCTTTATTTATTAATTTATTGATTTATTGATGAGATCCATTTAGGACCCCCTAGACCCAATGGATCTGGATCTAAATCTAAATATTATAGATCATGTAGAGTCTGCACCGGGTCTGGATCTCGACTCAAAAATATAAATGGGTTCAGATTCAACTGGACCTATCCTAGACCCGATCCATTGCCATCCCTACGACCTAACTGAGACCCAATTAAATCGAGTACACCCTCATATTTTATGGACCGAAATCTTACGCCCAAACTCGATGATCAACTCCAATATCATAGCTTCGTGAGTAATTGGATATATATATAAAGTCCTACAAATGTAAGATTTTTTTCCCTTCAAAAAGAAAACATTTTCACCCATATGTGAATCAACCATAGGAAAACCACGGGATCGATTCAGATTGTGGAAGAATCATTAGAGAAGTTGATACAAGGATAAAGCGTTATTTCAGTAGGATTGGGGAATTATGGATTTCAATTTTTCTGGAGTTATGGTGGTCTTTCATGGACTCCAAATAGACCTATCAATTTGGCCGATCAGGTTAGCTTTGGGTTGGGTCAAATCAGGTTTGAGCCATTAGCAGGTTGGAGTCAATTTGGATTGGGGTTGAGAAATGCTCAACTGTGACCCAGTGTTGTCGGATTCGGTCGAATCCACTAAGTCGAGTGACCCATTTACATTTTTTTTTTTTTAATTATATAACCCATATTGACATTTTCAAATGATGTATTTACAACTTCTTACCTTAACGTATAATTCGTATATACTGTATGATATTTTTATATTTTGCTTAGTTATTCGAAAAGTCGCATGCGGTCCATGTTAGAGTAGTTAAAAGCAATTCTTCCACATAAAGAGAACAACGGGATAGAGAAGACGTTAATAAAATACAAAACAACTTATATTTCAGTCAAACATTTTGTATTTATATTACAAATTACGTACTCTTCTTTTTCTTTTCTTTTTTGTAGGTGGGGGGCTGACCGGGCATTATATTATAAATTACTCTATTATTAGGTTCAAATAGATTGACCCATTAGCGAGCCGGGTTTGATTCAAGAATATATCATTAATCGTGTTCGGGTCATTTCGGGTTTCAGGACAAAATATCGATGTCAAAACTTAATAAAACGGGTCAAGTTCGAATCAATTTTAGGATCAGGTTTAACTGAAGATGATCAAGTAATTATCAAATTGGCAAGTGTTAAATTGAGTTTGAATGTGATTCGACCTACATTGTTTTGAACAAAAGGCCATGAAAATGGTGATCTATGGTCAAGGAGCCGGGAGCCTTCAAATTTCATTAATCATTATACACTACGAGAACAAAATGTGGAAGTAGATAAGCTTGCAAGTTGCAAGGTTAGGAGTAGGGAGAGCAGGTCCTCTATATGCTTGGCCGGAAATATTATTGGCAAAAAAGCTTATAACCGAAAGTCTGTACCGGTTCATACAAACCCACCTTTAAAATATTGTATGAGACTTAGTTGCGAGTGGACTCAATAGTCTCACACACTAAGGCATGAGAGGGGAGGGGGATGCTTCGAGCAAGTCTCGAATCCCCCTGACCTTCTGGCAAACATTGACAAAGGCCTTAACCCCAATAGTGTTACCATTGAGCCATGACCCGGAGGGTGTCCAAAATGTTATTCGATAAAGATTTGTTGTATTTCTTTCATATCCCGTATTATACCCAGTTGCTCTCACCCCTACCCAGCTATCGGTATAGATTCATTTTTGGGATAATGATTTGTTAGTTGTTACGTGTTACAAGGTTTTTGGGAGTTAGGCTCTAACATGCCTTTGAATATTGTATTGGTGAATCTTTTTAGTAATTATTTGCATGTAATAATTTTGCTGTTAAAAAAAAAAAACATTTTCCACAAAACCATTTTCATGATTTTAATAAAACAAACAAATAAAAATAGGAATATAATTTTTATGGAAAATGTTTTTGCCCCAACCAAACAAAGCTTGAGTATCGATCCAATAAAATTTTCACAAGGTTTCGTTTAACAGAGTACAAATAAGAGCATGTTCTTTTCAAGTGATTTTCAGTTTTGCCCATTTTTCCCCATTTACCTCCAAATTTTCCATTTTCACCGGTTACCAGTTACAAAATACATTTTCCCCAATTTCCTTAGTTTCTCCCATTTTGAACCAATTTTACACTATTTCTCCTAGTTTTGCCAGTTTTACCCAATTTACTCCATATATATATATATATATATATATATATATATATATTAGATATTTTGACATATTAAACATGATAACTAAATATAAAAATGTTATCAAAATATAAAAAAATTATAAAGTATTGACTTTGTAGTAAAAAGTCATTTTTGTAATAATAATAATAATAATAATAATAATAATAATAATCATCTTAATTTTCACCAGTTTCTCTCACTTCAGTTATACTTCTCAATTTTTATCTGTTTTGTCCAATTTCTCACATTTACCAGTCACCAATTACCAGTTAAAATCTGAAATCCAAAATAAGGGATATTATATGTGTGCCGATTATGAAAGTGGTAATTACACCCCAACAAAATAGAACACATAAGACACATGCACCTACAAAAATGAAAAATGAAAACGCAAAATGCAAGTGCATGTATGTCTCATTATTTTTAGGGGGGGGGGGGGTTTTGCAAATTGCACTCTCACCCTGAAGATGCAAATAACATTTCTCTTTCACTGCATTGGTGCTAGCTTAGTGGCCGAGGTTTATATCCATCCACTTGTCCAAAGTTAGGAGTTCAAATCTAGATATAACTTGAAAGTGTTTGCATTAGTAATACCTAACTTTGTAAAAAAGTGGATGGGTTAGAGTTGAACGCCTGAATTCCCATAAGGTTATCAAGACAGTTCGTTCAACGTACTTGTTAACACTGGTGTATGCTGTGGTGACGAATTATCTCTCTCCTAGAAAAGTAATTATGACTCAAACCAAACATTTCACATTAGGGGTTCTACTTGCTACTATAGTAATGTCCTATATTAGGCTAAGCTACAAATGCTTGCCCCTCCCCCTTTTAACGAGCAAAAACAATAATCCATCACCACAACATACACTAATCCTAAGTTGCTAACGAGTTGAATGAATTGTCCAGATAACCTACTGGTTCTCATCCGAGATATATGGGAGATGGAACGTAAGAGAGAAAGAAACAGGTCGTTGGCTGCCACTTTGGAAATGGATGGGACAGAGCCGCATAAGCCGTCCAACCTATAGGATAATGTATAGAACTATAGGAGTAGGAATGAAATGACAAGAAAAACTGAAAATATCTCAAAAGTTAAAAACTATTTTAAGAATGCTAGTGTACAAGTCGTCCTTTTACTTTGGAAAGACCCAATCACACCGCTAAATTGCTCACAGCCACAAGTTTTTTCTATTTTAAATTATGCACACGAATTATTTCTAGTAAATTAATCATCATTAGCTTACCAGAAGCCAAAAGTCAATGTTACTAAGCTAAGAATTGATGAATTGTTCATGAATTAAGCTAGATGTGGCTAGAAATAAAGTAGAGAAATATAACACGGTTAATTTAAGCACATATTCCATTCCAATGGGTAAGTACATATTCTTATGCTAATATGCTATAGTCTTTTTAGATAATGACAGGAACATTGATTTAATATTTAGATTTTTTTTTTAAATAATTAGATGGTGACTCCCTACCGTCCCCTATATGCAAAGGCGATGCTCCATAGCTGTCTGACTTAATAAAAAAAATTAAATTTCAAATAGTTTCATTCTAAGGTAGTTTAATTTGTATATATATAGCCACACGTAATGCTTCTTATGTAGCCATATTAGTTGTTGGCTCTCTCTTTTCCCTCATCTCAACTACTAATCACCTCTTGTGTGCAATTGTCATACTCGATCCACAAACATATTATTCATACAAGATCGGAATTAAAGTTGTTATTATAATATAGAAGAAGAAACGGAGCAACTTGCATAAGGAAGGGCGAGCTAGCAATTTGAGTAATTAAGTTGTAGCTCGGTCGATCAGGAACAATTACAGGAAGCAGCCTAAGTAGATTGCATTCCAATTTATTGGAAGGGCTTCAATTCGCGACGATCAGAACTAGAATGACCAAAAAGGTATATCCAAATTATACAACAAACTTCAAACCATTTGTTAATGCTACAGATAGTACTACTATTAGTACAACAACTGGGACAACGAGGGGCATCTGCAAGGACATCGACAACAATAGTACTACTACTAGTGCTGATGATAGCCAGGTTGTGGCGCTAACGGTGTGGAAGAAATCATTGCTATTGAATTGCAGAGGGTTTACAGTATTTGATGGGAAAGGAAATCTCGTGTTTCGGGTTGACAACTATGTTGCTGCCAACAAAGGAGAGATCGTGCTCATGGACGCTTCTGGCAAACCTTTACTCACCATACGTCGCAAGGTACCTAAACTTATCTATGTCGTCTAATTAGTCAACTTTATAAAATGAATACATTGCACTACTAGCAAGTAAACGAGCGGCTATTTGATATAAGTTCCCCGTGTTAATGCAGAAACTAAGCTGGGGAGATAAATGGCTAGTGTACGATGGCGAGACATCGGTAAATCCAATATATTTGGCACACAAGCAGGGGAACCTTCTCATTAACTCCAAGACCATGAGTTTAGCTCAGGTTTTCAAATCTGGATCAAGCATCAACAACAACAACAGGCTGACAAATAACAACAACAAAAATAGTACAACTAGAAAAGACTCAATGTTGTACCAAATAGAAGGATCATATGCACAGCGTAGAGTGGCTATATACAACAACAAGAGGCAATGTGTTGCTGAGATCAAAAGAAAAGAGACAACAAAAGGTGTGGCTTTGGGAGGAGATGTGTTTAAGCTCACTATAGTACGGCCCGACGACATCGACACTTCATCTGCCATGGGTCTTGTAATTCTTCTCGATCAGATGTTTGGTTCATCATCATCTTAGCTATGTTTATTCATCCCATTTCCCAGATTTTTTTTCATGGGAGAAAAATCTTTTTCTATCCTAATTTTCTGAACCACAGCTTGTACTTGATAGGTGGTTACACCCTTTTTTTTTTGAACTTTTGGTGTAAAACAGATGGTTATATATATGCTTTAGGTCCATCGTTGCACAAAAGATAAAGGAATGGACCACAAGATTACTACTGGTATTGTCAAGCCAAATATGAATGGAGGAGTATTTGATAAATAATCCAAATTGCAATATATATATATATATATATATATATATAATTTATTTTTTTTGATAAGGCAAGAAAACCAGGTAACCAGCCAGGTTAACCTAAGTTGTCCTGTGCCAATAAATTGGCTAAGGACGGGTGAAAGGAGGATGACCACGAGAGAAGCCGATCACAATTGTGACCAAAATTAGCTAAGAAATCCGCTACCTTATTTGCTTCTCGATAGCAGTGAAGCACTTCTACTTTATCAAAATGGTGCAAATCTTTCTTGGTGTCAATTAAGACATTTTCTATTTCCCAAGGAATATGCCACTCTGCTCTGATGGCCTTAATTACTGCCAAGTTATCTCCTTCTATGGTGATTTTTTTATACCCCATCGAAAGAGCAAATCGTACCCCTTCTTTTAAACCAATGGCTTCAGCCATAAGAACTGAGCTAGTTCCGCAAGGCGTAGCTCCCAGTAATGATGGTTCTCCCAAAGAGTTTCTTAATACAAATCCTGCTGCAGCTTTGCTATTGTTAATTTTTGATCCATCAAAATTTAATTTAATATAGTCTTGTCTTGGTTTAGCCCACTTTATATCTGGCCGTGGTTCTTTTACCTGTTTCTTTGTTGCGAAAATACCTTTATTATTGAAATCCAATTGTTTGAAAGGAATATTGTACCACTCTTGGAAGCTTATTTTAGCAGACAGTGCTATTTGTAGAGGGCTTGTTACCAGGTCATTAAAGATGACTTTATTTCTGGCAAACCAGAACATCCACCATGTCATAAACAGTAAGATTAAATTCTCTTCAATGAGTTGGTTTCTCAGCAAGTTGAGACTTTCCGTAAAAGACAGAGAAGCATCTTGAGGTAACTTAATTTGGACATTACATAAATTTTCAACTTCATGAAGAGTTTGGATGAAATTAGGGCATTCGAAAAAAAGATGATACTTATCTTCACTATGAAAATTACAGAAAACACACTCCTGGGGTATAAATACATTGCTTTGTTGGAGGCGTCGCTTTGTAGGTAAGCCATCAAGACATATCTTCCATAGAAAGATCTTTACTTTCGGAGGTATGTTAATCGTCCATATCCAGCTAAAATCACATTTCGCTTTTGCTTGACTTTCTAGATTTGGGCAATCCAAGTTGCAGACTTACAAGAGAAATTACCATCCGCAGAGTATCCCCAATACCATTTGTCAGGTACTTCATTAATAGGTATTGGAATCCCTAAAATTGCTTGAATTGTATCGAGGGGAACAATTCTAGCAAGAAGGTTGACATCCCAGCCTCCCGAAATAAGCATGAAAGTGCTGACAGGTATAGTTAAATCAAAGAGGGGGTCATCTGATTGGTCATCAAAAAACATTTCTTGAAGTGAAATCGGGGAGACCCAAGCATCCGTCCAAAACTTAATAATATGACCATCACCAACCTGCCATCTAAGACCTTTCTTAAAGAGGCTTCTTACTTTCAAGAGGTTTGCCCATTGCCATGAGCTGTTTTTCTTTTTAGAGTAATCTAAAATATGTGTCCCTTTAAGATATTTTTTTTTCCACTAGTCGGACCCATTTACTATCTGGGTCTTTTAGTATCTTCCAAATGAGTTTCATTTGCATAGCCTTATTATTGCTCCATCCTTTTTTTAGGCCTAAACCTCCCAAACTCTTAGGATGACAGATTTTATCCCAGCCAATAAGGTTAGGAGAAGTGCTTTCAGGGGCTTTGTTCCATAAAAAATTACGATTGATTTTGTCAAGCTTATCTAATGTAACTTTTGGTAAAGAGAAGCTCTGCATAGTGAAAATGGGTGTAGCAGCTAAATTCGCTTGAATGAGTACTGTTCTTCCAGCTTGCGAAAGAGAATTAGCTTAACATTTAGTTAGGCTTTGTTGCGTACCGTCAACTATATCTCTAAAGGTATCTCCATTAACGCGATCATTAATAATCGGGCATCCTAGATGTTTATCTAGACAGACAGTATGATTCATTAGAAGGATGCCTTTGAATGCCTCAATTGAAGACCTATTGATGTTTTTTGTACACTGGAAGGTTGATTTATGAAAATTGACTTTCTGACCCGACATTTTACAATACTTTTCCAGTATATTCTATATGATGTGGAAACTCTGTTTTGTTGCCTCCGCAAAGATCATCGTATCATCCGCAAAAGTAAGAAAAGGAAGTTTTTCTGCACCCTGGCAAACTTTAATACCAATGCTTTTTGACGAAGTATCACTTTCCCTTTGTAATCTGCGAGCTAAAACTTCTGCACATAAAATAAAAATATACGGAGACAAAGGGTCTCCCTGTCTTATTCCCCTTGACGGTACGAAGGTCTTTCCCGGGGAGTTATTGACCAAGACCGAAAAAGAGACCGTGGATATACATTCTTTAACCCAAGTAATCCACTTATCATGAAAACCAAACTTTTTGAAGACATGTAAGATAAAATTCCAATCTAATCTATCATATGCCTTTTCCATGTCCAGCTTAATTCCAATCCAACCATTTTTGCCTTTTTTGGTTCGAAAAGAATGGAAAACTTCATGTGCCAATAAAATATTATCTTGAATACAGCGTTCTGCCACGAAAGCCCCTTGCAGAGGATGTATTAACTTATTGAGAACAGTCCAAAGTCTTGTCTGTCATAATTTTAGATATTATTTTATAGATGGATGAACAAAGGCTAATTGGTCTGAAATGATTCGCTGCTTCAGGACTGTCTATTTTGGGACTTAAAGCACTAAATATCTGATTAATTTCTTTTAATATTTTACCAGAAAAAAAGAAAGCTTTAATCTCTCTGGTGATAGAGGGCCCTATAATAGGCCAATACGCTTGAAAGAAAATAGCTGGGAAGCCATCCGGACCTGGAGATTTATTTGGAGCTAAACAAAATACAGCTTCCTTAATTTCATCTTCCGTGACTTCCCTTGTAATATATTCATTATCTTCATTTGTGACTTCATGGTGAATATCTTGTAAATCTATATCCGGGTTAATCATACATGAGCTATCCTTAACAAATCTACTTTTGAAATCCTTTGCGATTTCCTTACGGATATCATTTGACTCACAATAATGAATACCATCTAAACTTAGGTATTTCTTAATTTTTTTCCGACTTTTTCGGATAGTTGCTTTAGTTTGGAAATATGCAGTGTTTCTGTCCCCAAGAGCTAAGTTCTTTTCTCTAGCTCTTTGGGACCAATATGTTCTATTAAAATTAATAAGTTTAGCCTTCTTGAGAAGAAGATTGTCTTGCGATGTTATTAAACCTGTCTTATTTGGCATGGTAAGGAGCTTAGTTTGAACACTTATAATTTGGCCTTCGACCTCTTTCAATTGACGAGTGACATTACCAAACTTGAGTTTAGCCCAATTCTTCGAGAGCTTTTTCAAGTTTTTTAATTTCTGTACAAACTGAAACATAGTTGATCCATCATATCTAGATAACCAAGCCTTTCGAACTAAAGATTCATAATCCTTGTAATTAGTCCATGCCAATCAAACTTAAAAGGAGGGCGGGTAAATGGTGCTTCATTTGATAAATTTAAGATAATCGGACAGTGATCTGATGTGCTGAATCTCATGGTGAGATGTATGAATAGAAGGATAAAGATTTAGACATGAAGGTGAAATAATCACTCTGTCTAATCTCTCAAAAATATTGTCAAGACCTGACTTTTTTTTTCTTCCACGTAAAGCCTCCGCCAATAAATGGAATTTCTAATAAGTTAGCAGCAAACTTAAAAGAATTGATTCTGTCAAAACGAGATAAGGAAGGAATTGATCCACCTAAATTATCTGAAGCAGAGCTGATCTCATTTAGATCACCCATAACTAGCATAGGTAGAGAAACAGAGTTAACAAAGTTAAGTAAATCATTCCAAAATTTTTGCATGTGAGTAGACTGAGCTGGGGCATAACAGAAAACAATAACTAAGGGAGGTGATTCAATAAAATCTTTAACAAACACAGCAATAAAACGAGTATCTTTATGTAACACAATAACTTCTAGGAACTGATCTTGCCATAAAATCCATATACCACCAGAAAAGCCATTACAAGGAATGAAATCATATTGAGAAAAGCCAAACTGATGCACTAGAGCATGAGAGGGTTCAAACTGTACTTTAGTTTCAGCTAAAGCAACCAAATTAACTTGATGAAGCTTGCAAAAGAGTTTAACTTCTTCAGCACTATCTTTTTTCCCCACCCCCCTAATATTCCAAAAAGCTATTTTATTCATAAAAACACTATTTAGAATGCATTAGATTGCTGAAAAGGACTGCAGGTTAGTTCTTGGCTCTCTTCAGAGAGATGGAGGCAGTGTCAACATTAGTTGAACCCCAGGTCCTCCTCTTAGAGTTTTCTGACTGAGCAGAACCAGAGGAGACCTCAATAGCAGCCCCATCCACTTCCAACTGAGTAATCTGCCTTAGTAGAGAATTGTTGAAGTGCATAGAGTGGAAAGAGGCATCAGGAGATAAATCTTCATAATCAGTCCCATGCAGATCATCATCAACATCACCACCAGCCATGAGCAACACTAAGTCAACATTGGCTCTTACAAGGGAGAGAGCCAAGCTGCCATCAGGCTGCTCAAAAGGCTCATAGTGATCAGCAGCAGCAGGGAAACAAGTCTGCAGAGGGGTAACAGCCAAGGCAGTTGCCTTGGGGAGGCCCAACTGGCCAGTGGAGGGATGGGGAGCATTGTGAAACAGAGAGAAGGAGGACCTTGGAGCAGGACACTTCAGTAAGCTCATATCATCATTAGAGAGGGACTCAACATCGATAAAAGGAACAACAGCATCATTGGCATCATCCTGCTGAGCAGGTGGCCTAATCATAAGGCCCTTCCCTCTTCCAACCACTTTTCCAGCAAAGCTAGAGCAGAAATCAGGAGAATCAGCATGGTTCTTAAAAACAATGGTGCTAGCATTTTTACCAACATTAGCCTTAGCTGGCATATCAATATGGTTATCCTTCCTAAAATCATTTATGTGCTTAAGAGCTTCCTAGGAATGAGAAAATTTGGGAACAAATCTCCTAGGAGCAGCTGAGGAGCCAGAATTACCCTTGGAAGAAGCAGGAGTCCATTCATTGGCCTTAGCTAAGGCTTCAGCAGCCTTAGCCTCATTGATGGTTTGCTCAATGAGCTTCTGATGCTCAGCAGAGTGATAAAGGGTCACCTCAGTGACCCTACTAGCTTCAGAATTCAAAGGACATTGGACAAGGTTATGGTCAGCAGACCCACAGCAAATACAGCCCTCTGAGAAACTTTCATACCACACAGAGAACCATTGAGTTCCAGCCCTTCTAGGTATTTGAGCAAAAGTTTTAAGGGGCTTAGTGATATCTGCATTAATACAAATCCTAGCAAACCTCAAACCTTTTTTTGCAGCTGTGAAATTTTCATATTTCACAAAAGTACCTAGATCATTAACTTTGAGAAAAGCCATAACAGCTTCCAAACTAAGCAATTCAACGGGTTATCTGGGAATTCTAATCCAGAAATCAACATGGGTGACTTTTTTGGTGACAGGGTTGAAATGTTCTTCCTAGGGGATAAGCACAAGAAGTTGATTAGCCACATGGTAAGGTCTCTCCTTCCAAACAGCAAGCCTATCTTGGGTAGTAGCAAAATTAAACATGTACCATCCACTCCCAAGATCATGATATTGGACCAATTCTTTCACAAACTTCCAATCATGTTGGGTCTTATTTTTAATAGCTTGATAATCCACCCCTTTTCCTAACATAGTACCCAATAGACTAATCCCATTAAACTTAGCCATGTCTTCAACAACTTGAGGCAAATTTTCCATAACAAAGTCATCAAGAAGAGGTGCAGATAAGAAATCAAATTTAACATTATTAATGAAACAAGATTCAACATCTAAAGAAAAGGATTCATCACAGTTAAGCTTAAGGGTTTCAGAAGCAATGTTCATAGGGATTCCCTGAGAAGAAGAGCCCTCCATCACTACGGATCTGAAACTCCTGGCAGCCATAAGAAGCCAACACAATAACTAATAGAAAAGACTGAGAAAGTATTGAGGGAGAAGTGAAGAGTAAGGTGCAGAGGTATACCTGTGAAGATGTTGCTTTATATAGGCAATAAGCAGGCTGGAAAAAGGATGGTCATCCAGAAACAACAGTAGGCTTACCAAAGTGAGATATGACCAGCACATACACCGGTCCGGCAGAGCAGCTACACAGCTATGGCTATCACCCCAGAAAGGAGCAATGAAGGTGGCTTGAATAGTTGAAACATTAAATGTTCCAGCCGGTACAGTTCTTTGTAGAAGGAAAAAACAATTAAAAAGAATTAAGAAGTACCACATTTCGGAGGAGAAACCAACCAACACCATCCCAGAAAAACGGGAGAGACAAGAAAAATAGCAGCCAATGACGTCATCAAGAGGCAAGGAGGTCGAAAAAACCACAAAACCCAAAATTCTGAGTAGAAAGGAACATGGCCTCTCTCTAAGGACATCAATCGAAGCATTCCTGTAGACTACAGTAAGATATTGGAGAAAAACACTCAAGAACGGCGAAAAGGAGAAGTATAGAGAATAGATCTGGAGAGATGAAAATTGGCGACTGATAATCTCGATTAAAATATCTGGAAAACTGAAATTGCTTTGTTGGACATCAAAATACCCACAAATGCTCACCAACCTGTCCCACTTCAACGAAATTTGTGGATGAAACCAGAAGGAATGGCTCCATCTAGGAATTGTAGGTTCAGATCTGAAATCCCCAATTCTCGCAAGATAGTTACAAATAACCAAAGGGTACTTAAAAAGATAATATCTGATGAGATTTTTAGCATGATTGTATCTTCGATTTGCTGGGGTTTGATAGAGGTTAAGGTGACTGAGAAGAAAATCAGGGGGTTTGGGTGGTTTTAGCTTAGGGTTCTTTGGTTTTCTTTTTTTCGCCTTTTCTCTCTCTTTCTCTCTCTTCATCACTATAAATTGTGATGTTATATAAATACTATTTGACTATATATGTTTGTAACTTAGAACTAATTTCGATCTTTTGATGATGAGATATGTTGTTTTTTTTTTTTTTTTTGAACGGCAAAGAGCAAAGTATTTAAATCCCAACTTTATTGGGAATGAGACTTAAACCCAGATTATTGCTGGAAACAAGAGAATGGCGCATCACTATGCTACTCACCCCAAACTCATATGTTGTTACCTTTTTTATTATCACGACACAAGCCCTGTGGAGGACTACCTTCAAGGCCTCAACTCGTAGAAAACATGTGTGAGAGCTTATAACCTGGTGGGACACAAGCTTATTTTCATAAGCTTGTGACTTGTTGTGAGCGAGACAAGCGTATAAAAAAAAGTTTTCGATCCCACAAGCTTATAAGCTTTCAAAAAAATATTTGTTTGGGAGAGTTTATAAATTGTGGGTTTAAGAGTTTATTTTTAGATGTTTGTGAGAGGAGAATCTAAAAAATAAGTTAGTGGGCTGTGGGCGCACAACTTATAAGTTATTTTATGGTCTTCCCAAACACACTCTAAGACTTTGTTTGAGAAAACTTGAAAGCTTGTAGAACTAGAGCTTCTTTTTTTTATACGCTTGTGGCCCACCAGCTTATAAGCCCTCTCACATGCTTCCCAAACATAGCCTAAACCTCATGTTAGTAATGTCGATAATTGGTCACATGGAGTTCTAGAAAACACTTGTTAGTTGAGGCTAAGGGCTCGTTCTTTTCAACTGGTAACTGGAGAAATTCGGCAAAAGTGAAAAGTCTAACTGTTAACTGATGAAAGCTGAAAAAAATTGGGTCAAACTAGTGAAAACTGGGAAAAACTAAGAATTTTTTAGTTTTACAAACTGGGAATTTTTTTAGTTTTGATTGTTTTCTTAAAAAAAAAAAAAAAAAAATAAAAAAATAATAATAATAATAATAATAATAATAATAATAAAATAATTATAGTAATAATATTAATACTAATAAAATGATAATAATGGTATTATATATTATTAATAGTAATAATAATAACAATAATAATAATCATAATAATAATATTTTTTTTATTACTACTATTAGCATTTTTATTGTTATTATTATTTTATTTTATTTATTTATTATTATTATTATTATTAATAAATACAAAGTCAATGCATATATTTATCTTTATATTTTGATTTAATATATTTTATATTTAATTATTATATTTAATATGTCAAAAGCAAAACTGGGAGAATTTGATCAAAATTGGGTCAAACTGGGCAAAACTGGGGGGGGGGAGAACTAGGAAAAGCTGTATTTTGTAATTGATAACTGGAACTGGGCAAAACTGAGAAAAATTGGGCAAAACTGAAAAATTGGAAAAAATTGGATCCTCTGATGTTCAAGTTCACGTGTTGTTCTTTTTCCTCTCTATCTCTCTCGTCTAATTGTTTAAATTTTAAAAACTCACCCCTCTATCCAATGGTTAAAAAAGTCTCCTATTTTCATCCAATAGTGAATAGTCGTAGAACGTTTCTCTACTTTATTTCAGGAACAACAGCGGATCTGGACTCAAGAGACTACACATTTATGCATGATTGCATTGAAGAAACATAGATATGATTTCATTTATTTGGGAGGAAGAGGTATACCGTATACGTCCAATACATCCCATGCAGTACTGTTGACCTCATTTGATTGGCAAATGACAATGTTTCATATAAATAACACTTGTGGGGTTGAATTTCTTTCACTCTAGTTCTCATTTCCTAACTAATGAAGAAGAAAAAAAATCGTTTGATGGAACTGTAAAGATTTCTATCTCCAAATCTTCTATCCACCATTGCTACAGCAATGAAGGAACAAAATAAATATCTCACTATGCACTATCAATTTGATACCAATTCGCAGAAAGTATATACACTATCAATCTCTCACTATGCACTAGACATGGATGAGGTTAATTCAGTTCGACTACAATCGTTTCACGACAAAGCTGCCATTCTACGGTGGCCGGTCACCTTCCGACCAATACCCTATTGATTTACAATTGGCGAACCTTCGACGATCTTAATTGTTTGTGGGTGTCCAGCATGATTTTACCATCTTCGAAGTATCCCGAACAAGTCACTATTAATCTAGTTTAAAATTATTTTTTTGTTGTGAAACAACTAAGTAATAGAGAGTAGAGAGTAAATGGGAGAGAGACGTAATTGTATTACTCACATATGAGGGATATATAGTACAAGAGGGGTTAGGGTTTTGCTTGTAGAGCAATAACCCTAGTACAATATATGGTAAGTATCTAGCTATAGTATCTCTACAGTATATTGTACATCCACATATAATATATTTCATAACACTCCCCCTTGGATGTACATCACTAGAGAATATGCCTCGTTAAAACCTTACTAGGAAAACCCAGTGGGACAAAACCTAGTGAAGGAAAAAGAGTACATTATTCTTCAATACGCGTGAGATGCTGCCTCATTAAAAACCTTGTCTGGAAAACCCAGTGGGACAAAACCATGGCTAAGGGAAAAAGAGTGCAGCGCGTATTTACTCCCCCTCATGACAATATCCGTCTAGATCTTCAAGTTCACTCAATTGTGATCTTTAGTAGGAAATGTCTCCAAAAATGAATCACGTGCTCTACACATGTGTTGAACTTGCAAACTCCGTGAATTCATGCATGTTTATAAAAATATACTTCCAACAACTTCATATTTCCATTGAATATGATGTATATAACTTTCATTCGTATCAATATCATTTCAAACAATTATATATCCAACAAAGGGAGACATTAATATGGAACTCTCTAAATTTCATAATATCCTTGTTATATGCTGCCTCGTTAAAAACCTTGTTAGGTAAAACCCAATGGGATAAAAACCTCAACGAAGGGAAAAAGAGTACAACCACTACTTCACCAAAACCTTTGCTAGGAAAACCCGATGGGAAAAACCTACGCAATAGGAGAAAAACATGAAGTGCGTAAAGTCTCATCCTTTAATAGCAACTTCACAAGATATGAGCAATTTCACAATTCCAAACCATTTAACATAAGCCTTGTTCGGGAGGTCTTTAGTAAACCTTCTACCTGAAGTCAATATCTTTCACTGCTCATATTTTTCATATCATCATGAAATATTTGTAATTTGAAAATGAGAGTCAATATTCTATGGTACTTAAGGACCATAAGAATCACCTATTTCATATTCATGGTACTTCAGTACATAGATATCTCACTATCGAATATCACCAGCAACTCATCATATAGGTGATATTCACATCAACTCTCAACCTTTGTAATCTATAAATTGTATAACTCATATGCTCAAACTTCTGGTTGAGACGATAATCAATTCATTCAAAATTCTCTTACAGAGATTTTGTATCTTGCATCACGTCATATCCAAATCGTGAATGTTAAAAAATAATATATCTTGTCTTATTGTCATTGATTCATGGACCTTTGTAACTTTAAATATCAGAGGTTCATATAATTTTAGAATATACTCTTCAGGAGCTACTTATTCAAAGGTCTATATATGTCATTATACATATCCAACCAGCAAGGCATTTAATCAAAGTCCTTCTGGGACTATATATCTTCAATCCTTCTAAGATTTGACATAACATAGGAGTAAACATCTCCTTTTAATAGGTTTCCGCCTATGAAATATGTAGTATCTTATAAAACTACATTCTAATGAAAAATGTGTGCATGCGTATGAGATAAAATTAATAAATTAGTAAATGTTAAATAAATAGAAATAAGATATAAAATATAGTGACATGTATGATGTATGACTTATAATCTATATGCACACAATGAATGACTCGATAATGTAAACTGTACAGTATGGATATCAAATCCTATAATTTAATTGGACTGCATGTCCATGAGCTCGTTTTCTATTTTCAATCAATAATATGTCGACATTCCAATGGACTTATAAATATGATCCTCATTCATATGTCCATTGCATTTTGCGTATGCATATCGGTTCCTTCATATACCGGTATCAAAATATTAATAATTGAAATCTCATAATCAACTTTATTGATCCATCATCAGTACTGGTAAATGATATCTGAATATTTCTGAGGAGGCACCTTTTCCTTGTTCCACATAGGCCATCTATTTTGATTCAGATATCCATACCTCTTCAGGGGTATTAACAAGTTTATAAAACCTTGTCCTTATTTCATATCTCGATCTTCATCAAGTACCAACCAACTGCACAATCTTGTCATGTTTGTATAACATACTTTCATTTGGAACCGATCTCGATCACTTTAACTTGAATGAAAGTAAAAACTCAATATACTACACTTCATGTGTATTAATTCTAATATATTTGGCAAGCTATCTCATTTCTCACAACATGTATCTCTATAACCAATCTATGCCTCGATATGCCTCCCAAATGGTCATAGTTGTGCGATAGTCAAATCATAGAGCTTCATGCTGGAATATATAGAGGTTTGAAATAAAGCTGGTATATATGTACATGTATAAATGAACCTCATTTATATCATGTTCTGAACTTCTGATTCAGATGGGGATCAACATTATACATACTTAAAGTATGTATTTGTTTTCTTCAGCTTTCCTCTATTATTCTCCCCCTAAGATGGAAAAACTATCTCTCATGGGCAGTTATAAATGGGCATTTCATTATTTTGAAATTCAGCTTAGATCCACCACTTTCTCATCTTCGCTCGATGATTTTCACTTTATTAATTCTCTGGTGGTGAATAATAATTTTAGGGAGTAATGTAATTTGCAGTTGGTTATCTATGCTCATATAATTTGCCCCATACAAGAGACCAAATATTGATAAAACCCTCAAAACACACTCTATAATGAACTTGCATAACGCAATTCAACTCATCTTTTAAGTGATCTTTTGGTCACTTAATCTTAATTTGTACAAGTTGCTTTCAATATCTCTTGTCTCATTTCGAATCAAACTAATTTATTATTCAAAACTAAATATATATACTCCATCTCGTTGTCAGTCTTGCCGTTAAACATCATAATAGTAAAACACGAGAGAGTATGAGCACATTATCATATATTCATTCAAGAGAAACTTTAGGTTCTCGGAACGGGTGTTTTCATACCCAGATGGCCTAAACTGTCACATCAATAAAATATTTCACGCAACTAACTTCTGGTTAGTTTTTCGCTCAATAATAATTAACTTTGACGTAGTCATTTATACGTGATTCTGGCCAGATGTATGATGTAACAAAGACATAACTTATGTCTCTTTAATAATAGCAAGACTATCTCATTGATTCTTTCGGGGAAGAAAGTGATACTCTTCTAAAGCATGTTCTCAACTTATTCATATAAATACCATGGACATTATCTATCGGTTGGATAGATTTCTTTGTTTATGAATAAGTCCATTATCATACTACAAGGTCATCAATATAATTAACACTTTGTGTTTCTTGCAAAAACCATATGACCTTGTTTATCTCATGTTTGAACGCGAATATAATTCCAGTTCACATTCTATCTCCGCCTTTTTCGTACATTCGTAGTAGGAAATAAAAATCCAAAACACAATCAAAATTACTGTCCCAGCAATAATTATATAGGGGGTACAAGTTTCTAACTTCATATGCATATTGAATATACGCATTTTCCCACTTAATTTTGGACTTCAGGCCAAAGATTAATTTGTTGCATCGTTGTATTAACAAAATCAAACTTGCAACTGTAAGGGACTTCTGGCCCTTATTTAAATTGTTGACTCAAGTGGGGGACGATGTCAATCTATAATCATGAACTTCAGGTCATGATAATTGGATCGTCAATTAATTTCTCATTTATTTGTGATATTCGGATCACTATCAATAATTTTTATATTAATCTCCATGGACATACATTTTTCAAATCAACTTTGCACTTCGGGCCAAAGGATTGTTTCGTCATTGTAAAATATCTACGAAACTTCACACATTTTTCTGGGACTTCTGGCCCAATTTTCATGAACTGTTGGTTTATCTATTCAATGTAATATCAATATATTCATGAGCTTCAGGTCATGACTGTGTCATCATCCAATTTCTACCTCAATGGAGATACCCCTTTTGTGTTTCGCGGGATCACTACCGATAATTTTACATACTTGGGATTTGAATTTATAATGGGATCTTATGCCCTTGTAGACCATGACTTATAATGTCTCATAATTGTTTCCTTACAATCTCAATGTATAAGCCTCCAGGGCTATTTTGTATATAAACTTATCGTCATGATAAGTACATTGGATAAATAGTCTACAAGACTATATTTTATATACAATTATCTTCAGGATAAGTATATTGGACACATGGTCTACCCATGGTTATTCATAATTTCATATATGGGTATTGATGTCTCTAACTTTACAAATTTCATCAATTCATTGCATATAATCGCAATTTTGTTTTCCACTTATAAGAAATTGAATCATTATAAGATGTTATATATTCATAGAAAAACTCACTATATAAGTGATAAAATAATTCGTACATAACATTTTCAATAGTTTGTACCATGCCAGATACATTTGACAAAGTCTCTAGGAAAGTTAGAGCACTGCATAAACTTTAAACATATCAAGAATGAAAATTCAATAACTTATGAACTAAACAATGTCGACTCTTTGAACGTAGTCTAATAAGGCTAATAATATCTCTTCATAGTCTCATAGATATAAACAAACATCCAATAAATGATGAACTATTGTTGCTGACATCCAAAATAATATAACTTTCATGCGTAGCATCTATATTTATGCATTACTGCACAAACAATATCAGGATAGCAATCATAAGTTTATACGAATGTGTGAGGCATGCAACACATAAATTTGGCAATCACGCACCAAGCACAAATACCATATAGGATGTACTCAAACCGTTTCAAGTATGCGAGATTATCACATATATTGGAAGTGTAATAATGATTCACCACACATAATCAAAACCAACAGGTCTTTAAAATAAATAAAACAAATCAGCATGATAGCCCACCAAAAACAGCCGTACACGAAGAACAAACAGAAATGTGGCTATATCATCTTAACTCACAATAAAATAATTCCCTTTTCTATGTTCACAAAATCAATTCTCTTGTAAATCTAATCTCCTTGTCATCATGATAAACTAATATAAAATAAAGAGCTATAAGCAATCTTACCAGGTTCAATCAATTATTAGTGACCGAAGGTGGCCATTACACGAGCCATATCTGTCACTTTTGCCGATTGATGGGTACGTACGTATTCGTCAACTGTAATTGGATCGTTAGATCAGTGGTTGAATCCTCAATACGTGAACCAAAGCTGCTGATGTTCATATCAATCGGATTGAGATTATAATTAATGCACGGCAGTCTTAGCCGATCTGCAAACCACTGGTACTTACTTTAGCTAGGGTTAGAGATTGGTGCTGATAACGTGTTGTAAAACAACTAAAGTAATAGAGAGTAGAGAGTAAATGGGAGAGAGACGTAATTGTATTACTCACATATATGATGGATATATAGTACAAGAGGGGTTAGGATTTTGCTTGTAGAGCAATAACCCTAGTACAATATATGGTAAGTATCTAGCTATAATATCTCTACAGTATATTGTACATCCACATATAATACATTTCATAACATTTTTATAGTTTTAAGCAATTTTATGTATTCCAAAACAATGAACGATTAGGTTACAAGTTAAAAATGAATGGTCAAGATTTACTGGTTATAGTGATTACCAGCTTAGCTGTAATCACTCTAGAATTTTTTATTACTCCATCCGTTTCAGGAAAATCTTTCTATTTGAAAAAGGCACATTGGCCAAGAAAAATGCATTCTGGCACAAATGTTCCAAGCATGCCCTTGGAAAGAGCATATCATAGGGGTGCGAACGAGCCGATGCACTCGTGAGCTATACTCGATCAAAACTCGCTCGATGACAAATGAGTCGAGTACGAGCACCAATTCAAAGCTCATTTAATAAAGCGAGCCGAGCACGAGCATTTCCCTAGTGAGCTCGTTTAGTATTTCATGCATGGTTTATAGTGCCTTCAAAGTTAATATACCGTGAACAACTCGTAAACGACTCGGTCAAAACTCGGTCAATATTCGTTTATAACTCATTCGATAAGAAATGAGTCGAGCACAAACACCAACATGAAGTTGTGGATAATTTTCCTCAGAAGCCAGCGTTTCAAAGTAAGAGAACACCATAGAAAAGCCAAATATATATCTAAATGGTATTAGTTACTATCCTGGGAGACATGGATTAACCTTTGCAAGACATTTTTTTATTTCACCTTATCCACTAGTTTCAAGATGCTTTTAAAACATCCTGTTGAAGTGGGATGTCCCACATTGATCAAGAAATAGTGCATTGAGATGTTTATAACTAAGGCATATACTCCACCATAGCCAACATGGTATAAGAGCGGGCTTTAGTCCTACATTTATGACCCATGGTTGGCTCATATGAGGAATTTATGTGCGATGGGGTAGTTTAATTTACCCTTGTTTAGCCCATGCGTGTGTGACTAGCCCAAAGTTGGCTTTGATTGGTCCACGCTTCAGGATCTTTGCGTGCGGCGGGGTGTTGAAGTGGGATGTAGTAACCAAAAATTTAAACTCTATTATTAAATTAAAATAGTAATTAATTAGCATAAAATTTTTCGCTTAACATGCTAATTGTGATCAACGTAGCTAATGCATGCATTTACGTAAAATTACATTAACACAATATATTAATCTCGTCTAATAAAACAATTAGATTAATTAAACTAACTACTCAATTAACCTACTGAACTCATGTTTACGATTTTGCTTAAGCTAATTAAGTTGTTGCTTAGGTTAATGACCGAATTAAGCAATGATTAGTCAAGATTAGCAAAACTTTTATTTTTCTTAATTGCACTACTATTCATCCATGACACCCATTTGCTTACATGTCAACCTACCATGCATTTGAAGACCACATGTCATCTCCCTAAACCTACATGTTGCATGGCTTTGCTTACTAAGCATATTAAGGAGACAATACATGTTATTTCACTATTCAATTATCTAAGCTAATTAGAAAGCAAAAGAAAGAGAAAATAAAACAATTATGCATGGGAGAGAAAGAGGGAGTACAGGTAGGAGAGAAAGAGAGTAGAAGAGAAAGGTTTGAACCTTTATAAAACCAAGCAAATGTAAGAGAAAGAAACTAATGGGATAAAAAGCAAAACAAAGTGTTCTTTCCAAATATTTGTACCAAGATTACAAGCTATCCAAAAGCTTCCAAAAAGTCCTCTTTTCTTCTTCCCAAAATCGGATACCATATCTTCCAAAAGCAAAAATATCCCTTCACCATTTCTTTATCTTCAAATACCATTATCATCCTACATCTAAAACTCACAAATCCTCTAAGCAAACAAAGAAAAACAATGAAGTAGAAAGAGAGAAGGAGAAGCCGTGAGATAGAGAAGAGAAAAGAGAAGAAATTTGGTAAGAAAAGCTTAACAAACTCATGCAATAATCACCTATACATACTTCTTGTATTTTCTTCTAATTATTTCATCATTATTCTAACTCTAACTCTTACTATTTCTTTTTTCTTCACCACCGTCTCCACCACCCTAGCTCCACCGTCGCTCGACCGTACAGCCCCCGGACCATTAAGAGCCACTACGAACCACCTACAAGGTTTAACCTCATGCACTCTTATTTATCTAAAGCTTAAAATTATTATTATCACCTAAAGTTCATATTTAAGCAAAATAAAACCCTAAACAAGTACAAGTAGTTATAATCAAAATTATGAAGTAAATGACTTAAGGAGATCAAGATCTAAATAATCATGAGTTGAAAATCCAATTTATGTTGTTGCACGTCCATTTTAAGATCCTACGTAAACTTGATCTTGACCATTTATGACAAAAATCACTTATTCACTATTTATTTCTAATTAATTTTAAATTTGAACTTAGCACTTTCGAAAGTTAAAATTATAAAATAAAAGAGGAATTATCATTTGAGATGGTAGTAAAGATTTGAAAATTAAAAAGAGTAATTTTGGGTATAAAAGGGCTCAAAGTCGAAAAGAAATAAAATGAGAAGAAATAAAAAGAATGATTATTAATGCTTGAACATGTTGTAAATTAATTAGGGACTTGTACTAGTAGTTAGTGACGAGAAGGCTAGAAGAAGGAAGTGTGTTTATGGAGCTTAAGGAATGTATACTCATGTCCACTAAAACCCTCTTATTTGATTTAATGAATTAAGGAAGATAACCATGGATTTTATTATCATTATATGCTATATGTATTTTGATATATAATTAACTATGGATATGATTGTGAAGTTGTGAAAAATAGTTGTGTATAACTATTTTGTGGCTTGACTGAATAGATCATAAGTTGCATGTTAATGTTTGCTTGATAATTATATGAGAATTAGATCTATTATTCAAGCTTTGTGATTATGGATATAAATATGTGTATATTATATAATAACCGAATGGACTATAATTTAGATGTTAAGGTTTGCTTGATGTTTATATAGTAAATTATTTAATTATCAAAGCATTATAATTATGGGTTTATGTATAATGACCGAATGAGTTTGAGAATGATTGATAATACCTATTTTGATATTTGCATGTGAAGTTATAGCTTTACTTGTGAGTGTAAAGATCGGTTGTGCATGTATACTTAGTGTCCGAATTGATATTAAGTAATGATAATGATTTGATAAGAGCTTTATGAGTATATATGCATGTATATGAATATATTCAAGTGTTGACTTGTTAATGTTAATGATCGAATGACAAGTACATGATTAAGAGATTATCGTGAAATGAAACAAGTTTGAGAGATATATATATTGTGTTAACCGATTGACGATGAAATAATGATGATATATGATTATGTTTATTGAGATGAATATTACCAATTAGATAAGATAAATATGAGCATGTCTACTAACTTCTTGTAGTGTGCTCCCAAACTTGGTACCCTTGGGATATTGAAGAGCATGCCTAGTGTGCACACTTTAATAAAATGATGTAGGATTAGACCCATTGGTGATTAAGCTGTAGGGATTAACTAATCCTGAGTAACTCGCTTAATCATGGTTTAATCTGAATTTTTGATAATATGTAGGGTATAAACCCGAGATGATATGATTATGCCGGAAAGGCCAAATGAATGAATTATAATTTGTAGGGTTATCTAACCCGAGTGTAGGACTCACAGAGTCTAAGTTGTGGAATGCTCTTCCACACTACCTAACCTAGGAGTCTTATCTTTGCATGTTGTGACTTGAGTTATTCAATAGATTAATAGACCTCAAAGGTCATTTTCTGAGTAATAATGATTTTGTGTGTGTTGATAGTTGCTTAATACTCTTTTCATATGATTCTCGTACGTGTGCATGGCTTTGTACGTAAAAGAATGAACCAACTATGATTAAAAGAACAGACAATCTCTTTAAAGAATGTTTATTGATATTATTATGAGTATTATTATCAATATCATTGGTTGTTAATCCTAAATGTATTTTAAGTATAAACAAAATGTATTTTACAAAGTGGGGTGAGTATTGCTTAGCTTTCGCTAATTTTCTTTTGTTTTCGTGTTATATCTTCTTACGTGGAATTTGGATCCTTTTTGACAGATTTTGGGCAAAGGAGTGAGAAGAATGGAAGGAACCCTTTTGTACTTGATTAGTGACTATCTTTGCTGTATCGTAATTCCCTGGCTTGCACAGATGGAGGAGAGCATAATATAGCTTACCCCGTAGCTATCATGTAGACTTTTGGACAATTACAATCATGTAACCTTTACTTATATAATTAATGGCCTTGTTTGGTTCATATGAGTAAGCTTCCTATGAAAGTTGTAATTATATGGAAATTGAAGTTACATAGGTAAGTTGAAATTCCATGGAAATCATTTTGTTTGGTTGATAAAATGGACTTCATTGGAAGAAATGTAAAATGACATACTTATCCTCATTTATTTACATAGGTATGAGCTTTTTATGGGCACGTGTGTAACTTGGATGGGAGAAGTATGAGAAGTTCCACTTACCTAGCCCCCCTGGGTAAGCAACTACCCATGTCTCATGGGAAGTAAGTTACATAGGGAAGTTCCATTTCCAAGGAAGTTGATGAACCAAATAATGAAATTTTAACAACTTAACATGGAACTTGCACTTCCCATGCTATCTTACATCCAACCAAATAAGGCCAATATAATTAAGTATGTTGTTTCACTACTCTATATCGTTCTTTGCCTTGTGCTTGTCTTGCTACAAGTACGGCGGTAATGTCTCGGATTGGATTATAGGCTTGTAAGCATGTTTAATTAGACTTATCCAAACCGGGGCGTTACATGGGATGTCCCACATTGATCAAGAAAGAGTGCCTTGAGATGTTTATAACTAAGGGAGTTACTCCACACATAACCAATTGATTTCGGTTGAAACCTCCTTTATGTTATAAACACTTTCTTTAATGGGCACAATTATAAAAAATTAATGCATCCTCTTTTAAGATACTTCCACTGCGTTTCTCGTAAGTTCGCTTTACATCAGAAAACCATCTGTGAAATTGCGTGTATTATCTATCTTAGAAGGCATTGTTCCATAGGAAAAATATGATTATTATATTGAAAATTGAAATGCTTAATTCTTTTAAAATTGTTATGTTAAGTTGCATATAGAATTTTTTTTTATCACACATATAGTATTTTCTAACATGATATTGAGTTGCTCATTTTAGTAAATATTGTGATCGCATTAACACTAAGGTAGTACAATTCTGTTACTAAAACCAGAATTTCCTATAGAGATCCGATCCCTCCAACTATGATACAACAATGCATCATACGTGTAGTCGGTGCAGACGTACAATAGCGGATTCAGAAATTAATTCTAATGGGTTTACTCTCTTATAATAGGTTTGACATTGCTAAAAATTTATATAAAAAAAATGATCATTTTATAAAAGAAAATTTTTAAAAAGTTATCCAAGTGGGTTCCATGGAACACACTTAGCTTAACATGTATCCTCCACTGCAGACGTGCAGTAACCTAGTATTAGTATCGAAACAACCAATAAAATGATGATGAACATGACAAGACACTCGATAACATGTTATGCGTCCTCCGTCCCGCACTGACGGTCTTGGATGAGCACAATTGTAGATGACAAATCTCATTTAAATGTATATATGCCTTATCAACCGGTGGAGACTTTGTAGTTACTCTTAAACTTTTGTACAAGCTGATTTTTATGAGCTTTAGGGCATGTTCTTTTCAAGTGGTTTTCATTTTTACCCAATATTTTCCAATTTTACCTAGTTTTTCCCAATTTTCACCAGCTTCTAATAAAATACAGATTCTCCTAATTTTTCCCAGTGTCTCCCTTTGGCCCAGTTTTACCAGTTTTTCTCAATTTTGTCCAGTTTTGATATTTTGACATATTAAACATAATAATTAAATATACAATATATTATATCGAATTATATAAATTTATTTATATATGCAATGACTTTGAGTTTATTATGAGTTAAAAGTCATTGTTATAATAATAATAATAATAATAATAATAATAATAATAATAATAATAATAATAAGAAGAAGAAGAAGAAGAAGAAGAAGAAGAAGAAGAAGAAGAAGAAGAAGAAAATCAAATCAAATAGTAATTTTTTTTTTCCGACAAGATAAATTCAGTAACTTAAAGTACCATATTAATAGCAAATATAAGCATGACTTTATCAAATTACAGAGTGTGAAAGGAAAAACTACACCTGAATTCAGAAGCCTACAACTATCATAGTGGGAATTAATACTTTTACTACTCTGCTGAGCCTGCTAATTTTAATACTTGCAATTGTTGACTAGTCCGGGTTGCTAAGTCGCATCAGGTCTATGAGCTCTCGGGTTCAGCTCAGTCAAAGCTTTGCTCGAGTTCGGGTCAAACCAAGTTTGAGTTGAGGTCGAGTCGTCTTGAATGTTTTCCGAGCCGAGCCTGGGCCTACTACGACTCGGCTTGGTACACTTGATTTTCCCTTTTACTTAAATGGGAGCATACAAGATTTATAAAAAATTATTTTGTTTAGGGTTTACTTGTTTTATAATGGGTAAGAAACACCCATGCGGGATTTCAATAACAAATAACTTTAAAATGATAAAAAAAAAATAAAATTTAATTGTAAGTTAGAATTCGAATTGAGACAAGCATTAATTACTGTAGTCAGCGTTTTAAAGTAGAGATCACTATAGAAAAGCAATATATATTTTAGAATGGTATTAATTACTGTCCTAGGAGACATCCCCTATATCAATATGTTTCTAAAAGTACATCATCTTTCAAGATACTTCCACTCCTTTTCTCTCAAGTTCACGCTACATCAATTTCCATGTTTAAAGTTGTGTGTATTGACTTGCTTAGAAGGCATCATTCCACACCAAAAATATGATATTTAAATAAAACTCTTGATTCTCTTAGATTGGTTATGTTAGATGTTGCATAAGTACATTTTTTTATCACCCATATAGTTTTTTCTAACATGATATTGAATTACTCATTTTAGTAAATATTGTTCATCGTATTGGCACTAATCTAGTATAACCCTATTACTAAAACCAGAATTTCCTATAGAGATACCTCCAACTATGATACAACAATGCATCATAAGTGCAGACGAGCAGTTACCTAGTATTAGTATCGAAACAACCAATAAGATGATGATGAACATGACAAGTATATGCCCTCTGTCCCGCACTGAAGGTCTTGGATGAGTAAATTTGAAGATAAAAAATCTCATTTAAGTGTATATATGCCTTATCAACCGGTAGAGACTATGGTAGTTACTCTTAAACTTTTGCTGAAGCTGATTTTCATGAGCTTTAATTGTGGGTTAATAATATCCTTGCTTTTAAAGAAATGAAAGCTCTATGGAACTTTATAGAAAGAAGCAATAGAACAATAAAATATACTATTATTAAGATAAATAAATAGAAAAGGAAATCTCTTTGATGCACTTTCGTAACCAACATTTCAAGAGATCTAATTATTATGCTAGTTTTGAGCATATGTGTTGGCATTTACAAGTATCACTTTGAACAAAATATTCGCTCATCGATCGTTTGTGGTATGTAGCTTCACATACTTTGGGACATGAATCCCTCTCGCACTTGGTTAGCCCGGGGGTAGTTACCAAATCTCCACATACATTTTTGGGACCTACGATGCCTGCACTTGCATTGTTCATTTAAAACATACTGAATCAATTAAATTGAAAAAAACAGAAGTTGAAAAATCATGCATTTTTCTTTTCTCACCTACTAGTTTTAAAGTTGTAGGATCTAGCCTTTTTGATTATTCAATCCTCAATAATAGAAAAAAAAAAGAGGTTTTAGATCATTCACCATTTTGAAAGCAAAATATTGAGGTTTAAATCCTCCATTTTCCACCCTTAAAAAGAAAAGAAAAAGATATCCTTTATTTCCTTTTAAATGGCTAGATTTGTAAATTTTAAGTAAAAAATTGAAGATTAATTTTGACAAACTACTAAGAAATTAGACATATATAAAAGTAGGAAGGGTAAAGAGTCTCCTAACATGAACCAAGAAAACTGATTTGGACAAATTAAGGCGAGGGAAAAATTAGCAAAAACCTGTTGGAACACCACTAAGAGGAGCAAGAATAAAGTAAGTTGAATGGCCTTCGTCATATGACCCGTGATAGAGGTTGTCAGCTTTTCTTTGGAATGGTTAATGACGTTGAGACATTGATAAGATGGTGTCAATATATATAATACATATTCAAACTCAACCCCCCTCGAAAAAAATGGTAATTGTTAATTTTTGAAAATCTGCAATTTATAGAAACAAATATGAAAGGATATTTGATTTTTGTGTATCCCCTTGAACATTTTACCTTATTTGACGTACGTAGCTTGATAGAGCATCTCAATCGCAATAAAGTAATGAAATGAACATATTATATCAACGCCTTCGCCCCTTAAAAATTTGGAAAGTATTTATTTTTGAAAATCTACAATTTGTAGAAACAAATATAAAAGGATATGTGGTTTTTATGTATCAACTTTAGTACTTTACTTTTTTTGGAATATGTATATTGATAGCGTGTTTGACAGGTCATAAAGTACTTACATTTAACACAATTCTTCTGTCCCACCATAGAACGAAATGACTTTTAAAATATGGACTTCATTCCTTCATTTTAAATGGAAGATTGAAGTAGTATCACTACAAGAATTTCGACGTATTACGATCGAAATATGCGACCGAAAGCACATTAGTCGCAAAAGATGAAAATTTGCGACCAGTTTACTTGTTGGACGAAGATATCAGACGCTGACAACTAATAATGGGCTTCAAACATTTTTTTTTCTTTTTTTTTTCCTTCCAGTTGGGATGACCTAGGTACATAAGGCCTTGTTGAGTCCTTCTATTGCCTTATTAGCGCCTCCCTTGCTCTTGGTCTCTTCATTCTCATTCTCTCTCCTCACTGTTTTTCTTCATGATTCATGATTCATGATCCTCAATAATCACTTATTAATTCCCATCTCTTGCACTTCCTCTCCCCTTCTCCAGTTTTCCATTCTCAAAAACTATCTCTCTCTCTTCTTTTTCCTCCTCCCTCTCTCTCTACCCTTCTCCATTTTCAATAACAGATTTCACTTCTCTTATTTCTCCATCGATCTATTGTCAAAAATAACAAGAATTGATTTGGTCTTCAATGAGCAGCGATTGTTCCCAGATCGGAATGGGTTTGATTTCGATTTAGTGTAACTTCGTTTTTCTCCAAAGCTAATATATGAGTTCTCTCTCCTCAATAATGCCCCCACAACACTTCTCTATTTCGCCATTGACACGAGAGGCCTTGAAGCCAGATAAAGTTCATTGGGACCATATTGAAGTTGAGTTTTGACTTTTATGCCGAGTTTGAGTTTTTATACTTGTAAAATTCTGATTTATTTAGTGTAGATCAGATTATGTCGAACGCTATTTGTTGTTGATTTAAGAGTTTACTTTTTTTTCTTTAATTTTTAGATCTTTGTTAGATCTAAGTTATGTTGATTTAAGCGCTGAAATTTATTTTTATATATATTGACTTGGAAAAAACACTCTTCCACATCCTTCTGTCTTTAGTTGTGAGTTATGAGTTTGGAAAACCGTTGTCTGGTTGATTGCTTGAACATCTAGAGGGTTCAGAGCTGTCGAGAACTGGATGTATAGAAATAATTAAATTCAAAACCCATATTAGTAACCATAAGCTGGTTACTGGACTAGTCTTTTTTTTTTTTTTTTTTTTTTATAATTTCTGAACTTTTCAATTTGCGACCAATTACTTTCAGTTGCAATTATCTTATTAGTGACCGATGTAACGACTGAAATATATTTAGCGATAAGTTTTTTAGCAACCGACAGCTTGTGGTCGCAAATCGACTGCTAAGGTCGTTTTGCAATCGAATTTAGCCTCTTAGCGACCAAATAGGTCGGTCATAAAAGATCTTATTTTTGTAGTGTATAACAATCCACAATTGCGACTTTTGACGTGAAATGGTATTTGTTATCTTTAGAGCATCTCCAATCCAAGTATAAAACCCTTGCCAAATTTAAAATTAGCATTGCCAAAATTGATATCTTCACATTGGAGTGTATATGGAGCCTTGCCAAATACATGACTTATACATGCAATTGCCAAATATTTGGCAATGAAATTTGATTGCCATATTAGACTTTCGCTGATTATGCATCCTACTTAACTGGCATATATCAATGATATTTAAAAAGGAAAGAAAGAAATTAGGCAAACAATTCTTCCTATAACCCCACTAGGTACATGATATGCACAACATTATTATATTTTTCATTGGTTTATAACTACAATAAAGAACATAACAATTAGATGTCATGTTTTTTCCAAAAAAAAAAAAATACAAAACTATACATCCTGGTCTAGAGAATAAATTTTTATAACAATAAAAAAAAATTGAAAAAAGATCTTCTCCATTTATCAACATATCTATTTTTGGAGGAATTATTTTTAGGATTATTGTAAAAAGAAATCCTATAAATAGTAAAGTAACATTATAACATAATACAAGTCACACATCGAAGAAGAATGTATGAGTTATAGCATTAAGAAGGTATTAAACAAAAATCCAAGTAGGAGGAAAGTAGGCATTAATCAAGATTTTGACTACAACAAATGTAGTAATATTTATTTATTATTACAAATATGTGTCGAGGTCTAAAAAAGCCGCTTGGTTAGGTTCTTTTGAAAGGGACCTTAAAGTTGCACCCTAATGAATTAAGGGCACCTTTTGATCCCCATAAGAGAAAATACAACTAAGCATGTCTTATGCAAAATGATAAAAGTTTGAAGCACACATTTCTTTTTAGGGTAACAAGTGTTGTATTAATGTAATCTTAGGCAATTAGATTGTAGGTTGCATGAGAGAACTCCAAAATCCAATCCGAGACATTCTGTACACTCCCTCCAAAATCCCAATTTGAAATTTAAACGTCTACAAGTATCTTTGAAATTTGAACATCTACAAGTATTTTGGTAAAAACGGAATGTTTAAATTAATTCTACTCTAAAAGATTGTTATTTTCATATTAGACTTTCGCTGATTATGCATCCTACTTAATTGGCATATATCAATGAGATTTAAAAAGGAAAGAAAGAAATTAGGCAAACAATTCTTCCTATAACCCCATTGGGTACATGATATGCACAACATTATTATATTTTCCATTGCTTTATGATTACAATAAAGAACATAACGATTAGATGTCATGTTTTTTCCAAAAAAAAAAACAAAACTATAAATCCTGATCTAGAGAAGATTAAATATTTATAACAATAAACAAAAATAATTGAAAAAAGATCTTCTCCATTTATCGACATATCTATTTTTGGAGGAATTATATTCAGGATTGTTGTAAAAAGAAATCCTACAGATAGTAAAATAACATTATAACGTAATATAAGTTCCACATCGGAGAAGAATATATGAGTTATAGCATTAAGAAGGTATTAAATGTTAGAAATCTATACTAAACGAGGATATTATTAGAGACGTGATTAAGGATCACTGTCCTTAAGGTAATATTAGCCCCCACTATTAAACTAGTTGCTGTAGGGTTACGACTAATTCACCCCCGGATTACTCTAATTACGAAATTCTATAGACAACATTACTACGAATTTTCCTATGAACATTGCCATGGTTGAAGAAGGAGGAAAGATGGGATCATATGAACCAGTGCCTTAATCCCCTATTTATAGGCTAAATAAGGGGCGGTTACCAACAGTTTACAAAACTGTCAATAAAGATAATCACGGATTTATTTAATTAAAATATTTAAATAAACATAACCTCAAAAAATAAAACATTAAGGCATGTTCAACAACAATTAGTCAAGTGCTAAGTGCTAAGTGCTAAGTGCTTTTAAATATAAATAATATATTACACTTAGTACACACTTAGTACATGTGCATAGTTCCCTCCATAATTTCAATTCAAACTTATGAAAGTACACTACACCTTATAAAGTGATCAACTTTCTCTTTCCCCACCAATGTGGGACTTCTCCATTCTCCAATTTCTCTTTGTTGTAAAGACTAACTCTAACATTAAACATAAATCCAAGTAGGAGGAAAGTAGGCATTTATCAAGATTTTGACTACAACAAATGTAGTAATATTTATTTATTATTACAAATATGTGTCAAGGTCTAAAAAAGACGCTTGATTAGGTTCTTTTGAAAGGAGTCTTAAAGTTGCACCATAATGAATTAAGGGCACCTTTGAATCCCCATAAGAGAAAATACAACTAAGCATGTCTTATGCAAAATGATAAAAGTTTGAAGCACACATTTCTTTTTAGGGTAACAAGTGTTGTATTAATGTAATCTTAGGCAATTGGTTAGATGTCCCCAGTGGGTCCCTCAAAACTCAAAGGTGCCCTTGCATAGTGAAAAATAATAATATTTTCTTTATAATTTTTCAACAATTAAATTACTTGAAATATACTATATTAGGGCCCCTTAAATAACCATCTTCCTACAATAGGTCAAAATTATATGAAATAATCAATGTTTAAGGTTTCTAAGAAAAATGATTTTTTCTTTATGTAGTCATTTTAACATAATGAAATTCAGTATGTTTATTGTCTTCTTATTCTCTAAGATAACTAAAAAAAAAAAGGAAAAATATTACGTTGAACTTGGTTAAAGTATACTCTATATCCATCCTTAACCAAGGTTGAGGGTTCGAATTTCGCCTTAGGCATGGAGCAACTTTAAATACCTTGACCAGTTATCCCACACTCCCACCCTTTGAAATGCCTACAAGCCAGCACGGGGAAATAGTCACTGTGGTCGACGGTGGATACCCTTGGTTGTGAACAAAAAAAAAAGCATACACTATATTATATATTATCTTGCAATAGTCCCACATCGGAATGATACACGAGAAATCAAACAATGAGTATATATGTATATAAACACATTATGGCTAAAGTTGAAAACAAAACTCACCTTTAATTTCTTAGCCTTTTGGTTGGGAATTTGGGATCAAGTGTAAAATGTTCTATTATAATTTTTGATTTTTGACAGATTTCAAGAATGTATATTTCATCTTGCGATTCGTGGGAAGCTAACAAAAGTCTAATCAAGTTTCCTTATTAACAAGACTTTAATAAGTGGGCGATGTGTACTCCTTGATTTACTATGCCTACCGCTTCTCAACTCATTTTTGGGTCACTAAAATAAAATACTATTTTAGTATTTTTGTAAGAAATTTTATTTATCAAGTATTTATTTTGGTTTTCTTTTGCCTATGCAAGGGATGCTACAAACTAGTGCATATTAATTTAGGAGAGAGAAAATAAGTGTGTGTTTAATAAGTGTGTGTTTGTTGTAAATTTTGAGGAATGAGGATAGAGAAATTATAAATTAACATTGTTAAAATTGGCAATGCATTGGAGGGGGTCTTGCCAAATTTTCACAAGAGAGAATAGAGGAGAGGGAAAATGAATTTTGTATAAAATACATGCCAAAATTTGGCATGGGGTTGGAGATGCTCTTAGGTCTTTTCGCAAAAGGTCCTAACAATCATTAATGAGGTAGAAAATAATATTATTCAGCGGTTGTGAAGACAAATACTAACCCAAATAAAGAAAAAAGGAAACTCACACTAATTAAAACAAGTATATTTGTTGGTTGAGTTAGTGTTAGGAGGAAATTCGGAAAACACTAGGTTTGTTGTCGATAACCTTTGAGGTTCTTGGGTTTTCATTACGTGCCCCAATATTAACAAAATGTGTCAGGCAAATCATTGAAATACTTGGTAGCATTTTTTTGAAGTTGCAGAAATTTAAGCAAAATAGTCCTTCCATTTTAAGTTCTCTTCTACATTACATACTTCTGGTATGTTCCTTTTTTCCCTAGAGGATAAAGACAAGTACGCTACATTTATTGCAAAAAAGTAATAGAAAACTCATTTTGCAACCAAGAAAAAACCTCATTGAACCCTACAACATTAATGAGCCAAGACTATGATTTTCCGAAATTACAATAATTTTTTATTTTTTTTTTAGAAAGAAGGTAGGTATTTTATTCCAAAGCTAAGAAATTACACCATATCATTGTTTGCTAGTTCAACAATCTCCCCTGGTATATCCTCCAACCAAACTCTATCAGATGAAGAAAATGGTTGGATCCTAGCAGCACTACGAGCAACTATATTACCTCCCCTTCTTACAAAATTCCAAGAAATGAAATCAAACTGTAAAGACAAGTGCATAATCTCATCTAAAATTAGTCCAACCGAATTTCGCAATGAAGAACGCCGCTTGAGCTTTGAAATAAGACCAGCACAGTCACTCTCTGCAATGATTGAACGGTAGCCCGACTCCCATGCAACTTGAAGACCAGATAGCAAAGCTCTGGCTTCCTCTAGTTCAGTATCAAAATGACCAGCTTGTTTATGGGTTGCCATGGTCACCACTTCGCCATCGGAGTCCCTAATGACCATACCCCAACCAATTCCACAATCACCTAACTTGCCTACATTGACATTCAATTTTCACATGCTCGTAGTCGGAGGCCGTCAGCATGCATCCAGTACCTCTTGTTGTTGATTCCCTTTGGAGTTGGCATCCCTGTAGCTATTTATAAAGCTGACTGCATTTTCATAAAGCTTAGCATAGTTGGATTCCTTATTCTCATGAAGCAATCTGCATCTCGCATTCCATATTGACCATACAGCTGCCAAGAAAATACCTGTGTCATGTACCTTTTCCTCCCTTACTATTGCTTCGAACCAGTCACGAAAATACATAAATTGACTAGCCCTCTCACTACAACACCACGAGCTAGCATCCCAAGTTAACTGTGCAATTGGGCAGGTCACTAAAGCATGAAGAACTGTCTCCTCTCTAGCTCCACACAAAGAACAGCCCCCCTCAACAAGGTTCACCCTCCTGCACATTCATTCTTGTAGCTAAAGCCTCCCTACTGGCCTTCCACCCAAAGATACGAATTCTAGGTGGAACATCTAATGCCCATAGTTTTTTCCAGAACATCTTAGACGTTTGAGTACTTGCAGACGCCACCTCCAAATGTTTTATCTCCCTCACCAAGTGATATGCTGAGCGAACAGTGAACTCACCTATTTTGGAATAATGCCACATTATCTTATCTTCCGGCCAATGTTGACATAAAGGCAACTGTAATATGAGATCAACATCAATGGGCACAAAAGTACTACGAACAAGCTCCTCCTTCCATACACCCAAGTCTCTGTCAATCAAATCACCAACTCGTAAGTTTGGATCATAATCATTCAAGTGTGGAATTACCCTAAAAGTATGTGGCCGTGGGAGCCAAGGGGAGCTCCAAGCCAAGATAGTGTTTCCGTTCCCGACTGTCCACCTCATCCCTTTCTCCACCACCCATCTAGCGTCATAGAGACTACGCCATAGGTAACTCGGTCGCCCACCAAGATCTGCATGCATAATGTCAGTATGAGGGAAATATTTAGATTTTAACACTCTAGCACACAGAGATAATGGATTACACAAGAGACGCCACACTTGTTTGGCTAAAAGAGCATCATTGAAAGACTCAAGATCCCGAAATTCTAGGCCACCCTCCACCTTCGGATCACATAAGGTATCCCATTTCACCCAATGAATTTTTCGCTTCCCATCCTTATGACCCCACCAAAACTTTCTGATTAGGTCGTGAATCTCATTACAAAAGTCACCTGGAAATTTAAAAATACTTATAGCATAAGTAGGGATTTCCTGGGCCACTGCCTTAACTAGCACCTCATTTCCCGACCACGAGAGTAGTTTTTCCATCCAACCTTGTAATTTTTTATAGATTCTATCCATAATAGAAAGAAAAAAGTTTTTTCCTAGACCTCCCAATGTGAGTAGGTAGGCCAAGGTATTTTCCATGAAACTCAACTTCATTAACACCTAACACATTAACAACCATATCCCTCGTCCCCGTTCTAACACCCTTACTAAAAGCGACATCAGTTTTTTCCCTATTTATTTTTTGTCTCGAGGCAGACTCGTAAAGCTCCAGTAACTCTTTAATCTTTCTAGCATGACCCTCATCTGCACGAGCAAAAACCACAGAATCATCTGCAAAAAGGAGATGGGAAATACAAGGGGCTCCCTGGCTTACCTCTATGGCCCTGAAAATCACCATTCTCCACCAATCTAGTAAAAAGAGAGGAAAGACCTTCAGCACACAATAGAAACAGATAAGGAGATATCGGGTCGCCTTGGCGAATGCCTCTGGTAGGTTGTAAAAAACCCTTGTGTTCCCCATTCACAATAAAAGAATATGACACCGTGCGGACACAATTCATCACCAAAGTCACCCAAGCATGATTAAAACCCATCTTTAACATGATCCTCTCCAAAAAACACTACTCAACTCGATCATAAGCCTTATTCATGTCCAATTTTAAAGCTAGGTAGTCGTTAGGACTCACATTACAGTGCATAGAATGGAAGGTTTCAAAAGCGACCATAATATTATCACTAATGAATCTTCCAGGAGTAAAAGCCGATTGGTTTTCGGAAATAATATCAGGAAGGATTTTTTTTAAGACGATTAGCAACCGTTTTAGTAACTAGCTTAAAGATCACGTTACAAAGGCTTATAGGTCGAAAATCAACAACTATTTCAAGTTTATGCTTTTTTGGTATAAGGACTACATGCGTGTGGTGCGTGCCGTAAACTACAATAATAACTTGGTGTATAGCTGTATGTGTACGTGCGAAAGATAATGTATATCTTAAGCACTCACCGATATTAAGGGACACAATCGCGTATCAATCATTTTACTCTTCCATGGAAAATATCAAAAGTCTTAACCTGGCTGCTACTCTCTCTATAAAAAAAAAATTATACTATCGTTGATTTCTGGTATTCTCTTTAAAAGTTCTCACTTGTATCACACCTCTTATAAGTCCTCTAAAATTTTGCGCATAGGGGCTCCAACATCCAGCTTAACAAAGGCAAGTTGACGTTCTATGCCAGCTCTTGCGTCCTATTCATGACAATTCTTCTTCAACTTTGAAACTTTATATTACAACATTCTAATCCTATCCTTTTTTCATTCTCCTTTATTCTTCTCCACTGAACACAGTTTAGGAGACTGCAAAAATTTGAACCATATTGTTAAAGATATTCATTTCTCAATTTACCTAACAGACATTGAAGAATTATGATGTGATTAACTTGTGATTTTGCTCTTAATTTTGTTACTGTAAAAAAATAATCTCACACTATTGCTTAATGTATTATTAATAGGAAGGATCATATTTATATAGAGGTACAAGACCCTTGTATATGGTAATACAATATGACTCCTCAAAAATTTTGCCGATAGGGGATGCAACATCTAGATTAACAGAGGTTGGTTCACATTTCTGATCAGCTCTTGCATCCTCCTTGACAGATAATTTCTTCTTCAACTCTGAATTTTCATACTGCAGTATTTTAATCCTATCATCTTCTGATTCTCCTATATTTTTCTCCACTGTCAGGGGCGGATCCAAAGCTTAGCGTATGTTATTTAACAGATTTGCCTATTTGTGAATAATCCTCAGGAACTCTAAATCTAGGATCTCAAGCGCATTCTCCGTTACATACAGATAGGCGACTAACTGTTCACCGCTCTAGAGAACTAGAAATAGATTAGACCACGTTAGTGCAACAACACTTTTTTTCTTGGCCTTTTTGTTTTCTTTATCAAAAACTTAATATTCAATGTCAAATATGTGAACACAACTGCATTTCCAGAAATTGTAAAGCAATTCTTCATATTGCGTCCCAAGTTAATAAGGAAAATAACAACAAATTAAAATCTAAGAACCAAAATTAATTGATCATAAAAAGAACCAGATTAAAAGAATTCATAAACAAATAAAAAAAATTAGGTAGGCAATCATCATAAGTCACAATTCATCATAAACCATGACTAAATTTTCATCCTATGATTTCTACAAAGAGCAACTCATTCAAATAATTTAGAAGAAGAAATAGTATTTGATGAAGCAAAAAAATGAAAGAATAAAAGAATTGATTTGAAAGGGGAGCAAAGATCTTTCATCAAATGCACAAAATCACATATTACAATTGTAAATTTGAAAACAAATGAAACAAATTTGAAACAGGCAAAAACAAAAAAAAGTGTATATCTGAAGCCAATTGTGGACGACTAGTAGAGCGGGGGGGGGGGGGGGGACTAACGTCGGTGATGAGAGAGAGTTGAGCTCTAATAATAAGACTTCTTTGGCGTTGGCTTAAGAAGTTTGAGCATGCGATATGCAAATGAGCTTGTGGGTGAAAATATCGTATAACATGATATCGATGGCTGGGGATGCCGGATAGAGTTGTCGACGGGGTTTGAGGATATAGAAGATCTCAGATTGGGGAGAAGATGAGTGAAAAGTGTTAAAACACTAAGTTGTTGTGCGAAACGACTAAGGTTTCATAGTGTGACCTACTTACATATAGCTCGGGTCCAGTCTAGTTTTTCCGGATTTAGATCGCACTATAACCCAAACTCAGAGGTTTCATATCTAGAGACTAGATTGTCTCATTTCGGTCTAAAATCTAGTTTGGACCAGTTTTTGAACATCCCTACATACAGGACGTTAGTTCTTGGTGTCCAACCTTACCTGTCCAACACAATTGGGCTCATTGCTTATGTAACAATCCAACCTAAGCTAATTGCGTTCGCAACACAACCCACTACGGTGAGAGCTCCCATATTGGGCTCATAATAAGAGTCAATTAAATAAGCCTAAAGGGAAAGGTGAGACTACAACCTCATATGCTAATTAAATAGTTAGCGGTACTAAAGAAGCGAGTCATCTGTCCGGGGAAAGATGAGGACCTTGAAAAAAAGGCAAGCGTTAGCTTGACTTGGACTTCGGAACAAAGACTGAGTAACTAACTCTATATACTTTTATCTTATTATAGACTCTTCCTACGAGATAAGATCTTGCCATACCTTTCGAAAGACATTTCACAAGCTAGAGAATCACACACAATTTTGTTTGACCGAGATGTGAATGCCCGTGATCTGCTCAATATAGTGATGAATTTTATCTCCGACTTCTAAGCGACACATTTAGGGGTCCATGTAAGGGCGAGCACAACCGGGTATCCATCGGATAGTGGACTACCCGGAATTGAAATTGGATCCACCGGTTCCTAAATTTTGAGAATTGGAATTGGAATTCGTTGGCACCGGTTCCTAATTTTGGGAATTAGAATTGGATCCACCGGGTATCCACCGGTTCCTGGGTACCCAGATCCACATTAAAATCCACTTTTTTAACTAAGAAGGTTTTACCTGCTTTGTGAAAAAGGTTAATCAGAACTCTAGCTATCAGTACCACTGAAGATCAACGATGACTTCCATGCTTATTTTTGCAATATGTGAGCTTGTGATAGCTTGTCAGTGACCTTTTATGAATGACCTCTATGTAAGTGTGGATGTGAAGAGTATTGCATTCATTATCAGGTTTTCATGTAACTATATATATATATCCCACAACTCTTTACCTAGATACCTTAGGCGTTGATAATTTAATTTGACAGTACATCCAAACACTATCAGTACAATCACTAATCACTAAGCTTATAAATATAGTTTTTAAAATTACTAATATTACTAAAAAATCACCATCTTTTATTTCTTTTAAGGGAAAAAATCATGTAATTAATTTTATATTATTGGGTACCAACCGGTTCTGATTCCTAAAATTCAGGAATTGGAATTGGAATTGGTTGGTACCGGTTCCTAATTTTGAAAATTGGAATTGGATCAGTCACACTGGTTTCGGTTCCTGAACCACTGGTTCCAAACCGATTACAGTTCCAATACTGAGTACCCAGTATTTCTGTTCACCCCTAGGTCCATGTTTATTGGAATAGTGAAGTCTCTTATAAACCTTTCACAATCCTCACAATGTCTCTATGTGGGACTTTGAGTGTTACACATTGCCCCATTTAATAAGAACGCAAATAACACGTTGCGCTTTGGGGTTTAATCTAGCCTAGAATACACCCCTGCTAGGCGACTGACCTATCTATAGGCCCAACATGCGGTCACATGCTTGCATTGATACCAATCGTAGCAATCCAGTTCTAATTAAGTTCGGAACACAACTCATTATGGTGGGAAGTCTCCCAAATGAGCCCATACTGAAGTCACTCAAGCCCAAAAGGAGAAGATCTTTTTTATTTCATTTATAGACAATTTACAATCTCTCAATATGAGATTTTTTTTTCTGTCTCTCTCTAGAGTGGACAAATTTTCTCTCTCTTGAGTAGAAACCTTATTCCCCCAGTGAACCATTTGTTATTCTTTGGATTCATCCTACCTCTCTCTCATTTACTTCACCCATTTAATTCTCACAACAAACATCATGAATTACTCACATTCACTCTGAATTCATTAACCTCACCTTTCCCTCTCCGATTTTTCCACCAGTACCTATTTATTTATTCCTCTTTCCTTTTGAATGGAGGAAGCTGATTTTTTAAAGGAACCTTGTGATAATTATGATATTTAAGAAGAAGATATTCACCTCCCATCTGATGAAAAATTAGCGGATAGAGTCACGAATCTGTGCTTGGTCGGCAGAGTTTTATCAGACCGGAAAATCAATATGCGACTAGCAAGGTCACTTATGGTCAAAACTTGGAATCTCCAATGTAACCCTGATATCTCTATTATGAATGACACTGATTTTCTTTTCACTTCACTCAACAAAATGATAGAGATAAGGTTTTTGAAAAAGAAGTTTGGTATGTTTTGAACAGACATGTTATGTCCAAATGGGAACTAAACTACAATTTAGAAGATCTGGAGTTTGGTGCATGTCAATTTCGGGTCCAAAGTCATGGCTTGAAAGTCCCAAAACTTACACCAGGTAATGCGATTACTATTGGTAAAAAAGTGGGAACACTTTTGGGAATTGATCAAGTCTCAGAACAAGGACTTGTTGCAAGAAGATTTTTGCGAGTCAAAGTAAATCTTGATTTGGCTAAACCACTCCCAAGAGGCTTCTTCCTCATGCGGGATGACGATTCCGATAAAGAATGGATTGATTATAAATATGAGAGACTCTCAGATTTTTGTTACTAATGTGGAAATTTAGGGCACGATTTGGGCGAATGCAGAATTGAAAAGAACCCGTATTTAAATTCCCTGAGAAAGGTTTTGGTGCTATATGAGGGCAACAAATACGACAGATGGAAAGACACCATTAAATGTGTATACAGAGTTGTTGTATCGTATTCCTCATAGCTGGGTTGAGGAGGAAAAATAATCTTCAAAGAGGGCATGATGCTGGATGAGTTTATACCGAAGAGGTGGGTAAGACCACCGTCGAAAGACCCATGGAAATGAAGTTTGGAGATGTTGTTATCAGCTATAACCCGTTGAACAAACAGATGATTAAAATCAATAATCTGCTGGGTACTAAGGAGATAGCACAGTGTACATAATGAAGGATGGGGGCAAGCCAAATCTACTAGTGGTGGATACAAGAATTTTTAGCATGGGTATCCATTATCATATAAGGGTTAAGTTCGTAAATGTCTTTAGATAACACGTGATCTAATGACATTGAAGTTAACGATCTGGAAAATCCCGATAACCCTGAAGAAGCACAGATTAATAAATATCTTAGAGGTGTTATTAGTTGAGCTACCCACTCAGGGTTAAGGTCTCCTATATGTATAAAATATAAACGATTATAAAATAATATAAAAAGTTTTTATTGTTAAAAAAAATCAAACGTTTTACCACAATAGGCTTATTTACTAGTTTATGGTTTATTCTTAACCTCTCTATCATTAAAATGGAGTAAAAAAATATGGTAAGAAGGTAAGCGCAAAAGGAATTCTTGCTAGAACAAAAATATGTGAGAAGTGAGCTCAAGCAAATAAAAGCTCTGTCCATTAAAAGTTTACAAGTGTCCAATTTATTACTAACATAAACTTGTTATCATTGAGTTAGAATGTATCAAGGTTTTTTGGTTTGTACTGATGTCCAAGGACACCCATACCTTACTAATACATCCGCCCCTGAAATCTACTATCATTCCGGAGTAGTGTGCAACGACAAAAGAAGATATGTCAACTTCACTCAAATCCCCTTCTTTTGGGGAGGAGAGCCGTGATTTTATTTACCGCCAGAAATATCTCCACCGTAATTCTTCACTGAGGCTAGACAAACAAACAAGATCTTTTGGTGTTCCCAGGCCCATCTCTCTCTCTTATACTCTTAAGCCCATTAATCTTTCTAAACGTAACCCACATCCTAGCCCATCTCTCCCTTATGAGGTCGTCTTTCAACGAACCTGATGATGTTGAAGAATGACAGCTCACTCAGCACCACTCTAATATCACTCCTCTAGCCCATAACCATGCCACATTAATAATAGAATTAGAGCCCATACAACCATTAAGTCATGAGCCATAATGCTTCCCATCTTGTAATTCATCTCTACAATGTTCTGCTCTTAAACCAGATCCAAGCACCACAAATGACCAACCACTTCTCCCCTCCTATTATCCTGATGAAATCCCACAATCTACTGGCCTACCCAAACCCTTTGCTAACCACTTCAATCGTCATTCTTTCAAAAGGAAATTGCCTTCTGTGGAAGAACAGAGTTCCCCCTGATAGGATGGTTAAGGCCCAAATCCACCCATATGAGATTATCACTGCTAAAGGAATTGCTTTTAGAGAGAGGTATAAGAGGACTTACAAGCTATAGATAAGACAATAGGAAAAGCTAAACTGGCTTCTCCTAGGAAAAGAATTTCTGAGTTACATCCTTTGTGTCAAAATGATCATGATTTGCTTATGCAACATTTTGAGAACGAAACTGAAGAGAAAGCTAAAGCGGGCAACTTAAGCCGCTCAAGGGCCCAATGATAGCACTGTATTGGAATTGTGGAGTGTAACACCCCAGATTTTCTAAATAATAAATAAGTAAAAATGATTAAACTCACGCCGAAAATCGGACAGAATTTCCTTTATAAATAGACATCCCAAGTTATCGACTTTATAAAAACCTGCTTAAACAGAATATACAACCAAATATACAAACTGATAGCGAAAGACTTCTAACCAAATCCGGAGCATCACTGCCACACTCACTCATTATATGAGTGCAAGACAAACCTTACAAATCCCAACAACAATCAATAATCTACTTATTACAACAATTAAAATAAAAGACAAATATAATGAACTTCTCGGTAGCTCTGAATCGACTGGTCCATCTGGAGAATGCGATCTTCATAAACAATCAACCTCTAAGTCATGTTCCAATCTACTCCCCCATGTAATCGAATATCGCATAGGTTCATCATAGGCCCACTATTGAAGAAAAATGGACGCACACACACGTAACACAGAGAGCAACTAATCAGCAAAGCTGAGTAACCAAACATTCTATCGACTAATAAATAAAAGCTCTTAAATTTCAACTCAGGTCATCTATAACCTTAAACACTACAAAATCCCAAATTAGTCTATGTATCGTCTATAACTCAATTCCCAAAAGTATGTGCCAATTGCTCTCGGTCACTAGCTCCTAGCCTCGATCATGTGGGAAGTAAACTGGCGGTAAACCGCAGAAACAAAACCATTCCATAACTCGGCCATAGGCCCCGTAACTCATAACATAGCCCGCAGGCTCTCAAAAGTCCACTCTCGGACCAATTCATAACCATGTAACTATTTCTCAATTTCATAAAAATAATGCTCATCACCTAAGAATAATATCTTAGGCTACTCACCCACATACCAAGAACTAAAGAACTAACAACGTTTGACCGTCAAACCAAAATATCAATATACTACAAACCATTATCATAATCTGATCATAAACTTCTCATTCTCCTCTCAAATACCCATGTCGGGTCAATAGTGGTATTGTTCACAATTATGGCACGGATTCCCAAAATAACATTTGGACTGAAGTCCTAAGTAGGTAAGATATTGTTCAAGCTGACTAACATAATACTCCTCATTGCTATGGTCAACTCTGTCTAATTCAAACATATCCTTCTTTGCCATCTAATAACCTATAACTCACAATAGGCAGTTCAAGTACTATTTTCCTTTATGCTAGATCACATTATATACAAGCCATAAGGTTTGAACACACCAACTGATCATCATTGTAACACCCCGAATTTTCTACTAATATAAATAAATAAAAATAATTAAAACTCGAACCAAAATTTCAGCAGAGTTTCCTTTGTAAATAGGCATCCCAAGTTATCGACTTTACAAAAACCTGCTTAAACAGAATATTTAAAACAAATTCCAATCAACCCAGTGGAAGACTCTAATAACTCGGGGCGCTACCGCCACACTCACTCATAAGAATGAGTGCAAGGCTCTTCAACTTAAACTATTAATAATAATCTCAAACATAAACTAGGTGGTCTACTTATTACATTTTATACTCGATAAAAGAAACAACTACTAATTCTCGCATACTTCTATCTAAAAGCGTTCCTCACTGATATCTGTATATACATAAACTTCAACCTGCAAAAAGGTGAGATTATGCAACGTCAGCATTGCTGGTAACTCACATCTAGTACGTAAAGCTCATTCTAAATTCAAATCAAGTCTAAACTAACAACCATTCATATACTGCAAGCATTTAGCTCCTATTTAATCTTAAATCTACTTCATTCACTTCTATAGTCATACGTCATATAAAGCAAAGATATAAATCTTACTGATTCTTTAATGCATTTTGCAAAGTTGGAAATATTAAACATAAACAGACATCAATCTTTGCTATACTAACCATTTATTAATGCTTCTCTTGATTCTCTTCTTTAATACTTTAAAAGTCATATTTCTCCTTTGAAGCTCTGATATTGGTAGCTTTTAACTAGCCTTGCGTCTCTTCCCGTATAGGGGCCTGTAACTAGCCTTGTGGCTCTTCCCAATAAGGGGCTGTAACTAGCCTTTCGGCTCTTCCCGTGCAGGGGACTGTAACTAGCCTTTCGGCTCTTCCCAATAAGGGGTCTGTAACTAGCCTTTTTGGCTCTTCCCAATAAGGGGTCTGTAACTAGCCTTGCGGCTCTTCCCAGATAGGGGTCTGTGACTAGCCTTTCGGCTCTTCCCAGTAAGGGGACTGTAACTAGCCTTTCGGCTCTTCCCATATAGGGGCTATACTCATAGGGACGTCTCCCATAACACATTTCATTAGACATGTGGTGCCGATTGGTTTCTATAGCTCAAATCTTCATCTTTCACTTTACGTAATTAATACTTAAATATCTTTAGCCATAAGAACTCATAATTGAACGTCTCGTTCAATTCATATATGCTTGCTCATATCATTCATTTCTAACTTATAGCACAAAAGCAAATTGACAATCTTAATCTTTTCTTCTTGAGTTGCTTAGCAACTCACTAGTATCTCACACAGCTTACAGATAAGTTAGTCCTTCTTTTATACGACCAACAATAACTTTACTTTCTTATTCTTTGACTTAGCTAGCTGAAATTTATGATTACACAATTCACAGCAAAAGAGCAACTCAATTCAGCTCATATTAATGAAAGACATATTGCACCTTGATCCATAAATAGAAGCATTATTGTACACACTCTCATCTCTACTCATGTATACACATAGCAATTAAATGATTCAAAGCATCTAAGGACCACTCATTAAACACACTGGAACCATTATGTACTAGCTCATATGCGACTGGGGTTTGGTCTGGCAACTAAATACTACTTGCCCCTTACAAATCCCTTTTCAATCACTAAAACAGAGCTCCCAAAATCTTCTTTACTCACATACTTAATTTTGGGACAGCATGTAGTTTCTTTGTCTACCACCCAAAACCCAGGTCTTCTATTTGTAAACATGCACATGTAAAATAATTCAGCTTGACTTGATGTAAAACATACATAGAGTAACATAACTGGGCTCTTCTAAGGTATGTGTTTTCACAAGCCACATGCTTCTTCAATCACCCCCCACCAATAAATGATTTCAACTTGTACGGTAACAAAGGGGTAACTGTAATTCATATAAAACATTACTACTGGTCATATCATATGTTATCATATCCTAAACCAATTAAATCACATATACACATAATTAGGCTCAAAATGAATGTAAAATGAACCTGACGTAATAGATGTAGTTACCTTGGCGTCCTTGGGTAAGGTTGAGCTCCTAATTCACGATACCCACTACCTAATACTTCAATATTTACAAGTTTCAACACAAAAATGTAGAAATTAGGATTCTAGGCTTTCTATTTTTATAAATTGAATTGAACTAAATTAGGGATTGGATACTTTACCAAACCAACCAGTAATTACAGGCGATGGTCGTGAACTCGTGTGTACCTCTGACCTGCTGAGGGAGAACCTTGGGTGGCTGGACGCTAAGGCAAGGGGCGGTAGGTGGTTCCGGCCTCCCGTTGCTACTACTGGTATAATTCAGAACATGAGCAGAGACAGCCGCGGTGGTGGCTACTAGCCACGGTTGGGCTGGTAAGGATGCTTGCAGGGAAGATGGTGGTGTCAATCGAAGATGGTGTGCGATGGTGAGATGCTGATGGTGCTGGCAATTGACATGGTGGAACAGAGGAAATAGCTATGTGAATTTAGCTAGTAAAGAAATGTTAAGAGAGGAAGAGAGATAATCGGTTGAGTAAGGGCTTTAATCCTTTGATGGGTTTTTCTTACCCTTCAAAGATATCCATGGGTGTTTATATACTTGGGTAAGTTTTCTTAGCATGTGGGTTTCCTAGTTGAATCATAGCATTGGGCTTTAAGTCGGTGGATTTTCTAGTGTTGACATCTACTGTAGGACCAACTTAAACATCCCTCAATTAGTCATATTCTCACTAACAATTCCTATATGTTCCTCTTGTTTTTTCTAATTTGTGGGCATGCTACTAAAATTTACTACTACACAGAATCACTTGTTATAAACTTAACACCCAATAAATAAAAAAATATACTAAAGGCATATAAATTGTAACACATTATTTATTTTCCTTTTAAAAAAATGCTATACAAATACTAGGTATTACAATCATGCTCATGTAAACACATAGCAATAACAAGCCAGAATCACCAATTAACAATAAAATTATAAACAATAAGATAACATAATCCATCATATAATAACACTCATGCTAAACATCAACTTCACATAAAAGGGAAAATAACATCCATCTCCAACCGAAAGAAAGGGTTACCTCTAATCGAATTATCCAAGTCAATTAAGCATCCGACCTCAATCAAACGCAGACTATCTATACATATATAGATACAAATAAAAGTACCAAATCAATTACTAGTAAAACCCACAAAATCAGAATTTAAGAATCAACTAAATACCAAATAACTGGGATTAGGGTTTCAGAAATCAAACCCATGAAAAAGGGTGAATTGGGTGTCGACTTGGCTGGCGATTACTCCGCGTTTCTAGCCTGGTGAACGCCGGAATCCATGGCCGCACCATAGAACCGCCAACAACAGAAACAGAGGAGAAGACAAGGGGTTCGACAGGATAGAGAAGAAGCAGCGAAAATCTTCGATAAACAGCAAAGTAACATCCATGGCAGTAGAGTTTTGGCCGAGAGAGAAGAACGAAGAAGATGGAGTCGTGGGTGATGGTGGTGATGGTGTATCGTGGGTTTGCAAAGCCTTGACGGGGCGTTTGTTTAGTGGGAATAGGAGGTGGGGATACGGATTAGAAAATTAAGATTGTAAAATCCCATGTTTGGTGTAAGGGATGGGGAATAGAAAAGGAGAAGGGATGAGGATAAAAAGGCCTCTAATCCCACCTTTTTAATCCTATAGGGGGGCTGGTAATTGGAGGTGGGATAATGATTTTAAAAGTCAAATTACTATCATGCCCCTTAAAAATGACTGCAGATTTTGTCTCCTCTTTTATTTAATGGCATTTTGGTAAACTAAATTTACACTCCCCAGTCTATTCCCTAATCTAATACCCACACAACAAACATGGTAATGTGATTAACAATACAAATTCCCTATCCCCTCAACACAAATCCCATCCCCATCCCTATAGTTCCACAATCTCATTCCCCCTTGCCAAACGCCCTCTGAGGGTTTTTGTTTGAGTGATAACTGAAAACTTAATAAGAAGGGGAACAAAGGCGGTGGAGAAAATGTAGTCGGTTTAGACTTCTTTACTAATACGCCTTCTCTTTTCTAATCCGATATCAACACACAAACAAATACTAATTTTAATAATCAAATAACACTAATAGCAAATTCTTTTATTTCATAAATCAATAAATCTTTTTATGAAAATACCATAAATAGTCGGGGTATTACATGGAGCCTCGGCCGACCCGAGACACTGCTCCATATCAAGGCCCTTATCCGGAATCACAATCCGAATGTTATTTTCTTAACTGAGACAATGATATCTTCTGATAGTTCTAAATTCATTTTAAGAATTTTGGAATTTGCGTTTTCGGAGGCCACTTTCTCTGCTAGATTGTCTGGGGGTACAACTATTATGGTTCGATTGGATGTTGTTATGGAACCCATATTTTTATCGAATCAGATTTCATGTATCAAGATCAAGTGTGAACCACCTACCAAGATTGGGTATTATCTTTTGTGTACCGAGCCCCAAACCATGACCCTTTGGCCTTTTGGGAAGCTGCTTCGGGTATTTCAATTCCATCTTGCTTCCCCATTGCATGATGGGAGACTTCAATGACATGCTGGATAAAAGTGAAAAGTGGGGGTGGGAAACCGTTTAATAAAAATCAAGCCGAAGAAGGAAGCATAATGGCCTTATTGTAGTTAAAAAAAGGTTGGATAAGGGAATTTGTAATATTGACTGGAGAATTTGTTTCCTAGGGCAGTTACCCGTCACTTGCTAATTGTTGTTTCTGACCATGGACCCATTTTACCAGAATACAAGTGGGGAGAACTTGAGAGGACCTCACCCTTTCTGTTCCGAGGCTATGTGGATCAGAGATGAGTCGAGTAAGGAAGTGGTTCATGGGACTTGCAGTACTGAGATACTTGGGTCAATGGGATAAAAAGTTAAAAACAAGCTGAAGGCCACTAAGTTTGCTTTGAAAAAATGGAATTGTGAAAGTTTATTTTGGAATGTACAGGATAATATTCGTCAGATTACACTAGCTATTGATGATCTTCAGGGAAAGATGGACAAGGAGAGCAACATGGAGAAAAATTATCTTTATGCTAAATTGATTGAGCTATATAAGAGGGAGGCGATTATGACTCGGCAAAAATCCAGAGTGCTATTCCTTAAAGATGGAGATAGGAATACACGCTTTTTCCATCTGTCTATGGTGATACGAAGAAGAAGGAATTCCATTGATGCACTCAAACTGAGGGCTGGTGATTGGGCTTATGATAGGCAAAGCATCAGTTCAGAGTTTGTCAGCTACTTCAATGAATTATTCAAGTCTGATAATCCTGACCTCCCCGAGGATCTCAAAGACCTCTTCCCCCCTCCATTGATTATGCTATGAATGACCTGCTATGTGCAACTCCAACTGAAGAAGAGATCCTTGCTATTGTAAAATCTTTGAGCCCAACAAAAGCTCCCGGGCCAGATGGATTTCCAGCCCTCTTCTTTCAACACTACTGGATTACGGTCAAAGATAATATTGTCAAGTTGGTACAGAATTTTTTTCACTCTGGTTTCTTGCTCAACGACTTGAACCACACGCATATCATTCATATCCCCAAAAATAATGTTGCGATTGTTGTTAAGGATTTCCGTCTTATATCATTGTGTAATGTTGTATATCAAAACTAATTGCGTGCAGGTTGAAACCTCTACTTGATGCAATTGTGAGTCCTTTTCAGGTGGCTTTTGTCCCAGGACGTGAGGTTTTCTGATAATACAATCTTGGTGAGTGAAATTCTACACACTATAAAGAAGAAGACGGGAAAACATGGTCTTATGGCTCTTAAGGTCGATATGGCTAAGGCTTATGACAAGATTGAATGGGGCTTCCTCCTCTTGATCTTGAGTAATATAGGTTTTTGTGATAAATTCGTGAAACTTATTGAGCAATGTGTAAGCACCACATCCTTCTTCATCAACATCAATGAGATTCCTCATGGGCATATCATTCCGAGTCGGGGGCTCCGACAAGGGGATCCTCTCCCCCGTTTCTTGTTTGTTTTAGTGATGGAGGGATTGTCTAGATTGTTCAACAAATGTTTATCTTCTGATAATGAAGGGCTAAAAGGCATTATGATTGACAAGCAATCGAAGGGAATCACACATCTCTTATTTGTGGATGACCTTGTCGTTTTTGGGCAAGCTAATGAAAAATGTGTTGAAGCTATTGATGAAAAACTGAATAAGATGGAGGGTTGGAACCATTGGAGTGGCTTGGGAGTTAACAAAGCCAAATCCGGAATCTACTTCAGACCCAATATTGAACCTCGTATGAGAGGGAGACTCAAAGGGATCTTGAGCCTTGCTTCAATAGATAAACATGCTGTCTATTTGGGACTTTCCTTTTTCAGATCGAAAGGGAAGAAATTAAGGTTATAAGTTACCTTATGGAGAGAATGACAAACAAGCTCAAATCACGGAAAGCTAAGGCTTTATCATATGCTTGCCGCACTACGTTGATACAAGCAGTAGCCGCCTCCATACCTTCTCATGCTATGGCAACCAACGAACTGGGAGTGAATATTTGCAAGAAGATGGATGGACTCATGAGAGACTTTTGTTGGGGTAAGAATGAAGAAAGGAAAGGTGTGTATCTCAAGGATTGGAAGTGAGTTTTCTCTCGAAAAAGCTGGGGAGGACTTGGGCTAAGAAAATGCAAGATTTCAACATGGCACTCCATTCTAAGATTGCCTGAAATCTGTTCGCCAACCCCGATAAATTGTGGGTTAAATTACAACTTGGTAAATATTGAAGACGATGTGATTTCCTTCATGTGGAGCCTCATAGCACAGATTCCCCCTAGTAGAGAGAAATACTCCATAATGTTGATTTAATCAAGAAAGGGGGTTGTTACCTGGTGGGTAATGGATGGAGTATTGGAGTTTGGCACGATCAATGGGTGCCCGATCTGGCTGGTTTTGTTCCGAAAGCATGAGAGGATGCAAGTATATTGGTCTTTAAAGTAGCAGATTGTATGGTGGATGGCAGCTGGAATATTGATCTAATTAGAGATCAATTTGATGAGGAATCCGCGAATGCTATTCTGAATATTCCCACAAATAATTATCTTGAGGATGATAAACTTATTTGGGTTGATGATAAAATGGGTGATTTTACTGTGAAAGGAGCCTATAAAACTTTGGTGGAAATTGGGCCTTATTCACACCCGAGTTTTACTGAAACTTTTTAGAAGAACTTATGGAAAATCAACGTCCCACAGAGGATTAGACTGTTTCTTTGGCGTGTCGCTTGGAATGCTATCCCAACAAGGGTCACTGTACAAGCCAAAATTAATCACCTCGACACGACGTCCCCCATGTGTGATAACGGCCACGAAACCACCAAGCACCTTCTGTTTCAATGCCCTTTTGCTCGGGCGATATGGGTGCAAGTGCTTGGATTGCGCTTGGAGGCGTTTCCAGATTGGAGCCTTTTGTCTATGGATGAAAAATTGTCTCACTAAAGGAGGTGCATTTTTTCAGAATGACACAAACTCATCTATGCTCAATAGCAAAGTTGCCTTCACAATGGATACTCTGTGGTGGCAAAGAAATCAAAAGGTGCATAACGCCTTGATTTCTAAGCGCTAGCTGGATTGGATCGCTTGTGACGAGAATACATGTACTGATCAAAATGGAGGTGATCCCCTTGCTTCTATTTCTGAAAACTTAAATGGAACTAGCTTTGTTGTGGATGCGACTGTTGGACATGATTACTCTGTGTAGATACCAAAAAATGTGTCTTTGTTTAGTCCCCTAAAAACCCGATGATGAAAGGATTGGATTTTGCTCGAACTTGGATTGCGAGAATAATTACTCTGATGATTAGCCCAGTTCATTTAAATTAACTAGAGAAAGCCTTTTGTACAGATGATCCAAACCAGTTGGACTTAATTCATTTGGAGTCCTAAACTGAAAGATATGCCTCTTTGAGCCCACGAGCCCGAAAGAGAACCCAAACCCTTGAGTCAACCCTTGATCAATAAGGAAACTCAGTCAAACCCACGTGGACCCCACGAAATAGCCTTCCCCGCGTGAAAAGTCAGTCAGACGCCTGTTTGAGCATACTGCTCCAGGTCCAAGCGGCCACGCTTGTTTTCACACGGCTGCCACTAGGACAAGCGGCTATGCCGTTAGCCAAGCGGCTTGACCGCTTGTCCTAGAGGCTCAACCGCTTGGCCTGGCCCAATGGCCACCTGAACCCTTTTTCGTGGACGGCAGTTTCTTGGCCCATTCGATTTTCGTGCCAAACCCTGACAACCCCCCTCTTCTATATAAACAAACCTTAAGGTTCAGTTGAAGAGGTCGGTCAATTTCTCTCTCAAGTTGGCAATTAGAGGCTCCTAAGTGAATTTCTCTCTCAAATAATAACCCTAAATTCTGATTCTACTTGTCCTCTAGGCTAGCCCTAACACCACAAATAAAACCTTCATCAATAGCAATAATTCAAGCCTCAAACCCAATAAGTTCATTGTGAGCATCCAGGTAATCCAACCTGAGAGTTTCAATAAATTCTTTTATTTGCTTGTCATTACTAACGATTTTGGTTTTATGTGATATGTGTTTATTTGTGATTGTTGGGATGAATTGCTTTGTTTGTCCTCTAATTTGCAGGTTTTAGCATATTTATTGTTTTTAACATTAAAAAGCATGTAAATTTGATAAGATGTTAAAAGTGGTCACAATAGTTAATGTTTGTTCAACCCACTAGTACATTAGGAATTTGGATAAATTGAACCTTGTTTGAAACTGTAGCATTAATAATTGCATTGAACTAACTAGTAAAGGCCGTTGTCGTTAAACGGGCGAGTTGGGTGCCTAACACCTTCCCAACTCGTACTCACGCCCCCGAACTCATAAATGAAGTCAATTTCCCCAATAGGGATTGGGGTGCACATGAATCGGGTTGATGTCTTTCTAGACTATCGACTTGGTTCTAAGGGTTCCAAATTTCCTTAAATTTGATGGCAACTACTATCAAGCTTAATCACGTCCCTAGTACAATGAATAAATCTTTATGAGCATTCACACTCGAAAGATTCACGAACAACGACATTTCCTAGATTACTCTCCTCCTTTCCCCAACCACGTCCTGATTAGAGCGCGGTCCTCCCGGTAGTTTACACTCTATTGCTGCTTGGGTTAGAATTAATTCTAGTGGTACTTTTGTGGAAGGGGAAGTTGTGAAGGTGAATTCAGTCACCCCCTTTGTTGTTGAAACCAAGGCGATTTGGCTTGCAATCTCAGCCATGGAGCAAGACAGTTTTTGTGGGGGTTTTATTACCAGTGATGCTCAAACGGTGGTGGACGATATCGCTCGTGGGCCTTCGTACCTCTAGAGATCTGCTCACATTCTTAACTGTATTTCTATTATTCAAACTACTTTGGCTACCTCAATTGTATTTTATCCTAGATATAATGTGGTGTCAGCACATAATTTTGCTATGTGGGCATTAACCTCATGTGTCGAAGGTCGTTTTCCATATGAGGTTTTGCCAACTTGGGTCTTTGATGCTTTGTAACCTGGTTCGGATTATTAATATATTGATGGTGTCAGATTAGAAAAAAAAAACTCTCAATATGGGATTTTGGAATGTTACAACTTATTTCAAAGCTGACTGAAGTGGGTGTCTAAGATTCACAAAGGTCAGCATTAGGCTATTACTATGTGTTCTTGGGTGATAATTTGCGTTGTTCGTTTAAGAGACAAAGTATAGTATCTTGATTTAGTGCTGAACCTGAATATTACGGTGTTGCTAATGTCGTTGCTGGTTTCAAAACATATTATTTGACTTTCATTGTCTACTTTACTCACGCCACACACTTATATTGTGACAATATCAGCAGATGAAACACTTAGAGATAGATATCGATTTTGTTTACGAAAAGTCGTATTCAGTCATGCACAGTCTTTACGTCTTTTCCTCCTCTTCGTATGCATATATCCTCACCCAAGTTCAACCAAAAGTAACACTTTCTATTCAAAATGTAACATTCTTTTTTTGAGTTCTAAAGTAACACTTTTCTTTCAAAATGTAACCGTCGTCTCATTGTGAGACCGTCTTATATAAGTTTTTGTGATTAACAAAAATACATTTCAATAAAACGATATTGAATTATTGAGGAGGAGAGAAGGCATGGGATGGAAGGACAGGGGGGAAGGAGGGAGGGGGAAGGAGAGTGACATCCCGACAGGGCAAGAGACAACAAGGGGAGGTTGTCAGGTCAATTTAGTCCTAAATTGGAGGAGATAGCAAGTGAACATTACCACTACTGAGAAGTACTACTCTCTATACATCTCTATCGTGAGCCTTTTTTTGGTTCCTTTTTTCCTTTTCTTATTAAGGCCAGTGAGAGGAGAGAGAGAGAGAGAGAGAGAGAGAGAGAGAGAGAGAGAGAGAGAGAGAGAGAGTCTACACAAAATAATTCGAGACAGTGTCCAACTAGGTAAGTAAGGCAATTGACAAGAAAAAGAAGCAGCAGAACACCCAGTCTCAGTCTCAGTCTCAGGCCCAGAAGCTCACGGTCAGTGACTCAGTTGTGAGTCTTGTGACACTGATTTCACCGCAGCTTAACAAAAACACATACACACACACACAAACACTGCTCTGCTCTCAGTTTCACTGCCCAAATCCAAGATGGGCAACTGTGGCACCAGAGAAGAATCTGCCGTTGTTTCTAATGCTCAAGGTCACTCTCTCTCTCCAATTTTTTTCCCACTTCACACTCTCTCTCTTTAGATCTACAAAAAAATCCCACTTTCTATTTCTCTCATCTTACTTTACATGATCTTTAATTCTTCATTTTCATGTAGTATTTATTTAGTTGTGCTTAGAAAATGTAAATGAGTATAGTGTGCATGTCTGTGATTGTTAAAATTGATTGATAATGATGATAATAGCTTCTGGGTAGTTAATTAATTTGTTAATTAAAATGATTGGCAGTTCAGCAGCTCCATAATCAAATGCTAACACCTTCACATTCAGAAAAGAAGCAAAATTGGCACAGTAGGTCTATTTCAGATCTGAGCAGTGATCCTTCATCAACCCCTAGAACAATGGAAGACTCTAGAAACAATGTGGGACTATACACTGATGTTATTGCTTTTACTCTCTACGAGCTCGAAACCATCACTAAGAGCTTCCGTTCGGACTATATTCTCGGTGAAGGCGGGTTTGGGACTGTCTATAAGGGTTACATTGATGAGAATGTTCGTGTTGGTCTTAAATCTCTTCCTGTTGCTGTTAAGGTTCTCAACAAAGAAGGGCTTCAGGGCCACAGGGAATGGCTTGTATGTCTCATTTTATGCCTTTTTTCCTGTAATTTATAAATGGATTCTATTCATATTGTTTCTCTGACTCTCTTTCCACATGTTCAGACTGAAGTCAATTTTCTCGGCCAGCTTAGGCATCCTAATCTGGTTAAGCTGATTGGTTATTGCTGTGAGGATGACCACCGCTTGCTCGTTTACGAGTTCATGTTTCGAGGCAGCCTTGAAAATCACTTGTTTCGAAGTATGTATTCACTTTTTGCACTTCGCTACCAAATTGTTGCTTGTTGCTTTCAGTGTACGATTATCAAATGCTTTATGTCAAATTTCACACTTAATTGAATTAGGGTTGATTTGTGATGTTCACTATCATGCAGTGGAGAACCTTAAGAATAGTGTATGTAGACTTGGGGGTAATGTTACCTCAACTTCAACTCTTAGTATTCAATAGCCACTCTTGCACCATTTTTAAACTACCCATGTCGGTATGATAGCTATAAGAAGTTCTGTAAGCCTCTATTCTATTTGTCTACTCTTGTTCATCGGACTGAACGGGCAATGAAAGCCCAAGTCTTTACCCTGTGAAACATCTAAAAGACTGTTGTTCATATGCTTTTCTACTGGTGGGCGGATGATAAGAGATGTAAGTAATTGAATGTGTTTTTCCACCTATGACTTGTACATCAGTTATGAAAGACGCTTGTACAAAATGCCTTTACATGTCTTTATCATGATTCTTAAAGGAGAAGTTTACTAGTGCCCAATACTACATGAGATTGTTGTTGCTTCTATTGAGTTAGTCTTTAGGTAATGATAGAAGGGCAGAGCAGCATTGCCCTACCACGACAGTTACTAATAAATTCATTTCCACTTTTGAGTTAAATCTTCATCTCAAGTGCAAACTTGAAGCTACCATTATGATTTTCCACCTTTGTCCTGACTCCTGAAGTTACCTCACCTTTGATGTGAGGGAATATCCTTGATAAGTAGAATTTTGTCCATCGATTGGGCCCTCTCTCACTCTCTCTCTCTCACACACACACACACATTCATTTTTAATCCTCACCTCAATTTCCTCTTCCCATAGAACTTAGTTACCCTTTCCCCCCTCTTTTCCTCATCAGTGAAAGGTGATTTGACTGGTATGGTGGTCTAGTAATGATGCTGTGGAAGAAGTTTCTCATACATGAAGACTCTTTTCAGCCTTGACCAGCCTTAACCGTTTGAGGTTCCCTAGTTTTTGCTCCCACATAGCTGAAAGCTATGCTTTCTAGAGAGCTTTGCTTCATGGTTTCTCCATTAGCAATATGCCCTACTACGATTGTTTCGTAGTCGATCTCACTAACACTGGCAGGCTGCTTCATTGTTTCAATGTAACATTTGTTAGAAGTAATTTGACACTCACCACACACGCATCGATAAGCTTCCTAGGGTCTCACTATTGCTCTTTCGCCTCATCGGTCATGACTCATGAGCATGTTTCTGAATATGACCGAGAGTTAGGTTGGCTACCCTTGATTCAAAGTTGAGTCACGTCCCATGAGCTTACCTCATGTGCACAGTTCACTATCCTTATCCTTGACTTGAGCGCTCCTCAAGTAGTGTTCCTTCCACCTTAGTGGCCCAGGAGTCACGATAAGCAGCTCCAGAGTCTAGAGTAGCTCGCATGCATGTCAAACCTCAAGTATTCACCTTAAGAAGCTCCGCAAGTAGTGTTCCATCCACCTTAGTGGCCCAGGAGTCATGGCAAGCAGCTCCAGAGTCTAGAGTAGCTCGCAGGCATGTCAAACCTCAAGTATTGACCTTAAGCAGCAATCTGTTCACATAGTAGTTGCTGGTCATGCTAGCTCCCATGTAGCTCATAGAAAGACCAATTCATGAGCATGTTCCTTGAAATTGCTATCACCGAGCAGGCAACCTTCCTGTGACACCATTCATCTATGTGAATGTAGCCTTCCCCCCTTCCCCCTCTCTCTAGAGGCCAGATAAAGTATATCTTCTATGTACGTAGATCTGATAAAGCAGCAAGAGATTAATCCTATAGCACAAAGGTTTGGACAAATGCTCTTTGCGTAGTTCACTTCGTTTGATTCTGGCTAAAGTTTTTGGTGTGAAATCTACTGTTTAGAATGTCCAAAATTAAATCGCATTTATATTGGAGGTTCTTTTAGTGCTCTTTTGGAATGTGGTTAATCATCATTGCACTATTTTGTGACAATGTTATGCTACTCTAGTGCTCTTCTTCTTTGACGTGACTTCCGTACTGTTGGTGCAATCTCTCCCTCCCCTTTTCCTCAACAATAAATGTAAGCTCAAGTTGTTATGGCTTTTGCTGAGGCAGAGGCAGCAGTTCCATTATCGTGGTCAACAAGGATGATGATTGCCCTTGGAGCAGCCAAAGGACTTGCCTTCCTTCACAATGCAGAAAGGCCTGTTATATACCGGGATTTCAAGACATCCAATATACTCCTGGACTCTGTATGTCTACTTTATTAGCAGTTGATATTCTCTTTATTTATTTGGATAGCAAAGCAAATGCAAAGCAATTATATGGAAGAGGAAGCTTTCTGCAGGCTAAACTGAAATGTTGCATCCATGTAAGCTACAACATATAAATATCCCACCCCCGCACCTCATTCTAAATGTTGACTTATCAAGCATGATAATGGAAGAAACAATAATTCTTAGCCAATACGTAAAATGTTAGCCTGTGTACTTGCCTAGATATATAAGAAACAAGCTACCATACCATACCATACATCAGCCCAATTGACTCACGAGACTCCCACTTAGGTCTGGGTGGAGGGTTAAGATGTACATAACCTAGGCCTTTTGATTGCAGAGATGTTGTTTCCGTCACAAATGTAATTTGAAAAAATGACTAAACAACGACCAAAATCTACAGCACAGATTTTTGAAGCTCACTGATGGCATTTAACAATAAATCCTGCCATACCATTACCACAGTGCAACCTTGTTCTTGTTGTATTTGTATTGGAACCTTGATTCAAAACTCAAAAGACATGAGAGTCCTGCCTCATAACACATAAGAAACTACGCACATGGTGAGAAAACGTTTTGATAATAGGCCATAGGATTCCAAGTAAAGAAATTGCTGGAATGACTCTTTCATTTCTTTGCGATATGAATGTAGTAAATACTTGAATCAAACTAGAGAGTTAAGTTACCCTATCAACTACGACAAACAACAAGAAGAATGACATATTCCGTTGTTGATTGTGCTAAGAGTGAGATTTACGGAAGTCAAGGGCATGCGACCTTGTTACCTGAAGCAACTTCTCGTTAAATGAGCACTATCAAAAAGTCAAATATACCCCTTCAGTTCATTGCTACCCTTGCCTCCTCTCTGGTACCCTAGTGGTAATGGTGGTAGATTGATGCAGGTGTGGAGCGGGAGGTTTTAAGTTCTTTTGGGATTTAGAAGGTTTTCAAGCAAATTGAATTTTCTAAATTTAGAATTGTTTTGCTTAGAGGCTGAAAGTGATCCTGGCACTTTTTGAAATATCTTTGTCACTAATTAAGACCCAGATTCGAGCTTAGGAAGAACACAATCCGTTCCTACTCAAGGTAGTAAACACTTGTAACTTGTGTAAGGACCAAGGGGCTTTACTCCGATGCTGTATATTAGAAGATAGAAATCAAAAGGGATATGGATCTTATTAGTTAGGATATGGCAAACCAAGTAAATTAAGACCTAATGAGATCCCTCAGAATGAATTACTCATATATCCACTTCGCTTTCCAGCCTGCAAGAAATGCTAAGACAACTCATCCTTGTAGAAATAGAGCTCCACACTGATAATGCTACCTGGTTTGGATACTTGAGAGGGTTTGGCTCTCAACCTGAGCTGTATTTTGTCAAATGTCCTTGTAGGAATAGAGCTCCACACTGATAATGCTACCTTGTCTTGGACACTTGAGAGGGTTTGGCTCTCAAACTGAGCTGTATTTTGTCAAATATGTTTTCTGCATTACATAATCAGCATATAGTGTAGATAAACTTTACTAGGCAAGCTCGAGCGAAGCAAATAGAAATGAGATTCGTAACTGAAATGCACTGAAAATACAGTGGATATTAACCCTGAGGGGTAAGCTCAGCTGGTAAGACTTCTGAGATTAATTCCAGAGGTGCAGGTTCGAGACCCCTCAAGGCCACTGGATTCTTTCATCGTCGTTAACTTCAGGACCCATGGGATTAGTCAAGCAAATCTTGGATGTCCATGCTATCTAAAAAACAAAATTAAATTAACTCTGTTGTACAAAAACTCTCATGAGGTTAAGTTTCTTGTTCCAGGAACCTTTGGAACTCAAGGAAACTCAAGGAAACTTCTATTTTATACAATCATCAACTTTCCTAGTGATTGAACTCTAAGATTCCTAAAATTATCTTTACCTTCTATTAATTTCTTTAAATATTGCCCAAATTAGCTTATAGTTAGCCTACACCCATGGATTCGAGAGTATTTCAGTTGAGATGGATAATATTCAGTTTTAAATAGCCTTCAGTCTTGTTGTAGATGGTTTTTCTCTTTTTATTATTATTTAATTATAGGTAATATTCTTGCTTTCAAGTCCAAGTTTAGGAATGTAGTGTGGTTCTTTACAACTAGAGAAGGCAATAATGTGGCACATGAGCTTGCACATGTGCGATCGTGGGATGTAGGGTGTGGTTTTCGGGATGGGAATCTCCTGAGTCTTGTTGCTTTAGCTATCTAGAAGGACATTGAGTTATTAATGGATAACTATTTGCCGTGTTTTGGCTTTTAGTTAAAAAACGACAATAATGAGAAAGAACACGCTCAACCCGTCTAAGCCACTTCCAATTTTCCACAAAGTTGGGTTGAGCATGTCCAATCCACCCTGATGCTCTAGTGAGGGCGTGTGAAAGGATCACTATGAGAGATAGTAACAAAAGAAGAGGTAGACTGGGCTAGGCAAGAGATGGCTTATGTAGAGCTCACCAAGGACATGACTATTCATAGGAACTTGTGGAGCTCTAGGATTTGCAGGAAAGGTCGGCTTTGAGCATCGGGTCCATAATAGGGTTGTAATGATGTATATGGAGAAAAATGTGGGGAAAGGGGACCAGCAAGAAAGAGGAATGCCCGCTGGCAACACTTGACCCAACCCGGCATGAAGTTACTGAGAGAAATCCAAATCCTCGTCTGATACGGACCTAATTTGACCAGTATAAAATTCATGTTGCCAAATATTTTAGCTTTGCAATTTTACATAATTTAGAATTAATGGTATGTGCTCTTTTCCTCCTTGTAGGATTATACAACAAAGCTTTCTGATTTTGGACTTGCAAAAGCTGGACCTCAGGGTGATGAAACCCATGTGTCAACTCGTGTTATGGGCACCTATGGATATGCTGCTCCTGAATATGTGATGACTGGTACGTGTTCTGCATTGCTCAAGCAGCCTATGAAATAATAGGCTGCAGTCATTCTTCTTTTGCTGAAGGCACATTGTCTTGTATGCTGGGTTTTTAATGCTTCTAGTTTGGTCTGTGATAGTAATTGCTGTCTATAGTTGCATAGACTCCTGCCTAGGACAGGGTTTGCATATTTAAATTTAGTCAGTCTTCCGCCTGTTGAGGCTGTTTCTGACTAGATGTTGCAATAGATCGCCTGTCTATACTTACTGAACTTAGGCATCTTGAATCATGGTGGGAGTTTGATTTCACTTATTGAACCTGCCCTGAGATGAAGATATACCCACAGACAGAGCGGAATCTATCTGAGTACATGGACAAATGACCCTCTGTTCCAACTTTGTCCTGAACTAGTCGGACTTCACAGAAACAAGAAGCACAAAATACAACTAATGAGGCCTCTGAACTGTCCATTATAATCTGAAGCTGGATTTTTCCAACAGAGACTCAGGAAATGGATGTTAAAATCTCTTCTAATTTCGTGTATGAGGAAAAGAAGAAGGTGTAGAGAGTTCAGCCATTGGCTTCTTCCATATAATGTGATGGTGGAAATGGCATGGTTTGGCGGTAGGAAGGGTAGCAACTAGCAATGAAGGTTCTTAGTTAGATTGTTCGAAGGGTTTGTGGGTCCTTCAAATCTCCATTGTCCAGTTGCGTGGAGATTACCGATGCGGTTTTGTGGGATCTTTCTTAGGTGTTCTTTTGCTAGTTATTCAGTGGATTTGGAGGTTTTTTATTTAAAATTTGATTGTTGCTTGTAGGAACCTTGTCCCCACCACCTTTGTACATAATTTGATTTGCAATTTACAATTACTTTTCTATTTAGAGAAAAAAAAAGTTGGTTTCTGAATGTCTCACCTTGCCACCAATAAAAATGGTCTACGTAATATCGTGCTAGCTATAATGTGAGATGACATTACAAAAAGAAATTGAATGTGCTTTCTGTTGCACACATAAAACAATCGAGTGTTAAGGGCAAAGAACAAAATGGTAATCACTCTTGATTTGTTGAGAAAACGAGTTGGTATTTGGCAAATTATTGCCTAGACCCTTGGAGGTGAACCCGAGGTATAAATGGAGGAGAGAGAGAGGGATGTGAGAGGGAGGGAGGAGAGAGGGGGGAAAGGGAGGGGGTCCACCTACCTATATGGACCCGGGTCCAGGCAATAAGAATTGTGATATTTATTAGGAAAATTCGATGAAAATAATCCCAAGTTTGAGCGGTCCGACAAAAATAATCCCAAACGTGTACAAAAATAATCCCAAGTTGTTATTTTTGTCATAAAAACTGGACCCGATGCTCATGCCGTCTTAATCTGTTAGTATTAATGCTAATTAGACCTACTTATTGTTAATTTTTATGTTATTGATGTGTTTTAATTCTAAATAGTAAAAATTTCCATTATGTTTTAGGTAAAAAACCCCTCTCTCTTTCAAATCTGAATTTTCTCTCTCCTCCTCCCATGTCAGCCACCAGCCCACCACCCTCCTTACCATCTCAGCCACCAACACACCACCACCAAATTCCGATCATCAGGCAAGAAGGCCGCCAGTAGCCCACCACCACCAAGTGACACATGTGGGTTTTGACGCGTGTGAGCAGAATTGGTAAAGGTTTCATGATGAAGATGAGCGCACAGAAGGTGTTTGACGAAATGACTGAGTGAAGGTATATTAGTTCTGAGCGGGGATGGGGGTGGCGGTTGCGGTGAGGGCGGTGAAATGACAGACTGTGAGAGGGGGTGGTCGCCGGTCGTGGTTATGGGGCTTGGTGGTGGCTAAAGGAGGGGTGGGATGAGTAGAGAGATGGGGTGATGGTGGGTGGCCGGGGTCGAGGAGAGAGAAGAATCTGGGAGGCAGTGGGGAGGATGGAGATACAAAGTGGGGGAGGGATGGGTGGTGGTCTTGGCTGAAGATAGGGAGGGTGGTGGTGGCAGTGGTGGAATACGTGATAGAGAAAGGAGGGGAGGTGGGAGGAAGAAGGAAGAGGAGTGGGTTTGGTGAGGAGAGAGATGGAGGGTTAGCAAAAAAATAAAAAAAAAATAAAAAAAAAAAAGAGAATTAATGAAGTTAAAGTGGATTTAGTTCAGTTAGCGTTAATTAAGTAATAGAATAGACGACTTAAGGTAACGAACTACTTTTATGATAAAAATGACAACTTGGGATTATTTTTGTACTTTTCAACTTGGGATTATTTTGTACACTTTTCAACTTGGGATTATTTTTGTCGGACCGTTCAAACTTGGGATTATTTATATCGAATTTTCCTATTTATTGTTGAAAAATTACAAATTAATTTGTATATCTTGAAAACATTCTGTCAAAAATGCAAATTAATTTGTAATTTGTCAATAATAAATATCACAATTCTTATTGCGTGACCCCGGGTCCATATAGGTAGGTGGACCCCCCCCCCTCCCTCTCTCTCTCCTCCATTTATACCTCGGGTTCACCTCCAAGGGTCTAGCCTCTAGGCAATAATTTGCCAAATACCAGCTCATTTTCTCAACAAATCAAGAGTGATTACCATATTGTTCTTTGCCCTTAACACTCGGTTGTTTTATGTGTGCAACAGAAAGCACATTCAATTTCTTCTTGTAATTTTGCACTATGCTTTTACTTAATTTTCACTTTCATGCCAAGACATTTTGACAAATGTACTTGTTTGCCACACATTACTACCTCCTTTTGTTCATTATAGTCAAATGTCAAGCCAATGAACACACATATATAATTTAGCTCAAATTGTGGGGGCGGGGGGAATGGAAAAAATTGCAATGAAAAAGAAAACGAGCCCCTAGATTTATAAGAGTTTGTAATTTGTCATGTTTTTCTTTGATTTTCCTCCTTGTATTCTTCTCATATTTCTGTGCCAAAATAAGATAGCTGTACATCTTGAAGTGCATGGTTGTCATCATCAATATGTGTAATTGATGATGACTCAGTCACCAGTCTGACGTGGAATTGGCTAGAACTTAGGGTGCTGGTTGTAAGGCATGTCTGTACCCAGTGCATCTTTTGAATTGGCAATGTTCCACCGGCTAGCAAGTGTTCTTGCCACTGGAAAACATTGATTTTGCAAATTTGTTTGAAAACCTGGCAACTAATGGGAGTGTTATTGTTTTTATCCAGAAATGGAACAAAAAAGCACAAGTAATCTTAAAGGGAATTTTGAATAAACTAACTGCAGCATATCTCAAATTTCTAATTTGTTTATTTGCAACTGCTGCATATCTCAATTTCTTACCTATTTCCTATTTTCTATCTTTATCAGTGTATTAGGCTCAACTGTGGTGCAGTAATCTTGCTTAACTTGATCAAGAGTCAGCATTTTATCATTCTCATTGTATCGGTTAGTTCATTTCTTGCCTGCTTTTGAGTCTATTACTGAGGCTTCTAACCTGATACTGTTAAATGAGCAGGTCATCTCACAGCTAGGAGTGATGTCTACAGCTTTGGAGTAGTTCTTTTGGAGCTATTAACAGGAAGGAGGTCGGTTGACAAAACAAGACCAAGTAAGGAGCAGAACTTGGTGGATTGGGCCCGGCCAAAACTCAATGACAAGAGAAAACTGTTGCAAATAATAGATCCTAGATTGGAGAGCCAGTACTCAGTACGCGCAGCACAAAAAGCCTGCAGTTTGGCATACTATTGTCTAAGCCAAAACCCAAAGGCGAGACCTTTGATGAGTGATGTAGTTGAGACTCTGGAACCTTTGCAGAGTAGTGGTGATGGTGTGAGTGAAATATCAGCCATGTCATCCTCATCATTATCAATTTCAACCTTACGAACTACTCGTACTGCTCTTCCGATGAGGGGAATGCCGGAGTACAAGATGCCGCAGAGATTTGCTGGCAATATAAGCGCTGCTGCTAATTGTCGATCCCCCAATGCAAACTGCTCCCCAGGTGGCCCTGCACCTTGCCGAGTGAGATGACTACTATCTGTTTGTATTCTGTTTCTAGTGCCTTTTGTGTGCGCAACCTCTGATAGCAACGAAAGAATTGGTTGCCAAGTATGGCTGTACGTACACTACTTCTGATGTCATGTAAATGGTTTTGTTTTGATCCTAATCTATCATGCCCAGTTCTTGTTATTCCTAAGTGCTTTTATTTGTACTCCATGAGAAGAATATTACGTAATCATGCTTTTGAAGATGGCTCCCTGAGTTAAGTCTGTCTTGTAATTTCTGGTTAAAACCATATAGGCTGTGCGTATGCAGCGTACATGATAAAATTGACAATCACATACCTGCTGTCAAAAATAAATAAATAAAATCAAATACCTTTTTTTTTTGGAGTGGAAAAAATCAAATACCTAAGCGGATGTGAGAGGTTGTTTTTATGCCTATTTCCCAGTTTATATGTTTCCATACATCACTTTGTTAAATTGATATTTCCTTGTTTTATTTTTTGGGTTTTGAACTATCGCACACTTCTTATGGGGTTATTCTGAATCAGAGAAAGTTTGCAATAGAATTGCTAAGAGAGTTTGAGTGCCTCAATTGCAAACATCCTGTTAGCCCTATTCTTGTTCCTGACAAGCTCAGTCCAGATGAAGGTTCTCCAGTTAATGATCCAAGGCTATACTACAAAATTTGTGGGGGAAATTGCACTATCTCACAAATACAAGTCCTGACATTGTATTCTTTGTGTAGTTTCTTAGCTAGTTCGTGCAACATCTCAAGATCTTTCATATGAAGGCAGCTTTGTATACATTAAGGTGGTGTTTACTTGGTTGCAATCAAATGCAATGCAATGCAATCATTTCATAGGGTAAATGGGAAGTGGAAAAGGAAAAAGGGGAGGAAGGAGATGGAAAAAGTAAGATTGATTACACCATCCAAAGTAATCATCATTACATGGGAAAAGTTGAGCAATTGTGATTACAATTGATAATGCAATCAACCCCACTTTTCCTATCCCTCTCCTCCAACTCCTTCACTTTTCACCCTACATTTACTTTATAAAATGATTGCAATGCATTGAATTTGATTGCAACCAAGTAAACGAGCCCTAAGATACATTGGGGTCTTCACAGGGGTTGTTCTTCAATACCACAGATGACCTACAGCTCCTCTCCTATTGTGACTCAGACTGGGGATCATGTCCTACTTTCCGGAGATCAGTCGGTGACTATGTTATCATGCTCGGCAATAGTTTGATTTCATGGAAATCTAAGAAACAGCCTACTGCCTCGCTCTCTTCTGCGGAAGCAGAATACAGGTCCATGAAGAGAGTCACTTCTAATTTTTCCTGGGTTACAAAACTCTTAACTGACTTCCATGTCCCCAAGGTTGTTCATGTGCCTTTGAAGTCAGATAGTCAAGCAACTCTACATATAGCAAAGGACCCTGTTTTCCATGAGCGCACAAAACATATAGACCTTGACTGCCATTTTGTCAGGGAAAAGTTACAGCAAGGTTTGATCAGTCTCAGTTATGTGCCTACACAGGATCAATTGGCTAACTTCTTCACTAAAGATCTACCTAGCAAGCAACATCAATTCTTAGTTGTCAAGCTGAGTGTTCTATCTCACCCTCCAGCTTAAGGGGGTGTTGACATATAGCTATTCCTAGAGCTATTTCTATTACAGCACCATTAGTTGGTTAGATAGTTTGTTATAGCTACCACGTAAGCAATAGTTTGTTAGAATTTTGTTACAATTTTATTACTACGACTCTAGTATAAGAACCAACTAATGTAATAATCACATTCATTCTATTATGATCAATATTGAGAGGCCAAGAGGTTCAGGATAAAAAAAATATATATTCTTCGGCTCCAGAAACACGGATGGTAAATTGAGAGCCTTGTTTTCGGCAAACTTATGAGTAACACAAATGCACGGGATGAAAGTGGGGGTCAAACTTTATGGTTTTAGCTAAAGTTTCTTCGAAACAAAACTCTTCACCAACAAAACTTTCTGACTAATCAAAATGGAACAATGGAGTATATCATATAAATGAATAATAAATTCTCTTCGCCGGCTTCATTGCTACAAACACGAATGACCAACTATCTATGTTGCCATATCTGACTGTCTACAACATCCCTTAAATCTGGTGCAACATACTTTATAAGTTTTGTCACTCTTTGGGAAGTTCTCTCAACCCACCCTTAACTCCTAGAACAATTTAAAAAAAAAAAAAAAAAACAGATTTTTCAAGCAATCATGATCTTTTTTTTTCTCTCAAAAAAGTGGAATGAGGAGATTGATTAAACTTAACAAAATAACAATACACATGATTGATTTTCCATCACATCACAACTCTTTGAATTTTATGATGCAGTTATCCAATTATGAAGAAAGTCATGGTCATTGCGGTGATCGATGAATCATAAGAACTACTCACTCCAGTAAAGATCAGATAACTATGTACTCCTCGCTAGTTAGCTTGTTTGTATTCCATAATGGCGGTGTGATATCAAGTGTGCCAAATTTCTCCATCCCGGTCACTTATGTGTACTAGTTTAATCTATATAATAAACATGTTTTTAAACATAAAAACCTGTATCCGCCGCTCTTTATGTTTTTGACACTATATCAAAGTTTTCTTTTATAAACTAGTCACTTAAGCTAATTACTCCAATTTGACAATTCAACAAAGCTTTATGGTTAGGAGAAAACCTTATCACAACTTTATTCGACTTCTCCAACTTCAAATGGTTTATGGGCGTTGTGAAAGTCGGAGGAATAACTCGATTGATAGTGAAATGCACTGACGGATCTAAGCTTTGCCAAGTGATTACATGAAATTCAATTGGTCCATTTTTTTTTTGAATTTCCTTAATAAAAATTATTAATATAATATTTGAGAAATGTAATGTATTAGAAGAAGGTGCACCCACTTCAGCTCTGAATTCGCCACTGTCATTGCCAGTGGTGATTGTGAAAAGAACTTGAAATTTTTTACTCTCGTAGTATTTTGTCACAATCATTACCCCTCTCCCAACTCTCTGGCCTCCTCTCGTTGAAAGTTCCTCCATTCCACGATAGTTAGGGAAGTCCTCCGGTATACAGACACCTAATTCAAATCATTCTGTATAACCTGCAATCGCACCAATTCGAAGTGCAGAATATATAAAAATTTCGGTCCAATTTATTTAGTGGGCTCTTAAGCTTGGTAGTTATTCTCCGCACTACCACTCCCTCTGTTTCGAGAGCGTATTTATAAGTCTTTCCCTTCTCATTCGACTTAAAAGGTGTTTCTGAAGCGGTTTTGATCTCTAACTGATGCACTTCGATGTCACCACTGGATTTGATCTCCATACCACCCTTTCGAAGTAGGTGAGTCCGATCACCCTTAACTCCACTTGTTTTTCCATGAATCTTCGAAAAATTTGTGTTGGAGGTATGCATTGTGTTCATGTTCCATCTGCAGATGTCGCCGAGGCTCACCTCTTTTCCCTTAGGGAAGCTATGAATATCTTAATCAATAAATCAGTAGAACAATAAACCAGGATGTGGTTAGGATAGTGAGTGGTACACAAAATCAGACAGAAGATCCGCATTGTCTTGTCCTAGCTCGAGGGTCATTGATTTTTTTTAATTAAATGCCCAGCGACGTATACTGATGATTCAATTACATCCGTCGTTGAACTCAACGACGTACTCCACTAAATCCATCACTAAGTTCACTGGTGGATCAAAAATCCACAATTGATTTTCTCAATGTCGATATAATTGGCCATGGATCATTGATCATTTCCGCCGTTATGGATCAATTTGCGCCGGAAAAATGATAATGGTGTGGGCATAAATTCGCACGCATTCCAAGTTTTTTTATTTATTGAATTGACAACGGTATGTTCTCCCCACCTGATTTCTGTTTATTTCAGCAAACTTCAACAAACTTCAGCAAACTTCAGCAAACTTCACCAAACTTCAACAAAGTTAAATAAAGTTCAACAAAGTTCAACAAAGTTAAACAAACCAATATACAAACTAGTTATAAAAAAAAATACTTGAATCAACAAAAATAAACAAAGTTCAACAAAGTTCAACGAAAATAAATTTTCAGTAATAAATACTCCCTCCGTTTTTTGAAGATGTTTACGTTTGCCTTTTCACGGTCTCCAATGCACCACTTTAACCGTAGATAATTGTAATTATTTGCATATATAAACTATAAAATTATAAATTTTCAAAAGTAATCTTTAAAATAAATCTAACAATAGCATTTTTACATTATAAATTTTTGTATTTTTTTACTAATTCATGGTCAAAGTTTTTGAACTTTGATCTTGAAAAATGAAGTGTAAACATTTTGGTGAAACGGATTAAGTATAAACGTTTTTCACTCGGGGAGAACAGACTCTAACTTGACCTCTAGTCTAGATCAATCCAAAAATCAATATAGATTATCAAAATAAATTGGAGAATGATAGCTGACCCTATGACTGGTCTAATAGGTTTTACGATTCGGTTTTTCGGTTACGGTTTTTTAAGACACGAGACACCCCTACCAACAACTCAACAAGGACCCATTTCTAAAATCGGTCTGATTCAACCAATCAGACCAGTTAAACCATTAAGGCCAGATCAGTTCACCTTGGGTCAGATTTTCAAGGCAGCCATTTTTACTGCTGTAAAGAGAGGAGAGAGAAAAAGCTTAAACCGAAGGAGATGCTTTAATAAGGGGGAGCATATACTTCATTTCTTCCTTCCATTAAAATCAAAACAATTGCGGGTCCGGTTTGTCGGTCTTGTTCTTTGTCTTTGTGTTGCTTCTTCAGTTGCACTTGCAATTTGGTAAATTGCGTCTCTTTTGGTGGCTTAACCACCGTCACTATCACCATCTTTGGTTTCTTGCTGATTTTCTGAGATCTGAAAAATACCCAACTTTTTTTTGTGTTCTTTAATGGCTTCTACTGAAGGTCTGGTTCCCATAACAAGGGAGTTTCTGGCTTCATATTATGACAAATACCCATTTGTTCCTCTTTCTGATGATGTTGCTGCCCTTTCTTCTGAGATTCGTTCTTTGATCACCGACTTGCAGTCTCACTCACCCCTTACTGGAGGTGCCCATTTCAATTTTTTTTTTTTTTTTTTTTTTTAAATTTTAAATTTTTGGGTTGTTCAGTTTGTTATTAATTTTGTAGGGATATTCATGTCCACTGTAGTAGTAGCCTGAAATGCAAGAACTTATTAAATGTTTGGGGCTGTATTCTGTAATGCAAGGGGCAAAAGAAAGAAAAAAAGAACAAATGGTGGAACATTCTTGGTTTGTGTGCTTATTGGTGTCTGGGTTTAATTCACCTGATCAATGTGTACAACCAACATTTGCACTAAAGTCTATTCAGCAATTGTCTTGGTTGTAATGATGGATGTTTTTACTGTAGTTTACTACTCTTAAATTTGTTGCTGTTGCAATTTTGCTGTAAATGGCATGTGGAACAATCTTGGGGGAGTAATCCACCTGGTTAAAATTGTCCAAGCAACATTTGCAGTGAAGTGTTATTGTGCAATTGTGTTTGTTGTAAAGATGGATGTTTCTATTAGTAGAGCTTTATACTATTAATTGGTTGCTGTTGAATCTTTGCTGTAAATGATTGTCATTATGGATTGAAAGTTCATGGTTCTGTAGGCCAAAAGCTTGTGGTAGATGAAGTTGATCGCCAGCCTCCGCATAAAATTGATGAGAATATGTGGAAGAATCGAGAGCACATAGAAGAGATAATGTTTTTACTAGAAAGGTCTCATTGGCCTACCACGGTAATGATTGATTTGGAGTGCTGAATTTCACTGATTTCCTATGTATGAAGTTTTACCTGCTAATTTGGTGAATTGAATCTTGATTGAAGTCTGTGTGGATTGTTGGGACTTGGAATATTTATGCATGCCTTGCACAATGTTGAAGCACTAAGACATCATGACTTTTTATGTGTATGTGTCTTATGTGTACAGCTTCAACAACAATCCACATCAGAAGATGTGGAGGTTGCTTCCGTGCTTGAGCAGCTCAAGGAAAAATTTGAAAATGCCTTGAAGACAGTGGAATTTTTTCAATCAAAAAATGCTGAATCGGTATTTAATACAGGTTTGTTCTTCTGTTTTAAAGCTCAACTGCATGCTGGATCACCAAATCTGTAGAGTGGTAGTAGTTCAAGAGTTTGGTGCGTTTCTTTCCAGCATTTTTATGACTATTTTTTCTCTAAATTTTTAAATATGCTAATGTTGATTTCATTTATGCGACGTTACAGTCGCTTGTAGTTTAATTCTTATTTATGTTTACTTATTATCTGTCTCAGAGCGTTTGGTGTGTGGGACGGGGAGTTTGGACATTGTGAAGTGGGGATGGTGGTTTAGTTAAGGGATAAGGAATTCATGTAGTTTTTTCCACTCCATCGTGGCATGTGGTGGGGATAATGAGGAATAACATATATCCCATGTTCAAATGAATTCCACAGTCGAATCACCAGCCGCTCTCCCTGGATTAAAGCGTTGGGAATAGAGGCTAAATAACCGCATACAATGTCCCTTCTGTATTCCCCTTCTTAAACACCAAACATGGGATAAGTGGGTATATATCTCTTAATTTTCATTCCCATCTCTTAACTCCGACACGAAAAATGGCACATTTAATCATATGCTAGTTTGTGCTCTCCTCTCCCATTTATTGGAAAGCTGCATTAGGCAGCTAAATACAGTACTAGGTGTAAATATTTGTAGGAGTTACTTGCACCGATTAGGTGTTGGGTTTTTAGTGCTAGTGTGTAGCTTTCCCATTAAGTGGGTAAAGGCAGGCTTGCTTGGTATTACTGACTGGCTCACAGCTAGTGCTGTCTAGGTTCAAGATGTTAAAATTGTGGCTATCATGTTATTAGTTACATGACTCACATGTTTGCATTTCCTCATTGCAGAATGTCCAATTTTTCTATTGAGATTTTAATGTATTTCCATTATAATTCTGTTTATGACTGTCTGAGGCTGTTCTTTCTTTTTGTTGTGATTTTATGATTTATGCCTAAGCTCATATCTTCATCATCTTATGCACCTCAACAACATTTGCAATCTTCTTTATGCCTAACGCTGCATGCTTTTCAAAGTTATATTGGGTGATCAAATTTCATGCATAGGATATTCGGTGCACAGAGCACTCCCTGGAGTTTGGGACACCTCGCTTTCTCTCCCATGGTTTTGCTAATGTGTATATGAGGGCTCTCTTAATCTGCATATGTCCCACCTAGTTTCCAACCACTAACTGCAAGAGAAGTGATGGCATGTGAAAGTTCAATTTGTTTGTCCAAGCTACCCTTTTGGTGCTGGTTCATGTATCCTATGGTGCCACTTAATAGTAAAGACGACATTAGTAAATTGAGAAATACACGCGTCGCCATCACTAGTAGAAATACAATGGTGATCGACATCTAACCAGAAATAATTTGTATTTTTTACTCTTGCGAGAGGACATATTTTTTGCAGCCTCATCACTAAAATGTTTTCTTATCTTAAAAAAGGAAGAAAGAAAGACTACTGGTTTGTTTATATCCCTGGAAGTATGTTGCTTGTTAAGTAGGCAATGAGAGTGTAGTGCATTTGTTCCTTGACTATGATGTTACTCAAGTTTTATGGAGGAGGCTGTTTCCAGCTTTAGGAGAGAAGTGGGTTTGTCTAGAGTGCATTCTGGGCCATATAAGAACTTGGTATGCATCCTTCGGTAGACATAAGGACAAGAAGGTCCTATGGAGCATGGCCATTTTGTGGTGTATTGGGTTGTAAGGAGTACCTACTTTTAAGGGTGTTTCTCTATCAGCTATCTGTCTTTCGGGTCGAGTTGTGTTTCTAGCTTCCCGACGGGCTTGAGCTGCAGGGAATTTTAGAGTCTCCTTACGAGGTTTAATAAAGTTGTGCTTTGTTGTTACATTCTCTGTGAAGGGCATCTTGTAATTCTGGATGTATTCTTTTCACACTTCAATGGATTTTCTTTATCTAAATATTCATCAATATTATTACCTGCAATGCTAGGTTTTGACTTGTCAAGTGATTGTACAGTTTTAGTTAAGGGCATGATGGTAGAAGAGAGCCTCCTTTTGAATCAGTTATGGGGAGAGTCTAAAGGCTAGCCTGAACTTCCTCCAGGATGCTAGAATATTTAAAGAGGGGCATCGAGTAAGGTTGTCCTGGAACAGGATGATACATTTCAGGGCTCTGCTATGGCGTAAAAGTTCTCTCCCCTCACCTTGCTGTTTAGCCAAGTGTTTGTATTGTTGATTCCTCTCCAGGGAAGGTCTTGTTGCAACTCTCAGAATGGTAGCAGGGTCTCTCAAGGTGGATGAGAGTCACAGCATACCTGTTTAACAGGTGTTAGTGGGGGTGCACTGCCCCTGATGTAACTTTTTGCTAAAATGAGACTCCTGGTGTTAGGGAGGATGCCTCTCTCTTTGAGCCTATAGGGACTGAGAAGGATGGGCGAGATATTCAGTCTTCTCCAAGACCTGGGGTTGCAGTTTGTCAGGGGGGTCTTTGTATGTTAAAGTCTCATCAAATTTTGTTTTGAGAGTAGGAGGAAGAGGGTGGGTAGTTCAGCGATTGTCTTCTTCAATCATTATGAGGATAATAAGGGTAAGGCTGTAGGGGCTAGCAAGGGTTGAAAATGATAGATTTTAGCTGGGCTGTTTGGGGCATGTGTTTAGGATCCCTTTTCTGGTTGTATGAGACTTTTGAGGAAACAGTTTCTTTTGCCAGATGTTGAGAGAGTTTGGAGATTTCTGTTGTGATGGTTGTTGCCGTGAAGATTCCTGCCTTCGTTCTTGTAATTGCTTGATTGTTCGTTGATACAATTATTTTCTTATCTAAAAACAAATATTTTATTTTACTAGTGAATACTCACCACATTATGGCTTTGTTGGGCGGAAAATCGTTTTCAACTGAAAAGTATTTTCAGCTGAAAATCATTTTCGGTGTAAAATGTATTTCCGTTCACATTTTCCGTTGTTTGGTTACAACGGAAAACAATTTTCCTGAAAAACTATTTTTTATAAAAAATAAAACCTACTAACATAGTTGCGTCGATCTCGAAAAGTTAGGTGGATTCAAAAATAAAAAAATACCTCAAACGCATATCGGAGTAAAAAATTGTACTTATTTAAGAAAAAAAACAATATTGAGAAAGTGGCCCGAAAGTTCAGCTCGAGGCCTAATCAAGTCGGGTGCGAGTTTGTTTTTATGACCCGATGTCCCGACAACCAAATCTGATGATCAAGTCCACTATTAGTGCTCCGGGAACATAGTGCCCCACCAATGGAAAACCGTTTTCCCCTTAATTTTGAAGGGAAAACATTTACACCTATATAGGTGAAAATGATTTTCCCCCTGAAAACCATTTTCCTTCTCATTGTAAACCAAACAACGGAAAATGGAAAAACTGTTTTCAGGAAAACTGTTTTCACCCCAACCAAACGGAGCCTATGTGCCGGAGTCTTATGTTCTTTCTTCCCTATTCCTTGTTTGTACAAATTTGAAAGCAGCTAGATGTTGCTTCACCTCGTCTCATTTCTCAATTCTCATTTGTGCGTATGTTTCAGTCATGACCTATATGCCTCAAGATTTTCGGGGTACCTTGATTAGACAACAAAGGGAACGCTCGGAGAGGAATAAACAAGCCGAAGTTGATGCTTTGGTCAAGTCTGGTGCCAGCATACGTGATCGATATGCTATGCTGTGGAAGCAACAGATGGAAAGGTGGGTAGTCTTGACTATTGTTTTTTACAGTTCATCGCAATTCGAAAAGTATGGGATCATGAAAAGTGAATAAAATGTTATGCTAACAGGAGGAGACAGTTGGCTGAGCTTGGTTCTGCAACAGGAGTGTACAAAACACTAGTGAAGTACCTAATAGGAGTACCACAGGTTTGGAAATTTCTTATATTAGGATGTGCTTTTCTATGTTACATTAGTGCATCAGTGGTTTCTCAATTCCTTTTTTTTTTATATATATATATTTATCAAAGTACTTTGGTTGATTAAGCATTCTTCTTGTTCCTAATATATGTGGTATTGTGGTTCAATCTATTACTGTTTACTTTTGTGGCTCCATCGTTTATTCTCCTGTTCTTTTTTGGGGCATAGGGGGAGGAAGTGATGTGTGAGAGATTGATATTCCAAATACAATTACAGAGAGCAAAGTTAGGGCTCTATGAGCTTAAACCTCCCTGTATAAGAAGACTAAGGGCCGTCCAGTAGGAGGTTCACCCTTTCTCTTCTAAGCAAAGGAAATAATAGGGAAAGCTTTGAGTTGGGGTGGGCTGATCATCTATCCCAACACTGATAGTCTTGGGCATAACCAAGGGAAGGAAAGCTTAGAAACAATAGTTAACAATCCTTATTTATGCGACAAGAAAATCTGGCAGCCTAAAACAAAGAATCAATTGCCCAGACTTAGGCTGTTAAAAAACAATTTAAAAAGTTGCTCAGGGCCTCAGACTTGATGTATGTTCACTTTGACTGAATGTTTTGTTGAATTTGCTGAAGTCAGTTAAATTTTGTTGATTTTTGCTGAACTTTGGTAAAAAAAAATTTTCTTCTGATTTTTGCTGAATTTTTTCGATTTTAACTCTTTTCTAAAGAAGAAAGCTCCAACCAAGGAACTCCTAGCAGCCAGAGTATAAGCAACTTGCTAGTTGTTCATTTTAGCACTTTCGCTTAAACAGTACTCCCTCCGTCCCAAAATATAAGTCGTTTAAGGTTTTTGCACACAAATTAAGAAAATTATTAAATAGTCTCAATTCTACCAAAAATAATTAAACTTGACTAGTTTACCCCTTGACTTTGGATTTAGCAAAAAAGTGAGTAACTAATAAGGTAATGTGAACAAGGGTAGAATGGGTACAAAATAATAAGTGCTTTGTTGGAACTCTAAAATGACTTATAATATGGGAAAAAACCAATTTTCTAAAACGACTTGTATTATGGGACGGAGGGAGTATCTAATTTGTTGTGTCTAGGTCTTTTGCTAGGAACTGTACATTATTATTTTTATGGTACCGTTTTCAGCCTACCACAAGTGTAAAACTTAGCTGGACGTTCTTTGCATTGATTCTTTTTGCTGGTTGATGTGAACATAGTGGATTACGTCTTTCTTGTGGCTGTTGTATGTATTGTTTCCTTTTTTGTTGGTCTTCCCGTTTGACTATTTTATGGGTTTGGTGGATGGAAAGAATGATAGATTTCTTGGTAGTCGTTTTCCATACCTTTTTTTTTATGCGGTGCTTCTGTGGCGTTTTCAGGCTTGACCTTGAGTGACATACATCGTTATTGTCATCCTTTTATCCTTTTAGCTTTTAAACAGAGGACTGAATGTCCTTTTATCCTGTAAATTTCTTCATTCATAAAAATTGTAGTTTTGATCAGTATTAAAATATATTAATAGAGAGACACCAAGGAGGTGCTACCCATGTACAAAAGGAGGGCTAACAAAAACAATTATGCCCTCACGCTATCTTGTATGACTCTATCAACAAAATCAACATATGACAAGTGCTGCTCGCAATGGAACACTTTGCTCCGACTATTCTTATTAATCAGTGAAATTTTTTCCCTATCTAAAAAATGTATTTGTACCTTCCTCAGTTCTTTAGCTGCGTTGCAGCTTCTTATGGTCCCCCTGCGCTCTAACCAACAACCCTTTTCCCCTTCCCCCTCCCCTCAGAGTGCAGAAGGAAAAAAAGGGAGGAAATCAAGGCTGAAAACAGTGTTTCTTTCAATAGTGCAGCAGTTCTGATTCTTATGATCAACTAAGACAACCAATTGAAATGAAGGCTTTATCCTCAGTGGGCTCATTTCCATCAAGTTTGCACTCGAAAATAGTGTTCGGAATGCCCATGACAATGCATCTATCATGTTTAGTGCTAATTGTACGTAGCTAACAGGCTGGGAAATGGGTGTCATTCAGATGACATTGAGATAGAATGATTAGAGGAATAGGATAACATTTCTTGAATCAAACTAGTAATCCTATAAATAGTGTTTAAAGCCTCCAATCTGATATCTGTAAGAAAATAGTTTCTTTCAAAGTACATCAGCTTGAGCGCACAAAGAGACAAAGAAAACCTCATGGAATGCAGAAACTCATTTAAAGATGTTTAGAGAAGATAATGAAGGATATTTAGGGAAATGGGCGTGACATATGGTGCATCTCCATAGGCAAACATCGCACTAACTTCCTGAAACAAGGACTGATATGGTTTCCATGGCAGTAGAACAAGGACTAAATATTTTGCCGTGGAATATCAGGTTGCTCTGATACGAAGTTATTAACGGGAGGCCAGCAGCAGCAAGGCACAATGTGGGTTCTCTAACCAATTTGATGCTGATTGGGAAGGGAAGAAGGAGGATAGAGAAGGGTAAATAGCTTAGACCTCTTGACCTCCTGGAAGAATAGGGGGGAAGAAATTAGAAGCTAGAGTACCCTGCTTTATTGTTATTATTCTTCCCCTGGACTCTTATTATATCTGTTTTTGTCAGAGCAATTGTGTTTGATGTTTGCATACCATGCTAACTGAATAGAGATTAGTAGTACCTTTCTCAATGTGCTTTTAAAGTATTGAGTTTGATGTTGTTACTGGAAACCAAATCAATTTGTGAAACACTTAGCCTTTGTGCAGTCTCACTGTGAAACTGTCGCTGTTTATTGTAAAAATTATTGGTGTTTGGCATATATCGTTGTTGGTTTTGCGGGATGATTTTAGGTATCTTATTTTATTTTATTTCTTTTATTTAAGTTTTTATGATTTGGTTTTAGATATCTGATTGTGTCTATTATTGTAGGTTCTCCTGGATTTTATACGGCAGATAAATGATGATGAGGGGTACATGCTATCTTGCTTCTTTCTTTTTCCTTTTTTTCCTTTGAAACCAGGTGATATCTATGATGGGCAGCATGCCATCAGGCTATTGCTTGCTGCTCACAGATATATTCCCCGTCGTCTATGGCTAAGGCCAATAATGAGCATGTTCATGCAACTTACATTAGTGTTAAATTTGTTTATCTTAACAGACCCATGGAAGAGCAAAGACACCGTTATGGACCACCTTTATACAGCCTTACCAAGATGGTGCTAACTATACGAGTTTTCCTTTTTCTAATATGGACACATTTTGATACCAGAAAATTGTGAGATATGCTTTCAGCTTCTTTCCACTTTTTTTGCTTAGATTCTGATTTTATAAGTCTTTAAGTTCAGCTAAGATTTGCTTGTCTTTCTATCAGTGACACCTAATCATTCGTGGGATCTCATTCATTCCTTATTTGTGGTTGTTTTCTGTGGTATACAGAAGTAGACAACATTTAGCTGTCTTGGAACAAGCAGTCAACATTTATACTGCTGAATGTGAGAGGTTTATAAAGTTTATGGGGTAAACCTCTTCTTTAATTTCATCAAAGTAACATTTCCTTCTAGAGAACTGTTTGCTTGTCTTGAAGGTTTGATCGATTCACTTACTGATACACCTGTTTTCTTCATGCTAGTGAGGTCTTTGCAAATGCTCCTTTCTTTATTTCAGCAGATGAAGTAGGCACTGCAGAATCAAGGTTAGTTCCTCCTTTTGTTACTTGAGATTTCAATGATAATTGTTAACCAAGTCGTATTGGCAAGTTTAAACTGGATCTAAACATTGGCAATGCTTACCGTTGGCTGTCAATTTGAATTTTTTTTTTCAATGTTCTTTTCTAACAGGCGAAATGACGACTATAAAGAGATAAGCATTCCGGCTGGAAACACCCATGAGGTTTGTTCAAAAAGCTTTTGTGTATGAAGATGGTATATGTTGTGTTAGCTGATTCTGTTACTCAGTCTGAAGAATAACACTGCAAAATATTCTTAGATAATGGTGAAACAAAATTGCCTATTATTTTCTGAAAGAAATTTGTCTAACGTACAACCCAATACCCCCCTCTCCCAGAAAAAGAAAAAAAGATTTAGGGTTATAAAAGATTTGCTTGATAACTGTTTCAGCATATATCATCAACTAGGGGACATATTTTCTGGAGAGGGGAGACAACCTTATGTGTGTGATGGCGGCGGCGGCAGTGGGACTTTTTGCCCAAGTGACTTATCAGGGGGATGGGTAAGGGGAAGGTTATTTATGTCATTTTCAAAGGTTTTGATATTTCTTAAATGGGTAATGTGTTTTTAATAAACCACTAAAAAGAACTAGGACTTAGGAGCAGGTATTGGCTGCCCCTTGGCCCTTGTGGGGCAGCTAACCATAAGCCATTTCCATATAAGCAAAAGAATTGGATTGATTCAACTTAAAGTAAATCCTTCATTGGCGGAACTGATGGCTTCTTCCAGTTGCTGGCAACTAGTCGGTGGTGGAATGGAAGTACCCCCTTTGTAGGGGTCGGCTACATGGATTTTATGCATACTTAATTTATACCAACTGCAATATACAAATTACATAGCTAGGATGAATATTGATAGATGAAAAACTGGGATGAAGAAAAAAAATACCCCCTTTGTAGGGGTCGGCTACATGGATTTTATGCATACTTAATTTATACCAAATGTAAGTGGGAAAGATTACATCAAATAGTTTTCTTCAAGGATGACTATTATTCTTATCACACCCTCTTAACAATGTTGCTCCACATGACCGGATCATCAATAAACGAGTCTTCCTCTTCCTGTTTTCAATTAACGCAGTCCATATATTCCCTTGGTGTCGTGCTCCTGATATGGTATTTTTCTAGTCTTTAAATTCATTACCAACATCATCATATATGATACACTGATTATCTCAATATGTTGCGACTTTTGTGTAACGTACTAACATTGCAGATTTGCTAAACCACACACCCCTACTACGAGAAAAGAAAAAGACAATGGTTGAAGTGAAAAAAAGGAATAAAGCCGTAATGAGTTGAATCGCTTTAAGGTCTTAGAAGGGAAGTTACACAAAAAGTGAGAAACACAGGTTTGGGCGTGTGGGTTAGGTGGGACAAGGTAGCAAATAGAGGGATAATGAGGAGTGAGGACAATATGGAAAGATAAAAGTTATACTTATCTAAGTCTTTTTATTTGTAATGAAATCTTTGATGTTTTATGTATTGACGTCGGTGCACTTATCTATTAATATGATTTTTGTGTTTAGGTGGTGTTATCTGTCGATTCCGTAAACTCATATATTGCTTGGGACTTCTCTCTGGACCAAAGTAAATTGAAATTGGTATTCACTTGGACCTTTCTTGCTGTTATTGTAATTCTACATGTGCTTTATCATTTATTTTGTGTCTTATAAATGGTGTCATTAATGCTTTCACAATGTTAATTTTTATGTGTAGAATATTGAAGTAGCATTTGCTGTTATTGGTATTCACTCACATTGTGATGATTGTAGAATATTCAAGTAGCTATACTTTCAATTTTGAGTGTTTTGGATGATCAAAGTAAATATTATAAAAGAGGCTTGGGAGATGTTTACTGTCCTATGTATAGGATGTCTAGCGTGTCTTTTATTCCTACCTTATGTTCCTAGGCTTTCCTGTTTGTTTGAATTACCTCACCTTCTTCCCCTGTTAGTTTGTTAGAAGTTATGCCATGTCATCAATAAGTTTGTTACAAATTTGTTAAGTTAGATTAGCTCTTAATTAGTTGGTCTATATAAGTCATTTGCTGCTGTAATTAGTCAAGCAATTCATTCATTCAATCAATGAAGCTTCCCTTTTATTTGTCACTTTCTCTCTCTACAAATTCTCCATTTTCCTTCTTGATTTTAGCTTGGATTTGATCCAAAATCAACATGGTATCAAAGCCGGATCCAAGCTAAATCAATTTGATTCTGATCCAAAACCAACATGGATTTTGATTTAGCTTGATTTGATTTAGCTTGGATCTGGCTCTGATACCATGTTGATTTTGGTCAGTCTCCAAGCTAAATCAACAATGGAAACATAGAAATTCTGGAGAGAGAAAAATGATAAATAAAAGAGGAAGCTTCTTATTGAGTGAATGAATTGGTAAACAAATTACAACAACTAATGACTGATATAGAGAAACTAATAGAGAGCTAATCTAGCTCTAACAAACTAATTGATAACATGACATAACCTCTAACAAACTAACAAGAAGGTGAGGTAATTGCAACACTATTCTTGCTTGAGTTCCATTTGTTAGGTGGTTAGCGGGTTAGACTTAAGGAGGCTAGTGAGTGAGAATTCATTCAATGTTGGATTATTTTTCTTCATTTTAGATCTTTGGGTATCTTTGCTTGTATGTCTGTCACTCTTGACAGACACAGTTTCTTCTTTCTTGCTGCCTTTCCTTTTGTTCCATTTATTTCCTGGAGAAGAGGACTCATCAGAGCACATTGGCCGTTATATTTTGGTGAGGATAGGCGAACTTGAACCTTCCCCTGCTCTAGGTAGGGGCCTTGTGAGAGGCGGTAGGGTTATAATATGATATTTTGTGGTGGGAATACTTCAACCTGAGACCTCAGAAACTGAATTCTTTTTCAGATTAGGGCTCAGTTCATTTCAAATTGCATCTTTTGGTTGTCTGTGGTGGGGATGCCGCCGAAGCCATGCTCCATGTCGTAGCCAGCAAGTCCGGCGATCTCGGCTAGGGTGGGGAAGGAGCAGAGGAAGAGGCCATAGAGAGTGTCGCCGTTACGGAGACGAGATTTGAGGGATTGAGGTGGTGGTGGAGTGGAGGAGGAGAGAGAAGTAGTTGTGTCTGTGAGACGATGATGGATGTGGCGGATGGTGGGGTTAGGGTTTTGGGTTTTGAAATTGGGGTTATGGCTTTATGCGTAGTTCTTATCTCTCTCTATCTCATAATTGACAACACAAGCACTCACGAAGAGCTGCCCTCTTCTCACATTCTAATAATTTTCTCTTTTGAAATTCATCAATCCCAGATTATTTCTATATTCTCATCAACAGATACTTCAATCCCCTCTCGCACCTGTCTGCTCATCTATTCTTGAACCAGAGGAGGTGGCAGTGAGGGCTTAGTCCTGAGCTTGAAGATTATCTCAGTGGATTAAGAGGGGAAAAAGGTTGATGATGTGCCAGATTTCAAAGATGGGATTTGAGACTTGCTAGTATTAGTGGTGTAAGATGTTGTGATGTCATGGGAAGATGTGATGCAGCTAGTATTACTTTTTACTGATGACATGGGTATCCGGGCTTTGCCCGACTAATCCCATGGGCCCTGAGTTAACAGCCAGGGAACCTCCAATGTTCGTGAGGGGGCTCGAACTTGGGACCTCTGGAATATATCTCAGAGGTCTTACCAACTGAGCTACCCACTGAGGGTTGATGCAGCCAGTATTTCTCAATTGGGATTGGGGTATTTGCCTGAGCGGTTGCTACTGGCCACAACTCTACATGTTCTAGAAGTTGAGAATGCACATAGATATATCAGATTGTCTTCAAATATTTCTCAGCTGGTTTCACAGATTAGTTTATAAAAGTCAAGGATCCTATTCTTTCTTCCTTCAAGAGTGCTCTGCTTGAGCTTCATATTCATCAAGTGCTGCCTACTATCCGATGGAGGTTGCATCATGTTCTTGAGGTCACAAGTTTGTAGGTAGTTGTTGTCCCCCCCCCCCCCTTCTGCAAATTTTCGTGGATTGTTCTTTGATCTGGCAAGTTTGTGGATATTCTGATCCGGACAAAGTTTTGGAACTTTCTGTTAGTTTGTTGCTTTAGGGTTTTCAATTCTCCGTACCCCCTTCTTCTTTCTTTTTTTTTGCTTTTTTGGTGTGGTGTGGGGGGTGGGGGGGTGGGGTCGGTTAGCTTCAGGTACAATTTACCCAAGAAAAGCTATAATTATATGTTATGTTTTCTAGAGGTGCTCAATGTAAATGGCTGACATTTATTGATGCCCAAAGTTTTGTTCATCAGTGTAATACTTTGAACAAATTAAAAAAAAAAAAAAAATGTTGTACGAAATAAATGAGATAAGAATCTACAAAAGCTAAGCGAAACAGCTTTAATTTATACATGTATCTTAGTTTTTTTAACAAGGCTGTGAAAATTTCTTTTTATGTCCAAATTTGCTTAGAAAAATAAAATTCAATAAAGGAATATCACAGTATATCTCTATTTAATTGTTGAGTGCTTTCCTTAGCCTCTCTATGGCATGTACCTCCATAGAACCTGGCCTAGGGGCAGGCTGTTACAAGCCTCACCTAACTGCAGCAAACCATACACATTAGTGGACAGTGTTTCATAACAATGGAAGTAGAGTCTCAGAATAGAGGAGACTGAGAGTCCTTCTAGATCAAGTTACAAAGACAAAGAGGACTAGGCTGTGGAGAAGCAATAAAGTGAAAAGAACCGATCTGCAAGAAAGCATGCAAAAGTCCTTTTGTCCAGCATCAAGGTGCCAATCATGGCTAGCAATTTTGTGAAAGAAATTTTTTCTCACTTAAGATGCGACGGTATGTGCTCTCCTTTCCAACTGAACATGCTAATCCTGTTAGCAACAAGAGACGGTCAATTCCGGAAGAAAGGAATGTGACTGGCAGAAAGAATATCTGCACCGAGCAGCCAACAGAACAACTAGATTAGGATTCAAGAATCTGGATGGGATGTAGTAACACAATTTACGGTAGGATTTAAGTAGAAGAAGGTAGAATGTCACGAATGAAAAGTAAGCTCTTCAGCTTCCACCAGTTTCCATCATATTACTTGGGATTTTTTGTCGAGAACTGCCTTTTTTTGTTTACTTTTTGTAGGAAACTACCTTACAAGGTTTAAGTTGTGGGAAACTACCTTACTTCATAATTTTTTTTGTTAAAGACTACCAATTGACAGAAAACCCCCTAACGGGGTTAACTTTGATGGGAAAAGACTTTTAAGCCCCTTGGTAGAGTTTCCCTTGATTTTGACGGGATATTAACTGAGTTTTAAGTCAAATTGCTGCTTGTTTGGAACTACCCTAATTTGATCTCCTTTCATGATTCAATCAAACCTTGTAATTCAATTCGTATGATTCCTCAGCACATTTGCTATCTTCCCACTAAAAATAAACCCAGTTCAATTGAAAATGCTGTCAAATTGTTCATTGAGTCCTTGATTTTGGTGGGATATTATCTTGTGATGAAAATGGCAACGGCAACAAACCCACCACCATCACCGTATTACAAGCTATATAAGGACCACTCCCAAAATCCTAAATCTGCCCCTGAACCTCCCCTTCTTATTCAGGGCACCTATGTTTGCTATGGGCCTATGGCGCTCCATGCACGGTTAGTTCTCTCTCTCTCTGAAATGTGAATTGTGGTGCAATTGATGGTTAAATTATTGATGAGTTTTGAGATTTGGGGGTAATTTTTATCTTTGCCAGCTCAAATTGAGCTTCTTATGTTGTGTTGGGTTTGTGTGATTTGAATATAGAGAGAGAATCGTCGAGGAGAGAGAAATGTGGAGGAGAGAGAGAGTGAAGTCACTGTAAAATGGTGGTTGGAGGGAAGGGAAGTAATGGCTGCTTGGTTCACTGCAATTCAAATGGGAATGATAAACAAGAAGGCACGTGAGAGGCATAAGACATGGGGGCAAATTGGTCAGATCGTATTGTTCTGTAGCAAAGTTAACCCTGTTTGCGGGTATTCTGTCAGTTGGTAGCGTTTAACAAAAAAGAAAAATTATGAAGTAAGGTGGTTCTCACAACTTCAACTTTTTAAGGTAGTTTTCCACAAAATGTGAACTAGAAAAGGTAGTTTCCAACAAAAATCCTATTATTTGATCAGGGTGGTTGGGTTACATATCAAGATTGGATAATATATGGAAATTTCAAGTTCTGTTGATGTCTCTCTACTTTATGCGGTGTATACTTGTAAGGTTGACATGATCCTCCTATTTGTATTTAAGCTATGTATTGGCAATTGCAGCTGTCACTGAGCATGTTGTTGTCTGCAGGACATTGGATACAGTGTGGAATATATCAACACTTCAGGTGAAAAAGTTGTAAGTGACTATTGGTCTCTTTTCACCTTGAAATTTTGAACTGAAAGTGCCTCTTGAGTGGACTATCGACAACCGTTGAACTTGTGACTGACTGGTTGTCTGGATTTTGTGCTACAGCTTATCTTGCCTTATAGGCGTTGTGAATCTGACCAGGTGAGTGGTTGTATTAATCTTCTTTTTCCTTTTAATTGTTGTGATGATTTTTATATAGCTATTGCCTATTTTGGTCAATTGGTTGATGGTTCAGGGCAATTTTTGTACGTGCATGGCCGGAAACTACAAGCTAATATGGGACAATTCGTATTCAACTTTTTTCAGAAAGGTAAGAAAGGGATTCTGCCTTTATGCTGACATTGTTGGCTTATGGTAGCTGTGATGTTTATCTTAGTTCACTGATATTAGTTCACTTAACTAGTAGTGGAAACTGCTGCATTGTCTAAAAGGGTAGGGTTGGTGTATAAGTTCTGCCATTCAACTTTGATTGCTTTGCTTTTCTTCTGTCCAGCAATATGTCCAAGGCGTTCATGACTTTGAAGTAAAGCCTCACGCTTAGTAAATATGTCATTCATTGCATCATCTAAACAGAAAGTAACAACCCTCACTGTCAAGCTCAAACTTCCCATTAGTAAATGACTAATATGTTTAGCCAGATGGCATTGATAATCCGATGAGAGTTCGTTAGTTGAGGTGGACAGGGTAAAAGTTGTTTTAAGTGAAAAGATCTTAGTGTTCGTACAGCCACGACATAAATGTGGAGAGCACAAACTTTGAGAAGAGGCTTCATATGAAATGAAATTTACTATGTTAGCAAATCAGCATAATTGTTTGTGGACCTCTTGAAGTAGAAAAAGAGATTGGAAAAAGGGGTAAGACAAATTTGATTGGTTCGGAAATCACTACAATGGTTTATGAAGTTGTCATCAGCAGCCCTTTCCCCCACCCGCACAAGTGCACAACACTACAAACACTGTAAAAACTAAAGAAGAAAATAGTAGAAAAAAATCTTACCCAGCAGGAACTGGCAGGATAGGTGTGAAATTTCTAATGTTGTGGCTGTTGGTTAATTCAAACAAAGAGATATTAGACCATAATTTTTCCTGTTTTACATTGCTTCTGCAAGCTTCAGTCATTCGTATAATCATATGAGTAAGTCTTGTGTAAGACCAACTCACAGAAATGTAGGGGTCACTTATTATGAGCAGTGATCCTTGTTTCACTAAAGCGTGACCGCCGTCTCACCAAAAGTTATAAAAAGACCGTCTCAAACAAGTTTTTGTGTAATCATATTGCTTCCATTGTGTGTGTCCTCAACCAGAGTGTTGCTTTTGTATCTTTATATGAATTACAGACCTTTTTTCTGTCCTCCTCACAGACTCTGCGTTACAAGGTGGACTGTATACCCCCTGTTATAGAAGCAGCGCAAGAGTCACCATGAACATGGGTGATCGCATTGGCACTGTAATCTGATTGGAAGATGCGAGAATAGGCCCCGAGTGATCCTACGATTCAATTGTTTTGTATCTTCATATCATGTACATCACATCTAAGTTGCAGACAACTGAATATTGGTGTTGTATATTTCAGCAAGTATCTTCAGTGGCTGTTGTGCATCTTTTTCTTGTTCTTTCTTTCGAGTTTTTTTTTTTTTGAATAGCAAGGAATCTTACTTCTTTGGAGGGAGTGTGATGTGAACTCAAGTCTTTTCCCGGGGACGAGTAGAGGGTGCGTCTCTGCCCTACATACCACGATACACACCCAACGGCCATTGAGTATATCAATGCAAATTTGTGCTGTCTTAAATAGATCGACTATCCGTTCGTACCGAGTTGGGAACTGTAGCTCTTTACTAAGATGACTATCTTGGTGTTAATGTAGCCTGTAGGGAATGTAAGATGTATGAAATTTTAGATCTGGATGCCACTGCAACTTTGGATACGTAATGCTTACGAGTCAATGTATCGCAAAATAATGTCATTAACCATGTTTAGTAGCAATATTCAATGATGCCTTTGGAGTTAAGTTACTATTAATAACGATCCGCGAATAGTGATTCACCATGTCTGCTAATATTGTTATTTGGTAGATGAGGACATGGTAAGTTGAGGACAATTTTAGGGTCCTTGGATTTGAAGAATGAAGCCTAAGATTATTTCTTCATTAAGATGACTTATGCACAACATATACCTCTGCCATCTTGGTTCAACAACTTCAACTAATAGAAACAAGTATTAGTAAATGTCAAAGATGTAGTGGAAGCCTGGGAGGCATAATTTACTCTAGGTTAGTTTGATTAAAACTCTGCGACCATAATAACGTGCTGTGATTACAACTTTCTATTAGAAGACAATCCAAGTATTTTCTTAGACTTTTACTAAGATTTCGTCTTTTAACCTAAAGAACGCGAAACTAAACTTATTAAAAATGAATTTATTTGAGTTGAACAGAACTGATTTTGTCAGGGTCACCTTAGACATTTAAAATTTATCTAATACTCCCTCCGGTCCACGTAAATCTTTACGTTTTCACTTATGTTTGGATCATGGAAATCTTTACGTTTCCTTATATGGTAATGTATTTGAGCACTCTTTACTATTTTACCCCTCCCACCTTCTCACCTCCATGTACAAGGAAATAATAAAAAAAAGATTTCTCACGCCACTAGCTACAAAAGTAAGGAAAATAATACAAAAGCAAGGAAAGCAATCAATACCCACTAAAATATTATTTTCTCTCTCTTAATACCTCATGTGTTCTTTTAAGGGTAAATTTGGAATTTTTGTGCTAAAGTGTGTTTTCCTTAATATTAGTCATATTCTCCAAACGTCAAGATTTCCATGGACCGGAGGGAGTATATTCAAAAATTGACTCAATTGAAAGTATTAGGAAATTTATTCTTATTGTTATTTTAGATTTGTACTTGTTTAAAAAAAATTGTATTGTAATTGTATTCTAACTTTTCATGAATGACAATTTCTCTTTTCCTTGATTAAAAAAAAGGAAAGAAAGTATGTGTAATGTGTTGAATCTTTTTGAATATATTGAATATTTTAAGATGAATTTGCCAATCTCAATATAGAAAATTATCACTATTGAATATATTGAATCTAATTCAGTTCATGTTAGAACTTATCACTCAATACTTTTTATTTTAGATTTACACAAAAACTTATAAGATTATTTTATCATAACTTTCGGTGGGATCACGTTTAAGTGAAACAATGGTCACAAGTCCTCACAACTCATAATAATGACCCCCTATAATTCTAAATAGTGACCCCATTTTGTCGTGAGTTAGGCTCTGTTTAATTGACCTTAATTTTACTTAAATTCAGTTCAGTTCAGTCCAATTCAGTTCAGTTCAATTCATGTGTAACTTTATCACTCATATAATCTTTTATTTTGAAATAATTTCATGATGATATTATGTCATCGGAAAGATCTCAAAGCATACTTTCAAATGAGTCCAATATTGACTATGTTTGGACGAATTTTAAATGGTTAACGGTCAAGTTTAAAAAATCAATTAAGTTCAGTTCAGTTCAGATCAGTTCAATTCAGTTCAGTTCAGTTCAGATCAGTTTTATCTAGGTGAATCAAACGGAGCCTTAGTCTCACGCAAAACTTACTCGTAAATTTAATTAATGATTCAGTTCCTTCTATATCTCGATATAGCTTAGTATTATATATTTCTTTAAACTTTCTATATTGAGATTAGTTTTTATTTTATTACCATTAAGTGTTCCTTCTAAATCTTTAAATTTTGGCAAAAATTGTTGCGGGGGGGGGGGGGGGGGGGGGCAAAAAAGAAAGAGAAAAAGAAAAAGGGCATGCTGGATGTAAAACCGAACCGCAGGAAAATAATAGGAGATGACACAATACATGATTACATGCCCCCATCTTTTGTGTTGTTGTAAGCAAAGGTTAGAAGAAATAATACAAAAACACAAATCACTCAACTCCCTTTGTAAAATCCATTGATGAGTGTGTGTGACCCAGGAAACCCAAATCAGCGAAACAACCTGTGTTCAAACACACTCACTGAAGAATAATGAGTCAGTGACTGAGTGAGTGAATGAGTGTGTGACAAAAGAAAAGCTGGAGAGAGAAAGAAAACCTTGATTTTGGGTTAGATTATAGGAATGCCATTGCCATTAGCACAAAGAAAAATACTTTGATTGATTTGACAATCTCATTTGATGAAGACTGGTGTTGGTGGTCCGATTGGTGTCTCATCTTACCAGCTTTCCACAAAACGAAGATGGAAAGGCTTTGTGATTGCAGTTTTGGGTCTTGTTATTCTTTCTATGCTTGTTCCTCTTGTTTTTCTTCTCGGCTTTCATAATGGGTTTCATTCGACAGGTATAATATGTAATTTATTTTTGCCTTTTGAATCTCTGAATGAATTTCTGTGTCTTTTTTGTCCATTATAAGATCTGGGTATTTCTCCTTTTTCCTTGACAATGTCTATGTGTGTGTGCAATATGCTTTTTCCCATCTGGGTATAGCTTGTTGATCTTAGATTTATTTAACAATGTGATTACTTAGTGAGCTGCTGTGTTTCATTAGATTGTTTACTGTTTACCCTTTTCCCCATTGCAGGTTTCCCATCTGAGCAACAAACTTCATCCTCGGTACGAATTTCGGATTTTATGAATTTGGGATATGGAAATTAAGACTTGTTTGTTAGCTACGATTAGTTAATATCATGTTTGTTAGTTTTAATGGTCTGATACTATGTTGTTTGCCCTTGGTAAATTGCAGACGGGTATTGGAAGTTATGATTCGCCTATTTCGAACCACACAACTGACCAGGTACATGTAAATTGCCTTGGTAAGGGGATATAAAATCAACATACAATTATGTATTTTTCTGTGTCTACATATGCTGTGTCTAGTGATTGTTGTCTTTTGCAGCATGAATTAAGACATATAAAGGATCTTATAGAGAGACTGGATCCCTCGCTTCCAAAGGTTTATTGCATGATTCTTTGATGCTTAAAGAGTCTTTGCACTGTCAGTTGATGACTGTACTGCTTTTCATAAAATGTGCTTGCAGTGCTGCATTTTGACAATGATCCGATTCGAACAACTTGCTATATGTTTTATCTACTCCATCATGTGGCTTGTCTTTGCCTGTTAGATGTACTATATCTCTCTTGTTCTGTTCCTTGAATCTCAAGTGTATTCCAATATGGATTTTCTCACGTTCCTTCTTGCCTTCAAATTATATTTGCCTTTCTCAAAACTGTTGTGAAGCATTCTTCTTGTACTTGAGAGTGAACTTAACTTCCCACTCTTTATTTGAATTATTTTTTCAATTGGATGGGGGTGAAGGGGGGGGGGGGATTAGGATTTGAGGTTGAGTTATGATCAATTGGTCAAGAAGTTATGTTCTGGTTTTTGAGGCTGTTATATTTTTGACAAGGTGGAACTTTAATAGATGTTCCACATTATCAACCTTCTCAGAGATGGTTGACATGGCCATCACAGAGAAACTTTTTTAAAATCTTATTTATGATGATGCCATTACTGAGATGATAGTGGGGGTAGATGGGACAATTGTTTGAGCCATTCTATTGTTGTTGACATCTCTGAAATTCATAAGAATAATATCCTGGAACTGTTGGTGATGTCTTATTTATGTCAAGGATGAAGAGTGGCTAATAAGACCTTTTGATGAAGAGCAGATTAAAAAGGCTCTATGATTATACAGTTGTCTTGTTCCAGGAGACCTTGTAGGTTTTTATGGATATTTGCACTATTAGGGTTGTGGGCATAAGTATCACCCTTGTACCCAATAAGGTCTATCAAAGCTACAGATGCTGGGTCCATTAGTCTTGCCACTAGGCACAAGTTTGTAGAAATTTTGAGGAAAGTCCTTAGAAACAGATTTGGGAAAACTGCTATCTACCATCGTTTCTTTGGAGCGATGTGCTTTTGTTGAGAATAGTTGAATTTTTTACACGACTTTAGTTGCTAATGGGGTTGTGAGTATAGTAGATAGGGGAGACATAATCTGTAAAGTGGCTTTGGAGAAGACCTACGATAGACTTGTTTTTTAAATTTTTGGTAAGGTTTTGAATCACAAGGGTTTTGGATCTAGATGGATACTTGGTTGTTTTTCTTTTTTGTGTGTTTTTCGAACATAGATTATTGGGCAACCTATTCGTTCTTTTGGTGCATCTTGAGGGTTAAGCAAGGTGACCCTCTATCTCCTTTTCTTTTAGCTTTGTTGTAGACATGCTTAGCCGTTTTACTGCTAAGGTGAAAAGAATGGTTTTGTTGATGGTATCTTTGTCGACAGTATGTGTTAGTCACTCATTTGCAATTTGCCGATGACACCTTCTTTTACTCTTCAATGATCTTGCAAAGTTTGGTAATGTTATCACTCTTATTCAGCTTTTTGAACTCTCATCTATTGTCTCGGGCCAATTTGAGTAAGCAACGTCTTCCTTTTGAGTACTTAGGGGTTCTTGGTGATAACATGAGGAATAAGTGCTTTTGGGATCCGTTTGTGGAGAAAGTGTCTAAGAAGTTTGATAGATGGAACAGTGTATATTGAGAGCCGTACTATGATTATCGAGGCTTGTCTTTTCAACATACCACTTTATAATCGGTCTTTTTTTAGGATTTCTTTTTTTTTTGGATTTCAATGGGTGTTGCTTAGAAGTCGGGAGAGATTGATGAGGGATTTTCTTTCGTCTTTGGTAGGAGACGACAATAAAGATCATTTTCTTGGCTAACGTTTGGTGTGCTGTCCCAGGGACACATGGAAAGCGGTACGTTCCGGTACTTGGTGCAGGAATGGGAATGTGGTTTTCTAACTATCTTAGTTTGCGGGTTGCAGGATGTTTTTGTTAGGTATTTTTGGTTCTTGGAGCGCTGTCTTTTTGTGTTTTTTGGGATCACTTATCTAATTTTTATATACAAAACATTAAATTAATTAGTGGGTTTTTTTTATTTATAGCTTTTCATAAGACAAATCATGTTCAATAATTGAAACAAAACATAGATAATTGGTGCTCAAATATGATGTCACTGACGGCTGGTTTATCAAAAAATGAAAGTAACATCCTTCTATTGGGGCTTGTCTAATATTTAATTATTAATACTAGTATTGAGAGTTGGCGTGGTAAAATGTGCGCTTCATTTTATTTTTTCATGTAACATTTTAACAGTAGCTAAGCCCAGAGCAGACGAAAATTGAAATTCACCTCGCTATCATCTGGTGGTTGAAAACATTTTCCCTCTTATCACTGCTTTCGATTTCTAGTATCAGTCAGCATTGATCTCCTTTTTTGGGAGCAGAGATAAAGTATGCTTGCTTGGCCTTTCAATCAATGAGCTTGAAGAGAGAGAAAATGCTGCTTCCCCTTTCAACAAATGAGAGCTTGAAGAGAAAGAAAATGGAATGCCACTCCTAGCGACCCAGAACGCATCCGTGATCTAGAACGCCGGTGTACCGCGCTAAGGAACATACGAACCAGAATGTGGTACCGCGGGGGGGGGGGGGTGAGGGGGGAGGAGCGACACTGTGCACAATGCAGGCCTAAGGAGTAAGGGGGCTTGGTTCTGGTAATATGGTGTTAAGAAAATCTCACTTATGGGGAAGTCTTTGGTGATTCCATTTGGAGCTTAGACCCCCTTTGGCATAAAGTTATTATAAGTGGGTTCTGCGTTTCTTACATGATTCCGTGGTAGTTCATCTCACAAGACTTTTCACTTCTCTTTCCATTTGTAAAGTTCAAAGTGGGAATGGTTTGCTTATATCTCTGTTCTTGCCGTTATGGTTGCTTTGAGAAGTATAAGAGTGGCTATTTTCCGGTGAAATTTGAAGTTAATCTCTCGTCGTAGGATAAATTCGTGACATAAGGTAGCTTTGGATGTGTCTTTCTTTACATAATTTTGCTTCCTTGTTGGGGTGTGTGATCACCTTCAGCTTACCCATGTTGGAGTTTCTTTGGGGGTTAATTCATCCGGGAAGTCTTTCAGTAGAGAGGGTCTCTAAGAGGTTTCAAGAGTGCTTCTAAGCGAGAGTGACTACAATCACGATCACAGTTCCAATTGTAGAAACAGTGGTTAAATTATTGTTTGCAAGTCTTTTTCCAATGTAGCGTACTGTTTCTGATTGCATGTTCTGGATACATGGGACTGGAAGAAGGACAGGAAGAAAGCCTTGTATACTTGTATGTTCTTGGATAATCCTAACCAAATTACTACTTTGCTTATTAATAAAAAGGCTGCCGAACTGTTCCATTAGCCACCTCGAGCTGGGAGCATGAATTACTAGGATATGAAGTCTAAAGCTGGATTGGCTCTTATTCATGTGCTTTTCTACTTAGACCTTGGCACTTATACTTGAAAGTGCTCCCTATTCAAACTTGTAATCTTTCTTCCTGGTAGGTGCTCTCTTATAAGAGAAAATGATATGTCAATCACTGAATGAATTTTTTGATTTTCAGGAGCCTGTTCGGGAGCATGTTCGGGAAATGCCTGTTCAGAGTGGAACCAATGCAACCAGCACTAAAGTCCCTGTGCAAGCTCATCAGCGGAAAGGAAGCATTGGTATATGAAAATCTACCATCAGTTTGTAATTCCTTACAAAGAAAGATTATGTATCCTTAACTTCAATGTTTACAGGTCGTCCTGCAGAGCATGATGTCCATAATGCATCATTCCATGGAAAAGTAAGCATTGTTTTTAATTAATCTTGAATTTTGGTCTCCGTATATTAGCGACGGCTGTTTTGAAATTCACTCTATATACTGGCAGAAAGTTAACAGTAGCAGTCCTGCTGAAGTGATCAAGCTAGCAAAACTTGATGAAAGTGAAATGTCTTGTGAATTAAGATTTGGAAGCTATTGCCTTTGGCGTCGCGAACATAGGGAAGATATGATGGATTCTACGGTGAAGAAGTTGAAGGATCGGCTCTTTGTAGCTCGTGCATACTTCCCTAGCATTGCGAAACTTCCTGTACAAGACAAATTATCTAGGGAGCTAAAGCAAAATATACAAGAATTCGAGCGAATGTTGAGTGAAAGTACTACAGATGCTGATCTTCCACCTCAGTGAGTCTTCAAACTCTCATGCAATTAGCTTAGCAATCTTAACCTAACTGATTGGCAAGGTTGCTTTCCTTGTCATTATTGTTATATTTGTTGGTTCCTAGAAAGCCTACAGGAAGAAGGTAGTTTCATTTTACAAAGGAAAAATTGCCTTACATTACAATTGTTTCCGAACTACTACCTTAAAAATTCCTATTTTACTTCCCTTTTATAACTTTATTTTTAATTCGACACTTTTTGAGGTTTTGCCAAATTCCGATGAAAATTAAATCTGAAGTGGCCGAAATACTCATGTGGATTGAAAAGTCGCTGACTAGTGACTACTACATTTTTGTATTACTGTTTTTGCGAAGTACTACCTTTCAAAAGGGGGGGGGGGAGAGGATATTAACCGCCCATGTACCATGTACGTGAGGGTAGTTTTCTCATTTGACATCTATTTTTGGCCGGAATCCGGCGTAGGGTAGCAAATTAAAAAGAAGTCTTGAGAGGTAGATCCCCTCCGAAGGGCTTTTCAGGACCTGAGCAAATCTTCCTTATTTTTATGGTAGGAAACATGAATGTATTTTGGGACATTCGTAAAATTGAATAAGGAAAGGGACTATATTGGGGCAGAGGGAGTCATTTTTTCCAAAAAAAGGTTACGAAGGTAGTAATGGGCAAATTTTCTTTTACTGACGAATAAATACTGGAACTTGCTAGAAAGTATTACAGGGAAACAGAAGTTGCAATTGGCTTGCATACTATGTTATGTTTTGACTTAGTTTGTAGAGTTGGACTTGGTGATGGCTGAAATTGCTTTCCCTTTTGCTTTTATTTGATTGGTAATGAGAGCCATTTTAAATTTCTGGTCATCACTGATCACTATCATTATTCTTTGATAGCCTCATTCTCTTAAAGTAAAGCTTTTATGTGATACTGTAACCCACTATATTTCTTGTATTTGTCACATCAGGATTGATAAGAAGCTGAAGAAGATGGAAACTGCAATAGCAAAAGCCAAAGCAGTTCCTGTGGAATGCAGCAATGTTGACAAGAAATTTAGGCAACTTGTTGATCTGACTGAGGATGAAGCTAATTTTCACACTAAACAAAGTTCCTTCCTTTATCAACTTGCTGTGCAGACCATGCCAAAATCTCTGCATTGCCTATCTATGAGATTGACTGTTGAATATTTTCACTTGTCCTCTGTGGATGTGGAAGGCTCAGTGACAGAGAAATATGTAGATTCAGAATTGTATCATTATGTTGTCTTCTCCAACAACATATTGGCGTCAACAGTTGTTATTAACTCTACTGCTGTGCATGCTAAAGTATGTTATCCTCCTCTCATACATGCTATTTTGCTTTTTCACAGGGTTAACAATTTCTGCACTTGTAAATATGTTAACAGTGAATTCTTGTTCAGGAAAGTAAGAAGCTGGTTTTTCATGTAGTAACAGACCGGCAGAATTATTATCCAATGAAGCTGTGGTTCTTTAGAAATACTTTCAAGGAAGCTACTATTCAAGTGTTGAATATTGAAGACTATAAGATTTCAGGTTTATCGCTGCCAGAGGAATTCCGTGTTTCCTTTCCAATTGCTCAAAAGCTTCCTAATCATTATAAGACGGAATATCTTTCATTATTTTCTCATTCACACTATCTTCTTCCGGAAATATTTAAGAATTTGGATAAAATTGTTGTTCTGGATGATGATATTCTTGTTCAGCAAGATTTGTCTGCTTTATGGAAAATCAGCATGGGAAGGAAAGTGAATGGTGCTATTGAGCATTGCGCAGTAAAGCTAGGTCAGCTAAATAATTATCTTGGTAGAAATAGTTTCAACCAAAACTCTTGTGCCTGGATGTCTGGATTGAATGTAATTGGTCTGGCAAGATGGAGGGAGCTTAATCTTACTAAAACATTCAGAAGGTTGGTACAAGAGGTGAGTAGTATCTTCATAGCTGCTTCTCTTTTATAGTGAATTTCATCTTCTCATTTGAACTTTACAATTTAGAGTGGCTAATTGACCATTACGGTTTAAGATAAAATAAGTCAAAAAAGAGGTCATAATGAGTAACAATCTACATTAGTCTTTTGCTTTCCTCTATGCTTGTTTCTTCGTTGTCTTTTGTGTTTCCAGCTTTATGTTCCACCCTCGCTGTTCAAATTCATCTACAAAAGTTCGTGTCATATGTGTGTAGCCTATCTAGGTGGTGGAGGGTGAATATTCTCGGAAAATTCTATATGCTGACCATCTTGTTCTAATAATTTACAGCTTGAAGTGGAAGGTAGGATGAATGAAGCTGCTGCATCTAGTGCTAGCTTGCTCACATTTGAAGACCATGTTTATGCTCTTGATAATACGTGGGTTCTGTCAGGTCTGGGTCATGATTATGGGCTTGATGGACAAGCAATTAGGAATTCAGCAGTGTTACACTACAATGGGAATATGAAACCTTGGCTTGAGTTAAAAATTCCTCAATACAGACGTTTCTGGGTCAAGTTCTTGAACCGAGAAGACCAACTTTTAAGTGAGTGCAATGTCAGTCCGTAGCTAAAAATTGACATTGTTTGCTATGCCTAGAGGCCACAGGACTCGAGGATTGTGCCGTAGTTGAAGACTTGCTGCTGAATTCAAGAGAACCGTCCTTCCCTATGATTTTAATGATGCAGCCATGATTGACCGCTATGATGGATCTGTTAGTACGATATGTCTGAATTCAAACTGAGAGACATGGAGATCTGATCTATTCTTTCAAGAAACAGAAGAGCTGTTTATGCGCTTCATCTGCTGAGGTTCACAACAGCGGCGTAGTTAGCTTTTGATTCTAGGGATCTTGGTAACATCAGAGGAGTATTTTTCACTGGCGTGGTCCGTGAAGGCATTCACATCTAATTAATCCTTTTGCGGATGTGTCCTGGCTGTGTGTATGTTAATGTCATGTATATGATAGGTGGTGAAAAATGACGCCTATGTGTTTAAGTTTTCACTTCTGTTTTCCGTTGAGTAGCAAAAGTTGCTTAGCGGGTTTGTTCTTCGCTGGTGATATTCTGATCAATATTTGACTTAAGTTAAAAATATTTTTTTCTCAGACAGGAAAATAAAAAGGGAATCTCTAAGGTGGTGTGTCAGGATATGAATGAATTATCTTTAGCTTGTTGTAAGACATTATCTTTTGAGTAGTAGTTTTATGCAAACATTATCGTTAGCTTGTTTTAAGACACTCCTCATGCAGTGATGCACTACTAACTCAACTTAAACCAAACTACCAAAGGTACTGAAACTGTGTTTGTTTTCGAATAAAATCACGAAAAGTCGCTAGCCTTGTTGGCGACTTAATGCCACAATGCATGCCCGCGTTTTTGTGTCCCCAGTATTTACACCTTTGAGATTGCTGTTGGTTATGGCTAGTGAAGGCTTTATGGTTTTCGAATTCAATATCGGCATGAAAATTTTAAAGCAAATTTTACGCAACTCGTTTAACCAACGGACATACAAACTAGTCATAGGTGGAAAAAAAAACACAATGGGTCAACATGTGGTCATCTCTAAAAACAAGCATGACATCAGCATAACGTGATACTTATTTGAAGCGCTTCACATTTTTTTTTTTTTTGATAATTAGGTGCTTCTCATTAATAGGATCAGAAGGTGATCAAAGTTGAGAGGTACAGGAGAACACACCAAAAACACCACCCCATAACATGAGCTCCATGATAATGAGGGAGGTGAATAAAATTATAACAAACAGGAGGCAGACAAGGAAGTTAGAGCCACGCCACAAAATCACGATTCCTTGAGTGCCCTTGCTTAGCTAGACCATCGGCTACGCAATTCGCACTCCTCGATCTATGAACCACTTTAAACTGTGGGAATTCATGTAGTAATTTTCGGATCAAGTTTAGAGCAAACCGAGCCTCCCAAGGACCCCCCGAGGAGGAATTGCACCAACTTACTGCATTTTTAGAGTCTGATTCCACGATGATGTTGAAATGCAGAGGCCACTCTTTGCAAACAGACTCCTGCAACACCTTTTTAATGGCAAGAATCTCAGCTTCATTGATTTCCTTAGCTGAAATCGAGCAGGAGAACACACACTTGAAGTTGCTATTCTATTCACGCAGTACACCCCCAATAGCTCCAGCTTTGTCCTTGAACGAAGCATCAACATTCCACTTGACAGTACCTCTAGGCGGAGCTTCCCACACGATCTGACATGGGGTTTTCAGTACAACTCTGTGAATTTTGAGACAAGAGGGGTTTCTAATAACATCTTGGGGAGAATACGGAAAATTTTCATCCCATGCTTTAATCCAATGACCCAGGCGTAGTAGAGCCATCTCAAATAACTGTTCATCGTTGCAACTTTTCTCGTTGAAGATTCTGTCATTGCGTTCTTTCCATATCGACCATACTACAACGAAGGCGTATGTGATCCAAACCTTTTTAAAGTGATCACCCTTTGCTAAATCACACCATTGATTGAAAAGGTCAGACATAGTCCTCGGGGGACACCAGTGAACTTGCCATATTGCAAGCCAATTGAACCAAAGCTTCCATGATACGCTGCAGTGAATCAGAAGGTGTTCCACTGTTTCCTCTGCTTCCCCACACAAAACACATAATGAGTCATTCAAGGGCATGATGCCCAACTTCAGTAGTCTTTCCTTTGTTTTAATACGACCCAGACAAGCAAGCCACATGAAAATTTCAACTTTTGGAGCCGCAAGACCCCTCCAGACACCTCTCACGGCCTCACGGTTAAGCTCACCTTCGACACTTGCCAATTGCTTTCTGATCGATTTAACAGAGAAATCCCCATTATTTTCTAAATTCCAGTATAAACGATCGCTAGTATCAGGGAGAAATTCAGCTTGCTCAATAAGTTTATACAGCTCTTGTTTCTGAGAGTCTTCCCATACAAAAAGATTCCTACGCCATGACAAGTTCCATCTCCACACCAGACCGTCCCAAAATCCCAGATTGCTAACAGTGGCTCGTGGTTGAATGGCTAGAGAGAAAAGTCTTGGGAATTTCTTACCGAGAGGTTGATCACCAATCCACCAGTCAAGCCAAAATTTTGCAATAGAGCCATCACCCACTTTAATGCCAAGCCCCTTTCTAAAGATCTCAACCACCTCCTTGTTTTTCTTCACCACATTTGTTATTGCTTTCCATGGTCCCCCAGTTTTCGGAACAAGAATCCCCTCAAGTGAGGAAGCTTCACAGCAGTTATATTTGGATGAGATCACATCCTTCCAAAGACCGTTGCCACCGTCCAAAAAATGCCACACCCATTTACTTAGTAAAGCCAGATTCATTTCTTTGACCGAACTAATTCCAAGACCACCTAGAGCCCTAGGCTTTTCAACAACTTCTCAATTAACCAGGCACATAGGTCTCTTGTTATTATCATTACCAGCCCACAAGAAGTCACGCTGGAGCTTAGCTATTTTCTCGCTACACCAGCTGGCAAGGGAAAAAGAGAGAGATAATATAGTGGTAGGTTACTAAGAGAGGCCTTGATAAGAGTAATTCTACCCCCCATAGACAAGAGTTTACCCTTCCAAGAAGATAGCTTTTCTTCTATCTTATCCAAAATAGGACGCCAGAATTCAATATTTCTAGGATTTGAGCCCAGAGGCAGGCCGAGATATTTAATGGGGAGAGTCTCAGCTTTACAGTGTAACTCAGGAGCCATATTACGCATCCAATCCGGATCAACATTTACCCCCATCAACGAGCATTTGTGAAAATTTATTTTCAAGCCAGAAGCTAATTGAAATGAGAGCAGGATCATCTTGATATTGTCAAGGTAATTTCTCTGGGCTGGACAGAAGACGATCATATCGTCCGCAAATTGAAGATGAGAAAATGCCCTCCCACCATTTGAGACTGACACTCCTTTTAAGTCACCATGAAGAGTTGCCTTAACGAAGAGACAATTGAGGACCTCAGCTGCAATATTGAATAGGAAGGGGGTAAGGGGTCTCCTTGACGTAGACCCCTTTGAAGCTTGAAAGGTTGCGTCAGAGAGCCATTGATCAAAATTGAAGCTGAACCTGTACCAAGACACCATTGTAGCCATTTCCTCCACTGTAGAGGGAACTTCATTTTGTCAAGAGCCCAATCTAAGAACGACCAAGAGACGGAATCAACCGCCTTGTGAAAGTCTAATTTCCACACACAAATCTTGTTCTTACTCCTTACGGCTGAATCGATCAGTTCATTAGCAATGAGAGGGCTATCCATGATCTGTCTACCTCTAATAAAAGCGGACTGTGAATCCCTAATAATATCATCCATCACCCCTTTCAACCTCGTGGCCAGAATTTTTGCCAAAATTTTATACATTGCCCCAATCATACTAATCGGACGGAAGTCTTTAAGTTCGACCGGGGCGTCAATCTTCGGAATGAGGCTAATGAAAGTTGTATTGATGCTTGGTGGAAATTCCCCTGTCTCCCAAAATCTGTTTATAAAATCAATCACATCCAATTTAATCAAATCCCAAGCACCCTGGATGAAATTGAAGTTGAAGCCGTCCGGCCCTGGAGCTTTAGAGCCCTCACATTGCCATACTGCTTGTTTTATTTCTTCTTCATTGAATTTAGCTGTCAGGTCGCTTGCTTGCTTTTCAGAGATAGTTTTGAGCCCAATATCATCAAACACGGGTCTAGACGCATGCTCCTCACTGAAAATCTTCTTGAAATAGTTCGTTGTTGCCTTCTTAATATCTGCAGGCTTTTTTAGCATTTTACCATCACATTTTAACACCACGAGCCCATTTCTCCTCTTTCGACTTGACGCAATAGCATGAAAAAAACGAGTATTTTTATCGCCTGCCTTTAACCAACTCGATCTTGCCATCTGAGCCCAATAAGTTTCACGCCTCCTGTGCCATTTCCACAGCTCCGAAATGTCATATTTCCTGTTGTTCAGCTCCTCAAGTGTCAGAGGTCGCTGAGCCGCCAGTTTATCCCATGCGTCAATTTTTTGTTCAAACTCATCTATCTTGATATTTAAATCGCCAAATTCAGATTTGTTCCACTCCTTCATTTTCTCCTTCAGCCTTTTTAATTTCTTGTTGACATTATTGCATCCTGCGTTGCCCTCCTCTGAACACACTTTCCATTCTTCTTCGACCATCTTCATGAATTGGGGGTGATCAAGCCAGCAATCAAGGAAACGGAAAGGTTTCGGACCCCAATTGATAATTTCAGAATTGATCAAGAGCGGGCAATGATCTGAAATACCCCTTCTAAGCAGTGAGACAGATAACAAGGGCCATTATGAGAACCAATCAACATTTGCAAAAACTCTGTCAATTCTGCTCATTGAGTTTCCACGAAACCAAGTGTATTTTCCCCCCTTGAGGTCTAATTCCATCAATTGCATACTTGTTACCAAGTGCTTGAAGTCAGCGACATCTTTGCAATTGATCATTTTGCTGGCTCTTTCCTCTGCACAAAGAACCTCATTAAAGTCTCCAAATAGTATCCAAGAAATTCCGCTCTGCATCCAATCCTGGATGAGTTCATCCCATACTAAAGCTCTCTCATGTATATCTGTTGGGGCATAAACAACAACAAGGACACACTCCAGGTTGCTCTCTTTTATTCTCCCATGTAAAAGAATCCAGTTTGTTGCAATAACTTCCGTCGTGACTTCAAAAAAAAAATCACGCCATGCTACTAAAATACCTCCTGCATTTCCTCTTGAGGGACTAAAACGCCATTGAAGGTTTTTTTCCTTCCACACCCTGTTCATCTCTTTATTAGAGAAAACTTCGTATTTTGTCTCTTGGATTGCAATCAAGCCTGGGTCATTTTTCTTGATTAAACGCCTAAGTGCAGTTTTCTTCTCTCTGCTGTGAAGACCCCTAATGTTCCATGATAACATCTTCATTTATAACAAAAGATACACCTTATCAAAGAGCATCAAAGAGAAATGGACTAATCCGACTTCGATCTCTCCCATTCCTCTTCATCCTCCCTTATGATCTTCTTTATACGTGACACCATGGTTTTATCAGACTCCTTATATGACATCCCAAGACTTTTCGCAAAGCTCAACATACCAAATGAATTGTTGCAAATTAGAGACTCCTGATCGTTTCTTGATTGTGACGTGTGTGAATCAAAGGATATCCTCTGCCCCATAACAATTGGTGCTGTTCGTCCATTACTGGAAATTCCAGACACTGCCATTCTTTGTCTTTCCTCTCGTCTTTGCCTTTTAGCTAGTTTCCCCTTGTGATGTGCAACAATTACGCTTAAAGGGATGTCTTCATCAAATCCTGATGGGTATTCAGGCCCCAGGTCCGATGTATTCACTGACTCCTCACTCCCATCGTTTTGGGCTTGAGCAGCATGTGCTTTTGAGCCAGAGTTTATTTGTTGTATAATTTCTGTCGTGTGGGCTCCCGCAGGGTGGCACAATATGTTCTCATTAATAGTCTCATCATTCACCGCGTCATTCAACTCATTTCCTCGTAGATTCGCATCGCCAACCTCTCTAGAGGGAGATTCAAAGTGCATTGGTTCTATCATCAACTTGTTGACTTGTCCGTCTGGGGAATAATTACCTAACGGACTGCAGACCTCCTCATCACTTCCTCTCAACCCCGCATCTTCTGCATCTCTTGGGAGTCCATCCCCATCATTATTGGCATTTATGTCATTATCCGACAAATCTGCATTACTTCTGACGTTGTTGGCTTCGTAAGCTTCCTCTGACGATTCATGGTCACTATTGCTCACTCTCCATCCTCTGTAATTGCTAGCACCTTCTCTCCTTGTGTTTTGTCGCCTTCTTCTTACAATGGTCCAGCCTCCCTGATCGCCATGTTCCGTAGCTTCTTCCAATTTGGGACATTAAATCTGTATCGCCTCCCTTGATCACCATTTCTATTAGATTCGACCCAGTTTGGGGCAATGAATCTGAAACGCCTCACACTCTGGTTTTCTCTCTCTCTCTCTCTCTCTCTCTCTAGGAAAGGACATATTGAATTGTGATTCGGAGGGATTGGATGATAATGTTCCCTTTGCTGAGTAAAAGAGCAAAACTAATGTTGAGGCGCTTCACATTAAAGTCGCCTCATATGAATTTTTGTGAAAAAAAAAACAATTAGAACCAAAAGGTATTTAAAGCAAAGGACAGTCCAGTGGGCCTTCTATTAAACTGGGATAGAGAAAGATACAGCGAGACAGCCCATTAGCCCATACAGCGATACAGCCCATTAGCCCATACAGCGATTCAGCCCATTAGCCCATAAGGTTTTGAATTTTGATTGTTAAGAGTCGTTAAAAAGCGCGCGCTCCCTCATTTGACAGCTAAATGCAAATCACCGCCTTTTAATTTACTGCGGTAAAAATTACACCGCCATAGCATCTGATCTTATATAACGACGTTTCTCTTTCCTCGGTTTGTCTCAAGATCTTCTCCTGCTTATTGTTGTCTCATCAAGAATTACACCGCCTTCTTAATAAACGTTAGTTTCTCTTTCCTTAGTTTCTCTATTCCCCTGGTTACTGTTGTCTGATCAAAAATAAACTCCAACAACAACAACAACAACAACAACAACAACAACAACAATGGAGATCAGTAAGAGTAAGAGAGAGAAAAAGAGAGGCAGAAACAATGGCGAAGAAGAGAGTAATAAGAGCAACAAGGGTCCAAAAACAGAATCACAACTGCTGAAGCAACACAACGATAGAAAGGCAACAGTTTTCAAGAAAGCAAAGGAACTCTCAATTCTTTGCAACATTGACGTTCTTGTGATTTTGTACGAAACGAATCACACCCAAGAAACCCCACAAATCCGGTGTTCAAAACCCAATCAAGAATTCTTCATCATCAAAAAGTATCTTCATCAACTAAGAGATGATTCTGATGATCATGATCGGAAAAACAAGAAGATCACAACCGTTGATCATCATTCAATCAAGGAAAAACAGAGTATTATGGCCCATGGTAATTGCGAAGCAGGGGATAAATACCCAGATGTGGGTTTTGAGAATATGGGTTTTAAAAATATGGGTTTTGAGAAAATGGGTTTTGAGAAAATGGGTGTTGAAGAATTGAAGGAGTTAATTAGGGTTTTGGATAATAAGATTGGATCAGTATGTGAGAGAATTGATTGGGTAAAGGCTTGTGAATGTGAATCGTATAATAATCATAATTCTGATGATCATGGTGATGATGACGGTAATAAAAGTGATGTTTTGTCAGAATTCTTTGATGGGTTTACAGAGGATAAATTTTTTTACGATGGGTATAATAATAATTATAATTATGATGATTATGATCATGATGATCATGATGATATCTTTAGTGGGTTAATGGAACTGATTCCTCTTGACCCTATAAGCACTTGATCGACAAGAGAGAGAAACAGAGAAAGAGAAACGTTTCTCAAGCTCCTATGGAATGGCCCTGATATGCAATCTCCTCCGTTGCTTTAGATTAAGAGAAACGTTTCGTCACCGTTTCTTCAATGATGTAGATATGACGATTCGTGTTGATATAACAAGTTTGGTGGTCCAGGTGCAATGCAAGGGCTAGGTTCCAGAAGTGTCTTACAGTTAAGAGAGAGAAAGATAAATATTGCATTCTTGGTGGAAAAGAACAGACTCTTGTTTTTTTTTCTTTTTTTTTTTTTTGCTTAGGGTTAGATTTTGTTATGGATTTTTGTGTTATCAGGATTGTTAAATCAGTCAGGTTCTAATTTTGGATTTGTAATTACCCATGTTTAGTTTAATCAAATGTTGGATCTTATATTTTATCTTAGTGCTTAAAGTTTTAATAGTTTGTGGTAGTGTGTTATTTTGCTGTTTTTGTTTTTGGTGCTGTGGGTTAGAATTTGTGATATAAAAATCATTATTATTGTTATGCAACTGTTGTTCTTTAACTTCTTTTCTCCTCATCTTTCAATTGTTTCATTCTTTTTTGCTCATTTAGGCTTTTGATCATAAGTCTATCAGATTGGAGGGGCAAATTTACACTGATTAGAGCACCAATCATTTCTTTGCAACCGAGCTCCAAAATGCAGAATTGGGTGTTGTGCTGGCGTAGGGGAATTCTTTTTTGTTTTTCTTAAATAAGGCTACTTTGGTAATTTAAGAGGTTTTGGCTGTGTTATCTACTGGTGTGGTATTTAGCACACAAAAAAAAATTGTGTCGTCCCTAGAATGTCGAGCCTAGATAGACACTGGTGTAATTTCTCATAGTTTAAGTTATTTTGAACTCCGCTATTCATTAATACTTTCTAAATAGGTTTTTTGATTATTACATAACAAAACAATCAAATTAAGAAATCAGTGTATTCCAATCCTCCTCGTTTTCGATCAGCAATTGTAAATTCGACAAAAAATAGTTGTAGATGTAAATCAAGCGATACATTTAAATTTATAAGTGTTGTAGGTGTCGTCGCCTATGCTTTATTTTCTTGAAAGTGGTGATTTAACCTTGCAAAAGGTCTTTTATGAGTCCGTCTCAATGTGAGGCTCCCTCTAAAGCCAAGCATGACACAAGCATGACGTCATGCTTGTTGCTTGTTAAAGGGGGTCTCACCTTGAGGCCGCCTCATACGAGTTTTTGTGTTAACCTTGGCTATCTTTATTTCCTCACCCTAATGAAATATTATCATTATCCTAAAGTTAACTGATAAGTATGTTTTCACATGAAAAAAATATATACTCCGTATATATATTCACCCTTGAGGGGAAAAAAAAGAAAAAGATAAACGTACTTCAAATGGTACAAAAGAAAATTTACAAGTGAAGTGCTGCCGATCAATGGATTAGATAATTATAACCAATCAGGGTCCATTACATCCACTGCATGTAGCTGTGACTATTTCTCCAAATGTAAATTGGACAGTCAAAAATATGCGTCACTGTATTCACTTTGCTACTGTAGCTATGAGCTGTCTTTACTTTGCAATGATGAGTTTCTGCTAGAAAGATAACCAAGATTTGCTTTTGCGCCATGAAACTGAAGGTTGAGATGGCATCTCCTTGCCAGATTAGCGGCCACTCGCAACCATTTCTCTGTGATGACCTGCTTCTCTCCCAGAGCTGTGAAACTAACGACTTTGCTGCGATTCCCTGCAAACAACAATGAAGCATGTGAGTGAATACTTACAATACTCTTACTCTTCATTTCACTTCAAGTACTTATATCCTTGAAATTCTGACATGGGTATGGACACTCGACACTTCATCTTAGGTCAAAGCTCTCTAAGATTTCAGAACATGGTCAACATAGACACCTCACACCTGTAGTGATTTGTGGGGCCAATACACAGCTTGAGAGAGAGGTGCCAGGGGTGTTCCAAGTTGCTTGTTGCTGGGTCATCTTGGATGTGCAAGCTGAGTTGTCTTGGTTACTTGACAGTAGCGTCTTGATTGTTAAGACGCTCAGCAGATGAGGTTTCCCGTTCCCCTAACTAATCCTCCTAGAAGGTGCTTTATGTTAAACCCATGACGCTTACTTCATCTCAGCTGGATTTTCTATATTTGATTACTTTTGAGGTGATTTTCAAGCTCAAAAACTTGTACAGATTGCTTAACTGATAATTGAACCTTATTCTTCTTTTTATAGAAGGGGCAAATTGAAGATTGGTGGTGACTGGTGAGGGTCGCAGTTTTAAAATTTATACTCCCAAGAATGGACAATGGAGGTATTGATCTCGAAATCCTCACACCCAAAAGAGGGGAAGAAAAATACAGAGGAATTATATGCAACCTAGGCAGTAAATATCATGCCTCCATTTTCTACTAGGAAAACATAACACCTTAGAACACCCAAGAGGTCACAGTTCAAATAATCCTAGGGGGAAAACATAAAACCCTAACATTGGTGCTTGACTTGGAAGCCATGCAAGGTGAGCCTGTATTTGGTCAACCAATGAAATATGAGGAGACCTAATGAAAAGCTCTTGGTCTGAGGAAGACTAGTCTTAGCTCTGATAGTACTATATTTCCATCTTCTGCAGATACAGTCTATGATACCCAGATTCGGGTATGGGTGTCAGACTAGGGTACGTATCAAAGAGTCTGACATGGAAAAATCACAAGTAGAAACTACTGCTACCTTCTAGGAGGGTTATTATAGTTTATACACAACTAATGCTAAACCTACTACCTACTTCAAGAGAACTAATACATAGCAGCCAGATTGAAAGACGAAAATATATACAGCCAGTTACCTGAGGAAGTTTGATGTAGAAACATAATGTAGGATAGCAACAATTCTTCGCCTTCTTTCTTCTTGGGAGCCTCCACCACGCTTGACGACGGGTAACTGCTTAATGTCCTTAGCCTCCATCAGATCCTTGGCCGTCACCAAGTCAGTGTCCGGGTAGCAAGTCAAAACACCACGCTCTAGCCCCTTGTAGGTCATGCCTCGTGTACAGAAAGAATAAACTGAACATTCTTGCACCTGTTGATATGTGGAGAGTAGCTATTATAACATATAATCATAAGGAAACTAAAAGAGGAAAGAATAAAGAGAGTTGTCAATCGTCTCGGTCTACAGCGGTATACAATACATCATACAAAGACAACACCACTCAATGCGAAATGACTCGTAGGCATGGTATACAAATACAAGGGGAAATACATATATTCCTTAGCCATATGGTAAATAATTTCCTAATGCCAACATAAATGTCTCACTTCCAAATAGCATGCATTTAGAGAAATGGATATAGAAGTATCATGTAATTAGATCCCAAGAAAAAAAGTACTGCGTAAGTAAGTTAAGCGGCATTTATCTGGTCTGGAAGGAGTATTTTAGCAACATGTTCCCTTTTTCTTTCCGTTGTACTCAAGCAGAAATACCATGCAAAATCTTCCAAGCATCAATGATTCAAACTGGATTTTTCCTAGCGAAACAACAGGAAAAGCTGCAGCAACAATACCAACCAAGCTGATAGCTACACCACTCAACACCCTAACCTTGACAGACCATGACACCTGTACCCTTAAAATGAGGGGGTTCATCATGATGTGTTTTTCTAAGACCATCTTAAATACATACTAATATCTCCTATGTTTCTCACGGGGCTCCAACCTTGGGCGGGTTCAAAGCTTTTCCTGGATATGCAATGATTGTTTGCTACTTCACAACAAATAAGAAGCAGTTATTAAGCCCGTAACAATCCAAAAGGGAAAAGTAGCTGATAGGGACTCCCCCAGCTCCTTTGAGAATGGACTTTTAATATTTATAATATTAGAAATTATGGTTTTAAAATAAAGTTCTCCCTACATTGAATGACAAGTGTTATAAAACTAGCATTGACAGAGGAAATGATATACATGAAAGATCCAGATTGAGAACCAAATGAACAAGAAAGAAGAAATTCTTCACTTCACACATCAAACTATTATATTGACAACCAAATGAACTAAATGCAATAAATTTTTCTAACAAGCGCACACTCATCACTTCACACATCAAACTCATAGACATGGGAAGCCTTAGTAATTAATACCACATACATCTTGAAGTGTTGACCGGTTGATAGGGATCTCACTAGACTTCCTGGACAACCCCCGTTCAATATCACCATTTGTCAAGATACCCTCCAGTAGATCCTTATCATCAACCACCAGGAGACAATGCTGCTGGTGTTCACGCATATAGTTTATTGCATCTTTCAAGGTTGTTCTCAAACCAACCTTCAAATAGTTCATCGACATGGCATGGAAGACCTGACAATTTTGTAGAAATGAATGACATTTATTGATAAAAATAATTGCAGTTGATGCAGCCAGAAGAATTGCAAGTCAACCTTGAGATCTTCCATGACTTCTCCATCGATTGATCCAGAAACATTAGTATTTTCCATGACAGAGAGCTCTAAATGCTCAGCATTTACAGCGCCCTTGTCATCACCCTCAGCGTCATAACCAGGAGAAACAAAAGAATAGCCTCTAGCAGAATTTCTTGAATCAGGTGGCTCAGTCTCCTTCCCCTGACTTGTAACCGAGGGAACCCATATTGCCAAACCAACGGCCCCCTAACACAAGTCAAATGGCAAAGATGTAAATTAATGTTGAAAACAAACAAACATGGTAGGTTATGACAGGCGACAGCCATACTGAGGCAGCTGCCAGGAGAATGAAACTTCTTTTTTTATAGATAACATGGGTATATTAATTGTTAAAATTAAGATGCAACAAGTGTGGAACTGTATATAGTAAAATTCTGCTAGAGAGAGAGGCTCTGATAGCGCACGCTAAGGCGAAAAGCTTAACCTGCGCCATCCGCCATTTTTCTCCTCCATGGGGAAGAATGGTAAGTGCCCAGCTGGGCCGAAGAAGAAGTCGACTCTCAAGGATTCCTGACTGAATCTGCGAAGGAGCTTTCACCGGTGGAGGAACGGGTGGAGGATAACATTGAGGATATGGGTTTTGATGATACGTCTCATTCGAAGGGCATCCCAGGGTTGTCGGAGGAACCTGTGGGGAAGGTGGCTCGTCGGCTGGAAATGGTTGCTACACCGGTCTCTCAGGCGTCAGTGTCTCCCTCGCCGGAACCACAACCGATAGAGGTGCCTGCTACCGCTGAATTGCAAAATTCAGGTGAGAATCCGTGTTTTAAGCTGAATTTTGTTCCACCTCAGATTAAAGATGGGAAGCCTGTTAGTGTATTGCAGAAATCTGAGCTAACTAGAGAACTTGATAAATGGAAATATACTCTTATAGGGTTTGTAATTGGGGAAAAACCATTTCTGAAACAAATTATCAATTATGTTGATGATTTTTGGTTGGGAATAAAACCTAAAATTATGCCACATGAGGATGGGTATTTTGTCTTCAGATTTGAGACTGAGCAGGAATTAAAATCGGTTTGAGAGGCTGGACCTTTTGTCTACAATTTTAAACCATTTGTGCTGAGGAAATGGGTAGATAATTTCCAAATTAATGCGGATACGGTTAGAACTTTGCCACTGTGGGTTCAACTACCAAATTTGCCATTATCTTGCTGGTCTATTGACTCATTGAGCAGAATAGGAAGTTGCTTGGGGAGGCAAGTCATGGCTGATCAGGTAAACTCACAGCAGGACAGGATATCCTATGCTAGGATTATGGTTGAGATAGATATCAAAAAGGAGCTAGAGCATGAACTGTCAGTTATAGATGGTGATGGGGTCACTTTCAAGCAACAGGTGAAGTATGATTGGGAACCTGTGCTATGCTCTAAATGCCTCAGGTTTAGGCATGTGAGTGATGAATGTGGTAAGGAGAGAGGTCAGAGAAATGAGAAACATACATATCAGAAGCAGAAGAAGGGGAAAGCTAAAGCTCAAACTAAATGGGTAGCTAAAGCTGCTGTGCCTGTGCAGCCTAAGCAAGATAAGGAAGGATGGCAAACTGTGAAATCTAAGAACAAGGGTCAAACTGTTGTGCCTGCAGCACAGGCAGTACCAGTGAACCACCCTGTTCTGTCTACAGCAAACCCTTTTGAGGCCTTAGCTAGCACAAGCAAAGTGCACCTGATGGGACAATTCTCACAACTGAAGATGAAACTGAAGCAGATCAACTGGAGGCAGGTCATAAGCCCTCCAAGGATACTACAAGCCCTAGTGATCAATGAAGGGCCTCTTCATGAATATGAGAGGACTCAATAAACCCTCAAAGCAGAGGGGTCTCAAGTTATTTTTGCAGAAACATAAAATAGATATTGCTGGACTACTTGAGACAAAAATAAAAGTTAATAATGTGAGTAAGCTTAAGAATAACCTGGGTGCTGCCTGGGAGGTGTTTTGCAACCATCAGTCTGCAGTATATGGCAGAGTAATGCTGGTTTGGGATACTACAAAGGTCCATGTGAATGTTGTGGCTGAGATGGACCAATGCATCACTGCGGAGGTTAGATGGATTGGCTTTGCAATTACTATCATGTTCTCAGCTGTCTATGGGAGAAATGATGTTGCAGGAAGGGTTAGATGTTGGAACTTCCTTAGGCATAGCTCAAATCATGGGCTCCCTTGGATCCTAGGGGGCGACTTCAATGCAACTTTGAGAGATGATGAGAGGATTAGTCATGTTGGCAGACACACTGGAGATAATGAACTTCAAGATTTGTTCTATGATCTGGAGCTTGCAGATATTAGAAGCAAGGGTTGGAGATACACATGGTGCAACAGACATGAAGCTGCTAGTAGGGTTTATAGTAAGCTGGATAGGGTCATTGGCAATGTCAAATGGTTAAGTGACTATCCACTTGCTGAGGTAGATTACATGGTAAATGATATTTCTGATCATTGTGCAGGTATCATCACAATACAAGCTGATGTGAGACAGGGTAGCAAACCTTTTAGGTTTTTCTCACACTGGGCACAAAATGAAAACTTTCACCAGGTGGTTCAGAATAACTGGGTTTATAATGGGAGTGGAGTCCCTTTGTTTAGAGTTATGCACAAACTTAAACAAGTAAAAGCTGGCCTTAAAATTTTTGCTAGGCAATTCCATGGCTTGGAGAAGCAAATTGGTGATATGCAGGATATGTTGGAAGGTATCAGGGCCAGACTCAAAGATGACCTCTTCAATGGCTCTCTCATTGAGCAGGAAAGAGATATCTCTAGTAAGCTGGACAAGTTGGTGTTGGTGCTAGTGCAGGAGTCCTCTCTGCGTCAGAAAGCTGGGTTGCAGTGGATGAAATGTGGGGATGGGAACACCAAGTTCTTCCATGCAGCTGTTAAAGCCAGGAGAGCCAGTAATAAAGTAACATATTTGTATGATGAAGCTGGAATTAAGATTGAAGATCCTGAACAACTTAAAGCAGAATTTGTTAAGTTCTTCCAGGGGCTGATGGGACATGTGCAGCTACTTTGCTAGCTTTAAACAGTTCTGTTGTAGAGCAGGGGGCAGTTCTCTCTTTTAATCAATAGGTTTTCCTTGCTAAAGATTTCACTAATGAGGACATAAAGGAGGCTCTCTAGGGGATGGATGAGGATAAATCACCTGGCCAGATGGCTTCACAGTTGGGTTTTATAAGAAAGCTTGGCCTATTGTGCATGAGGAAGTGTGTGAAGCTATTCTTGATATGTTGCATAAGGGGAAGATGATAAAAAGCATAAACTGCACAACCATAACTTTGGTGCCTAAGGTACCTAATGCTTCTAAAGTGGGTGAGTTTAGACCTATATCATGTTGTAATGTATTTTATAAACTTGCTGCTAAAGTACTTGCGAATAGACTTAGTGCAGTTTTGAGTTCCATTATTCATGATGAGCAATCTGCATTTGTGAAGGGGAGGAAGATTAGTGACAACATCATTTTAGCTCATGAAATAGTCAAGCATTATGGGAGGAAACACCTATCCCCTAGGTGTCTCCTTAAAATTGACCTTAGGAAGGCCTATGACTCAATTCAGTGGCCTTTTCTAGAGCAAATGCTATACTCTTTGCATTTTCCTCCAGGTTTATGAGGCTCATAATGATGTGTGTTTCCATTGTTAGCTACTCAGTGTGTTATAATGGGACTTTGGTTCAACCTTTTGAGGCTAAGAAAGGGTTAAGACAAGGTGATCCTTTCTCTCCTTATCTTTTTGTTATTGGCATGGAGTATCTGTCTAGGTGTCTTGACCAGTTGAAGCAGGTGAGAGATTTCAAGTATCATCCTAAGTGTGATAGGTTTCAGCTTTGCCACAGCATCTTTGCAGATGACCTTCTGCCAGGGAATTAAATAGCGGTCGCGTTCGCGATTGCGGTAACGGTCGCGATATCGCGAAAGCGGTCTGTGGCGGGCTTCGCGTAGCGGATCACGGCAATCGCGGCGTGATTGAGTTCACATGGAGGGTTATATAGGTTTTTTTGTATTTGTAATTATATATTTTGCTTCGTAAATCATAATACTAAGATATATATATATATGTTCAAATTATACATTGCAAAATAGATAATATCAAAAAATAATAATAAATAATAATAATGGACTAATATAACCAATTTATTATTATTATTATATTATAATTTTTTTTGATAGGAATTATTATTTATAATTTAAACTAAAGCTGTTTTTTATTCTTTATTTCTCTAAATTAACTATGTAGTTCTCATCTCTCACCCATCAATAAAAAAACAGAATAATTAACACTCATGATGGGGCTCCCTAATCTACATTGGGCTAACCCAACTAACATTAACATAATGAAAATAAAAAAGAAGAAGAAAACAAAAGAATACTCCTACCGTCCTACTTAACTAACAAGCGTCTGTCAAGCACTTCCAGGTGTCAATAAAAAAAGAAGAAAACCCAACAACAAAAAGCTCACAACCTAGTGAGACGCACGCTCCTCCCATTCATCGCTCTCCTCAAATCCAGCCTCTCTTGCATAGCAAAAAAATACAGCCTCCCTCTCTCAATCACAGATCTCAATGGCGACAGAGTTGAATTCCTTATCCCTCGCACTTCAGCCATTCCATCCTCAATTTTATCGCCAATCTCCACTTCAAACCTCTACTTCTTTATCTTCTCTCTCCAAATTCCCAAATTCTCAAGCTTGAACATGCAATCTGCTGAGCTAAAAAAATGGCGAAAATATCAAATTCAATCTGTAACAAAGACTAAAATTGGGGGAAGAGGGTAGAAAATTGAACACTAACGGTTATCCCAGATCTGGTATGTTTACCTAGTATCTCCCGCTTGTGTTCTATGGCCTGAAAGTTTTTTATTTTTTATTTTTTTTCTGCTACAAAAGATATAGCGGCGCATAGCAGTCGTCTCCGCTATGTAGCAGCCATAGCGGCCGCTATTTATGTGGATCGGCAGTCACCGCTACAAAGCGGGAAATAGCGTCGCGGCAAGTCCAAATCCCGCTACAAAGCGGCCGCTACGCTACATAGTGGCCGCTATTTAATTCCCTGCCTTCTGTTTTTCTCTAGAGGTGACTCCAGTTCTATTACTCACATGCTTGCTTGCTTTAACCAATTCTCTGAGGCTTCTGGGCTAGCTGCAAACTTCAACAAGTTAGAAATCTTCTTTGGTGGTGTGACTGAGATTCAGCAGGGTGAGATCATGCAGGGCACTATGTTTATTAAAGGCTCTCTGCCTGTGAAGTACCTTGGGGTACCTTTGTCCTCTAAGAGGTTATCAGCTGCCCAATGTCAGCCTATTATTGATAGGATTATTGAGCGTATGAACTCCTGGGCTTGTAGAATGCTCTCATATGCAGGGAGACTTCAATTGATTAAGAGTGTTGTGTTTTCTATGCAATCTTACTGGTCACAAGTTTTTGTGTTGCCTCAAGCTGTCATTGCTCACATTGAGAGGGTGTATAGGATTTTCCTGTGGACAGGGTCAAATTTTCCTTCAAAGAAAGCTTTGGTGGCTTGGGAAAAACTCTGTATCCCTAAATCTAAAGGTGGACTAGGGCTGTTTAATTTGAAGACATGGAATTCTGCAGCTGTAGGGAAGTTAGTATGGGACATACACAACATGAAGGAAAAGTTATGGATCCAGTGGGTGGGGGCTTATTATATCAAGCAACATGACTTTTGGGATATGCCTAGCCCTGCACAAAGCTCCTGGATGATTAAAAGGGTGTTTGATGACAGAGAAGACTTGAGAGAGGTAGTATGTGCTGCTGGGCACTACACTATTAGCAAGGCATATAGAAGCTTACTACCAGTGTTGCCTGCTGTAAACTGGACCAAGCTATGCTGGTCCAAACTGACTCTACCTAAGCAGAGTTTCTGCTTTTGGCTCATTTGTATGAAGAGGCTCCCAACAAAAGACAGGTTGTTGAAGATGGGGATTGGTAACATAACTGATGATAAGTGTGTGTTGTGTGTTTCTGCAGCTGAGACTCATAATCATTTGTTTTTTGAGTGCCCTTTCTCTGCTGAACTGCTGCAGACTATGATTCAATGGGCAGGGGGCTCTTGTCAAGGGACCTCTTGGGACCAAGTCACTAATTGGGGTTATGGTGCTGCTGTAGGCAGGAACCCCAAGAAGATGCTACTAAAGGAAGTGTTAGCTGCTACTGGTCATGCTATTTGGCATGCTAGAAATAGACTGATATTCAAGCAGGAGAGCAGCACAATGAGGGAGGTTACTAGGCAGCTGGTCGGTCAACTTCATGCGCGCGCGCAGAGCCAAGGCAATGAGAAAATTAGAAACCTGCTCCAAGAGGATCATAATTTCTTCCCTCTTTAAGTCTTGTTTTTCCTTGGTTAAGTTTCAGTTTGTCCCTGCGTGGACTGCTTTGTTTTGCTGTTGCTTTCTAACTCTCAATTCTGGGTTGTAGAATGAGAGTTTGTGCTGTAATGCTTCATCATATTTTGGAAATGAAATTAAATTAACTTTTCCAAAAGAAAAAAAAGAAAAGATAACATGGGTATCAAGCTTTGCTTGACTAATCCCATGGGTCTTGATGTTAACGACTAAAAAAACCTCCAGTGGCCCATAATGAAGCTAAGCTTCAACGGAGCAAAAAGTCAACAATTGAATGACATCGACAGGTTCATATTACAGTCCCTAGTCCAAGTAGATAGGGTTGAAAATTTTCACTTTGGTTTAGACATTCAATAAGTCCGAATCCCATCCGACATAATTTGGATCCGGATTTTTTTAGTCCAAATCAAAACCAAATTCGGTTTAGATTCAAAGTTTTCATCCCAAATCCGTCCAATTTATTTTCCGTACTTTGTAGTCTGTTTCAAATAAACCGAACTTTTATTACCTCCTTAATCTTTTAGGGAAAAACCCAACCCAATTAGCTAAGTTAACTCATCAAGTAAGGACTAAGGCGTGCACTTAGCAGCTACTTAACTATGATTCTGTTCATTTCGTTGTAACCAGTTTTCAACTCAACTCAGTTCAGTTTTGCCAGCTCTTTTTTTTTCAGTTGTTGTTCTTGTCATTGCTGATTTGTTCCACAGTTTAAATGAAGAACGCCTAAAGTCTAGCTAAGATTGAGTTGGACATCAGACTTTTGGATTGGAGCCCTTATTGGGCTTAATAATGTTCATAAATTTAACAGTTAAGCTAATAAACTAATACTATTTGTGCAGATAGTTTTCCAGGGATGTCTCTTACTGACATTCAATGGCATTGGAGGGATTTGTAGTTTACTTCTGCTTTTTGAGGATGCATTGTCCCCTTTTTCTGTAATTAATCTTTTATATTATTAAGGGATTTGTAGTTAACTTTACATTATACAATTATGGTTTCTGCTTTGGACTCCAAACAGTAAGTCCACGCCCAAACCTAAAGTCCCAAAAAAATTTCTCGAGTCAAAATTCAATCTAAATTCCAAAAGTCCAATACAATGACTAATATGGTCCGGTTTGGTTTGGAATGTATCCAAATATGATTCACCTCTACAAGCAGATACTAAATAGCAAGACTAGTATCTATACACACTTAATATCACTATCATTCAGAGCTTGGAGGCTCTTTTTGGTCTTTGGATTACTCTGTCTAAGAGTGGCAATGGTGGACTATCCCAGAGGGGGTTGCTTAGTTGGCAAGACCTCAGATCTATTCCAGAGGTCCCAAGTTCGAGTCCCCTCAAGGCCACTGGAGGTTTTCCTGGTCGTTAACTTCAGGGCCCAAGGAAATAGTTAAGCAAAAAAAGCTTGGATACCCATATTATCTGAAAAAACTCTGTCTAAGAGTGGCAATGGTGGACTAATAGGGATTCACTGGCCTCTCAGTTAGGGGTTCCTGGATCTGGTTTTTGAGACCTTAATAAGGTACCAAGTTTTTGGATGGGTGATGGGGTGCTCACTATTCTTTCAGTGCTCTTATTACCCAAATTCAGTATCGTATGTCTTTCTAGTCACTCTATGAGGTGCCTAGGCAGGTGGCAAGAACGCTCGATCAGATCATGCATGATTTCCTTTGGTCGGGGACGGGTGACAGAATAAGGGATCATTTGGTTGCTTGCGATAGTGTGTGCAAGCCTAAGAAGATGGGGGGCCTAGATCTTGGTAGTTTGGTGTCCAAGAACATTGGTCGTGGAGTTTCCCATTAGAAGCACACTCCCTATGGCACGACATTATTCAGAGCAAGTTCAAATTCAACCAAAAACTTCGGAGGCTTATGTTTGTGGTGTCACTTTTGATAGCCCTTGAAAGTTCATCATTTTTGACATTTACCCTATCGCTCTCTGTTGACCTTTGGGGGATAGGAGTATAGGACCTTGTTCTGAAGAGAAGATGTTACCTCTTCTGTTTAGTTTCCTCAACTCTAGCCTGCTTCTCCCTAGTTCATCACATGCTTACTTCAATTGTATTTGTTTTAAGGGTGTGCCTATCTCCTGGAATTCCAATTCAACCATAATATCTTGATGGGAGGCACATGAGCTTTGCTTGATTCTTTTTAACTTGATGTTACGTCATTCTCAAGGCTCTAGTCCTTACCAAACACAATTTTTTTTTTTTTTTTTTTTTTTTAAATCCGTTTACCAACAGACGAATACTCATCATAGTTCTTTGCTTCCTCTTAACTTCCATTGAAAATTTGTGTTTTCTTATGAACTGCGGTTCTTAGTAGAGTTAACATCAACAATATGCGGTATAGATGGAAACCACAGAAAATGATCTTGCCAGATGTATGATGTGACTTAGGAGTGAGAAGACTATTGAGCACTTCACTCTGCATTATCCATTCACATGAGGAATGAGGTAGCAGTAATTTAGGATGTTATTGGTTCTTTGTGATTGTTGATGATGTTCCAGATTAACTACAAGTCTGAAAAAAGAGGGGAAGACTTTATAGAATTGGGCAATGTTTGCTGTGTTCGAGTGTGCGGATGGAAAGGAATAACCGGCTTTCCAGAACCAATACCTTCCAAGAGTTTGATTTACGCAAAGGTGGGATATTTTGCTTGGATGGATTTTTGCTCATTGGAATTTTGAGGTATTTCTCTGTGAGATGTAAACTGGGATTGGATAATGTGAGTGTCTGGGTTTTGCACAATTATATCCCACGGGACATTAATGGCCAGGAAAACACCCAACGACCCTAAGGGGCTTGATTGCTTGAACTAGTGACCTCTGGAATAGATCTCAGAATTATTTATTTCTTTTCAGGAGAGAATAGATCTGAGAGTTCTGACCAGCCGAGCTAGTCACTCAGGGTATGGATCTCAGAGTTCCGATCTCAAATCTCATCCTTCTTTGCTGATTCTTTATTAACAGTCACATTTCTATGAAAAGATAAAGAACTTGTATATCTAATTCGAAGCCAAAACAGGGTCCTATGGGGAATATCCAGGATTTTGACAAGTTGAAATAAAGATCGATGATTCTATGCCACAACTAGATAACATGTGCTTTGCAGCAGCTCCTAGAAAATGGCTTGACTTGAAGATAGTAATATTATTTTCAATGAGCAGGTTGCAGCAGAAGATCACAGAGTGAACTGAGGAGGATACACATAAAGAACACATCAATGATTCACAAGCAAGCAAGAGTATTGAGAACGTTACCATGAGTGGAAGCAATATCCTGTAATCTTTAGTCAGCTCAAAAAGAAGTAAAACAGATGTCAATGGCACTGAACAAACAGAAGCTAATGTAGCCGCCATCCCCACCTGTACTGGAAACAAAGAGTTGACATTATATAAGTTAGAAAAAAAAGCATAGATGGAAAACAAGACCCAGAAATATATATGAATATTTAGTTTTAATGCCAGGATACATTACCAGTGCATAGGCCTGAGGCTGGGCAACAGCGGCATTTCCTGGCATAGCTGAATTGATTAGTTCTGCAGCTGAACCCCCAAATACAGCGCCAACAGCGGCACCAATCATTAAGCTTGGCGCATAAAGCCCACCTACAAGCCCAGATGCTTTACACAAAGCAGTGGCTACTACCTTTGCTGCTGCTAATTGTGCTAATAGCCAGATTCCAGGTGCTGAAGCACTTTTCCCAGTGTGAAGGATTTCATCAACATTTGTGAAACCCCAGTATAAAACCCCAGGGTACTTGAGGGCTATCATCCCTGCCCCTAAGCCTCCTAAGGCAGGGCAGACCACAGCAGGAAGGCCAAACTTTTCCTTAATGAACTCAAAGAAATTCGTGAACCAAGCTACTAAGCGAGTGAAGACTACACTTACAACACCACATAGCATACCCAAAATCAAGTACAACGGCAGTTCTGCATTGAAAGAGCACATCACGGGATTAGAAATATAAGCATCTGAAGATACATATCAAACATAATAAAATTCCACGAATTTACTTGAAGGTAAAACAAAAAGTGAATAAAAAGGAAAGCATCAAACGCTATTATGTCCCTTTAACAAATTAGACAAGGCAATAGCCTTTTAGAGGCCAAAATACCATAATGGTTCTAAAAAAATCACTCCATTGGTCGCGTTGGTATTGTAAAAACTGAAGTGACAACAAGATATCAAAAACTGTCAAATTGTGCACATACGTTCAAAAACCGAGTTCTTTTTTCGTTTTCTTTTGTTTGCAATATTATTCATTTTTAGGCAATTTATCACATTTTTTTGGGTCACTAATTATATTTCAAATGTTTTATATTTAATCACATAGTAAAAGAATCTTCAAAAATGGAAGTTATCGGATATTTTGGCCGGAAGGTCAGAATTTAGGTGTATGAGCACAATTCTACCATCTTTTAAAAAATTGCTAACGCCAGAGTTTTTCTAATACCAATCTGGTAATGGGGTTATTTTTTAATACCGAGATGGTATTTTGGACGAGTTTTAGATTATAGTAATAATACAGCCTGAGAGGACACGCTGTCCGCCCATTAGTTAGAAATTAGTCCAGTTCCTCAGGACATGAGTAATATGGACAAGGCCGTCCCTGACGTTTAGGAGGCCCTGTGCTTAACTAAAAATAGGCCCTCAATTTAATTAAAAAAGAGTCATCAATAACAAAACGTAATTGGATTCGGTATTCCGACCATATGAGTAATTTCAATCTCAACATAAAATTGCAAAATAACATTTTTATTTCTTTGCTAATCAAATGAAAAATACAATCAGAAATATATGCCCAAAATTGACAATTTAAAAACGTGAAATTTAACAATAGATATACTAAAACAAAATATTGTGATTGAAGGTCGTAAATTAATTTTTTTAAGGGGAAGATCAAAATACCTAATTACAACCAGAGTCGTCCAAACTTCTCAACTCCCATGAATTATGCAACCAAGGCATATGCCTCATTGGCTATTGTAGCTAAGTATGTAAATTCAACAAAAAAAGGAAAAACAATAACAAATAAGCAAATTTGCCCCCTTCCCCAAAAGGATATACAGAACCTTAACCTAAAAAGGTAAAAGAAAAAACAAAATTAAAATTTCCCAACTCACAAAAGGCAGAGGCAATTGGAGAAGGTACAGAACATGGGGCACAATATTGAGATTGTCTTATTCCTCACAAATTAAATAAAAGAAATGGACAGAGAAATGGTACAAATCTGTTGTCATCATCATTTTTTGGGGGAGATAAATGGTGAGGTGTGAGATTGAAGCACTATTTATTAGGTGTATAGAGTTAAATCATTCACCAGGTAGGTAGAATGACATGGAGAGTTGAGAGCTTGAGACGGAGAAATAGAAGGAAGAGGAGTTCTTTTGAGTGTCAAGCGTTTTTCTGGAAATTGGAGAAGTAAAAACAGGGCCTCTGCTACAGAAGATAAGTTGAGTTAGACTTAGACCCACTGTTGCACAAATAAACTTGGGCCCCCCAAACTTGGGGCCCTGTGCAGTCGCACTTGCTGCACTCCCTCAAGGACGGCACTGAATATGGTAGCTCCTAAACACCCTACCACTTAAGCCCATAAGGAAGCTGAGCTCACTTCATTACTTGAGCACAGCAGAGTAAGCTCTCACAATGGCCTTCCTTTCTTCAGTATTCATTCATCTCAAATGAATCTTGGGCTAAAATCCTTGCGTCTACGGGTGAGAGAAGCAATCCTTCTTCTAGGTCGTCCAAACTAAGATCTAATTCTTTCATACAACCAGGAAGCCTAGCTTTTTTCTTGGTGACAGAAGAACAAATAGTTATCGGAGCCAGGGTATCAAATCTCGGCCAATACAACCGATTAGAGAGGATATAAAATATATGCCGCAATAATGGTGGCCCGTTACACGAAACCAATAAGACTACCTTTCAGCAACGCTGCGACCATTACTGCGATTGTGACCGCAACTGAGATTTGATACCCTGACTGGAGCAGCATCTAATTATGACAAGTAGTTGACTGGGAAGACATGCCAAAAAAACTATCATGAATAAATGAAGTTAGCATTAGTGCATTACATTACTCAATAAAACACTCTCACATGAATAACATGACAGATTCAACCAACTCTAACAAACCATTTCCGTTCTAAACTAATATCAGATTTTAATAATTGATGGATTGTCATCAAACCACCAACCTCCGATGACATCATTAGGATCCTCTCATTTTGAAATAGAATTCCTAAATTTTTGAACTTCTGAGTATTCGTCCAGTCACATTAAAGTTTTAGTAGTTTCAAATTTACAATCACATGTACATACAGTAACACGATAAAATCCTAACACTTAAATATACCAATAAACTTGGACAGCCTCCTTAGCAACATTTGAAGTATAAAATTTTACAAAAAATACTCCGTATTATATATACTTATGTATTGTCCATATTTCTATATATAGTAAAAGTGTGCATGTTTGTATGCATTTAATAGACATGCTTAGACAAGGATAACCAACAAAAACCTTGTCTTAAGCCGAGTACTTAAACAAACATACAGGTAGCTACTCTAGTCTCCGATTTATTTATATCTTATCCAGCCCTAGTTTTGTTATTTCCCTTATTAAGACATCCATATCAGTCTGTCAACTCAACCGGACATTTCCAAGTGTGGAAATGCACTCATGCATGCCTCATTCAGAAGGATATTTATAACCAGCAAATTTAATGCTCCAACAAAAAGGTGACTAAGAGAAGATCATGTACCTGCAGCAGATTTCAAGTCATATGCCGGCACTGTAAAAGCTGATTTATCCCCTAGTAATTCATTTGATACTGTAGACGAAATCACGGAAGCAAGTATTATCATTGCAGTAGTAAAGGGGGGCGAATTCTCAGCACGAAGAGGTCTTAATACTGTTTCAATAGCAAAAAAACAACCAGCAACTGCTGCATTGAAACCTGCCAAAGAAAATTAATGAAGAGTTAGACTACTAGAAAGAAAATAATACAACTCACAGTAATAAGTGATTTGCAATAACAGCACACCAGAAATTATTACAAATAAACGACTGGAACTTTGCAATGAACAGAGGGAAAGGGAAGGCACAATTAGTTATAAACATAACTTCAAGCACAAGTCATTTCTGGATGCATTAAAAAATCGTTCGGGTGGGACCAGGACTCTTCACTGGGCAAGTTTTTCCTTGATGATACAACCGGAATTTTATTGATTTTGGTGCAATGATACAACCGGAAATTTAATTACCAAAAACAGAAAAGAAATAGAAAAAAAAAAAAAAAAAAAAGAGATGCAGCTGGAAAATGAGACCTTCGTGTATCTTTTGGGCCATAAGACTTTTCTGGGTATTCTGGAAGCCTGTTTAGCATTGGCTTTTATTCGTTCTAAACAAGGGCAACTAACTGCATAAAATTTGTAAGGTGCCTCGGTTGTCAGCACCATGGTATTAAATATCGGCCGCGACGTATCGTATCGGTTTTTGAGGTCGCCGATACGCGATATCCCGCTACGTAACGTTGTTTATTATTTGGCCGATACTTGACCAATACGGCCGATACACGGCCGCTATATGACCGATACGGCCGATACATGGCCGATATATGACGATACGGCCGATAAATGGCCGATACGGGAGATATAGTTGATACAAAAATTTATGCCGCGACAAGCACGACTTGATACGCATCGCCGATATCAGTCCGCTTCCGCGATGTCGCGACTGTTTCCGCGGTCGCGACCGATACCGCGATTTCGAACCATGGTCAGCACCATAAGAACATGCTGTAAGTGCCTGGGGGCAGAAACGGTTGAATAGATAATGTAATTCCCATGGACATGTGTCTGAATTATATAGTAATTCTTGGGACATTGGCCTAGCTTAAGATGTATATAGTTGAGTAGAAACGCGAAAAAAGTCGAGGGAAGGCATGTGAAAAGGGAATATTAGCTTTCTAGGCATCCTAAATAAATACTAATTAGAAAAACCTTAAAGTCAGCTTTAATGTTAAAGAGGAAGAAAAGAGTGGTAGACTAATAGACCTGCATATGAATATCCAAGGACTACAAGAGACAACACCAAGGTGTAGGCTTTACTTGCTCCTAATAACGTAGCATCCCAACGGCAAAGGATCTGCTCAAAGGTGAATCGCCAGGTCTGCCATAACCATTTACCAACCAAGACAATGTTTCCGAAGATTAAAGTTCCAAGACCTTGACCCCTCCCCCTCCTTATGTTAGCCGACATTATCCTCCATATTTATCTCCTTCCTCACACTCCGACAGGAACTCAAAAAGGATAACAAATACAAAGGAATAAAGAAGAGAAGAACGAATGAATTAGAGTAGCCCTATGCTCAAAGAGAAATTTTGAGGGTAAAGCTACATCGCATCAAAGGTCAAATTCTCCTTTTCTTTGTATAACTGGAGCCAAGTGCTCTACTGTGAGCGACACTTGTCCTTTTTTGATTTTGTAGATGAAAACATACACGATAGCTTCAGAATTCAGATATGACGGTTTATGTTCTTAGCCCTCCTTTTGCACATGGATGACACCCCTTTGGTGTCTCCAATTAATATTCTTTATTACTTATAACAGAACAGCTATTGCCAACGCTACTACCAACGGCAGGATTCACATTTGCTACAATTTTTGAGTCATTAATCAAGCAAGTACCATGTCAGATCCATAGAGAGGCCGAGAAAGAAGTGACAATAAATAGTTCTCAAAAAGTTCCAATTATGAGAGGCAATTAACTTCTAGGAAAATAATTCCATGTCAGATCCTTAATATAAAACCCTTTTTAGGTAAAGAGAACTTCCTCTAATGAAAGCCGCATATTTACACCAACAGACAAGAAACTCTCCAACTTCAAATTAAACAGTAAAGAGTATGCCAATCATGCTGTACATCTGATAATGCTATTATAGGAGCATGTGATCAAAGAAGGCCAGGAAAAACTCTCTTTTGTCGTACACCAGCTAAATTAAGGCGCAGTAACCTAAACTATTGTTCACATAACAGCTAAAGAATCAATGGGAGTGTCGTTCTCTTGCAAATTTTATTTCTTTTGAATACGAGAACAGAAGATGAGTGCACGCTGAGCAAACTAGTCACAAAATCAAGGAACACAAGCAGTGCAACATTAGCTAAGAATTTCACACCAACCAAAGCCAACTTTATCAATGGATAAAGAAGGTGGCCAGAAGCGTAAGCATGTCATGCAGAATAAGATAGAAGAGCTGAAGAGTTGAAAAAGAAGAACTACACTGAGTCCTGTACCTGAAGCAATTCCAGCAGCTGCACCAGCTGCAACTAGAGCAATCTTTCGCTCCCTGTTCTTTTCCATCATTACATAGCATCCATTGGCACAAGATTTTCCAATATCTACACTGGGACCCTCAGGACCCAAAGAACAACCAGTACCCAATGTGACTGCAGCTTGAATGGCTTTAATTGTGGGAAGTACTCCAGCAAGCACATCAAAACCTTGCCTTTGTGAAGTATTAGAGTTGCTAGAGGGATTTATCTGCTCTAAGATTTCAAGTAAACCATGCATCATGCCAACTATAACTCCACCTGTGACTGGAATCAAAAGTATACGATGCCAAGTGTCAGCAAGACGTTGTAATCGGAGCCAAGCAGCGCCTTCATTTGGAGTACCCGCCCAAGCCCATTCATGAATGACATGTACCTAGGCACATTTTTTTGGGAAAATGATTATTAAACACTAGGTACCTTAGTCAGCCAGCTGTTAGCTGGATGCACGAAAATAAAATATCAAGCCTACAAGCAGAGACAATGTTCTATATGTTGAAAGTAAAGCTAACTCAATCCTTGTATTCTCCCACATCCAAGTTCTAAAAGTATAGCACAAGCAAGTAGACATCATTTTTGACAAGAAATTTGTGGTGCCAATACACCTGCTAATCCAGTATCGCATTGAAGATACAATTAACTACAGTCACAATGTCACTTTATGCCAAAAGTTGAATACCGATCAAATAGTAACACTCCTCCAGATCAATACATGTCTTCTTAGTTTGTGTGCATGACAAACTGGTAGGCGTATTCATACTCCGGTTTGAACCGGACTGGACCAGACGGGTTGGGTCGAGCCAAACCTGAACATGTTACGAAACAGTCCAATCCTTGGTCCTGAAAATTTGAATTCCGAGTATTTCGTCCAGTGCTGATCATAATCAGAGAACCCAGACACCGGACTGGCCCATACCACCCACTCCCCCCCCCCCTGCCGCTAACAGTGGCTAGCCTTTCCTATTTAAGACTAGGGCTTCATGTCAGCCTTTCACATCCTTCTCTCATCTAATTACTCCCTCACATGTCATATCTACCTCTCTCATCCTAACCGCCCCACTCAGTGACTGGAAACATGCACTGACATCTCTCACTTGGCAGCTTCCCCCACCCCCCTGTCAATATCCAGACATCTCCTCCTCTCGCTCAAAGAACAACCCAATATTCCCTGTTGTGACAAAGCTAAGGACTCGTCCTCCTCCTCTAGATCTGGTTGAGTATGGCCTTTTTCATTTAAATCTGATTTCAGTTATGCAAAAGCAGGAATTTCACTTCAATGCCCTGGTCCGAATCTCTATGCTACTAAGTCGGTAATTTTGACAAGATACCCTTTGTCCACTTTTTTTTTTTTTTTGATAAAATGACTTCGTCAACTTGAAATAGTAGAGTTTAAACAAGAATGGAGGAAACAGGATTTGGCATGAAATTAACAGTACCACGGGTGAACTAAGTGAGCAGAAAGTGATTGATGAAGTGTGATCCACCAAATGGCTGAAGATGCAGTAGGAACGTAGAGATGGCAGACTACAGAATAAAAGTAACACATCTCAAGATGCATAGAGCTTGAGAAATTTAGGAAGTAAGACGAAAGGCCATTATGTCAATGTGAAGGAAGCCATAGGAAACCTCTGTCAAATAATCAACATAGCAACATCATTTAGAAATAGGACTAAACGGTCCATCACAACCTTCTAACAGAGTATATCCTATACTTTATCACATATTCACAAATCACAAAGAAGTAATTGTATTTGGTGCACACTTTTGCAAGCGTACACTGGACAATTAGAGAACAAAAAGTAAACATCAACACCAGAAACAACAGGATATAATGATAAGAAATGAATAAGAGGGATACCCCACGGTTAAACGCAGCAACACAAAGACCGGTAGCAAGTCCGAGAAGACAGCCAAGGAGGAGCATTGCCCATTCTGGAGGATCAGCTAAGGCTTCCATGCCCGTTTGCCCATCATCGGCAGAATAAGGAGGAGGATGACGACGAGTAGAGGGGGAGGAGGAAGAGGGAGGATCCTCCTCATCGCCTCCCGCCCCATCAATTCGCTTCCAATCAGCAACCCCTCCCTCCCTGTCTCTCTTCTGTTTGAAGTTGAAGCTAAGGCTAAGGCGGCGACCACTACCACTACCACTAGGGAGTCCCGGATCCAAACCAACTGGCGATTTCAGTTTTGATATTAGATTGTTGATGCCGCCCCCTCCTCCTTGAGCCGATTGCTTCCGCTTGTCATCCTCTCTCTCCTCCTCCTCTGGGTTGTCCAAGTGAGCAGCAGTCGCCTCTTCATTCGATCTCAACAGAAGTAGATGATCCTGATCCCTCTCCTCCCTTCCTCCTGACATTTGCAGAACTTCTAAGCTGGGATCATTGTCTTCCACTGAAATTCGGTTGGGGGATTGTTACTTTCTAGATAAATTTTCAATTGACTAATAAAATTGTTTTCTCTTTAGTTGAACAACTAAGATGAATGTAAGAGATTAAATTTTAAACACAACAAAAAAAGCTTCATTAATGAAATGAGGCTTGAATTACAACCACTAATTTAACAGACTACAAATGTTTAAGAAAATCTAATGCAAGTATTACATAAAAAAACCATGATCACGACCCATCACCCAATCGTTGAAACAACAATTCAACAACCAAAATTCCAACATAATTACAAATACTATACCAATTCATTTTAATTGATAACCCTGACAATCCAGTTTACATCCCAAAACCTAATGCCATAATGTGAGACAAATTACCAAATGGAAATTTCGCAATTCCAAAATCCTAATGTGTTAGTGTTAAATTGACAATCAGCAATCAAAGATCCAAATTCCAAAACCCTAATGCTTCAGAATGAAAAATAAATATAAAAAAACGAAGAAAAATACCTCAAATGAAAAAAAAAAAAATGTTAGTTGATTGATTGTTGCCGTTTATCACAATTCACAACCCACTGCCGGTAACGCTGCCAAGAGCTAGTGGCCAAAGGCCATGACGCTGATGTCAATACGTGAGAATGCAAATGTGTGTGTATGTTTGTGTGTGTGTGTGTGTGTGTGTGTGTGTGTGTGTGTGTGTGAGAGAGAGAGAGAGAGAGAGAGAGAGGTCTTATAATGGAGATTGAGTGAGAATGTGATGAAAGCCAGGGATCATTTGAGAAAGTGAGAGAGTCAAAACTTAGATTTGAGCAAAAATATGAGAAACGGTTCACTCTCGAGACAAATTTTATGTATGATTTTTTTTTCTTTTTTATGAGGGAGTTTAATTATGTTTTTTATTTTATAATTTTATCACAAAATTCATAAGGAAATATATCCTAATTGTTGTAAGCTAGAATCTTCTTAGATATGAGAATGAGATGTTTTTATTGTATATTTATCCCGGGTTTATATGTTACATGCATATACAAACACCTTATTAGAAGCTACTTTATTTATGCATTGGTTAGATTCTATCTCTACATGCGTAGGTCGGGTGAGTAAGCTTAGCTCTTACATGCATTGGTCGGATGGATTAACTCCTGATGAACCATTCACATGTTTTGTTTTATTCTTATAACACTCCCCCTTGAATGGTTCACCAAGTGGGTTGAGAAATGTGGCTGACTCGTTAAAAACATTGCCAGAAAAATCCCAGTGGGATAAAAACTTGACTAAGGGAAAAAGAGTACAGCACACACTAGCTCCCCTTGATTGTAGCTTAACTTATGGCGGCGACACATGTCGATTTGCGTACAAGCTTTACGAATTGCTTTGTTGTTAGGGACTTGATAAATAGATCTGTGGGATTCTTGCATGACTAGATTTGGCGGACATTAATCTGCTTTTGTTTCTCCAAATCATGAGTAGAGAAAATTTTTGGATCAATAATGTGTTTCGTTCTATCTCCTTTGATGTGGCCATCTTTTATTTGAGTTATGATTCAATAATTTATTTTTGCAAAGTTCAAGTGATATATAGGATCTCTAAATTTTGTTTTTATGTTTCTTGTAGGATCACGTGGAGGATGTCAGGCGTCAGGTCAATGAAGCAGTAGTCCAGTCTCGCTATGGAAGTATCAGGTCCCTATTCCAAATTTCGTCGGATTCAACAGTAATTAAAAGTGTTACTAGTTACTAGCAAACCTGGATGCTCTTGATTTTTGCGACATGATTATTGAAATTTGCATTTTCATTTTTTTCCTTTTTTTGCCTTTGGGTTGAAATAGTGGAGGGGATTGGATACGTATTCCACATGAGCCCATATGAGTTCCTCTTTCTACTAATTTTCCAATTCTTTAGGCTGGATTATTGAAACTAGTTTGATTGTAGGTAGGAACCATAAGTGTATGTCATGCTGCAAACTAAGCTTCATATGTATTGCAGAAAATTGACAAAATGTATGCTGCATTTACTTGCTAATCGCTTGAGAAAGTCCAACAATATACTGAGAGGGATCGTTTTTTGTCCGTCACTGAGGTAAATGTCAAGCAATTTTCTATTGAGAAGTGAAGAGTCCTCTAAAATGGCAAGTTGCTTGAAGCAACTGACACATGATTGAGTTTTAAACGAAGTTCTACATGAGCATTTTCATTAGTAATGTGCTATCATGTTGGCATGTGACTGCTGGTGTTAAGTGCCTGAATGTTATGAAGTTGTTGCATGAAATATCCAAGTGTCTCCCTTTTCTGATAGTGAGTTTACACATTATCAGTATGTAACATGTTGCCTTTCTAAATGACGAACTTATGAGCTAAATGAAGTTTAAATTAGAAGGAATTGCTTGGACAATGGGCAGCTCAGAATATCCCACATTTGGTCGAGAATAAAATGGCATGGGCATATTTTCCTGCACCGCATTATCCCAATTTTTGTTGAGGCTGTGTTTTTTCAGTCTCGAACCTGTTGCCTTATGAAGAGCAGAACTTCATAAGCTGAATGAGGTTTAGATTAGAAGGAAGTGCTTGTATAATGGGCAGTTCTGATTGTCCCACATTTTGCAGAGAATAAATTGGCATGAGCTATTTTCCGCACCCAGTTTATATAGTTTTTGGTGCAAAAAACATCGGTAAATATTTTCCAATATTCCGGAGCTGGTCCCGGGGTTAAGGTTTTGCGCTCCTCCCAATCGTAGTTGTGGGGGATCGAACCTTGGTCCTCCCTACCAAAGTCTTGCCCCTAGCACCATTAGACCAACCCACGATTGGTACCTAGTTCAGATAGTTAGTTGTTAGTTGTGGTTCGCCTGTTAGTGTGAGTGTCAAATAACGTTCATGAGTTTCTTTGTGCACGTGTCCTCATGTTTGTTGCATCCTTTTGCAGGCTATGAAGTTTGGTGTGATACCCCAATATTTTCTATAATTATAACATCAATTTATAATTCATTTATAAATAGTTTCGGAGATTTAAATCGTATATTTATTTAACGATTCGATTTACTCAAATTAAGCCATAATGATATTAACTTATTATTATGGGAATTTCGGGATTTATAATTATCAAATTGAGGGATTTAGTTAAAATGATTTTGTATATGAATAAGGCTTATTCATATTGTTTTAATTGGTTTTAATTAGCATTTAATTAGTTTTAATTATTTTTAATTAGCAATTAAATCAGAAAATAATCCTAATTCTAGTAGGGTTTGACTTTCTTTGACCAAACACCTATATAAGAGATGAGCCAGTTGATCAGTTGTAAAAACTGAGCCAAAAACCCCAATTCTCTCTCTCTCATCCCTCACGGTTTCTCTCTCTCTTTTCTCTCTCTCTCTCCACCGCACACCTTCTCTCTCTCCCTCTCCCTGCTGTCGCCGGCCACCGGCCTCCTCCTCCCGACGGTAATCCCCTCTCTCTCTCTCTCTCTCTCTCTCTCTCTCTCTCTCTCTCTCTCTCTCTCTCTCTCTCTCTCTCTCTCTCTCTCTCTCTTTCATGCTCTGTTTTTCCCTCTCCCCTGTTTTGCTGAGCCGCGACTGTCGCGCCGCCGCCGCGCCACCAGGCTGCGCCTGGGTGGTCGCCGGCGAGTGGCCGATGCGACTGGGCCCCGCCCGTCGCTCCTCCCCCTCTCAGTCGCTCTCTCTCTCCCTCGCGAACTCTCTCTCTCGCGCGATCTCTCTCACTCTCTCTCTCCTCTGTCGCCGGTGCTCCGGCGAGCCACCGCCGACCATGGTGGTCGGTGGGTGGTGTTCTTGGTGATGGTCTAGGTCGTGGGTCCCCATGCTTGGTGTATCACGGCCTAGACTCGAAAAACCGATTAGGGTTTTGTTTAATAATTTCGTTTTAATTAATTTTGTATTTTTAGTATTTTTTAATGATTGTTTTTATTTTTCTGTAAGGAGTCCGAATATGGATTTTCAAAAGTCTAGATTGGTTGGAATAAATCAAGGAATTTAATAAAAATATTAATTTATAGTTTCAGTACTGTTTGGATTTTCGTATTTATTAATTATGTCTCGGTAATTATTTTTAATTAGGACCAAATGGACAAGCGTGATCAGGTTGTGATTAGCCAAGTTACCTACTGCTTAGTGAGTGTTTGTTAGGTAAGCGATTGTGCCTACCTCTTTCCAAAGCCCCATCAAAACTATTTTGATGTGTTATGTGCTAATTGATTATTATTGTGAATTTAATATGCGAAGCATGATTAAATTATATTGTCGTTAATTATGAGAATTTGAAATATATTCTTCGCTGTAAATATGATTTATATTGAATATGATAAGTTTATAAAGTTTCGTTAATTAATTAGTTTATATGCTAATTAATGTTTAATTATGGCGATGTTGAATTTCTAATATTATTATGATATAATAATATGTGCTATTTGGAATGGGATATTATTGAGTGCTAATGAGTACCTACTATTATATTGAATGGTTTATTTGTGAAAGTGTAATTTTTGGATATCATGATTTACTGCCGAAATTTCGTTAGACATATATGAAGCATGATTATTGTTAATATGCATTTATGTCGTAATCGTCGTTATTATTATTCATTATCATGAGCATGAAATGAAGTAGTATGTCGTGGTCTCGTTGTACCACTAGGTCAATCAATGCAAGTATGTGAATTGAATTAAATGAGAATAAGACTCCTAATGGATCCCTAGGAGTAGCCGAGGTATCGAGACTTATCTAATTGATATAGTCTAGGGATGCGTGATTCCCAAGTTACTTTTATGGATACCTCGTTGTGTGTTCGGGACGGATCATTCCCCATTATTTATTTTCCTACATATCGATTTTTATGTTAGAGGTAGTGTGAGTATACACTAGCGTAAGTCCATGGCATGTCTATATCTATCTATGAACAGTATGGGTAATCACTGTTCTATTCGCTCTCTTATCTCTCTAATCAAGATGGTTTATCTATTTGTGTTCGAATGATCACTAAAGCAAGAATTGCATGTAATTGAATATCGAGTATGTGTGTGCTTGATTGTATGACTACTTGTGCATGCAAATGAATTTCAATGATTCTTCTAAAACCCAGGTAAGGTTTGCGAAAGTGTTTTTACTGGGTATGGACGACGTTTATTCAGTTTATCTGATTTTTATTTTCTTTTGTTTCTTTTCTTTTTTTCTGTACCTTGTTTCCATCACGGAAACCAAAGTGCAGGTGTAGCTGATTGAGGACGGTTTGCTAGAAGGTTGAATGTGGGCTGTTTGTTTAGAACTATGGAATTATTGGTTACCTTGGATTATTTGGGATTTTGGTTTGTGCCCTTGAAGGCAAAGTTGTAATAAAAACTACAATGGACTTAAGACCGCGGGATAGACAACTCTGATATTATGTTTAATTTGTTTAGATGCTTCCTTTGATACCTAGTTTTCCTTTCTGCTTAGCATTTACTCCTTAGCGATAAATGTTGCAGTAGCACTCCCCTGGGTCCGTGACGGTTTGGCTGTGTCGAGTCGTGGACAGCGACGTCGATAATTCCCTGGAAATCGTCGCGAATTCGGGGGTGTTACATTTGGTCTTATAGATGGGATTTTGGAAACAGAATACTGATAATTGAGACATTCACTTGTCTGAAGCTGTTTCTGGGTGCATCCTTCTTGCCGTTGTTGTATCAGAAGTATCCAATTGTCTGATATTGGCATAGAATAGTAGTGATCACGGCTTGACATCTTTAGTTATATTAATGTTAGTCGGAAGGAATTGTATGGTTGTTTACCTTGTAAATTTTAAGAAAGTAATTAGGTTTTATTTTTGGTATATGGATATGTCAATCCTAGAACCCAGGCAAACGATCATGGTTAGACTAGAATTTGAACTCTCACTTGAATGTTCAAAACTCAAAAGTTAAAGATTTTTTTTTTCCAAAAGCGAAAAGTTCAAAAGAACATAAATAAGTGATGAGTGAGGATTATATGTAATATTTATAAAGGAATTCACTCTAGATTTGATGTTTTATTTAGCTATTTTATATGTTTTTAGGTGCATTTAGTCTTTTAGTTCATTTTTACTGTTTTTGGTTGTTTTGGTGTGTAGGTAGTTGATTTCGGTGTTCATTCGATGATGATTTGGAAGAGTACTCGAGGTGTGAAGACTTGGTGCGGAGATATGAGCTTAAAGATGTTCAAAACATGCTTCTAGAGAAAGACACGACTTGCCCATGTCTTTTCACATTACTACAAATTGGCAATTGAGCAAAAATACACATAAGGGGCCGAAAATCTGCCCACATCCATAGACACGGCCAGGTCGTGTATTTTGGCAGCACACGCGCACGACTTCTTGCGAGTTGGGCCTTGTTTATTTTCTTTCTTTTTCTTCCCATAACTTTATAAGGAGACTTTTAGGGTTTTTTCTATTAACTTTTGCCTCTCCTCTTTGAGAACTACTTTGAATTGGAGAAGAAGAAGAGAAGATCAAGAACATCATTCAAGCATTAGATTTTTTCTTGAACTTTAATTGTTTTGATGAATTCTCTTGAATCTTTGTTGTTTGTTTTATTAATTATTATGAGCTAAACTTCCTATAACTAGGGACACAGTGTAGCCATCCTTTTTAATGTAGTATTCTTAATATTATAATTCCAAGATTTGAATTTTATTGCATGTTAGTTTATGTTGTTGTTCTTAATGCAATTGAAACACCCTTTGATTTGATTTATTGCGTATGTATGAGATTGAGAAGTGATTATATGCACTAGTCATAATAGCATAAACTGAGAATTGAACGAAATAATGAGAAGTACAAACGTGATTCTTGCAATTATTTTGTTATAGGTTTTTATTGTTCTTAATGCTTCTTGAATTGTTTAAATCTATCTTCTTTTTTTTTTTTTTTTTTGGCGCTAGAGTGGGGCAAGCCCCATAACAACAACAAAGAACCTAATTAACAGAGACACTACGTGGCCATGCCACTCCTATGAAATCCTCATGGAGAATATGTCTTAGTGGTGGCGGAGCTTCATCCAAGATCTTGAACGCTTCCCCTTGGTCACACCCAGCATTAGCTAGCCAATCTGCAGCTCGGTTTGCTTCCCTATAACAATGTGAGATACGAACCTCCCATTCTTCCTCTTTTATAATTCTCCTGCATCTTCGAACCATGAACGCGGCTGGCCCCATTCTCACATCATCACGTGTCATCATTTGCACAACAACATGTGAATCAATTTGAACAAGTAGCTTCTTGATGCTAAGATCCTTAGCCATAGTGAGACCTCTAGAAAGGGCAAGTATTTCCGCTCGTGTCACTGTACAAACGCCATAGTTTTCAGCGAAAGCTTTAACGATACGCCCCTCATGATGACAGACCAACCCTCCCCTACCAGCTTGTCCCAGGTTCCCTCTCGAGGCTCCATCATAGTAGAGCATATACCACCCTACACCCGGTGGAGACCATTTAACCAGTAACTCGGAGGTGTTCCTGCGTCCATCCCGCGCTATTCCATCATTCCTTTGCATTGCTTGCTTCATTTCACTAATATGAACATGAAGAAATCTAGTTGGATTAAAAGGAATTTCCTCTCCACGCCCAAAAACAATGTAATTCCTTCATTTTCAAATCCACCAAATGGTGGTGGCGAACATTATTGGACCATCCCCCTCATATGATGGATCTGTAGTATCCAAGTTGTGAATAATCCACTCATTTATAGGCATTGTCCAAAATCTCGAGTTGGGAGTAGTATGTCCCATTGAATTCCATACCATTCTCGAAAATGGCCTTTTCGGAACATATGGTCTAGATTTTCTTCTGCTGCACCACAGCGGGAGCATCGAGGGTCATTTGTGAGATGGCGAGCTACACGACTAGCGTTTGTGAGCAAACGATCATGCAATACCAGCCACAAGAACATCCTTACTCTTTGCGAAATAGGGGCTCTCCATGCTGAATCCCACATTTTATTGTAGCCTTGCTCATTATCACTACGGATAATCTTTAAGGCTGACTTAATAGTGAACTCACCACTTTTCCCACCTCCCCAATACAGTGCGTCATCAGTGTCCTCATCCATAATGATCTTGTGAGACGCGATCATCTTGATGGCATCCGAAGGTAGGAGATCAACAAAATTGACTAGAGGTAGAAAACCGCGAGCGATGATCGTTGCACCCGAAAACGAGGTGGAATACGTAGACATTTCCGATGGCGAGGCCGTACCCGAGCCCGAGGCGCACGACAATGGCGCGTACTAGCTCGAGGTGGATCAACCCGCGTATGATGCTCACGATGATGACGTACCGCTTGAGCCTAACCATGACTTGGAAGCTAACGAGGATCCTGATTCTGAAGAGGAACCTACCGAGTCCAAACCTGAGGCTGACGATGCTCCTGCTGACGAGCCAAGCGTTGAGCCTAACTCTGTGGATCTAGAGATGCGATTTGAGTATGGAGTTGGAGTCCCTAATTCACCTAGCATGCCAGACTTAGAGGATATTGGTGATGCAAGCGGCAACAACTCTGTACCTCCATCGCCTACTGCTAATGTGTCTCCTCCTGCGGAGCCTTTCTTTTCCACTAATGTCGAGTTAGATGACATCCGTGCCTACATCGATCGCGCATTCACTACGATCGAGCGTTATGAATATGAGAATCGTACGAGGATACACCAAGGTTTCTGGGTAGAACTCTTACTAGCTGGCTTACCCAACCTACATCCTTGGAGAGGTCTCAAGGAGAAGTATGATGATGTGGTACTGAGGAGTGGCTACATTAACAATGGGAAGTATGGCAAAGGAAACCGTTGGGCGCTGACTTTTCAAGGTGTTGGCAATGAGCTGCGTTTGTCTGAGTTCGAGTGGAAGGTAAATCACGTTCTAGTGCCTGCTCCAAAGGACATCTGTGAAAGCTGCTGGTCTAAGAAGCGCAAACTCGTGGATAACTTTAGAAGGCGCTTCATGCCTCAGAAGTTTAGAGGTGATGAACATCCTTACACTCCATGTAGGGAAGTGAAGCCAAGGAGGGATGATGATGATGATACGCCTCCCGGATTGAAGCAAAACCCAGTTGCTGTTTAGTTATTTTGTTGGCTAGAGTTAGTCGTTTTGATTAGAAACATTATTCTACTTTTGTGATGGCCCTGCGTGGTCAAGTTTGATGATGGTGTGTGGTTGCCTAAGAAACAAATATTTTTGACTCTTAATTATTTTGCAATTTATCTTATTGCAAAACTATTTCATTTGATTATATGAAAGTCGTTTTGATTTGTTTATATCACTGTCATTGTCACATATTTGCATGGTTGACCAAAAGCATGAATGCTATCTCTTATCGTCGTGACATGATGGGAAATCCATGTCGAATTTATAGCAAAATCGTTGTTGAGCATTATCAACTCTCTTGCGAGCCAAGTGCTAAAGCATATCAATATGATTAAGTGTGATTATCTATTGCCCTACTAAAATAGTATGGAGCCTCTTTATGTGCATTATGAACATCTTTGTCTATTCTTGTGAGACCAATGGGTCTAAGGTGTTTTATATGCCTATCGAACTATTGTGCATGAGAACTGAGAACAATAAAGCAAGTATGTTGCTTAGACCTACGCTGTAAGGTCGATCATCGAAACTTATATGCTATATGCTAAATGTCAAGAGAAAGGTTTCAATTACAACCTATTTCTCTCAATTAGACCTAAAAGGGTCGAGATGTGCAAATTGTGTGAATGGTGTTTATACCATTACTTTTATATTCTCAGATTCACGAAAATGTCAACCAACGCCGATAGAATCGCTAGACTCGAGGATAGTCTGACCGATGTGGTCGAGATCATGGCACGACAAATGGCACGCCAAGAAGAGATGGAAACCGCACAAGCCTCTGCAGCGCATAGTTTCCGAGATTTTGACGCTCTTAAACCTCCTACGTTCGAAGGTGGTGCCGATCCAACAAAGCTGGAGACTTGGATCATCGAGTTCGAGAATTTGTTTCTGGCTACAAATCGGCCTAACAACATGAAAGTTAGCTCTACGATGTACTATCTGAAGGGCGAAGCTAACAAGTGGTGGAACGATGTGCGAACTGATTTGCTTGCAACGCCGAACTTTAATTGGGATCGTTTTAAGGTAGCCATTCATGCTAGATTTTATCCTAGTGCTCTACGATGCCTGAAGCAGCGTGAGTTTGAAGGATTAAGCCAAGACAAGCTGTCTGTGGCCGAGTATGTTGCCAAGTTCAATGAGCTTGCTATTTTTGCTCCTAATCTGCTGACAACTGAAGCTGAGTGAATCGAAAGGTTGGAGGACGGACTGAAATGGGACATTCAACGTTTTATCGCTGGACAATCTATCACTTTTTAGGAATCCTATGACAAGGCCCTGAACCAGGAGAGGATTGTTGGACGTCGTGACACGCATTTGGGAAAGAACAAGCGCGACGAAGGCAATCCATCGCAATCGAATAATGGCGACAAGAGGCCAAGACCGAATGGCAACAACAGCTACCAAGGTAGTCAGAACCACAATGCGAATAGAAATCGTGACTCGAATAGTCATCGAGCTACGATAATGGCCAGAAGGAATACGCCTTGTACTCGCTGTAACAAGACGCATGCTGGTAAGAACTGTCGAGGTGACGTGTTGCAATGCTATGAGTGCAACAAACCAGGTCAGAAAGCTTCTGAATATTGGAGCCGAGGTAGGAATGGTAATGGGCAGAACCGCGATAACAACTACAATCATGGTGGGAATAACAATGGCTGTCGTGGTAATGGTGGTAACTACCGTGGAAACGGAGGTTACAACAACAACAACAATCGCAACAATGCTGCTCCTGCTGTGAACAACCAAGTTCAAGCTCCTGCTACTGCTAATCCCGCGTCGAACAACAACAACAACAAAAATAGAGGGGTTAATGGTAGAATCTTTGTGATGAATCGCAATGAAGCAGAAGCAAACCCGAACGTGATCGCTGGTACTTTTCTTGTTCATTATTTTTCCGCTTTTGTTTTGTTTGATAGTGGTGCGACGCATTCTATTCTTTCTAAGTGCTTTGCATCTAAGATAGGATTAGAACCTAGTTCTGTGTATAGTGCAAATATGAGGATGCTAGATGGATCGATCGCTAAGTGTAAAGCGTTGTATGAAAAGTGTTCGATTAGGATAGCTGGTTCCGATTTACCCGCGTATTTGATTCAGATGGATTTGAAGGACTTTGATGTGATATTGGGAATGGATTGGTTAGCCAAGTATAGGGCTAAGTTAGAGTGCTTTGAACAACGCGTTTTTTTGCGAGGACCTAAAGGTAAGAGGATCACTTATCGAGGAGTTGTGGTCAAGCCTAAGCTGAAGGTGATGGCTACTATGAAGGTTAAAGAGTGTGTGACTAAGGGTGAAGCGATTTACCTTTGTCATGTGGTGGATACGAGTCGCGAGACGAAAGCTCCGCAGCCTATTCCTGTAGTTTCCGAGTACGCTGACGTTTTTCCCGAAGAGATTCCCAGAATGCCTCCACAACGCATTATCGATTTTACGATCGAGCTTGCTCCAGGTTCTGCACTAATTTCAAAAGCACCGTATCGTATGGCACCTGCTGAGATGAAGGAACTGAAAACACAACTTGAGGATTTGTTACAAAAGGGATACATACGTCCGAGTGTATCGCCTTGGGGTGCTCCTGTTTTGTTTGTACGGAAGAAGGATGGTAGTATGAGACTGTGCATCGACTACCGCGAGTTAAACAAGATTACGATCAAGAATAGATACCCACTTCCCCGAATTGATGATCTGTTTGACCAAATGCGTGGTGCGTCAATTTTCTCAAGATAGACCTGCGATCAGGATATTATCAGTTGAGGATCTCTGAGCCTGATATTGCAAAGACAGCGTTTAGGACGAGGTATGGACACTACGAGTTCACTGTGATGCCTTTTGGGTTGACAAATGCGCCTGCAAAGTTTATGGACTTGATGAACCGTACGTTATAGCCTTACCTAGACCAGTTTATTGTAGTCTTTATCGATGATATTCTGGTTTACTCGAAGAACGCCGAGGAGCATGAGCAACACCTACGTACTGTTTTGGAGATTCTGCGAAGACATCAACTTTACGCCAAGTTCTCTAAGTGTGAGTTTTGGTTAGACACGATATCTTTCTTAGGACACCTGGTGTCTAAGGATGGAGTGGTCGTAGATCCAGAGAAGATTCGAGCTCTTACAGATTGGCCAAGACCAATGACCATGACCGAAGTTCGAAGTTTTCTTGGACTTGCTGGATATTATAGACGATTTGTGGAAGGTTTCTCAAAGATTGCGCAGCCAATCACGATTTTGATGAAGAAAACGACAAAGTTTGTATGGTCCGACAAGTGTGAGACTGCTTTCCAAGAGTTGAAGAAACGTCTTACAAGTGCACCTATTTTGACATTGCCGTCAGGAACGGAAGGCTATGAGGTCTATAGTGATGCGTCTAAGCATGGCTTGGGGTGTGTTTTGATGCAACATGGAAAGGTCGTGGCTTACGCCTCACGACAACTGAAAAAGCATGAAGACAACTATCTTACGCACGATCTAGAACTTGCTGCTGTCGTATTTGCATTGAAGATTTGGCGATATTACCTGTATGGTTCCGCAGTCAAGATGTTTACTGATCACAAGAGTCTCAAGTATATCTTTACGCAGAAAGAGTTGAACATGCACCAAAGGACATGGCTAGAACTTTTGACGGAGTACGACATCGATATCCAGTACCATGAGGGTAAAGCGAACGTACTCGCTGATGCTTTGAGTAGGAAGACTCGACATTCGTTAAACACTACTTTAGTACTTCCTAAGGAGATCATACGTGACTTGCAAAGTCTCGAGGTGGAGATTGTGTTTCAAGGTGACGTTCAATGTACCTTAGCACATATGACTGTTCGACCAACACTGCTTGAAGAGATCAAAGATAAACAAAGTGGTGATGAGGATCTTCAGCGGATTCTAAACCACAAAGACGAGGGTAGGTCCGAGGACTTCACTTTGGGCCAAGATGGAATTATGAGATTTCGAGAACGTGTTTGCGTACCCAATGACCCAGATATCAAAAGTCAGATTCTGGGTGAAGCTCATAATACACTGTATTCAGTACATCCTGGTGGAGATAAGCTTTACAAAGATCTTCGCCAAGTGTTCTGGTGGAAAGGCATGAAACAAGATGTCGCTGAGTTCGTAGCGAAGTGTTTGACATGTCAGAAACTCAAGATCGAGCGCAAGAGACCGGGTGGAATGGTACAATCACTGGAAGTTCCGACTTGGAAATGGAATTCGATTTCTATGGATTTTGTCATGGGTTTACCTTTGACACAAAAGAAGAACAACGCCGTTTGGGTGGTTGTAGATCGTTTGACGAAGGTCGCACGATTCATTCCTATGCACGACACGTGGGAAATGGAGAAAGTGGCTGACGCGTACGTCAAGGAAGTCATGAGACTTCATGGTGTACCTGAAGATATTATTTCTGATAGAGACTCGATATTTCTCTCTAGCTTTTGGCAGAAATTACAAGAAGCTTTCGGAAGCAAATTGAAGTTTAGTACCGCTTTTCATCCTGCAATAGATGGCCAGACGGAAAGGACAATCCAGACTCTAGAGGATATGCTTCGAGCGTGTGCCCTCGAATACCAAGGTTCGTGGGATAAACACATTCCGTTGATCGAATTTTCTTACAACAATAGCTATCATTCAAGCATTGATCGAGCGCCATATGAAGCCTGGTATGGTAGGAAGTGTAGATCGCCTGTATGTTGGAACAACATTAGCGAGACTGCAGTTTTGGGTCCTGATATGATGCAGCAGACTGTCGACATTGTGAAGGTGATTCAGACGAAGATGCGAAGTGCACAAGATTGCGAGAAATCATATGCAGATAGAGGTCGTAGACCTGAAAAATTTGAGGTGGGAAGCAAGATACTTTTGCGAGTATCTCCTACCAAGGGTGTTATGCGTTTTGGTCGTAAGGGAAAGTTAAGTCCTCGTTACATTGGACCTTACGAGATCCTAGAGAGGATTGGTGAAGTTGCTTATCGTCTAGCTTTACCTGTGGAACTTGAGAAAGTCCACAATGTCTTTCACGTCTCTCAACTGAAGCGATACGTACATGATCCAACTCATGTCGTTCAACCTGAAACGGTCGAACTTGACGAGAGTTTGACATATGAAGAACGTCCGATCGAGATCACCGACCGCAAAGAGCAGTCGACTCGCACAAAGACTATTCCGATTGTGAAAGTTATTTGGTCCCGTCATGGTCAAGAAGAGGCAACATGGGAAGCTGAATCCATGATGCGCGAGAAGTACCCAGAACTCTTTCTCGAAGGTACTAATTCCATTCCAGTTTCGGGACGAAACCCTTTTTAAGGAGGATAGAATGTCACACCTAGTAATTTCGTATTTTGTTTACCGCTTTGCACGAAATGCATGTTCTAGCATTGCATGCTGCACTGCTAATCGACCTAGATCACAACCGTAGTACACGCATTGCATTGTCGTTGTCCTAAAATCGATTTACACCTTCGTATGGGTAAACTCGTTTCGTCGTTGAGATGTGATTACTTCATGTTTCAAGTTTCGAGACGAAACTTCTTTTAAGGAGGGTAGAATGTGATACCCCAATATTTTCTATAATTATAATATCGATTTATAATTCAATTATAAATAGTTTCGGAGATTTAAATCGTATATTTATTTAACGATTCGATTTACTCAAATTAAGCCATAATAATATTAATTATTATTTTGGGAATTTTGGGATTTATAATTATCAAATTGAGGGATTTAGTTAAAATGGTTTTGTATATGAATAAGGCTTATTCATATTGTTTTAATTGGTTTTAATTAGCATTTAATTAGTTTTAATTATTTTCAATTAGCAATTAAATCAGAAAATAATCCTAATTCTAGTAGGGTTTGACTTTCTTTGACCAAACACCTATATAAGCTAAGATATGGGCCAATTGATCAGTTGCAAAAACTGAGCCAAAAACCCCAATTCTCTATCTCTCCTCCCTCACGGTGTCTCTCTCTCTCCACCGCACACCTTCTCTCTCTCCCTCTCCCTGCTGTCGCGGCCACCAGGCAAGACACCGGCTTCCTCTTCCCGCCGGTAAACCCCCTCCCTCCCTCTCTCTCTCTCTCTCTCTCTCTCTCTCTCTCTCTCTCTCTCTCTCTCTCTCTCTCTCTCTCTCTCTCTCTCTCTCTCTCTCTCTCTCTCTTTCATGCTCTGTTTTTCCCCGTCCCCTGTTTTGCTGAGCCGCGACTGTCGCGCCGCCGGCGCGCCACCAGGCCGCGCCTGGGTGGTCGCCGGCGAGTGGCCCACCCGACTGGGCCTCGCCCGTCGCTCCTCCCCCTCTCAGTCGCTCTCTCTCTCCCTCGTGAACTCTCTCTTATCTCTCTGTTCTATTCGATGTTCTATTCGCTCTCTTATCTCTCTAATCAAGATGGTTTATCTATTTGTGTTCGAATGATCACTAAAGCAAGAATAAAATGTAATTGAATATCGAGTATGCGTGTGCTTGATTGTATGACTACTTGTGCATGCAAATGAATTTCAATGATTCTTCTAAAACCCAAGTAAGGTTTGCGAAAGTTTTTTTACTGGGTATGGACGACGTTTATTCAGTTTATCTGATTTTTGTTTTCTTTTGTTTCTTCTCTTTTTCTTCTGTACCTTGTTTCCGTCACGGAAACCAAAGTGCAGGTGTAGCTGAGTGAGGACGGTTTGCTAGAAGGTTGAAAGTGGGCTGTTTGTTTAGAACTATGGAATTATTGGTTACCTTGGATTATTTGGGATTTTGGTTTGTGCCCTTGAAGGCAAAGTTGTAATAAAACTATAATGGACTTAAGACCGCTGGATAGACAACTCTGATTTTATGTTTAATTTGTTTAGATGCTTCCTTTGATACCTAGTTTTCCTTTCTGCTTAGCATTTACTCCTTAGCGATAAATGTTTTAGTAGCACTCCCCTAGGTCCATGACGGTTTGGCGGTGTCGAGTCGTGGACAGCGACGTCGATAGTTCCCTGGAAATCGTTGCGAATTCGGGGGTGTTACATTTGGTCTTATAGATGGGATTTTGGAAACAGAATACTGATAATTGAGACATTCACTTGTCTGAAGCTGTTTCTGGGTGCATCCTTCTTGCCGTTGTTGTATCAGAAGTATCCAATTGTTTGATATTGGCATAGAATAGTAGTGATCACGGCTTGACATCTTTAGTTATATTAATGTTAGTCGAAAAGAATTGTATGGTTGTTTACCTTGTAAATTTTAAGAAAGTAATTAGGTTTTATTTTTGGTATATGGATATGTAAATCCCAGGATCCAGGCAAACGATCATGGTTAGACTAGAATTAGAACTCTCACTTGAATGTTCAAAACTCAAAAGTTAAAGATTTTTTTTCCCAAAGCAAAAAGTTCAAAAGAACATAAATAAGTGATGAGTGAGGATTATATGTAATATTTATAAAGGAATTAACTCTAGATTTGATGTTTTATTTAGCTATTTTATATGTTTTTAGCTAGACTTCCTATAACTAGGGATACGGTGTAGCCATCCTTTTTAATGTAGTATTCTTAATATTATAATTCCAAGATTTGAATTTTATTGCATGTGAGTTTATGTTGTTCTTAATGCAATTGAAACACCCTTTGATTTGATTTATTGTTTATGTGTGTGAGACTGAGAAGTGATTATATGCACTAGTCATAATAGCATAAATTGAGAATTGAACGAAATAATGAGAAGTACAAACGTGATTCTTGCAATTATTTTGTTATAGGTTTTTATTTTTCTTAATGCTTCTTGAATTGTTTAAATTCTATCTTCTTTTTTTTCTTTTTGGTGCTAGAGCAAGGCAAGCCCCATAACAATAACAAAGAACCTAATTAACAGAGACACTACGTGGCCATGCCACTCCTATGAAATCCTCATGGAGAATATGTCTTAGTGGTGGTGGAGCTTCATCCAAGATCTTGAACGCTTCCCGTTGGTCACACCCAGGATTAGCTAGCCAATATGCAGCTCGGTTTGCTTCCCTATAACAATGTGAGATACAAACCTCCCATCCTTCCTCTTTTATAATTCTCCTGCTTCTTCGAACTATGAACGCGGCTGGCCCGATTCTCACATCATCACGTGTCATCATTTGCACAACAACATGTGAATCAATTTGATCAAGTAGCTTCTTGATGCTAAGATCCTTATCCATAGTGAGACCTCTAGAAAGGGCAAGTATTTCCGCTCGTGTCACTGTACAAACGCCATAGTTATCAGCGAAAGCTTTAACCATACGCCCCTCATGATCACGGACCAACCCGCCCCCACCAGCTTGTCCCGGGTTCCCTCTCGAGGCTCCATCATAGTTGAGCATATACCACCCTACACCCGGTGGAGACCATTTAACCAGTAACTCGGAGGTGTTCCTGCGTCCATCCCGCGCTATTCCATCGTTCCATTGCATTGCTTGCTTCATTTCACTAATACGAGCATGAAGAAATCTAGTTGGATTAAAAGGAATTTCATCTCCACGCCCAAAAATAATGTAATTCCTCCATTTCCAAATCCACCAAATGGTGGTGGCGAACATTATTGGACCATCCGCCTCATATGATGGATCTGTAGTATCCAAGTTGTGAATAATCCACTCATTTATGACATTGTCCAAAATCTCGAGTTGGGAGTAGTATGTCCCATTGAATTCCATACCATTCTCGAAAATGGGCCTTTTCTGAACATATGGTCTAGATTTTCTTCTGCTGCACCACAGCGAGAGCATCGAGGGTCATTTATGAGATGGCGAGCTACACGACTAGCGTTTGTGAGCAAACGATCATGCAATACCAGCCACAAGAACATCCTTACTCTTTGTGAAATAGGGGCTCTCCATGCTGAATCCTACATTTTATTGTAGCCCTGCTCATTATCACTACGGATAATCTTTAAGGCTGATTTAGTAGTGAACTCACCACTTTGCCCTTCTCCCCAATACAGTGCGTCATCAGTGTCCTCATCCATAATGATCTTGTGAGACGCGATCATCTTGATGGCATCCGAAGGTAGCAGATCAACGAATGCATCCCAATTCCAATCCCCATTGGGATCCCAATATTCCTCCACTGTTTTGTCTTGGTCATCAAGTGGGATAGGATTCACAGCCATAGAAGACAAAGGTTCTTCGGATGCCCAGCAATGATCCCAGAATAGCGTTCTACGACCATTCCCCACTGCCACCCGTGATCCCCTTCTTACAAATTTTGCATTTTCAACAATTCCTTGCCAAGCATTTGAAGCGTTCTTTTTAGCAGTAAACATATCGAGATCACATCTCCCCTTTCAATATTTGGTCCTAAGGACCTGGGACCATAATGATCCTGGTTCCGCAAGCATTCGCCACCCTAGCTTCGTAAGAAAGGCTTTTTGCTTGCCTCATTGAGCGGATACCAAGTCCACCTTCCTCCCGATCTTTTTGTAGGGTATTCCAAGCTACCAGGTGCATTTGCGCTCTTCACTTGTACCTCCCCATAAGAACATGCATGATTTTCTATCGATTGTGTCACAAATAGCCCTTGGGATACGAGCAGTCTTGCATGGAGTAATAAGCAAGCGAAGATAGAACTGACTTGGTGAGCATTGTCCTCCCTGCCAAAGAGATACATTTAGATTTCCACCCACTCAATCTCTTATCTACCTTATCAATTACATGTTGGAATGTGGCCTTCGTAACCCGACCATGAATTGTGGGCATACCAAGATAGAAGCCAAGATCATCAGTGGCGTCAATGCCCAGTGCATTGCTTGTTTCTTCTGCTAGCTCTTCATCAACATTCGCAGAGAAGAAGACCCTAGACTTGGGATAGGACACTAGTTCTCCAGAGGCTGAGCAGAACGTGTCCAAGCAGTGCTTTATAAGTCGTGCTTGTTCTGGGTTGGCCTCAGCAAACAAAACTATATCATCAGCAAAAAATAGATTTGTAAGCCTTGGTCCCCCCCTACAGCAAAAAATTAGCTTCCATAATTTTACATTCATAGCTTCCTCAATAATATGATTCAATCTCTCCATGCACTTTACGAAGAGATAAGGTGATAAAGAATCACCTTGTCTTATTCCTCGTGTTGGCGCAAAAGCTTCAGTCGACTCCCCATTCATAAGGATACGCATAGATGGAGGTAACACACGTCATAATCACATCTAGGAGAAGCGCAGGTATGCGCATTTCCATGAGAGTGTCACAGATAAATTCCCATCTAAGACGATCATAAGCTTTAGCAAGATCAATTTTAATTGCCATGTAGCCAACGTCTCCTTGTTTATTTCTCATAGTGTGTAGAGCCTCTTGCACAATAATAATATTATCTGTAATGGGACAAACGCCCCTTGAGTTGGAGAGATCATATAAGGCAGTATAGGCTTAAGCCTATTCACAATTGCTTTAGTAACAGTTATATAAAGCACATTGCATAAGCTTATTGGCCTAAACTGTGAGGGGGAGCAAGGGCTATCAATTTTTGGAATGAGGACCAAGAACGTATCATTGAGCCCTTCTGGCATGGTTCTACCTTGGAGAATATCTATCACAGCCTCACAAAAGCTTGACTTGACAGTTTCCCATTGACGTTGAAAACATAATGCTTGAAATCCATCCGGCCCCGGAGCTTTGTAAGGTCCCATGGCAAATATAGCCGCTTTGATATCACTAGGAGTAAATGGCCTAATAAGCTTGTTATAATCACCATTGGGGATAAGAGGGAAATAATCTGTTGGTAAGCCATTCATTGAGGATCCCCCCTTAGTTGCCGAGAATAATTCTCGAAAATGATTTACAATCATTCCCTTTAATTCTCCTTGGTCAGTGACCCATTGATCATCCAAATTCTTCAAAGCCTTAATTCTATTAATTTTCCTTTGAATCACAGTTGAAGTATGGAAATAAGTAGTGTTCCTATCACCATCCCGAAGCGACTCCATTCTCGACTTTTGGAACCACAACTCTTTTTCTTGGGTGAGCACCTCATTAAGTTCACAGCGTAGCTTTTCTTCTAGTTTAATAAGGTGACGTTCCCCATTGTTGGCTAGCTTCTTTTGCACGCCTTCAATTCTTGCCCGTAGCTCACGCTTGCGCCTAAAAATATTACCAAAGTAATTTTTGTTTCATTGTTGAAGATCATCAGCAAAAATCTTCAAGAAATCAACAATGGGGACATCATTCCTCCAGGTGCATTTAATAAAATCCGCGAATTTCTCATGCGAGAGCCAGGCTGAGAGAAATCTGAATGGCTTGGGGCCTCGTGGTGGGCAAATAAAGCCATTGGAGCTGATCAGCAGAGGCGAATGATCCGAGTTTATGGCTAGGAGATGACGAACAACAGCTTCGTCAAAACAAAGTCTCCATTGGGAATTACACAAAGCTCGATCTAGTCGAGCACCTTGTCAAGTTTCAAGTTGTCGACCACGAGACCAAGTAAATTTGGGTCCAGAGTATCCCAAATCGAGCAAAGACATATTTTCAATCCAATTCTTAAAAACATCACAACGTCTTTGCATTTTTTGATTTCCCCCATGTCTTTCATCTAGGGACGTTGTCATTAAAATCACCAGCTAGTAGCCAAGGCTTATCAATTGAGTTGGCTAGTGAGATTAACTTCTCCCATAAATCTCGTCTTTGTATGTTGTCAGGGCTTGCATAGATTGCGGAAAAGAACCAAGGATCCTCCCCTCTTATAGCTATTTTGATAGTAAGATGTTGTTCATTGAACTCATGAATGACAACATCTACTTTAATTTTTTGCCAAAATAGCCATATACCCCCGCTATGGCCACGAGCATCAACACGAGCATGCTCGTCATAATGAATTTGAGTCCCTAACCGTACAGCTCTGTCTCCATCAAGATGGGTTTCAACAAGAGCAATCACAAAGGGTCTGTTCATACTTATAATTTCCTTCAAAGTCGAAATAGAATTAGCGCTACCAGCACCTTGAACGTTCCAAACCAAAAAACTAATTGGTATGGTGTTTGGTAAAATATTTGGATATCTGTCTTTCATTAAAAACGGGATATTAGGTAACGAATCCACGTAGGCCAAGTTGATCATATCAACAACACGAAAGACATCAAGAGGTAATGTCATCTCGAATATCACCTCCTGTGGGTTGAGCATTGAGTCCTGGATCGCGTTGATCCTGACTTCCAGTTTGTGGGCTAGAGGAATGGCCACCCCCAGCACTGGTTCCTCCGTGGTGATGCTGGAGGAGGCCAGCAGGGTGGGAGGAATCATTGAGATTAACACATTGAGAGGGCAAGGGGGAATCAGAGAGGCCATGGCTTGGGAGAATAGAAGTTCTTAGGGATGAGAATAGCGAATTGGGATTTTGGTTTTATTTTGTTGGAATATTGTTATGCTTGGAGAGGATTCTTTTTTCTTGTAAGTTGGCGTTTGAGTTTTGCTTTGTGAGGAAATCTTGACTAGTAAGGGAATTTGGAGGTAAATAGGAAACTTTTTTAGTTGCATTGAAACTCAAATTCTGTTCCAAAATAGGAGTCCTAAGGTTTGCAAATTCAAAGGTATTTCCTTAGTTACGCCATTAGCTGCGCTATTAGTTGCAATTGAATCTTCTCCTTTTTTTTTTATGATTTGATTCAAATCACCTTCCATCCCGCTCTCAGTTTCCTCTAAATTAGCAATTGCATCAAATCTGCCCCCTTGATTTTGGCCCTGTTGACAAGCCTTAGACCCAGCGTTCTTCCCTTGACCCGTAGGTTGCGGCTTTGGGTTGCCTGCTGGTTGTTCTACCTCCGACCCGGTGGGTTCTTTACGGGTTTTCGGATTGTCCTTGAGGTTGCGTGTACGTGCTGGTTTTTTTTGCAATCATCCAGGAGCCATAGATTTGGCTTGGGATTGAAGGATTTCGGTCTTCAATCTGCATTCCATCCCCAATAATGGCGTCTCGAAGTCCCTCATAGGCTTGGACTTTACTGGCTTTCAGAGCTTCAGCGTCTCTAATTGCTTGGCATTCTTCTTTTTTGTGACCCATTTTTCCACATTCATAGCATATGAGTTTGAGCCCTTCCCATTGGATTTGCCATACTCTGCCATGAAGCTTGAACATAGATAATAGGGGTTTAGACAAATCCACCTCAACACTGAGTCTTGTAAATTGTGCTCTCTCAGCCATAGCAGTGTTATTATCGACTCTAACAATCCTACCAATCTTATCTGCTATTTTCTTGAGCAATGCAGCATTGAGATATTCCACTGGTAGGAATGGAATACGAATCCAAGCTGTCAAGAACCTTGGGGGGGAATCATCAGGGATAAAATCATGCACCCATTTTCGAACCATCAAATAATTATCATTAATCATCCATGGCCCTTGGGTAAGCACATAGTAATAGTCATCAAGGTTTGTGAATTTAGCAATGTAATAATCAAAACCAGTGTCTACGAGGGTTAGATTTCCCTTTAAACTCCATTTCTGCCTCAATTTCTTGATCAGTTGATAATATCCCACCTTTTTATTAAAGACTTTGATGATCAGGGAATGTTTCCATGGCATACGCAGGCTCTTCTTCTCCTCCTTTGTGAGTAGAATAGTAGGACAGTTTGGATCATCTTGACCCTCAGTGGGAGGTTCGTCATCGTCCAACACATCTTCATCCATATCGAGTCCTAGACCATATATGGAAGGCTGTTGATGGCCAGTCATCATACCCTGGAGGCTCTGGCGATACGATTTTCCTGCCTGTTGACTAGGGTTTGATCTGTCACCACTAGTTTACCCTGCTGCCATAGGAGCCCCCTTGTTGCTATTAGCTTGAGGTTGTGGTTGCGAATTAACCTGAGGAGTTCTCCTCTCTCCTTGAGATGGGATAGAGGCATGAAAGCTACGCAAATCATATGTTTTGCGCTTGAATTTTTTGTTTCTTCGGTTGAGGTTATCAGTTTCTTCAGTAGAAGGGGGAATGTTTTTTTCCTTTCTCTAGAGCGCTCTCCATCTTGCTTTTGCATCAACAGAGAATCAGGAAGTGAAGGAGCTTTAATTTGGTCTTTAATTGTTTAAATCTATCTAGAGATAGCATTGGTTAATAATTTAAGTTAGATTCAATATAGCTTGAGGAAGTATATTGAATAGTTAAGAAAAGTCTTGCCTCATGTTATTAATTTCAACCTTAGGATTTATTTATTAGGGATCTACAGAGAATTGGATTGGTGAACCCAAAACCCTAGTGCTTTCCTCATATTGATTGTTTTGATTACTTACCCAATTGTTTAGTTTAGTTAATCTAGCTAGTTATTTTAGTTCAGTTCTTAATTCAACATCTTAAATTCGATTTTCTAGATAAAGTTAGGGTTTTCATTATTTTAGTACTTATTCATTCTAGTACTCGTGGGAACGATACTTGACTTACTTTCTTTATTACTTGTGTGACTGGTACACTTGCCATAGTTTAGTTTTCACGCATCAAGTTTTTGGCGCCGTTGCCGGGGACTATTTTTGAGTAATATTAGAATCGAAAGATCCTATTTTTAATCTAGAATTTAATTGCTTTTATTTATTTATTTATTTCTATTGTTATTACTTACTATTGATACTTTGTTTTATTTTAGTTGTCTTCTTTTGTTTTGTTAGAAGTAAATTACTTAATTAGAATATTTTTAGTGTATTGTTGTTTATTTTTCGGTCACTTGAATTGAAAATTGGTGTGTTTTTAATAGAAACAAAGAACTAATCCTTTTGATCCAGAAATAGAGAGGACTTTCAGCAGGTTTACGTAGACAGCAAATTTCAAAACAAATCATGCCTCCAGAAGCAAATGAAGTTCCACTTGTCCGTTCTTTAAAGGATTATGCTACACCCACGGTGGAGGGTAGTGATTCTAGCATAAGAAGGCCAACAATTCAAGCAAACAACTTTGAGATCAAGCCCGCCATCATACAAATGATTCAGACTTCAATCCAATTTGGTGGTTTGGCTCATGATGATCCTAATGCTCATTTATCTAATTTTCTTGAAATATGTGATACTTTTAAACATTATGGTGTTAGTGATGATGCTATTAGACTGAGACTGTTTTCATTTTCACTTTGAGACAAAGCTAAAAGTTGGTTAAATTCCTTGTCTGTAGGATCCATAACTACATGGAATGACATGGCTCAAAGATTTCAAGCTAAATATTTTCCCCCTTCTAAAACTGCTAAAATGAGAAATGATATTACTACTTTTGTGTGACACAGAATCGTTATATGAAGCATGGGAGAGATATCCACTACATGAAAAACAAGCTTGGGCGACGAAAATTCGTCGCCCAAATATGGATTTTCGTCGCCCAAATGTGAATACTTATTTTCGTCGCCCAAAGCATGTGTTTTGTGCCACAAAATCCGTGTTTTGCGGCCGAAAAGTGGACCTTTTGGGCTACGAATTCGGCTAATGGGCGACGAAATTAGCATAGCTAGCCAGAAATATAAAGTTAGGTTTGGGTGACGATTAGTGAGCATTTCGTGGCCCATTCTTTTTTCTTTTTTCTTTTATATATTTATCATGGTTTAGAACCTGTATATATTGCTATGTTCTTTGAGCACAAAGTATGAAAAATGTTAAAAACTAAATTAAATTTGCAAAAGCTGCCTTAATTTCATTGATAACTTTCAAAGTAGCCAACAATTTGTTTCAATTCGTACACATCTTCTAACCTAAACAAATACTTATATTCTAAACAACCCAAAACAGCAATGTAGATCCCAGAACAGTGTTAAGGAAAATTCTCAATCTATAAGCTACTTCATGTGCTAGAGTCAAAGATAGTCCATATCAACAAAATGCTCTATAATGTTCCACGAAAGTTTTTTGATTCACACAATCACCTGAAAAAAAACCCAAAGAAAATAAGTATTAAAATAATTGAGATATATGCATCTCAAAGTCAAGGTAGGTGATGAGAATTATGAGAGGGAAAATGATGAAGAGCAACAAAGGAAACTGCGTTTTCTTCTGATTGTAGTTTAGCCACAAGTCTAAGTTAAATCTGAGCAAACATAACCAAACATTAATTATAAGACTCATTATGTTCTTATCTAAAAAAAAAAGTCTCATTATGTAGACTGTAGTGTAGTGAACACTAACAGAAAAGGGGGAAATGATTATATCAACAGCTTCATGAACACAACAGAATGCAGCCGGAACAATAGCTTCACAAACACAGCAGCAGCAACAAACCCAAAAAAAAAAAGAACCTAGTGTGACATTTCAAATGAATGTCGTATCTTCATTCAAGCCAACCAAAATATGGTAGCATCAGTAGGAACTTGTCCTCACTTCCTGGGGAGAGAAAGCAACTTGCATTTTGTGTTAAATGAAAGCATACTAGCTTAAACTAGGCCACTAAAGAATAACAAGGTACTAATGCAGGGCAAAAATTGAGAAACATCTAAATCTTGTGGCTGAACTATAAGGTATATATTCTGACCATTGTCCAGCATCACTAAACACAAGATTAGATACACAAAGGACAAAACTAAGAGCATACAGAACACCAAGTCATTACCAGATTATGAGCAGGCTACAAAAGCAACTGAGAGAATTGTGGAGAGTCAAATAAGTAAAACAAAAAAAATAAAACTAGAGCAAAGTCAGAAGCATTGAGAAATCTAAAAAGCACAACTAAAGAGTATTAAGTAACTAAAGTCAATAACCTGAGAAACTAATTCCTTCAATAAACCGTACCCTACTTCTTAATTTCTACACTGGTAATATAGCCTAAAACAAGGTGTCATTAATCTAAAGCTTCTAGTTAGCACTCTTTATAGCACTCTTTATAGCGGATAATCAACTAAATGAAAGAGGAACAGAACAATTTTTGAGATAATATCTGCAGGCCTTGACAACTCATTGTAGATTTTACCAAACACAAAGCTTCTTGGTCTAACAAAGCTATTACTCAAGATCTCACCAATCTAAACTGAGAAGCAAACATTAACTAAAAACAACTGAAAGTATGAATAAACACATCAAGCAAACATTACAGCATTACATCATGATGTTACAGCATACAAACATAACTTTCTCTTGCTTAATTCATTTACCGGACTACTAGCAGTCTAGCACAAGTTCCAAATTGAAAATTCTCAACCTTCAAAAGGTCTGTAAACAGAGAGCAATCTATAACCTAAATTGAACAACCAAAATTACCCACCAATTACCTAAAAATTTCAACAGATCATAAAAAACACAAGCTAATTTCAACAATTACGCCAATTTATCAGATAAATCAAAAGAGGAACATAACTGATGCTTGTAAGCGAGTTAAACAACACACCATTCCAGATCTTTGTGTCTACACTATATTTTAGCATAAACAGAGAAAACTTCAATTTCAGAATAAGAGAGAGGGAGTGAGTACCTAAATTGCGCTGAGATGACAATTTCAAGCACCACCGGACTTGGGTTATTCAGTTGTCCAACAACTATCAACATAAAACACAGAAAAAAAAAAGCAGAAAGCTAACCCAAAAATGCAGAAGGAAATTGGATCCCATTAGCCCACAAAAACATGTAATGGGTCTAAGATATTGAAACCCTCAGCAAAAGAATGAACCCAAAATCGCAAAAAAATTTAAATCTTACTAGTAAAATAATAAGACCAAGCTCTTCGCAACAGCAAGACACAATTGTCTCAAGAAGCAAAAAGAAAAGCATGAATAAACTCACCCAATTCAATCCTGCGAAAATAAATGCATTCGAACCTGTACAACATTATTGAACCGAATGCCCAATTTTTATCAAAAACATCATCTCAACCAACGATTTTGACAAATTAGGGCAAAATCCTATAGTGTTCTCCAAAATTCAACAGCCACTTGAAAATTGAGGGCAAAACGAAGATGCAAGAGGAGTAGAAGATTTCTTACCTTGACGGCTGCCGATTTGTGTTGAGAAAGCGCCAGTAAGAGAGAGAGAGAGAGAGAGAGAGAGAGAGAGAGAGAGAGAGAGAGGAGAGGAGAGGAGGAGAGCGTTTAGGTGAGTGAGGAGGTGAGGGTTTAGAAACTTGAAATTAGAACGTGACTTTGGTAATTTAGAAGGCCAAAAGTTTCAAAGTTTCAGAATAGGAGCCAAATTTAAGTTGGACTGAAAATTTTGAGCGCTATTTTTTTCAGGACTTTTGGGCCACATATTTTAGCAGATGGGCGACGAATATGTGTCGTGGCCTAAAACTCGGGCGACGAAACACACAAATTCGTGGCACAAAAGTATGATATGGGCGATGGATAACAAAATCCGTCGCCCAACACAAACTGTGTGCAACGAAATTACCTTTCGTGGCCCACTTAGGAAAAGCACGACGAATTCTGTTTTCGTGGCCCAATTTATATTAATTTCATCGCCCAAGCTACTTTTTCTTGTAGTGATATAAAGACCTTCTTAGAAAATGTCCACATCATGGTCTTCCTGTTTGGTTACAAGTTCAAACTTTTTATAATGCTCTCTCTTCTACTGATCGTTCTATGATTGATGCAGCTTCAGGTGGTACTATCATGAGTAAAACTCCAGATGATGCATATGACTTTTTAGAGGAATTAGCTTCTAATAGTCATCAATGGCAGTCTGATAGAACCCCACTGAAGAAAAATGTCCACATCATGGTCTTCCTGTTTGGTTACAAGTTCAAACTTTTTATAATGCTCTCTCTTCTACTGATCGTTCTATGATTGATGCAGCTTCAGGTGGTACTATCATGAGTAAAACTCCAGATGATGCATATGACTTTTTAGAGGAATTAGCTTCTAATAGTCATCAATGGCAGTCTGATAGAACCCCACTGAAGAAAAATGCAGGAATTTATTCAGTTGACTCATTACTGCTATAGCTGCTCAATTAGAAAGTCTAACTAAAAAGGTTGACACTTTAAGTACTTCATGAATGCAAGTGCAGGGTGTTCATTATGGACATTGTGGAGGACCGCATGCTAGTACTAATTGCCAGGTAGGGAATTCTTTCTCTCAATCCAATGAGCAAGCTAACTATGTTGGAAATTTTGGCAGGCATAATAATCCTTCTTCCAACACCTATAATCCTGGGTGGAGGAATCATCCGAATTTAGAAGAACTAATGTCTAAGTTCATCACTACAACTGAGACTAGATTTCAAAATCAAGAGGCTTCGATCAAGAACTTAGAATTTCAAGTTGGACAAATTTCAAATATGGTATCCGGAAGAAATCAAGCTCTTTACCTAGCAACACTGAAAAGAACCCAAAGGAACAAATCAATGTCATATCCTTACGAAGTGGCAGGGAACTTCCAGAGGTGCCAAGAAAGAGTGAGAGCAAGGTAAATGAAGGAAATAAAGATGATGACAACCAAGGGAATCAAAAGGTAAGTAAGAAACCTGTGCAACAGTCGGTTCCTAAGCCTCAAGTAAGAACTTACACTCCTCCTATTCCTTTCTCTCAAAGATTGAAGCAACATAAATTGGATGCGCAATTCGGTAAATTTCTTGAAATTTTTAAGAAATTGCATATTAATATTCCGTTTGTTGATGCTTTAAGTCAAATGCCTAAATATGCAAAATTTCTAAAGGACATTTTGGCTAACAAAAGAAAATTGGAATATTTTGAAAGAGTCAATCTTAATGAAGAGTGTTCGACAATCTTACTAAACATGTTGCTCCAAAAGCTAAAGGATCCAGGTAGTTTTACCATGCCATGTACCATTGGAGACACTCATTTTAATAGGGCTTTATGTGATTTGGGTGCAAGTATAAATTTAATGCCTTGGTCAATTTTCAAGAAATTAGGATTAGGAGAGCCAAAGTCAACCACTGTGTCCCTTCAATTAGCTGATAGATCGGTAAAGTATCCAAGAGGGATAGTTGAGGATGTGCTAGTAAAGGTTGACAAGTTTATATTTCCTGTGGATTTCATTATTTTGGAGATGGAAGAAGACCAAGAGATACCTCTCATTTTAGGTCGTCCTTTCTTAGCCACAGGAGGTGCATTGATAGATGTACCACAAGGAAGATTAGTTCTCAAGGTGGATGATGAACAAGTGGCATTTAATGTTTATACGACCACAAAACATTCTCCTAATGAGATTCCTTATTTTGGAATTGATGCTATTGACAATGTTTTTGATAAGCTTGTGCAGTATCAAAAAGAAAAGAGTATGCAAAAGCCATATCTTGAAGCATCAAAGCAGAACAAGGGCAAGGAAAAAGAATTTGAGAACGACATGAATTTTCTAAAGACAAGTCCACCATCGCTAGGAGTTGAAGGTTTTCATGCAAAAAAGAAGGAGGATCTTGTTTGTAATGGGCCAAATTTTTGCAGAAGTAAAACTAATCTTAGTAGTCTTAAAGACAAGGATGATTCAGGATGAATTTTTGGGAAATAGTCAAGCTAACGACTATAAACAAGCGCTTTTTGGAAGGCAACCCAAACTTTTTATTTCGTTATTTATTAATTTTCTTTTTGTTTATTTTCTCTTTTATTTATGTTTTATTTTAGGCAACCAAGCGAGTAATCTTAGGATGTTTTTGCAAGATAAATCTTCTAAGAGGAAATTGAGATGAGTAACACCAAGGCACATGTTTCTATTACATATGGCTTGATCTTGTGAGTATTGTTTATCACTTTTCTTTATTCATTGTTATTCAATACATTGAGGACAATACATGATTTAAGTATGGGGGAGTCGTTTACATGTTTGCAGTTTAGTACTTGAGTTCCTTAGATTTGCCTTTTCATTCTTGTTATTTCCACTTGTGTTTTAGTTTATAAAAAAAATAAGAAAGACAGGGAAATGACCCTTTATAATGATCTTTAGGAGGTTTCATGTTTAGTCAATTGGTAGAGGATTCGAAGAATGTGTTTTGAAAAAAAAATTATTTTCTAAATGAGTTTTGTGAATCTTTGAGAAAGTCATAGCATGACTGTGCTTGCATTTTGATGGTTTGTGGGTAGATAGATTGTTTCCCTCAAGCATAATTGAAATATAAATTGGTAGACAAAAAAGCTTGTGAGACTTTGAGCCATCAGACTGACATACACATATCAGTCTATATATTTCTTTAATGTGTGTATTCTCCCGTGAAGTGTATCTCTAGAACTTGCATATATTCTCTTTGAGGCTACATTGACAATTGCATGCATTAAAGTGATTGAGGCATTCTTTTGAATTTAGCTAAATAGCCAAAGGCCTACCCTGTGATTTATTTTGTTCTTTGTTCACCCATGTTGAGCTTTATTGACCTTCGTTCTTTGGAAAACCCACATTACAAGCCTATGACCAAAACACATTGTCCTTACCCAGTTTAGAGCTAGTGGAGCATTGTGTTCTTTTTATGATTATTGTGTGGTTTAAGTATAAGCATGGGGGTGTTTGAGCATGAGTTGGCTTTGGTTGTAGTGGAACATTGGTCGCAAATTTCTTAAGAGAAGTTCCATTGTTGAAAAAAAAAGAAAAAAGAAGAAGAAAACAAAAGAGAAAGCGAAATTTGGAGTTTGATTCGAAAAAAGAAGAAGAGTTCAACGGTGTATACTGTTTTTTTTTTTGTAATAGTTGCTCTTTAAAGTTAAGTAATGGAACTTGAGCTTATTCTGAGAAGTTGGAGAATGTTTGCTTGTTCCACTAGCTCTTAAACCCTTGAATTACATTCTCAAATGTTTCCTTCCTTAAACTTAAGCCTCATTACAACCCAATAAAGTCCTCATGATTTTTTTATGTATGTTGTCCTACAGTAATGGAGAATTTAGATGATGTGCAAGCTTATGGTAGATCACTCTCATTGGTAAGGATTTGAGCGATATTTATAACCTTTCTAAACACATGAGTGTGAGTGTTCCATTTGACTAAAGAGAGTGTCTACTGATTTTGTCTCACTATGTTTGAGGGAGGGCAAGTGGTAAGATTGTGTTGTTCGAGATGCTTGTACATGATATGCTATGAGGTTCGATTGGATTTGCTCTAATGATGATTTTCAACATTGATTTTGATTGTGTTTTACTTGGTTGAATGACATTCTTTGAAGATGATACATACTCTCCGTTTGTGTTTCGTGTTTTATTTTGCTTGGGGACAAGCAATTGTCCAAGCATGGGGGGTTGATGAGTGAGGGTTATATGTAATATTTATAAAGGAATTCACTCTAGATTTGGTGTTTTATTTAGCTATTTTATATGTTTTTAGGTGCATTTAGTTTTTTAGCTCGTTTTTACTGCTTTTGGTTGTTTTGGTGTGTAGGTAGTTGATTTCGGTGTTCATTCAATAATGATTTGAAAGAGTACTTGAGGAGTGAAGACTTGGTGCGGAGATATGAGCTTAAAGATGTTCAAAACATGCTTCTAGAGAAAGACACGACTTGCCCATGTCTTTTCACATGACTACAAATTGGCAATTGAGCAAAAATACACATAAGGAGCCGAAAAACTGCCCACATCCATAGACACGGCCAGGTCATGTCTTTTGACACGGCCTTGTCTTTTGTCCAACACACGCGCACGACTTCTTGCGAGTTGGGCCTTGTTTTATTTTCATTCTTTTTCTTCCCATAACTTTATAAGGAGACTTTTAGGGTTTTTTCTATTACCTTTTGCCTCTCCTCTTTGAGAACTACTTTGAATTGGAGAAGAAGAATAGAAGATCAAGAACATCATCCAAGCATTAGGTTTTTTTTTGAACTTTAATTGTTTTGATGAATTCTCTTGAATCTTTGTTGTTAGTTTTATTAATTATTATGAGCTAAACTTCCTATAACTAGGGATACAGTGTAGCCATCCTTTTTAATGTAGTATTCTTAATATTATAATTCCAAGATTTGATTTTTATTGCATGTGAGTTTATGTTGTTGTTCCTAATGCAATTGAAGGTTTGAACACTCTTTGATTTGATTTATTGTGTATGTTTGAGAAAAAAGTCAAAACTAAAAAAAAATGAAGAGAGAGAAAGAGAGAGAAAAGGTGAAAAATAGAAAACCCAAGAAACCGAAGCCAAAACCCCCCGATCTTCCTCCCAAGCTCCATTTCCTCCATCAAATCCCAACTAAACACCGCAAAATCATGAAAATTGTTTCACCAGAGCTTCTGGCTCCCAAAGAATTTAAGTACCAAGTGTTTATTTGGTTTGTATCTGTGATTTTTGGGGGTTTCTTTTCAAACCCTAAAAATTATAGATGGATCAGTTCAATTATTTTTCTCCAAGAAAATTCTTTGGTGTACCATGAATGCTATTTGTTTAAGTCGGTTTTGTCATCAAATTCGCTTCTTCCAGGTCTTAATAAGCTCAAGCTTTCTAGTTTGGCTGCAAATTTACAGCAATACATAACAAACCCCAATTCAATTTTATATCAAATTGAAGAATTTATCTTGTTTTCCTGGATTTTTCAGCAATTTGGTATCTCTAAAAGATCTTCAATCTACCTTCTCACCTCCTTCCTAACTCCATTTCAGAAACCCTAAGCAAATTTTTTGATTTGGCTTATACTTTTCAAGAGGCGTAAATTGGTTTCTTCTAATTGGAGGTTTCAAGTTCAAGCAGTTTCTTGGAGGTCTTGTAATATTTCTTTTTCTCTGTTGGTTAACTTCTGTGAAGATGGAGCGCGAGAACAGGTCCACTGGCAGATTTGGTCTGTCAACAACGTGTTTGAAGGGAATTTACTTCTCAATTCCTCACAATTTGTGTGCTTCGGTAGAGTTCATGTTCACTGGATTTGTGGAGAACTATTTGAGTGTCTTTCAGCCATTGTAATTTGTTCTGAAGCCAAGGTTTTTACCAGTTTGCAAGTCCCGTTTGGGTTAGGGCGAACCCAGAAGCTTATTCAATCCCATCTCGCCCGCTCGATTGGGTTTACCAGCCTAGAGATCTTTGCTCTTCAGCCTGGAGAACTTCTCAATTGTTCATTTATTTGGCTGGTAAGAATTTTTTATTCAATGGCTATGCCTTGCTTCTCAAGACTGTTTGGTGGCTATTTTAAGCATTGCAGGTCTTTTCCTGCACCTTATCCCCTTTTTACTTGTTTGTCTCTCAGTCTCTGGATTTACTGTTTGTTTGCCTTCTTACTGGCTTCTAAGCATTTCAATACTGTAGTAGTGGAGGGTTTTCCTACTCTGGAAAATCTTATGAACTTTGTTTCTGAAACTGAAAAAGTTAATCTTGTTGAATCCACTGTCTTTGATGCCGTTTTTTATGCTGCGACTAGTATTAGTTATTCGAAGTGTAGTTTTCTGTCTGCTTTTACCTCTGATGATTTTTTGATAAAAGCATTTATCAAATATTAGGGAATATGAATGCTTTTGTTCGTAATAGCTGGTTGGGAAAGCCTTTTGGAAAGAATGTTGATTACAAAGAAATAATGACTAAGACATATTATGATTGGATGTTCATCTTAAGCCCGATAATGCCATCTAAACAGTTAATTAATGAATAAAATAGCTTTTTGGAATGTTAGGGGGGTGGGAAAAAAGATTGTGGTGAAGAAGTAAAACTTTTTTGTAAGCTTCATCAAGTGCATTTGGTTGCCCTTGCGGAAATCAAAGTTCATTATGATCCCTCTCTGGCTTTGGTGCAGCCGTTTGGCTTCTCTCAGTTTGATTTTATCCCTTGTGTAGGGTTCTCGGGTGGTATTTGGGTTCTTTGGCAGCAGTAGTTTGTCGATGTGATTGTAATATATAAGGAAGTTCGTTTTATTACTGTTTGAGTTAAAGATTCTGTTGCTGGTACTTCTTTGATAGTCATATTCTGCTATGCTCCTGCTCATTCTTCTCACAAAGCACAATTCTGGTCTGACTTAACATCTTATTGCAGCTCTCTAACATCACCTTTTGTAGCTGTGGGTGATTTCAATAAAATTGGTTCTGCAAATGAAAAATTAGGGGGAACTCCTGCATCTTTAAGCAGGTTTGAAAGACTATCAACTTTCAAGTTTAATTTAAATGTGATTGATATTCCTTATGTTGGAAGTACTTTTACTTGGAGGAAAATGAAAGCAGGTCTACATAATGTTCTTGAAAGATTGGATAGAGTTTTAACTTCTCCTTCTTGTTTATCGGATTTCCCTTTAATGCATACTTCTCACCATGATTTTAGCTCCTCAGACCACTATCTTATTATCCTTGTATTAGATTCTAAAGCCCCTTTTTCTCCCTCCCCTTTTAAGTTTGAACTTGCCTGGGTTGGTCATAAAGACTATGAACCTCTTGTGCGTAAAGCTTGGAGTAGAAGAAGTGAGGGTTCCCAAATGTATCAAGTGATTCAAAAAGTCAAAAACTTGAAAAAGCTCTCAAAGAATTGGGCTAAACTCAAGTTTGGAAACATTACTAGACAACTTAAAGAGGTTGAAGGACAAATTATTAGTATTCAAAGTAAACTTTGTATAAGTCCTACTAATGATGGCTTGATAACTGCTCAAGAAAATCTCACTCGAAAGAAAGCTAAACTTGTTAGTTTTAACCGCACCTATTGGTCTCAAAGAGGTAGGGAAAAAATCTAGCATTTGGTGACCGCAATACTGCTTATTTCCAAACTAAGGCCACCATTCGTAAAAACAGGAAAAGAATCAAGGTTTTTTGGAGTAAAGATGGAATTCGCTTCACATAACAAGCAAGTATTAGAAGCGAGATTACAAAAGAATTCAAGTCTCGGTTTGCTAAAGACAATAACTGTTTTGTGCACCCTGATGTTGATTTACAAGTTATTCAAACAGAACTAAATGAAGAAGACAATGCCTTTCTCACTAGAAATGTATCGGATGAGGAAGTTAAAGAAGAGGTTTTCCTACTAGCTCCTAATAAGTCACCAGGTCCGAATGGATTTCCTGCCTCTTTTTTCCAAACTTATTGGCCAATTATTGGTCCTTCAATTATAAGAGCAGTTAAAGAATTTTTCTTCTCAGGCAAAATTCTCAAAGAAATGAATCAAACTTTTATTGCCTTGATCCCTAAAATTGATCATCCCTCCATGGCAAATCATTTCACACCGATTAGTTTATGCTCTACTATTTACAAGATTATCTCTAAGATCTTGACGTCTCGTCTGAAGACTGTCTTAGGGAAACTTATTCATCCGTTACAAGGTGCCTTTGTAGCAGATCAGTGTATTCAAGATAACATTCTCTTAGCTCATGAAGTTTTTCACTCTTTCCGATCAAAAAAAGAAAAAAGTGGTTGGCTTGGAATCAAGCTAGATATGGAAAAAGCGTATGATAGATTGGATTGGAATTTTATTATTCAGGTTTTTAAGAAATTTGGGTTTAATGACAAATGGATAGGATGGATTACGGAATGTATAACTTCAGTATCTTTTTCAGTCTTAGTAAACAATAGCCCTGGTGCCACTTTTACTCCTTCTCGAGGCATAAGACAAGGAGACCCTCTATCCCCTTATAGTTTTGTTCTTTGTGCGGAAGTACTTGCACGCCGTCTTCAAAGAGAAAGTGACCTGACTACTAATAGCATCGGTATTAAAGTGTGTCAGGGGGCTGAAAAAATTACCTTTTCTGACCTTTGCAGATGATACAATGATTTTTGCAGATGCATCTAGCCAAAGTTGTCACACTATTAAGAATATTCTTGACCACTACTGTAGAATGTCAGGACAGAAAATTAACTTTGATGAATCTGCTTTCCAATGCACATAGAATATTAGCAGAACAATGATTGACACCTTTAAAGAAATTTTGCTTATGAGGCATACTGTTAGTTAGGATAAGTATTTGGGTTGCCCTATTATTAATGACAGAGTCAATGCTAATACTTTCAAAGATATTGTGGATAAAACTCAACAAAATTTGACTAAATGGAAAGCTAACTCTTTATCTCAAGCAGAACGCTCTACACTTATTCAAGCTAATCTTGCTGCTACACCAGTTTTTACTATGCATGCAAAGCTTCTCATTACCTTCTTCAACACTTAATCAGTTAAATAGAATCAAGAGAAACTTTTTCTGGAACAAGGCTCCTGACAACAAATCTCCTAACTTGATTGGGTGGGACAAAGTATGTCGGTCTAAGAATTTGGGCGGTCTAGGTATTAGAAATGCAGAAGCTGTTAATAAAGCAATGCAAATAAAGCTAATTTGGAAAATTTTAAAAGAACCAGACAGTAAATGGGTTAAGATGATTAATCATAAATATCTTAAAGGACAACACATTTTAGAAGCTACAAAAGGGAATAAAAACTCTTGGCAATGGAAGAATCTTTTAGGAGTACGCCTTAATGATTGCCCCAAAATGATTCAAACTTTATCAGAAGTTGAACATATGTGTCAAGCTAAACTTATGATACACTTAGATCCCTCCCTTTCCTTTATAGAAAGGATGAAAGTTTTAAAGCAATAATTGTCAGAGTCCGATTTAGTGCTTTTATTCACAACCTGGTGGATATTTTGGTTTGCTAGAAACAAAGTAATTTTTAATGATCTAATCACCAGCCCTACCCAAATAGCTATTTCCAATAAACTAAGTTTTTTAGAATGGCAAAGTATCTCCTCTAAGATGATGAAACCTGATACAACAAGAATTTTTCAAAGGAAACAAGCCCAGCAAGAACCGCAACAGAATGTCCATTGGTCTCTACCCAAAGCTAATTATATCAAGATCAACTTTGATGGTTCGAAAATTAATAATGATATTTCTGCTGCAGTGTTTGTTCTAAGAGATGAAAATGGAGGAGTCATTTCTTTGGGTGCATTACCTTGCGGTACCAGCTCAATACTTATGGCTGAGCCGATAGGATAACGGGAAGGGGTGCGTTCCGCTCGCTCCAAAGGTTACAAGAATATCACTATAGAGGGCGACAATTTGGCAGTCATTAAGGCCGTTAGAGCTGAGTGGCATATTCCATGGGAGATTGAAAATATCATCGACACGAAGAAAGACCTTCACTATTTCGACCGAGTAGAAGTGCTCCACTGTTTTAGAGAAGCTAATGCAGTTGCGGATTTTATGGCAAACTTTGGCCATAACTGTCTTGGTCTGCCTCTTTTGACCAGTTCCTTACTAGCCTGTTGGTAAGGGACACCATAGGTTAACCTGTGGGTTATCTGGTTGTTCTTGCCTTTTCAACAAAAAAAAAAAAAAAAATTGTGTATGTATGAGACTGAGAAGTGATTATATGCACTAGTCATAATAGCATAAACTGAGAATTGAATGAAATACTGAGAAGTACAAACGTGATTCTTGGAATTATTTTGGTATAGGTTTTTATTGTTCTTAATGCTTCTTGAATTGTTTAAATCTATCTAGAGATAGCATAGGTTAATTATTTAAGTTAGATTCAATATAGCTTGCGAAAGTATATTGAATAGTTAAGAAAAGTCTTGCCTCATGTTATTAATTTCAACCTTGGGATTTATTTATTAGGGATCTACAGAGAATTGGATTAATGAACCCAAAACCCTAGTGTTTTCCTCTTATTGATAGTTTTGATTACTTACCCAATTGTTTAGTTTAGTTAATCTAGCTAGTTATTTTAGTTCAGTTCTTAATTCAAAATCTTAAATTCGATTTTCTAGATAAAGTTAGGGTTTTCATTATTTTAGTACTTATTCATTCTAGTCCTCGTGGGAACAATACTTGACTTACTTTCTTTATAACTTGTGCGACTGGTACACTTGCCATAGTTTAGTTTTCACGCATCAATAAGCTCACTGATAATTTGGTCTTTGTAGAAGTGTACGTTTATGTTTGTAGCAGTGTACGTTTATGTTGGGACCTGGATTATTTTTTTTTTCTTTTCCTGATTCCAGAGCTGCGCTACATCTTTTTGTTTAGCAATATCTCCAAAATAATCTTATTGACATTGCATGTGTCGTATATCCTCCCCCTTGCCGTGTGTTTTACAATGCTCAACAATATGCTTGTGGCAGTTTTCTCTTCAATATTCTAATGCTAAGAATACAGGTATATAAGGTCAAGGTTTTTCTCCCCGAAACACAATTCAAATAGAGCGTGGATAAAATTTATACAAGGGTTGGGGAGGGGGATCAAATATCCCAAATGCCCAAAGGATGTCTCGAGCATATGCTTGGGCCCTTAAGAACGCTTGGTCATTGATATTCTGATATATAAGTAGCAACTCTGATTTATTTGCTATGTACCTGAGACAAGAAGATTAGATGGCAGAAGAAGGAAAATATTAGCCATAAAGATTGTATATCTACGAAGGTTGTTTTCAAAATTCAGACACCATTCGGATATATATGCGAGAAATTGTTCGCAACCATATCGACCTAGCACGAGGAGTTCACCTCTCAAAATACTGAATGCAGCCAGAAAGATACTTCACTTAAAGACCACAGTAAATTCGTACGTAATTTGGAAGTCTTGGTGAATGATTTAATAATCTCAATTGCCCAAATCTAAAATGACCATGAATCTGTGAAGTTAGTTACCAAACTAATAGCCAAAGCTTAAATGGTGACCTTGAGTGGGTGTCTTAGTTGGTAAGAACTCTAAGGTTCATTCCAGAGGTCACTAGCTTGAGGAGCACATAAGGTTTTCCTGATAGTTAACATTGAGATAATGGCACAACATACAACACACAGCTACGTAAACACTTACCATCATTTTGTCGAATTGTAGTGAATCTGTAAATAGCCTTGATTAAGGCACCGTATTTCTTAGACTTCAAACATCCCATATGTCTACAACAAAACACACATTAAGTAAATGGCTGATAATGACCCGAGATGCAACATAAAATGAGAATAATAAAAGTGAATGCTACCAAGAATAGATTTGAAAAACAAAAACTTGACAAATGTGAATTCACGAGAGCAGTACAGATTTTATAGATCAAATAGTAAGAAGACATATATAGATATTACAAAATGGGTGAAGATGTCTCAAGAGATGGGAAGTGATTCTTCCCAGCAACATCCACTACCTAACGTGAAGACGTCTCATGAGAGGTCAAGATGAATGTAACGTTAACCTAATCAGTCCAGACTCGAGACTAGTAGACTGGCTACTTCCAATGGACTGGTATAAAATCATTTTGGAAAATTTAAACATAACCATATAGTAAGCATGGAGTAATAAAAATGGAAGTAGCACCAATACAAATTTAAGGAAGTAAACAGGTTCACAGGTGCCAGATCCTCCAAAAAGCACGCAGTGGTTACATGATTTTTTTTTGTGTGTGTGTGCTAATTATATGAATAAAACTCAACTTAACAAAAAGAATCTCAAATGCGTATCTGGTCAACCTAAACAGTTTATAAGATCCACTAATTTATAATCTATGCTCGAGTGAGACTGGATGCCCTTATCTTTACTAATAACGAAATATAAGTATATCATGTTCACATCAGGCAACCTGTGCTTAAAGTAGATTGTTATATTCATTTAAACTTTCCGATGATTCACTTACAAAATCTCAGTGTACCGGATTCTCCATGCGGGAAAGCCAAGATGACACTTTGTAGGTCCATAAACTAAAAGAAGGTCAGGATCGGGGCCAACACAACCTGCTTGTAACACAAAAATGTCAAGGGGACTAAATCACTGAATGATGAGACACCTCAAGGGAATATTCTCTTAAGACAAAAGATTGAGGAAAGACAAACCAACAAGTCGCAGAGCCTCGCCCAAAAGTGGTTCCGTAAACTTTGGCTTATCACCTTCTTGATGCTTATGAAAAAGCAAATTGGTTGCTTTTGCCACTCCTAGCTTCCCATCAGACGATGAAGCAAACTCCAAGGTTTACTGATAAGGTCCCACCTGTGCTTCAGTTGTTCCAACTTCCTGGATGAATGGGAACGAATTGCAAGCCTTATTTGATGATACCTCATACAAAACCGCCAACATTGAAACATAGTAAAGGGTACATAACAATATTATAGGAAGTGGAAATATAATATTTACCCGTTTCTCCACCTTCAAGGGGGAGGGATGACTTCACTAGATGTTAACCAAAACTAGTTATTCTAAGCAGTCGTTTTAATTGGTTGTCATTTATTTTGAAGATTTATTACCTTCCATGGTCTCGCGTTGGACGTCGCTATGATGGTATCCTTTGATTCTTTCAGCACCCCTAAATAAATAGAGTCCGTGAGCACTCAAAATTGCAATTGTAAAATGCTACGACATAATAGCTACCAAAATTGCACCTTCCATATCGTACAGACAAACATGCCTGACACCAATAGCAGCCACCCATTCCAATAGCTCAATAACTTCGTATATTCTACAAGCTTCTTCACTTTCAACCACAATAGCAAGGTATCGTAGCTTACTCATGTAACGACCCGGAATTTCAATCTCGATTAATTAGTGCTATTCGAGCTCAAAAACGGCACAAGATCAAGATTTACTTAATAATGCATCATATTCCGGTTCATTACCACCGTACCCGTTTTAGGAAAAACGGATACAAGGCTAAAAGTATTTACATACATTAATCCAAATATAGAATATTGTTCTAATATTATGACGACGTTCCTTGACCCCCAAGTTACTAGTATTATGCGACTTGTCCATGCATGCACTCGGTTCCATCAACTGCTTCAAAATGGGTCCGAGCATTCATGTTCACAATAAAGAAGAAAATTAGTGTTTCGCTAAGCAAATTCACCCCATTGCGTAAAAATAAGATAATAAAATAAAATTTGTAGAAACCTCACCATTTTACGATCCATAAATATTTTTTGTCAAAACTAGATACATAATAAGTGAAGTGTTTATATATTATATGTCCCAAAAATGAAACTTCCTCAATCCAAAAATGAAACTTCCTCAATCCAAAATTCACATTTTGACAATTTCCCAAAAAGCTGATTTTCTCTTAAGGTTTCTAAAAGAATCCTCAAATGCTTAACATGATCTTCCCTAGTCTTGGAGTAAATGAGTATATCATCAATGAACACTACTACAAATTTATCTAAGTACGGATGGAAAGTTCTATGCGTAAGATCCATAAAAGCTGCGGGGGCATAGGTTAATCCAAAGGGAATGACGGTAAACTCATAATGACCGTATCGGGTTCTAAAAGCAGTTTTGGGTATATCCACCTCCATAATTCTCAATTGGTGATATCCAGACCTCAAATCTATTTTCCAAAATATCGCAGCACCCTTAAGTTGGTCAAACAAATCATCTATCCTGGATAATGGGTACTTATTCCTAACGGTCACCTTATTCAACTCTCTATAATCTATACATAACCTCAAACTTCCGTCTTTCTTTTTCACAAAAAGAACAGGTGCTCCCCAAGGAGAAAAGCTTGGCCTAATGTATCATTTCTCCAATAATTCCTCTAATTGGGTTTTCAAATCTACTGGGTCATCCTATACGGGGCTTTTGAAATAGGTGCAGTACTGGGTATAAGATCTATTGTAAAATCTATAACTCTCTTGGGTGGCATTCCGGATATCTCATCCGGGAGTACATCGGGAAAAGCTTGGCCTAATGTATCATTTCTCCAATAATTCCTCTAATTGGGTTTTCAAATCTACTGGGTCATCCTATACGGGGCTTTTGAAATAGGTGCAGTACTGGCTTTTGAAATAGCTTGGCCTAATGTATCATTTCTCCAATAATTCCTCTAATTGGGTTTTCAAATCTACTGGGTCATCCTATACGGGGCTTTTGAAATAGGTGCAGTACTGGGTATAAGATCTATTGTAAAATCTATAACTCTCTTGGGTGGCATTCCGGATATCTCATCCGGGAGTACATCGGGAAATTCGGACACAACTGGTATACTAGACAAATCATTCTTTACTGACATGGTTTCGGTTGCGACACTAAGATAAGCCGGGTATTCTTTCCTAGTTTGGGTGGTAACACTCATACTTGCCACTATTTTGATTTCTGGCGAGATATCTACCCCTTTATAAAAGATTTTCTCCCCAAAAGGTGTTCTCAAAGATATTCTTTGTAAATAACACTCAATCTTAGAACGGTAATTAATAAGCCAATCAATTCCTAAAATTGCATCAAAATCTGCTAAGTCAAACTGTATGAGGTCGCCGGAAAAATTAGTGTTGGCTATACTTATGGGACAATTTTGGTATAAATAATACTAGGCTACTGTAATTCCTCCGGGAGTGGTAATATTTATTCTATAGAAAGAATTGGGCACTAAATCATTTTTCTCACAAAACATAGTAGCTAAAAACGATCGAGAAGTTCCAGAGTCAAATAAAACTACTGTAGGGTGAGAATAAGTAAGAAAAATACCAGTGATTACGTTAGGTTTCGCATCAGCCTCACGATAATTCATAACATGAATTCTGCCTTTGTTGCCAACTGCTTGACTTGTACCCGCTACACTTCTAGGTTGTTGAGTTACGACCTTTTGGATAGTGCCGGTGTTTCTCCAGTCCTTTGCTCCTGCATATTGGCTCCGAAATTCACGACCATTATTATTCCAGTTCCTATTCCCAAATGGTACCTGATTATTCCTCCTCTCTAAACTTCCATTATTCCCAATCTGTCTCCTAGCGTAACACTCACTAGCCTTATGCCCTAATTTACCAAAATTAAAACACATGGGTTTTATCACACAAGCCTTACCTGGGTCACTCTTACCACAACGGGGACAATTCCTCACCTTACCATTATTCCTCCTAAAATTTCCTCGAAATCGATTCATCCCAAAATTCCTAGGTAGACTCCTAGACCTTTTTCTCTCAGAATTTCCATTCTTCTCCTTAAAATTCCTATTCTTTGCTATCACAACCTCACGTCTCTCCTGAATTCTCTCCATATTAATAGCCTTACAATAAGTTTTCTGAAAAGTGGTCGAAGATCCAGCTACTAACTCCTGGATACGCCAACTAAGACCATCTTCAAACCTCCCTATCCTATCCTGCTCATCTTTCACCAAATTCTCTGCAAAGCGAGATAACTCATTAAATTTCGCTGCATACTCAGTTACACTAGACTTACCTTGCCTTAAATCCTCAAATTCTTGTTTTTTCCTTCTCCTCAAAGACCTAGGATAGAATCTCTCCCTAAAATCCTTAGGACATCCTACAGCCTCAAATAACTTTTCCTATGTCTCTAATCCAATCCTCAAGCAATAAGGGATCTACTCCTCATTCATAGGTAGGTGGGTGATGGGTAGCTAAATTCTTAAAGAGTATGGCTTGGGGTTCTTTGGTTTCTACCTTCTCTTTGTTTTTCTCTCTCCCCTCAATTTGCTTCTTAATGGTTGACCCAAGTATTGACACAAGGTCTCCAAAGTGTCTAATCGCCCTCCATTAGTAATTTCCACACTAGTTGGGTTTGAAGTAGCTCCAATCATTGTCACTTCTTCCTCTTGAGTCATTCTCACTATAATTAAGAAAATTTCAGCAACATTAATTCTACTTAAAACATACGATTTCTAACTACTTTGGTACCCTTCTAATTTGCTCTCTCTTAATATAGGGAGGCATCTAAATCTAATATTTATTCATCCTAATATAACCTATTTTTAAAAGTCATCAAACAATTCTAACAACATGCATAAATTACACTAATCAAAATTACTCTATTTTGCTACTTTACTCATGCGCATATATAACATTAAACATAAAGCTAGCAAACCCAAATATAGCTAAATATTTCAACTACTACTACTACTACTACTACTACTACTACTACTACTACTACTACTACTACAAAATGCGTGAATAAGAGTTTTTACAACACAAAATACAAATTCTAGCTATTTACACCTAGTAGCTATTACATGCAATTACCAAATACTTGTTAGCCATCTACCCAATATACATCACGGCTAACATCAAATCCTTGTGGCCTAATTATAATACAAAGTCTTGGCCAACAAAATACAACAACCATTAGTTTGTCAATGCCCAAATCATCAATATCATCATCATAAAAATACTACAACAACAACAAAAGACTACCACCAAAGCATACCACCATTACTTAAGCCGCACCACCGCGATTTCCAATCGTGCTTGGTCCATTGTTGAGACGCACTTGTGGGTTCCGAAAGACTGACAAGTGGGCCTCAAGCTCTCGTTCAATGTCGTTCATGTAAGACATCCCGGGATTTGGTTGAGACGGTTCGGGAATGAACACAGGAGGAGGTGGTACATGCTCATAATGAATAGATCTACCTCTCCTATATTGCACTATGGTCTCGGGTATAAGTTGGACATTGTTATTGGCACAAGTCCATTCGGCGTACACTTGTTGAAGTATACCCCTCATATACACCAAGTCGGGATACCACACACCTTGGACGGCATAGTGCTCCATATTAAAAGTGTTATCATCAATAAGAATATCCATATAATTAAGACGAACACTAAGCCATGGTTCCACGGGTGGGAGAGTCTTAAGGAACACGAAAACTCTCCATCCCGGAAATCCCACGGGCTCGGTGGTGAAAGGAGTATATGTGTCACATGCAATTGAAAAACGCTGAATATAAGCAGAAATAGTCTCGTCCTCAAGCATCCTAAGAGTGGCCGGATGTGGAGGCAAAACGGGCTCGGGTTGCGCCATCTAGAACACTCAATATAGAACACAATGTTTAAGAGTTAGCTACACTAATGTATCACATAGGCAAACATGCAAGAATATTAAACATTTAGACATGCAACATGCAATATGCGACATGCGACATGCTCCCTAGCTTAATCTACCCCATTTCGATCCTACTTGGTTTCTACAAGTTTTATTTTATTTTGAATTGCTCTGATACCACTTCTGTAATGACTCGGAATTTAAATCTCGATTAATTAGTGCTAACCGATCTCAAAAACGGCCCAAAATCAAGATTTACTTAATAATGCATCATATTCCGGTTCATTACCGCCGTACCCGTTTTAGGAAAAACGGATACAAGGCTAAAAGTATTTACATACATTAATCAAAATATAAAATATTGTTCTAATATTATGACGACGTTCCTTGACCCCCAAGTTACTAGTATTATGCGACTCATCCATGTATGCACTCAGTTTCATCAACTGGTCAAAAATAGGTCCGAGCATTCATGTTCACAAAAAGAAGAAAATTAGCATTTCGCTAAGCAAATTCACCCCATTGCGTAAAAATAAGATAATAAAATAAAATTTGTAGAAACCTCACCATTTTACAATCCATAAATCCTTTTAGTCAAAACTAGATACATAATAAGTGAAGTTTTTATATATTATATATACACATAAATTCATAATCAAATCCAAACTTTTGTTAGTCCAAACATCCAAAAATTTTCACTCACAATCTTATAATTTCCACCAAGTAATCCGGACACTCCAATAATGATAATATTAATAATAGTAATAGTAATAATAATGTTAGTAATAATAATAATCAAGCACACAAAGTTAGTCCCTATTCTAATGTTAGTCATTTTAGAGTTAGGTGGTAGGAAGAGCATGCATGTTTAAGGCTCAATTTCCTTAAACCGATTCATATCATAGATCTCAATTTTCACATATCAGCAATGGACCTTTCGTCCCATATCTTATATACATCAATTGGATTTTCTAATCCATTCATCATCATAAAATCGGATTTTCATATACCCATCATTCATCATAGCGTATACACTTCCTCAAACATGCTCTTCAATATTTCAAGGGCGCTACTCTTGAAAGCTACCACAAATTATCTTATTTAGTGGTCTAACTAGCACACAAGTATTTTTCTTTAGGTTGGGATCAAGTGATAACTTGATATGCCCCAATTTAAGTTAATCTTAGACTTTTGACTCATAAAAGAATACCAATGTACCTTCATTATAGACTGAGTAAAATTTCATCATTTCAACCATCCTTTCATCATCACAAAACCGCACACAACTCCTCCAAAAATCCAACAAAACTTACTCCAATTGTTCATATGATTTACCTTACAATATAAATTACATTAACCACCATACAACGTCTCAAAATCTACATGCATACAAGTAATTAACAATAATCTCAAGATCAAATAATCGATACTTAAGAATTACTTACACAACTCCATAATCACACGACAATCACCAGAAAATAATTAATTTCACAAACCACAATCCAAAAACCATCCTTCACTATTCGAAAATCACACAAACATCAATCCAACAAGTAATAATTGAAAACATTCCAAAATCATTCCACCTCCATATTTCTCCTTTCCATAAATCATTTAATAGTTTCATTGGGGGAAAATAATGGACATGATATTTACCTTGTTTGAAGATCCAACACTCTTTCTCTTTCTAGTCTTCTTTTCCTCACAACTCGGCACTTTCATAAGTGTCTAACACACAATTGTTCTAATTAGTTTAAAAATCAAGCTACAACACAGAAATGACTAATCAACTTCTAAAATTCCCTTTTTGAGTTCAAAATCGAATCTAACCCATTATTTCTTCCTCTTTGGATTTTCTGCTATTACCAAGATTAATTTTCAGATTTTTAATAATTTTAGTTTAAGTTTAGATTAATTAATCTTTGGTCCAAACTTAGCTCAAATGGAAATGCAAGAACGTACAAGTTTCGGTTGAGCCAAGATTAACAAGAAGAACAATTTTTCTTGCCTTTTTCATGAGATTAAAAAGAGTTTCTTTAGATTATGAATGTTTAGATCAAGAACTAAAAATGATCTAAAAGAATGAAAATGAAGATCAAAGAAAAGATTGAGAACTTACCTTGAACAAACTTGGTTTGGTGCCAAAATAAAGTGCATTTGAATGAACTTGGATGAATAGCTTTAATCAAGATTAAGTATGAACATTAAAAGAATTTTGTGAGTTTTTGTTCATGGATTAAAGCGTAGAAAATGAAGATGAAAAATGAAAATGAAAGATTGAAAGTTTTGAGAGGGTTCTTACCTTCTTTTCTTCCTCCTCTCTCATGGCCTCTCTCTTTCTCTCTCTTTCTCTCTCTTTCACTTTACTTCTTTAACTCTTTAACTTCCTCTTAATTATTTCTTAGAGAAATTTGATTTTGGGAAGCTTTATTTAGGGAAGTAAAATCTGAAAATGTTTGGGGTGTAGGTGCATAGGCTTTTCGGCCTATTTGAAGAAGGAAGGGGAAGAGTGGGGTTTTTGCTTGCAAAATTAAACTAAATATTTTGGGTAGAGGAAAGGTAGGGCCAATGATTAAACTTCGGGGGAAGAAGGTTCCAATCCCATTGGCTTTCTCTCTTACAAAAAGAACCCAATCAAAATTATTGATTTAACTCCTCACAATTTTCCTCTCTTTTATTTCTCTTGTTTTCTTTGCTCTTAGTTTTTGTTTTTCTAGCTTAATTTATAGGCAAAAATTCTGAATTTTCTTTTTCCTTCATTTTTCCATGCTAAATTTCCAAAAGATTTTGTAAAGATTTCTTATGGCCAAAACCACACACTTCATCACTTTTGCCATGCAAAACTAGGCATTCTCATAAAACCACTTTCATGAAACCATCTAGTCATCAAAGCCTAAATATTTGCCATGCAAAAATGATCTCTTCTTGATTTCCATTAGATTGCTAAATTGGGAAGTTTTCACCTAAGGTAGCACTTGTCCCAATTTGGTAAGTTGACATTTTTATTAGAGATAAAATATTCACTCTAGTCTTTCAAGTGAATAGTGTACATGCAACTTTGGTTAATTTTACATTTCGGCTATTAGGGGCTTTAATCTTGATTTTGTGATTTTTATTAGCCTAATCAAGCTTTGATCGCTAATTGTCATGCTAATGACATGATAGACTTAATTGGAAATTTTCGGAAGGTTAATTAAGCTTCAAAATTATAATCACGACTAATCGCCATACTAATGATGAAAATAAAATAATTAAGTGTTCTAGAAACAATTTGCATAATAACGCACATAACTAAGAAATTAAGAATTAATCTAGTTTAATTATATCTAATAGGATAATTAAAAATACGGGTTATTACAACTGACATCAAGGGCTTTGTATTTCTTCAGCCATCCATGAGAGACAACATAGCTTTCAAGCTTGTGAAGTATATTTAAAACCAGGTACCATATTGTGAGCATAAGATGTAGCAAGTTCCATAGCAGTTTAGCCGTAAGACGAGCAATCTGCAAAGGGACATATGATCATGCAACTTATTTATTGGGAAAAAAAGAAAGTATGAGCATAACGGAGCCCTGCACAGCTGATCACCTCCTTAAAAGTATATACAGTAAAAGAACTACTTCTTAGTTCAATAAGTGAGCTAAGTAATGAAACCTCTTTTCAAGTTTAAAGTGAAAAGTATCAAGTCAGCTGGAAATCTCTACTTAAGAAATGAGCTTGTAATCTTAAATCTTATATAGAAAAAAAGAACAAAGTGACACATGCCTCAAACGCATCGTTTAATGGAACTTGCACATGATAGATCCACAACCCATCCCTTTAAACACCTTAATTACATATACTATGTGAAGAACATTCTATTCTACTTATCACAGAGAAATCACTGTTCCATTTTCTTCCGACTTTGAAGCCTCCTCCCCAACCTGCCATGTTCCTTGAGAACCTTTAAAGATACAAAAGTGAGGTGTGGAGGAAATGGCATGGTCTCCGTCTTCTCTCTTCCATTCTAGCGAGTCATTAGTTATGGTGATCTAGTGATTAGTGTTTGTATACAAGGCCCGTGCAGGTCTGTATGTACAGAATTCTGATGGCTCCTGGTTTATTTATTTTTTAAACCACGATCTTTAAGGTAGGCCTAGCATAATCCTACCATGTTTTCAAGATCTACCCTTTAATTAGGATAAGTATAAGTTAACAAGTGTGAACATACATTATGGGGCATAGTTGGGGAAGAGCTTTAAAAAGGATCAAGGTGAAGTGAGGTGGGATAAGTGGTTTGGAACATTTTGTCAGTCCCAAGGCATAATATTTTTTAGTTGGCAGGTTATGCATGGCAGGTTGAAATCTAAAGATTGGCTCTTAAAGTGCAAAGTCTGTGATGATGCCACATGTCTAATGTATGGACAAGGCACTGAGACTTGTTCACATTTCTTCTTCCAATGTGATTTGAGTAAGAAGGGTATGTCTGACAAATGTTATTGGTTGAAAATTAGGAACTCTACTAATGTAAAGGGCAGTCGGAGATGGATTTTCCGTAGGGAATATGGGTCCAAATTCAAGAAGAGCATAACATATGGAGTGTGAGGAACCAAATGTTATGGCAGAGATCCATGAAGCATCCCACACAGGTGGTGAGGAATATCAAGCAGGAGCTCAATATTAGGATTGCAGGAATCTTACCAAAAGCACTCTCCCAACAAGATAAAGTTTGTTTTGCTAGTCTCTTCTGAGATGCTTTTCGTAATGATATTGTAGCTGCTGAGCTGTTTGGTTGGTATGATGACTTGTAAGGTGGCTTGTGTTGAAAGAAATGAGATGGGAGTAAAGGAAAGGTGCTTCCTAGAAGGTAAGCCCCTCACATTTTTCTTGGTGCTAGGGGTATGCCCTGAGTACTGTATTTAATTCTCTTTTGGTAATAAAATCAACTTTACCACATAAAAAAACAAGGAGCACTAACTCGGTTCTCCGATTACGTTAATTATGAAATTGAAATGTGTTTGCTGCTATGTTTCTCAGACTCGGGAATTCGAGGATCGGGTTTAAGTGATCCGATCATCAGACTCGCCTATTTAAAGGCATATTTTCTTTTTGTGTTGCTAATTTAAAGTGTGATTACTGACCCAATTCCCAGAACAATATTGATTACCGACCCAATTCCCAGGAAAATCTATCATTTGGGATTAATGAATCAATCATTGGCACAACTTCAACCAATATCCTAACAATAATAAAAAATAGAAAAAGAACAAGACAGCAAAAACCCTTGATTCTAATTTTGTAATTTTGTAAACTGAGATAAGTAAAGCCATTAGATATAATTCAATCACAAACTTGGATTCTACATTTTATTTTTGGAGGATCAAGAACACAACTTTAAACTAGAAACCAATTGGGATTTTCTTTACAAAGCTAAAACCCCAAAATATCAATTAAGCTGCTAAAACTTTCTAGCATTCTACTAAAAAAACAAAAACTCATATATAATTGCAACATCAGAACTCAAAAGAGAGAGAGAAAGAACTAACCGATGATGAGAAGATTGTGAATTCATGGTGGTTTAATGGTATGTTTGTTGCAAATGGAAGTGATGGGGAGAGTATGAGAAAAAATCTTCCATATCCATCGAGTATTAAAAATGGTTTTTGTTTTTGCGGTATTAAAAATTCAAAATGTTGGCTTTACTTCAAGCTTTGTTAGAGGTCGGGCCTTACCAAGGTTTACCAGGCTCGCATAAGTTTTAGTCAGCCCAATTAGGCAATCCCAATTAGTGTAGGTTCTGTTACAATTAACCATAGTAGGAGGAGTCAGGATCCTCTACTGTTACTGTAGAGAACATTACCTTGCTTTATCCAGAAAATAGGGGAGTGGTTTTGGATAATTAAATAACTTGAGGAACTATAGTAGCTAGCATGTACTCGATGAGTGAACATTGGGGCATAGTATTCTCTTTTATTTACATGGAGTATGTATTCAACAATGTATGTCGCCTAGTAAAAGAATAAGAAGGAAGTTGCTTTCAATTAAAAATGGTATTTCGGGAACTATTGTGACAAAAAGATTTACATTTAGGAATTCCGAATTTGCGTTACGCAAGTCCGTAAGAGCAATAAAAGTTTTAGAACTTGAGTCTTGACTTAGTTATGAATTTGCATGTCTTCTTGGTGATGACTTCTTTGTTTCTTTTTTTGGCCATATCTTTATTTCATTCTTGTTGGATTGGTGACGAATAATTTTCTTTTCACCGTTGGTGCGGAGAAAGAATTTTTTTCTAGTTGAAAAAGCTACTGAGGTTGATTTAATTCCAATAGTTCTTAGAAGCATTTGAGAGTACACTTCCTCTTTAAATATCGCAGGTTTAGTTGGAGGTGATAAAAACAAAGGGTTTTCTAACCCATTTTTCATGAAAATGGGTTTAGATCCTGCACAATTCGTTATTCTAATTTTCTTGTGAGTTTCATTTTTCCTCTCTATTCTGTCCTTAACAACTACCTATTTTCCAAAACAAAAACCCTCTAATCTGAGGATTTCAAACCCCTTTCTTATTCATATGAGGAAAGAGAGAAATTGTATAAGTAGAATTGCAGATGATCCGTTCTCCATAAAGAGTAGCCAACTAGCTACTCCAACTTCTTGGTTTAGCCAATAAATTGCCATTTTATCCTTCTCCTGCTAGTGTTTGGATCCTCTACAGTTACTGTAGATAATTTTTCTTTTTTCTCTCTCTATCTATCTGCTCAAGTTATTTAATTATTCAAAACCACCCCCCTATTTTTAGGATAAAGCAAGGTAATGTTCTCTACAGTAACAGTAGAGCATCCCGTCCCCCCTTTGCTGTGGTTAATTGTAACAGAACCTACACTAATTGGGATTACCTAATTGGGCTGACTAAACCTTATGCGGGCCTGGTAAACCTTGGTAAGGCCCGACCTCTAACAAAGCTTGAAGTAAAGCAAATATTTTGAATTTTTAATATCGCAAAACCGAAAACCATTTTTAATACTCGATGGATATGGAAGATTCTTTCTCATACTCTCCCCATCACTTCCATTTGCAACAAACATACAATTAAACCACCATGAATTCACAATCTTCCCATCATCGGTTAGGTGTTTCTCTCTCTCTTTTGAGTTTTGATGTTGCAATTATATCTGAGTATTTGTTTTTTTAGTAAAATGCTAGCAAGTTTTAGCAGCTTAATTGATTATTTTGGGGTTTTGCTTTGTAAAGAAAATCCCAATCGGTTTCTAGTTTAAAGTTGTGTTCTTGATCCTCCAAAAATAAAATGTAGAACCCAAGTTTGTGATTGAATTATATCTAATGGCTTTACTTATCCCAGTTGCTGTTGGGTGATAAAATTAGCTTTCTTTTACAAAATTAGAATCAATGGTTTTTCCTGTCTTGTTCTTTTTTGAATTTTATTGTTGTTAGGATATTGGTTGAAGTTTTGCCAATGATTGATTCATTAATCCCAAATGATAGATTTTCCTGGGAATTAGGTCAGTAATCAATATTGGTCCGTTAGTACCATTTCTTATAGGAGACCCCATTTGATTGTTAGGTTAGGTTTGCTTAAAGAAAGCCATTTAAAGAGAGGAAAAACGGTTGTCACACAAAGTATATGCTCAATTAGCAAAAACGGAATGAAACACTGGTAAAGCGGCTGATCATGCGAAAACTCATTGTTTGCTTCCATGATTTCTGTCTTTTTGTTTCTTATTTGTACAAAGTCTATTGCTCCTAGGCTTTTTCCTCTCTTTCTATAAATCGACCTATCAGACTAGCTGGCTGTTGAAGCAATATGGTCCTTTGCCATGGGTTTTTATGGATTAATGAGATTTAATTCATCAGTAGAATTAATGGAGACCCTTTTTATGACATCAGTGTTAGTGGCTAAATTTTCATGCTATCTTTCATTTCTTACAATTTTTACAGTGGAGTTGTGTATCTGGCTATCTGGTAATGTTCTGTAACTTGAGTTGATTATTGATATATCTAATGTCGTGTTCTTGTAGATTTGTGAATTTGAGTGGTCGAACCCAGAAGCTTTCATATTGTACTACAAAAGTGAGTATTAACTGCTAAACTTTGTTTTAGTTGCTGCATAGCTATTTCTATTTAGTATTCTCTTCATAGATATATATTTACTTGCTAAATCATGGATATTGGTTTGGGTCAGAGTTAGACATTTATTTCTGGTAAACTATGATACGCATTCATCCTACAGCAAACCTACGATTCTCAGACTCTTTAGTTCAACAACATTATCCATATCAGATACTCGGACACTAAGATACGATATGACACTAGGACACTTTAAATTAGCAACAAAAAAAGAAAATATGCCTTTAAATAGGCGAGTCTGATGATCCGATCACCTAAACCGGATCCTCGAATTTCCGAGTTTGAGAAACATAGCAACAAACACATTTCAATTTTATAATTGACGTAATCGGAGAACTGAGTTAGTGCTCCTTTTTTTTTTATGTGGTAAAGTTGATTTTATTACCAAACAAGAATTAAATACAATACTCACGGGCATACCCCTAGCACCAAGCAAAATGTGAGGGGCTTACCTTCTAGGAAGCGCCTCCCCTTTACTCCCATCTCATTTCTTCCAACACAAGCCATCTTACAAGTCATCATACCAACAAACAGCTCAGCAGCTACAATATCATTGCAAACAACATCTCAGAAGAGATTAGCAAACCAAAGTTTATCTTGCTGGGAGTGTGCTTTTGGTAAGATTCCTGCAATCCTAATATTGAGCTCCTGCTTGATATTCCTCACCACCTGTATGGGATGCTTCATGGATTTTTGCCATAACACTTGGTTCCTCACACTCCATATGTTATGCTTTTCTTGAATTTGGACCCGTATTCCCTATGGAAAATCCATCTTCGACCGCTCTTTACATCAGTAGAGTTCCTAATTTGCAACTAAGAACATTTGTCAGACATACCCCTCTTACTCAAATCACATTGGAAGAAGAAATGTGAACAAGTCTCAGTGCCTTGTCCACACATTAGACATGTGGCATTATCACAGACTTTGCACTTTAAGAGCCAAACATTAAATTTCAACATGCCATGCATAACCTGCCAACTGAAAAAATAATGCCTTGGGACTGCCAATCTGTTCCAAATCCACTTATACCACCTCACTTTACCTTGATCCTTTTTAATGTTCTTCCCCACCTCGTTTCAAGCCTTCTTCGGCGCTTACCCTTCTTCGGGCCCGGCTGGTTTTTCAAGCCCATCTCGTTTCTCAGCTCAATTTCGGCCATCATACCCTACTTCCCCACGCCTATATAAACACCCCTTCACCCTCAATTCAAAACACACAGTCTACAGTTGACACCCTCTATTCTCAATAGTATTGACTCTGAGCTTCTCCCTCTTTCTTACATAAACAATTCTATTCTATTCTCGGGAGTATTGACACCGAGCTTCCCCCTCTTTCTTTACTTGAGATCTTGTTTTACTATTCTTGTCAAATATAGCCTACAGTTCAGGTACAAACTCTTGAGGGCTCAAATTAAATTAATTGTCTAAATTGTTTATTTTCTAGTAGTCATAATGTAGATATCATGCTAGTACAAGTTTTTTATCGCTTCCTAAATATTGCCTGTCTAGTCGTTGTGCTGCCCAATCTGTCAATCGAATGCATGTCTAAACAAGGGTTAAAAATAAATGTTGTGATGCTTGTGATGAACCAATTAATAGTCTAAGTCTAGGTTGTTAATCCAATTTTGCATGGGAATTATGTTCTTAAATTATTAAGCAAACTTGAGTTAGTAGAGGCCGTCATAAACGGGCGAGTTGGGTGCCTAACACCTTCCCACCTCGTACCTTTGCCCCCGAACCCTTTATTCTTGGGTACTCATATGTTCTATATGAGCGGGAGTCTTTCTAAAAACATGATCAGTTCATTTATCTCGCTATTGAGTTGTCCTTTCGGTTTGTCCCTCCGATAAAACACCGATAACAGATTTGTGACCTCTTTCAGGGTTTTTATTCAATTCAAGTCTTTACAAAAGTTTTTCTAACTCGACGATTCCTTGAACTTACCTAAACCCCCAACTTACAAATTGTCTATAAGGACGCACTCTGTGGCCGTAGAAATCCCGGGTCCTTACAGTGGCGGCTTCACTGGGGATTTATTTAAGAGGGTGAGACTCGAAAGTCACATTTGCTTATTTGTTTAATAACATGTTCCATATTTTGCATTATTTGCATGTGCTTTGACACAATTTTTGACCCTTATCAACCCTCGAGGAAGTTTGTGTCGCAACTCGTAGACAACCCGTATATCTAAAGGAATATACAGTTGTCCTATCATGCAAATCGACACTTCCTCACCCATGACTCATCAATCCTTGTTGATGAAAAGAATTACAATTGATGTGTCGACCATCCGCTGAACGGAAATTGTAATTTGTTGTGGTAACCTCACAGGAGCCAAAAGCCTCTAACCCACATTCATGCATTCACTTGCTTGTTGTGCATGTGTCGTTGTAATGCCCGTCTGATCACATGTTTGCCTGTAAACTGCGTTGTTATAATGCTTGCTTGAATGCATGAATACCGTGATTATGTGCCAACATGTACTTACGTGCTAGGAGCTTTTTTTTTAGCTAGTTCCTAATGCCCGAAGATGGTGCGAGAATTCAATTCAATGAACACTCATCATTTTCCCGATGATATATTCTAAAAGTCATGAACAATTTTCTAGGATCGTTTACCAAAAAAAAAAGAGTCAGTCTCCCAATTTTCCCTCTCCCCTCTCCCTTTTTCTATTTTATTATTTTCTTTTTTTGATGTAATTCAGATTTGGTCAAAAAAAAAATAAAAAATAAAAAAACAAAAAAAAGGCAAAACAAAAATGCCGAAAAAAACAAAAAAAAATCAAAAAAAATAAATAAGAAAAGACCGAAATTCTTTTTGTTCTATTTTATCCCATTTTCCATTTTCTTTGAGTCTAGGAAATTAAAAAAAAAAAAAGATAGTCCATCTTTTTCTATTTTTATTATTTTCGTCCAATTGACTTTATTTTCCTTCAATATTAGGGAAATATTCGGACATTTAGGCTTAAGGACTTTCCTCTCTAAGACTATGTGTTTTTCTATATGTGGGTCAACTTTTTCTTAAGATGAGAGTCTCGTGGTCTTTTTTTTCATGTTACTAAGTGCCTCGTGCTTCCTATTCAGGATAGGGGGTCCAAAGAAGAAAGGAAATCTTGAGAAAAGTTGGGCTCGACCTTCGGCAAGGCTGGTTCGTCTACAGCCGTGTACACCACCAGGTTCTCGTTTATCTCCACCACAAATAGCCTCACCATCAATGAATTCACCATCACTACATACGTTTTTCTCCACACCTATCACCCCTCCCAAATTCACAATGCCAAAGACCACTGATGAGAGATTGGATGAGTTCATGAGCGAGCTAGAAAGGGTACGACTCAAGATCGAAGAGATAGAGAGGAAAGGAGAAGAAGAGCCAAGGATCCCTTCCGACTCCGATTCTGAGGGAGAAGAGTCAGATGCCATGCTGGCTAAGATCACCTCTGTGCTCAAGAGTAGCGGCCGGATCCCTAACTATAGCGCTAATGTGGGATAGTTTGACACTAAGATCAAGCGTAAGCTTCCAGCTAAATTCTCCATGCCTGAAGTACCCACCTTCACGGGAGTCGACAACCCACAGGATCACCTGAAATCCTTCACTACTTCTATGGCTCTAAGGGGAATCAACAAGAAACTTTATGCCCATATGTTTCCCCAGACCCTTGATACACATGCTCGATGATGGTTCTACTCCCTAGATTTGTAAAGCTACCCAACTTGGTCAGATTTTACCAAAGTCTTCCTAGCTCGATATAAGGACAACGCTACGCTCCCTATCACTTTAAGAGAGCTTGAAATTACCACTCAAGAGAAGAATGAGGGATTCACTAAATTCCTCCGTCGATAGAAATCCAAGATAGCTGAAATGGTGGAAAGGCCCTCTGAAACTGAACAAATCAGGCATTTCATTAAGAACCTGCAACCGGCCTATAAGAGTCACCTTCAGTATCAGGCTATCGACTCATACCAGCGCCTCTATGACGTTGGCATCCTAATTGAAGATGATCTCAACAAGAACAAGGACCATGTCACCCCTAAGCCCTTTACTTACGTGAGAGACAGGAAGACAACTGATGGAGCCTCTTCTGGTACTCAGGTTAATGAGGTAGCTGCTGTGAATACATTTGTTGAAAGTAAGCCACCAAGAGAGTTCACTCCTCTCGGCAGGACCTTGTCACATGCTCTTGAAAGAATGATCAAAATAACCTGCTGCAGCCTATTGGACCTACTCCTGAACCATCTGTTAGGGGCCGCAACTGGAAAGAGGGTGAATACTGCAAGTACCATCAAGGAAAAGGGCAAAACACCGACAACTGTTGGGCTCTTAAACATGCTATCCAAGATAGAATCGAGAACGGTACCATACCTTTACCAAAGCCTGGTCAAGCGCCCAGCAATTCGAACAACCCTTTAGGCGCAATCCTGCATATTAGTATTGAAGATGCCTTGGGGCTCGAGATTGCCGGAATATGGGACAACGATGAGGAAGACGTATGGGAGGTCCAACCAGATCTCCCGCAGATATGGCCCATTTGACACGTTCTGGTCATCATTATAGGCCACCAAACATTTATAACGACAGGGTCCGACCTCAAGCTGAGGAAGAAGTTGAGGAAATTCCTACAAAAGACAAAGAATCTCCTATCACAGGACAGCTCAAGAGAATCAAAGCCGACATCTCCATTTGGCAACTCTTAGCCTCATCCTACGAACATCGCCAGACGATTTTGGAAGCCTTATCCAAAGTTTCGGTATCACATGATATGAGGCCGGACGAATTGGTCAGTTTCCTGGTAGGGGGTAAACCTCGTCCAACAATTACCTTCTCCGACAGCGAGCTGCCTCCCGAAGGGTCTTCACACAATAATGCCTTATACTTGACTGTGTTCGCCATGGGCAAGTATGTGCCTATGACCCTAGTAGACAATGGATCTGCCGTGAATGTATGCCTATTGAGAACTGCAGCAAAATTGGGCATTGATATCAATAATTTGGCTCACTCGACGCAAGTTCTAAGTGCTTATGATAATTTCAGTCGAAAGTTCCTTGGCACCATAACTATGAACGTCACCTCTGGGGCTATAGAGAAGATGGTCCAGTTCTACGTCATGGATATTCCAGCTACTTTCAACTTGTTATTGGGACGACCTTGGCTCCATGGTTTGAATGTTGTGGCCTCTACCCTCCACCAAAAGGTCAAGATGATGCTAGAAGGAGAAATTGTGGAAATCGACGCCAACCCCATCAAAGCAACCATTGACAAAGCTCCTGTCTTGAAAATAGAACACGACAGTGAGGATGTCGACCTTTGGGGATTCTCTCCTGAAGAGGTAGCCCTCATAGAGGAAGACACCAAATCTTACAACTCAGATAGCTCTAGAGAATTCGAGACCTATCCTCCCAAAGAGATAGGAGAACCCGATGAGTTTGAAGAAATGAAAGAAACCTTTGAAGGGATTTCCATCTATGTGGCACACCACCACAACGCAATCCGGCAAATAAAGGAGAAAATTACTTCACTGGACCGGCCCACAGATTGTAACATTATTCTGGCCAAAGGAGAAGCTTGCTTCCAACAAGACGAAATGTTTGGCAAGATGGTCAAAGATGAATACGCTCATCCGAGAAGGCCTACTTCTCAAATTCTTCCAAGGGACGGAAACCCCTATCTTCGGTGCATATATTGTGAAGCCAATGGACATCATACCAACTATTGCAGGCGCCTAAAAAGGTTGATCATCTGCTTCATCGATCGGGGAACCATGTGGTCTCCAAGTACGTGGGCTAGGAAAGGATGGCGATGCTTCGACCAGAAACAGTAGACTCCACTAAACGCTCCCATTGGGAACGTTATGAATGTCCTCATATGGAGAGGGGACCTTAAGCCTGTAATCCCCACAGACAACCTCCAGGAGATAAAAAGGGATAAAGATCTCTACTGCCGCTATCATCGAGTCTTCGGCCACTATACGGACGACTGCGTCCGCTTGAAGGATGATATACAGGAAATCATAGACAGTGGGGAGATCCCGCCACCTCTGAAGGAAGAGGAAGAGACCTGGAACTAGTAGGTTACCCGCAGGAGCTAGAGGAATTGAGTCTGAGTCTCTAAATTTTGTCGAGTTAGGATCTTAGCTAAATCTTTAGGTTGTGTCTTAAATAGGGAGTGTTCCCTCTTTTACTTTTCTTTCTAAGTCTAGTTTTTTTTGTGATGGGAATTAGAGACCCTCTTCTCTAAAGTCATGTGTGCTTATCTCTTTTTGCAAATCAATAAAAGTTCCACTTGCTCATTTCTTTCTTTGTTTAGCTATTGATGAACCCAATGAATACAAAGTTGCACAGATCATTAACCAACTAAGTAAACTTCGCAAAGTAAGAATACAGATTTTCACTTTTACAGGAATTTGAGTAGCTGAACTCTCTCAACAATGCCGCCCCACCAAGAAGAAGCGAGCCAGCCTTTTGCAACAATCTTGACACAGAAATGACCTTGGCTCTGATCGAAGAGGATCATTGGTACCAAGACGTCTTCAACTACATCACCAAAGGCATATACCCTCAAGAGGCACCCCTAAGAGCTCAACGGGCCATCCGTCTCTTAGCGGCGCAGTACATAGAATACAAGGGGGTTCTGTACAAAAAGTCCCACAACAGGGTCAACCTCAGATGCGTAAACTCCGAAGAAGCCGCAGAAATCATGGACGAGGTACACAATGGTGTGTGCGGACCACACATGAATGGTCGAATGCTCTCTAGAAAAGTCATACGACTGGGATACTACTGGGCTACCATGGAAAGGGATTACTACGACTATGTCAAGAAGTGCAAGAAATGTCAGATATATGCTAACCTGCAGCATATGCCACCCTAGATGCTCCACAACTTCACATCCCCTTGGCCGTTTTCCGCATGGGGAATAGATATCATTGGTAAGATCACCCCAAAGGGCTCGGAAGGACATGAATACATCCTGGTAGCCATGGATTATTTTACCAAATGGGTCAAAGCCCAATCCTATGTTATTATTACCTCCAAACAAGTGTCCAAATTCATAAGGAACAACATCATTTGCCGATACGGTGTTCCGCATGAAATCATCAGTGACCATGGTTCCCATTTCAAAGCCAAAACAGCCACCCTCCTCAAAAACTACAAAATCCAGCACCACAAATCATCCCCTTACCGTCCCCAAACCAATAGCGCAGTAGAAGCCACCAACAAGAACCTCAAGACTATCATTGAAAAAATGATAGAAAACTACAAAGATTGGCCTGTCCAACTTCCGTTTGCCCTTTGGGGGTATAGGACATCCATAAGATCCTCCACGGGAGCAACATCTTATTCCCTAGTCTATGGAATGGAAGCAGTTCTACCCATAGAAGTCCAACTACCCTCCATGCGCATAGCCTTAGAGGGTGAAATTCCTGAAACCCAATGGTTACAAGCCCGCTACGAAGAGTTCATGTTCACGGATGAAAGACACCTACAGGCCCTAGACCATTCCCACATGTACCAACAACGCATGGCAAGAGCATTCAAAAAAAAGGTTCGACCTCGCAATTTAAAGGAAGGGGATTTAGTTTGGAAAGAATTACGTGCCCTAGTTACCGACCCCAGAGGAAAATTTCGACCAAATTGGTCCGGTACGTTCATCATCAAGGACATCCTTTCAGGAGGCGTAGTAAGACTCATGGATATTGATGGCATCGAGTTCAGCCAGCTCACTAATATGGATCAACTGAAAAAGTGCTACATCTAAAAATAAAAAAAAAAAGACGTGCACAACTTGAACGAACTACGCTGGCTTGATTCCACACTAGATACATCGGTAACCCTTCTAAGGGGGCCCGGCCAAAATCAATCCAAAATTCCATTCAACTCATTCAAAAAGGGATAATCTTTATTCAAACTGAACGAATAAGTTTACATTGCAAGAATTAAACTTCCTAAAGGTTATAAAAAAAAAAAGAAATAATAATGCAACTATGAGGGTTTAAGCTAAACAAATTCTTATCATTTTTCTTCAAAACTAGACTTGCTTTCATAGAAAACTACTTTAATCCTTCTTCCCTTTAGATGGCTTCGTTGAAGAGTTTTTCTTTGAAGGACCCTGACTTGAGGACGACCTATGATCGCTCCCTTGAGCTGAGGGCTTGCCTCTTTTAAGTACGTGATAGCCTCCCATTTGAGGCCTTTCCTTTCTTTTCTTGCTTCCTGTTTTCGAGTCATACTTAGGCTTTAGCTGGTCCCACTCCTCATGACGAAGGGCTCGTCTCGCTTCTCCATCATCGCAGGAAAGCCAATTCAGATAGATCACAGAAACTTGAGTTGACGTAATCACCCAAGGTACAGTCCACCGGTGCCGGCTATGCCAATACTTTCCCCACTCCGCAGCAAATTCAGTGGTCAAGGCTACGACATTGGTCTCGTAGTCTCCTGACGAGCAGCAGGAGGCTGCCGGAAAAAGCTTCTTGAGGAGATATTTTCAACCTGTCGAGCCCCATGATAGTCTCTCCTACAAGCAGATGCAAAGGAGAATGCTCTTCAACCATTTGATTGACCACTCGCAGCAACGAGGCTTGACCCAAGTTAGAAGATTATGCATTAACAAACAGTAGGCGACTTAATAGGCAAAGCACAAAAGTCTGTCGACGATAACGCTTGAATATTACATCCTTTTCAGATGAAATAGCAAACTTTTCCCAGAGTTGAACCAAGTCCACATCGACACCAAGAACCATACTTTTGGCTTCTGCAGATGACAAACCCAAGGATTTCCTGTACTGATCCTTAAAACCATCTCTCAAATAAGGCACAGCTCGGGGAAGAGCATCAGGCATGTCAGTAATCGCAGCAAATTCCTCAACGAAAGGGCATAGTTCAGAGTTAAAAAAACGAAAAACATGCAGGTCGGGGTCCCAATAATTCAAAGCAGATCGAAGAAGGGGCCACAATATATTGGTTGGTTTCAAAGTCAGCAGAGTAGAAACGTGAAACAGGGCTAGTTCAAGTTTATCTTCTATGGACAGATTTTTGCACCAGGCATCAAACAGGTTCTCAAAGGATTTCACCAGGATAGAAGATTGGGAAAATTTGAGAAAAATAAGGTCTGAAAAGTGATACAACATCAAGTATCCCGTAAATCCTATTTATAAGCATAAACGCGGGCCAAAGAGATCAGAAATCCACAAAAAAGCCCAAACCAGAGTTGTCAACGACTCTGGTCAGGGGGCCGCTAGCGGCCCAGACCAGCGCCGCTAGCGGCCTCAGACTGCAGCCCAGCGCCGCTAGCCGCCTAGACCCTGGCCCGATCCGAACTTTTCCCTCGCTCCAGCTCACTCCACTGCTCCGGTCTCCCCGATTAAAGCCTAGTTTTGATACCCGCACTGAATTTCAAAGCCCGAGACTCTCCTAGTTTTATCTTTTTCAATTTTTTTTTTTCATTTTTTTAAGGGGTATAATATGTGTAATTTTTGCTTTTTCTCGCAATTTTTACCATTTTCTTTATTTTATTCCCTAAATTGTGGCTTCATCCTACCGCATAACACATTGCATACTTAGATCAGACAGCCATAGTTGAGTTATCATATCATACATATCATAAAAAAATGCATAAAAACAGGAGTTCGAAATCTCAAGATCAATGTCTACAAGGAGGTCCAAAATTGCTCAACCAAAATCATTGTTGTCAGCCTCATCATCAATGGACGGCTCCTGACCATAGTTCCCGGTCGAATAATTGAGAGAAGAGCTATAAATGGGCCTACTGTTGTCAGGCCTCATATCCCGCCCATCATATGCCGGTGCGCGTATAGGGGTACCTACCGAAAGCCCCGCAGCAAAGAAATTCTCTATGGCCTGTCTGGCGAAGTCCATGGCCATATCCTGATGCGAAGGCCAAGCATAGGGCATATCCCATCAAGGGGCATTCACCCAACCTCCACTCGAGGGCATAACAAGGGGCCTACTATCAAGAGAAGGCTGGAAGCCCGCGGGAGAGAACATCTCAGGAATGTATGGTACAGAAGGGTCGGGCGCTTCATCAGCAGGAGGCCTGGTCACCACTACAGGAGGAGAACGAGCAACAGATGGCCGGCTCGCTGAAGTAGCCCTCGCAGCAGAAGTGTGGTAAGGTCCCACCGAAGATGAAGACCGGGACATCTGTAGATAATCCAAGTTAAAATGTTAAGTTAAGCACCTCACTTAGCTAAACAAAAAGAAGAGAGTCTACTCACATCAACGGTCTTGGACCGAGAACTCTTCCCCTTGCCCATCACTCGACCATAGTCCTTCTTCAGCAAGTGGATAAGCTTGAAGATCTGAGAGGTTTGCTCCCGGTTCAACTACAAAAGAGATAGCCACAAGACAAAATCAACACCCAAAAGCAAACACAAACGCAAGAAGGGATAAAAAGGTACTTACCCCAGTACAACCGTCGGGCGAAGGCAAGCCCTCCACAGCCTCTCCATCATCCATGTGAAGGGGAAACTCCTCCACTATGCGTCCCCCACTCTCCCCAATGTACCTCACCTCATTGGTTGGCAAGGTCACACTTGGGGGCTGACCCCGAGGAGCTCTGGAATGAGACCTCCTAGGACCCTGAGGAGCTAGACGATCCACATGTAAGACACAAGAGGTCAGTATATCACACATATAGCTAAAAAATGGGAGATAAGTTTCCCACCTCAGAAGTAAGGTCCGGCATCAAACGGTCCAAGCAGTAAGCCAGGTATACGGTCGTGCGGTCTAAGCCAACAACCTCCAGCATAAGAAACTCCTGCGCCGCCCTACCAAGGATCACGACTCTCAGGTGCCGCACACTCAGACCCCGCAGATTGAACATGGTTAAAGGAGGATCATCCAGAACCAAGTGACTACCCAGGGAGCGATAGACCAACTGAGTCAAGCGCTCCCCCAAATACCATACAAATCCAAATGGCCCCTCAAAGACCACCCGCAGAAAAGACACTCTAAAGGGCTCCGTGGTAATATGGGGTGGAACCCCGGGAATATCATCAAAAGCAGACCAAGATACATGCAGATTACTAGCTCAAAAGTTCATTCACACCAAATGGACCCAAAAAAAAAATATGTGTAGAAGTCAACAACCACATACCGTAGATGCGGCACGACTCTCGTAGAGAGTCCGAAAATGCTCCAAAGAGGTAAATGAGTGGGTATCCCTACCAACCCACCGTGAACCTAAGGGGAACATACTCAAACCAGGATGGTGAGGACCAAAAGCTGAAAAGTACTCAAAGAGCCACAGCTGCCATACAAGCAAACAAGTAAGCTCCAAATCCAAAAACATGTGCGCACAAAAGAAAGAAAAGCGGAATATATGAGAACCTACCTCCAGTATCCTCCATGGACCTGTGATAGAAGTCCTCTCACTCGTCTCCTTAGGCCTACAAACCCGACGGCACCAGTTCACCAAAGAAGCATAAGCAGCGGCACCAAGGTTGTACTCATTGACCTTGGTCAAGTCCTCTAAACATGTCAAGAAACAGACTTGACACACGCTCTTCTTTTGAGCAAAGATCGTCGACCCCAGCAAGCACGCCAGGAAAACACGAGCCCTCTGCTCTTCAGTAACCCCTGCTCAGATACGGCTTCCCACAACCGCGCCAAGGAAACCTGATCCTTACCAAAGTGGATAGATACGGGCCCGTAAAGCTCCAGGAAAGTATCACTCCGCCGCCAGTAGCTCGCGTCGAACTGAATACGACGCCCTCTAAATGACAACCCCGTCAACACAGCAAACTGATAAGAGGTGGGGAACATCTCTCCCACAGGTGTATGGAAAGTATTCGTGGTATCCCAAAGCCTCTCCAGCAAACCCCTAGCAATAATCCTAGAATCCCCCGAGTGACACGCAGGGATGACATTCAGAAACTCGTCAAGACCCGAGCCCAGTACCAAATTCCGGACCCCCTCCGAAAAGGTCCCCAACATCATAGCCCAATGGGAGGTAGTCCCATGAGCCTGCAGCAAAACTCCGACACCCTAGCGAACAAACAAATTTTCCTCAACACCCCATATACTACAAATACAGCTAAAATAATTCCACACAGATTATATACAGCTGACCACCAATCCAGTACAAGTCCCAATTTATTCGTTTGCCCAAGCACTTGATGAACCAATTTTCAGCTCAAATATACTGAACAAGAAAAAAAAAGAGAGTCAGAAAATATACCAGCTCTAAGTTAGACAGATGACTCCGTCTATCCGGAAAAAGAACACCGCGGTTCCAAACTCTAGGCGGGCGCCAGTCCAACTGCATAAAAGATTCCTGGTACAGTCGAGCTCCGTCTGCGTGGTTAGTCGGAGGTGCTCTAGTAGAAGCTAACCCGGTGCGGAAAAGGCTCCGGTCATACTCCTCATCACTCATAGGACGCTTTCCTTTGTCCACGGGAGCCATGGGAACACAATGGAGTTTTCTCTCTCTACAAGTGGGAAAATAAAAGTTTCAGATTCGCAAGGAACAAGCACCCATTCAACAATGCAACTCAAAATTCAACAACTAGGCGGAAAAACAAGCAAGTTCAAGACAAAAACCGAGGAAAACGGTCAAGAATCAACTTACCTCAAGCAAAGTGGAGCACTAAACAATGGGGAAGCTTCGACAATGGCTCGACGAAGAAGAAGGATGGCACGCGAAAAAGAAAAAAAAATCGCTGAAGCCATTTTATTCGGCTCAAGCCCAGCGCTGCTAGCGGCCTCACTCCAAGGCCCAGCGCCGCTAGCGGCCCTGCAGACTTGCAGCACGGGCCCCACTGCTGACCCACGACCTCTTTTTCCAGTTCGAAGTTCGTTACTTCTGTTCATTTTACGGCAAAAATCAATACAAAGCGCGCAGGAGCAAAGCACTCTGGCCCACAAGTTCAAATTCGTCAGTTGGCCTATTTTACGGTACCAACTTTCTCAGGTAAAACTAACCCGTTTATTTTTGCAGGTGCTAGGTACTGAAGCCCGGATCTACACTGCGACGACTCTTACCGCCCGGAGCACCCAAAAATATTTTAAGCCCGGAAAACCTATTGGCTTTACTAATCATTACAAATTTTTGGGGTCAGTCCCTCTGCGATTTTACATATTTTTGGGATTAGTCCCTCTACGAGGTTTACAAATTTTTGGGGTCAGTCCCTCTGCGCTTTTACAAATTTTTGGGGTCAGTCCCTCTACGCTTTTACAAATTTTTGGGATCAGTCCCTCTGCGATGTTTACAAATTTTTAGGGTAAGTCCCTCTGCGTTGTTTAAAAAATTTTGGGGTCAAACCCTCTACGATTTTAAATTTTTTTTTGGGGTCAGTCCCTTTGCGATGTTTACAAATTTTTGGGGTCAGTCCCTCTGCGCTTTTACAAATTTTTTGGGTTAGTCCCTCTGCGCTTTTACAAATTTTTGGGGTCAGTCCCTCAGCGAGGTTACAAATTTTCGGGGTCAGTCCCTCTACGAGGTTACAAATTTTTGGGGGTCAGTCGAGGACCGCTTAAGCTATTGCGGTTATACTGTCCATTATTTATTTTTTATATGTTTCAGTCAATGATTGCTTAAGCTATTGCATTTAAACTGTTCATATGTCCTAACCACCTTATGGCCGATTATTTTTAGTCGCGCTTATCTCGTTGACTTTTTCGTTTCTTATAACAGGGACGGGATCTCGACATCCGCCGAGTGGTGTTTAGTCACTGTTTGTCGAAGCACTCCGCGTTGATTATTCTCACAGTATTACTAACTTTTTTCATTCACTCTAAATACAAGTCCCCAGCGGACGTTTAGACCATCTACGAGCGGTGTTCTATCCTGCTAACATAACCTTTATTTTCTCTTGTGTTCACAGAGATAAAATCTTAGCACACTACGAGCGTGTCCCAACTCAGGTTTGTCTTCATATGCATGCATATTGTACACTCTTACACACCATGTGCACATCAGCATCCTGCATGTCGCCTTCGGAGTAATTTGATCTTCGCTTTTACTCAAGCTCGATCAAAGTGGGGGCTTCTGTAGACGCCAAAAAAACGCCTTCAGATTTCTCCGCAAAAGCCCAATGATGAAAGGAGTAATTTATAAACTTGAACTGCTATTTTGCTTTAATAGTTAAGATAAGGTCTCAGGTTTTTCCTCCAAACACTCCTTCATTCCATTTCATTCAGAAGCCCCATTCAAGAGCTTTCCAACAACACGTCTCATGCCTTTTTTCGACCCCCGGTCGCCAAGTTGCGATTTAGAGGTAGAACCGTCTTTTATTGTCCAAGGGTAAAACAGTCTTTTCATATTTTTCGGAATAAAAAAATTCCTCCGGAAAATAAAAATAGACTGGATGACGTCATTATGACGACATCCAGCTGGCTGGTGAGAGCCGTCAGCGACCCTGGAATAAGTCCCAGGGCCGCTAGCGGGGCTGACAAGTTTCCCAAGGCCGCTAGCTGCGCTGACCGTTCTTCGGGCCCGACTCAGTTCAAAACACACAGTCTACAGTTGACACCCTCTATTCTCAGTAGTATTGACTCTGAGCTTCTCCCTCTTTCTTCCATAAACAATTCTATTCTATTCTCGGGAGTATTGACACCGAGCTTCCCCCTCTTTTTCTACTTGAGATCTTGTTTTACTATTCTTGTCAAATATAGCCTACAGTTCAGGTACAAACTCCTAAGGGCTCAAATTAAATTAATTGCCTAAATATTTTATTTTCTAGTAGTCATAATGTAGATATCATGCTAGTACACGTTTTTTATCGCTTCCTAAATATTGTCTGTCTAGTCGTTGTGCTTCCCAATTTGTCAATCGAATGCATGTCGAAACGAGGGTTAGAAATAAATGTTGTGATGCTTGTGATGAACCAATTAATAGTTTAAGTCTAGGTTGTTAATCCGGTTTTGCATGGGAATTATGTTCTTAAATTATTAAGGAAACTTGAGTTAGTAGAGGCCGTCATAAACAGGCGAGTTGGGTGCCTAACACCTTCCAATCTCGTACCTTCGCCCCCGAACCCTTTATTCTTGGGTACTCATATGTTCTATATGAGCGGGAGTCTTTCTAAAAACATGATCAGGTCACTTATCGCGCTATCGGATTGTCCCTTCGGTTTGTCCCTTCGATATAAAACGCCGATAGCAGATTTGTGACCTCTTTCATGGTTTTTATTCAATTCAAGTCTTTACAAAATCTTTTCTAACTCAACGGTTCTTTGATCTTATCTAAACCCTCAGCTTACAAATTTTCTATAAGGACGCACTTCGTGCCGTAGAAATCCTGGGTCCTTACAGAGAAACATAGCAGCAAACACATTTCAGTTTCATAATTGACGTAATCGGAGAACTGAGTTAGTGCTCCTTGTTTTTTTTATGTGGTAAAGTTGATTTTATGCAGAAGAGAATTAAATACAATACTCACGGGCATACCCCTAGCACCAAGCAAAATGTGAGGGGCTTACCTTCTAGGAAGCGCCTTCCCTTTACTCCCATCTCATTTCTTCCAACACAAGCCATCTTACAAGTCATCATACCAACCAAACAACTCATCAACTACAATATCATTACAAAAAGCATCTCAGAAGAGACTGCAAACCAAGGTTTATCTTGCTGGAAAAGTGCTTTTTGGTAAGATTCCCGCAATCCTAATATTGAGATCCTGCTTGATATTCCTCACCACCTGTGTGGGATGCTTCATGGATTTCTGCCATAACACTTGGTTCCTCACACTCCATATGTTATGCTCTTCTTGAATTTGTACCCCTATTCCCTATGGAAAATCCATCTCCGACCGCCCTTTACATCAGTAGAGTTCCTAATTTGCAACCAAGAACATTTGTCAGACATACCCCTCTTACTCAAATCACATTGGAAGAAGAAATGTGAATAAGTCTCAGTGCCTTGTCCACACATTAGACATGTGGCATCATCACAGACTTTGCACTTTAAGAGCCAATCTTTAGATTTCAACCTGCCATGCATAACCTGCCAATTGAAAAAATTATGCCTCGGGACTGTCAATATATTCCAAATCCACTTATCCCACCTCCCTTCACCTTGATCCTTTTTAAAGTTCTTCCCCACCTCACTCCCACTTATGCCTAGGATCAAGAGTAAGTGCAACAAATAGAAGGATATTCATATTATCAATATTAGCCCAATACTTATCATACTTGAGCTGCATTTGCTTTGCCATTTTCTTAATGCTCTCATCATCATTATTACAGTAGTCAGAAATCAGAAAACCAAGACCATAAATCTCAGGCACATAACTATTCCCCGTCACATAACGAGATTCTGACATCTTCACAGTAGCATCATAAAAAATTCTAAGAAAAGGCAACAAAGCACATGTATTCTCCCAATCATCATCCTCTGGAGCACCACCATATTTCCTAAGTTCCTTGATGTATTGACCACCTTTAGACTTCAAATTATCAAATGCCAACTTAAATTTCAACGTTGTCTCAATCATCAAAAAGGTGGAATTCCACCTTGTATCAACATCTAAGCATACAAAACTCTTGGTTTCTATCCCCTCCTCAACAACAACAACTTTAAATTGATTAAGCCTAGCAGGAGAAGACCTCACATATTTTACAGCACCACGGATTTTTATAACACAAGCTTCTATTTCCTTTAAGCCATCCTTGACAACTAAATTCAGAATATGTGCAACACAATGCATATGCATAAACTTACTCTCTAGTACACTACCCCCCCAGTGATTAACTCTTCTTTTCAAGTACTAAATAGCCAAGTCATTTGAGCTAGCATTGTCAACAGTGATAGTCAAGACCTTTTTAAGGTTTCATTCAAGCAAACATTTTTCAACAGCCCTACCTATGAGTTCACCCGAATGACCGGCTATTGGACAAAACTTGAGAATTCTTTTATGAAGCTTCCAATCAGCATCAATAAAATGTCCACTTAAACACATATAGCTCAAGTTTTGACTCGAAGTCCAAGTATCAGTGGTTAGACAAACTCTTGAAGATAGATTGTTCAAAAAATTGTTAAGTTTCTTCCGTTCATCAATGAACAAACTATAACAATCTGTAGTCATAGTAGAACGGGAAGGGACAACAAACTAAGGATTTAAAGCTTTGCAAAAGGAGCGAAAACCTTCACGCTCAACATGGCTAAAAGCTAACTCATCCATAATTACCATTCTAGAAAGAGCTTTCCTAGCAAATTCTTGATCAAAGACCCACAACTTAGGAACATTAACAGTAGAAACACTTCCATCCTCATTCACAATTAACTGTGACTCAAACTCAAGTAATTTCTGTTTTTTATCCAAATTTGTAGAAAACTTTTTACATCTAAGAGTGATCTTTCAGTCCAGTTGTGCCATTAGCAGACTTATACATAATTCTTTTGCCACAATACTTACACTCAAAAACATGAGGATTAAAAGTAGATTCATAATGACCCCAATAAGGAGATTTTCTCTTCTTATCAGATGGTACATCGGTTTCACTTACATTGGGCATTTTTCGTGATTTTCTCCTTGTTTGAGTCTCTTCATCCATCTCTTGCCCATCCAAGAATTCATCAACACTGTCAGACTCCGAGTCATCACTTATAACCATGTTCACATTATTGTTCGCATAACTCGATGCCATTCTTTTCACTCCAAAAAAAAAAAAAAAAAAAAAAAAAAAAAAAAAAAAACCAAAGCCACAAAAACATTTAAGTAAGAGATTTGGTAAAATCAAATATGAGTCTAAAATATAAAAACAACTAAGAAAAACTAAACTAAATTACATCTGGCTATAAGCCTATGGCATAAAAAATTAAACTAAACTAAAAAACTAAATTAAACTAAAAAAAGCATATGTCAGCTTTGAGGGGAATGATGTTACAGCCTAAATCAAACAATGCTTACTCAAATGTTTTAACTTTTTCACTAAAATCTTAAGGTTGTATTCAAGCTTTGAGGGAAAAAGCTAACATCTGCTAGTGCTATCAACTGGAAGATCGAGCTAACATCAGCAAAATGACCACAAACGCACTAAAAAAAAGATGAGAGATCGAAATACTCACCAAATGCTAGTGAACGGCTGAGTCACAAGTCACGACGAGGTGAGTTGATGAGTGAACAAAATCTTTAGAACTGCTGGTCTTTACTCAAATAGAGGTGTGATGATGAGAGCAAAGAAGGCTAGGAGACTGTATCAGAGTTCAGAGCATAATAGAAGAGAGAGAAATAGAAACCCTAGAAAATGTAAAATTTTTATATGGACCTAAGTCCAACCAACTTAGCTGGACTTCGGTGGCACTTTCGTGATTTATTGGACATGCGGGGTTGTTTTTGTAATTCCATCCCTCCTCTCCTCTCACGTTCTGTCACACTGTATACAGTGAAATATAACTTTCTCTCTCCTCAAATTTTCATGGATATCTATAAATTTTTCGAGGCTTCAAACTAAAAGTTAATTCATGAAATTTGTATGGATAGATTCCTCTTCATTTCTAGAGCTCATCGAGTACCAAATTGGAGCGGTTTAATGCTCTTCACGAAGAGAGAGAGTATCAAATAAATTGGGTGTGCTTGGTAGTGGTTGGGCGGTGAGATGATGTACTGGGTGGGGCTGGGCGGTCATGCGAAGGGGTGGCGGTGGTTGGGCGGTGCACCGATGATGGGACTTGGGAGGCTGGCATTGGTGGCTTCGATGTTGTGGAGGTGGTGAAATGGTGATGTGCGTATGTCCAAATGGGAGTAGAAGTTATTGTACCCAAATTGATGTTGTAGGAGTTATTGAACCAAATAACAATGAGCCAAAATATCGTTCAAACAAAAAAAGAATTAAACATTCCTTATTGAACATTTCATTTATTTATTTTGAACAATATTTAGTATATTTTTAATAAATATTTGATTTATTAATTATCAACAATAAAATAAACAGCAAGTCTTGTGTCAGACGAATTCATAAAAAAAGTGGGGTCACTATTTAATAATGTAGGGGTCACTTATGGTGAGCAGTGACCCTTGTTTCATTGAAAATGACCCCCGTCTCAAAAAAAGTTATAAAAAGCCCGTCTTATAGAAGTTTTTGTGTCAAACAAATGGAAAATGACACATAAGCTATAAATGTAAGATTCATTAAATTAGTCTAATAATTCATAATCTTTAAACAAAGTTCATGTAAAATAGTCTAATAATTCATATAAAGGTAATGTTCATTTAAAATAGTTTAATAGTTCAATAAGCTACGTAAGATTTATTTTAAATAGTCTAATAGCTCATAAACTATAAACGTAAGATTCATTTGAAATAGTCTAATGGTTCATTAGCTATAAGCGTAAGATTCATCTAAAATGATCTAATAGTTCATAAGCCATAACCTAACGTTCATTTGAAATAGTCTCATAGCTCACAAAATATAAACGTAAGGTTCATCTAAAATGGTCTAATAGTTCATAAGATATAAACCTAACGTTCATTTGAAATAGTCTAATGTTCATTTTAAATAGTCTAATAGCTCACAAAATATAAACGTAAGGCTCATTTAAAATAGTCTAATGATTCATTAGCCAAAAACGTGAGGTTAATCTAAAATGGTCTAATAGTTCATAAGCTATAAACCTAATGTTCATTTGAAATAGTTTAATATTCATTTTAAATAGTCTAATAGCTTACAAAATATAAACGTAAGGTTCATTTGAAATTTGAAATAGTCTATTGGTTCATTAGCTATAAGCGTGAGGTTCATCTAAAATTTTCTAATAGTTCATAAGCTATAAACCTAATGTTCATTTGAAATAGTGTAATGTTGATTTTAAATAGTGTAATGTTCATTTTAAATAGTCTAATAGTTCATTTTAAATAGTCTAATAGTTCATAAAATATAAATGTAATGTTCATTTAAAATAGTCTAATGATTCATTAGCCATAAACGTGAGGTTCATCTAAAATTGTCTAATAGTTCATAAGCTGTAAAGCTAATGTTCATTTGAAATAGTCTAATGTTTATTTTAAATAGTCTAATAGTTCATAAAATATAAACGTAAGGTTCATTTAAAATAATCCAATGGTTCATTAGCCATAAACGTGAGGTTCATCTAAAATTGTGTAATAGATCATAAGCTATAAACCTTATGTTCATTTAAAATAGTCTAATGTTCAATTTAAATATTCTAAGAGCTCACAAAATATAAACGTAAGGTTTATTTGAATTAGTCTAATGGTTCACTAGCTATAAGCGTGAGGTTCATCTAAAATTGTCTAATAGTTCATAAGCTATAAACCTAATGTTTATTTGAAATAGTCTAATGTTCATTATATTTTAAATAGTCTAATTGTTCATAAAATATAAATGTAAGGTTCATTTAAAATAGTTTAATGGTTCATTAGCTATAAACGTGAGGTTCATATAAAAATGTCTAATAGTTCATAGGGTATAAACCTAATGCTCATTTGAAATAGTCTAATGTTCATTTTAAATAGTCTAATAGCTTACAAAATAGAAATATAACGTTCATTTGAAATAGTCTAATGGTTCATTAGCTATAAGCGTGAGGTTCATCTAAAACTGTCTAATAGTTCATAAGTTATAAACCTAATGTTCATTTGAAATAGTGTAATGTTCATTTTAAATAACTTAATGGTGCATAAAATATAAACATAAGGTTCATTTAAAATAGTCTAATATTTTTAAGTTAAAATATAAGGTTCATGAAAAATAGTCTAATGGTCATACGATATAAACTTAAGGTTCATTAACAATAGTCTTATAGTTTATGATTTGTAAACGTATAATTCATTAAAAGTAGCGTAATAGTTCATAAGTTACAAACATAATGTTCAAAAATTATATTTGGGTGATTTATGAAAAAAATAGTTTAAAGATTTACAATTATGAAAACAATGCTTCATAAAAGTAATCTAAATGGTTTTTACATAACCTCCCAAAAATGATGTTTACGTAAGACAACAAAATTAAAAGATAAAAAAGAAGTAAAATGAGGTTGATTCAAAAAGAAACTTTTTTTAAACGTGACGTCGGACAACAATTAATTTGAGATGGGAATTAATGGGTCCCCTCACAATGAAAATGAAAGGAGTGCAATTGTCATATGAAGGTGCTGGGCCTCGCGCGCGTCATCAAAATTAAGAAGAAGAACGGTACTATTTTTGAAATGAACTGGCGGAGCAAAACGAGGCTTCTTAACGATTTCGTTTGGGCCTGGGTCCAGCCATATTGGCTGGACACAGGTCCATCGAATAGGAATTGTAGAAAATGAGATTGTGATTTTGTCGTTTGAGGCTTTGAGCCTTTGAGGCTTAGTAAGACACTAACTTAGTGGGCTTCTTTTTCAATTTTGGGCTGCCAGGCTTCACTTAAATTTTGAGCCTTTCTAAATTTCGGTTAACCGGTTTACTCAAAATGCGAACCGGTACTGTAATTGAAAATCGTGTTTTATCACCGGTACGGTAACCGTACCGAGAAAAAATAAATTCCCGGTACGGTAACCTATTTTCCGGTACGATTTTACCCGATTTCGGGACGATTTTTTGGTTACGGTTTTTTATGAACAACCCTAACTATAGTATTCCTTAGAAGAAAGAAAAGAAAAGAAAAATTACTACGGAGTATTATACTCCGCTTTTCTTAACCCATGTCATTGCTAAGAATAAATGGGACGTGCGCCATTATACTACCTTTAATCATTGTAGACAGAAATATTGGGTCTAGATGTATCTCGCAATTTACAAGTGTAGTTTTTACTTGGTTAACATCATTGTGATAAATAGAGATATTGGATCTTGGATCAACTCCTTAATAAAAGGCTTATGTCCAACGGGCTCCTAGTCATTGACTTCCTTCGTTTCAGAATCAAATGCGTCTTGATTTACAAGGACTTTAATCGCTCTGGTTAAAAAAAAATAAAATAATTGAAGGTTCGTTTAGAGTGAGCCCAACAATGCCCCACACAATTTTTTAGGGGACTCTCCTCCCCACTCCACACTACTTTTCTTTGCTAGTGTCACGTATGCGTAAGAATCCGGGATTTCTCCCCATGAAGTGTGTCCTTATAGAAAATTTGTAAACTGAGGGCTTTTAGATAAGTTCAAGGAACCGTCGTGTTCGAAAAACTTTTGTAAAGACATGAGTTGAATAAAAACCATGAAAGAGGTCACAAATCTGCTATCTGTGTTTTATCGAATGGACAAACCGAAGGGACAATCCGAAGGGACAACCCAATAGCGCGATAAGTGAACTAATCATGTTTTTAGAAAGACTCTCTCTCACATTGAACATATGAGTACCTAAGAATAAAGGGTTCGGGGGCGAAGCTACGAGGTGGGAAGGTGTTAGGCACCCAACTCGCCCGTTTTATGACGGCCTCTACTAACTTAAGTTTGCTTAATAATTTAAAGATATGATTCCCACGCAAACCGGATTAACATCCTAGACTTAGACTATTAATTGGTTCATCGAAAGCAACCTTTATTAGTGACCCTTACTTAGACATGCATTCGATTGGCAAGTTGAGCATTACAACGACTAGACATGCTTTGAAAGACAATATTTAGTAAGCAATACAAGCCGTTGTTGGGATGATATCTACATTATGACTATTAGAAAATAAACAGTTAGACAAATAAATTAATTGCAGCGCTTAGGAGTTAGTACCTGAACTGTAGGCTATTTAGCAAAATGAATAGTAAATACAAGATCTCAAATTTGGAAGAAAGAGGGGGAAGCTCAGGAGTACTCAACCGAGAATAGAGGTTGTCAACTGCAGACTGTGTGTTTTGAACTGAGGGTCGAGGGTCATATTTATAGGGACAGAAATAGGATTGGACGGGTGAAGAGATGGCCGAAAATCGGGAATTGGGCTTAAAAAAAGATGGGCCTGGAAGACCCAACGAGCGCCGCTAGCGGCCCTGGGATTTGACCCAGCACACTGGCGGCGCTGGCGAGCGATGTTGACAGCGCTGGCCACAGCCGCCAGTGGCGCTAGCTGTAGTTCCAGCGCCGCTGGCGGCTGTCAGCTTGCTAGCTGGATATCGTCATAATGACGACATCCTATCTATTTTAACTTTTGGAGGAATTTCAGTATTCGGAAAATGTGAAGAGACCGTTTTACCCTTCAGCGGCAAAAGACGATTTTACCCCCGGTTAACAACTTGGCAACCGGGAGTCGGAAAAAGACACGAGAGGTGTCATTGGAAAGCTCTTGAACGGGGCTTTTGAATGTGATCGGAATGAAGGAGTGATCGAGGAAAAACCTGAGATCTTATTTTACCTATCAAAGCAAAAATAACATTCATGTTTATAAATTACTCATTTCATCATCGGGCTTTTGCGGAGAGATCTGAGGACGCTTTTTTAGCGTCTATAGAAGCCCCCACTTTGATCGAGTTTGAGTAAAAGCGAAGATCAAAGTATTCCGAAGGCGATGTGGAGGATGCTGATGTGCACATGGTGTGTGAGGGTGTACAGTATGCATGCATATGAAGACAAACCTTAATTGGGACATGCTCGTAGCGCGCTAAGATTTCATCTTTGTGAACACAAGAAAAACAAAAGATGATGGTTAAAAGGGAAAACATTGCTCGGGATGGTCTTAATGCCTCCATGGGACCTGTATTCAGAGTAAATGAAAAAGTTAGTAACACTTTGAGAATGATCAACGTAGAGTGGTTCAGCAAACAGTGACCAAACACCACTCGGCGGGTGTCGAGATCCGTCCTTGCATGAGAAACGAAAAATTCGACGAGACAGCGCGATCAAAATGACGGTTGTAAATGGTTAAAAACACTGGTGAGCGTGAATAGAATAAATGCTTTACTCTAAGCAAAAATTGACTAAGCAACACTCGGCGGATGCCGAGATTCCGTCCCTGCACGAGAAACAAAAAGGTCGACGAGAAATCGCGATCAAATTGACGGCTGCAAATGGTTAACATATGAACAGTTTAAATGCAACAGCTTAAGCAATCATTGACGAAAACATATAAAAACCAAGGACAATATAACCACACAAGTGATCATTGTCTAACACAATTTGTGGACACCGGCTATCCTAAAATAAATAAATAGTGCCAGAAGACTCCCTGGGCTTAAACACAATTTGCGTACACTGGCTATCCTAAACAATGAACACTGGTTGTCCCCAAATTCAATGAACACCGGCTGTCCCTAAATAATGAACTCCGGCTGTCCCCAATAATGAACACTGGTTGTCCCCAATAATGAACACTGGCTATCCAAATATAATGAACACTAGCTGTCCAAAAATAATGAACACTAGCTGTCCCCAAAATAATGGACACCGGCTGTCCCGAAATAATGGACACCGGCTGTCCCCAAAATAATGGACACCGGCTGTCCAAAAATAATGGACATTGGCTGTCCAAAAATAATGAACACTGACTATCCCTAAAATAATGGACACAGGCTGTCCCCAAAATAATGGACACCGGCTATCCAAAAATAATGGACACTGGCTGTCAAAAAATAATGAACACTTGGTGTTCAAACACAATTTAGGAACACCGGTTGTCCCAATAAATAGATAGTCCCAAAGGATCCAAAGGGCTTTAAAAAATAATTTGACCGATCCAGGTGATCAATATTATTGGGGAATACCTGGGCTTGTGTATTTGGGACCTGCAAAATAAATGGGTTAGTTTTACTTGATAATATTGGGTACCGTAAGATGAACCAACTGTTGAATTTTGAATTGGTGGGCCCAAGGGGATTTGTTCCCGCGCGCTCGGTACTGGTCTTCGCAGCGAACGAACTCTGCGAAATAACGATTTTTGTGCTGGAAATGACATCCTGGGACAGCAGGGGGCCCGCGCGTGCAGGCCAATCAGGGCCGCTAGCGGCCCAGGATAGCGCCACTAACGGCGCTCACTTTGAGCTGAATAAGTGGGTTTTTCGCGAGCTCTTCTCACGTTTTACTTCATTTTTCGCCTTCTTCATCTTCTTTGCCGAGCCTTCCTCCTCCATTGTCGAGAGCTCCAAGCTTTTGAAGGTAAGTCAATTTTTGACCAAATTCCTTGCTTTTTGTTTTGAACTTGTTTAATTTTCCGCCTAGTTGCTGAATTTCGGGTTGCATTGTTGAATGGGTACTTGTATCTTGTGAATCTGAAATTTGAAATTTCCACTCGTAGAGAGAGAAAACTTAAATTCTTCTCCTATGGCTCCAAAGATAAGGGGAAGCGTCCCATGAGCGAGGAAGAGGAAAACGGTGACCTTTTACGTGCTCGGCTCTCATCCTCTAGGACGCCTCTTCCCCATCATGCAGATGGGGCTACTCTATATCAAGACTCGTCCATGCATATGGACTGGCACCCGGCGGAGGCTTGGGACCGGAGTGTTTTTTTGCTGGACACACAGAGTCATCTATCTAACCCACGGTTGGTACGTTCCTGACTTCTTTAGTTCTGTTCAGTTTATTTATTTTGTACTGAAAATTTGAACTGTTATTGCTCCAGTACACGAACAAATTGGGATTGTACTGGATTGGTGCAGCTGTATATAATACTTTTGTGGAGTTATCTGGGCTGTGATTGTAGTATACGGGGTGTTGAAAAATTTGTATTCGTTGGCTAGGGTCTTGGTGCTCGTCTATAGGCTCATGGGTCCACATCGCACTGGGCTATGATATTGGATACCTTTACCGAGGGGGCTAGGGCGATAGTTCAGGATTCAGGCTTTGAGCACTTCCTGTCGGTTATCCCAACTTGTCATTCTGGGGACACTAGGATAGTTTGCCGTGGGTTATTGGAGAGGTTTTGGGATACCACGAACACCTTTCATACACCTGTGGGAGAGATGTTTCCTACCCCTTATCAGTTTGTCATACTGACGGGCTTGTCCTTTAGAGGGCGTCCTATACGGTATGACGCGAGCTATCATTGGCAGACTGATAGGTTGCTTGAGTTGTATGGGCCTATGGCTGTCTACTTTAGGGAGGACCGAGTTTCCTTGCCGAGGCTATGGGGAGATTTAGCGGAGCAGGGGCTTTCTGAGGAGCAGCGGGCTCGTATTTTCTTGGCTTACCTATTGGGGGCGACCATTTTTGTCCAGAAGAAGAGTGTATGTTAGGTTGGCTTCCTGACATGTTTGGATGACTTGTCCTAGGTACATGAGTACAATTTTGGTGCTCCTGCATACGCATCCTTGGTGAGATGGTGTTGTCAGGCTTGTAGGCCCAAGTGACAAGTCGGATAGCGTCTATCACTGGCCCATGGAGGATATTGGAGGTAGGCATATATATCATTTTTTTTTGCATATGCGTACTTTGTGGTAGAGCTGTATCTGATCGTTCTTGCTTGTATGGCAGCTGTGGTTTTTTGAGTATTTTCTAGCTTTCGGTCCTCACCGTCCTGGTTTGAGGATGTTCCCGCTGGGTTCACAGTGGGTCGGTAGGGATCGCCATCCGTTTTCTTCTTTGGAGGATTTTCGGACTACCTTCGAGAGTCAGGCCACGTCCGAAGTATGTTGCCTTCGACTTGCTTGTGTGTGTGTGTGTGTGTGTGTGTGTGTGTGTGTGTGTGTGTGTGTGTGTGTGTGTGTGTGTGTGTGTGTTTGTGTGTGTGTGTGTGTGTGTGTGTGTGTGTGTGTGTGTGTGTGTGTGTGTGTGTGTGTGTATATATTGGTTCATTTGATGTGAATGAACTTTGATCTTGTAATCTGCAGGTGTCGTGGACCGTTTTTGACATTTTGGTCTGGATTGTTTGCCGATATCGCAGTCTTTGTCATCTGTGGGACCGCGACATTCATCAGTTGCGAGAGCCTCTTCGGCGAGCAGACCGTCTGTTGCTCGTTCTCCTACTGTAGCTGCAACCAGGCCTCCTGTTGATGAGGCGCCCGGACCTTCTAGGCCGTACATTCCTGTGCATGAGATGTTTTCTCCAGCGGATTTTCAACCTTCTTTGAGTAGTAGGCCCGTTGTGACTCCTATGGTCGGAGGTTGGGCGAATGCGCCCGGGTGGGATGTGCCCCAAGCTGCGCCTTCATATCAAAATGTGGCCATGGACTTTGCTAGTCAAGCCACGGAGAGCATCTTTGGGCTAGGGTTTTCGGCAGGTATCCTTATGCGTGCGCCGGTGCATGATGGACGGGATATGAGGCCAAACAATAGCAGACCGATTTACAGCACGTTCAGTACTCAAGGCTCCTTCTACTACTCGGCTGGGAATTATGGTCATGGGCCTTCCGTTCAGGATGAGGCTGATAATAATGGTGATGATGACCCCAACTGAATAGCGTAGACCCGATTTGTGAATCTTGGTCTCCAGAATTTTGAACTCCTGTTTCCATGCATTTTATGTGACATGTATGCTATTATGACTCGATTATGCCCGTCTAATCTCTAAGTATGCAATATGTTATGCCATAAGAATTGGACACAATTTAGGGAATAAAATAAAGAAAAGGGTAAAAATTGCAAGAAAAAGCAAAAATTACACATATTATACCCCCTAAAAAAAGAATAAAATGATAAAAAAAGAAAGTAGAAACAGAAATAAAACTAAGAGAGTCTCGGGCCTTGTAACGACATTGCGCATTGGAAAATCGGGCTTAAACCGGGTGGAACGGACAAAATGGGCGGACGAGCAAAAGGGAACAACTGACTGGGCCGCGGTCAGGGCCGTTGGCGGCTCTGGGCCAATGGTGAGGGCCGCTAGCGGTGCTGGCGGCTCTGGCTTTGGGCCTTTTTTGCGGATTTCTGACTCTTTTCTGACCTGACTCTTTGCCTATAATGGGATTTACGGGATGTCCAATGTTGTATCTCTTTCAGACCTTTAGCTCCCTCAAATTTCTCAAAGCTTCTACCATGGTGAAATCCTTTGAAAATCTATTCGATGCTTGGTGCAAAAATCTGATTGTGGAAGATAAACTAGAACTGGCTCTGTACCATGTCTCAACTTTGTTGGCTCTAAAACCAACCAAAATCTCGTGGCCTATTAGGACCCAGACTTGCACGTTTTACGTTTTGGTAACTCTGAATTATGCCCTTTAGTAGAAGAATTTGTTGCAATTACTAATATGTCTAACGTTCTTCCCCCAGCTGTGCCTTATTTGAGGGAGGGTTTGAGTAATTAGTACAGGAAATCTCTCGGCTTGTCGTCTGCGAAAGCCAAAAGCATGATTCTTGGTGTCGATGTGGATCTAGTTCAAATTTGTGAAAAGTTTGCTCTTTCTTCTGAGCAGGATGCAATATTTAGGCGTTATCGTCGGCAGACTTTTATTCTTTGCTTGTTGAATCGCCTATTGTTTGTTAATGCAGAATCCTCCAACCTAGGTAGAGCCTCGTTGCTGCGAGTAATGAATCAAGTGATTGAAGGGTAGTCTCCTTTCCATCTGGTTGTAGGTGAAACTATTTTAGGGCTTGACAGGTTGAAAATTTTGCCTCATGAACCTTTTCTGGCAGACCCCTGCTACTTCAAATTTGGTTATGCAAGCATCTAAGGCTGATAGAATCACCGGAGAAGATGATAGCCCGTACCCCTTAAGCCTAGAAGAGGAGAACTAATACTGCCGCTAGCTTATTGGTTAGGAAAAGGCTATATGAGGAGAAGACCCTTGCTGAATGGGATGCCTTTTTCTATGCTGGACCTGTTATTCGTTGGCATGTATCTTGGTGTGGTTTAACCTCTTTGGTTGCTTGCTGCAAATTTGTTCCTCATACTACGATAGTGGGTCTGTACAGGAGTACATGCTTCTTTCTCTCTAGGGTCATGAGGTAGTATGGGTTAAAGCAGGTTATGCCTCGTCAGGAGACTACGATACAACATACCTTGGCTTTGACAACCGAATTTGCTAAGGATTGGGGCACATACTGGTGTGGCAGGGATCGTTGGACAGTACCCCGGGTGATTGCCCCAACTCAAGTTTCTGAGACCTACTTAACTTGGCTTTCTTGCAGTGATGGAAAAGCGAGGCGAGCCATTCGTCATGAGGAGTGAAACCAACTAATATCTAGGTATGACTCGGGAACAGGAAGCAAGAAAAGGAAGGAAGGGCCTTATGAGGAAGGCTATCATGTAATGAAAAGAGGCAAGTCCCCAGCTCAAGGAAGCGATTATAGGTCGTCCTCAAGCCAAGGTCCTTTAAAGAAGAACTCTTCATCGAAGCCTTCTACAGAGAAGAAGGATTAAAGTAGTTTTCTTTAGAATGCAAGTCTAGTTTAATAAAAAAAAAAAGTAATGAGAATTTGTTTTGCTTAAACCCTCGTAGTTGCACTTTGTTTTTTTTTTTTGTTAACCTTAGGAATTTTAATTTATGCAATGTAAGCATATTCGTTCAGTTTGAATAAAGATTATTCCTTTTTTCGAATGAGTTGAATGGAATTTTGGATTGATTTTTGCCGGCCCCCTTAAAAGAGTTACCTACGTATCCAGTGTGGAATCAGGCAAGCAAAGTTCGTTCAATTTGTGTAGTTCTCTTTTTTTTTAATTTTTGAATTTTTTAATTTTTATATAGACGTAGCACTTCTTCAGTTGGTCCACGTTGGTGAGGTGACTGAACTCGATGCCATCAATGTCCATAAGCCGAACTGCGCCTCTGGATAAGATGTCTTTAATGATGAACGGACCGGACCAGTTTGGTAGGAACTTGCCTTTGTGGTCAGTAACTGGTGCACGTAACTCTTTCCAAATTAAGTCTCCTTCTTTTAGGTTTTGAGGTCGAACCTTTTTGTTGAACGCTCTTGCCATGAGTTATTGGTACATGTGTGAGTGGTATAGAGCCTGTAGGCATCTTTCATCCGTGAACATGAGTTCATCATAGAGGGCTTGCATCCATTGTGTATCTGAAAGTTCACCTTCTATGGCTATGCGCATCGAGGGTAGTTGGACTTCTATGGGTAGTACAGCTTCCATCCTGTATACTAGGGAATAAGGTGTAGCTCCTGTGGATGATCTTATGGATGTTCTATACTCCCAAAGGAAAAATGGGAGTTTTACAAGCCAATCTTTGTATTTCGATGATAGTTTTGAGGTTCTTGTTGGCGGCTTCTACTGCGCCAATTGTTTGGGGTCGGTAATTAAGGGGATGATTTGTGGTGCTGAATTTTGTAATTCTTTAGTAGGGTGGATGTTTCGGCTTTGAAGTGGGATCCCATGTCGCTAATAATTTCATGCGGAACGCCGTGTCGGCATATGATGTTGTTCCTTATGAATTTGGACACCTGTTTGGATGTGAGGATGGCATAGGACTGTGCTTCAACCCATTTGGTGAAATAGTCTATGGCTACTAGGATGTATTCATGTCCTCCAGAACCTTTGAGGGTGATCTTACCAATGATATCTATTCCCCATGCAGAAAATGGCCAATGGGATGTGAAGTTTTGGAGCATTGAGGGTGGCATATGCTGTAAGTTGGCATATATCTGACATTACTTGCATTTCTTGACATAGTCGTAGGATCTTTCTAGAGAGCATTCAACCATTCATGTGTGGTCCGCACACCCCATTGTGTACCTCATCCATGATCTCTGCAGCTTCTTCGGCGTTTACACATCTGAGGTTGACTCCATTGTGGGTCTTTTTGTATAGAACCCCCTTGTATTCTATGTATTGTGCCGCTAAGAGAAGGATGGACCGTTGAGCTCTTATTGGCGTGTCTGATGCGTACGTGCCCTTGGTCATGTAGTTGAAGACGTCTTGGTACCAAGGATCTTCTTCAATCGGAGCTAGGACTAGATACGTGTTGAGGTTGTTGCAGAAGGCGGGCTCACTTCTTCTTTGTATGCAAACAGGCATCATGCTGACAGGATCGGGTATGGTAATCAAAGATGCTAGTTTGGACAGAGCGTCTGCAAATTACTTATCCTCTCGGGGTTGGTAGGTGAATGCTACTTCTTCAAAGTTTTCAAGTACTTTATCCAAAAATTCCTGGTAGAGTGTCAGGATTTCACAGTGAACCTTCCATTTTCTTGAAACTTGGTTGATGATCAGTAGAGAATCTCCATAAACTTTGAGTATCCTAATGCCTAGGCCTATGTCGACTTGTAAACCGATAATACAAGCTTCATATTCGGTCGCATTGTTAGTGATAGGAAAATCTAATTTTACCGAGATGGGAGTATGAGCTTCATCCGGAGATACCAAGAGTATTCCTGCGCCATAGCCCTTTTGGTTGGATGCCCCATCAAAGTACATTTTTCAGCAATTTTCTAAAATTAGAGACACATCTTCGTCGGGAAATCATATTGCTCATGGTCCTTGGCTGTGTGAGTGGGGTGCTCGGCCAAGTATTCTGAGACTGCATGTCCTTTGATGGTTTTTGTAGGATCAAACTTGAGATCAAATTCAGATAGCAAGACTGTCCACCTCGCAATTCTTCCACTTAGGACTGCCTTCTCGAAGATATATTTGAGAGGATTCATTCTTGACCTCACGAGCACGAAGTGATTAAGCATGTAATGTTTGAGCTTTTTTGTCGCCCAGACCAACAGCTAAACAAGTCTTTTCAAGACTCGAGTATCTGGTTTCATAATCGATAAATTTCTTGCTCAAGTAGTATATGGCTCGTTCTTTGTCTTCTATGGCTTGGGCTAGCATAACCCCTATGGCTGTGTCAGTTACTGTTAAGTAAAGGATTAGCGGCATGCCTTGCTTGGGAGGAGCAATAATAGGTGGGTTTGCCAGATAGTCCTTAATCTTGTCAAATGTTTCCTGACACTGGTCATCCCACTCGATTTTGACCCCCTTCTTTAATTTCTTGAATATGGGTTCACATGTTATGGTGAACTTTGATATGAATCGGCTAATGTATTGAAGTCGGCCGATGAACCCCCTAATTTCTGTTTCATTCTTGGGCGGTGGCATTTCAACTATTTCTTTGATCTTGGATGGATCAATTTCAATTCCCCTTTAACTGGCTACATAACCGAGCAGTTTGCTTGATGTTACCCCAAATGCCCACTTTTGGGGATTCAGTCGAAAGTTGTTCTTGCGCAGCCTCTCAAAGAACTTGTGGAGTGCCTGAATGTGTCCATCCCGACATCTTGACTTCACAATCATATCGTCTACATAGACTTCGGCGTCTTTATGCATCATGTCATGCAACAAGGTTGTGGTAGTCCTTTGATAAGTTGCACTTGCGTTCTTTAATCCAAAGGGCATGACCCTGTGAAAATAGGTCCCCCAAGGAGTTATGAACGTTGTTTTGCTCATGTTTTCTTCATCCATTTGAACCAGGTTATATCCTGCGTAGACATCCATAAACTACAATAGAGCGTATTCAGCAGTGTTGTCTACGAAGAGGTAAATGTGCGGTAAGGGAAAATCATCTTTTGGGCTAGCTTTGTTGAGGTCCCTGAAATCGACGCACATTCTGACTCGGTCGTCTTTCTTTGGTACTGGAATCACATTTGCAATCCATTCAGGATAATCTGATACCACAATAAACCCGACGGTGAGCTGTTTCTAGACCTTCTCTTTTATCTTTAGTGCCCATTCTAGTCAGAGGCGCCGTAGTTTCTGCTTGACTGACTTAGCATCGGGGTATAAAGGGATCTTATGTTCGGCTATGATCCTCTCAATACCTGGCATGTCTTTGTAGGACCAAGAAAAAACATCTGTGTACTGTTTCAAAAGTTCAACAAATTGCTCACGTTCCTGTTCAGTTAAGCACTATCCAATTCTCACTTCACGAGGTTCACTTTCATTACTTAAATTAATTAATTCTGTTTCCTCTACAATAGAGTTCTTTTGTTCATGATTGATTACTACTTTTAGCAAATCTTTAGGCAACTCATTTTCATCATTGGGTTTATCAATAGCTAAACAAAGCGGAAAATAAGCAGAAGGACTTTTCATATTTTTTGATATTAGAATTAAAAACAACAAGAAAAGGATCAGAAGCTCCTTTCACATTGAAACTAGACTTAGAAAGAGAAAATGGGGAATTCCCCGTTCCTGACTCAACCTTAGTGATACGTGTCGTTTGCGCATACAAATTTAAAAACCTTATTTCTACCACGAACATATAGATAATATAGCATAGGGTAAATAAGGGTCGATCCCACGAGGATAGAAATTAATACTTGTTATTTTCAACTCTAATCCTAGTTCAAAAATTACATAGCAAGACATAACAGGGAGTTTGATTGAAGAATTACTAAAACTAACAAAAACAGAAAATAAACTAACTAACCTAATATTTACAAGTGAAACAGGCAAACTAATTAAGCACATAAGTTCATATCAAATTAGTTACCCAAGTCGGATTTTGTCATTGACAACCAAGTTAATTAGTAGGTTAACTATAGAGAATCTACCAGCTAGCTTCTCCCTATCTCCCTTTACTAGCTTGAAACCGAACCAGTTCGATCCTAAGACTCAAAAATAAATAAATACTAGGAAGACATCATTAACCCTAGGAAAATTCATCCAAGATAACAAGAATGTAATTTTGTCTAGATCATGCAATGCCCTAATTAAGACCTAATCGTTCGACCGACTAATCTTCTTAACTAGTTGCTACTAATTCGTTCTTTCAGTAGTGTACGAACTAAAGATTAAACAATAGCAATAGATTCATATTCAAACATAGAAAGATGTCTCCACACCATACAAAAACATGAATCATAAGTCAATTAAATCAAGCATAGCATGAATACTAAAATTAACTTGAATATATTAATTCTAAATTGAACTAATAAATTGTCTGAAACATCCAAACATAGATTTCTAAACTAAAGTTGAACACTTGAAAACAAATCAAACTTAGGACATTAGACACAAAGAGGTATTAGAGTAAGAAAGACTCATTCAACTTCTTAGCTGGACTTGTAAACTTGAGCACCGCTTCGACCCGATAATTCAAGTTCCAAAATTCACCTCCAAAGGTCACGAACCAGCTCGATTCCATTGGCTTGTAATCCTCTTGACTCTTGCACTCTCCTTGAACTAGAACCTTTGTTTATTTGCTCTCAAGTTTATATGTCGAATGTTCTGCTTGCTTGCTTCTTGTGCTGAAGGTTACTTCCTTTTTATGCTTTATTGCCGTCATCTTTTTGGCTGGAAGAGAGTCCTAAAATCAAAAGAAAATCTTCCCAAATTTCGTGCAATATCTTCTTCTAATAGGGGGTGAAGATCTCTCTTTGCTTGGGCATCAAGTTGTGCAAAAATTAGGAAAGTTAGGGCTGCAGCAACTTGTATCATAATTTCGATCGTGTTAAGTTCTGATTATTGAAAACTCTAAAACATAAAAGTTCTAAATATTATTTTGGGGGTTCCGTAGCATTTTGAAACATCTGAATACGATACCGAACGAAGGAGTTATGGCCAAAATACGAACTGCTGTCAAAACTGCTTCGAATTGTGAATTGGCCCGAATTTACTCTCCTTTATTCCGCCAATATTACCTACAAAATAAAAATATAAAAAATAGGCCTAAAACACAACAAAATATAAAAATATAAATTAAAAGGTAAAATACTAAATATTATTAAAAACCCAAATAATAATGATCTAAAACTACTCAAAACATAACGATAATGAGGGATAAAACATGTATATTATAGGATTTATCAAATTCCCCCACACTTAGACTTTGGTCGCCCTCGACCATACTAGACATTGGACACAAAAATCTACCTTTCCTACACATGTCATTCATGCCAAACATAAGTGTAACAAATTAAATTCGTTCAAAACTAATATTGTGATAGTAAAAATCATCATCGAAAAAGGTCTTAAATATTATAAGCAACTATGGTAAGTCTAATTAGTTGATGAGATTTTAACAAAAACAAGTTAGATTAGAGTTTCTCTTGAACTTTTATGTGCATTTAAAGAACAACTTGATCCATCCTATATGCATTCCTTTTACGCGTGCATACACTTAGTTTGACCCATGTAGCGAGCTTTCATCAATGACTCCCCTCCCAATTGGTTCAATGCATTAGGTGATAAGGCACCCCTCGGATTTCCACTGGAGTCTTTCTTTTTTGAAACAAACCTTGAATTAGTAGAGCTTTCTCTCAATCAAAATTGTTTTCTTTTTTTTTTTAACACTTGAGCCATGTTTCGTCCTAGAAGGTTGCATGTTATGCTCCATACGTGTCTTGGTACAAGGTTTCAGCGAACTTACCTCTCTACCTACCTTGTTTCCCACATCGGTACCTCAAGGCTTTTTTTTTCTCCTTTTTTTTTAAGATCACCTTTTTCTTTTTAACCTTCATTTTCACTTTTTTTTTTAATAATATTAGCTCTACTAATTCGAGGTTACTTTTTTTTTGAAAATAAAATGATTTTATGCACACTAGAGATAAAAGTTCAGCAAATTATCTCTAAAACACGCATAGTCATCAAAGAGAAGCTAGGTTAGCATTTTTTCGAAAATAATTAATTAAGTTAGCACCTACCACAATCATTTATTAATACAAAATATTTTATGGATGATTGACGTTTACGAAGACAAACTAGTATTTACTCGAGTCTAATTTGCTATCTTCGTTCTAACATGGATAATACATGAAGATACGACACCTAATTAAAAAAAACTATAAAAAATCGAAAAAACTTAGGCCTATTCTCATGCATTACACTCCAAACATATAACCAATAAGATACAAGCATTTAACTATGACAAATAAGCATATCATATTCTCACTCCCCCACACTTAGACTTCACATTGTCCTTAATGTGAATTTCACCACCTCTGTGTAAAATTTTAGTGCAAGGAACCAAGAAGATCACACTATTATTATTATTATTATCTAAAAAAAATTTAAATCCTAACTCACTTTCGTAGGAATCACGATTGCATTTAGCATATGCAACAAGCCCTTTAAACCCCTAGGTTCCCCCTAGTAAACGAGTATGGTCTCGTGAGGGTTTGCAGAAGATCTACCCACAAAATCAAATTTAGAATTATTTTTTTTCACATATAAAACCAAAAAAGAAAGGAAAACATGAAAAAAAAGTTAACTGATCAGAATAGAAAGATAATGGCTAGAGGCATTTAGCTGGTTCTTTTTCCTTCTTTTTTTTCTTTGTTTTTTTTTTTTTTCTGGGTGTATGTCGCCTCCGTATCATTAGTTCCACCTCTTCTTGATGCACCTTCTCTTAAATTCGTTCTTGTGGTGCCACTATTTCTTCTAGCTCATCCAAGAAGCAATCCTGCAATTTCAATCAATAAATTAGTAGCATCCACTCAAA